>CM042422.1:12952292-14352292 GCA_023634145.1 Thymallus thymallus
GCTTACCTCGGCCAGTATTCTGAAGTTTACCTCGGCCAGTATTCTAAAGCTTACCTTGGCCAGTAGTCTGAAGCTTACATCGGCCAGTATTCTGAAGATTACCTCTGCCAGTATTCTGAAGCGTTGGTCAGTCTGAGAACACCTCCTCACGATCTCCACAGCACTCTCATAGTTATCTATGAAACCACGATACACAACTAGCTGGCTCACCTGTGTATGTGTGAGAATAACTGAAATAAGACACCTGTAGCTGAGAGTGGGTCAATAAAAGGATGGATGGATGGAGCAGGTGAAGTAACTCACAATCTTGAGGAAGAGGTCTCCAACAGTTAGGTGGAAGCCCATTTGGCCCTGCTCTTTCCCCAGCCCCGGCCCCGGGTCCGTCTCTGGGTGTGTTTGTGGCCCCAGCTGCCCCAGGCGGTCCCTCAGGCCAGTGTAGAAGTCTCTGTGCAGATCTCTGAGCTCAGGCACCTGGTAGAACACAGTCCGTACCTGCTGGCTGGATAGAACCGGCTGAGATGTCCCTGCTGTGGCCTTCAAGGCCTTCATAGGCTGGGGGAGGAAGGAGGTGAGGAAGGGGATGGGGGGGGAGAGAGAGAGAGAGAGAGAGAGAGAGAGAGAGAGAGAGAGAGAGAGAGAGAGAGAGAGAGAGAGAGAGAGAGAGAGAGAAATATAGATGTTTAATCAAGCATGCTGTAAATGTTCACATTTGTAAATATAAACAAACAGTACACATGTATCAGTCAAAAGCCTTTTTTACACCAACTCTCACAGCACACACTCAAATGATCTCTCACACACTAAGCTTTACACACTGTCATACAGCACTCACACTAAGCACAAGTGTCTGGAGACAAAAAGGCCAAACCTTTCAACACTGGTGTACTACAGTCTGAGCAACCTTACGATACCAATCCAAATGGGGGTTATTTCTCTATTTGTGTTGCATGTTGACACAAAAGCAGAAGCATGCATCTTATAATGAGATGGAGATAAAGGAGATGAGAAATTAAGATAGAAAATTACTTGGTAATTTGTTATTGCAAAGCCACTTCCTATCACACTCACTCACTGTCTCACTCACTCACTCACTCACTCACTCACTCACTCATAATGCCATCTCCTTGTACTGGAATCTGGTTGAATTCCAATACAAAACCTCACCCACTTCCCTCAGTCCTAGTTCACTAGGCGTAAGCAATATGGAGAAAACAATCCTTTCCAGAAGCTTAGGTGGAGCTGTTACCATTGTACAAAAGGCTACCATTTACAGTGCCTTCGGAAAGTATTCAGACCGCTTGACTTTTCCACATTTTGTTACATTATACAGCCTTATTAAAAAATTGATTAAAAAAAAATCCTCAGCAATCTACACACAATAACCCAGAATGACAAAGCGAAAACAGGTTTTAAGAATTTTTTGCACATTGATAAAAAATAAAATATTCAGAACCTTTCCTATGAGACTAGAAATTGAGCTCAGGTCCATCCTGTTTGCATTGATCGTCCTTGAGATGTTTCTTCAACTTGATTGGAGTCTACCTGTGGTAATTTCAGTTGATTGGACATTTGGAAAGGCGCACACCTGTCTACATAAGGTCCAACAGTTGACAGAGCATGTCACAGCAAAAACCAAGACATGAGGTTGAAGGAATTGTCCGTAGAGCTCCGAGACAGGATTGTGTCGAGGTACAGATCTGGGGAAGGGTGCCAAAAAAAATCTGCAGCATTGAAGGTCCCCAAGAACACAGTGGCCTCCATCATTCTTAAATGGAAGAAGTTTGGAACCACCAAGACTTTTCCTAGAGCTGGCCACCCGGCCAAACTGAGCAATCAGGGGAGAAGGGCCTTGATCAGACCAAGAACCCAATGGTCACTCTGACAAAGCTCTAGAGTTCCTCTGTGGAGATGGGATAACCTTCCAGAAGGACAACCGTCTCTGCAGCACTCCACCAATCAACCATCTCTGCAGCACTGCACCAATCAGGCCTTTATGGTAGGGTGGCCAGACGGAAGCCACTCCTCAGTAAAAGGCACATGACAGCCCGCTTGGAGTTTGCCAAAAGGCACCTAAAGACTCTCAGACCATGAGAAACAAGATTCTCTGGTTTGATGAAGCCAAGAGTGAACTCTTTGGCCTGAATGCCAAGCGTCACATCTGGAGGAAACCTGGCATCATCCCTACAGTGAAACATGGTGGTGGCAGCATCATGCTGTGATGATGTTTTTCAGTGGCAGGGACTGGGAGACTAATCAGGATCGAGGAAAAGATGAACGGAGCAAAGTACAGAGAGATCCTTGATGAAAACCTGCTCCAGAGCACTCAGGACCTCAGACTGGGGCGAAGGTTTACCTTCCAACAGGACAACGACTCTAAGCACACAGCCAAGACAACGCAAGAGTGGCTTCCGGACAAGTCTCTGAATGTCCTTGAGTGGCCCAGCCAGAGCCAGAGCCCGGACCTGAACCCAATCGAACATCTCTGGAGAGACCTGAAAGTAGTTGTGCAGGAACGCTCCCCATGCAACCTGACAGAGCTTGAGCTGATCTCTAGAGAACGGGAGAAACCCCCCAAATACAGGTGTGCCAAGCTTGTAGCATCATACCCAAGAAGATTCAAGGCTGTAACCGCTGTCATAGGTGCTTCAACAAAGTACTGAGTAACGGGTCTGAATACTTATGTAAATGTGATATTTCAGTGTTTTAATTTTTTATAAATGATCAAAAATGTCTAAAAAACAGTTTTTGCTTTTCATTATGGGGTATTGTGTGTAGATTGATGAGGGGAAAAAATATAATCAATTTTAGAATAAGGTTGTAACGTAATACAATGTGGAAAAAGTCAAGGGGTCTGAATACTTCCGAAGGCACTGTATATTTCACCTAATCCCTTTCAGGTCTATGAGGTGGAGTCAAAAGATAGAGAGGGAAGGGAGCATATTTTTCATAATAAAATCAAGCCCCGGACAAAAGAGGGAAGCCATTCTCTCAACAAAGAATTACAGAAGTGTTGTGGCTGCAGGAGGAAGCAGCATGCCACCTGACACCAGAGTCGGTTTAAAACGTGTGTTGTAATTGTTACTGCAAATTATGCTGTATGGCACAATACATAATCGCGTGCTTAAGAACACTTACAACAGTGTGTTCATGTGTGTGTGTATGTGTGTGTGTGTGTGTGTGTTACCATTAACAGTGTCTCCAGCTCATTGAGGTAGATCTTCTCACTGTCCAGGATCGCTGTCAGGACCATGAGCCTCCTATCCAGCATCTCTCCCAGGGTACGCAGGACCTTTAAGACAGAGAAAACACTCTGCTGTAAATGTGTGTGTGTTTGTGTGTGTGTGTGTGTGTAGGTCTGACCAATAGGAGAGGATGGCGCAATAATGCAATAGATAGGTACTTTATTGATCGCCGGGGGGGACATTTCATTCAATAACTCACAGGGGTGTCGGGCAGGTCCATGCTGTCTGTCTGGAGGGGGGAGAACACATCCTCCTCTGGGAACACATCGTCCTCCAGTGGATCAGGCCCTGTCCCAGCTACAGCCTCCACTGAGATACAGTAGAAACACATCATTTACACACAAAGAAAACATGCATACAAACACACACTTATGGCAAGACACACACTAATGTACTTGCCTGGGATATGATGTGTCTCAAGGTAATCAACTGCCTCCTTGAATACCTCCATAGCGCTGATATACCAGTCGTACCCTGGGTGATGCGACTAAGTGTCTCTAGAAAGATTAAATAAAGCCAACACGCGCGCGCAGGCAGTCGTTCAACTTCCTGTTTCAGTGGCAAAAAAAGAATGGGGGGTGGTGGGTGTGATAGCCTATATCAGTGACGCATTTGTAAAGCAGTGAATTGTCTGGTCCAATATCCCCAATATTCTGGGTTCTGTAGCCTATTCTCAAATAAACTACTTAAACTTTACACAGGATGAGAGAAGTAAACACAGCTCAGTTTGACGTCTCGGCTCACGGTGTTGGTTAACCATAATGTTGGTTTTAACCATAATCTCGAATGCAGCACCTTGGACAGCGGTGGCAGGAAACGGACGATACGTACACATGCAGCAGCGAGACTGTGACCCAGAAACACTTGTGATACTGATGACAAGCAAAATAACAATTTCAGCAGTAACTCGCTGCAATTGTAAAATTATGGTAAAACCACTGACGTTGTAGATTTTTTTTTATACACAATGACAGCCTATGATTTAGATATTGGTGGGGCGGCAGGCAGCCTAGCGGTTAGGGCGTTAGCCAGTAACCGAAAGGTCGCTGGTTCAAATACCCGAGCCGACAAGGTGAAAAAACCTGTCGATGTGTTCTTGAGCAATGCACTTAACCCTAATTTGCTCCAAGGGCTGACCCTGTAGGTAGGCCGTCATTGTAAATAAGAATTTGTTCTTAACTGACTTGAATAGTTAAATAAAGGTTACATTTAACATTTAAAAAATATATATATTAGATGAACGTCACCGTGAACCAGTCGCTTATTATATGAACGGTAAAGTAGTTCTCTACTTATGCAACAGGGACATCTAGTGGTCAAACGTTTTGTATTTTAAAACAATTGTATTTTATAAAGTTGATCTAGGCTACGTCATGCCTTGTTTTATGATAATATTCTTCGGTAAACTCACGTTTGCGTCGAAGTTACATTACGACATCACATAGTGTCGAGAAGTTAAGTTCTCTGTCTTGCGATAGGAATTCTAGAATGCCTGGTTACAAGGAGCGGCGGATTTCCAATCCGCAATGGTGCGACTTTATTTGACCAATTCTGAAATACACGCACAGCAGAGAGCCCAAAGAGAAGGGAGAGAGATCGAATGAATCATCAAATGTATAATCTTGGTAACCGGTTAGCTATCAGTTATCTTCCTATCAATAGGCTGTTACAAGTATCTCTGACAAGCCAGGATGCCAAGGTATGCACTTGATGGAGAATTAATATTTTCACAGATTATCAGAATATCATTGGACCTATAAACTACAAATTCGTACCAAAGAGATGATAGTGGAAAGCGCGTCTCTTGAGCACCTGTCTCTATATAGATGGTGGTGCATTTTGATTGATCCGATATTCCCTTTCCCATATCTCTCCGAAGATACATGGAGGATAGAGAAGAAAAGGAAACCGGATCTACAAATCTATAAAATACTCTTCTGAATGTATCTGTTCGCATCGCATGACTGTAACTTTCACGGACCTGCTCAGCAATTCTCACCCGCAGTCCGCACACAGTGCAATTTCCCTAGACAGCCTGAAGGGGTGCTATCGCTACACTCAGGTATGGACCAACCACCCAGCCATTGACTTCGATTCTCTCTCTCTGTTTCTGTCTCTCCCTCAGTCTCTCTCTCACTCTCTTAGTATTTATGGGGAGTCTTTTATTAGGGTCCCCATTAGCTGTTGCTAATGCAGCAGATACTCATGGTGGGCAGGAGGAGGAGTACAGGAGCACAATCAGTGACTTTGTGTTGTGGTGTTAGCAGAACTACCTTCAGCTCAACATCAGCAAAACAAAGGAGATGGTGGTGGACTTCAGGAGAACCAAGTCACAACTGACTGCAGTCCCTATACAGGGGATGGATGTGGAAATGGTTGGGTCATACAAGTTCCTGGGAGTCCATATGGACAACAGGCTGGAATGGGCTGGTTACACCGGGGCCCTGTACATCTATCTATCTATCTATCTATCTATCTATCTATCTATCTATCTATCTATCTATCTATCTATCTATCTATCTATCTATCTATCTATCTATCTATCTATCTATCTATCTGTCTGTCTGTCTGTCTGTCTGTCTGTCTGTCTGTCTGTCTGTCTGTCTGTCTGTCTGTCTGTCTGTCTGTCTGTCTGTCTGTCTGTCTGTCTGTCTGTCTGTCTGTCTGTCTGTCTGTCTGTCTGTCTGTCTGTCTGTCTGTCTGTCTGTCTGTCTGTCTGTCTGTCTGTCTGTCTGTCTGTCTGTTCTTTACTGCTTTCTGTGGATGGATGACCAGTTTCTTACACTCAACAGTCCTTTCACCTTAACCCCATGTGTAACGTTATGGGACACTCCCTTTCTGTCTCCTCCGAGTCATTTCTGTCTCTCTTTATCCCTCTCCCTCCCCCCATCTCACTCTCTCTCTCTCTCTCTCTCTCTCTCTCTGTCTCTCTCTCTCTCTCTCTCTCTCTCTCTCGCTCTCTCTCTCTCTCTCTCCCTCCCACTCTCTCCGGCTTTCCCTCTCACACTTTCTCTAAACACATACTAATTGCAAGAGAAAGGAAAGCTACAACACACCCATTTTACACAAACTACACAGGAAATGGGAGAGGAAATGGTTAAGGACTTCTAGAAGTGCATTCAAGTTGTGTGTGTTTGTGTGTGTGTCTGCCTTAGTGCTAGTGTGCGTGCGTGTGCGTTTGTTACAAATGGTCTAATGTTCCCATAATGACGTTAGGGAGTATACAGAGCACTAATGACGTTAACAGAGGAGATGACTGTTAAATAAAATCTCCCATCTCTGCTCACATGAAAAGTTCAAATCAAATCAAATTGTATTTGTCACAAAAAGAAAAGAAAAGAGAAATAATAGAAAAGTAAAACACGTAATAATAAAAATAATAATAGATACACAATGAGTAATCAAATCAAATCAAAATGTATTGGTCACATACACATATTTAGCAGATGTTATAAATGCTTGTGTTCCTAGCTCCAACAGTGTAGTAGTATCTAACAATTCACAACAATACACACAAATCTAAAATAAAATAATGGAATTAAGAAATATATAAATATTATGACAAGCAATGTCGGAATGGCGTTGACTGAAATACAGTAGAATGATATACACAGGGTACCTGTACAGAGTCGATGTGCAGACTTAAAACCTGATCGAACATCTCTGGCAGGACCTGAAAATAGCTGTGCATCAACGCTCCCCATCCAACCTGACAGAGCTTGAGAGGATCTGCAGAGAAGAATGGGAGAAACTCCCCATATACAGGTGTGGCAAGCTTGTAGCGTCATACCCAAGAAGACTCAAGGCTGTAATTGCTGCCAATGGTGCTTTAACAAAGTGCTGAGTAAAGTGTCTGAATACTTATGTAAATGTAATATTTCTGTTTTCATTTCTTTATAAATTAGCAACAAATTCTATAAACCTTTTTTTGCTTTGTCATTATGGGGTATTGTGTATAGATTGATGAGGAAAAAAACATGTTTAATCAATTTTAGAATAAGGCTGTAACATAACAAAAAATGGGTCTGAATAATTTCTGAAGACACTGTATATGATGGTGTGTATAGACAGCGAATGTCATTGTATGCTGTAGCGTTAAGATTTCCCTTCACTGGAACTAATGGGCTTAGCCCGAACCATGAAAATCAGCCCCAGACCATTATTCCTCCTTCACCAAACTTTATAGTTGGCACTATGCATTGGGGCAGGTAGCATTCTCCTGGCATCCGCCAAACCCAGATTTGTCCGTTGGACTGCCAGATGGTGAAGCGTGATTCATCACTCCAGAGAATGCGTTTCCACTGCTCCAGAGTCCAATGGCAGCAAGCTTTACACCACTCCAGCCGACGCTTGGCATTGCACAGGGTGATCTTAGGCTTGTGTGCGGCTGCTCGGCCATGGAAACCCTTTTCATGAAGCCCCATGACGAATAGTTATAGTGCTGACTTTGCTTCCAGAGGCATTTTGGAACTCAGCAGAGAGTATCGCAACCGAGGACAGACGATTGTTACGCTCTACGCGTTTCAGCACACAACAGTCCTGTTCTGTGAGCTTGTGTGGCCTACCACTTAGCGGCTAGACATTTCCACCTCACAATAACAGCACTTACAGTTGACCGGAGCAGCTCAGCTCTGGCAGAAATTTGACAAACTGACTTGTTGGAAAGGTGGCATCCTATGTCGGTGCCATGTTGAAAGTCACTGAGCTCTTCAGTAAGGCCATTCTAGTGCCAATGTTTGTCTATGTAGATTCCATGGCTGTTTGCTCGTTTTTATGCACCTATCAGCAACGGTTGTGGATGAAATAGCCAAATCTACTTATTTGATGAGGTGTCCACATACTTAGTGTACATAGGGCAGCAGTCTCTAAGTTGCAGGTTAGAATACCGGGTGGCAGACGGATAGTAACATAACTTTGTTCCTATATTTGGTTAACTATTTAACTAACAATTTAGCAGTCTTATGGCTTGGGGGTAGAAGCTATTCAGGGTCCTGTTGGGTCCAGACTTGTTTACTATGTAAGTGAGTCACAGAGGAGGATAGTGCAGCCATTATTATGAGGCGTCCTCCTTCCAGCCATTACTATGAGCCGTCCTCCCCTCAGTAGCCTCCACTGGTGTTATCTTATTCCAGTCAGTTGTATGTGTGGGTAAATCAACAAAGTGAATCCTGCTGAAATAGAATCAACCCAGCAAATGCCTATAACCATGTCATGTTTCTTCTAATATTTCACACTTCCCCACATGCTATGTAGCCACATTGCAGCACTTCAGGATCCAAGTTGTCCACCTTGGCTTAAACTTTAAACTATCTCTAATGGCATTGTATTCCCTGTATGCGATCCTTTGGTCTTTTTATTTTATTTTTTATTTCACCTTTATTTAACCAGGTAGGTCAGTTGAGAACAAGTTCTCATTTACAACTGCGACCTGGCCAAGACAAAGCAAAGCAGTGCGACAAAAAACAACAACACAGAGTTACACATGGGAAATAAACAAATGTACAGTCAATAACACAATAGAAGATCTATATACAGAGTGTGCAAATGTAGTGCAAAATGCAGTAAGGTTAGGAAGGTAGGACAATAAATAGGCCATAGTGTCAAAATAAATTACAAATTAGCATTAACACTGGAGTGATAGATGTGCAAATGATGATGTGCAAATAGAGATACTGGAGTGCAAATGAGCAAAAATAATAAATATGGGGATGAGGTAGTAGGGTGGGCTATTTACAGAAGGGCTATATACAGGTGCAGTGATCGATAAGCAGCTTTGACAGCTGATGCTTAAAGTTAGTGAGGGAGATAGGAACCTCTAGCTTCAAGAATTTTTGCATTTCGTTCCAGTCATTGGCAGCAGAGAACTGGAAGGAATGGCGGCCAAAGGAGGTGTTGGCTTTGGGGGTAACCAGTGAAATATACCTGCTGGAGCGCATGCTATGGGTAGGTGTTGCTATGGTGACCAGCGAGCTGAGATAAGGCAGGGATTTACCTAGTAAAGACTTATAGATGACCTGGAGCCAGTGGGTTTGGCGACGAATATGTAGTGAGGTCCAACCAACTAGAGAATACAGGTCGCAGTGGTGGGTAGTATATGGGGCTTTGGTAACAAAACGGATGGCGCTGTGATAGACTTCATCCAATTTGCTGAGTAGAGTGTTGGAGGCTATTTTGTAAATGACATCGCCGAAGTCAAGGATCGGTAGGATAGTCAGTTTTACAAGGGCATGTTTGGCAGCATAAGTGAAGGAGGCTTTGTTGTGAAATAGGAAGCCGATTCTAGATTTAATTTTGGATTGGAGATGGTTAATGTGAGTCTGGAAGGAGAGTTTACAGTCTAACCAGACGCCTAGGTATTTGTAGGTCTTAAATGTAGTCCACTACTATACAAGTCATAGGGTGTCATTTGATAATTTGGCCATACTTTAAAGCTTAAATCAAGGTGCAGGTCCAGTCCTGAACAACTCCAAGTGTGTGCAGGCTTCTGTTCCAGCCCAGCTTTGGCCCATAAAACGTAATGGACTACCTTTGACTTCCCCTTTTCCGATGCTCTGCATCGCAGTGCTAGCTGTGTCACTACAGATCCTGGTTCGATTCCAGGCTGTGTCGCAGCCGGCCGTGACCGGGAGACCCATGAGGCGGCGCACAATTGGCCCAGCGTCGTCTGGGTTAGGGGAGGGTTTGGCCGGCCGGGATGTCCTTGTCCCATCGCTCTCTAGCGTCTCCTGTGGCGGGCCGGGCGCATGCACGCTGACACGGTCGCCAGGTGTACGATGTTTCCTCCGACACATTGGTGCAGCTGCTTCCGGGTTAAGCGGGCATTGCGTCAAGAAGCAGTGCGGCTTGGCGGGGTCATGTTTCGGAGGACGCATGGCTCTCGACCTTCGCCTCTCCCGAGTCCGTACGGGAGTTGCAGCGATGGGACAAGACTGTAATTACCAAATGGATATCACGAAATTGGGGATTAAAAGGGGGTATAAATAAATATATATACGCTGGGGGCCAAAAGTTTAGAATATTACTCATTCAAAGATTTTTCTATATTTGCACTATTTTTTACATTGTAGAATAAATGTGAAGCCATCAAAACTATGACATAACACATATGGAATCATGTAGTAAGCAAAAATATATATTTTACGTTTGAGATTCTTCAAAGTAGCCACCCTTTGCCTTGATGACAGCTTTGCACACTCATAGCATTCTCTCAACTAGCTTCTTCAGGACCGCCACAGGTATGGAATACCCAGAAATACCTCTGCTGCAGAGGATAAATTGATTAGAGTTACCAGCTACAGATTGCAGCCCAAATAAATGCTTTACAGAGTTCAAGTAACAGACACATCTCAACATCAACTGTTCAGAAGAGACTGTGTGAATCAGGCCTGCATGGTCGAATTGCTGCAAAGAAACCACTACTAATGGACACCAATAAGAAGAAGAGACTTGCTTCGGCCAAGAAACACGAGCAATGGACATTAGACCGGTGGAAATGTGTCCTTTGGTCTGGAGTCCAAATTTGAGAGTTTTGGTTTCAAGCTCAACCAAATGTAGATGTTTTGGGATGAGTCGGACCGCAGTGAAGGAAAAGCAGCCAACAAGTGCTCAGCATATGTGGGAACTCCTTCAAGACTGATGGAAAAGCATTCCAGGTGAAGCTGGTTGAGAGAATGCCAAGAGTGTGCAAAGCTTTCATCAAGGCAAAGGTAGCTATTTGAAGAATCTCAAATGTAAAATATATATTTTTGTTATGATTTGTTTAACACCTTTTTGGTTACTACATGTGTTATGTCATGTTATGTCACTTTTATTCTACAATGTAAAAAATGCAGGACCTGGTCAATTGAATGAGTAATATTCTTCTATATTTGGCCCCCAGTGTATATTTTAAAAAAGGACTTATAAAGAGAATCCACTATTGTCGTATTGTCGTTATAGAATCAGCCAAAGGTTTTGGGTTGTTTGAATGTGCTACTTCTGGTTTGAAGATGCTAATTCTGGTTTGAAGATGCTAATTCTGGTTTGAAACACTTTTACACTTGTAAAGGAAACTAAAATGTATCTAGTTCATATGCCAAGGCCTTTGAATACCCTTGTTGTTCCTCAGGCTTTTGATGAAGCAGCATTATAATAATCTTCTGTCTTGTTAGTTTCTGACAGTGTTTTTCTTTGGCTTTTGTCCTTGCAGGAGTTCCATAGTTTACCCAATAGGCTGGTTCCCTCCGAGATCAACCACAGTCTGTATGAACTTGAGGCGAGTGAAAGAGACAGAGAAGAACTACAACTGGGTATGCCAACCACAAATGGGTTCAAGTAGTACTTTGTTTCTTTCAAATACGTTGAGTGTTTGATAGAGCCTGTCTGGAGTGTCAGACTATTTCGTTGGTTCTACTGTGCCAGGCAAACTCAAAAGATCGCAGCTAATGTTTTTGATAGACAAAAAATACTATTTTAACCTAGGCCTGGTTAAACAATGAATAACAGCTGACAAGAAGAAACAGAGCAAATGTTGATACTTTCAACCTCAACAAGATGCAGACAAAGTTATTATCATTCGGAGATGTGTTGTTTGCTACTAACTCCTCTGTCGGTTCCTAGTGCTGGCATCTTGCCAGGTTTCTCCCAGAAAACATTAAAGTGATGAAGACACTGTAATCAGACACCATCCTTAGTGAGCAAGAACAAATTGCCTGCTGGGCACACCATATCCTTTCAACATGGAAAAAATGATCATATTTTGTTGAGATGTTGATCAATAAGATTTCAACATTTATTCACCCACTCAAAAAGACAGAAAGAAGTTTGTTGAATCTGAATGTGTTATCACTATGCTTTCAACCATCTGATAGCAGAAACAAATACAATGGACAAACAATGTCTGATATTTGGTTTAGTTATCATCTAAATGTGTTGTCATTGATCTTTCAACCATTTAAAAACACAAGAAAGTTAGGCCCTTTCTTCTGACACCGCCTGGTATAGAGGTCCTGGATGGCAGGGAGCTCGGACCCAGTGATGTACTGGGTCGTTCGCACTACCCTCTGTAGCACCTTGTTGTCGGATGCCAAGCAGTTACCATATCAAGCAGTGATGCAGCCATTCAAGATGCTCTCAATGGTGCAGCTGTAGAACATTTTCAGGATCTGAGGGCCCATGCCAAATCTTTTCAGCCTCCTAAGGGGAAAAAGGTATTGTCGTGCCCTCTTCACGACTGTGTTGGTGTGTTTGGACCATAATAGATCTTTAGTGATGTGGACACAGAGGAACATGAAGCTCTCGACTCTTTCCATTATAGCCCTGTCGATGTGAATGAGATTACATTAAAATTAGATAGTGCAAGTGATCAATGTTGTTTGAGATTCTGCAAAGATTATAATAGCAATTGTGAAGATCTCTTCAGACCTGAGACCTTTGCATGCTATCTTGAACATGCATGC
Source organism: Thymallus thymallus (assembly GCA_023634145.1). Taxonomy (NCBI): domain Eukaryota; kingdom Metazoa; phylum Chordata; class Actinopteri; order Salmoniformes; family Salmonidae; genus Thymallus; species Thymallus thymallus. The sequence goes on from CM042422.1 coordinate 12,964,972, forward strand.
TTTCTATGATTACATAAGAGGACATTTTTAGTTATAGTAGACCAACCTCAGAATGTGGCCATGGATGTGTTACTCATTTTAAGGTTGAATAAATAGTTACATTAGTTTGTGAGCCTTAACTTTAAGGTAGACTCCCGCAAAATGACGTTGCCACGAGCAGTACCGCAGATAACTAATGCTTGGATAGTTTCATCTGAGCCACTGGCTTAATGGTATTTTTTTTAACTTCTAATTTTGGTTAACTTGTCAACCAGTTAATAGGCTATTTACTGTACTGTATTTACTGTAATAAATTGAAACAGTATACAGTATATAGGCCTAAATAGTGTAATTGGTGATGCAGTATATGACTTATAAAGTATTGTTACATTTAATTTGCTCTGTTAAACCTACCCTTTGGAATGACTTTGATAGCAACAGTGAATATAAGAGATCTCTCAACAATCATTCTCACGATAGTTGTCAGCGACAATATCAAATCTAAGCAGAGCTGGGCTTAGTTAAAACCCTCGATGGGAGACCAAATTATTAGCTGTAGATTGATCAACTCTCCAGTAGGAGGTGCTGCCCAGACTTTTTTTGTTCTGATATTGTAAATAACGTTGAGGATCTGACGTTGATTCAAAAGGTACAAATTCAACATATGTTATACAAGGTTTGTCTATGTTGAAAATTGGTTACCATGATGACATAATCCTATGGTTGAAATTTCACCCTCAAAACAACAGTTGATTTACTTTTTTCAAATCCAATGTATTTTCCACGTAGATTCCACGTCACTACGCTGACAAATTACATTGAAACAACATTGATTCAACCAGTTTGTGCCCAGTGGGTTGGCTGTCTATGTTGGGCATAAGAAGAAACAAGCACAATATATTATATAAAAATTGCAAGTAGGAAAATAACCAGCGTCAAGTAAAAACGAGAAGAAACGAGTAGAACTGAAAAGAAAAGACCTTGAAAACTAATATGGGAGTTGACATCCTTCCCTCCCTTTCTCGTAGGAGGAGTGCAGGGGAGTGGAGAGAGAGAGCGAGAGTGTCAAATGGAAAATGGATCTGATGCATCACAGTGTGGTGACAGTCCAGATGAAAGAGGGAGGGAAGAGGGGAAGAGAGAGAGAGAGAGACATTGGGAAATGTGAAGGGGGGATAAGATGCTTTAGTGTTGATAGCTTTCTCATGACTATGTAATAAATATGTTGCTAAATATGTTATGCTGGAAACAAATTCCAAATAGATACAGTATACTGTACATGGAGTTTCTGCTGTAGCTAAATTAGTTAATTCTATACTAGATGTTCACGGTTCTACGTTATTTTCAGGAAATACTGAGGACTTCTGAAACGCCTGGTGGAGGCCCAGAGCAACGGAGCCTTCGACCCAACCCCAATACCGACCCACCACCGCCCCCCTAACCAAAACACACCAGTTTCATGAAAGGTATTGGTTTATGTCCCCATTCTACCCCCTAACCTCTGAATCCAGAAGGACATGGGAACCCTGGTGTCCCACTGGCCGAGAGACAGGCAGAAGCAGGGTGACGTCAACACACAGCTGGAGGCTATCAGACAGAGAAGATTGAAGAAACGGGGAGGGGAGAAAAAGAGGTTGAGGCAACAAGAGAGCAAATTGCATGGGAAGAAAAGCAAGGGAAAAGTTATGGTAAAAGGGGTGAGGCTTCTGAGGAAGAGAGAGGAGAGAAAACAGCAGACATTTTGAGTTGAGTCTGTTGTTATTTCAGCCTTTCCATTATTATTATTATCATCTCCCTTACAGATGATTTCCCTTCCTATTGTTTGCTAAAAGAAAACATTTCCTCAAGTCTTATTAGTGTTGTTTTAGTGTCTCTTTTTGTGCGCAGTACAGTGGAAAGATCTACTCTCTTGAGCTCTATGATAAAAACCCCAGTGTATGTGTGTGTGTGTGTGTGTGTGTGTGTGTGTGTGTGTGTGTGTGTGTGTGTGTGTGTGTGTGTGTGTGAGCAAGTAGAAAAACATGCTGATTCACCCTACTTGTAGAGAAGCGTCAATGCCATCCTCCTCTCATGTTGACGAAATGGTCTATCACTCTGTCATACAGTACACATTTTTTGTTGTCCTAGGCTGCCTGGCTAAAATGCATCCATGAATACACGCCACTGGTCACATGTAGCCATTGTCTAAAACCAGACGTTAATGGTCTACCACTGCATGCCCAGAGAAAGACAGACACACGCACAGACCCACACTAAATTATCCCCAACACGCTTTTTAACGAGTCTGTCAAGGTAAGACAGGTAAATGCTTTATTTAAAAACACATATGGACCAAGCAGATCAAATCAAGAAGAAAGCAATAATATCATCTGGAAACGAGTGGTCCTCTGTTGCTCATTTGGTAGAGCATGGCGCTTGCAAAGCCAGGATGGTGGGTTCGAATCCTGGGGCCACCCAAACAATAAAATGTATACATGCAAAACTAAAAGTGTCTTCTAAATGGCATATATTATTATTTATATATAAGAACATTAAATTGAAATGTGGTTGGCATTTGAATCATGGGTTACACATTTAGTCCTTTGGCAGACGCACATACCCAGAGCATTAATCTTAAGTTAGCTAGGTAAGACAACCACATACCACAGTCATTGTAAGCAAAACCTTTCACCAGAGGAGCAGCTTTCAGAAAAGTCAAGACTAGAAAGAAAAGACAAGTGCACAAGAAAGTCAAGTACATGGTAAGCTGCTCAACAGTTCTAATGAAATCACCCTTCTTGCTTGGCCATCTAGTTACTACCCTCTTTTTGGGGTCCTAAGCCACGTGAAGCTGTTGGGTGACCACGTGAACCTGCTGGATGCCTGATGTGGTCCGCGTCTTAACCTCACGAGCCATCTGGCACCATACACAGCCATAGCAGCAACACACCAACCCGACGTCCCCACAGGTCGAACCCTGAGAGTGGGAAGAGGGAAGGAGAGATGGATAGAAGATGAAAGCAGAGGACAAGAACATGTCAAGAGGACAGAGTTAAAAGGAGGATAAGGGCAGAGTTGGAGAGAAGAATACGGGGTGTAGAAAAGTCCAGGGAAGAAGAAGGAGAGAGAAAAGTTTAATTCCATATTCAGCTTTATATTTAAAGGGGAATCAAGGCAATAACAACACTAAGAACAACAACATTTCCAAGCACACCAATGATATTTCTTAACACCTCAAACGTCTGATAGTTTCGAACACCATTTTCTCTCAGAACGGTAAATGAGAGGTACTGTGGTGTCAGGCTCTGGCCATAGAGAAGCAATAGGCTTCTCTATGTAGCTATGGTCAGAGTCTGACAGTGTCGTTCCTTTCTGTTTCTTTGTGGGTTTTGGGTGGATCTCTAATTAGAGGAAGCTGCTACCCGTTGTCTCTAATTAGGGATCCAATATATGTTGAGTCTGTCCTTCACTTGGTGTGGGTTGTTATCGATGTATGTCGCAGTCACGGTGAAGTAAGTGTGCCTTTTTTTTACGTCCGTTCATGTCGTGTGTTTTTGTGAACGTGACGTTTAGTCGATTCGTGTTTTTTGTTGTATAGTTCGTTCATTTGCTATATTATTATACATAGTATTAAAATATAAATGTCGAACTACTATCCCTGCGCTGCGCCTTGGTCATTCCTACACCCACATCGTGACAGAACAACCCACCACTGCGAGACCAAGCAGCGTAACTGGGGAGAGACGGAGAGAGAGGAGGTGCCGCCGCGTTATGCGCGACGCGCAAGAAGAGGCAACGCCCGCAAACAACCCCAAGGTAATCTTGGGGGGAGGCTACGGGGGTGGTCTGGCTATAGGGAGGAGGAGCCAACACCACTCCCCATGTGGACCATAGAGAGGCCGAGGTACCAATGGGGGGCTCAGAGCAAAGAGCAGGAGGAATACTTGGAGGAGATTTATAGAGGTGTGTTTGAAGAATTGGTGGAGATAGAAAGGGAGGTCGAGATGGCGGAGTGGTCCAGTTCGGATCCGGTCGTCTTCTCCACTCCCAGGCCGGAGCAGTCCGCTCCACCGGTGCTCAGTCCAGGTCCGGTCGTCATCTTCACTCCCATGCCAGAGCAGTCCGCTTCACCGATGTCCAGTCCGGGCCCGGACCTCTGCTCTACTCCACGCATCCGACCTCTGGTGCGCCTCCCCAGTCCGGTACGACCCGTGCCGGCTCCCCGCACCGGACCTCCAGTACGTGCGCCTAACCAGGTGCTTCCTGTGCCAGCTTCACGCACCCGACATCCGGTGCGCCTCCCCAGCCCTGAGCCTCCAGCGAAGGTCAGCCGCCCTGAGCCTCCAGCCAAGGTCAGCCGCCCTGAGCCTCCAGCCAAGGTCAGCCGCCCTGAGCCTCCAGCCAAGGTCAGCCGCCCTGAGCCTCCAGCCAAGGTCAGCCGCCCTGAGCCTGCAGCCAAGGTCAGCCGCCCTGAGCCTCCAGCCAAGGTCAGCCGCCCTGAGCCTCCAGCCAAGGTCAGCCGCCCTGAGCCTCCAGCCAAGGTCAGCCGCCCTGAGCCTCCAGCCAAGGTCAGCCGCCCTGAGCCTGCAGCCAAGGTCAGCCGCCCTGAGCCTCCAGCCAAGGTCAGCCGCCCTGAGCCTCCAGCCAAGGTCAGCCGCCCTGAGCCTCCAGCCAAGGTCAGCCGCCCTGAGCCTCCAGCCAAGGTCAGCCGCCCTGAGCCTCCAGCCAAGGTCAGCGCCCCTAAACCTCCTGCGAAGGTCAGCGCCCCTAAACCTCCTGCGAAGGTCAGCGCCCCTAAACCACCTGCGAAGGTCAGCGCCCCTGAACCTCCTGCGAAGGTCAGCGCCCCTGAACCTCCTGCGAAGGTCAGCGCCCCTGAACCTCCTGCGAAGGTCAGCGCCCCTGAACCTCCTGCGAAGGTCAGCGCCCCTGAACCTCCAGCGAAGGTCAGCGCCCCTGAACCTACAGTGAAGGTCAGCGCCCCTGAACCTCCTGCGAAGGTCAGCGCCCCTGAACCTCCTGCGAAGGTCAGCGCCCCTGAACCTCCTGCGAAGGTCAGCGCCCCTGAACCTCCTGCGAAGGTCAGCGCCCCTGAATCTCCTGCGAAGGTCAGCGCCCCTGAAACTCCTGCGAAGGTCAGCGCCCCTGAACCTCCTGCGAAGGTCAGCGCCCCTGAACCTCCTGCGAAGGTGTGCGCCCCTGAACCTCCTGCGAAGGTCAGCGCCCCTAAACCTCCAGCGAAGGTCAGCGCCCCTGAACCTCCTGCGAAGGTCAGCGCCCCTGAACCTCCTGCGAAGGTCAGCGCCCCTGAATCTCCTGCGAAGGTCAGCGCCCCTGAACCTCCTGCGAAGGTCAGCGCCCCTGAACCTCCTGCGAAGGTCAGCGCCCCTGAATCTCCTGCGAAGGTCAGCGCCCCTGAACCTCCTGCGAAGGTCAGCGCCCCTGAACCTCCAGCGAAGGTCAGCGCCCCTGAACCTACAGTGAAGGTCAGCGCCCCTGAACCTCCAGCGAAGGTCAGCGTCCCGCCACCTCCAGCGAAGGTCAGCAACCCGGAGCCTCCAGCCATTCCGGGTTCAGCCGTCTGCTCCGCCCCAGTGCCAGAGCAGTCCGCTCCACCGGTACCCAATCCGGGTCCAGCCGTCTGCTCCGCCCCAGTGCCAGAGCAGTCCGCTCCACCGGTACCCAATCCGGGTCCAGCCGTCTGCTCCGCCTCAGTGCCAGAGCAGTCCGCTCCACCGGTGCCCATTCCGGGTCCAGCCGTCTGCTCCGCCTCAGTGCCAGAGCAGTCCGCTCCACCGGTGCCCAGTCCGGGTCCAGCCGCCTGCTCCGCCTCAGTGCCAGAGCAGTCCGCTCCACCGGTACCCAGTCCGGGTCCGGCCGCCTGCTCCGCCTCAGTGCCAGAGCAGTCCGCTCCACCGGTACCCAATCCGGGTCCAGCCGTCTGCTCCGCCTCAGTGCCAGAGCAGTCCACCCCACCGGTGCCCAGTCCGGGCCCGGTTTATTGCCCAGCTCCATGGCCGGAGCCGTTTGTCCCACCGGTGCCCAGTCCGGGCCCGGTTGTTTTCCCCGCTCCATGGCCGGAGCCGTTTTCCCCACCGGGGCCCAGTCCGGGCCCGGGTGTATTTCCCACTCCATGGCCGGTGCCGGTTGCCCCACCGGTGCCCAGTCCGGGCCCGGTTGTTTTCCCCGCTCCATGGCCGGAGTCGTTTACCCCACCGGTGCCCAGTCCGGGCCCGGTTGTTTTCCCCGCTCCATGGCCGGAGTCGTTTGCCCCACCGGTGCCCAGTCCGGGCCCGGTTGTTTTTCCCCGCTCCATGGCCGGAGCCGTTTGCCCCACCGGTGCCCAGTCCGGGCCCGGTTGTTTACCCCGCTCCATGGCCGGAGCCGTTTGCCCCACCGGTGCCCAGTCCGGGCCCGGTCAAATCTCCAGCTCCTTGGCCGGAGCCGTTTGCCCCACCGGTACCCAGCCCGGGACCGGTGATAAGAAAAGGGCATGGGACAAAACTGTCCACGTCGCCGGAGCCAGAGCCACCCCCAAAGGACTAGTTTTTCCCTCCCAAATTAACCCCCCCATGTTATTGTGTGCCTTTTTTTTGGCGTCCGGGAGTCCGCGCCTTGGGGGGGGGGGGTACAGTCAGGCTCTCTATGTAGCTATGGTCAGAGTCTGACAGTGTCGTTCCTTTCTGTTTCTTTGTGGGTTTTGGGTGGATCTCTAATTAGAGGCAGCTGCTACCCGTTGTATCTAATTAGGGATCCAATATATGTTGAGTCTGTCCTTCACTTGGTGTGGGTTGTTATCGATGTATGTCGCAGTCACGGTGAAGTAAGTGTGCCTTTTTTTACGTCCGTTCATGTCGTGTGTTTTTGTGAACGTGACGTTTAGTCGATTCGTGTTTTTTGTTGTATAGTTCGTTCATTTGCTATATTATTATACATAGTATTAAAATATAAATGTCGAACTACTATCCCTGCGCTGCGCCTTGGTCATTCCTACACCCACAACGTGACATGTGGGTACAAATGGGTGTGGGTGCTGTGGGTGCTGTGGGTACCCCCCCACCTGCCCCTCCCCCTCTTTTCACTCCCACCACCCCCTCCCCGCCTCCCTCTACCCTCTTTCCCTACCCACCCCACCCACTTTCCCCACCCACCCCTACCCTCTCCCAGGGCTCGTACCTGGATGCCATAGCGTTTTCTCATGGAGGACCGCATGCAGCAGGAGACAGCCATGAAGGCACATGGGTCCAGCAGGGGCATACAAACACACCAGCCGTAGTGGGAGGCCGTCTGACACTGAAAACAGGGGAAACACCACGTCGCACAGCAACCTGCGGGGCACACAATTCAATATAATAGGTCAGTCAATCCGGAAAATGTTAAGAACTTTGAAAGTTTCTTCAAGTGCAGTCGTAAAAACCATCAAGAGCTAGGATGAAACTGGTTCTCATAAGGACCTCCACAGGAAAGGAAGACCCAGAGTTACCTCTGCTGCAGAGGATAAGTTCATTAGAGTTATTTGCACCTCAGATTGCAGCCCAAATAAATGCTTCACAGAGTTCAAGTAACAGACACATCTCAACATCAACTGTTCAGAGGAGACTGTGTGAATCAGGCCTGCATGGTCGAATTGCTGCAAACAAACCACTACTAAAGGACACCAATAAGAAGAGACTTGCTTGGGCCAAGAAACACGAGCAATGGACATTAAACCGGTGGAAATCTGTCCTTTGGTCCGATGAGTCAAAAATTTTGATTTTTGGTTCCAACCGCCGTGTTTTTGTGAGACGCAGAGTAGGTGAACTGATCTCCGCATGTGTGGTTCCCACCGTGAAGCATGGAGGAGGAAGTGTGATGGTGCTTTGCTGGTGAAACTGTCAGTGATTTATTTAGAATTCAAGGCACACTTAACCAGCATGGCTGCCAAATCTTTCTGCACCGATATGCCATTCCATCTGGTTTGCGCTTAGTAGGACTATCATTTGTTTTTCAACAGGACAATGACCCAACAACACACCTCCAGGCTGTGCAAGGGCTATTTGACCAAGAAGGAGAGTGATGGAATGCTGCATCAGATAACCTGGCTTCCACAATCACCATACCTCAACCCAATTGAGATGGTTTGGGATGAGTTGGACCGCAGAGTGAAGGAAAAGCAGCCAACAAGTGCTCAGTATATGTGGAAACTCCTTCAAGACTGTTGGAAAAGCATTCCAGGTGAAGCTGGTTGAGAGAATGCCAAGTGTGCAAACCTGTCATCAAGGCAAAGGGTGGCTACTTTGAAGAATCTAAAATATATTTTGATTTGTTTAGCACTTTCTTGGTTACTACATGATTCCATACAGTTGAAGTCGAAGTTTACATACACTTAGGTTGAAGTCATTAAAACTCATTTTTCAACCACTCCACAGATTTCATGTTAACAAACTATAGTTTTGGCAAGTCGGTTAGGACATCTATTATGTGCATGACACAAGTAATTCTTCCAACAATTGTTTACAGACAGATTATTTCACTTATAATTCCCTATATCACAATTATAGTGGGTCATGCACTAAGTTGACTGTGCCTTTAAACAGCTTGGAAAATTCCAGAAAATGATGTCACATTGTCTTGTGTTATATGGCTTTAGAAGCTTCTGATAGGCTAAATGACATAATTTGAGACAATTGGAGGTGTACCTGTGGATGTATTTCAAGGCCTACCTTCAAACTCAGTGCCTCTTTGCTGGACATCATTGGAAAATCAAAATAAATCAGCCAAGACCTCAGAAAAAAAATGTGTAGACCTCCGCAAGTCTGGTTCCTCCTTGGGAGCAATTTTCAAACGCCTGAAGATACCATGTTCATCTGTACAAATAATAGTATGCAAGTATATACAGCGGGTGAAATAAGTATTGAACACGTCATCATTTTTCTCAGTAAATATATTTCCAAAGGTGCAATTGACATGAAAGTTTCACCAGATGTTGGTAACAACCCAAGTAATCCATACATACAAAGAAACCCAAACAAATAATTTCAGAAATTAAGTTATGTGTAATAATGTGAAATGACACAGGGAAAAAGTATTGAACACATGAAGAAAGGGAGGTTCAAAAAGGCATGGAAAGCCAAGACAACAGCTGAAAACTATCAGTAATTAAAAAGCAATCCAGCCCCCTGTCAGTGCAAATTAATATCAGCTGGTTCAGTCCCAACTGATGGCCTACAAAAAGGTCTCATTGCCATGGTGTCACACAAGACACATCTCATGATGGATAAAAGCAAAGAGCTGTCTCATGACCTTCGCAACCTAATTGTTGCAAAACATAATGATGGCATTGGCTATAGGCGCATTTCTAAGCTTCTGAATGTTCCAGTGAGCACTGTTGGGGCCATAATACGGAAGTGGAAAGACAATCATTTCACCATAAATTTGCCTCGACCAGGTGCTCCTCGCAAGATTTCTGACAGAGGAGTGAAAAGAATAATCAGAAGAGTTGTCCAAGAGCCAAGGACCACTTGTGGAGAGCTTCAAAAAGACCTGCAATTAGCAGGTACTGTTGTCTCAAAGAAAACATGAAGTAATGCACTCCACCGCCATGGCCTGTATGCACGCTCACCACGCAAGACTCCATTGCTGAAAAAAAAGCATGTTGAAGCTCGTTTAAAGTTTGCTGCACAACATTTGGAAAAGCCAGTGAAATACTGGGAGAATATAGTGTGGTCAGATGAGAGCAAAATTGAACTGTTTGGATGTCATAATACACACCATGTTTGGAGGAGAAATGGCACTGCACATCACCCTAAAAACACCATACCAACAGTGAAGTTTGGAGGTGGGAACATCATGGTGTGGGGCTGCTTTTCACAAATGGTACTGGCAAACTTCACATAATTGAAGGAAGGATGAATGGGCAAATTTACGAGGAGCACCTGGTCGAGTCAAATTTATGGTGAAATGATTGTCTTTCCACTTCCGTAATATGGCCCCAACAGTGCTCACTGGAACATTCAGAAGCTTAGAAATGCGCCTATAACCAATGCCATCATTATGTTTTGCAACAATTAGGTTGCGAATTTCTTGAGACAGCTCTTTGCTTTTACCCATCATGAGATGTGTCTTGTATGACACCTTGGCAATGAGACCTTTTTGTAGTCCATCAGTTGGGACTGAACTAGCTGATATTAATTTGCACTGACAGGGGGCTGGATTGCTTTTTAATTACTGATAGTTTTCAGCTGTTGTCTTGGCTTTCCATGCCTTTTTTCACCTCCCTTTCTTCATGTGTTTTTCCCTGTGTCATTTCACATTATTACACATAACTTAATTTCTGAAATTATTTGTTTTGGTTTCTTTGTATGTATGGATTACTTGGGTTGTTACCAACATCTGGTGAAACTTTCTTGTCAATAGCACCTTTGGAAATATATTTACTGAGAAAAATGATGACGTGTTCAATACTTATTTCACCCGCTGTACACCATGGGACCACGTAGCCGTCATACCGCTCAGGAAGGAGACGCATTCTGTCTCCTAGAGATGAACGTACTTTGGTGCGAAAAGTGCAAATCAATCCCAGAACAACAGCAAAGGACCTTGTGAAGATGCTGGAGGAAACAGGTACAAAAGTATCTATATCCACAGTAAAACAGTAAAACAAGTCCTGTATCGACATAACCTGAAAGGCCGCTCAGCAAGGAAGAAGACACTGCTCCAAAACCCCCATAAAAACGCCAGACTACGGTTTGCAACACACATGGGGACAAAGATTGTACTTTTTGGAGAAATGTCCTCTGGTCTGATGAAACAAAAATAGAAATGTTTGGCCATAATGACCGTTAAAGGGGGATGCTTGCAAGCTGAAGAACACCATCCCAACCGTGAAGCACGGGTGTGGCAGCATCATGTTGTTGGGGTGCTTTGCTGCAGGAGGGACTGGTGCACTTCACAAAATAGATGGCATCATGAGGATGGAAAATTATGTTGATATATTGAAGCAACATCTCAAGACAGCAGTCAGGAAGTTAAAGCTTTGTCGCAAATGGGTCTTCCAAATAGACAATGACCCCAATTATGCTTCCAAAGTTGTGGCAAAATGGCTTAAGGACAACAAAGTCAAGGTATTGGAGTGGCCATCACAAAGCCCTGACCTCAATCCTATAGCAAATTTGTGGGCAGAACTGAAAAGGCTTGTGCGAGCAAGGAGGCCTACAAACCTGACTCAGTTACACCAGTTCTGTCAGGAGGAATGGGCCAAAATTCACCCAACTGGGAAGCTTGTAGAAGGCTATCTGAACGTTTGACCCAAGTTAAACAAATTAAAGGCAATGCTACCAAATACTAATTGAGTGAATGTGAACTTCTGACCCACTGGGAATGTGATGAAAGAAATTAAAGCTGAAATAAATAATTCTCTACTATTATTCTGACATTTCACATTCTTAAAATAAAGTGGTGATCCTAACTGACCTAAGACTAGGATTAAATGTCAGGAATTTTGAAAAACTGAGTTTAAATGTATTTGGCTACGGTGTATGTAAACTTCCAACTTCAACTGTATGTGTTATTTCATAGTTTTGATGTCTTCACTATTATTCTACAATGCAGAAAACTGTAAAAAATAAAGAATAACTCTTGAATGAGTAGGTGTGTCTAAACTTTTGACTGGTACTGTATATTGCCTCATCATAATTCCTTCTCTTGTTTCTTCCACTTAGCCTCTCCCTCTTTCACTCAGCCCCACCACTAAGTGCTAGGTATGGTTGAGACAGAGTGAGTCAGATCTCAACTCTCCCTCTCTTATTCTCTCTCTCACTCTCTCTCTAGAGAGCTCTCAACAACAACAGATAACCGAAAACCATCAACCATCAACTGATCAGTGGTGGGAAAAGTACCCAATTTTCATACTTGAGTAAAGTAAAGATACAGTGGGGAGAACAAGTATTTGATACACTGCCGATTTTGCAGGTTTTCCTACTTACAAAGCATGTAGAGGTCTGTAATTTTTATCATAGGTACACTTCAACTGTGAGTGACGGAATCTAAAACAAAAATCCAGAAAATCACATTGTATGATTTTTAAATAATTAATTTGCATTTTATTGCATGACATAAGTATTTGATCACCTACCAACCAGTAAGAATTCCAGCTCTCACAGACCTGTTAGTTTTTCTTTAAGAAGCCCTCCTGTTCTCCACTCAATATCTGTATTAACTGCACCTGTTTGAACTCGTTACCTGTATAAAAGACACCTGTCCACACACTCAATCAAACAGACTCCAACCTCTCCACAATGGCCAAGACCAGAGAGCTGTGTAAGGACATCAGGGATAAAATTGTAGACCTGCACAAGGCTGGGATGGGCTACAGGACAATAGGCAAGCAGCGCAATTATTAGAAAATGGAAGAAGTTCAAGATGACGGTCAATCTCCCTCGGTCTGGGGCACCATGCAAGATCTCACCTCGTGGGGCATCAATGATCATGAGGAAGGTGAGGGATCAGCCCAGAACTACATGGCAGGACCTGGTCAAAGACCTGAAGAGAGCTGGGACCACAGTCTCAAAGAAAACCATTAGTAACACACTACGCCGTCATGGATTAAAATCCTGCAGCGCACGCAAGGTCCCCCTGCTCAAGCCAGCGCATGTCCAGCCCCGTCTGAAGTTTGCCAATGACCATCTGGATGATCCAGAGGAGGAATGGTAGAAGGTCATGTGGTCTGATAAGACAAAAATAGAGCTTTTTGGTCTAAACTCCACTCGCTGTGTTTGGAGGAAGAAGAAGGATGAGTACAACCCCAAGAACAACATCCCAACCGTGAAGCATGGAGGTGGAAACATCATTCTTTGGGGATGCTTTTCTGCAAAGGGGACAGGACGACTGCACCGTATTGAGGGGAGGATGGATGGGGCCATGTATCGCGAGATCTTGGCCAACAACCTCCTTCCCTCAGTAAGAGCATTGAAGATGGGTCGTGGCTGGGTCTTCCATCATGACAACGACCCGAAACACACAGCCAGGGCAACTAAGGAGTGGCTCCGTAAGAAGCATCTCAAGGTCCTGGAGTGGCCTAGCCAGTCTCCAGACCTGAACCCAATAGAAAATCTTTGGAGGGAGCTGAAAGTCCGTATTGCCCAGCGAAAGCCCCAAAACCTGAAGGATCTGGAGAAGGTCTGTATGGAGGAGTGGGCCAAAATCCCTGCTGCGGTGTGTGCAAACCTGGTCAAGAACTACAGGAAACGTATGATCTCTGTAATTGCAAACAAAGGTTTCTGTACCAAATATTAAGTTCTGCTTTTCTGATGTATCAAATACTTATGTCATGCAATAAAATGCAAATTAATTACTTAAAAATCATACAATGTGATTTTCTGGATTTTTGTTTTAGATTCCGTCACTAACAGTTGAAGAGTACCTATGATAAAAATTACAGACTTCTACATGCTTTGTAAGTGGGAAAACCTGCAAAATCGGCAGTGTATCAAATACTTGTTCTCCCCACTGTACCTTAATAGAAAATGACTCAAGTAAAAGTGAGTCACCCAGTAAAATACTGCTTGAGTAAAAGTCTAAAGGTATTTGGTTTTAAACATACTTTGTATCAAAAGTAAATGTAATTGCTAAAATATACTTAAGTATCAAACGTAGAACAAAAAGTATAAATCCTTTCAAATTCCTTATATTAAGCAAACCCAACACATTGTCTTGTGTTATATTTACTCCAACACTCAGACATAATTTACAAACTAAGCATGTGTGTTAAGTGAGTCTGCCAGATCAGGGGCAGTAGGGATAACCAGGGATGTTCACTTGATAGGTACGTGAATTGGACCATTTTCCTGTCCTGCTAAGCATTCAAAATGTACTTTCGGGGTTCAGGGAAATTGTATGGAGTAAAAAGTACATCATTTTCTTTAAGAAGGTAGTGAAGTAAATGTTAAAGTTGTCAAAAATATAAATAGTAAAATACTGACACCCAAAAAAACGACTTAAGTAGTACTTTAAAGGATTTTTACTTAAGTACTTTAAACCCCTGCAACCGACTAATGAATATACAATAATGGCAAGGCAGGGATGGCATCAAATGATTTCAGCTTTCTTTCCTGTTCACTGTGGATGTTCTTCAGGGCCATACCAAAATACCAAAACTAGAATAATCCCAGTAAGCAAAATGACGTTGAAAAGACGTCTAAAATATGTATTTTCCAGACGTTGAAGTAAGTTTCAATTTAGGTTCTGAATGAAAGGTGAAAATATATTTTCCATATGTTTAAAATACATATTTTCCAAGATGTTGAAAGTATATATTTTCCGGACGTTGAAATCAGGTTAATTTTCAGTTCTGAATGAAAGTGGAAAATACTTATTTTCCTGATGTTTTAAATACGTATTTTACAGACATTGAAAATATGTATTGTCCGGATGTTGAAATCAGGTAAATGTTTTGGTTCTGAATGAAAGTTGAAAATAAGTCATTCATATAAATCTATGTTAGGGCCAAATCAAGGCTGGTACAGACCGGACAAAATCTGAACCAAACATAGACGTATATGATTGGTTCAGATTAGGTCCAGACCTGACCAAAAACCAATGTCTGTGGATGTGGAAATCAAGGCCGCTCCAGAACTTCACAAAAAAAACGCGTTGGTGTTGGTCCGTGCTTACTGAGGAGTAGCCTACAGTGTTGCCTGAAATAAAATGTTACGAATGCCCATCTACAGTATGTGGTAAGTCTACCGTTTGTAAAAAAAAAAAAAAAAAAAAAAAAAAAAACGACATTCAGACAGTGTTGCCTAACGTCCGCCCGCAATAGAATGTTATGAATTCCGATCCATGTCTTAGGCCCACCGTATTATTAGTCCTGATTCATGTGACTAATCAATTTGAGTATGTGAGTATTGGTCCTTTTGGCTCAGAAAATGCCGCTCTCGTCAATCTGCCACCGTATCCCGCTTAATGAGCGGGCGGGCGGTAATGTCCTAATGAAAACAACTCTATACCTCCCTGTAACGCTGTACATTCGTTATCTGGCGTCTCCGTTTTATTGACATTCCTGGAGCGCAGCCCCCTTGGTCTCCATGGTTCCTGATGACGTCAACCATTTAGCTCCGGCTTGCTGTTTGTACTTCTCAAATCAGGTTCTCCTTGACCCCCCCCACATCCCTTTTCCAGTAAATGTCACATTCGCACAGGAAAACACAGCTCAGAACCCATCCCCTGGTAGGCCTATTTCCTGCCGTTTTCTGGGTGGAGGTTGGGGTCGGCTAAATGTCAGGGTATTTGCGTAGTAGGCTACTATGAGGTAGCCTATAAGGCTCTCGGAACTAGCGCTCGGAACTATTCTCGAGTTTCATTTCAATTGAACTGTATAATGAATATATACTCGGGAATCGGGAAAAAAAATTATGCAAATATACATGACAAAATAAAACATACATCTAGATTTGGTTCTGGGTTTGGAGATAAGCATATTATGAATGTAACTCCATGTGACTTACATGTGCCCATGTTAGAGCAGCAGTCAAACAGTCCTGTGCTCCAATCCCCTGAGCTCTGGGTGGTGGTTACCGTGGTGATCTGCTGCTGGACGGCCATGGCTACACCACACCACACCCAATGGAGTGGGAGGGAGGGAGGGGGGGGGAATGAGGAAAGAAAGAGAGAGAGAGCGAGAGAGAGAAGAAAGAAAGGAGGGAGAAAGGAAGGAAGGGAGGGGAGATAAGGTTTAGTGGGGAGAGAGATGTACTGGGCTGATAAGGTTTAGTTAGATATTATACATTTGAATGTTAAAATACATGTTGTAACATTTCCAAAAATGTTTAGTTGTTGCTGCAAACAGCCTGTGCCTGTATCAAATGATGTCAAAAATGAATATTGAATAATACATACATTCGTATAAAAAACAAAAAAATATTTTAAAACAAAACGTGCTATAGTTTATATTGTCGAATCTTGCAAGTTTTGTAAATAAAATGCAACCAACCAGGAACACTTATTTTCTAAATAACTTTTCAAATTGATATCCATCTCTAATCCAATAGTTACGGTTTTTAGTGGGAAAAGTATAAACCCACCTCATTCGATTTAAACAAAAAACTGTTAATACGTCATGCAATATGAAAGAGCTTACTCTTTAATAAATTAATATACATTTACAGAGAAATGTAATTTGTAGTCTTACCTTTCTTATTAATCAACTACAGCCTGAGTGGAGAGAGCGTGAACACTGGTTGCAGAAGAGAGAACAACTGAGGCAGCACGCAATTTCCAAGCAATGACGATCACATAAGGCAATTCCGGAATAGCTGTAAAGTCGGTTCCTATAATAAAAGCTAGCCTAGGTTATACTTTAGTCTGTGCCTAAATCCACCATATTGTAGCAAAAAACCTTTAGGAGTACTTTAAGTTAGTATGGGTCCAGTGACATTTTGGTGGATTTGAGGACGGTATTGTTTCGATATAATCCGACATATTTTATAATTGTTAGGGTCCTCCCTCTTTATAGCAAGGACAAACATATTTTCACGACTTCACTAATACCATCAAAATCAATAAATCATAGCACGATTTTTGTCTCATTCAGTTGTTTTTACCTGATAAAGTAGAATCATGTTGAAAAATTATGTTAAAAGTAACATTTATATTCATAAAACATATGATGAAAATGATAGTGTTGCTGCTTCATGTTTTTTTTATTTATGGTTGGTTGAGTGGCAAAACAACGGTTTTAGGGATCCAAATTCATAATCAATATGTTGAAATAAGTCATGATATTTTGAAGATCAATACTCTCTACATACGTGTCACACTTCTGTTCAGATGACTTGCATTTTGCTAAATTAGTACCTTAGAAAATACATACGCACCGATATTTACCAAATGGTTGCTCAAGACTGGATTTGATTAGCTTGTTCTACTGTAATCAGTAGCTTGCGCAAATTAATAACTTACATCGAAATTGTATTGAAATCAATGGAACTGGGGACATGTGCGCTCTTCTAACAGACACATCTCAATTATATTCAATATCTGTCAATAGATGACAACCTGTCGTAGCCATTTATCAATGTAGAGTGCATTTGGAAAGTATTCAGACCCCATGACTTTTTACACATGTTGTTACTTTACAGCCGTATTCTAAAATGTATTATATTATTTATTTCCTCATCAATCTACACACAATACCCCATAATGACAAAGCTCCGTCAGAGTGACCATCGGGTTCTTGGTCACCTCCCTGACCAAGGCCCTTCTCCCCCAATTGCTCAGTTTGGCCAGGCGGACAGCTCTAGGAAGAGTCTTGGTGGTTCCAAACTTCTTCCATTTAAGAACTATGTTTTGGTACCCTTCCCCAGATCTGTACCTCGACACAATCCTGTCTTTGAGCTCTACGCAAAATTCTTTTGACCTCATAGCTTGGTTTTTACTCTGACATGCACTGTCAACGTGGGACTTTATGTAGACAGGTGTGTGCCTTTCCAAATCATGTCCAATCAATTGAATTTACCACCAGTGGACTCCAATCAAGTTGTAGAAACATCTCAAGGATGGTCAATGAAAACAGGATGCAGCTGAGCTCAATTTCGAGTCTCATCGCAAAGGGTCTTATGTAAATAAGATATTTCTGTTTTTAATTTTGAATAAATTTGCAAACATTTCTAAAAAACTGTTTTCACTTTGTCATTATGGGGTATATTGTGTAGATTGCTGAGTAAAAAAAAAAAATATATATATATATTAGAATAAGGCTGTAATGTAACAAAATGTGGAAAAAGTCAAGGGGTCTGAATATTTTCCGAAGGCACTGTAATATGTGGTTGTAATTCTGATAAAACTGCACTAGATGGCGATGTCCCAACTGTTTTAGGACCATGCTTAAAATAGCCTTGCACGTCACTTAACGTCACACATGTTCTTCCCCTGTTAGTCCTAATTCGAATTGAATTAAAAAAGTGATTGTATTGAATTTATTGTATTGGAATATTTGTATGTTTATTGATAAAGTAAATTATTTATGCGGTAGCATAAAGGGCCTATACCACTCAGAGTAAAAGTCGTATCCTGTATCAGAGCAGCACATGCTGATAGAGACATTTTATTGTTTAGCATGAGTTTTGGTTATTTAGATACCCAAAAGCATATCGACTCCAGTTGAAGATAGGAAAAGTACTATATTGAAATACTCGCACACTCGCACACTTTTGTGGTTGACAGACAGACAGACAGACAGAAAGAGAGAGAGAGAGTGGGAGAGAGAGCGTGAGAGAGCGAGAGAGAGCGAGAGAGAGAATTCTCTAACACAGACGAGACCATTGCATTGAATGTCTTAGATGTACTCAGATTGATGAGATGCTCACTCAATTTTTACACGCGTTAGAAACTATGAGAAGGCAGAGGCCACGACGAAAAACTCCCAACAATACCCTAAATACAGCACCAAAAGAGGAATAATGCCGAAATACAACGGGACTGGAGATTACACCTATGTACGGGTTTGTGCGTCGACCATCTCCTTCATAATATTAGCGTTCTTCAACGTCGTCATTAACTGGACTATAATGCGCGAGGAGCGACTTCGGGGCCATGCACGCTTTGTGTTAGTTTTCCACCTGTTGATGTCAGCTCTGGTGTACTTTGGGATGTGCTCTGTTTTCTACCTCCAGATTTACCTCGGCGCCAGGCTGGTGGCATCCACCTGTGGCGCCATGGTAACTGTCCTAATCACCAGCGCGTCCAATATCCTCCTGACTCTCACTGCTATGGCGCTGGACCGTTATTTTGCCGTCTGTCACCCTATGCGGTACAGTTCTGTCTGGCACTGGCCCTGGCTAGTTGGACTCCTGACGTGGGGGCTCGCGCTGGTTATTCCCCTCACTCTACTCCCCAATATGAAGCACGACGCCACCGGGAAATGTGGACGGGAACAGCTGAAGAACGGCGGACTGATGAAAATCTTGATGATATCTGTGTGTACGGTGCTCATTCTGTACAGTTATGTAAGGATACTGTTTGAGGGGCGACGGTTGGGAGTGACAAATCGACGCAATAGGGTCGGATGCAAGACCATCGCCCTGCACTGTACTCAACTGGCCGTGTACATCCTCCCCAACTTTGTGCTAATAGTTATCCAGAAACAAGAACACCTTCAGTCGGGGACCAAAGAACTGTCAGCGGTGGTTAGCTTTGCCTTCTTTAGCTTGGCGCAGTGTATAGCACCAATCGTCTACGGTTTGCGTAAAGAGGAACTCTTGGAGCAGGTGCACCGCCGGTTCCCTTGTTGTTCCCGCCACCTGAAAAGCGTTCTCGAGTGGACCGTGCGTGCCACGACGCCTCGGCTGCATCCCCAGCCACGGTATGTCATAAAATCTTTGTGGTTAAGATAAATGTCAAAATGTGTTACTCACTTTACGCACAATCATTTGTCGAGCCCAGTGGCATAGAACCTGCAAGACAATAGGTGATGACTAAACACGCACTTGGGTAGACCAACCAGAAACAGTAAGGATTATTCACCAAACCTTATTATTTTATACTGTATATTCTCACTCTGATAAAAAGTTAAAAGTTAAAAAGTTGATAGCTATCATTTGCTACTTCCTCTTTTTTGCTTCAGTTTTGGAAACTGTGGGATGTGAGACTAGAGACATAGCTATTCTTACCATAGTTGAAACAAATGAAACCAAAATGTTCTCTGACGAACATCACGAGATTTTTTTTTACTCAGATGCATGTTTTGCTTATTTTCCACAGGGAAAGAACATTGACAACGCAGACCCTCATCTCACTGGAGCCTCCACAGACACCAGTATAAGGGAAGAGGGAGCCCTCACTACCAACTCAACTACTGCTATAACCGAGACCCGTCAGTATGTCTCCAGTGCTCCATTGGCTTGGCTGAAGACGTTTTGTATAGAACAAGAAGGCTCCCAATTCACGGCTTTATTGACAACGTTTCGATCTGAAACGGGTCTTCATCAGATCAAACAAACTGAGTGCTCACATCCCAAAATATACACATTTCACCTCACATGACCATTGGTGGGTGAAAAAACATGTGTCTCTAATAATTTAATAACAAAGAGATGGGTACAAGTAGTGGTTACAGAAAATAATATATATTTACAAAATGACCAGTGTGGATTCACCCTGTTTTGCTGATTAATTCATACAGTACTTGAATATCCAGTATCTGCATAAAGCTGTGAAAGTGCTTATTTTCTACCCAGGATGTAGTGACTTTATAGGCATGGTCATCACTATGACCATACCGGCCCCAGACTTGTATTATGTTAACTGTACAGTGTCAGAAAGGAGTCCAATAAGGATTTGACTAATTTGACTGAAAATATACAGTACAAAACAGTGGCGTAGACAGAAGTTCATTGATGCGTGGGCCAAAAATATATATATATTTTCCTGCAATTCTACACATTTTGCCATGTAGCAGAGGAAAATGTATAGTTATTAATTGAGATGAAAAGATTCCAATTAATTGAAGCAGGAGCCAGATTGAACATTATTGCCTATCACCACAATATGAACCTCAGTGACAGATTTTCAGCAATAAAAGAGTTAATACTGTGAACAGCATGTGATCTGGAGCAGTAGCAGCTCTGTGGTTGAACACGCTTCACTTTAGTTTGTCAGACTTGGTGCTCGCTGTTCACTGAGGCAAGTGGAAATTCTCAACGGCAAACCACAAGAGTTCCTCATAACTGGCGAACTATAGTTTGTAGTGTACATTCACATATCGACACACGATCAGTCTTCACACACCACAACTCATAACTGTAATTGCTGGTTAGATTCGGTAAAGGAGGATGTTGATGAAGGGAAACTAAGTTTAAGGTTGAAATGAGTGGAATGGAAGGGTTTCACTGCACAGACCCACATTACACAAGGTTTTACTCCTGGACTAAAAAGTGCTTTTAATGAAGACATGGTTTTTTGTTTAGGTTAAGGCTTAGTGTACCTGGCCTTTCTCTCAAACTAACAGAATTATACTGTTATGAATACATGGGGTACCACCAGGTAGAATAAGCATTGGGCTCCCAAGTGGCGCAGTGATCTAAGGCACTGCATCTCAGTGCAAAAGGAGTCACTACAGTCCCTGGTTTGAATCCAGGCTGTATCACATCCAGCTGTGACTGGGAGTCCCATAGGGCGGCGCACAATTGGCCCAGCGTCGTCCAGGTTTGGCCGGGGTAGGCCGTCATTGTAAATACGAATTTGTTCTTAACTGACTTGTCTAGTTAAATAAAGGTTCAATAAGGAATCAAAGAATCGCAGTCTTCTCCACCACTAGCTCTCGCCTCCAGGTGTTTCATGGACGCCCTCTTTTCTGTTTCACATGCGGGGAAACATAGAATAAATAACAAAAGGCAAAAACATTTTAAACAAACAACTTTTAAAGGGCAGTTCAAGTGACTATACTATGGTATTCAATTAGACTTTTTATTTATTTTGTCAACACATCACTGTTGCATCCCCGGTTAAAGGAAGCGTGTTTTTTTTTAATTAGTGCAAAGTGAAACTAGACAGTATAAAGCTTTAACATGACAGGGATATAATATAACCTGTTCCAAGCTGAGTCCATCTGCCCCCACTCACAGGTAGCACCCTTGAATACCCTGGCCAACAGCCAATGAGGGCCTGCCAATAAAGCCATGCACATCCAATCAGATACAGTGGGGAGAACAAGTATTTGATACACTGCCGATTTTGCCGGTTTTCCCACTTAGAAAGCATGTAGAAGTCTGTAATTTTTATCATAGGTACTCTTCAACTGTGAGTGAAGATCCAGAAAAAAATCCAGAAAATCACATTGTATTATTTTTAAGTAATTAATTTGCATTTTATTGCATGACATAAGTATTTGATACATCAGAAAAGCAGAACTTAATATTTGGTACAGAAACCTTTGTTTGCAATTACAGAGATCATACGTTTCCTGTAGTTCTTGACCAGGTTTGCACACACTGCAGCAGGGATTTTGGCCCACTCCTCCATACAGACCTTCTCCAGATCCTTCAGGTTTCGGGGCTGTCGCTGGGCAATACGGACTTTCAGCTCCCTCCAAAGATTTTCTATTGGGTTCAGGTCTGGAGACTGACTAGGCCACTCCAGGACCTTGAGATGCTTCTTACGGAGCCACTCCTTAGTTGCCCTGGCTGTGTGTTTCGGGTCGTTGTCATGCTGGAAGACCCAGCCACGACCCATCTTCAATGCTCTTACTGAGGGAAGGAGGTTGTTGGCCAAGATCTCGCGATACATGGCCCCATCCATCCTCCCCTCAATACGGTGCAGTTGTCCTGTCCCCTTTGCAGAAAAGCATCCCCAAAGAATGATGTTTCCACCTCCATGCTTCACGGTTGGGATGGTGTTCTTGGGGTTGTACTCATCCTTCTTCTTCCTCCAAACACGGCAAGTGGAGTTTAGACCAAAAAGCTCTATTTTTGTCTCATCAGACCATATGACCTTCTCCCATTCCTCCTCTGGATCATCCAGATGGTCATTGGCAAACTTCAGACGGGCCTGGACATGCGCTGGCTTGAGCAGGGGGACCTTGCGTGCGCTGCAGGATTTTAATCCTTGACGGCGTAGTGTGTTACTAATGGTTTTCTTTGAGACTGTGGTCCCAGCTCTCTTCAGGTCATTGACCAGGTCCTGCCGTGTAGTTCTGGGCTAATCCCTCACCTTCATCATGATCATTGATGCCCCACGAGTTGAGATCTTGCATGGTGCCCCAGACCGAGGGAGATTGACCGTCATCTTGAACTTCTTCCATTTTCTAATAATTGCGCCAACAGTTGTTGCCTTCTCACCAAGCTGCTTGCCTATTGTCCTGTAGCCCATCCCAGCCTTGTGCAGGTCTACAATTTTATCCCTGATGTCCTTACACAGCTCTCTGGTCTTGGCCATTGTGGAGAGGTTGGAGTCTGTTTGATTGAGTGTGTGGACAGGTGTCTTTTATACAGGTAACGAGTTCAAACAGGTGCAGTTAATACAGGTAATGAGTGGAGAACAGGAGGGCTTCTTAAAGAAAAACTAACAGGTCTGTGAGAGCTGGAATTCTTACTGGTTGGTAGGTGATCAAATACTTATGTCATGCAATAAAATGCAAATGAATTATTTAAAAATCATACAATGTGATTTTCTGGATTTTTGTTTTAGATTCCGTCTCTCACAGTTGAAGTGTACCTATGATACAATTTACAGACCTCTACATGCTTTGTAAGTAGGAAAACCTGGAAAATCGGCAGTGTATCAAATACTTGTTCTCCCCACTGTACATATCTCCAATATCACGCACTGAACACGTACATACCATTTTAACCAGGTGAGCATAATAACATTCTACTTAACTCTCAAACACTACAGCTCCTCCCCTGTAACTACACTACAATCACAATATCTCCTCTAAGCCCCATGGTGCAGTGCACTGGTCAAGCTTAGAGACAATAAGCCAGCAAGACAACTCAATTTGCAGAAATGTTCCAATGCTACGTTCTGGTGCAGACAAACTAGCAGACAGACAGACATTTCCTTCCAAACCATGAACATTACGGAGGCGCCTACCAACCTGCGACTGCTATGAGAACAGGCACTGGCCAAATGTGTGTGTGGTTAGAAAAATACCCTATTACCTGACAATTCTCAAATGAGTCAGTTAAAACTATTATCTTCACTTAATATGTATGTAGCACGTACCTGACAACATGACAAAATATTGCTGTTCCCTGCAATCAAAATATTTAAAAACAACATTGAAATGGCCACTGTAAGGCTAGCAGACAGTATAGGGGTAGAACAGAGACACATATAGTACCGTGTAGCTCAGATAGTAGAGCATGGTGCTTGCAATGCCAGGGTTGTGGGTTTGATTCCCACAGGGGACCAGTATGAAAAAAAGTATGAAAATGTATGCACTAACTAACTGTAAGTCGCCCTGGATAAGAGGGTCTGCTAAATGAGTAAAATGTAAATGAACAGAACTGTCATTGCTCTGGCCAGTTAATAAAACAAGTATACATTTCTCAGGATGGAATCAGGTGTCATATTCAGTCCCTTGGCACTACATGGAGGATGATATGCTGTAACTGATGTAAAATACACAAAGGTGGAGGTTAGAGGAAAAAAGTGTGGCTATAGGAGAGTTTGAGAGAGGAGAAGGAGGAAGAAAAGAGGAGTACTTGTTGTCATCTATAATCAGACAGAACATTGCACCTCCATACAACATCTTCTCATGCTGGGCAGAGGGATGGCCCCTACTCAGGGAAAGGAAAGGGGGATACCTAGTCAGTTGTACAACTGAAATTTGTCTTCATCATTTAACCCAACCCTGCTGAATCAGGGGGGGCTGCCTTAAACTGACGTCCACCAAACACACACAGTGTGATGACGAACATGTGAGAGAGAGAAATGGGACTGTCAGCAAGTCTCTTCAGCACAAACTGCACATCTGAATCAACGACAAACAAACAGTCATACAATCAAGCACCCTTCTGATTGATACAATCACACAACAACCATGTTCACCACTGCAGCAGCTTACAAACCACAGTATCAACATCCAACATGTACAGTCACTCACACACACTAATATACTCACCAGTTCTCCATTATGGGTTCCCTGTAGTGTCAGCACTGTGTCCAAACCTGCCTTCCTAACACAGAGACAGAGAGAGAGAGGAAGAGGGAGGGAGGAACAATGCGTTAAGTGTGTGTGTGTGTGTGTGACCAACCTCTTGGCCTCCTTGGTGAGGTTTTCAGCCAGCACCCCAGCGTAGCCCACTGGGTTCTTCATTCTGTAGGCTCTATAGCTGGTTACCAGTATTCTGTACAGACACAAACACACACAATTTGTGTTCAATTTGTATAGCTAGATTCACATCTTTAGAGTAATGCTATAAATGGTAGGTCCACAGAGTTCACGTCAGAAAGGAAGAGAACAGGAAATAATATCAAAGCAGGTTATTGCACCTGATACAGTCCATACAGCTCACAGTACAGTAGGGGAAATTACATTCTGACAAAGACTACGGAGTCACTATCTGCACCTACACAGAATGACTTTAAGTGTTCAGAGAATTGTAGCCTCCTATATATTATTAAATCTTTGCTTCCTGGTATTCTACTTATTAACCTTTGACATGAATAGCCTGATGATGTCACTAGTTCCCCGATGAACTGGGAAAATTCTCTGGAATCTTGTACTCAAGCAAACACACGCACGCACACACAAAACAACAAAACATGTCAACATTTCAAGTTGAGAAGCACAATTGTGGTAAGGAAAACTACTCTCTTACTGTGGGTTAAGAGCACATGAATATACCTTGAGGACTTTTTGAGGTTGTAAGCAGGATCCCTCTAAGCTATGCTCATTAGGACCGGTCTCACTCAGGTGGACCACACTGCCAACAGGATCCAGGTTGGCAACAAAATCCACAACTATGGAGCCATCCAGGAGAAGGTGGCCCGCATGGCCATGATGCAATATGTCATAGAGGCCACCACACACACAACACACACACCCTCTCAATAGCTGGCAACTAACACTGTTGTGGTCTATGCAGTCCATGGCCTACATGGTTAGAGGGAACATGGACAGTGGAGCTGCTTGCAGATTGAAGCTGCCATCAGAAAGATCTCTGCCTCTGTAAGTAATAAAACCCCCATCCATTGGACAACAATGTCTGCCAGCTTGTTTCTCTATGTTTATTTGTGATCTTCCTTATTTTGTGGAAGTCTAGCTGTTGAACTGGGGAAGTGGAAATGCCTGTGTCAGAGTCGAAACTTAGGGGGGAAATTTACTGGAGAGCCTGCAATGTGTGTGAGCAGGGGAGCCTCCAGGGATTTTGGGCCCCATGAAAATATATAACATTGGGCTCCAAAATGTTTTTACCTGATGCTGGAATAATATTTTAGGGCCCCTGTCAGTCACAGGCCCTTAGAATCATCCTAACTTTTCCCCCCCATACGGCGCCCCTGTGTGTGAGAGTTGACACTGTCTTTCTCTATCAACATGAAGCATTGTGGACAGCAACTGATGAGTGCATTCAGATCATGGGAGGCATGGGCTTCATGAAGGTGAGATGTCTTGTCTCTCAGAATTTAGTCTGTTTGTGCCAATTCTAAGAACCATCAGCAGTCATTTTGAAATTTTTATTGAGGATATTTCATCAGTGCATTTGGAAACAGAGGAAGCAAAGTTAGACTTGAGGCCTAGCCAAGGGTTATGTGTTGGGGTGAGCTGCAACCACAACCAATGGGCTGTGAGCTGAAGGCTTGCATCTCAAATATGTAATCAACCTTTAGGGGATAGCTAGAACAGTAGCCAGTAAACCAAACCACTGAGAAAGACCCACCAGAGAAAACTCTTTCACTACAACGTCTTTGTTTTATGGTAATTGGGGTGTTTTTCTTGATTGTGTATCATTTTGCAGTTGTACTTTGTACTGTTCGTTACTAACATCATTATCTGCTGTTTTTTGCCACATTTTCAAAGCTCCTGCAAATAAATAATGTGTAAATAATGTAATAATAAATACATAATGTAATCACGCTGCACCATAAAGCTTCTACAGAATATGGCACTGTAGAAACCGGTACCAACCAGTACAATGTATAGTGGGGAAATTCCAGCACACACACTACAAAGGAAACAAGCGTGACAAAAGGCTGGTGGCAGCAGATTGAAGGGAACATAAAAAGATGTGTTAGCGTGCCAAAAAAGTGAGAGACTGAGTGGAAATGAAAGTGAAAGCATTTCTGCTGAAGGGATTCTAAGTCAAATACTACCAAGTGGCATTATCCACGTGGGCGTAGGGCTGGGCTATATGGACAATATATCATATCACAATATCTTTCACATTTTTGATGACATGGCGGTATTTTATGTTTTTGAATAATACAAATGATGAATATGCTTTTTGAGCAGTTCATGACCCTAGTGTGGAAACCCTAATTATAAGTGATTTCAATGGGTCTTTCTCCATACTGAATGTTTTATACTGTTCAATCCAACTTCAAACAAAAATCATTTTCAGCATTTTCATCAATTTCTGCATTTTCTACACACACACACACACACACACACACACACACACACACACACACACACACACACACACACACACACACACACACGTTATCATTTCCACACTGTGCCCCACAGAGCTGCATAATATGGGCAAATAATATAGGCCTAGATAATTGGTGAACTATTGGAATCATGGAAATAAAATTATGAATGTAATTAAGATAAGATAGGCCAAATGTAAATTCACGGAATGTGAATAAATACTAAACCATACTGCCCCCATGTGGATAGAAAAAACCTGGACTAGTGTGTGTGTGATCTGGCCTCCATTGAGTGTAAAGTACTCCAGGGCGAGCGTACTGCCATGGTCTTAATAGAAGCAGCGTCAGAACAACTGGCCAGCTCAGTCAGACAAAACACTGACAGCATCTCTCCTACACACACACACACACACACACACACACACACAGGAAAGTACAACATCCATCAGTCCCACACACAGGACCTATTTGATCCACAACGCCATACAAAGACTAAGCCAGTCTGAAGAATAGTAGTTAAATGAGATTGACTAAGCATTTGCACCATTCTTTCTGAAAGAGAAATAGATACTCACTCACTGTTGAATTCTCTCACAGTTAATTTAATGCCACGTTTCAACCTCAAGGGTCTTTGGCTGGTTTTTACCTGTGGCTAGCAACCCTGCTTTCTGGGCAGGGTTGCCATACAGCAGGATGCCCTTGAAGCCAATGGACAGGTGGGCACCCAGGGTGATGCATACCCCCAGGTCGTCCATGCCCACGGTATCCACCTGGCATACTGGTGGAGGAGAGGATTCATGATGCCAGTGGATCACACAACATCAACTTAGTATGATGTAGAGCAGGGGTCTCAAAGTATGCTCCTAGAGAGCTACTCAGTGTGCAGGTTTCTGTTCTAGCCCAGCACTAAAGCGCCTGATTCAACACCTGATTTGACTAATCATGGTCCAGATTGAGTACTATGATTGTTCGATTATTTGAAATAGGTGTGTTAGAGTGCTGGAACAAAATCCTGCACGGTTAGTTGTATATATGCATCTCTCTATACCTGTGTGTTGGTGAGTTCCAGGCCTCCCATGTCAGCAGGGACCGGCAGGCCGAAGGCCCCCCATCTCCTTCAAACCCTCCATGGTGTGGTCCTCCACCTTCTCCAGCTTGTCATTTTTCGTAGGGTCATTCACTTCCTACAGGGGAGCAGGGGGCAGAATAGAGTATGAATCAATGTTATTTTTAGAGTACGAAATACATTTACCTGCCAAAATGAAATAAATACTTGAGTAAATGAGGGATACAAACAAAGTATATAGAAAGCAGGTGCCTTCATATAGGTGTGGTTCCTGAGTTAATTAAACAATTAATATCCCATCATGCTTAGGGTCATGTATAAAAATGCCCAGTTGCCCATTATTTTGTCTAGCAAGGCTAAAAGAAGAGATCTATGTGACTTTGAAAGAGGGGTTTCAAAGGAACATAAGGGGTTTAAATGGTGTGTGTGTGTGTCTCAGTCACCAGATTTGATTCTGATCAGATTCTGGAGTGGCGCTTTTCCACCACCATCAACAAAACACCAAATGTTGGAATTTCTCGTGGTAGAATGTTGTCACATCCCCCCAATAGAGTTCCAGACACTTGTAGAATCAAAGCCAAGGCGCATTGAAGCTGTTCTGGCGGCTCCTGGTGGCCCAAAGCCCTATTAAGACACTATGTGGGTGTTTAATTTATTTTGGCAGTTACCTGTAGATACACAATAGACTGTCTATCAGACATAAGAACTAAACTCAGTAGGACAATAAAATGTTACACAAACCTCAAAGAATTTTGCCGATGCACCGCCACAATATTTTACTGCGAACACTGCAGCAGATGCGAACCCGCTACAATAAGTCGAGTTTCCCCGGGAAGCTGTGAAGCACCGGGGATGCTGTGAAACCAGCTGCAGACTATTGTGTTTATGAGTCGGTTATTAAATAATGTGAAACAATGTTGCGTATGTTAACTATTGCCTGATTGTGTTAATGAGTCTTATTAAATGTGTATGTTTACTGATTTTCATCAAATAATGTATGGCTACAAATATTGTATATAGCCTACATTCATTCATATGGGCAGAATATTGTAGCCTAGGCCTAAATAAATTTGTTCATATGGTCAGAATGTTGGCTGAAGACTAAAAACAGCAAATATCTAGTTTCTACAATGCATAAATAATGTATTTTCGTTTTACGTAGTTTTTACACCATCCATTAACATCAACCATTCACTATAAACCCTTTATTTATCAACAACAAATTATGGGGCAAAAATAAGTAGGTTTAAAACATTTACAAACAAAAAAAAGTAGGCTACATGACAATGCAACACCATAAAAACAGGTCCAGGAACAAATCTTCCAAGAATGTGCTTAATGTTATGGTCTCATATGGATTTTGGAGTCATTGAAATGGTTGAAATTGATGTTTCATAAAGAAATGTCCAAGTAGGCTAGGTGCTCAATTTTCTCAGACGGATTTTGGAGTATTCTCAACTGCAACTTGAAAGTGTAGTTAGACACTTTACAGCATCATAGCAGTTCCATAATTTGGAAAATAAAAAAAGAGAGAGAAGCAGATTAGCAATCATGTTATTGGCCTTGGGCATGTTGTCATTAATAATAATAATAATAATAATAATAATAATAAAGCCATTATTGTGTTAAACAAGACATACATATGGGAAACATAGGCTTTTGTTGAATGCGTCTGACCTTCTCCCCAACCCATGTTGCCTGAAAGTATACTACATATACAAAGGTATGTGGACACCCCTTCAAATTAGTGGATTCGGCTATTTCAGCCACACCCTTTGCTGACAGATAAAATCGAGCACACAGTATAAAATCGAGCACACAGCCATGCAACCTCCATAGACAAACATTGGCAGTAGAATGGCCTTACTGAATGGCATTCTAGACAATTCTGTGCTTCCAACTTTGTGGCAACAGTTTGGGGAAGGCCCTTTCCTGATTCAGCATGACAATGTCTCCGTACACAAATTGAGGTCCATACAGAAATGGTTTGTCGAGATTGGTATTGAAGAACTTGACTGGCCTGCACAGAGCCCTGACCTCAACCCCATCGAGCATCTTTGGGATGAATTGGAACTCCAACTGCAAGCCAGGCCTAATCGCCCAACATCAGTGCCTAATCTCACTAATGCTCTTATAGCTGAATGGAAGCAAGTCTCCGCAGCAATGTTCCAACATCTAGTGGGAAGCCTTCCCAGCAAAGGGGGGATCAATGCCCATGATTTTGAAATCAGATGTTCGATGAGCAGGTGTCCATATACTTTTGGTAATGTATTGTATGTCAGTTCCGGGTGCTGAAAGAACCGTGTATCCGGCATAACTGTCAGTGAACGTTTTGCAACCTTGGCATTCGAAAGCATCAAATCAAATCAAAGTTTATTTGCCACGTGCGCCGAATACAACAGGTGTAGAACTTACAGTGAAATGCTTACTAACAAGCCCTAACCAACAGTGCAGTTTAAGTAGAAAATAAGTATTATAGCAATATATTCGTTGCACTTCCAGAAGGACTTAATGTATATGCGGTTTGTCGTTCACGTCTGGAGGTGTAGCCTTCATGCGCAAAGATATTTTTTTCCAAGCACAGAGAGGATACATTCGGTTTTCCATTGCTTGTCAGGGATGTCACCAGGACCTTGGATAAGTGAGTGCCACTGGAAAGTTGGTGGACTAGAATTTCCTCCCCATATTGTTGGCCTACAATCTGTGTATCCACTCTTTTCATTGGCCTATGCTATTGCTTGCATTTCAGACATGGGTCGTTTGTTTTCTTCTTTTTTAATTAGTCAATGTCAGAGTATCATGACATTTTGGTAATTTATGTGGTATTAAAAAATGTTTAAGTGTCTCCAGTCATGTAAAATGACGTAGAATTGCAGGAAATTATTTCAGAAAAGGCTATGTTCCCCTGTCAGACCCTGGTCTTCAGGGCCGAGCCCCTGCTTATGAAACTTTGGTGACATCCCTATAATGCTTGTTCTGACCTCCTTTGAGAATAATGAATGCTAAGGGTAGCAGTGCAAGGTCTTTTTAAGCAGAATATTTGGGTTATTAGTATATGAACGTTTTGCAATTTGATTATTGGCCAATCGAAGCCATCCATTCAACCCATTTATTCAGATCTGGAAGTTCAAAGAGGATAGTTTCAAGGTAATCGATTGGTCCAAGTTATTGTTCATTAGCATTATATTTGATTTCATTCTCTTAAAATAACCTATACACTTCTTGTGCAATTTATAGCCTACTGTACTGTTTGTCTGTCTGGACTGTCTGCCTGTCTTGGTGAGAATCTTAAGTTAATAAAAATACTAAAATAGTCTTCTTCCCGGGGAAACTCGACTTATATACACAAGTATTATACACAACATTCCAATGCTATAGTCTTGTGAATCTCTCAGGCATTGTTTTTTTTTTTATAGAAAAATGGGAACAATGGGAGAGATGGGGGAAATACTGATTTCATTCTCATTAATATCATTAAGACATGAGGTATCAAAATTGACTACAATAATAGCCTATAGTCAACTCAAAATATGGTATTCTGTTCTTTTAAAATAGCCAAAATGTTCCGTATCATAATGAGACTAAATGAAACCGCATGGCCAAATGGATTTGGGGATATTTTCCTATATTAAATTGACTTAGACTGTTAAAATGTAGGGGGAAAGGCAGACATTTTATATAAACATTCGATTTCTGTGGATCGAATTTCATAACCAATTGGTAGGCCTACCCATGTGTCTCTCCTCCCTCAGAAAGCCTGCTCACTTAAGTCAATACCAAAGCTGATAATGGTGACTTGATTAAATTGTAATGTGAATAATGTTGATGATGATGGTGAGAGCCCAGTATAGCCAACCCTTTAAACATGGGCTGTTGTTATCTTGTGTCTCTAAAATCACACTGTTTCCAATTCTACAGTCATGTGACAAAGAGCATTGCTTTTGTATTGAAACGTCCACATGTCGGATTTAATGAAAAGCAGCTAACGGACACAACATTGTTTCACATTCTTTAATAAAACAGGCAAGAGACTATACAGTTGGCTTCACAGTTTCCACGCCAAATAGCCCATTTACAAGGAAACTTGACCGCACGGTGTAGAACCTTCGACAAAAGGTTTCTCTACAAAAAGACCCATGGCCCCATTGGATCTGCTCTTCGTCCATTACTAGTGTGTGTGTGTGTGTGGGGGGGGGACGACGACATGATGATGCAACAGGGACATAATGAAGAGAGAGTGCAGAGAGACCAAGTCTGCATTTTTTAGGTAACTGCATACAGTATTCATTATTCAGTACAGGCCACCGAAGTTCAAGTGCCTACCTGCCATTTCCAGCCACTGTATCGGCGTGTTACTCCTAGGGACATAGCCTAATAGCCTAAACTGTTTTGTCTGATCAGATTCTGGAGTGGCACTTTTCCAAAACCATCAACAAAACACCAAATGGAAGCATGCCACCTATTGGCCAGCATTCCCACTCATCAGGTTACAACTGTGAACTTTGCCAAGATAGAGTGAGATTGGGGTTTATGAGGAAGATTTCTCTTTCACCCAGACACATTTCCATCAAATAACAAGACAGGGAGTTTAGTTGACACTCCTTACTATCCAGGTTTCTTGGGACGTCCAACTCTGACATCACCCCATTGAAGTTGAAATTTAGAATGGTTAAGGTAAGGGTTATGGTTAGCTCTTGAAAACTCAAGGCGGCATTGTGCCTTCTCCCTACAGTTTTCAGCCATTAGCTTCGCCCACGACTGGCTCATGTGAACTACAATACCAACGCTGTGTTTTAACGTTTAGAAACGTCAATAACCATCACTTGCGATAAGTCTTTCGGAAACATGACCCTTATCTTTCATCAGCGAGAAATAATCTTTAGAATAAAACATGCACAGATCCATACAGCTATGGGTGCCTCCATCTGACAAAACTATACTTCTGATACACTTCCCGAGTTATGCTTACACAGAGGTGTTCGGAGCACGCAAGATGGCTAATTAGCACAGGTGGTCACCTCTTGACCATGTGTTTTCCGTAAACAAGCGCTGTAACATGGAGATATGGCCGTGTGGGAACACTAACATTATCAAGCTGCTTGACCTTCACTATGCCCAAGTGACCTTCGTGGCCATGGTTAGAACACGCGCACGCAGGCCACTCTGAACCACAGTGCAAAACCCTTGAGAAACACAGACTTCTTCCCAGCAAGAAAGTTTGTGCTTCACCCTGGCAAAAGGCGCCAGCTTTTCCAGCACTCGTGCTGGCCATCCAATGCGAATGTAGGTGCGCAGGGTAGACAGTGTGGGATTCTGTTCCGATGCTTCAGCTCCTCCAGTGAGACGGCTAATTTAAGGGGAGCATAGAGCATTTGTACGGGCTCTGTTTCGTTGTCGTCTGGCAAGACGGTCGGAGTAGGAGAATCAACGGAGCGTGAGAGGAGGTCTGCCACCACGTTATCCCTTCCCGGAGTGAACTTCCGCTGATAGTCATACTGTCTGAGGCGGTTGGCCCATCTGTGCAGCTGAAGTGGCTTGTGGCCAAATCCTGATGCCGACAGTAGCGTCGTGAAGGACTGGTGTTCGGTTCAGAGCGTGAACAGCCGGCCGTATAGGTAGAGGTGCCACCGTCCACATGCCCAGACACAGGCCAGTGCTTCTCATTTGCCCAATTGATAGAGGAATTTGTATGTTAAAGATAATGACTAAAGTTTTCCACCCTGAAATTGTATAACTGTGTGAATTCAGATAGAGCTAAAAGACAATAATCCAATGATGTGTGTGTGATTACATAGGTTTAAGACTAGGACATTGTGTTGATAGTTTGCAATAAAAGCAGGGTATAGTTGACAAACAACTCTTGATGACAACTGAAAACAACAACAGGAAGGGTGAAGGGAACGGTTAGGACCTATTAAGCCTATGGCTAGACTTACAGGAAACATGACCTGTCTAGCCTACAGATGACCTATTGCTAGACTTACAGAAAGCATGCTTGCAGAATGTAATGATATTGTGAAGCATGATTACCATAAATGGATACGAAATTGTACAACAACTCCAGTGGGAGGTGTTATATGACAGAAACGTGTGTGTATAAAAGGATTTGTTTGGCACTTGAGCAGCAGAGCTCTCTGAATAAACTTCTGATCTATTGTAGACTGGGGCTTTGTATAATTCTTGTTTAAACCAGAGCCTTACAACCTCTGGGAATTATTCAAAGTTTGAGTGATAGTTGAGTTCAACCATTGAGATAGCTAAATTCTCGTGACACCAATACCTTTGTTCAGTGGGGCTCAGGGCCCTTGAGGCGAAGGCGACGGGCCTCTCAATGCCATTCTGCAGCTGTGAGAGGACAACTCCTAGGACTCCAGCTGAGGCGTCATAGGTTACAAAAGGTGGGGCAGACGGGGTCAAAGTGTGCCAAGACTGGGGCTGTGGTGGGCTGGCTCTTCAGTGAGCGGACCGCTTCTGAGCAGGCTGCCGTCCAGGCCCATGTCTCGTCCTTCTTGAAGAGCTGGTGAAGGGGCGCAGTGGTCTGAGAGTAGTGGGGCAGAAACCGGTGGTAGTAGGCTGTCATGCCCAAGAATGAGGCCACCTGAGAGGCCAAGGTTGCTTCCGGGATGCGGTGGATGGCTTCAATGTTCGACATGAGTGGGGCAATGCCTTTGGCCGACAGGCGGAACCCCACAAACTCGATGGATGGAGCTGTGAAGGTGCACTTTCCAGCGTCAGGTTGTTCCGCAGTAGAGCACTGAATACTCTGTGGAGTCGATGGTCATGGATGTGGAGGTCAGGGACCTGGACCACGATGTCTTCCAGATAGACTGCCATCCCAGGTATTCCAGCGAGGATGGTGCTAATTACCTTCTGGAAGCAGCTGGGGACGGAGCTAAGACCTAAAGGCATGCGTGTGTATCTGAACACGCCAGCATGTGTGACTAAGGCTGTGAGGTCTCTGCAGGCTGGGT
The DNA here is from genome assembly GCA_023634145.1 of Thymallus thymallus. Taxonomy (NCBI): domain Eukaryota; kingdom Metazoa; phylum Chordata; class Actinopteri; order Salmoniformes; family Salmonidae; genus Thymallus; species Thymallus thymallus. The sequence goes on from CM042422.1 coordinate 13,000,036, forward strand.
GTAGGGACACCTGAAGATAACACTGATGCAGGTCAAGCTTTGTGAAGACCGCAAAGCTATGAAATTGTGCGGTCAGCTCCTCAGTTGTAGGCAAGGGGTACTCTTCCAGGACAACAGCCTTGTTCACAGCACGGAGATCCAGATTCCACCTGACTTTTTGGTTGTGATGACCAAGTTTGAAATCCATTTTTTGTGACGTCATCACGCAGTGCAAAGGCAATACGCTGCAGGGGCTGCATGACTGGGGTCACGTCCGGGTTCACTAGGGGCCTGTGAGGCAGCCCAGTCCATCAAATAGAGTTGGCCAGTTCTGTTACCATGTGAAGGTAACTTGGTGGATAGCTGACCCACTGTCATCTCTCAGTGAAGAGGTCGAGGCCCAGGAGGTGAGCAGTCCGCTTTGCAACGTGAAATGTGAATGATGGCAGATGCTTGGCACCGTAGTGCACTGGGCCCTGTAGGGTGCTTGCAATGCCTATCTTGGATCTACCATACCCACACAGGGCAGTGGAAGGCTGTTGGAGTGGTAGGTTACTGAAAAACCTGTAGTAAGTGGCAAGGTTGAGCAATGACACCACAGCGCCAGTATCCAGTAGCAAAGGCAAACCCACCTCGCCCAGCTGCACAGTACATGTCTTGAATGACACATGGTTGGTGGGGACGGTTCGGATTTCAGTGTGTTCATGTTGAGAGCGAGATTAAGATTAAAATAAGGGCCTGTTCTGGGGGGAGCTAGTAGCTGGGGCAGAACCACATACTTTCACAAAGTGATTGTATTTTGAACAGTTCTTGCATATTTTTCCAAGGGCTGGGCAGTTTGAAGCGCTTGAATTGTGAGAGCTAGCCCCAGAGTTCCCACAGCTACTTCTGTTTTTCTGTGTGCCTGCTGCACGGGCATGCCGGTGTATGTATCATGCAGCTATCGACGTGGGAGGGTGTGCCTGCTCAGGCTGAAGCTGCTGTGTGAGAATGGCTGGGGGCCGAGTGTATGCCGCAGAGCCGTCTCTGCCTGTAGTAGAGCATTCCAAAGCCGCTTCAACCTGGAGGGCTATTTTAATAGCTCCATCAAGTTGTAAATTATCCGATTCCAAAAGTAGTTTCTCCCTCGTCTTTTCAAATAACGTCCCCTCTATCAGCTGATCCCTGATGATCTCGTCCTGAAGTGTCCCGTAGTTACAAGAGCTAGCCAAATAGCTTTGAATGGACTCACCCGGCCGTTGGTCTTTTCCGTAGCCGGTCGCATCCGAGGAGCACTCGCTCTTTCCCCGCGAAGTGGTTCTGTAGGAGGCTGAATGCAGCGGTGAATGTAGGAGCCGATCCAAGCACTCTGAAAATCCTCTGTACCGAGGCAGTGAAGGAGCAGTGCTGTCCTTTGATTGTCGGAGATTGTAGAAAAGTTCATAGCTTAGAGATAAGTGTTACAATTTTTTTCAAGCCAGTTATTCCACAGGACTGGAGGTTCACCAGGCACGGCGAGGAATGGTGCTGGAGGTGGTAAACTGAATTCAGCCATCTTCGTCGCCAATGTTATATCTAGCTTAGCTGTAGAAGAATGCACATCTGCACAGTTTCACATTGTACATCACTCTCTTGTATAATGACATGTGCCACTCATTATATATTTCTGGAGTAAGTATTTATCAGATATAATTCTGCTGTTGAAAATGTGGTTTGAGGGCGAATGCAAATCAAATGGCTAGGTAGCTAACTAGCTAGCTTTGGCTAATCCAGAATCTGACAGACAAAATGTAATCTCCTGTTTTTAGCTGCCCATATGATCTCTCCTTCTTGGCTAACTAGCCACCTTGTCATAAGCATAAAGAGTGAACCAATTAAATCAGATGTGTGTTGCAATAGTTAAATAGATTTCACATTAGATTGCCACTAGATAAACTGGCTAAATTAGCTAGCTAGCTGCAGTGTCAACCATGTAGTTAGATGTTAGTTAGATCAACCGGTCAGTCCAGTGCAGCATCATCCCCCCCCATTGGTGTCTCTCTCTCTCTCTCTCTCTCTCTGTGTCTAAATGTCATTCTGGTTTTATGACAAGGCCTATAAGAACATCTGTCATACAGTTAGTGTATCATCTCAGTAAGCTTTTCGACACAACCGAGGGGGAGGAAAATGGGCCAGCCAAGAAAGGAAAAGGAGAGGTTTGGAAGAGATGGAGGGTAAATCCTACCTTGGCAGGAAAACGATGATTGAGTTAACTATGGCAATTGATGTATGCACTGTTTGATTATTTATTACTTGGGGGATTCTCATGAAACCAAATCTGTGATTTAATTTAATTGATAAAAATAAGATATTTATTTAAAACCAATTAAATATTGTTTAAAGTGGTACATATTAAAAGACTGTACAAAGTACCCATAATGCATTACTAAGAAGAGAAGATTGGAGATGGCTACAAGGCAAGCTAGTCTTATTTTATAATTGTCGTACACACCATTTACCCATTTTAGATTGTCATTACAATAACTTTGCAATATTTGATGATTGAGAATAATTATATGAATTCATGATGTAATTTCTTTGGGCTGAGTCAAAATGGCTTCTGCCATGGTTAGCTAAGTTTGCTATTGGGCTTCTCAATACCGTAATGCCCCTTTCTCAATACCATGCCATATGGTTGTCTGTTACGTAAATCGAAGTTCAGTTACAGCAATGATAGAAACTGATGCATGTAGAATGTAACTCCAATCTATGTGCACAACAGATACACCACTAACCAAACAGTTCAAAGGGCAACAACACTTCAATTATTATTTTTTTTTTTAGGTTTTGAAATCTGAACCACAACCCCTTGTATGGTTAGGTGCGACAAAAAATGACCTAGAAAAGCTGCAGCTGGCCCAGAACAGAGCAGCACACCTGGCCCTCAAATGTACACGGAGGGCCAATGTCAATAACATGCAGGTTAGTCTCTCCTGGTTCAGAGTGGATGAGAGATTAACTGCATCCCTGATGGTCTTTGTAAGACGTATTGACGTGCTGAAAGTACCAAATTGTCTGTTCAGCCAGTTAACACAGCTGAAAACCTATACATACCCCCATAAGACATGCAATTAGGGGATCTCTTCACAGTCCCCATGTCCAGAACAGAGGCTGGGAGACAGTACTGTATAGAGCAGACCTGGGCATTGTACGGCATCGCATTGCTTTTATTTTGAAGCCCATTTATTCTCACAGTGCACGCAATCGTGCACGTCAACTGTGCACGTGAAATGCGTGTGATTGACAACCTGTCTTCCTTCCGTGTCACCCCTGAAAAATGCCGGCTCATGCCAAAAAGAGGAAAGTGGATGCCGAAAGCAGAACTTTCAAACAAATATGGACTACTAATTTTTTCTTTACTGAAGTCAAAGGTAAACCTGTGTGTTTGGTTTGTGGGGAGCATGTCGCCGTGTTTAAAGAGTACAATTTGAAACGGCATTACGAGACGAAACATGCCGAGAAATACAAAAACTTGACTGATGCCGAACGAGCGCGGACATCAGCGGATTTACTAGCAAAGCTAGAAAAACAACAAGGCTGTTTTACAAAGCTGCATGCAGCCATAGATGCAGCGACCAGAACCAGCTTTGTGATAGCCCACAAAATCGCCCGGAACAGTAAGCCATTCTCGGAGGGGGAGTTTGTGAAAGAGTGCATGGTCGAGTCTGCAGCACTGCTATGCCCAGAGAAAAAATAAGCATTTGAAAACATCCCGCTGTCCCGCCGCACCGTGACGAGAAGGGTGGAGGACATCGCAGAGAATCTGGAGTTTCAGCTGCAAAGTGAAGTGGGAAGCTTGGACTTTTTTTCTTTGGCTTTGGATGAGAGCTGTGACAAAACTTAGCCATGTGGTTGATGTTGTTACTACAACAGTTAATTTCATCAGAGCGCGAGCATTAAATCACAGGCAGTTTGTTTCACTATTGGAGGAGCAAGAGAGCGAACATGGTGATGTCAGGTACCACACAGCTGTCAGATGGCTCAGCCTGGGCAAAGTGCTAAAAAGGTTTTGGGTTCTGAAATCAGAGATAAAAGAGTTTTGTGAGATGAAAGGCAAAACCATCCCAGAGCTGTCTGATAAGGATTAGATGGCAGATTTAACATTTGCTGTGATGTGACTGCAATGATGAATGAACTGAACACACAACTGCAGGGCAAGGGCCTTTTTGCTCATGAAATGCATAGCCATGTGAAAGCCTTCATGACAAAGTTGCAGTTAATTTCAAGGCAACTAGGCAGCAACAATCTCGAACACATAAAAGCCCTGAAAGAAGTCAAACCATCAGCTGATCACCGGCACAGGTACTCATCCATGTTAGGAGCACTGCGTGATGAATTTAAGGCGTTTTCAAGATTTCAAAAAGGTTGAGGATGAAATGCAGCTGGTTTCCTCTCCCTTTACCTGCAGTGTTGATAGTGCACCCACTGATGTTCAGCTTGAACTCATTGACCTGCAGTCTGATTCACTACTGAAAGAGCACTTTAAGTCAGCATTACTGCTAGAGTTCTACTCTGCTCTCAAGGAGGAGAACTTTCCAAACATGAGGAGACATGCTCAGAAGATGTTGGTTCTCTTTGGATCCACCTACATATGTGAACAGACATTCTCAGTCATGAAGTTTACCAAATCCAGGTACAGATCCTCTCTCACTGATGAACATCTGTCAGCTGTGCTTCGCATCTCCACCTCAGACATTCAACCTGACTTTGATGGACTTGTTAAAGCTGAATAGAGACTGGATTTCTCACACTGAATGAAAAAAAAAGAACTGAAGAACACAAATGTGGGAATATAACAAGTGAAATGGGACACTTGATATTTTTATTTTTTTGCACAGTTCTGAAAACAAATGTTTAATATAGGCATGTAAAGTCAAAAAGGCTGGGACACTTTTCTTTACACAGTTACACAGTTCAGTGACGTCTTGTTTATTTTGACTACAAAGATGTGATGTCTTTGGAAAGCTAAGAAAATCCTTGTTTCAATAGTATATGAAACTCAAAATGCCCTTTGTTATTAATGTGACTGAAAATGAGTCAAATGTTTCACATTTTGGAAATTCTATTTGAATAAATGATATTTTTGAAAGCTAACCTCACCTTTTAATTGCCAAATAATAACATACACTCTTACCAGCGGTCAAAACAATGCCATTTACTGCTTTTTATATAGAAATAAAATGTATATTATGCATAATTGAGTTCACCATTTTGGCCCGGCCCTCCAAAATATTTTCAGTTGCTCATTTGGCCCCTTGGGAAAAATAATTGCCCACCCCTGGTATAGAGCAATGACTACATGGAATTATCTTCCACCTCAGGCAACTTAGGCAATCAAAATCAGTAGAAAAACAGATAAAACAACACCTCAAGGATCAATGTGTACTGAGTCACAGAAACACACCCAGACATTCTTAGTATTATTAATTCATATTCTCCTTTTCACAAGATGAATACAAACCCCATGCCAGCTGTATGCCTCAACACCAACAGGAAAACATTTCCCGATCTTTCATTAATTTTGGGGGTTTTGCATACAGGTGTATCTACACAATGAATGGCCCGGGATGTTGACTTAAATGGATAGTTAAATAAACCAATATGTAATTTTTGTTAATTTAAACTTGAACTTTTATTTTACCAGGTAAATTGACAGAGAACACATTCCTTTACATCAACGACCTGGTGAAGTTACAGGGGAGAGGAGGGGGAATGAATGAGCCAATTGGAAGCTGGGGATGATTAGCTGGCCATGATGGTATGAGGGACAGATTGGGAATTTAGTCAGGACACCAGGTTTAACACCCCTACTCTTATGATAAGTGCCATGGGATCTTTCCATCTGAAAGAGAGCACCCTACACAAGGCAATCTCCCCAATCACTGCCCCTGGGCATTGGGATGCGTTTTTTTTTTTTTTTAGAGCAGAGGAAAGAATGCCTCCTACTGGCCCTCCAACACAACATCCAACAGTATCTGGTCTCCAGGGACCGACCAGGACAAACCCTACATAGCTTCAGAAGCAAGCCAACAGTGGGGTATAGGGTAGTATTCTGCTGCCTTCCTTACCCTGTAAGCAGTATATGAACAAGAGAAGATATGCTTGGGTTTTGTTAACCTGATCACTGTCTCCATCTTTTTAACATTTATAAAACACAAAACCAATGTAAGTGAATATCTGTGATATTAGCATTTCATGTCCAAATCTTCTTAAACTAACTTTATTGAGCAGGAACATGGAATGTAAAAATGCTTATAAAAATCGGGGATATCCACTTTGTGCTATAAATGCAAAACAAAACGAAAGAATGGATTGTTGTCTTGCCTTGTCCATTGACTGCTTACAGGGTAAGGAATCCAACATACTTTTGTAATTTGAGTGAACTATCCATTTAAGTCTACTTTTGAGACGTAAGACTACTTTTGAGGTATGAAAACATCTGCCAAAGTTGAGTGTAATGCCCCTTTAGGGGTTGTGCAATAATACAGAACAATCTGATTCATCGGAACTTCTTGTAATCTTGGCAGATAACTAAAGAAAGAGGGCTGCATCAAAAGCTAGGGTGGAGAGAAACAGAGAGCAACTGTACAGAAATCCAGAGCTGCTTGAAGAAAGGAAAGAGAGCGGTATAGAGATAAGAAACGTTGCAGACGAGTGGTCTCAGTAGGAGTGCTGATCTATGATCGACTGCGGAGCTCCCACTCCTGACACTCTTAAGCAGTGCAGTTACGGTCATTGGGGGAATCTTTGGAAAAGCTTCTTTCTGTGCCTGGAAAAGAACCAAAAAAATAAGGCCAAAATTCAATTACTTGAGTGAAATCACATTTCCTATATCTTTTTTCCACTCAATCATTCTAAACATATTTACATATAGCAGACACTCTTATCCAGAGTGACTTACAGTTGGTGTGTTCATCTTACGATAGCTAGGTGGGACAACCACATCTCAGTCATAGTAAGTACATTTTTTCTCAATAAAGTAGCTTTCAGCAAAGTCAGTGCTAGTAGGGGGAAAAAAGTAAAGTGCGAGTGTTGGTTCACAAAGTACAAGTGAGCGAGTTAGTATTACAAATATATATTTTTGTGGGGAGCTGTGGGATTATTTAAGATGCTCTGAAGAGGTAGGGTTTCAGACATTTTTGGAAGATGGGCAGGGACTCTATTACAACGTCATACTATTATATAGACTATAGACTACTGGTATATGATAGACATTGTATTCTATTTGTCTTCTATTTTATTTGAAGGGGAAAGTTTCAACTCTTTCAATGGTAGTACAATTACATCACTGTCTGCGTCCTGAAAGAGAGAGAGATTGTAGAGAAAGAAAGAGGAGAAAGTACCGTAGATTTCCTCTTCGCTCCAGTCGCTGCCTCCGTTCCCACAGTAGACTTTCTGATAGACTGCTTTCACCTGGACTCTGTACTGGCATCTCTGGTCATATGGAACCTTCACTGGTACATCTTTCGATTGTATTTCCTTATTCTGGAAGAAACATACACAGAACCATGAGTGGAACTGAAATGGTGTACTATTTGACTGACATACCCATGCACGCACCCACACCCACAGCATATGTCCAAAGCCCTTTATTCTAACAACGTAAACATTCTCAGGTGACTAAAGCTGAATTTTTATTGTTGTGATTCACATACGTGGCCTGTTTCATGGTGACAATAGCAGAACGCCCAACCCTTCATCAGACCCATATTCTGTCTGCAGCCAGCTAAACGTAGGCTTCTTTATGGTTCATTAAGCATTGTTACAAATACAGGTTTTGAAAATATATATTTTATCTCAGTGAGACTAACCTGTATAACAATGTCACAACCGAGTGACATAAGCGCAACCCATAAATAACTAAAAGGTTAAATGAAATATGAAACTATTGAAAAAACTGTCCTGGGAAGCATAAAAACAGACAACCAATGTACTTGCCAGGTTGTCAATGTAAATAAGAATTTGTTATGAACTAGTTTTCCTGGATAAATAAAGGGAGATTAAAAAAAGAATAATATCCACACAGTCAGGGCTTACCAGAGACTCTTGACACTTGTTGTAGTTTAAGACGTAATTCCAGCAGTGGACAGCGCCTTTGTCCGGATGGTCCCAGCTCAGGATGAGATTCTTCCCTTCCTCTGTAATCTTCACCTTAGGTGCCGGGGGCTTGACTGAAGAGAATCCGACATAAAATATAACATTAGATAAATTAGAGTATTCGTAATATCAACAATGTTGCATACTTGAGAGTATAGTCATATCATGTAATTACTCACTACTTTCATAAAGATATAGCTTTTTTGTATTAAAGAAAATTAGACTGACTTCACCACCTCCAGAGGTAAATATGTTAGAATTATTTTCAGATCATCCCATGAGGATATCGTAAACATTTGTTTTTAACTGTTAAAGAATGTGGTATGGAGTTATTCTTACCATGATATCTAGGAAGCACCAGAAAGGTATTCCGTACAGACAAGCCATCGAGAGTCCCATTGACCTGGAAGTAGACGTTATATTCAAGGAAGGCTCCTCTCAGGCGACATCCTGTCCTCTGACCAGCTCTGTACTGGTACTCACTGCATGCTGCTATGTGGGAGTCACCAGCGTACCTGAATCATTAGGGGTGACAATCTGTCACTGCTCAGCTCAACTGACACAAATAGTCAGTGTTCCAGGAGTTATTTTACCAGTTGAGTTGTTTTCCTTTGAATTGGGATTTTGACAGGAAGTAGAATAGTTCTCACCCGTAGTAGAGCTGGAGTTCTGAGGCCTGATTGGCTGGGAGCCAGCTGCAGTTCAAGGCCTTAGAGGAGTAGAGGGAACATTGAAAGTTCTTCACCAACTCTGGGGAGAGAGAGCGAGAGAGAGCCTTTACTGGGAGAATAGCCTACAGCTGTGTGGCCGTTGTATTTATTTATTTGCTTTGCACTGTTTGCTCAACGCTTTGTTCAATATTTTATTGGATGTGCCTACCGTAAACTAGAATTAAAGGCATTTCAAACATGTAAAACAATATTAATGGCAGCAGATTGTTTATATTATTACAGTAGACACATTGGATAAAGTTCAGAGGAGTTCACTAGTCCCAATTACAGTTTCTCTCAGTCACTTTGGTGCATTTCTTAGATCAAAAGTGCAATTCTTGATACTACTTGTACAAATTCCAAATCTAGTCACTTGTGCATCATTAAAGCTATTTCTTATTCCTTTGTACATATTGCAATTGATAATGTACAAGTGTCAGCTTTTTTCCACATTCTCAATTGCTCATGTCATGTTGATCAACATATAGTAGATGGTTCTCTGTTGAATAGTCAAACCCCTCAAAACATCTAGGCATTAGTTCCTTGCATAAGCCATTACATGCATAATTGTTGAACTATTTGTCATAAACTGTCAAGCATAGTTTTACACATTTCTATTAGACCTTTTGCACAAAAACGTGAATTGATGAATGGTGCAGGTGAAATTGACCCTCACTCATGAAGGAATGTAAAGTGTTAGTTCAACCAACAAAACCAGTTGTCTAAATTGCTCAAAGGTGCATCTCATGAACAATCAATTGGCAAGCATATATAGACAGACCACAACACAGAGTTGCAATTTTCCAATAATGGATGGACCAGGAAACGAACAGGGTCAAAAGCCAAGAGGAGGAAGAAGAGGAGCAAGGATGCGTGGTGGAAGGCAAAACAGGAAGAGGCAGAAGAGGACATAGGCGCATATCTGATGACATAAGGGCCACTATTGTAGACCATGTTGTCAATGGCTGAGGCGGGTCGAAGGGTGCAGCCGAATATTGGGAGATCAACCGTGTCCTCAATAGTTCAAACGTTTCGAAGAGAGAACAGGTATGTCCACCAATGTACAGTGCACTGTTACTGTATATAAGCAGTATACTGTATACTTCCTACAATGCTTCATATTACAGTAGTCCACTTGTATTTCACAGCATACAGAAATATACTCTATACAGTTACATACTGCACCTTACATGCACCCACCTGTATGTTTTACACTAAAATGTGTGTTCGCATAGTTTTTCTCTATGTGAAAGTGTGCGATGCATCACTGCATTTTTCCCCACATAGGACTGCAAGATTACCTCAAACCGGTGGCAGAGGACGCCTTTTCACACCTCAACAGGAGGAGGCTATTTGCACCATTGCTGTGGAAAGAACATGCAATACATGTACATTTTATGTCACTCTTCCTTACCAAAACAAATTCAACTCTGTGTTCTGGGATATAGCGTATAATGGAGTTGGAATCAAGTGAACCCTCTCACAACTTTGTATACGTGGATGAGGCTGGCTTCAACCTGACCAAATGCAGAAGGCGGTGTCGGAATATCATCAGTCACAGAGCTACTGTGGATTTGCCAGGCCAACGGGGAGGAAATATCACCATGTGTGCTGCTATTTCAGAGCATGGTGTCCTAACCCATATCCCCCTTATAGGGCCATACAACACCCAGCATCTACTCAACTTTTTAGAGACTCTCTACAGGGCTCTCATCCCTGATGATGAGAGGGGTCTGTTTAGAGAGGATTTGCCAAAGTATTTGGTCATTTGTGATAATTTGAGTTTCCATCGATCAAACATCATAAGGCAATGGTTTGTGACCCACCCGAGGATGCTCATAGAATTCCTCCCACTTTATTCACCATTCCTTAACCCAATTGAGGAGTTCTTTTCAGCATGGAGGTGGAAGGTGTACGATCGTCAGCCACACACACGGATGACCCTGCTGGCTGCAATGGATGCAGCATGTGAGGACATCACAGTAGACGCCTGCAGAGGATGGATAAGGCATTCCAAAAGATTCTTTCCACGTTGCATTGGAAGGGAAAATATCCGGTGTGATGTGGATGAGAATATGTGGGCCGACAGACAGGAACGTCTGGATGTGTAGAGACAGCACTAGAACAGTGCCTTAGGGGTGTTTCCCGTGTTTCTTTCTAATTTAGTTTTTTTTTCCTTTGTGCCCCTTGTCTTTTTCTTACTTTAAATTATTTTGTTTTTTCTTTCATTTTAAAGTAGCACTAGTAAAAGCTGTGAAAAACAAAATCCTGTCCAGTCTCTTTCAATCAATAACCCACATACAGTAATATGTAAATAGTACTGTTGAAATTGATATATGCCATAGAAGTGCAGCCTTGGCCATTTTCAATACAGTAACTGTCATCCTAACTGTAGCCTAAGTTTACATCAGGTAATACTGTCAAAGTACACAGTTACATTGACAACATGCCTAAACATTTTGACGACCTTGTTCGTGAACAATGACTCAATGACACTGACATGATCATTGGCATGAATATTTACTTTTGAGAGATGTACTAATACATATCTATTGTATATTGCAGTTTGTACAAATTGTTCTGAGAAATGCACTTATTATTTTGCACATGTTAGGGATGATGTGGAAAATGCACCAAAGCGACTGAGAAAAACTGTAATATAGGGACAAATGCTAACTTCCACTCAACTTTTCACTTAGTCATGCATTGATTTCAAGTGAAAATTCAAAGTTAGGATTTGCCTCAGTGATGGTTACCTACCTGTGGGTTTATTGATGGATTGGCTGACAGGTTTGCTTATGGTTCTTCTTGTACAGTGTTTGGGGTTTGTTTGCACTGTGAAATTCACTGCATCTTCCATAGAGAGTCTATACTCTTTATACAATTTGAAAGTTGTCGCTAATTGGGGTCTCATCTGCAAAGAAAATGTAATCTTTGTCATTTCACATTCAGTGTTATATCTTGAATTAATATGGTGTATATTATAATGGCCTACAGGTTAATATCACTTCATATCAGATGTTTCTAAAACTTTAAGATATTTTCAGATGTTATGAATGATTTATAAAATAGCTATAAGAAAGGTTTTGAAATTGGTGGGTAAATATTTTACTTGGCTTTTGATAGCCATTGAATTGTGATTCATATATTTTACATGGATTGTTTATTATAGTATATGTGTTCACATTCAGTCTATGCATACAAACCAGTCTGTATTTAAATAAATTCCAACTTAATATTTACATAAACATTATTTTCCCTTTCATGGGCCCGAGTGAAACATTCTACTCACCTGTCCAGTTCTTGTACTAGTGACCATGTAGTTCACCTTGCATGATGCGTCTAAATCCATTGGTGCGTTCCATGACAGCTTTATAAGGAATTCAGTCGTCCACGTCAATGACAGGTTTAGCGGCTCAGAGAGAGCTGAAGAGGTGACACGAGACGAGCAGTGTAAAATACTCTGTATGGCAATGTGATGATCAACTGCTATATATATATATCATCCTTGCTATGCCTGATCCACAAATGTTTGGTGTAGTCCCTAGTTACAATATGACTCAAGGGGGCAATGTAAGGCCACATAACAAGCATACTCCATACACTTTATAATTAGGCTACATCAAAAACCTTGATGTAAGCCTTTCATTTAAAAAGGCTTGCCTACTGAAAATTACTAAACAACTGGTGTCACATACAGTATTATGACTTAAAGGTAATGTAAAGTTCACACAATAGCCTTACCTTTCTCAGCTGCAACCTCTGAAGCGACCAAATTAATAAAGGATTGTAGAACCAAGAGAAACTTCAAACGTTTCAAAATCATGTTGTCCTGTGCGGAATTCCAAACGTAAGTTTCACCGAATTGTCAAGCAGCGGTCTCCCAAACTGAGAGAACAATGCAATTGCCTCTTATCTGATTGGTCACAGGCTAGAGATTGTGATTAATGTCTACATCACAGGGGAAATTAAATCTTACCATACAAGGTCACGAGTACTGCTGGTAATCTGTTCTACCTGAGAAGGAATAAAAATACCTACTGCTGATGGGAATAGGGCAGGGCAGTGTGTGTGTGTGTGTGTGGGGGGGGGGGGGGTTAGTGTATGTGGGTTAGTGTATGGGTGGGAAGGTGAGTAGGAGTGTGCGTGAGACTGTACCCATGCAACCAGACTTGTTGCTTCTTCCCATAGCAGTATTCAGGCAGATGCATCTCAATGTATTAGCTTGTTTTCAGAGAACAAGTTCGTTGCAACACTCAAATTTATTTATAAAGCCCTTTTTACATCAGCCGATGTCACAAAGTGCTATAGAGAAACCCAGCCTAAAACACAAACAGCAAGCAATGCAGATGTAAAAGCACGGTGGCTAGGAAACTCCCTAGAAAGGCAAAACCTAGGAAGAAACCTAGAGAGGAACCAGGCTCTGAGGGGTGGCCAGTCCTTTTTCTGGCTGTATCGGGTGGAGATTATAACAATTAATGGCCATTAAGGCCAGTTCTTTCTCCAAGATGTTCAAATGTTCATAAATGACCAGCAGGGTCAAATAATAATCATAGTGGTTGTAGAGGTTGCAACAGGTAAATACATCAGGAGTGAATTCCATAGCCAGGCATTTAGATGTGGTAGAGAGCGTAGGTACGGTGCGATAGAGAGAGAGCGAGAGAGAGATGAAAACAGCAGGTCTGGGACAAGGTGGCACGTCCAATGAACAGGTCAGGGTTCCATAACCCCAAGGCAGAAGAGTTGAAACCGGTGCAGCAGCACGACCAGGTGGACTGGGGACAGCTAGGAGTCATCAGGGCAGGTGGTCCTGAAGCATGGTCCTAAGGCTCAGGTCCTCCGGGAGGGGAGGTAGAGTGGGAGAAAGAGAGAATTAGAGGGAGCATACTTAAATTCACACAAGACACCTGATAATAACATCATATTTAACAAACTGACCCTAGCCCCCGGCACAAAGACTATTGCAGCATAGATACTGGAGGCTGAGACAGGGGGGGGGGTCAGGAGACACTGTGGCCCCTTCCGACAATACCCCCGGACAGGGCCAACCAGGCAGGATATAACCCCACCCACTCTGCCAAAGAACAGCCCCCACACCAATAGTATGGATATCAATAACCACCAATTTACTACCCATTCCATAAAAATGGAGCTCTATAGGAGAAAGCACTGCCTCCAGCCGTTTGCTTAGAAATTCTAGGGACAATAAGGAGGCCTGCGTCTTGTGACCGGAGCGTACGTGTAGGTATGTACAGCAGGACCAAATCTGAGAGATAAGTAGGAGCAAGCCCATGTAATGCTTTGTAGGTTAGCAGTAAAGCCTTGAAATCAGCCCTAGCCGTAACAGGAAGCCAGTGTAGAGGGGCTAGCACAGGAGTAATATGATCACAACTTTTTGGAATAGCCAAGACTCTAGCAGCCGTGTTTAGCACTAATTGAAGTTTATTTAGTGTTTTATCCGGGTAGCCGGAGAGTAGAGCATTGCAGTAATCTAATCTAGAAGTGACAAAAGCATGGATTAGCTTTTCTGCATAATTTTTTGACAATTTTTGCAATGTTACGAAGACGGAAAAAAGCTGTCCTTCAAATATTCTTGATGCGTTTGTTAAAAGATAGATCAGGGTCCAGAGTAACGCCAAGATCCTTCAGTTTTTGGGGGGGACGACTGTACAACTGTTACGCACGCCTCCCTAAGGAGGGAACACAACACCCTGCTACACGTAAGCCCAGTGGAATGGGGAGAAAGTATGGGGTAGTGGGTGCAAGTAAGGGTGACAGAGGCCACAATACCGTTAAAGCAATGGATTTTATTTATCCAAAAACGGGAAGTGAGGGAAAAGGTGCTGGACGGGCCAAAGCAAAGAATCAAACCTCTAACCTGCCTTAACTGTCAACACAACATCTTACCTAAACTAGCACCATAATGCTGGTGCTCTAACCAAAATACAGGGGGGTGGTCCGCCCAGGTCTTACCTAGTGTATATACACAAGTAAACTCTACGGGAGGTGTACGCCCATGGGCCTCTGCCTAGCACAATGGCTTTCCCCTTTCCCCTGGGAACAAATGAAAAAGGTAGTTAGCCCAAATTATAATGTTACAAATTACACACGTTTCTATCGAGGAGCAACTGCAGATGCTGTTTGCAAAAGAGGGTTTCAAAGAAAAACTGAATTACAAATTCAACAGGCAGAAAAAGGGAAGAGATAACATTGAGGATATAATTTATATGATGGAGAGGTGTACAGAAAATATGCAGCTGTTGGTGGGCCATTAACCGATCCTAGAAATATATAATTTACCTGGAACACTGATGAAGTGCCTATTTTTAAATTGTCAAAATTCTCAGTCTGGCCATTTTTTTGTATCGTTTATAAGTTGAGTTACAGTGAACGCACTAAAAGGGAAAATATCATTTTTGCTGGACTTTGGATTGGGGACTCCAAACCTTCCATGTTGACATTCCTGAAGCCTTTAAGCAACACTTTACATAAGCTTGAAGAGCATGGTGTTTTTGTTAGATACGGCAAGACCTCAGTCTTTTCTATGCAAAGTTTTGACCATCGCTGTAACGTGTGAATTGCCTGCAAGGGCATTGGTCTCCAATACTGTGCAATTCAATGGTCAATTTGGATGCCTCAAATGTGAACAGCCTGGAGTGACTGTGAAAGCTGGAGTGAGAGGACAAACGCATGCTTTCCCATTTCAGCAGGACAACCCAAAAGGACCAGAGCAAACACATGACAAGTTAATTGATGATGCAAAATCAGCCTTTGAGACTCAAAACACTGTGCATGGTGTTAAGGGTCATACTTGGCTCAGTTAACTTGAAAGTTTTGACCTTATTCGTGGGAATGCCGTTGACTACATGCACTCTGTACTGCTTGGAGTCATGCGCTTACTAATGTTTTTGTGGTTTTCTACTGAATTCTCTCGTTAGCCTTTAAGCATGACCAAAGGTACATGTGAGCTTGACAAGCGGTTAAAATATATCCTGCCACCATCTAATCTGATGCGTTGTCCTCGCTCAGTTACATCACACAGAATGTTCTTCAAAGCATCCGAATATCAGTCCCTTTTGCTATTTTTTGGCCCGGTTGTTTTCAGGGGTCTTCTTGGTGCTCTCTATTACAACCATGTTCTACTTCTTAATGAAGCAGTTTTCATACTCTTGATGGACTCCATATCAGTTTAAGAGATTGGCCATGCTGGAAAACTACTCTTGAACTTTTGCTATTCAGATAGTCTTGTACAGTCTCTTCCAATAATTGCACAAAGTGTAAAACCTGGCAATGCCGTTGCAGAATTCTATGCCAGAATGTCCAATGACTACAGCTTTTGCCAAGAAAGTAGTTAAGGATGAGTGTGTTTCAACTTGAGGAAGACAATCTGACTGCCTTGGAGGAGTTTGCAGGTCACCCCATTCAGAACAGAACTCTGAGAGCCTTTAAACGGGCTCAGGTTGGTAGAACGCAGCTCACATTCAGACATTACAAGAAAGACAAAAGAAGAAACAACTTTACTATTATATTTCGTAATGGGACACAGACCAAGGAGTTCCTTTTCACACATGAAGAATCTGGAAAGTCTTTCATGTTAGCACTTGTTTGGGAATTTTAGAGTGCAGATATCTGCCTGTTGCAAGATTATGCAACAAGTGGCATGTTTTCATATCGTGCCCCTTCTGGAAACCCCTGTACGGATGGTTGTTGTCACTCTGCAGCAGGTTCTGGGAAAAGTTGTTTGTATGGATCTATCAATGCCTGGCCTTGTTTTTGTGGGGCATTTCCCAAATACTCTGGAGAAAGATTAGCAGAAGCTACTTTAAGAACACAGAAAATGTAGCTTTAAAGTAATTAAAACAGCATTGCCAGTTCTGACTAAGGCAGCACACTTTGTCATTCACCATTGTTCTCTGTTATTAATGCTTAGTAAACACATGGCTTGATTTGTTCATGTCTTGGATATTTTGTTTTCTATTTCAGTAGTTTCATTAACATACTGTACTGACTGATACTCCACAGGGAGGTTCTGGGGATGCAGAAACCCATACCTTCCACTGTCATACTGTACATTGGATGTGTAGTTAATTGTGCTGTTATATAAAAAAAAAAAAAAAAATTGCTTAAATAATTTTCTAGCTGAGCAAATGACCACCACTTTGCCTTATAGTAAATCTGATTCTTAAGAACATTTTGAGATCTTGATTTATTAAAACAAATGATCCAAACAAAATGAAGATTAAGCAGTGTTAGACTTGAATGTGATAAGACATTTGAAAAATTGCACCGTCATAAATGGATGAGTCAATCTCATATTGGTGTTGAATTGCGCTTAATCATGTCTAGGAGAAGTAAATGTGTTTAAGAGGTATTATCTTATCTTTTCCTTTTGGTAGATACTCACTGTTGAATGCTCTCAGTTTACTTAATGCCACATTTCAACCTGTGGCTAGTTTGGCCAGGTACTTTTCCTTCTGGGCAGGGTTGCCATACAGCAGGATGCCGATGTACATCCAGGGTGGTTTCTGTTGCAAAACATTTGGCAACAGAATCCAACTAATGAACACACCCCAGACTTCGGCAGCACAAAAAAGGCTACCCTGGTTTCCTTATTTCAAAGTGGGAAGAGTCAAGAAAATAAAACTTCTTCAAAGAACATGCATGCCATAGCACCATCTGCTGTTCTGGAAAGTTGGTAGACATTAATATTTCTCTAAAATCCATTTACATTCACAAGATAGAGGAAAAAAAACAACTGTCTTTCAATTTCAGTCTATTACAAATTTATTCCCAAATACAGAAACAAAAGTGACAAAAATGAAATCAAACAAAAAAGACACCAAAGTGACACTGCTATACATTGAAACAATTGACTTCATTTAGCATCTTTATGGTTATACATCATCGTTGTCATCTATATATTCCTTCGTACAAAATGGATGCTTAAGTGTCAGTAACATGCAAAATATGAGGCAAGATGAGGGGGGAGGGGAATCACAGTTATTTGAAGAGAAAAGTCACGATTCAATCCCAAAAGTACAGTTTTCTGGTGTGCCTTCTTTAGCCCCAAGTACCATTTCTTATACCACAGTCCTAGATATGGTTACAATACATGGTACCCATTCTTGTCATTTGAGGTCTTCATCCTCTGATTGCCAGACAGAAGTTTGTCTGTCATTGTTTGACCTACAGTTTCACGAGTTCACCATTCTATACTATTGCACTGACATGGGACTTATAGTAGATATATACACAAAGGCAAGGCCATTGAAAATAAAATACAATAAAAACTAGTTGGCACACATTCATAAAAAAACAGGCTTAATGTTCCACCATGTTACCTTGATAGTTAAGTTGCACGAGAGTACATAATAACTTTTATACATGTCTTTTATGAGGCTAATGCTGAAAATAAGGCACTCATGAGTCATGTGATACAGCCTCAAATACCATTATCAACACACAGGTAAATCTGGAAAAATGATCAATTTCACCTCCTTTTCAGAAAACTTGTTCCCCCAATAGAAAAGAACAAGTGGTGCCCTCTACTGTCCAAGTCCTCTCAGTACACATGGCGACAGCTCCTCATTTGGCTAGTTAATTTGTTACTTCAGTCGTTTCAATGAACGACCACTACTGTTCCTCACATCCACCCAGTCCCAGGTAGGAAAAACAAACAATGCTATAAACTAAAAAAAATCGGTGAGAAAACACAGAACAGCTTCACAGACTAAGTGAGAGGCAGAACTAAACCAATACACACACGTTTTAAATCAAACGAGGAGAGTTGCTTTTCTGACATGTAGCGTCCAGCAGCATGTTTTGGAGTTGCAAGTCAAGATACAGTATGCCAGTATATTCAGGAGAGGAAAACCAGACGTGATGCATTTCATGTCTTTTATGATACTGTGCCAAAATTCCTATGACTCACTGTTGAACCCTGTTCTTACCAGACAAGAAATGAGTGACACCAATCTACTAGGGCCTAATCAGACCCCAAGTTAATTACCACCATAGCCTAGAATATTCAGTCCCCAAAGAGTGAAATACTCCTAGACCTCACATCAACGGTCACTCATTTCACATACACGTCATCAGACTACATGACATCCACAAAGAACTCGCTGGGGTTGCCCATGGCCAGGTGAAAGGACTGGCGTGAGGCCGTCAGCTCGGGGGGAACAGAGCCAAGGTCACGGGTTGGGGGGGCCCCAGGTGGTCCCCCAGGGACAGAGGAGGGGCCCATGCCCGGGTGCATGGGGACCGAGGGGTGCTGCTGGGGGTACTGGTGGGGGTGTCCCATGTTTGGGGGTCCCATGTGTGGGTGTGGGTGCTGGGGCACCATCATCACCATCATAGGGTTGTAGGGCATGGGCATCCCGGGGGGATAGGGCGACATGTGGGGGGGTGGTGGCATGCGGTGATGATGCGAGCGCTGAGAGGAGTGGCTGTGCTCGCTAGGCGTGGCCGAGCCATGGCCCCGCCTCAGGCTGCTGCGGACTGAATATTCCGACTCGCTGCCGCTGCCCGAGCGAGAGTCCCCCCCTTCCCCTCCTCCAGAGGGGGACTTTTCTCCTCCTCCTCCCGCCGTACTGCCTTGACCCCCCTTACTGCCTCGTCGCCTCTCACCCCCCTCGCTCCGCGTTGACCCACTGCTCCGACTCCCTAGGGGGATAAACACGGGTTAGAACTAGTTAGAACAGGTTCCAACAGCTTAAAGCTGCCAGCTCTCACACATTTATGGTTATTTCTTTAGTTTCCATAATGCGGTCACAATTTGGAAAATGGCCACCAATGTGACACCTTCCCCAACCCCCTTCCCTCCCTCCACTCTTGGTCTTACCTTCGCTGTGCTGACTGGCTGTGCCCGTGCTACCTGGAGCGAAGCTGTAGCTGGACAGCTCATGGTAGGGTGGGGGCTGGCTGGAGTAGGGGTGGGGGTGGGGGTACTGGAAGGAGGGGAAGGAGTGTAGCAGGGGCCAGGGTGTGGCCCCCGGGAGGGGCAAGGGGGCCAGGGTGTCCTGGTCAGAGGCCCCGCTGGAGCCGTCGTTGTCAATCAGGGACAGGTTGGCCATGTCTGGGGGGGGGGGGGACAAGGAGAAGAGAAGTAAGGGGGGAGAGAGAGTTCAACTTTAACTGGGTTTGAAGAAGCTCTTACAGCTATTGAGAAGATATAGGCATTAACCTTTCCATAAATAAGTTCATTCAAATAAAAATCCAAGCAATCAAAACCATTCCGGTTTTTATGTCCAGCACAAGTGTCCCCCTGGTACTCACAGTTCTCACAGTCGCTGAAGTCTCCAAAGATGTAGTAGCACTGTTCTGAGAAGGTAATCTTGTTGACAGTGTGGCGGATGAACCCGGCCTTCAGCAGGTTGCTGGCGTACTTCCTGGCCTCGCGGCGGTCCTGGAAGCCCTCGATGTGGTGGTACAGCCACTCCACCACATCAGAACCTGGAAATAGACACACGAGAGAGAGAGAGAGAGAGACAGAAGAGAGAGGAACGAGTTGCTAATTAGTTTGATCCCTTTAATGTTTCCTTTTTTGTCTTGATACAGAGGCCTGACTATGGCCCTCTAAACCCCACCCCCCCCCCACACACACACACACTAACTCACCCAGGAAGGCATTGGGGATGGTGATCTTGAGCCACATCCTGTCTCTGACCTCCAGACCAGACTCTGGGGACGCCATGGCCTTAGCCACCGACGCCATGTCAGAGTGGAGGGACAGGTTGAAGTCATCAAAACCTGGAGAGACGGAGAAGAAGGAGTAAGCGATATAGAAAAGGAGGGAGGGAGAAAAAGAGAGGGGGACAGAGAAATAGAAGGAGAGAAGGGTGGAGGATTGAGGAGAGAGAGAGATAAAGGGAGGGATTAAAACTGAGGGAGGTAGACAGTCATCAATGACCACATAAAACACTGTAGACTAGAAGAGAAAGACAGATGTGGCCGGTGCTTCCTGTGCCAAGGCCGGGTTTAAAAACGCTTGGCACACGACAAAGGGATGGATTGTCCACAATAAAATAAGAGATAGCAGAGAGAGGGAGGGGGGCAGAGACGAGAGAAACAGAGAAGACATAAAGTAAGAGAGAGTAGACTGGGGTCAAGTGGGGAGAGAGAGAGAGAGAGAGAGAGAGAGAGAGGGGGTAAATGGAGGAGTTTAAAAGGCGGAGAAAGTTGAATAGAGAGAGTGGTAATATGGAGAGAGGAGCTAAAAACAGAGAAAGAGTAGATAGAAAGAAAGGAGAGCTTGCGGTACTCACGTTCTGTCTCCGTGACAGAGGAGGAGGTGATGGTGCTGAGAGCAGAGCTGCCGGTGTAAGGGGGGTAAGCCCCCGCCAGAGCTACAGAGTGGCTCACCCATGCTGCTGGGTCTATGGGCCGGATCGGCTCATCTACAGCGAGGGGGGACGACAAAATATCACATTTTCTTCATCGGAAACAAACTTTTAATTTCTTTGGCATTTCATGGGATAAAGAATTGATGGTCCCACTATACACAGAGTGTACAAAACATGCTCTTTCCATGACAGACTGAGCTGCTGAATCCAGGTGAAAGCTACAATCCCTTATTGATGTCACTTATTAAATCCACTTCAATCAGTGTAGATGAAGGGGAGGAGACGGGTTAAAGAAGGATTTTTAAGCCTTGAGACAATTGAGACATGGATTGTGTATGTGTGCCATTCAGAGGGTGAATGGGCAAGACAAAATATTTAAGTGCCTTTGAACGGGGTATGGCAGTAGGTGCCAGGCACACCAGGTTGAGTGTGTCAAGAACTGCAACGCTGCTGGGTTTTTCACACAGTTTCCCGTGTGTATCAAAAATGTGTGTACCACCACCCAAAGGACATCCAGCCAACTTGACACAACTGTGGGAAGCATTGGAGTCAACATGGGCCAGCATCCCTGTGGAACGCTTGACACCTTGTAGAGTCCATGCCCCGACTAATTGAGGCTGTTCTGAGGGCAAACTCAATATTAGGAAGGTGTTCTTAATGTTTTGTACACTCAGTGTCAAACACCATAGAGAGAGCCGTGTACAACTCTATGGTAGAGACGAGGCGTGCTGCCTACTACTCACTGCGGGGGAGGGTGAAGTAGCCCTGAGGTGACGGGTCCCAGCACTTAGCCACTGTTAGGATGATGGGTCTGATAGACAGAGAGACAGACAGGTATTTATTATGGATCCCCATCTTCCTAGGGTCCGGGAAAAAATTAAGGCAGTTAAACAATTTAAAAAAACATTACAATACATTTATTACAGAATTTACAACACACTAAGTGTGCCCCCTCAGGCCCATACTCCACTACAACATATCTACAACACAAAATCCATGTGTACATGTGTGTATAGTGCGTATGCTATCATGTGTGTGTATGCATGTGCCTGTGCTTATGTTTGTGTTACTTCACAGTCCCCACTGTTCCATAAGGTGTATTTTTACCTGCTTTTTAAATCAGATTCTACTGCTTGCTTCAGTTACTTGATGTGGAATAGAGTTCCATGTAGTCATGGCTCTATGTAGTACTGTACGCCTCCCATAGTCTGTTTT
This sequence comes from Thymallus thymallus, assembly GCA_023634145.1. NCBI lineage: Eukaryota > Metazoa > Chordata > Actinopteri > Salmoniformes > Salmonidae > Thymallus > Thymallus thymallus. The sequence continues at coordinate 13,022,399 of CM042422.1, forward strand.
GGACTTGGGGACTGTGAAGAGACCTCTGGTGGCATGTCTTGTGGGGTGTGTATGGGTGTCCGAGCTGTGTGCTAGTATTTTAAAAACAGACAGCGCGGTACCTTCAGCTTGTCAACACCTCTTACAAAAACAAGTAGTGATGAAGTCAATCACTCTTCCACTTTGAGCCATGCGAGATTGACATGCATATTATTAACGTTAGTTCTCCGTGTACTTTTAAGGGCCAGCCGTGCTGCCCTGTTCTGAGCCAAGTCCCTCTTTATGGCACCTGACCACATGACGGAACAGTAGTCCAAAACTAGAGCCTGTAGGACCTGCCTTGTTGATAGTGCTGTTAAGAAGGTAGAGCAGGCTTTATTATGGACAGACTTCTCCCCATCTTAGCTACTGTTGTATCATTATGTTTTGACCATGACAGTTTACAATCCAGGGTTACTCCCAGCAGTTTAGTCCCCTCAACTTGCTCGATTTCCACATTATTCATTACGAGATGTAGTTGAGGTTTAGGGTTTAGGGAATGATTTGTCCCAAATATAATGATTTTAGTTTTGGAAATATGTAGGACTAACTTATTCCTTGCCACCCATTCTGAAACTGCAGCTCTTTGTTAAGTGTTGCAGTCATTTCAGTCGCTGTAGTAGCTGACGTGTATAGTGTTGAGTCATCCGCGTACATAGACACACTGGCTTTACTCAAAGCCAGCGGCATGTCATTAGTAAAGATTGAAAAAAGCAAGGGGCCCATTGAGCATAGACAAAGGGCTCGTCAGTGTAAATGTACTGACGTCTTTAGGTCAGACACTCACCCTGGTTTGTGTACGATCTCCCTCAGCACGCGCACCGCGTCGTCGTTGCTCATGTTCTCAAAGTTGATGTCGTTCACCTTGAGGAGAAAGGCAGAGTCCGTAGATATGAACGGTCCAATCTTAACTCGAGAACAAATACCTCATGTAATCAATCACCAGTTATATATGGCTATCTAGTGACATCCTGTAGTCGGCCACACACACCTGAAGCAGCATGTCCCCAGGTTCGATGCGTCCGTCGGCGGCCACCGCCCCTCCCTTCATGATGGAACCGATATATATACCCCCGTCCCCCCTCTCGTTACTCTGGCCCACGATGCTGATGCCTAGGAAGTTATACTTCTCTGTGGGAGGGAAGAGGAAATTGTTTATTTAATCTTAAACTTTTAGGAAGGTCCCCTCTTTGAGAGGTGGTGGTGAGAGTTGGTGGAAAAAGTGACAGCAAGTGAAGACAGAAGGACAGAGACGTAGCAGGAGGAGAGAGCGGTGGATGTCTATAGACTGGTCAAGCAGACTGTCTTATTAAGTTGTTTCACTTCACAGAATGTGAGCTGTTGCAAGATCAGGCAGGTTTCACCAGGCTAGGATTTCTAGGCCATTTCAAGAGCGACTGGAGTTTTTTCAAAATGGAGGTATAAAATAACGAGTGAAAAAAAGAGGGTCAGAGATATGGATGGAAGATCTAAAAAGAGGTGACATGAGAAGGGGAATGGTGTTCGGGAACACACAGTAATGTTACTGACCCATGTTGAGCGTGACGGTGATGATGTTTAGAGACATGGTGGAGTCCGTCACACTGCTGAACGACGACGCCTGGGACAAGAAATGGGGAGAACACAATAAAAATACAACACATTCCAATGCAGAATGGGACATATTTTTGACTTTCAAAGGTTTAAGGTGCAAATGTTTAATAAGTCAAAAACAATGAGAGAAGAAAGACTAGTGCATTCATTACCCTTTCTAGCCTGGGAGGGCGCTGTTTCTTGCGCCTGCGGTGGCGTTTGAGCAGCCTGGACGCCGTGCTCTGCTCCGTGGAGCTGCTAAACCGGCTCATGGTGTCGTCATCCTCAGAGTCACAGAAACTGGTGGTGTCCAGCTCACTGCTCATCGCCGTGGTAGCGCTGTCATAGCCCGCTAGGTGGCGCTCCATGCGGCTCTGGCCGTTCATCCTAGGCCCTGACGCACCAGGGATCGAGAGAGAGATAGAGTGTTAACTATGGATTTCATGTTTACTCCTGTTATCAATGTCAATTGCTATAACCACTAGAACAAGGGTTGTGTTCAGTAGACAAAACCGGAATCCTGACATTGCCCAATAAGAAACACTCATTGTCATTTTCCGTTGCAAAATGTTCCATTACAATGCCCTACTGAACAAGACCCATCCTGGTTCATCACTAGTTTTATTTTTTTATTTAACTAGGCAAGTCAGTTAAGAACAAATTCTTATTTATAATGACGGCCTACCTACAGGGACAGCCATAGTAGTATGGCGTCCCTGGAGCAAATTAGGGTTAAGTGCCTTGCTCAAGGACACATCAGTAACCTTTCGGTTACTGGCCCAACGCTCTGACCACTAGGCTACCTGCCGCCCTAGTTACCACAGCCAAAAAGTTATAAACCCTGCCTATTTCTAAAATACGTTTTTAAACCCAACCTTAACTACACTGCTAACCTTAAATTCATACATTTTTCTTATATAGCCATTCTGACTTTGTGGCTGTTCTATATCGTGGAAACCATCATGTGACAGTAGAGTGGGTTGTGCTGAGGGCTCACCATGTTGCTCCATGGCCTCCCTGTGTCTTGGTCTCTCTCTTCTGAAGGACACCACAGACTCGGTCTCTGTCTGGTCATCCAGGTTCTCCACACTGCCTGCTGCATTGGGACTGCATAGGGAGAGGAGAGGGTTAAAGTAGAGAAAACATAGAATTAGAATTACTTCGAATGAGAACGTCCGTTCTACTCTTTCTAATTCTATGGATGAATGAGAGATGGTATTGTTTGTCGCCTCCGTGACATACATTACCTAATAAAACACAAATAGCAGCACACGCATAACCTCTAATAATATAGACTACAACCCGGATCGTATTACGACCTATGAGGACAGACAGATCGCTACAATACAATGTGTATGAATAGGATGCAATGGATCAAGCCTAGTAGAGTGGTACTGGGTTCAAATAGTATTTGAAATCTTATTTTTCAAGAAGTTTGAGTGATTACATTAGTCTGTCTTGAGTGTTAGATGGGCGGGTTTGTACTTTTGAGGCTATTCCATTGGTCCCATTGCACCAGGCAAACTCAATCTAGTGCAGCTAATGATTTTAAATACTATCTGAACTCAGGTTTGTGGTGTATTATGATCTAGACAGACAATGACTAGAACCTGTTCCCAGACCAGGTGCTTACTGTCAATGGGCGGCACAGGCTTAGATCATGTTCAAATGGGCCGTTGTATTTAACAGTAGGTAACATGATAGCTGGAGTGACTGAGATACATTAGAGTAGCACACTGATTATTGGGAATGTGGGAGAGGGTGTGTGTGCGCGTACTGGAACGATGGGGGTCTGGAGTCACCGATGCCCCCGGTCCTCTCGACAGGTGGGGGTGGGAGAGGAGGAGGGGGTGAGGGCGGGGGCCGGACTTCTGCTGGGGGCGGAGGAAGGACAGGTGATACTGACTCTGCTGCTCCTGGCGTGTCTGATGAAACCAACTGAGGAGGAGGAGAGAGGAGGGAGAGACAGATTTTGAGGGGGTGAACAGAGGAGGGACAGAGCGGAAAGGAGGATTAAAAAAAAAAAAGAAGCAGGATGAAGAAGAGGAGGAATTATTATTTTAGTTTTTGCTATGTCAGTCACTGATAGTCAGTCAATTAGCCCATGTCAGCTATCATTTTTTAGATTGTTAACTTAGTTTTTCTGGATCAAAGGTCCTTAACAGGCTGCTAGTTGCCCATCCCTGACCTAGCGCAATGCGTCCAATTACCTACTTAACATACTCTTATACAGACCAGTCTGCCTGGAGGGGGCTAAAACACTAACAAACTATCAACAAAGATTCCAGATTTCTATACATTTTAGTTTCTCTATGAAAAAGGAGAGACTGAACAAAGCATTCATTCAAATGTGTTCTAGTTTCATGGATAAAATTCTGTCCTGAACCTTCCCCTGAAAACCAGTTTGCAGTTTTGATTGAATATCCCCTCCCAGGTGTCAGAGACACAATCCCGCATAACACTTCCCCCCCCTAGCTTTTCTTTAAGCCTTCTTTCATCCCCCGGTCTTCTAATGGCTGTTTGACTATAGAGCATTCGTCCCTCTGGGATCCTCCATCCATCTCTCCATCCCTCCATCCTATCATGTGTTAGTCCCTATGGTCTCTGCTCTTTGTTCAACCCTTTTAATCTCTCTCGTTTCTTCTTCTCCTTATGCACTTAGCAGATGCTTTCCTCCCAACCCCCCTTATCCAGGACAATTCACAATGTTTTGTCTGCAGGACTCATATCCTGCATGTTCTTTAGGGTAGGCAATGTAATATAATCAGAGGTGAGTAAATTTGAGGCTGTAGGAAATACCTTGGTTCTGTCAGCGCTACGTTCACAGACCAAGGTGTTTATGATAGTGGGTTTTTGTCAATGCTCTATTAGTAGTTAAAGCAGGGCCATAGCTACAGAGGTCGTCAAAGAAATGCCCACCATGTTGGCACCAAACGTTCCATGACAATAACATTCTAATTGGCATTCTTAGAAGATCATGTAATGGTCTTGGAACTTGACGCCAATATTGAGATCATTTCAACTCAATCTCAGACTGAGTTTGCCAGGGTCTGTAGACTACATCTCTGGCTCTGGTTCAAAGCTCACTTTATGATATATTTGAACTGCTAGGTCCATTTCAGCAGTATTCTTTCGACTTGGGAACTAGATTTTTACAATTCAGTCCTGGAAAAATAGTTTGGAACAATTCATGAACTACCCCCTTCTGTCTCCCTTCTACTGGGCCAAGATAGCGGTGTACAGTCTACCTCTACCAGTTGGCCCTTACCCATGACACCACTCGTCCGTTGAAACAAGGGAGCTTGGCACTGTCGTCTGAGATCTCCTCCTTCACCACCCTAAAGAAAGAAAGAACAGAGACAGAGAGAGAAAGAAAGTAAAGAGCAACATGAGGACACCGCTGTGTTTGTTTCCCAATGACTCACCGTCCTTACCCAAACCACAATGGAGATAGATACACAAACTCCCTACAACTACATCTGGACCAGCCATTGTTTCTCAAGACTTATAAATCCATCAGACTATTATTTTCCTCTGCAACCACTTATACATTGTTAGCGAGACAGAATCTGCTGTGTAATATTTGTCTGTCTGACCCACCATGTTATTACCGCAGTACTTAGGACCTGGGCTAGACACAAGTACTGTGTAGAGCAGACACTTAACTGACTGCACAGAGTCCTAAAGACTTACAGCTAAGCTTTTTCAGCTTCCTCTGCCTCTATTCCTGTGTGTGTGATGTTTTGTGTGTGTGGGGGGGGCTCTGCCCCACTCTGGGGTTTTGTAAGCAGCTGTTGAGGGTTGGTTTTGTGGGTGAGTGTGAGCAGCTGTTGAGGGTTGGTTTTGTGGGTGAGTGTGAGCAGCTGTTGAGGGTTGGTTTTGTGGGTGAGTGTGAGCAGCTGTTGAGGGTTGGTTTTGAGTGCAAGCAGCACAGGGCCAGATTGTTGTGGGAACTGGGGAGGCATCGTCACATGCAGGAGGCTGTCCTTGTGCGACAGTGCTGGAGTAGGTGATTGGCTAAAGAAAGAAGAGTTTTCACAATCTTGTTCCCTCTTTCTCACTCTCTCACAGTCTCCTTCAAGCTCTCTTTCTATCGCCCTCTGTCCATCCTGTTCTTTCTTGTTAAGAGTGCAGACTCAAATTGCACCCAGAAAGGGACAGATGCAACATACTACACCTAACAGGGGAATTGTCTGCATACCTCACCATTCCAAACAAATTACCTAACCTCAAACTATTTCACCAACACGCTTGAAAATGTCTCAACTACAAGCACATCTTGGAATCCCTTTTGGAATCCTAAAACCTGAAATTCTTGCCCAGCACCTCCCTCCTAGACGTTACTCCTTTGCCTCGCACATCCCAAACAAACACTTTTTTTCTCTCCCATCTACTAATCTCTCACACAGTACACCCAAAACCCCCATTCACTTCCACTACCCAAACCCATCTCCCCCTGCTCCCCACCCCCCTCCCCTCTCTTCCTGTTGATTCTGCCAAAGCCAGACACAGAGCAAATGGCCTCTGTCCAACCCCAGGTCCCCCTGGTCTGCGCTGTTCCACACTGCTCGGCTCTGACTGCCACACACAGGCTGCCTGACAGCTGGCTCGCACTCCAGGAAACAAAAACACACACGGAACAGGGAACACACACACCCCGATGCTTTAGTTACTTTAGGGTTGGCCATAGGCTGACTAGCTCTGTTTTGATTGGGCAGCTGACTCATTTCAGCTGGGTTTAAATGTAGCCTACTTGTAACTGACTCTCTTGAGTTTTGTTTCAAAATGTTGCGGGTTGTGGTAGAAGTTGGCTTAGGTCTAACAAACCCAAGAGTCAGACACTTCCAAATGTATGCCTACAACTCACTAATGATGCAGGATCACTTGATTGTTTTAGTGCCTGTTCTAATAACATAACTTGGCGTTTTGGTTTCGTGTTCAGTATCATCCGAGAGAGAAATCAGAGTAAGTTTTACTAACTTTACAAAACGCAAACAGTTTAACTGCAAGTAATGAGTTTAACAGACGCCCTTGGTCTCATCAGTCAAACTCCACCACAAACATGCATTCCATTCAACCAAGGGAAGTGCACAACTGACAGACAGCCACCAAAGGAAGATTAATTTGCGAGAGGAGACAGCTCTTTCAGTCGGGAGGATTTAAATGGGAGAAAAGAAGGAGCGAGAGAGAGGAGGAAGGGAAGTATACAGGGGTTGCAGCCGGCCAAGCTAGGGTGCTAGGGGAGACAAAAACTTGGTCCAGTTCCCAAAAGGAAGAAAAGCTGAGGATTTCACAAGATCACGGAGGGAGAGAGAGTGAGATGGGGATTATTGATGAGAACAGCCAGGGTGAGAAGTTTTTATTTTATTTTGGTGTCCATTGTAAAGATAGTATTTATGCCAGAAGTAATGCTTTGACCCATATTCAGATACTAGTATTTTCTCCTGGTCTTAGCTGAGAGATCAGGAGGGGTGTGATGGATAAGAGATGGTTTGGCATTCTTTGCACAGTCAATCCCCCCCCCCCCCCCCCCCCACATCCCATCCCTCTTTGATAGGCGACAGTCATTCACAAAATTGTGTAACGTTACGTCACATTTGGTGACACTGTGCTCATTGGAGGCCAACCAAATGTGTCACCTTGTTGCATTAACTGTCGAAGATAAAATCACAAACCCCTATTCCAAACATTCTAGTGACACTTATTTTCTCTCACTAGCCAATTGGCAACACATTTTCATGCAAATATTTTTTAATCTCCCACCAGAGGTTTTTGCGAATAAAAGTATGTGCGTGATGACGTAGTACACATAAAAATAGCAAATGTGCCAACTCTGGTATTGGGATGTGCACTCTAGCCAACATATCCATATATATTATATCCATATATGCGCAAAAAAGCGTTTCCAGCAACATTTCTTCCATCATGAATTTTACAGACACAAAAAGATCCCACCTTGTCTAGCGTATATGGTTGTCGATGTCAACATTTTGGAAAGTTTACTTACAAATGTTCGGTTTCCATCAGGCCTGTCGTGACATTTAAAAAAAAAAAAATCAGATATATACTTTACTCACATCTAAAGGTTGGATGGAAACCGTGTTACTAACAAAGTGTCCATCCAACCTTTTTATGTGAGTAAAGTACATGTCGGATAAAAAAAAAATGTCACGACAGGCCTGATGGAAACAGAACATTTATAAGTAAACTTTCCAAAATTTCGACAAAACAAAATACGCTAGACATGGTGGGATCTTTTTGTGTCTGTATAATTCATTATGTGAGAAATGTCGCTGGAAACGCTTTTATGCACAAATAATGATACAGTATAATAACCATCATCTAGGCCTAAGTAAACTTGCGAGTCATGCAATTACGTTTGGTCCTCCCACTAATACTTGTTGGAAAAGTATGCAGTTCAAATGCGCATGTTGTTTTTATATATTGGCATGAAAATCTGTAAACATAGTTACTGAATGACACTTTTCATTTGCAACATTGGATCATGCGAGATTTGCACTGTAACATTTAGTTAAGTGGTTATTATGTATTGTAATTAACGTTAACGAGTAGCAACAGTTCACCCTTTGTGTCTTTGGGAGTGTAGTCAAAGAGAAATAGACTTTGCAACAATGTATTTAATCAACTAATGGACTCATACTTGGTTGGATTTCTTCTTTATCATAATTTGCCTGAAACCCACAATCATCCATCACTGGCTCACTCACCCGAAGTCCTGGTCCATTGACTTAAAGAAGAATTTGTAGTTGGGCTTGTTCAAGACCTGTTTAAAATCTAACAAAGTGATATTTTCGGCAGGAATCGGAATCTTCACCAAATACGGCGTCTCTTCCTCGTCGATGTGGTATATTATTTTGGTTTCCGCCATTTCGCCAGCAACTTTTTTTTTGGGTTGTACCACACAAACTAGTATGGAAGAGAGAAGTAGCTAGTTAGCTAACCCTAGCTAGGCTAACTGGAGAAGGGGGTGAGCTGCTCTTCTTACAACACTCACTAGCCAGCAGTGAGTTTGCCCTGACCAGAACTAACAAAACAAGTTTAACATCTACTTATATCACGCACATATCGCCTTAGTTTGTATTTTCCAAATAAAAAATATAATTACCCAACGGCGAAGGGGTTAAAAACCACGCACACACTACCTTTACAAGATCCGCTATCCAAAACTTTCCCCCCAACAAAAACATAAGGGGGTCTAAAACTTTTCTCTCGACTTTTGCCAGCCAACGCGGCGTATGACGTCATGTATGCTCCCTTTACGTTTTTGCTCAACGTGCCACCGTCCGCCTGTAGCCGATGGTCTGTAGAAATATTCCAGGAATTTTATTCCACAACATAATTCATCTTCATGATGATAGCCGTTATGCTAAACACACACACACACATGTGGAAGTCAAAACATGAAACAGATATGAAAAGCTTTTAATAAATAGCCAAGGACTGTATTACAATGTAATAATAAACACACCATAATGCCCATCTTCACAGTTGACAACGGTTTATATAACACCACTTGAGGGAACTCTAAATCAGTGTTTCTGAACAACATCAGCACAATTTACATAAACTAAATCTGATTATGAGGCTGTATACTTTTATCTTGTTAGCGTATTTGTCATTTACAGTTAAGGCTATGTTTGAGGTAGGCCTTTAGTTCATTCTGGATCGAGGCCATGTTCAAATATTTTGACAATCCACGCTTCCTTACTTTAGGAAGGAATCAAGGAAAGAAGGAAGCAAAGATACATGTAAAAGTATTCATCCTCCCCTCATTTGCAGAAAAAGCTTGGCCCGAACACTACCCCCACTATGCAGGTCACCCCAAACAACACCCAGAAGACCACGGCCAGCAGCTGCACACATACCAGGGTCCTCCTGTGGTGCTGCAGTACCTCCACCTCATCAACCAGGCCTCCACCTCCGCTGTGGGGCCTATCGCTGGGGTGCATCTGCTCCACCCGGAGGCTCACTGTGGGCAGGATGATGAAGCGGGAATCCCTGCTGGCCTCCAGGGAGAGGACGACCCTCTTGGTGTCGGCGGCCACCGATATGGGCATGCGGAATGCCATGGGTGGCAGCTGGGCCAGGATGCGGGAGTTGCAGGGCAGGGTGAGGGGGTCTCCTGTCTCCAGCGTGGTGGGGTGGCGGCAGAGGGGGCAGGAGATGGCGAGACTGGGAGGGCTCTGGGGGTCTGAGGGGTCAGTTGGATACAGGGACAGCTGGATCCTCTGGAGGCACTCGGTGCAAAAGACGTGGAGGCACTCCAGCATGCGTGGACACTTGCTGCTCTGGTTGTACTCCTGGTAGCAGATGGGACACTCCACGTCTGTGAACTCCCCCAGGCTGGGGGCTGCTGCGGCTGCTGAGACTGGGTGCCCCTGGAAGGGCACTGGTTCCGGGGGTTCAGCCATGGTGAGTGAGAGGGTGAGATGGAAGTGGAAATGGGAGTGGAAGGGGGCGTGGGGGTTCAGGGTTAGACTGCTGTTGGAAAGGTCAGATGTTCTCTTCTATGTCTGCAGAACCTGGAGGGAGATATGATATGATCAAATTTGGATTATATTCTTATGTGTACAGTATACTTGTTCCTATAGTATAGGCCATTTCATCCTGTTTCAGTAGGTGTGTAACAGAGAGAAAATAAAATTGGCCTATATGCGGTTAAAAGGGTCCATCTTAAACATGGTCCTTGGGGTTTTCTGCTATTTAGTAAGCCCTTAAATTTATGGATTCAGTTCATTACCAAATGAAGCAGCAATGTAAAGCCTGCCCCCTAGCCCCAAGCAGTGGGGAGCTGAGGAAATAGAGTGCCTGACTGCAGGATACACACTCAGACTAAGTAAAGGTGGAGAAGTGAAAGTAGAGAAACAGGAGCTGTGGATGGAAGTGATTACTGGGCCCTATTCACTCTCACACTCTCACACTCTCACACACTCTCACTCTCACTCTAGCTCTCATTCCCACTGTCTCTGTCTCTGTCTCTATCGCTCTGTCTCTCACACTCTCTCTCTCTCTCTCTCTCTCTCTCTCTCTCTCTCTCTCTCTCTCTCTCTCTCTCTCTCTCTCTCTCTCTCTCTCTCTCTCTCTCTCTCTCTCTCTCTCACAAACATTCTTACTCGCTCGCTCTCTCACACTTTACTCTGTCTATCTCTCTCTCTCTGTCTGTATGTTTCTCTCTGTCTGTCTCTCTCTGTTGTTGTGTTTGGTTGTGTTTCAGGTATGTCTTGCTGCGGGCTAGGTAGAATGCTGTTGCACTAACAACACCAACGCAAAGTTCATACAATGCAGAAGGCTTACTGAGTCTGTATACAATTCCACTGATAGTTGACTAGTGACATACATATTTGGTTCAAGTCAACTGCCAATGTTCCACTGCTACATAATAGGACCAAATAACCACAATATTAAATTCAAGTGTAGCATACATTATGGCAAAGGGGTATACCCACTGTACTGTACTCATCTGATATTCCCTCAGGCGTCTATGTGTTTACCTCATAAAGATCACAGTGTACTTTCATAAACAGTGTTATTCTAGTCCCAACCCTGCACTCACATGGGACAGAGCAAGGTGAGCCTCACTCAAGAGGGCAGTTGCCTAGCAATAGGGGGCAATTTTGTATTGGACCACAGGAGCAGAGATTGTAAGAAACACGTTTACAACTGGAATTGATCTAGCTGTACATGTAATAAGCTTTGATTTTGTTCAATAGATATTCCACACAAATTTGGTCAACATTTACCCTGGTAGAAAATAACTCTAATGACTTGCTCCAACTCCTATACATGCACAGTCAGAAATTATACAGAATGGTAAAACAGGCTGTCAGAGTTAATCATTTAACTCAAATTAACTTATTGTAATTTTAGTACATACATTTTTTTCAATCATGATTACCGGTAATCACATTGTCTAAAAGAGTTCAAAATACATGGAAAACATTCCAAATACATAATCTGTGCCAATATTTCCCAACCAGGGGTACACTACCCAGGGGATTTTCAAATATGTGAAGAAAAAAATATATATATTGGGAAAAATATTACCCAAAAATATATATATTCCATAAAATGTTAATAGGTATGAAAACATTTACTGAGGTCGCTGGTTTGAAATATGTAGTTATTTTATATTTATAGGCCTACTTTTTGACTTTACTGGTTGGCGTTTGATCCTCTGCTCGCACCAAGTGCACGTGATCCTTTGCCCCGCGCTAGAGTGCCTGCTGCTGTTATCTTTACAGAAATTAAGAATGATAAGACAGTAGCTGATGCACTGAAGGCTGTACCATTGTCAAATAACACGATGTGCCGCAGCATCGATGACATGGGCGTTGATATTGTTGATAAATTGGTTAAAAAAAAAATATATATATATATATAACCCTCCAACACTCTGCTCAGCAAATTGGATGTAATCTATCACAGTGCCATCCGTTTTGTTACCAAAGCCCCATACACTACCCACCACTGCGACCTGTATGCTCTCGTTGGCTGGCCTTCATTATATATTCGTCGCCAAACCCACTGGCTCCAGGTCATCTATAAGTCTTTATTAGGTAAATCCCTGCCCTATCTCAGCTCACTGGTCACCATAGCAACACCCACCCGTAGCATGCGCTCCAGCAGGTATATCTCACTGGTCACCCCCAAAGCCAACACCTCCTTTGGCCGCCATTCCTTCCAGTTCTCTGCTGCCAATGACTGGAACGAATTGCAAAAATCATTGAAGCTGGAGGTTCCTATCTCCCTCAATAACTTTAAGCATCAGCTGTCAAAGCTGCTTATCGTTCACTGCACCTGTATATAGCCCTTCTGTAAATAGCCCACACTACTACCTCATCCCCATATTTATTTTTATTATTTTTCGCTAATCTTGCACTCCAGTATCTCTATTTGCACATCATAATTTGCACATCCTTCATTCCCGTGTTAATGCTAACCTGTAATTTATATCACCACTATGGTCTATTTATTGTCCTACCTCCGAACCTTATTGCATTTTGCACTACATTTTGCACTCTGTATATAGATTTTCTATTGTGTCTTTTGACTATGCTTGTTTACTGTGTAACTCTGTGTTGTTGTTTTTGTCGCACTGCTTTGCTTTGTCTTGGCCAGGTCGCAGTTGTAAATGAGAACTTGTTCTCAACTGGCCCACCTGGTTAAATAAAGGTGAAAGAAAATAAAAAATAAAAATAAATAAATCCCGTCAATTTTCTTTGCAGTTGGACGAATCGACTGATGTCAGTGGGGAAGCCCAGTTGATTGTGTTTGTGCGATACAGAGACATTTCTTAAAAATAATGAGCAAATTCTGTTCTGCAAGAAGTTAGGGGAGAACTAGGTGAGGATGTGTTTCACGTTATTGACAGCATTTTCTCAGGGCACAATCTGGATTGGAAATCCTGTGTTCATGGATCGTGCTGTATTTGTACATTTTAGTCATTTAGCAGACGCTCTTATCCAGAGCGATTTACAGTTAGTTAGTGCATACATGTTCATACTTTTCTGAAATTATTAATTGCCCACAGAGGCATTGGCCAGCAAGAGAATGAGTCCTGAGTTACATGTGTTTTGAATGACGCATTGAAAGTGATTAACTTTATCATGTCCAGGCCTCTGTTTGAAAGGCTCTGTGATGACAGTGGGACTGAGCACCAGCAGCTACTGCTATACAGAGAGGAAAACGCTACAGAGGCTTTTGAGCTATGTGCTAAAGTAAGTGATTTTCTGTCTGAGCACTCACCCATTTGTGGCTATGTTCGAGGACGCAGACTGGGGAGCTGCCTTGCCTATCTTGCTGATGTGTTCAGCAAACTGAACATCCTGAATCTAACTCTGCAAGGTAAAGACTTTGGTTTTAGAAGTGGGGGGGGCATAATATATATATATATATTTTTTTTTATCCAGTTAGATAAACGCTCCAAACAGCCTACCCAATCGCTCGGAGGCGTCTGCATGGTCCTAAACCACACGCTTGCCTCGTTTTGTATCACATTCCAATTGTAATACAGTGGGGGACAAAAATGCCATTTCAATGTCGCCCCCCCGCCCCCAGTGAAAGTTGTGCCCCTGGTAAAGACACACACATTCTAAAAATGTATGACAAAGTGTGCTTTCTCAATTTACCTAATTTAGCTAACCGTTGTTGTAAGCTGATAGCCCAACAAAAAATACATAGACCTACTGTATGATGTCATAAAACTGTTATGGTAGCCTTTGTATTAATATATTGCTACTTTATCTATGTATGTCAGTTGATATCCAAACACCATAGGAGTGAAACTCACTGACACTTCATCACCATGTAGTGTGTGGGGAAGATAAGAAAGACTTACCTCCTCATACTCACCCCTCGGATCACCGCTCAGTACCAAAGTTCTCACCCATCATATGGTTCTCACTAAGCCATAAAATATATCTTCCTCCTTTTCTGTCCACCACATACAGTAAACATTAAATCTACCTCTCTCCCTCTTATCTATGCTGGCTATCTCTCCCTCCCTTTCCTTTTTTTCACCCTGCATCGTCTCTCCTCCCTTGCTTTACCCATCCCTTGACATATTTTTCTCTTAGTGGACCCATGGGTGTCTCCTGGTTGCCCTGACATGAATTCATCTCCAGGTGATATGGTGGTAACTAGTAACCAGGGACACTGAATGGAGGTAGTAGCCACCTCCTCTAACCCTGACACTTAAAAAAAAAGAATGTTTAACCTTTATTTAACTAGGCAAGTCAGTTAAGAACATATTCTTATTTACAAAGACGGCCTACCCCGGCCAAACTCGGACGACGCTGGGTCAAATCTGCACCACCCTATGGGACTCCCAATTCACAGCCTGTTGTAATACCGTCTGGATTCAAACCAGGTTGTCTGTAGTGACGCCTTTAGCACTGAGATGCAGTCTTAGACCACTGCGCCACTTGGGAGCCACTTCTTATTGTCCTGACAACACAGTATTTGTATTTACATTGTCTTTGTCAATGTACAGGTTATTCAGAATGACATCATACGACACTGTTGTTAGTAATTTGTTTATGGTTTTGGTATCAGTTCAAAAAGCAGCAACCTGATAAATAGTTGAGGTACTGGTGCTGGTCTAATGAAACTTACATATTGTCTTCTTACATATTATCTGTATGTCTGTAAGACCATAGGAAACCTATTGCATATGCTAACGTCCTCTGTGAATTATCTACAGAAAAACATGTCTCTGGTCATGCATGTATGCAGCCATATAAAGTCCCTATACAGATGCAGGAAGTTAGGTCGCCAAAAACAGGACACGAACAGATCACCCTTGACCCATTTCACAAATATTGTGTGTGCGTGTTAGTGTGTGTCTGTGCATGCACGCTGTGGTATGGTGTGTGTGTGTATGCGTTACAATTATACATTAATATTTACACACTATTCATATATACATATTAATATACAGTCTGGCCCATAATTATTGGCACCCTTGATAAAAAAGACTGTATAATTTAAATAATACATTTATTGTATTATATTATTTTTTAGAGAAAGAGATTAACAAGAAATAAATTAAATTGTGTCTTCGTTTTAGTCATTTAGAAGACGCTCTTATCCAGAGCGACCTACAGTTAGTGCATCAGTGGCGACCCGCCATTCAGGGCATTTTTAGCAAAATATATATATATATATACACTACTGTTCAAAAGTTTGGGGTCACTCAGAAATGTCCTTGTTTTTGAAAGAAAAGGTATTTTTTTGTCCATTAAGATAACATCAAATTGATCAGAAATACAGTGTAGACATTGTTAATGTTGTAAATTACTATTGCAGCTGGAAACAGCTGATTTTTTATGTAATATCTACATTGGCGTACAGAGGCCCATTATCAGCAACCATCACTCCTGTGTTCCAATAGCACGTTGTGTTAGCTAATCCAAGTTTCCAAGGCTAATTGATCGTTAGTAAACCCTTTTGCAGTTATGTTAGCACAGCTGAAAACTCTTGTGCTGATTAAAGAAGCAATAAAACTGGCCTTCTTTAGACTAGTTGAGTATCTGGAGCATCAGCATTTGTGGGTTTGATTACAGGCTCAAAATGGCCAGAAACAAAGAACTTTCTTCTGAAATTGTCAGTCTATTCTTGTTCTGAGAAATGAAGGCTATTCCATGCGAGAAATTTCCAAGAAACTGAAGCTCTCGTACATCGCTGTGTACTACTCTCTTCACAGAACAGCGCAAACTGGCTCTAACCAGAATAGAAAGAGGAGTGGGAGGCCCCGGTGCACAACTGAACAAGTACATTAGAGTGTCTAGTTTGAGAAACAGATGCCTCACAAGTCCTCAACTGGCAGCTTCATTAAATAGTACCAGCAAAACACCAGTCTCAGCGTCAACAGTGAAGAGGTGACTCCGGGTTGTTCCGCTGTTCTGTGAAGGGAGTAGTACACAGCGTTGTACGAGATCTTCAGTTTCAACCTGTGGTGGCGAGCATTGCATGATGTCATGGCTCTATACATAGCAGAGCAGGGCATTCAATCAGTTTTTGGTTTGGGTACTAGTTATCAGATTTACATCTAAATGTTGTAAAACTTATATGATTAAATATGAAACTACTTGTGAGAAGATGAAATTTGATTTTACTCTTCTAAATTAGAGAATTGTTTTCATAGTATGCTTATGCTCAATCAGTAACCCCGCCCACGGGAGCACAAACATTTGAGCAACTCAATGGAACACCCCCTTTTGCCCGAGTGCTTATAAAGGACTCCTTTATAAAGGACTCCAAACGAAATTTACATTAGACCAAGTAGGCGGACGGTAAGCCGGACGTCATGAATGGTTGGACAATAGACCATTACATTTCCGGGTAGCTACTGGCGTGTAAAATTGTTCTAGCCCTCTGAAACTCTTGAGTGAAGAAGATGGGAGACTACACAGGAACATTCAGTCTGCAGCTGTTTAAGTACTGTTAACCTAGTAAACTCGACGAGGACCACCGCATGTGTACCTTTGAAGGATCCAATCTAACGACGATGAGAGGAGAACAAATTCTCACCACTGTTTTTAACGAACACTTCCAGAACGAAGAGCCGTTCTAACAGACACTCCACAGACTGGTCGGGCGTTAACAGAGCAAGACGACAAAGACATAAGCGTAAATATGTGTTACATTTCTAAATCCAAATGAGCAGTTGTTAGGGTGCTAAATATCCATATTTACAATGAGCGTATTATTCAACTGTATGTCAGCATTTGTTGCTGGCATGTCATACCTAAGTTTGCTTATCTTGCCAATGAAAAAGTCATTAAAGTAGTTGGCAATATCAGTGGGATGTTTTGTGATGAATGAGCTTTCAATGAATGATGGAGCCGAGTTTGCCTTTTTTCCCAAAATGTCATTTAAGGTGCTCCAAAGCTTTTTACTATCATTCTTTATATCATTTATTTTTGTTTCATAGTATAGTTTCTTTTTCTTTTTATTTAGTTTAGTAACATGATTTCTTAATTTGCAGTATTTTTGACCATCAGTTAGGCTGCCAGACTTATTTGCCATACCTTTTGCCTCATCCCTCTCAACCATAACATTTTTCAATTCCTCATCAATCCAAGGGGATTTAACAGTTTTTACGGTAATTTTCTTAATGGGTCCGTGCTTATTAGTAACTGGAATAAGCTATTTAATAAATGTGTCAAGTGCAGCGTCTGGTGGCTCCTCATTACACACCACAAACCAGCAACTATTAATCAACATATGAATCACTACAAAATGTATTGTATGACCTTTTATACACTATATTAGGCCCAGCCTTTGGAACTTTGGCTTTCCTAGATATGGCTACTATATTGTGATCACTACATCCTATGGATCTGGATACTGCTTCAAAGCAAATTTCTGCAGCATTAGTAAAGATGTGATCAATACATTGATGATTTTATGGTAACTTAATTTAAGTTATTTTTTGAGTGGGCAGCTTGATGAGAGCCAGTCAATATTTAATCACTCAGAAAATATACTTCTCTATTGATATCACATACATTATCAAGCGTTTCACACATATTATCCAGATACTGACTGTTAGCACTTGGTGGTCTATAGCACCTTCCCACAAGAATTGGCTTTAGGTGAGGTAGATGAACCTGTAGTTATATTACTTCAACAGTATTTAACATGAGATCGTCTTTAAGCTTTACTGGAATGTGGTTATGAATATAGACCATAACACCGACCCCGTTGGCATTGCTGTCTTTTCGGTAGATGTTATAACCATGTATTGCTACCACTGTATCAAACGTATTATCTAAGTGAGTTTCAGAGATAGTCAGAATATGAATGTAATCTGTTACAAGCAAGTTATTGACTTCATGGACCTTGTTTCTCAGGCTGCATATGTTAATATGGGCTATTTTTAGCACTTTTCTGGGTTGCTTGATTGTGTTTAATGCTTTACTGGGAAGCTTATCAGAAGTAGAATTGCTCATGTTATTTATATTTGAGCTGATAGTGCAGGGTGAGCTACACACAGTGGTCTTCCTACTAGGGCACAACTCCTCAGTGCTAACAGTGGAACTCTGGTTCATATGCTTATGATAACAGCATAAAATAGCTGTAGGATCAACAGAGCTATGCAAGTGAATTAGGGGGACATAAATTAAGTTACTTACATTGTGTCTGTCAATACCCCTAGGATAATATACATTTGATACAGCATCTTTGTCACAATGGTAGGGATTAACTGAGTGGGTCTTGGGTCATTGATAAGTCATTGTTCAACGAAGCCTTGAAATGCGTGGACAGAGTCCAGGAGCCAAGATGATTTGGATGGATTCCTGTAGAGTGTCTTCTGTTTTCCGAAAGTGTAAAAGTTATCTATAAAAGTGATTCTAGCAGAGCTACAGTAATCTTTTAGCCAGATGTGTAATGCCAGTAGCCTGCTGAATCTTTCACACCCGCGGCATAACGATGGTACTGGACCTGAAATGATTGGCCGTTTTTGGAGTCTTTTAATGCTAAAATTAGTTATTTAAAATCCATTTTCAGATGTTCCGAGCTAGCCCTCCTGATGCCGTTTGACCCCACATGGACTACGACAGCGTCAGCTCCTGGCATCTGTCATAGAACAATCGATAAGCAGCCTTGTGATGTCCTGTACTCGTGCTCCTTGGTAGCACAGGGTTGCAAGACTGAACATTGCACCTTTTCACTCACAAGAGGATGATTCACTTTCAAAATAAACAACCTGTTTTCCCTGTTTCCTTATTATCTGAGCTTGTCAGTTTAAACTTTAGAGTCCCATTGTGGGTGTTCTTATTTCAAATGAACTTTTAACAAGGCACAAGTTTGAACAGCGTGTCAATTGGTTAATTTATGGGGTTGAACTGGAAACAATAAAAATCTGGTCCAGGAATAGGCTTCATCTGGGTCCGGGAAACCCGCCCTATGCCTCTTTTTCTGTTCAGTACAAGTTCTAAACTGTTTTGCTCTTAACATAACTACATACAATTTCCCTTTTTACAGTAAGTAAATCTACAGGTGTTAGGCACAGAGGAAAACGGTTCTGCAGAACACAACAACACATAAAAGAGTACTGTCTAGATTCTTTCAGATGTGTTATCCTTCCCAATATCCTGTTACTCTTGGCTTTGACAGTAGGAGGAGGAGGAAATCTCCATTAAAGAGTTCCCGGGTCACCTGATAGATCACATGCTTTGTCTGGAGGATTAATGTGGAGGCGGAAAACTGATGTCACGTCTTCGACCCAACTCACCCTGAAGAGTGTCAGTAAGAGGGAGGTGCTGGGATTTCTGGGAATGGAAAAGCCAGTAGAGGGATGACAGAGGGGTAACAGAAACATATACACTAGTATCTGTTGTTGTGTTTTCTTAACAGATTCTTGCACAGCATGTGGTATAACTATCAGATTGTTTGATATCTAAGTTTATTATGCTTATCGAGGGCATATCAAATGTGAGACATATGGGCCATACGTGCCTGATGTGGGTATATTTATGGGCTATGGTATTAGCAGATAGGCTATGGGATAGCATAGAAAGTTGTGTCAGTCTGATCTCCTTGCAGTCATGGCTTAGTCTGGGTACCAGTCTTTTTTAGCTAACATTCCACTCCTTGCCACTTCTGTCTTTGGGAAATGACAGGTAGTGGCAAGGAGTGGAATGTAATAGCTGAACAGAGACAGCAACCAGGCTATTCTTAGCTTACTCCTGTTCTGTCCAGTTTGGTGCAGAGTACAAAGTAGTCTGATGTCATCAAGAATCAGCCCAGAGGGGTTTTACCAAGGGATCTGGAATTCTATAAATACTCTCACTAGTATCTTCTCCAGTCTCTCCTCTCCCCACAGACAAACATACAGACAGGAGCCAGTTTGACGCAGAATAATATAAAAATCACTGTATTTCACAAGACAGGAAACCTTGACGCAAGCACTTTGTCTTACATTTATGGTTCTCTATTATATCTGGGAAATGTGGGTGATAATATCAGACAGACATTAAGGAAGTGTGAATGAAGAGTGGGAGAAGGTTTATGGTTCAACAATGTGAGGGTCGTCACTGGTTAACACAGCCTCAAAGTCATAATTATGGCTAAACCCTGCCCATTTCTACCATTTACCTTCTTAAAATGTGATTGTAAACCCTAACCTTAACTCTAACCTAACCACACTGCTAACCTTATGCCTTTGTAGTCAATTTGGCTTTGTGGCTGTGTTAACAGTTAACAGGTGATGACCCTATGTGGGAGGTGCCTCTCTCTCTTTGATGACATCACTGTATTTTAAAAGATGAGTAATCTTTTAACAGTATTTTTGGCATGCTGTCACGCACTTCCCCCTCTAAAATATCTAAACACACTGTAGCCTCATAGTCTCATCACTCCGATAGTTAATTCTCGTTGAATGAAACAGGACCCAAAGAGAAACAGAAATGTGTTCAGAACATGAGTGAGGAATTTGTTACAGAAGCTTCAACACGGATCGTCGGTGTCCTCGTGAGTTACAGTGTAAACACAGCTTTTGTGAGAGCTGTCTGGTGACCCTTTCCCGACCCTCGGTATGTGAAGTTGAATCCAGAATGGAATGTTCGCGGCAGGACAAGACAATTGTTTGCCCATTGTGCCGATGCACAACGTTGGTCTCGGGTAAAGTGAGGGCAGCGCTTCGGGTAGACGAAGATGTTCTAGAGCACATGGTGGTATCTGGCGTACTAAGCATGACAGACGATGAGGAAAATAGTGAAGAGGAGGAGGATGACGAGACTTTTCATGAGAACTCAGCCGAGGAAAGGTACTCATCTTCAGGTTCCATATTTGGAAGGTTCCGCCATTCACTGAGACGTGTCTGGGGCAAATTAACTCGGAATCATGGCCAACGGAGAGTGGATAAGTTGCTCTATTCTATTAGAGTACTGTAATTTAGTATTCACAATAATAAAACACGACTACTCATATTCAATTCATTTATATGTATAGCCTATGGCTACAGTTATGACATTTTCTCTACTGAATTATAGAAGTTATAATTCTAAAGTTATTATATCCCACAAAAACCGCGGGAAGGGGCGCTATGCTTTTGTGAAATATATGATATATGTAGTTGAAGTCGGAAGTGTACATACACTTAGGTTGAAGTCATTAAAACTCATTTTTCAACCACTCCACAGGCTAACAAACAATAGTTTTGGCAAGTCGGTAAGGACATCTACTTTGTGCATGACACAAGTAATTCTTCCAACAATTGTTTACAGACAGATTTTTTCACTTATAACTCACTATATCACAATTTCAGTGGGTCAGAAGTTTACATACACTAAGTTGACTGTGCCTTTAAACAGCTTGGAAAATTCCAGAAAATTATGTCATGGCTTTAGAAGCTTCTGATAGGCTAAATGACACCATTTGAGTCAATTGGAGGTGTATCTGAGGATGTATTTCAAGGCCTACCTTCAAACTCAGTGCCTCCTTGCTCGACATCATGGGAAAATCAAAAGAAATCAGCCAAGACCTCAGAACAATTGTAGACCTCCACAAGTCTGGTTCATCCTTGGGAGCAATTTCCCAACGCCTGAAGGTACCACGCTCATCTGTACAATAAATAGTACGCAACTATAAACACCATGGGACCACTCAGCCGTCATACTGCTCAGGAAGGAGACGCGTTCTGTCTCCTAGAGATGAACGTACTTTGGTGCGAAAAGTGCAAATCCCAGAACAACAGCAAAGGACCTTGTGAAGATGCTGGAGAAAACAGGTACAAATGTATCTATATCCACAGTTAAACGAGTCCTATATCGACATAACCTGAAAGACCGCTCAGCAAGGAAGAAGCCACTGCTCCAAAACCGCCATAAAAACGCCAGACTACGGTTTGCAACTGCACATGGGGACAAAGATTGTACTTTTTGGAGAAATGTCCTTTGGTCTGATGAAACAAAAATAGAACTGTTTAGCCATAACGACCATTGGTATGTTTGGAGGAAAAAGGGGGAGGCTTGCAAGCCGAAGAACACCATCCCAACCGTGAAGCACGGGGTGGCAGCATCATGTTGTGGGGGTGCTTTGCTGCAGGAGGGACTGATGCATTTCACAAAATAGATGGCATCATGAGGAAGGAAAGTATGTGGATATATTGAAGCAACATCTCAAGACATCAGTCAGGAAGTTTAAGCTTGGTCGCAAATGGGTCTTCCAAATGGACAATGACCCCAAGCATACTTCCAAAGTTGTTGGAGTGGCCATCACAAATCCTATAGAAAATGTGTGGGCAGAACTGAAAAAGCGTGTGCGAGCAAGGAGGCCTACAAATCTGACTCAGTTACACCAGTTCTGTCAGGAGGAATGGGCCAAAATTCACCCAACTTAACTAAACGTTTGACCCAAGTTAAACAATTTAAAGGCAATGCTACCAAACACTAATTGAGTGTATGTAAACTTCTGACCCACTGGGAATGTGATGAAATAAATAAAAGCTGAAATAAATCATTCTCTCTACTATTATTCTGACATTTCACATTCTTAAAATAAAATGGTGATCCTAACTGACCTAAGACAGGGAATGTTTACTAGGATTACGTTTTAGGAATTGTGAAAAACTGAGTTTAAATGTGTATGTAAACTTCTGACTTCAACTGTATTAAATACACAGTACCAGTCAAAAATTGTTAAACAAATCAAAATATATTTTAGATTCTTCAAAGTAGCCACCCTTTGCCTTGACAGCTTTGCATGCTCTTGGCATTCTCTCAACCAGCTTTATGAGGAATGCTTTTCCAAAAGTCTTGAAGGAGTTCCCACATATGCTGAGCACTTGTTGGCTGCTTTTCCTTCACTCTGCGGTCCAACTCATCCCAAACTATCTCAATTTGGTTGAGGTCGGTTGATTGTGGAGGCCAGGTCATCTGATGCAGCACTCCATCACTCTCCTTCTTGGTCAAATAGGCCTTACACAGCCTGGAGGTGCGTTTTGTGTCATTGTCCTGTTGAAAAACAAATGATGGTCCCACTAAGTGCATACCAGATGGGATGGCGTATCACTGCAGAATGATAGAGGTAGCCATGCTGGTTAAGTGTGCCTTGAATTCTAAATAAATCACAGACAGTGTCACCAGCAAAGCACCATCACACCTCCTCCTCCATGCTTCACGGTGGGAACCACACATGAGGAGATACTCCGTTCACCTACTCTGCGTCTCACAAAAACACGGTGGTTGAAACCAAAAATCTCAAATTTGGAATCATCAGACCAAAGGACAGATTTCCACTGCTCAAATGTACATTGCTCGTGTTTCTTGGCCCAAGCAAGTCTCTTCTTCTTATTGGTGTCCTTTAGTAGTGGTTTCTTTGCAGCAATTCGACCATGAAGGCCTGATTCACGCAGTCTCCTCTGAACAGTTGATGCTGGTTACTTGAACTCTGTGAAGCATTTATTTGGGCTGCAATTTCTCAGGCTGGTAACTCTAATGAACTTATCCTCTGCAGCAGAGGTAACTCTGGGTCTTCCATTCCTGTGGCGGTCCTCATGAGAGCCAGTTTTATCACAGCGCTTGATGGTTTTTGTGCCTGCACTTGAAGAAACTTTCAAAGTTCTTGAAATGTTCCATATTGACTAAACTTCATGTCCTAAAGTAATGATGGACTGTCATTTCTCTTTGCTTATTTGAGCTGTTCTTGCCATAATATGTACTTTGTCTTTTACTAAATAGGGCTATCTTCTGTATACCAACCTTACCTTGTCACAACACAACTGATTGGCTCAAATGCATTAAGAAGGAAATACATTCCACAAATGTACTTTTAAGAAGGCACAACTGTTAATTGAAATGCATTCCAGGTGACTACCTCATGAAGCTGATTGAGAGAATGCCAAGTGTGCAAAGCTGTCATCAAGGCAAAGGGTGGCTTTTTGAAGAATCTCAAATATTACATACAGTGGGGAGAACAAGTATTTGATACACTGCCGATTTTGCAGGTTTTCCCACTTACAAAGCATGTAGAGGTCTGTAAGTTTTATAATAGGTACACTTCAACTGTGAGAGACGGAATCTAAAACAAAAATCCAGAAAATCACATTGTATGATTTTTAAATAATTAATTTGCATTTTATTGCATGACATAAGTATTTGATCACCTACCAACCAGTAAGAATTCCGGCTCTCAGTAATTGTAAAGGCTCTAAAATGACAAGACCATATAGGCTTTTCTCTGAAGCCATTAGTCTACCGAATGAAATGTCTTTTTCTGAAATTGTCTTCTTTGGTGCTTTGAAGTAGGCTGGGACTTTTTTTAATTTTCAAAGTATTTAATATTGTTGGTGTTAAGTTCAAGAGCCCAAACTTAATTGAATTCATTATGTAATTCAGTGTATTTATTTCATTCACTTTCATTGATTGTGCACCTTTTGTAGGCCTATGTTTTGTAGTAATAAAAGCATACAGGCATACCAATATTATTGTCTTGTTCGTTCATTTTTATCTATAGCCTGGATAAATATGTTGCAGCAGCAACTGATGTTTCCTTTTACCTGTGAATAATAAATGATACAGTTATGAACTTCTGCTTGGTTTACCATTATTTTGAATATAAGACAGAGCTCAAGCTCATACCACATAGGCATATTCAATAATCAAGAAAAAACATTGACAATACCTAGGTTTCAGTCCAATTGGCAACAGATTTTCATGTGAATATAAACAAATCTGCATGAAAACAATATGCACATTTTCCCACCAGAGATCAAATTGACTTTGGAAGATGTGCTACACATAAAAATAACTTCTGTGGTTAAATTCCCTAGTAGGCTATCAACTAGAGAATACAAGTTAAATGGGTTTACATATTATTTTCAACTCTACTGATGGTTTTGTCACAAAATGTTTTGTGTTATATAGCGAATGTGCCTACTCTGGTCTTGGCAGTTGGGCTCTAGCCAACAGCTTGCAGATACAGTGCGGGCATAGCCTACATTATGAGATTATAGACAAACGGCAGCCAAGCATCACCATCCTGTGAAGTTCATCATAACTTATTTAATCTGTAGCCTAATAAACTGCATGCTTTCCTGAGTCGTAGTGGGAGGACCACACAATATATCAATGCGTAAGACCATATAGATCCCAGAAATGTTCCAATTCGCACAAAAAGCGTATTTATCGCAAAACATTGTGCACAAATTTGTTTACATCCCTGTTAGTGAGCATTTCTCCTTTTCCAAGATAATCCATCCACTTGACAGGTGTGGCATATCAAGAATCAGATTAAACCGAATGATCATTACACAGGTGAAACTTGTACTGGGGACAATAAAAGGCCACTCTAAAATGTGCAGTTTTGTCACACAACAAATGCCACAGATGTCTCAAGTTTTGAGATACAAATCTGATTCATGGCCATACAACCGTCTGAACTGATTCATGGCCATACAACCGTCTGAACTGATTCATGGCCATACAACCGTCTGAACTGATTCATGGTCATACAACCGTCTGAACTGATTCATGGCCATACAACCGTCTGAACTGATTCATGGCCATTCAACCGTCTGAACTGATTCATGGCCATACAACCGTCTGAACTGATTCATGGCCATTCAACCGTCTGAACTGATTCATGGCCATACAACCGTCTGAACTGATTCATGGCCATACAACCGTCTGAACGGTCAAATTGGGTTTATTTGCCCTCAATTTGGTTTTAGACTGTTATTTGGCATATCTTGTTTGTTAGCTACTCTGTTGATAGTTTGACAAGAACTTGTGGCAGCTAACTGACTTGTTGATTAGTGAATGTGCTAGAAAGTAAAAACAGCAACCTAGCTAGCTAGTAGAAGAACGTACTTGTTTTGAAGGTTGGATCATCTTATCCTTTGAGGCTTTTAAAGTGTTGTTACACTATGTTTTTGAACATTCAAACCAACTGGGAAACGTCCTATGGCAGGAATTGTCACCTTAACTGCTACATAACTTCTGAGTGATAGGAACTAAGCACGAGCACCACCACCAATCAGCCTACACCACTGCACACACATCCGTCGTTACTATGACAACTAGCGTAGCCATGTCAGCAAATGACAGTCAGTAGTCCAAAACTGATTTGAGCATTAAGGCCTGTAGTGTGAACAAGGCTTAAGGGATCATAGCTTTCACCTGGTCAGTCTATGTCATGGAAAGAGCAGGTGTTCCTAACGTTTTGTCCACTCAGCGTATATAAAACACAGGGAAATCACGTTTTTTGACTGCAATGGGCCTTTTATCAAGTAGCCTCAACATCTCAACAGACTATTTCCCAACACTTTGTACTGTGATAGCGTTGAGAAATTGAATTATATTTATGTAACCTAACTGATGTCACTAACCTAATGAAAGTTACTGATATCGTTAAAATGTATATAGAAAAGTGAGTTCTCATATTAGTCAGTGCACTAATGTAATCAAAGTTTCTTTGGTCCCATATACTTTTGTCTGTGTGTCTGGTGATAGCTGCTGTAGATGTTAGTTGTATAGCGCCATCAAGTGGTGAGAGAGAGAAGAAATACAGTATCATGCGATGATAACTTGAATAGCAAATTAAGGGCAACCATTGATGTCATAGCTCCAGTACAGTTGAGGAAGGCCACATCCAAACGGAGAGATCATTGGATGAGTGAGGAAACTAATACATTAAAGAGAAATAGCAGAAAGGCAGAGCAGAAGTGGAGAAAGTCAAAGTTGCCGTACCATTATGATATTCTGAGAGAGCGACAAGGCATATTATAACAAGGCAATTACACTGAAACAAAATATAAATGCAACATGCAACAATTTCCATGATTTTACTGAGTTACAGTTCATATAAGGAAATCAGTCAATTGAAATACATTCATTAGGCCCTAATCTATGGATTTCACATGACTGGGAATACAGATATGCATCTATTGGTCACAGATACCTTTAAAAAAAAAAGGTAGGGGCGTGGATCAGAAGGCCAGTCAGTATCTGGTGTGACCACCATTTGCCCCATGCAGCGCGACACATCTCCTTTGCATAGGGTTGACCAGGCTGTTGATTGTGGCCTGTGGAATGTTGTCCCACTCCTCTTCAATGGCTGTGCGAAGTTGCTGGATATTGGCAGAAACTGGAACACGCTGTCGTACGTGTCGATCCAGAGCATTACAAACATGCTCAGTGGTTGACATGTCTGGTGAGTACGCAGGCCACGGGAGAACTGGAAAATGTTCCGCTTACTGGAATTGTGTAGAGTTCCTTGCAACACGGGGCTGTGCATTATCATGCTGAAACATGAGGTGATGGTGGCGGATGAATGGCATGATAATGAGCCTCAGAATCTCGTCACATTATCTCTGTGCATTTAAATTGCCATTGATATAATGCAATTGTGTTCGTTGTCCGTAACTTACGCTTGCCCATACCATAACCCCACCGCCACCATAGGGCACTCTGTTCACAATGTTGACATCAGCAAGCTGCTTGCCCACAGGACATCGTGAGGCCAGTTGGATGTATTTCCGGGATTATTTTTGTTCAGTGTCACTATTAATCCGAATAATTCGAGTTTGCTCTTTTCGACAATTGATGCCCTGATAAATCCTACCCCCGCAAACCTATGTGAACTTTCCTCCACATCTAAATGTGATGAGTTTGCTGCATTTTTCAGAGATAAGATAACCAACATTAGGCTGGGTATCAGTCAAGCAAGAAGTTAGATATGTGCCCTAGCCTACCACGCAAAGGCACTATGGATTTACTTTCCTTGGTTGACACAGAGGTGCTCAGGAAAGTGATAACTTAAGCCTTCTTTCTCGATCATATCCCCACTACCTTCTTCAAGCCTTCTTTCTTCAAGCCTTCTTGAAGAAGAAGGCTTCTTCAAGCCTTCAAGCCTACCTTCTTCAAGCCTTCTTTCTTCAAGCCTTCTTTCTCGATCATATCCCTACTACCTTCTTCAAAACAGTTTTGAATTGCTTATATAAAGAAGTGCAAGCTATTGTTAATCACTCTGTGTTCACTTTCCCCACTGCACTAAAAACTGCTATTGTGAAACGCCTTCTGAAGAAAAGTCATCTAGATTCTTCAGCTCTTAGCAATTTTCAGGCCAATCTCCAACCTTTCATTCTGAAGCAAAATTCTGGAGAAATTGGTGTTAAAACAGCTAAATTATCTTTTAAGTGCCCACCACAGCACAGAGACAGCCTTAGTTAAAGTGGCAAATTATCTTAGTTTTTTTTGTCACCCTTGGTGAACATAAATCCGAAAAAAATTCATATCACATGTGGCGTTCCAGAAGGTTCTATTTTACATCCGGTACTGTTCAGTTTATATATGTTACCCCTTGGCAGCGTTATCAGAAAGCACAGCATTGATTGACACTGCTATGCAGATGATCCTTAACTTTACATTTCTGTGTCACCAGAGGATTTTAGCTCCACGGATAAATTATTAGATTGTATTAGTGATTTAAATACTTGGATGACTCACAACTTTTTCCAGCTAAATCAAGACAAGACCGAGGTACTTATTGTTGGAGCCAAAGCACAGAGAGAGAATCTGGCCGCACATTTTAATTCACAGGCAATAAAGATAAAACACCATGTAAAACACCATTTATTTTAGATTCTGAACTAAATTTCGAATCACACATTAGGAATGTGACCAAAACAGCTTTTTACTACCTGAGGAACATTGCCAAGGAGCAGGCCGTTTCTCTCTCAGGCTGATACAGAGAGACTCATCCATGCTTTTATTACAAGCAGGCTTGTCTACTGTAATGCTCTCCTGTCTCGTCTACCCAAGAAAGCCATTGGTCAACTGCAAAACATACAGAATGCTGCAGCACGGGTACTCACCAAGACCAGACAGAGAGCACACTTTAAGATCTCTGCACTGGCTGCCTGTGAGTTTTATAATTCATTTTAAGATTCTTCTATTGGTTTTTAAATCAATACACGATTGTGCACCCCAATACATGTCAGACATTCTTTTAAGTTATGTACCCAGTAGGTCCCTCAGGTTCTCTGGCACTGGCCTTTTAACAATCCCAAAGCCTAGGACCAAGAGGCATGGAGAGGCAGCCTTCAGTTATTAAGTCCCCAGCCTCTGGAATAGCCTGCCAGAAACTGTCACAAACTGTGGACATATTTAAAGGAGTTTGTTATGTTAATTATTATTATTTTTTTCTGTTAAGCGCATTGCATTTCATATCTGAAATGTGCGGTATAAATAAAGCTTGATTTGATTAATGATCATGCTCACAAAAAGTGAGCAAAGGTTTTAGGTTGTTTTGGGTCAAAATTAAAATAGTTTTTGTTTGTCATATAGACCTAAATACACAACAGTTGGGCTAATGTTTAACAATATCCAGGCACCCAGGGTTATTGTTCAGAATGTGTCCTTACATGACTTGTGTGTTTATCAAATTGTCAATGCTTGACCTAAAGATATCTTGTGACATGAAATAATTGACCTTGACCAGATATGATGGTTTAGACGTTTGTTTGAAAACATCAACATGCTCAATGAACTTCCATAGCTGCCTTATCTTACTTTATTAGTGACCTATAAACAAATATTAAATGTCATGTAAGGACTAAAAACGTATAGCACATTGTCCATTTAATTCAACAAGGCAATTGATACCATAACTTGATAATCACTATTTATAAATGTGTTGATTGAGGTTTTAGTATTCAGACATTTATAATGAAATACATCAATTATACTTAAACATATTTTCTGAAACGGAATGTTCTTATTCATTACCCTGTAGCCATAAGCATGAGAACAGTACAGGAGGAAGGATGTTCTCTTGGCACGGAGGAACTTAGAAGCTGGAGGCCTCTCTACAACCCCAGCCACAGCCCAAGCCTGAGCCTGAGCCTTAGCCTTAGCCCTAGTCAAACGGTCCCCAACCGTCTCCAAACTGGCCAGGCTCAGAAGGTCTTTAGCCTGAGATCAGGAATCCAACCTGGGACCAACAACATTGTGGCCAACCAGAGAGAAGATCCCCCTGATGGAGAGGAGTATTAACCCCCCACAGTCTTTCTAGGAGATTTCCAAGTAGCTCTGTGACTAAAAAGACTGTTCATTACTGTACCTACCCTTCTATGCTAGGTAGCCCAATTGTCCCCAGAACCTGGGGTACCTCCAGTACCTTTCAGTCAGTCTAAAACCCTGTCATCCAAAGTAGCCATGTTGTAGTATGCAACCTGCCAGGGACAGATTTGGTTCTCTTGTCATTAAACGCACCCCCATCCCAGCCCAACAGGCTGAAAACCCTGTAAGCAACAATGACAAACCCAAGTACAGAAAGGTTCTGTCTTCCTACCTAAGGGCACTAGTGAAGGAATGAAGACCGTCAGCGGACTTGGTGCCTCCTCTTCTACCCAAAGTGAAGGAAACCCCAGTGTTCATGGGCCTTGGGGGCTATGGCTACATAGGCTCTCAATTGTACCCTATATCCTTTATGTCTGCCAATGGACGACAGGCACAAGTGCACCCACCAACTCTGAGTCAATCAGCTTTTTCTAAAGTAGATGCTACCAGTGAAGCCCAACATGCTACTAGTATCACCAAACCTTTGCCCAAAGTGGAGGTAGCCCTATAAGCTATTCCCTGGTAAAGTGGAAGATACTCAGGTTGTAGTGCTTTCAACAGAATTCAACCTCATAGCTGGCTTGGTTCTTTCCTGAAAGCAGTAGCCCCCCACTGCAACTCAACCCACCCAAGTCCCTCTGAGCGTGCAGAGAGAGAAACTGTGCCTTATAATCCTGCCCCTGGCCAGTCTTTGAAACCCACGAGTAGCTTTTTGTCCTGGGCTAAGAAACTCATCCAGAGGTCAGAACGGAGGAGCCAGAGGTCAGAACGGAGGAGCATGTTGGCGTTACAGATGTCAGTGTATGTTGACGTTACAGACGTCAACATACACTTTGGGTTCAGAGGGTTCCAATATCAAGCTCCCAAGACAACTTTGTCTCCCAACGTGAGTGAATAAGACCAACCCTCTGTTGCTATCAGACATTCAATCAACACAAACACTGCAAAGAGTCAAAGTACGGGCTGGAGATAAAGCATGGTACACCTAGGGGCATGCAAATGGGTTCTGTCAGTAGGTATCCATATTCAAAAAGTATGGCTTTGCCCCCAAGGAATAGAGTAGCTTCCACTACAGCTTCCCCCACCCCAATCAATACTCTAGTCCCAAGGACATTCAAATCAAGCCCACAAGGAGTCCAACCTATGTCCACAGAAGATAACCTTGTCTCTAGCAATGGTGAAAATTAGCATAGAAAAGTGCAACCTACTCCTAAAGTGGAAAGGTCTGACACCGACCACAGCTCCTACACCCCAGGTCCCAGGCAATTCAAGAACTTCAAGAGCGTCTTTGCTCAAAGGGGTTCAATGCACCTGTCTGCAGTTCTGATTCACTACAGATGCTGCAATCCAGAATGTGCCTATCTCCGAAACTTCTATCTCTAGTGTGGTCCAACAATATTCTGAGAGAAGGTGAGAGAGAGTGAGAGTCTAAACAACGCCCAGCCATGATGTCCATGTCAGTTCTTCCACTGGAGAGGCTAAAACGGTCCAATAAGCTCAGCGACTATCAAGCCTGAATCCAAATCAAGTTGATGATGTAAGACTCTGGTTTGTCCACCAGAGGTCACAAAGTCCTTTGTAAAGCTTCTTTGGTATGAGTGGTTGTTAGAATAGATACTTCAGGCGTCCCAATGGTTGTCTATAGGATAGATACTTCAGCGTTTGTCTGTATTCAACGTCCTAGACTACGGCACATTCCAGCTGCAGACTGATAAATGCTACGGTAGAGTGAGTTACTTCTTCTTGTGTAGAGATCGATAGTTTCAGAGTTTCACAATTTTCAGCCCTTTAGCCACCGCTTCACACTGTCTGGTCTTGTAGTTTTAACCACTTCAACGTGTGGACCACGTCCTCGCGTTCTCTGGTCTAATGTACATTTTGTTACGTACGGAGGGTTTTATACTTGGGTTGAAAAGGGGCGTTTCATCATACCTTCCAAATGTCTGTGCTCACTTGGGCGTGGCCACTGACTGGATAAAAGTTTTATATGACACACAATTATTTCATTTAGAAGGCTGAAAACACATTGTTATCTTCACAAAAGTATTCTTATACTTAATCATTTATTTTATACAACATTTAGATGCAAACCTGATAACTGAGAAGTGTACACTTTCCGAGATACAGTTATGTTTTTATACCATATTTAATGACATCACAAAATAATAAACAATGCGATAGGATTGTTCTTTAAGTCCCCACCGACCATTTCCCACATTCTTTATGTTAGAAATATTGTTTCATTATCCACTTTTGGATGTTGGAGTTTTTAGGCGGGCCACACTCTCTGTTACAAAGGAGTTTCAGCCTTCCAATACTGCAGGGCAAGGAAGAGAAAGTTCTCTCTAAATGTATGACCCAGTGTTAAGGTGTCAAGACCGGCATAGCCCCCCCTTCCCTTCTCCTGTGGGAGAGAGGGTCTGGCTGTCTTCACACATTTGCCTAGTTGATGGTTCTTTTGTCAGGAGAGTCATGACACTGGCTTCATCAATAAGTGCATCGATGACGTCGTCCCCACAGTGACTGTACATACATGCCCCAACCAGAAGCCATGGATTACAGGCAACATCTGCACTGAGCTAAAGGCTAGAGCTGCCACTTTCAAGGAGCGGGACTCTAACCCGGACGTTTATAAGACATCCCTCTATGCCCTCCGACAAACCATCAAACAGGCAAAGCGTCAATACAGGACTAAGATTAAATCGTACTACACCAGCTCCGACGCTCGTCGATGTGGCAGAGCATGCAAACTATTACAGACTACAAAGGGAAGCACAGCCCGAGCTGCCCAATGACACGAGCCTACCAGACAAGCTAAATAACTTCTATGCTCGCTTCGAGGCAAGCAACACTGAGGCATGCATGAGAGCATCAGCTGTTCAGGACGACTGTGTGATCACACTCTCCTTAGCCGAGTAAGACCTTAAAAACAGGTCAACATTCACAGACAGATTACCAGGAAGTGTACGCTGAGCATGCGCTGATAAACTGGTGTCTTCACTAACGTTTTCAAACATTTTTCAACGTAGCACTCATGTTGAAAATTAAATGCTTTGAAAGGGTGGTCATGGCTCACATCATGACCATGTATGGCAACTGCTCGGCCTCCAACCGCATGGCACTACAGAGGGTAGTGCGTACGGCCCAGTACATCACTGGGGCCAAGCTTCCTGCCATCCAGGACCTCTATACCAGGCGGTGTCAGAGGAAGGCCCTAAAAATTGTCAAAGACTCCAGCCACCTTAGTCATAGACTGTTCTCTCTGCTACCACATGGCAAGCGGTACCAGAGCGCCATATCTACGTTCAGAAATGCTTCTCAACAGCTTTTACCCCCAAGCCATAAGACTCCTTAACAGGTCATCAAATTTTCACTTCAAAGTCTATAACTGTCGTATTCAGCGCATGTGACAAATAGAATTTGATTTGATTTGATTTAATCTAAAGTAAAGGAATGGAATTAAGAATATATAAATATTTGTCAGTGGCAAAGACTAAGATACAGTAGTCTATCCGGTTATCCATATCTGGCATGGGCTTAGCCTATAAATATATTAATAGAATGTATTAACCAGCAATTATACACTTCAAGAACTGACATCCCAAGGACAAAATACAGTAAACAGACAAAATTATAGATGATAATAAATAATGGTTTAACATCTCACCTCAAGAGGCCCATTCTAAAATAAAACCAATACATTTTTCAAAGTGGGAAACCTCCAAGGGTCAGACATGAGCTGCGTCCCAAATGGCACCCTATTCCCTATTTAATGCAGGCCTATTGGGCCCTAGCCAAAAGTAGTGTGCTATATAGGGAATAGGGTACCATTTGGGACGCACACATGGTCCACTCAACATAATATCAGGGTTGTTTAGGAAGAATGTCTTTGGATATTGTTATGGGGCGTATTAGTGGAGAAGAAAGACATTGGATGTTTTTGTTGTTGATAAAACAATAGTTTTCCCATCAGTTAAGTCCCCTATAGCAGTCAGCTGACATAGACTTTCCATCCCCTCTCAGGGCTTGAGGAGTGGAGAGGATTTGGCATACTGGTCCCTGAGTTGACAAACGACATGGAAAACGTTTTATCAGCCCTTTAAGAAATGTCTATGATGATGTCCAACAAACAAAATACCATTATCTTTTTATGATAATGCCAAAATGAGTCAATTTTACAAAATCAATTATCGAAAGAAAATCTGTAAGTGTGGTTTATTTATGTTCACTTGACCTTGCTGCCAGAAGGAGAATACACAAATTGTGATGGAAAAATAGGTAAATTGAGATGGAAAAATTTGTTGGAAGGTTGTCATAAATCTGTCACTGTGTCAGTTAAGAACAGAGTATGATTAGTTTCAAGAGACCCCCCACCCCAAACCTGATTTATCTACATTTAAATCGACAAAGTTCTTTCTTGACAAGATGACATAGGCCTAAATGCAGTGCAGTTGAAGCATCATCATAGCATGTCTAAACTTGCATTGGAGTCTGTGATTGATGTTCACTTTTTCCAAGTGCTTAGTTTATCCATTAGGTGGCATGTGATACCATTGAAAACCAAAAGGGATGTTTTTTTCCTTCTCAGTTCCCTTTAATTTCCCCTAGTGGAAGAAGTGTCATGTTAGGTTACTTACTACAGGAATCTGGCTAAGTATGTAAATAACACAACTCAAAAAGATGAAAGAAAACTATAAACCACATTCATTGCACATAATACTTACTGGATAATAAACATTATTGCTAGAATAGCCATAGGCCTCCGTTTAGTTTGGTTGATTTTTACTGTGAGTTTTCCACAGTCTGAATCAACAAGAGACAAACATTTCACAAGTACAGGGATGTTGTTGCTTTGGTCCAGCCACCAATGATTTAGCACCGTTCCATGTGTCCATGCTATTGCTCAAATTACAGCTCAAGATCCA
Organism: Thymallus thymallus; assembly: GCA_023634145.1. Taxonomy (NCBI): domain Eukaryota; kingdom Metazoa; phylum Chordata; class Actinopteri; order Salmoniformes; family Salmonidae; genus Thymallus; species Thymallus thymallus. The sequence continues at coordinate 13,057,503 of CM042422.1, forward strand.
GCAATGGGGGGCCAAGGCTAGGGGGAAGCTTGAGGGATCTGTCAATCAAGTTTAAATACATTGTACATTGGATTAACGCAATTAACAATACTCGTGGAAAGTGGAACAGTCCACTTTCCCATAGAAGTCTCCTTCAGAGTTCAAACCCACTAAAGCCATATTGTGTAAGGGGACTGTTTTTTTGTCCCATGAACTAGGACTGTCTGATTTGGAGTGTTACAAAGACAATGTAAATTGACAGCTCTTTCTAAGCTCTCTCTCTCTCTTTTTCTCTCTCAGTGTGTGCCTGTGTGTGTGTGCATGCCTATGAATGTGTGTGTGCATGTATCTGTGTGTGTGAGATGTGTTTTCTCTTTAAAACTGGCTCCCCCCTGGCCCCCCTCCTTCTCTCACTCTGAGGGGAATTCTGTACCATGTGTCTGCGGTTTTCAGGGAGCTTTCAAGGAAAATAAAGCATAGAGGCCTCCCAGTCATCTCCCCCTCTTCCCCTCCTCCTTCTTCTCCTCCCCCTCTTACTCCCTGTCCCTCCCTCACTCCATGTGGCAGTTGTATGTTTTCTAACTCATTCTCTTAGTCTCTCTGAAACAAAAACGACAGACTAACCGAGCTAATTACGTACGCAGCATTAGATAGATAGATAGGTACTTTATTTATCCCCCGGGGGGGAAATTTCATAAACTAGACGTAAAAAATGATGTCCACATTTCCCATGCAGTACGATTAAAGGGTGGGGGGAGCGGGAAAGGGAGGCAGGGAGGGAGGGAGGGAGGGAGGGAGGGAGGGAGGGAGGGAGGGAGGGAGGGAGGGAAAGAGAAAGGCTTTTTGTTTGGCTGGGGGAGGGGGGCGAGAAAAGGGGTTGATAATACATTACAAATGGTTGGGTCTGCTGTGGTATTTGCAGATCAAATTACTTCAGATGCCAGAAGCATTAGATTTGCTTGGTTTGACTATTTCCATATTAGTCTGTACTGTAGTAATTGTGCTGATTGCCCTGCAACAAAGTTTACCCTCAACCTTTTCATAAGAAATTAACTTAAACAAGTGCACAAAATAGAATGGAACTGATTAAACAAGGAGAACGTGAAGGAAAGGGGGATTAACTGAAGTGTATGAAACAGTACGGTTATTATCTAGAGTTCAGATCTTTATCAGTCTATAAAAACAGTTTATCTCCTTAGAGCCAATGCACAAGACAGAAAAAAAACAACACAATATCATAGTATGGGAAGGAGATGGTATTTCTGGCAAAATGTTCTATGTAGACCAGTTTAAGGAGCTTTGCAAAAAAAAAAAAAAACTCTAACATTGAAGTAGCCTTCATTGGATGTGTGTCATGTGAATGAGGATCTGTATCACACCGTGGCGGTCGGTGCTGTTTAAGATTAGAGAGGACTATTTCGTTTTTTATGAGAATGGCCTTATTTCTATTACAGCATATTGGATGACTGTCATTCATATTCCATTCACCCAGCTCAATGTAAGGTCAATAGGTTTAGGCTACTACACGATACTGAAATTGTCCCTATTTGAGATTGCTACAACCTAACCTATGAATGAAAGTTTATAACATAGATGCACAGGTCGAGAGACAAATTGGAGTAATCAAGGTGACAGACAATACCGCCTTGCACACTCTTGCCTGCATCTATGTGAATTAAGTTGTAATCATTAGTCCAAACAGAGAGTTTCTATTGGACAAATTCAGGTAGGTTTATCCCCATTTTGTTCCGTTAAAGAAAAGTTTTTCAACAGTATCGGCAGAATGAATACACCCCTGATCACTCGCACACACAGTTCACTTTTATAGCAGCCACATACAAACAGCATCATCACTTTGTTTGTTGTTTAATTCCTTCTTGCATCTACAAGCTCTCCCCCTCTCACCTTTTCCCTTCACTTGTGGACTTCAGTGCACAACACATCAGCTGTCTGTGACCAGACGAAAAAACCTTTCTAAGCCAAACTTTCATACCATAACCACTAACCACTACACACAGCCTACATCGTTGTCACCATATTATCTAACGTCAACATAGCTACTAGAACTAACACGTTAGTAAACCCGCTACAATCACGCAGTAGAGTTTACAACAAGCAGTTTAGCCCCGGTGGCAATAAATTAATAAAATCGAAAGCTTACATTGACTTGGAAGAGTTCCAGTGTTGGATAGCCTTAGCCAGTAACTAACATAAATAGCAGTCCTCTCTGTTTGAGCCGGGTGTTTGAGTAGGCTAAATTAGCTAGCTGCATTAGCTAGTTAAGTACTCACCACATTTTATGCACAGCAGAGCTAGCGAGCTGTAACTTATGTTTTCAGAACTAGATTCATTCTCTGATCCTTTGATTGGGTATACAACATGTCAGTTCATGCTGATAGAGCTCTAGGTTGAGGACGTCCTCCGGAAGTCATCATAATTACTGTGTGAGTCTACGGAAGGGGGTGAGAACCATGAGTCAAGTTTTGTATCGAAGTCAATGTACCCAGAGGAATGGAAAATAGCTGTCCACTGGCTACATTATGGTGTTACCCCAGAGAGTCCTGTTGAGGCCACTGTAGACCTTCATTGCAAAATAGTGTGTTTTAATCAGTTATTTGGTGAAATGTGAATATATTTAGTATTGTTTTATCTAAAAATAATAACTTTTTAAATGTTTTACAATTTTAAAAATGCTGAAATTTCCTCCTCTGAGGAGCCTCCACTGGTATCACGGTATATTTCAGTGTGTCTGGTTCGGGGAGCTTGGCTATATCCGTGACAAACACGGAGTGAGCTTCCTGTCTGTCCATGCCAGAGAGGAAGTCATAAAGCAGGAAGACTTCCTGTATTATTACCAACGCGCCGATGGATGTGAGCACCGCTACATGCTGCTACCTCATGGGGTTTGGAGGTGATGAACGACAGATGGGAAATGAAATAAAATGTATTAAAATGTATCCAGTCTACATTTTTATAGTGATCAAAATCCAATAAAGATACTTTTTAATCCAACTACACAGGCTTCAAATATCCCCTTCACACACACACAAGTAGTTCTGAAACATGTAAAAAGCTTTTTATACAATTTGGTTCCTCAAATACAATGATGGTTTAGAATGGACTGTGCCCAGTATCACATCATCAGTTTTTTCTGTTTTCCTCTATAGTCTACTGATAAGTATAACATAGACATTGTAAACACACATCTGTTGTTAAAGTGTTAATGTCCTACAATTGTCTAGTCTCTGTGTGTGTGGGTCTGCATGCTCCTGTCACTCACCCTTTTTATTGATTTTATTTCACCTGGCCAAGACAAAGCAAAGCAGTGCGACAAAAACAACAACACAGAGTTACACATGGGATAAACAAACGTACAGTCAATAACACAATAGAAAATCTATGTACAGTGTGTGCGAATGTAGTAAGATTAGGAAGGTACGGCAATAATGCAGACTGGCCGAATTGTCCAAACTAAAGCTGGTTGATGCAGGTAGAGCAGTGGTGAGGACCGCTAGCAGTGTCTAGCAATGGCTAGTATCTAGTTAGCAAGCTAGCTAGCAGGCTAGCTTCTGTCGGAGGTTCAGTTAAATGATAAAGAAATAAAGAAAATAGTAGATCCATTCCATGTTGGGTGAGGCGGGTTGCAGGAGAAGTATATGAGGAATAAGAAATATATACGGAAAGACAGACTAATTACAGACTATTTACACGGGACATGAGACAAGACAAAAAAACATATCCGCACTGTTACGCCATCTTGGATATACCCTAACACGTGGCTGAGGGTGAGGGCATGTCCCTCCGCCTAGTCTTACAACTGGAGTTCACAGGTCATACACACACCAGATGGAGGCTAACAGCCCAAATACTGCAGACAGAGGGAAGATCTCAATTGCATAATCCTCACATCCTCTCTCCTTGTCACCTTCTCAAAACCCATTGGAGGAGAAAGGGAGGGACCTCTGGATCTTCCCACAGACCCACATGTTGTCTTCTTCTAGACTCCAAGCTGCTCTCTCCCTCTCACTTTCTATCTCTGTCATTCACTCCCACTCTTCAGCTCTTTCCCGGCCCCCCCCTCTCCCCCTCCCTATTCCTCTTTCTATCCCTCGTTTCGTCTAGGTTTTATGACATCACTGTCTGCCTGTGACGGGTGCCTGTCTGAACTCGGTGTTCTCTACCTCGTCTTGGCACCATTGCACAATACTCATCCCTCTCTCTCTCTCATGGGAGGGGTCAACTGTGGAGCTGCCGCCAACGCAACGGAACTCGGGCATTGACTCTGCGTCTCCATGACGACCTGATGGCGGTGGTCTCTCACTCAATCACTCCCTACCTGTCTCTTTTCGATGTGGAGGCTCTAAGGGCCGCATCTTATCCCTTCTTTTCTCCTCCTCTCTCCCTCTCTCTATCTATCCATCCATCTCAAAAGGTCATTAATTCACTGCTTGGCTCTTTGAAAGACTTCCCTCTACTGTCATGTCACCTGGCTGGTCACAATAGCTGCTGTAATGTAAGAGCATTCCTAACTGAGGGAAGCAGTGCGTTGTGGTTAGCTACAATACTTACTTCACCTAGGGCCAAGCCACTGGGCTTTCTGGCTTTTTAAGAGTCTCTGTGACCATGTGTGTTTATAGGTGGGACATGTCCCCCCCTCCTGACCCCGCCCCTGTGTCTAAGGTTAGACTAGAGAGTTCAAATGTAAATGTAACAGGTCTAACAGGGCTAAACATGCCCCAAGGAAAGCCTACAGGAGACGTTAGGTGAGAGGGAACAGGAACTAGCTATCATGAAGAGAGCAATAGGGTCAGTACCACAGGAAATAGACTACAGATACAGTGTATATACAGGGTTTTTATTGGCCGTCTGGTGAGGGTGTGTGAGCCTCATATTCCCCTAATACAGGGATGGGCAACTTTGATGTGGGTGGAGGCCATACCCACATCTATACCCACACATTCCATATCCCATCAAACACTTTGTGAGCAAAACATTTTAGCAGCCTCCCTCTTGAAAAATCTATACACATTTTGCCTAGGGCATAGAGAAAATGGTGCAGTTTCAAATGTTTTGCCATTGTGCTGAGAGAAGATTTTGCTATTCTATAATTCATTTAATGCAATTCTGGGTGGCGAGAAATGTATGATATCCGAGTGAGAAATTCGACCATGATTAATACAAGTGTAGATAACTGGCCGTTAGAATAACTTACCAGTCTAAAAAAATTGCTAATTGAGTGACTGCCAGTGACTGACATAACGAGAGAAAACTGCTGATGCACTATCAAATGTAGAAATTCCACTTTGTGTATTGCACTATTCTAACTCTCAACAGTAAATTGAGACCCTGAATGCCTTCACAAGAGGGGCCCCGCCAGTTGCCCATCCTTGCCCTAATACATACAGGCGATGACGTGCTCTTAACTCCCATATTCCTTTCTATTCATAGAGCAGGGCAGAGAGAAAGTGAGAGCATCTGCTTCATTCTCATTCAGGTGCAGAGTGTGCGTGTGTGTTCATTTCTATTCATACCAACAGGGATTCGGTAGACAGATCACCTGGGGTCCAGGTAGCTGGCCATCTGGGAGAGACAGACAACAGACTTCATTAAGAAAGAGGGAAAGGAAAGAGGGAGGGAGATGTAAGATACTGACTTATCTAATGCCCAATGAAACCAATTTATATGCGAGTGAAAAGAGCCTGAGAGAGAGAGCATTACACACACACACACACACACACACACACACACACACACACACACACACACACACACACACACACACACACACACACACACACACACACACACACACACACACACACACACACACACACACACACACCAGTTGGTCGTTATTCCAGTCAGATGCGTGATAAACCCTGTTGGCATCTTGCCACTACAGTGTCACATTGATCTTATCACTGAGAGATGATGACTAATATAATATAATATAATATAGGCTTTGTGTGAACAGTAATTAAATCATTAAACAGTTATATTTTATATGTCATCAGAATATCTGAGTTATGGTTGTTAAAACCATGAGTTTGATTGTGAGTGTGAGTGTGTGTATGTGTGTGTGTCCATCTCTATAGTACAGTATGCAAATGTAACCTTCTGCCTGAGCCTGTACAACTGTCTGTGCCTGTCACTTTGCTTATCAGTCTCCATGTTTTCCTTTTGTCTCAATCTGTCCCTCCCCACAGCATGTATATCTTGGTGGGGTCAAACTCCCCAAAAATGTTTTAGATACATGCCAGCAAAGCCACTGCACAACACAACTCTAAACAATACATTAATTGCACTATAACGGTGACAAACCACCAACTGTTAGGGCTTACATAAAGCTGTCCCAACAGCAGTCCCAACATCTTACCACCGCTACACCTGGCTATCAGCAGAGCCTTGTCTGGCAGCGAAACAGTTCATTCAGCCTCATTTACTGCCTTTTAAAAAAATATAGCTGATATGGTTGACTTGCTTAAACAAATGCGGTTTCTACTGACAAGTGAGATGTACAAACTATGGCACAAGGGAACGATGAGCGGATAAGCGGCAATGCGTAATTTCGATTAAGACATTCATGAGTGAGCTAGGACAGACGTAGTCAACTATTTGTCCAGCCCTTTTGAAACGTACAGCGACAGAATTCAGAACATGGGCTGTTCTTATAGTATTCTCCCTGTACACCAAGTCAGAACCGTAGGATAAATAAATAATACAATAATATAAGCAGACAATGAAAGCTCTTACAATATTTGACATTTCTCTAAAACAGGCTATGGGCTACATTTTCACCACCACGTCAGAACAGTAGGCTAAATTATGAGGGGGAAAGAGACCAAATTATTATGGTGAGGCACATGGGCTACTAACAGCTTACTACACAACATACAATTAGTATTACTTTCTTAGCTACAGTATACATATCTCCCTGGCATATTACATAATTTATGCAGCAGCATACAATACATTTTTGAACTCACCTTGTTGTGCTGTGGTCCTTCTTGTGGGAAAACTTTGTCATTGAAGTCTGGCATTCTCTGGATTTATGATGCTTCAACACAACTGGACACAAGGAAAACATCAAGGTTGAATCATGACGTCGGTGACCTTCAGGTCAGAACTCTAGAAAGAGGCCTGAGTTCCCGACTTGGAATTCCGAGTTAGATGACCGCTCAAAACGTATTTTCCCAGTCAAAGCTAATTTTTCAGAGTTCCCAGTTGTTTTGAACTCACGGAAGTCTGAGATTTCCCAGTTTCCAGTTGTTTTGAACACGGCAGAAGTCATGCTGGATTGACAGCATGGCCAATGTTTAATGTTTATTCTTTTAAGCTTGGAAAAGAGACCCTTAAACACAGACCTGGACCCCCCACCCTCTCCACTGAAATATCAAGCTAGCGATTCCTTTGCAACGCTTTCAGTTAGCCACTAATTCCTTCCAAACCACTCCATGTTAAATTTGCGATTTCCAACTTGTTGTGTAATGTTTATGTCCAATGGCCAATGAGCACCGATGCGTTTTATCTATAATTTCTCGTCATATGATTGAAAAGGATTTGCCAATAGCTTGTCGACTTGATTCATGATGATGACTGCTTGTCTAGCTTGCTAGCTAAGATTTTGAAAGTATGATGTTGACATGATCAGTCCAATCAAAGCTATCGTATGTGATGTGATGTGATGTAATTTTATCTGTGGCCAATGACTTTGAGCCTTCTTGGATGGGCACTTCTAATGTAACTCTATGGCAGCACCCAAAGGGCTTGAATTTTCGAGCTCTCGCCATAGATTTTGCAGTGACATAGTGTCCACATGAGTCACAGAACACTGAGCCAATCACGGCGCAACTAGAGAACATTAACGATCCTTACGCTGTGTATTTTCCGCATGGATGCTCCACTATCACAGAAAGCACTGAGCTAGGCTGAAACACATACATTTTGGAGCTGCCTTACTAAAGAAAGCAAAAAAGAGACCATGTTTGTTTGCGGCTTTATTCACTCAATTATACATTTTTTTTTTTACATTGCTTGCAAACTGATGTGACACGTATTAATGCCAAAATAAGATGCAAAACAGGAAACAACAACAAATAAAGCTTGAATGACAGGTCGCCACTGTAGGCATGTTAAATGGAGATGCCACTCTTGCCTCCAAGTACCTTGCTTCTCTAGGAATTAAAGTGACACTTAACTCCAGGTTTGTCATCTAGACCTCAACAATGACTGAGTTCATGGCCATTGTCCACTTTTGAGGCTAGAAAGCATTGGACTTAACGTTGATTTCAGAGGGAACTCAGAGTGAAGTTTTTTTTGGTGCGTTTTCCTCCTATATTAATGGATCTGGCTTTAGTTTGGAAGATTGTTATATAACATTTCCAAAACACTGTTTGTGTTTAATGTGTGTGTGCTGCCTCTTTGTGCCATGCAGTGAACAGAAACGAACCCGGCACAGTGAGGTTGGAGTCCAACTACTTTCCTAACTCCACCTCTGCATTAGAAACCATTTGGGCCAATTGTCCTTACCACAGATCCCAATCTGGTATCAATAAAGCCGCTTTGTTATTCTACAGAAAGTAATGTACGAGGAGGAAGTGCATAAGACAGACAGCCCATATACAAATGTGGTGGTTGTGAAACGGACAAAAGACATTTCGTTCTGTTTAAAGGGTTTTTTCCCTCTTTTTCCCTTTCTGTGATTGCTCATATTGGCAACTTACTGTAAGTATTGTTCATGAAGTACAATTTCATAAGTGCTTCTGCTAACCCCTTTCTTTCATAAGTGTCCCAGAGGCAAAGTATGAGGCAAGATGTTTCAAAAACATCCAAGACAGATTTTTTTGTTTTTACGGTGGTAAAGAAAACAAAAAAAGAGAGCAGGCAAGGTAATAGCATTTAACAACCAAGAAAAATATAAAACGTCACAACTTGAGAGCTCATAGTAGCTATTCAAAGTAGCTACTGTAGTTTTTTAATGTATTGTCTGAAAGAGTCACAGCGTATTTTTGTTTTGGCACTAATACGGCCATCGATGGGGTCCTCCACGGGGCCTACATTTTTCAGCACCAACCCAATACAAACACATGATAAAGTCAGGGGCCACTAGTCAAGTCATTTCATGGGTCACTACATCCTTGAACATCATAATTGAAACCTCAATAAGGGAAGGGTACCTTGAGGTTACACAATATTGTACATACGCTAAGAAAAAAATAGACACAAAAATAGACTATATATTATATTTTGAGAGGATAGCCCTGATAGTGCTAAAGGAAAAGAAAGGGACAGACCGACAGGCAGACAGACAGACAGGCAGACAGACAGGCAGACAGACAGGCACTTTCGTGCTGATGCATAGCAGAAAGAGTTTAAAGTAAGAGCCAAAAAGAGAGAGAGAGAGAAAGAAGAAGAATGAGAAACAGAAAAGAGGGTTGTGGCCATCTATGCCTCTTAAGCCAATACTTTGCTAACTAGGCTAAAGTTAGCACGTTCCCCACAGCTAGCGAGGCCCATGTCAACAAATCCAGACATTAGTTAAGACGACTTTAGCAACGGCTATTGTTAGCGCCTCCTTTATCTCTATGGACACTATACTCTACCATCCTATCGCTTAACAGGCTCCTGACACAATGGGGATGAAAAGACCTGCAACTGTCTTCAGCTATTTATTTTTTTAACTAGGCAAGTCAGTTAAGAACAAATTCTTATTTACAATGACAGCCTACACCGGCCAAACTCGGACGACGCTAGGCCAATTGTGCACCGCCCTATCACAGCCAGTTGTGATACAGCCTGGATTCGAACCAGCGTGTCTGTAGTGACGCCTCTAGCACTGAGATGCAGTGCCTTAGACCGCTGCGCCACTTGGAAGGCCCTAATAGATGTTAACGTTTGAGGCCCTAATAGATGTTAACGTTATATCTGATGACGTGGATTGCATAGGATAATAATGTTGTACCTTTATCTGAGCTGTGATCAGCAACAGTATTTACCACCTAGCTAGCACAATGTTGAGTGATTTACCTTCTACCTAGCAAAATGCTATGATAATCTGACTAACCCAGGTAGAGGAGAATGTGGTATGTTGAGAGGTTGAGCTCATTTTATCCCACTCTCCACTCTTCTGGATGGCTATGTTCCAACATCCACTATAGCCCATTTACACCTATCAGAATGCATGCATTCCACAACGCATCACTTCATTCCAAGTGCTATGTTAATGTGGATATTGGAACAGAGGACCTGTCTTTACCTGCAACAAGTGCCAAGTGTCTGTCTTTGTGTGTTAAATACATGCTGTCCAGAGCCAGACAGTATTCACAGTTAAAGATGAATGTCTTATTGTATAGTATGTGGGCGTGTTGGCATGTGATGTAGAAAACCTGCAATCTTGAATGAGAGGTTTGGGCAGAGAGATAGAGATTTTGAAATACAGGGAGAGTGAGAGAGAGAGAGGAGAGAGAGAGAGAGAGAGAGAGATAGTTAGATAGGGAGACATCTGTCAGTTACATGAGCTTAAAGTGAACAGAAGCTATGCTGCCAACATCTCTCACAGTAAGACAGTAAGGCCAGCTAATTGGTATTATTATTATCATCATCATCTTCATCCTTATTATTCGTACACCTGCCACAACATACTCTACTTCAAAACAAAATACTGAAGCTTCTTCACTTCCTTAGTCAATGCTAAGTTGAAGTTCTTTGTAAAACAGCTACAATCGAAAAATGAGGCACTTTCGATCAGATATATATTTCTATATATTTTGTTATTATTCTTTTTATATTTAGCCATCATTAGATTAAATACTTCTTTTTGATTGGTTAATTGGGTTTCCATTTAAGCTGATGATCGAAAAATATAATTGGCTCCCAGTCAGCAGTCAGTCTTTATACTCGTCTCTGATTGAGTTCTCCCTTCTCAGGCTAAGAGCAACCAATAGGTTTTCAGAATATCATTGGCACGCATCCCCATTGGTCATCATAACCAATAAACTGAAAGCAAAGAAATAAAAGGTTTTCCATCAGTCCTTCCAAAGTGCTTCAGGGGCATGAATAATGCAACCCCACTCTCTTCCCATTGGTTGTCACACAAGGATGAGGAGGAGGAGCTTCGGAATATCTTATTATTTCCCATAATTCCAAGGCGAAGACATCAGCATTCTGAAAACAAAGAGGAAATAATTGGGTTAGAAGAACAGTAAACAATTGCATCTGATATGAAGATTAACCAAATAGTACTACATTTATCTACTGACTACCACACCTTATCACCAACATTGTTTGCAAATCTACAATAAGAAACCTATGTCTGCTTATCCACAGGAGAACATTGTGTTCTTTAATTACATATACAGAGAAGTTCAACTGAGGGATAGAACGGAGGCGAGTGAGACCGCACAGAGTGAGCGAGAGAGCGAGAAAGAGCGAGAGAGAGAGAGCGAGAAAGAGAAAGAGAGAGAGATAGAAAGAAGGGGAAAGAGAGGGCAACCACTGCTGCAGGGTGTGTGTGTGTGTGTGTGTGTGTGTGTGTGTGTGTGTGTGTGTGTGTGTGTGTGTGTGTGTGTGTGTGTGTGTGTGTGTATGCATGTATTATTTTAGGTCAATTTACACTTTTCCCATCATATTACGCAACTAAAGCAAGTATTTCATTAAGAAAATGTCATCATTATTTAATTAACATGGAACCGTTGATAGCACCACATTCACACACACAAACTTGTCTTTGTTATGGAACCTCTTGTACGATTGATAGCGCCTTTAAGGGTCATACTGACGGAGGATATTTCTGCTAGGGAGAGGAGAAGGACTGAAAATGCACATAATTACAAGACTCTCATACGTCTTCCTCTCCATTGGTCAATGACCCTCAATTAGGCATAACTAGCAGTCACACATTATTTATTTTTTATTTTATTTAACCTTTATTTAACTAGGCAAGTCAGTTAAGAACAAATTCTTGTTTACAATGACTGCCTACACCGGCCAAACTCGGACGACACTGGGCCAATTGTGCACCGCCCTATGAGGCTCCCAATCACGGCCGGTTGTGATACAGTCTGGATTTGAACCAGGTTGTCTGTAGTGACGCCTCTAGCACTGAGATGCAGTGTCTTAGACCACTGCGCCATTTGGGAGCATGACAAGTATGTACTGTAGTTCTATAATAATAATAATAATCGTGTAATTAACATCATCATTAAAGGCCAGTTTAAATACTAGGAAACATTGCGGGTGGGCCACATGACAGAAACATCAAATAAACCAAAACAGCGATGACGAATAGTGACTGAGAGAAAGAACTTCTTTGTTCCATTCCCTAAATGTCCCGGCCCTGCTCTCTAATTGTCCATGAAAAAAAAAATGCCTCCTCTATATTTTTGATGCCCCCCCCTTCTTTCTCTTCCTGGTGCAGTGCTATATTTAGCGTCCTGGCACAGACGGTGCCAGCTAATAGTAGCAGCTAGCACAGCTCAGCCTGAGAGAGACACACCAACAATCAGCCCAATGGACCCAGGGAGACCGGAGGAGACAGGGCATGCATTGGGACAAACACACACACACACACATATATATATATGGATGGCACATAAGAGCTAAACACACAGACACGTTTTGTTCTTCTATTCTGACATTCAAAATCTTACTTTCCTTAAGCCAGCGTTTCCCAAAGTCGGACCTCAGGACCCCAAGGGGTGCACGTTCTGCCCTAACACTACACAGCTGATTCAAATGATCCAATTTTGACGATTAGTTTATTATTTGAATCAGCTGTATAGTCCTAGGGCACAAAACAAAATGTGCACCACTTGGGGTCCAAAGGAGAGAGTTTGGGAAAACCCTGCTCTATATCTAAATGCGTGTGTGTCTGTGTCTCTCTCTCTGCAACAGTGTACATATTGCCAAAGTATCATACATCAAATTATTATTTTTTTGTATATATACACACATATATACACACATATATATATATACACATACAGTGGGGAGAACAAGTATTTGATACACTGCCGATTTTGCAGGTTTTCCCACTTACAAAGCATGTAGAAGTCTGTAATGTTTATCATAGGTACTCTTCAACTGTGAGTGACGGAATCTAAAACAAAAATCCAGAAAATCACATTGTATGATTTTTAAGTAATTCATTTGCATTTTATTGCATGACATAAGTATTTGATACATCAGAAAAGCAGAACTTTATATTTGGTACAGAAACCTTTTTTTGCAATTACAGAGATCATACATTTCCTGTAGTTCTTGACCAGGTTTGCACACACTGCAGCAGGGATTTTGGCCCACTCCTCCATACAGACCTTCTCCAGATCCTTCAGGTTTCGGGGCTGTCGCTGGGCAATACGGACTTTCAGCTCCCTCCAAAGATTTTCTATTGGGTTCAGGTCTGGAGACTGGCTAGGCCACTCCAGGACATTGAGATGCTTCTTACGGAGCCACTCCTTAGTTGCCCTGGCTGTGTGTTTCGGGTCGTTGTCATGCTGGAAGACCCAGCCACGACCCATCTTCAATGCTCTTACTGAGGGAAGGAGGTTGTTGGACAAGATCTCGCAATACATGACCCCATCCATCCTCCCCTCAATACGGTGCAGTCGTCCTGTCCCCTTTGCAGAATAGCATCTCCAAAGAATGATGTTTCCACCTCCATGCTTCACGGTTGGGATGGTGTTCTTGGGGTTGTACTCATCCTTCTTCTTCCTCCAAACACGGCGAGTGGAGTTTAGACCAAAAAGCTCTATTTTTGTCTCATCAGACCACATGACCTTCTCCCATTCCTCCTCTGGATCATCCAGATGGTCATTGGCAAACTTCAGACGGGCCTGGACATGCGCTGGCTTGAGCAGGGGGACCTTGCGTGCGCTGCAGGATTTTAATCCATGACGGGGTAGTGTGTTACTAATGGTTTTCTTTGAGACTGTGGTCCCAGCTCTCTTCAGGTCATTGACCAGGTCCTGCCGTGTAGTTCTGGGCTGATCCCTCACCTTCCTCATGATCATTGATGCCCCACGAGGTGAGATCTTGCATGGTGCCCCAGACCGAGGGAGATTGACCGTCATCTTGCATTTTCTAATAATTGCGCCAACAGTTGTTGCCTTCTCACCAAGCTGCTTGCCTATTGTCCTGTAGCCCATCCCAGCCTTGTGCAGGTCTACAATTTTATCCCTGATGTCCTTACACAGCTCTTTGGTCTTGGCCATTGTGGAGAGGTTGGAGTACGTTTGATTGAGTATGTGGACAGGTGTCTTTTATACACTGCTTTGCTTTGTCTTGGCCAAGTCGCAGTATCAAATACTTGTTCTCCCCACTGTATATACACATATATACACATACACAATTTTTTTTATTTTTTTTATTTTTTTATTTTTATAATTACATCCGAGAATAAAATAACAACATAGGAAAAAAAGGCATTAAATATGTCAGGCACTGTCCCTCAACTTGTGGCAGGCAGCAACATAGCATGCTGCAGCGCACAGCTGTCCATGTCTTCCCCCAAAAGGATTGGCAGCCTTTCTATTTCAGAGAGGTCCTCAAAGCCCCGGACTACTTGTTCGAATTTGGGGAATTGACTCTCTCTGATAGTTTTATATTTTTAATTTTTATTTTTTGTAACATTTTTATTTTTGTCTCTCTCTCTCTCTCTTTGTGTCTCTCTCTCTCTCTCTCTCTCTCTCTCTCTCTCTCTCTCTCTCTCTCTCTCGCTCTCTCTCTCTCTCTCTCTCTCTCTCTCTCTCTCTCTCTCTCTCTCTCTGTGCGTGTGTCTCTCTCTCTCTGTGTGCGTGTGCGTCTCTCTCTCTCTCTTTCTCTGTGAGTGTGCGTGTGCGTCTCTCTCTCTCTCTCTCTCTCTCTCTCTCTCTCTCTCTCTCTCTGTGTGCTTGTGTCTCTCTCTCTCTATCTCTCTCTCTCTGTGTGCGTCTCTCTCTCTCTCTCTCTCTCTCTCTCTCTCTCTCGCTCTCTCTGTGTGTGCGTGCGTGCGTGTGCGTCTCTCTCTCTCTCTCTGTGTGTGCGTGCGTGTGTCTCTCTCTCTGTGTGCGTGCGTGTGTGTGTCTCTCTCTCTGTGTGCGTGCGTGTGTGTGTCTCTCTCCCTCTCTCTGTGTGTGCGTGCGCGTCTCTGTCTCTCTCTCTCTCTCTCTCTCTCTCTCTGTGTGCGTGCATGTGCGTCTCTCTCTCTCTCTCTCTCTCTCTCTCTCTCTCTCTCTCTCTCTCTCTCTCTCTCTGTGTGTGAGCGTGCGTCTCTCTCTCTCTCTCGCTCTCTCTCCTCTCTCTCCTCTCTCATATCTCTCTCTCCTCCCCGTTCTGGCCTCTAATTGATGTGATGATGCCTCTAGGAGTGTTGTGCGAGTGAGTGTGACTGTCCAGCTCTGCAGGCTCGTTAACTCTAAGACCAGATGGGGCGATGATCTGTCTCAGCCACTGTCTGCACTATAAACTGTTCCCTTTCTATATTGGTCCCTATGTCAGTCTGTCTATGTGTCTGTCTGGGGCAGTCAATGTGATGGCTCACTGGATGAAGAAGTCAATGTGGTGCGTGTGTGTGTGTTTGTCTGCCTGGGGCTGTCAGTGTCCGGTTCTGTGACTGCTCACTTTAGTGGCTCATTAAGGATAAGGCACCCGCTGTGCCTTAAAGAAGATTAATTTGAGTGTATTTCGGAGTCACCTGCATCTGTCAGTCTGTGAGTCAGTGTCCGCTCACTTAATATAAGATGGAAGATGCAATGCCTTGTTCTGTGTGTGACGCACTACTCTGTTGATCAGAGTTGTGTCGGTCTGTCTGTCTGCGTCAGTTGTTCTGTCTGTCTGTTTGTGATTGGGGTCACTGGACTTAGTTTAGATCTGTGTGTCCTTCAATAGACTGAGACTGGCTGAGCACATTATGCTGCTGCGCAAGTGGGCACACGTGTGACACAGACAGACAGACAGACAGACAGACAGACAGACAGACAGACAGACAGACAGACAGACAGACAGACAGACAGACAGACAGACAGACAGACAGACAGACAGACACACACACACACACACACACACACACACACTATTGCAGACACTCTGTCTCCCCTCTGACCCTTGCACTGTCAATCACTTCCATGCCCCAGGAGTCAAGGCTATCAAGTTATATAACATTATGTTTAACCAGGTGTGTGTGTGTGTGTGTGTGTGTGTGTGTGTGTGTGTCTGTGCATGTATATGAGTGTTTGTATATCCTCTTCAGTATTTGGACCTGTGCAATGTGCATACTAACATACACCATTTTGCAGCGGCCGTACACACACACACACACAAGGTGGGGGCCCATCACCATAGGAAGGCCTCTGCCAAGCAAAGAGAGGGTGTTATGAAAGCCAGTAGGCAAGAGGGGATCAGTGCAAAGAGCAGAAAGGGAGAGAGAGAGAGAGAGAGAGAGAGAGAGAGAGAGAGAGAGAGAGAGAGAGAGACAGAGAGAAGCGAGAGAGTAAGGCAGTCTCTCTCTCTCTGTGTGTGTGTGTGTGTGTGTGTGACATCTGGGAGATGTATGTGCTGGAATAGCCGGATCTTGGCCCCAGAAAATAAATGAAAAGCCGATAAATAAAATGTATTTGCATAATTTACTGGAATTTAAATTGCCGTGTGTATTTCCGGCTACTATTTGTATTTCTCAACTGGTAATTGAAGCTCTCTACCCTTTTCACCTTCAGCGGGACACACTTTACAGTGTGAGCTGGAGGCATTATGCATTTTGAAAACATGTACTTAATTGTGTGAAACCTGAACTTTTTATTTTATTTCATATTATGTCTTACCTTGCTTCAAAGTTGCCAAAATCCAATTTCAATTCCATTGAAACCATTAGCCTTTCTCTTTTCTCTCATGTTCAACTTTATTTCATTGTCCAGCAACCAGGTAGCCCAGTGGTAGCCCAGTGGTTAGAGTGTTGGGCCCGTAACCGAAAGTTTTTTTTAAAATTTTTATTTCACCTTTATTTAACCAGGTAGGTCAGTTGAGAACAAGTTCTCATTTGCAACTGCGACCTGGCCAAGACAAAGCAAAGCAGTGTGACAAATAACAACACAGAGTTACACATTAAACAAACAGTCAAAAACACAATAGAAAAATCTATATACAGAGTGCAAAATGTAGTGCAAAAATGCAGTAAGGTTAAGAGGTAGAACAATAAATAGACTATAGTGGTGACATAAATTACAGAATTATCATTATTAACACAGGAATGAAAAATGTGCAAATTATGATGTGCAAATAGAGATACTGGAGTGCAAGATTAGTGAAAATAAACAAAAAATAAATATGGGGATGAGGTAGTAGTGTGGGCTATTTACAGAAGGGCTATATACAGGTGCAGCGATCGATAAGCAGCTTTGACAGCTGATGCTTAAAGTTATTGAGGGAGATAGGAACCTCTAGCTTCAATGATTTTTGCAATTCGTTCCAGTCATTGGCAGCAGCAAACTGGAAGGAATGGCGACCAAAGGAGGTGTTGGCTTTGGGGGTGACCAGTGAGATATACCTGCTGGAGCGCATGCTACGGGTGGGTGTTGCTATAGTGACCAGTGAGCTGAGATAGGGCGGGGATTTACCTAATAAAGACTTATAGATGACCTGGAGCCAGTGGGTTTGGCGACGAATATATAATGAAGGCCAGCCAACGAGAGCATACAGGTCGCAGTGGTGGGTAGTGTATGGGGCTTTGGTGACAAAACGGATGGCACTGTGATAGACTACATCCAAGGTTGCTGGATCGAATCCCCGAGCTGACAAGGTAAAAATCTGTCGTTCTGCCCCTGAACAAGGCAGTTAACCCACTGTTCCTAGGCCGTCATTGAAAATAAGAATTTGTTCTTAACTGACTTGCCTAGTAAAATAAAGGAAAAAAAAAAAAACAAAGGCACAATCCTAGTCATATTAGCAACCAATGCTAGTTGTTGCATCTTTAGATCTCCCATCTTAAAAAAATGTCTGATAGATATTTTCATCTCGGTCACATGAAACCGCTCACATGTCCAGTGCGCTTTTGACAAAAGTGTTTTCCCGCTAATTGCATTATAGAAAAAACATTTGCGCATAGCCTACTGCCGTGTGCGCATTGCTGCGCTTATAACGTAAAGAAATAATCGGTTATAAAAATGTGAAGCTAAACGTTCTGATCTGTTGCATCAGCCTCAATGCTTTTTAAAGTAACATTTGTATGTACTGGTTGTATGAATTTGGAATCTATCGTCCCACAACTGTCCCAGAGTCTGTTTGGATTAGGCTATTTCTTTCTCGCACAGAACGACAAGCTGACCAATAGAATAGGTACACTTTTCTACTATGGCGGATAGTAGATTGACATAGGCTATTGATTTAGCTGTTCGTTACTCGTCGTGTTGGCTGAGGAAAAGTATATGTGGACAATTGCTCATCGGAATTCGTTAAGGACCCACGGCTTTGCATCCTCGAGTTGCATGTTCTGTTAAGATGAATTACCATAATCTAAACCTACATTTCTGTCATATTGAGCAATGTGGGTGGATATCCTAATTAGGTTACACACCCAATGCATATGGGTTCAGTACATTTCTCAAGTGCCAATGTCCAGCGCCATAGTTTCCTAACGGAAACTCTGTTATGTACTGATGGAACCATCTATTTTACAAACGTGTGTGTGACTGTGGGTGTCTTTAAGTGTATGCCTGAGTATGTGTGTCCTCAAGTGTACGCCTGTTTGGGTGTGTGTGAGTGAAAGAGAGAGAGAGAGACAGGGTGTGTGTTCTTTGCATGTGTGTGAACAGATTCTCTAATGGCTTAGAGTCCTGATGTGTAAGGGACAACTAGTCCCTGGCTACATTTAAGAAATGTACTGGACCCTATGGATTGGTCGTGTAACCTGATTAGGTCGTCCACCCACGGTTCTCATTATGACAGAAAAGTGCAAATTAATCCCAGAACAACAGCAAAGGACCTTGTGAAGATGCTGGTGGAAACAGGTAAAAAAGTATCTATATCCACAGTAAAACGAGTCCTATATCGACATAGCCTGAAAGGCCGCTCAGCAAGGAAGAAGCCACTGCTCCAAAACCGTCATAAAAAGCCAGACTACGGTTTGCAACTGCACATGGGGACAAAGATCGTACTTTTTGGAGAAATGTCCTCTGGTCTGATGAAACAAAAATAGAACTGTTTGGCCATAATGACCATCGTTATGTTTGGAGGAAAAAGGGGGAGGCCTGCAAGCCAAAGAACACCATCCCAACCGTGAAGCACGGGAGTGGCAGCATCATGTTGTGGGGGTGCTTTGCTGCAGGAGGGACTGGTGCACTTCACAAAATAGATGGCATCATGAGGAAGGAAAACTCTGTGGATATATTGAAGCAACATCTCAAGACATCAGTCAGGAAGTTAAAGCTTGGTCGCAAATGGGTCTTCCAAATTTCACATTCTTCAAATAAAGTGGTGATCCTAACTGACCTAAGACAGGGATTTTTACTAAGATTAAATGTCAGGAATTGTGAAAAACTGAGTTTAAATGTATTTGGCTAAGGTATATGTAAACTTACGACTTCAACTGTATGGAGACAATTTAGTGCCAAAAATATGGGGTTAAATACATGTAAAAAAAAAATATATATATAAAAAAATATATATATCTGTTGTTCCATGTAGTGAATCTGTTATTCAGTGTGTTTGTATGGGCTAACAGGAGTAAGGCATAAACATTTTCATCAAATAATTAAAGGAAAAAGAAACAATTCCATATACAGTGCATTCATTCATAAGTAGACCCCTTGACTTTTTCCACATTGTTACGTTACAACCTTATTCTAACATTTATTAATTACATTTTTGGCCTCACCAATCTACACACAATTCCCCATAATAGCAAAGTGAAAACAGGTTTTTAGAATTAAAAAAAAGATGTATATACTATAATAAAAAAACAGAAATACCATATTTACATAAGTATTCAGACCATTTGCTATGAGACTCGAAATTGAGCTCAGGTGCATCCTGTTTACATTGATCATCCTTGAGATGTTTGTACAACTTGATTGGAGTCCACCTGTGGTTAATTCAATTGATTGGACATGATTTGGAAAGGCACACACCTGTCTATATAAGGTCGTAGAGTTGACAGTGCATGTCAGAGCAAAAACCAAGCCATGAGGTTGAAGTAATTGTCTGTAGAGCTCAGAGAAAGGATTGTGTGGAGGCACAGATCTGGGGTAGGGCACCAAAGAAATTCTGCAGGATTGAAGATCCCCAAGAACGCAGTGGCCTCCATCATTCTTAAATGGAAGAAGTTTGGAACCACCAAGACTCTTCCTAGAGCTGGCCACCTGGCAAAACTGAGCAATCAGGGGAGAAGGGCCTTGACCAAAAACCTGATGGTCACTCTGACAGAGCTCCAGAGTTCCTCTGTGGAGATGGGAGAACCTTCTAGAAGGACAACCATCTCTGCAGCACTACACCAATCAGGCCTTTATGTTAGAGTAGCCGGACGGAAACCACTCCTCAGTAAAAGGCACATGACAGCCCGCTTGGAGTTTGTCAAAAAGGCACCTAAATGACTCTCAGATCATGAGAAACAAGATTCTCTGGTCTGATGAAACCAACATTTAACTCTTTGGCCTGAATGCCAAGGATCACATCTGGAAGAAACCTGGCACCATCCCTACGGTAAAGCAAGTTGGTGGCAGCATCATGCTGTGGGAGTGTATTTCAGCGGCAGGGACAGGGAGACTAGTCAGGATCGAGGTAAATATGAACGGAGCAAAGTACAGAGAGACCCTTGATGAAAACCTGCTCCAAAGCACTCAGGACCTCAGACTGGGGCGAAGGTTTACCTTTCAACAGGACAACGACCCTAAGCACACAGCCAAGACAACGCAGGAGTGGCTTCGGGACAAGTCTCTGAATGTCCTTGAGCCTTGAACCCGACCGAACATCTCTGGAGAGACCTGAAAATAGCTATGCAGTGACGGGTTAGGGGAGGGTTTGGCCGGCCGGGATGTCCTTGTCCCATCGAGCTCTAGCGACTCCTGTGGCTTCCGGGTTAAGCGAGCATTGTGTCAAAGAAGCTAGACAAGACTGGGGACAAGACTGTAACTACTAATTGGATTTTTGTTTTTATTAATAATGTTAGGCTATTTGTCTGCAAATGCAAGGATGCATGGAATGCTTTATTACAAAGGTGCATTTTTAATGTAATTTTTAATGTAATGTAAATTTGCTTCCCCAAGCTTGAAACTCACGGACCGCCTATATTAGAATAACTGCCCACATTTACTCAGCCAATAAGATGAGTAACGAAGAGAAAAATCACTAGCCTATGTCAATCTACTGTTCCCCATAGTAAAAAGGTTTGAAATAGCCTATTCCAAACAGACTCTGGGACAGTTGTGGGATGATAGATCCCAAATTCATACAGTCTCATGCAACAGATCAGAATGTTTAGCATGTTAATAAACTATTATTTCTTCACATTATAACCGCAGCAATGCACACAAGGCAGTAGGCTATGCGCAAATGTTTGTTCCATAATGCCAATTAGCTTTAGATAATTGTCTTATAGGCCGTGAGTTCAGGGCTTAAGTATGCTCTATTCCCTATGTTCAACAGTTTGGACATTAATTGTACAGTGATTTAATGTATCCACAGAAATTTAAATTATAGGAGTTAACATTCTGCTAAATAATGATATCCCCCCCCACACACACACAGCCCTCCAGCCCATTTGCTGACTCAGCCCCCTCTCCCCTCTCTGTTCTGTTCTGTCGCTCTACCAGTTCTGCCACTTTTCTGCCAAAGTGTTCTCAGAAAGCTCCTGAATAAACAACGTTCAGTTCAGAGAGGTGATTTACTACCATAATGAGAGGCAAGGCAGCACGGGGCTCTAGCCCTCCAGGAAACTCTGCAGTAGTTCTTCCTAATACCCTTCCCAGAAAACGCTGTACTTCACTCACCCTTCTAAAGTAGAACACAAGACGAGATAGCCTATACTAGAACACAAGACGAGATAGCCTATACGCCTCTGCTGTTGCTATTGTGGAACATTCAACGCTATTCTACACTGTTTAGGGGTGGAATCGCTCTATGTAGAGTAAATAGGGTTTTGGTTCTAGAGTCTAGACACTGATCTTGGCTCAGTTGTGTGTGTACTCGCAGAGTGGTTGAGGTTAGGGGTTAGGGGAGGGTAATCTGATCCTAGATCTGTGGTTAAGAAAAACTTTCATCTCAAAGGCAAAGGCTATTTCACATCCCCTGTTTCTTTGTTTAACCTAATATGTATTTTTCAAGTCAGAGGTTTTACCTACTAGTCTAGAACCCGACAAAGAGAGTACAAAACTGCTGACCAAGCTTTTTTATTAGGAAACATTGTCCTATGATTCAGGAGGGAGAAACTGATGTGTGTGTGTGTGATTGTGTGTCTCTCTGTGTCCACGTCGCCAGGCTAGAACCCAGATCACCTGATAAATAGTGTAATTATTAATATTTGTAAGTGGTGTCCCATCCAGCCAGTCTATCCTCCAAACCCTTCCCTCATTCCTCCCCCCGTGGTGTTTAGAGTTACCATGTGTAACCGTAGTACCTTAATTCAGAAAAGCACGCTTCTGTGAAGCAGGGTGACAGAAAGTGTGTGTGTGTGAGTGAGTATGTAAGAGTGGTTCTGACTGAGTATGCGAGTTTGTGAGCGTGTATGTGTGTGTGACAGTCAGGCGTGGCCCAACATGGCACCGCAAATATTTATCTATGAGCAAGGGGAATGCTGGGCGCTCCAATAGGGGCCCTCCCTTCCTTCCCCTCCTCCTTACCTTCTTCCCTCCCCTCCTCCCTTCTTCCCTCCCCTCCTCCCCTCATCACCACCAGTGGAAAAAGAAAGAGAAACAAGAAAAAATCTTCTTCTTCTTCTCCCTCCGTCCGTCCCTCCCTCCCTCCCTCCCTCCCTCCCTCCCTCCCTCCCTCCCTCCCTCCCTCTCTCACTGATTCCATCACTCCCCCTCACATACGTAGGTTGGTAGATTTACAGTGTGGGTTTTTGCTCTCCTCATCCTAATAAAATGTTCTTTTTTGGAGTCCTGTGGTGAACAGATTACCTGGTCTGAACAGCATAGACAAGGCAGAGACTGAACACTGTATGGGGCTGTGTGTGTGTGTGTGTGTGTGTGCGCGCAGAGGAGGTAGTGTTGCTGGTTTAATATATAATACATCAATTATATATATGGCATTTAGCAGATGCTTTTATCCAAAGTGACTTACAGTCATGCGTGCAGAAATGTTTTACGTATGGGTGGAAATAGGTCTGAGTGTATGTGTGTCTGTGTGCGTGCACGCGACTGAGTACGTGCGTGTGTTGCTATGGGAGGAAAGCAGGAGTAGCAAAGGTAGAGTTGCTGGCTTGTAGTCTGAGGGTGTGTGTGTGTGTGTGTGTGTGTGTGTGTGTAAGGGAGAGCAGTAGGATCCAGTGGTCGTGCTGGACAGCAGGGTAACAGTAGCTGTCTGTGGTGAAGGCTAGTCATAAAGCATGTCACTGCACCGCTGCTGTTTTTAACCATCCCAGGAGACTATCTATCACCCAACACACACACACACGTTTCACAGACCTCAGCACATCGACACACAAAAAAAATAAAAAATACGCACATCAACATTTTCCCTTTACAAAACACACACACACACACACACACACACACACACACACACACACACACACACACACACACACACACACACACACACACACACACACACACACACACACACACACACACACACTCTCTCTACCAACAACAAACACACACAGTCATGCATAATGCAAATGTTACCACTCTGCCCGACTCCTGGGCACACAGTCACCACTACATATGTAAATTAGCCCTGACATGACGCACAGCAGTGGTGCTTGACGCGTGTTTTGGTTCGTAATATGATTCATATTCATTTGTACTCTAAAAGCCTTTTCAATTTAGCTGCAGTTGACCTCACTACAAAAAGACGCGATCACTCCATGACCACACACACACACACACAATCACGCCTAACCCCACCACTCTAGCCTACTAGGCTAGGCAAAGGAAACATTTATATGAAAAAGAAAATAAACGACAAAAGCCGGGGAGGGCACACGTGTTCCTGATCTGTCATCGTTTGTTGACGTAAGCCAGCCATCCCACACACACACACACACACACACACACTCGTTCATAGCCAGTGTTAATGGGGGGGGGTATGGTACTCATTTCCTTTCTATCCCTGTGTGAGTCAATCCTTTTATAAGGCCTAATGCACCAAAGATTGGGGAGAACATTGTGTGACGGATGCTAATTACGGATGCTGGCTCACTGAGCATCACAAACCGAATGGGATGGGACGTGTTCCAAATGGTAGAGACACAGATGTACATAATACACAAACACATATCAATAAAGATAGGCTTACACACCACAGAGATGCACACACACACACACACACACACACACACACACACACTATCCTCTGTGGCATTTCTATGACGAGGTATTGAGGAGTCACACACAAAATACAGCCTCCACGGTGACACACTCCTCAGAGTGTCCATGACATTTCTGCAGGAGACCTTTATTTCTGTTTCAGTGGCAGAAACCTTGAAGGATAGCGACCATTACAGGCTGCTTAATGGGAGACAGAGCAAACGTCTTCCTCCACTCTCTCTGTCCATTACCTCTGCCTGCCCTCTCTGACACATTGATGACATCGTTCAGCTACCTCTAGTTGGAGCACACATTGTTCTCCTCTGTACATGATCTACCCAGTTTTTGCCCTGTGGGTTGTGTGCGTGGTGGCGGGGGGGGGTATCAGAGAGTTGATCCTCTACAGGCACTATAACCCCTTCTCTCATCTCTCCCACCGACCCATGAGACCCTCTGCCTCAGCATTTACCCCAGCCTGTGACACACACGTCTCCCCCCTCCCCATGTGAGAACTTATCAGCAGTGTTGTCGAACGCCCACCGGCGCTAAGCTCTTTACAGACAAACCCAGTGAGTGAGTAAGTCAGAGACAGAGAGCGAGGACTAGAAAGAGAGAGAGAGAGAGAGAGAGAGAGAGAGAGAGAGAGAGAGAGAGAGAGAGAGGGCTAGGGATGGTAAAGCATAGATCGCTGGGGTTAGCAGCAGTACTGATGATGACAGTTACTCAACACTGGGAGAACAGGAGGAATAAGAGAAGGAGGTGTTGGGAAAAGGGAGAGAGAGCGGAGAGAAAGAGAGAAGGCAACGAGGCGAACGAGTGCAACGGAGAGCGAAAGAGAGGGAGCAAGAGGGGGAGACGGTGCATGAGGAGAGGAGTGAGAGAATGCAAAACAGAGAGAGAAAGTGGTAGAGAAGAGGGAGAGAATGCAAGAAAGACAGAGGATAGATGAAACAAACAAACGAAATGCCAAAAAACTAAGTGAGGGTGAAAAAGAAAGAAAGGGAAGAACCCCCTTTTCCGTCCACAGAGATGTGCTCCTATGGACTCAATGACCCCCTCCCTGAGCCTGTACTACGCGCATACATACATACATACATACATACATACATACATACATACATACATACATACATACATACATACATACATACATACATACATACATACATACATACATACATACATACATACATACATACATACATACATACCACAGCACGCTTGAACACACAGACACACACACCATACCACAGCAGACAATCACTGCTCTGTACCTATGTAAAACTGATCTGCACAGTTCCTGGCAGGTGGCCACAACCATCAAGGAACTATATACTGTACTAGTACATACACACACACAACCACTCACACACACACACACACACACATAACCACGCACACAACCACAACCACGCACACAACCACAACTCCTCACACAACCCCTCACACACAACCACTCACACAACCACTCACACAACCACACACACACAAAAACAAACACCCGGCGGAACTCTCCTTAAGAGTGGAAGAGAGGATGGGAGAGGGAGGAAGAGAGAGGAAGAGAGAGGGAGGAAGGAAGAGGGAGGAAGGAAGAGAGGAAGAGGAGGGAGGAAGCGGAGGAAGAGAGGGAGGGAGGAAGAGAGAGGGAGGAAGAGAGAGGGAGGAAGAGAGGAAGAGAGGGGGAGTAAAAGCGGTGAGAGAGGAGGAGCAAGAGAGAGAGGGAAAGAGTGAGAGCAAAAGAGAGAGAGGGAGAAAAGGAGAGAGTGTGAGTGTACTTCCAAGATAGCAGTCTTAAGGCCTTCCGCAGGCTTGAGGCTGGCGCAGGACTTTGGGAATTAGGTGAGAGGCTATTTTCTGTGGTTTGATTGGCTTACAGATCAGTCTGAGCCTTTCTTATTGAGGAGCCCCAAACATGTGTGTGACTGTACTGTGTATATAAACACAGCAACCAGAGAGCTTATTACAATCTAATAGCTTTGATTTGAGGAACACACACACACAATCTTTCTTGTCTTGGGCAAGTTCCCTTAACACGGTGTGTGTGTGTGTGTGTGTGTGTGTGTGTGTGTGTGTGTCTGTGTGCGTGTGGGGGTGTCTGTGCGTGCGTGCGGGGGCGTTCCCCAGTGCATTTCAATAAAGCAGAAGCCAGTCAAAACACGACTAGCCTACTGAGTCATTTTGTCTCCTCATTAGAATCAACCAGACTGGCAGACGGTGTGAGAACGAGTGTGTGTGTGTGTGTGTGTGTGTGTGTGTGTGTAGAGATTACATTCATGTTACCTGTATTTTAAATACAATTTGGTTGTCCAAAATACTATCAGCTTGCACTGCTGATGAATGCCTTGATCTCTGGTTCAATGACGTTGTTGTTTCGTCTATTAAATCGCTTCCAATAGATCTGAAAATGATGCAATACCCATGAATCTAACCGACTGTCTGTTTATAATAGAGGGAATTTGCACTGGCTTCAGCCATGATGGGATGAGAGAGAAATTAAATATCTGCACGTCACCTGCAGGTGCGAGCGTGTCTGTTTCACTGTCCAATCCGAGGCTCGAACATGATCTGAGCGCGTGATCTGAGGCTGTTTGGTCTCTTGGGCATCAACTTGGGAAAGCCTCAAGGGAGAGCGGACAGTGCATTATAAACAAAGAGCAGTATATATTGCCCAAAAAATAACACACATATATATATATTTTTTTTTTTGAGGATTGGAGAAAAGTGAGGCGGGGAATACGTTAAACAGTAATTCAACTTTGTCCGGCCTTACTGAGAATGTTGTTGTTTGTCGGGCCATCTACTTGCAAATGTATTGCAAATGTATTTGAAGTGTTTCGTATTTTATTTTGACACATTAATCTTTGTGGTATTTTGTAATTGTATTTATACACTTTGCCCATCCTGTGTATGTGTGTCAGAGAATAATTTATTATCAGTCAGTGGGTGAACTTGATATTAGTGATGGGGGGAAATAAATGTATATATCAGAATATAATTTACCATATGCATCTCAATATTATTTTGGACAATATCGCAATATTATTTTTGCGCTAGTCGGCTGTACCTGCACCAAAACTACAGTGATAGGCTGTTCTCCAGCTTCTTTTTAAATAGTGAGCCAATTTATTTTCAGCACTTTTATTTCAACGGATCAAAACTTGTTTTCTCACGTCTCTCTCTTGTCCTTCTGCAGCAGAATTTCCAAGAGGGTAAACAGTTTTCAGCGTAAACTTAAACGACTAAAACCAGATATTAAGTAGGTAGAAAAGATAATGTAGCAATACTGTATCTATTTTTTATTTTTTTTAAATAGGATCATCTTTCAGAACTAACAATCACCAAAATAAAAACTACACTAAATTCCAAAAATGTAATTATAATTATTATAATTATTATTGTTATAATGTTTGAGTCACTCAAATAGCATAAGAACAAGGCATAAGAACAAGGAAAATGTAGGACATTAGCTTTAAAACATTTTCTCTCAGCCCCATGGAAAACCGGTGCCATTGACCACGCCCACTACCCGCACCCCTCCACTCCCCGCCGCTAACTTTGCCACCGATGCTGAAAAAAACAAATCATTGGGGAAACACTGCATAGGTATCGTGATAATATTGCATCGTGAGGTCCCTGGCAATCCCCAGCCCTACTTGATATACTAGTGTACTTAGGGATGGGATTGGGTGTGTTACTGAAACAGGATCTTAACAAGAGAGTGGCCTATGAATTTATTCAACAAACACACTCACACACACCAGATACCATCACAACAAGCTTGCATAGTACATACATGCACCCGCAACCCCCACATCTGTGTACGTCGGCCCATACATACAATACACACAAAAGCACTGAGGTCTATTGTGACACTCTCTCCTTATCACCCCATATCTCTTTTCTCCCGCTGTCCTTCTCTTGAGCATAAAAATGAAGCTAGTCCGGTCTTTCACCATGACAACCCATGAACAACAAGGTCACCAACACACTTAAGGTCACACAGTCGTGCTCTTATACTCACACGCACATACACAATTTCCCAGCACTATCAGAAATCTCCCACCAAGTGTGTGTGCGCTTGCAGAACGGAACTGAGGAGACAAACAATTGGGAAGATGGGAGATGGTTGGAAGAGATTGGACAGAGTTGAGTGAGAGAAGGAGAGATAAGGTGGCGAGACTGATAGGATAAAATGAAGAGTTAACCAAGAAAGAGAGACAGAGCAGAGAAGAAGAGCAGGAAATAAAGGGTAGGCAGGGCTATATGGCGCCAGGTTAAGAGCGTTGAGACAGTTACCAAAAGGTCGCCGTTTCGAATCCAAACTGTTCATGTGCACTTAACCCTAATTGCTCCTGTAAGTCACTCTGGATAAGAGTGTCTGCTGAATGACTAAATGTATAGACAGAGCGATAAAGAGCAGGACAGAAAGAGACTTTATTTGTACTTCTATAATTTGCATCGCTAAGGAAACAGAGCTAAACTAAACACACTTCCTCTCCCGCCGGCAGAAATTCCAAGAAAATCTCTCTCTCTGTTTTGAAGTAGAGTATGTTGTGGCAGGTGTATGAATAATAAGGATGAAGATGATGATGATAATAATAATACCAATTAGCTGGCCTTACTGTCTTACTGTGAGAGACGTTGGCAGCATAGCTTCTGTTCACTTTAATCTCATGTAACTGACAGATGTCCCTCTCCCTCTCCGTCTCCCCCTCCCCCTCCCTCGTTGTTGCTCAATATTTGTTCCTGTACAACTTCTGAGTACCACCATGTGTAGCGCGCCATTCTCCTGCTTGTGTACTAAGGCTAACACTGTTGACTGTCCACAATAGGCAATAAAAAGGCTATTGTGGACAAAAAAATCATCCACTGCCCTAGAATATTACAACACAGAAGAGGGAATATAATATTACAACACAGAAGAAGGAATATAATATTACAACACAGAAGAGGGAATATAATATTACATCACAGAAGAGGGAATATAATATTACAACACAGAAGAGGGAATATAATATTACAACACAGAAGAGGGAATATAATATTACACAACAGAAGAGGGAATATAATATTACATCACAGAAGAGGGAATATAATATTACAACACAGAAGAGGGAATATAATATTACACCACAGAGGAGGGAATAGAATATTACACCACAGAGGAGGGAATAGAATATTACAACACAATAGAATAGAATATTACAACACAGAGGAGATAATAGAGTATTACAACACAGAGGAGGGAATAGAGTATTACAACACGGAGGGAATATAATATTACAACACAGAAGAGGGAATAGAATATTACACCACAGAGGAGGGAATATAATATTACAACACAGAGGAGGGAATAGAATATTACAACACAGAGGAGGGAATAGAATATTACAACACAGAAGGAATAGAATATTACAACACAGAGGAGGGAATAGAGTATTACAACACGGAGGGAATATAATATTACAACACAGAAGAGGGAATAGAATATTACAACACAGAGGAGGGAATATAATATTACACCACAGAGGAGGGAATATAATATTACAACACAGAGGAGGGAATAGAATATTACAACACAGAGGGAATATAATATTACAACACAGAAGAGGGAATAGAATATTACAACACAGAGGAGGGAATATAATATTACACCACAGAGGAGGGAATATAATATTACAACTCAGAGGAGGGAATAGAGTATTACAACACAGAGGGAATAGAATATTACAACACAGAGGAGGGAATAGAGTATTACAACACGGAGGGAATATAATATTACAACACAGAAGAGGGAATAGAATATTACAACACAGAGGAGGGAATATAATATTACACCACAGAGGAGGGAATATAATATTACAACACAGAGGAGGGAATATAATATTACAACACAGAGGAGAGAATAGAATATTACAACACAGAGGATATAATAGAGTATTACAACACAGAGGAGGGAATATAATATTACAACACAGAGGAGGGAATATAATATTACAACACAGAGGAGAGAATAGAGTATTACAACACAGAGGGAATATAATATTACAACACAGAGGAGGGAATATAATATTACAACACAGAGGAGAGAATAGAGTATTACAACACAGAGGGAATATAATATTACAACACAGAGGAGGGAATATAATATTACAACACAGAGGAGGGAATATAATATTACAACACAGAGGAGAGAATATAATATTACAACACAGAGGGAATATAATATTACAACACAGAAGAGGGAATAGAATATTACAACACAGAGGAGGGAATATAATATTACAACACAGAGGAGGGAATATAATATTACAACACAGAAGAGGGAATAGAGTATTACAACACAGAAGAGGGAATAGAGTATTACAACACAGAAGAGGGAATATAATATTACACCACAGAGGAGGGAATAGAATATTATAACACAGAGGAGGGAATAGAATATTACAACACAGAGGAGAGAATATAATATTACACCACAGAGGAGGGAATATAATATTACAACACAGAGGAGGGAATATAATATTACAACACAGAGGAGAGAATAGAATATTACAACACAGAGGATATAATAGAGTATTACAACACAGAGGAGGGAATATAATATTACAACACAGAGGAGGGAATATAATATTACAACACAGAGGAGAGAATAGAGTATTACAACACAGAGGGAATAGAATATTACAACACAGAGGAGGGAATATAATATTACAACACAGAGGAGAGAATAGAGTATTACAACACAGAGGAGGGAATATTATATTACAACACAGAGGAGGGAATATAATATTACAACACAGAGGAGGGAATAGAATATTACAACACAGAGGAGGGAATAGAGTATTACAACACAGAGGAGGGAATAGAGTATTACAACACGGAGGGAATATAATATTACAACACAGAAGAGGGAATAGAATATTACACCACAGAGGAGGGAATATAATATTACAACACAGAGGAGGGAATATAATATTACAACACAGAGGAGAGAATAGAATATTACAACACAGAGGAGATAATAGAGCATTACAACACAGAGGAGGGAATATAATATTACAACACAGAGGAGGGAATATAATATTACAACACAGAGGAGAGAATAGAGTATTACAACACAGAGGGAATAGAATATTACAACACAGAGGAGGGAATATAATATTACAACACAGAGGAGAGAATAGAGTATTACAACACAGAGGGAATATAATATTACAACACAGAGGAGGGAATATAATATTACAACACAGAGGAGGGAATAGAATATTACACCACAGAGGAGGGAATATAATATTACAACACAGAGGAGGGAATATAATATTACAACACAGAGGAGAGAATAGAATATTACAACACAGAGGAGATAATAGAGCATTACAACACAGAGGAGGGAATATAATATTACAACACAGAGGAGGGAATATAATATTACAACACAGAGGAGAGAATAGAGTATTACAACACAGAGGGAATAGAATATTACAACACAGAGGAGGGAATATAATATTACAACACAGAGGAGAGAATAGAGTATTACAACACAGAGGGAATATAATATTACAATACAGAGGAGGGAATATAATATTACAACACAGAGGAGGGAATATAATATTACAACACAGAGGAGAGAATAGAGTATTACAACACAGAGGAGGGAATATAATATTACAACACAGAAGAGGGAATATAATATTACAACACAGAGGAGGGAATATAATATTACAACACAGAGGAGGGAATAGAGTGGAGGAGAAAGATAACACAGAATACATGAATAGATTCTCTCTCTCCCTCCATTCTTTACAGAACCAGATCCTCCCATTTACTCTCCTCTCTCACTGTAGTCAATGGGAGATTAGGCCGCGCAAGCCAGTATCTCAGGGACAGACGCAACACACACACACATTGACACAACACACAGGCACACACACAAGCAGGTGAACTTTAAAGGACATAAATGCATGTGCACACACACGTACACACGCACACACACATACACACACACACACACACACACACACACACACACGCACACACATGTACACACACACACACACACACACACGTACACACACACACGTACACACACACACACACGTACACACGCACACACACACAAACACGCACACACACACACACGCACACACACACACACACACACACACACACACACACACACACACATACACTCTTTTACGTAATTTACACAGGCAAACTTTGGTCAGGTGACACAGGTGACTCCAGGTGACATAACGATGACAGAACAAACATGCCATTTGTGGTTTTATTTTCCTGTTCTGCTGGCCTTGTGCCTCTCATCAAACTCCTACTCTCAACAGTACAGTGGAAAGATCTACTCTGTTGAGCTCTATGATAAAAACCCCAGTGTGTGTGTGTGTGTGTGTGTGTGTGTGTGGTAAACCTCCCCTGCCTATGCTGTGTTGTGTTCCAGAGTGGGCTGGGACCGTATTGTACCCTGATGTTGAAAGCTGTAGCACCACATTACGTTTTGCTGACTGTTGCTGGGCTGGCCATGGTCATGCAGATGGAGTTCAGCACGGGGGTCGAGGGTGTGTGTGTGTGTGTGTGTGTGTGGCTCGATCACCCACTCCCAGGGGTTTTGCGTTGGGTTGCGGTCCACCCATGTAGGGGTACATTAAACTACTTCACTAACATTCAACTGGATTCATGACAATGTGGTGTAATGAGTGAACTGGCATCTGTGGCACGGAGAGATGATGTCACTAAATGGAATGTGGTGCTCAGGGTCCGGGTGGATATAAAAATCACTCAAACAGTACTGCGTCCCAAATGGAATCCTATTCCCTTTATAGTACACTACTTTTGACCAGGGCCCATAGGGAATAGGGTGACTTTTGGGATAGATACTAACACACCACTATGTACTTTACAAGGGACTGTGAGACTCAGACCACCACAGGGTAACAACTGGGGGCTTATAAAAAATTAAATATCCTTGACATGGTTTCATACAAGACTGTAACAAACGTCTCTGTACCGTGAGATCACTGGTTGAGTAGAGTGCTATGGAAAGCAATACCCAGTATCGTTTGTACACGGAAAAATAACAGATGTACGAGCCCTAACAGGAAACAACACATGGAAGAGGTCGAGCTGAGGTTACAGTAGGTTCTGCTACATTAGAAATATATAGTGGCTATATAACGTATTTCCATATTGTATTTTTTACTTCCAATCCAATTCTGCCATAGACACCATTAGGACATTCATTGTTTTAAGAGAACTGCAACACTGCCAATAGTAATCAGTTCTATAGCTAGATTAGTGTTAAATCCATAACAGAGCTCACATCTTACCCAATATAGACTGTGTATAATCTGTGGTGCACAGGCTTGACACGTTGGGGAGAATACATTACAGTAGATTATAGTGGTATATAATTGGGTCAGAACTAGACAGAGGATTACAAACATAGTCTAATCTCCATCGCTCTTCTCTTGAGTTGAACCCTTTCTGAGCTAGCAACAGCAACTAGATCTGGTCCCTAAGGACCTCCAGGACCCGACTTCGCTCACATGGCTATAGACATAGAAAGGATGGTTTTAGACAGGAAACAAATCAGATTTGAATCCTGATAAAGTAGACTGACTTTTAACAGTGGAAAAATGTGAAGATGTTATCAAAACGGATCAAATCATGCAACATCTGTGGCAGCATTCATTTCATAATAACCTATTTTTTCGGCATGATCCATGACAAGGCAGTAAGTGACGCATGGGATGCAATTGGCGAGCTGTACAATATTCAAAGCTCCCGTAAACACTTTATTTGACAGTTTCCCAAACATTGGTGACATCTCTGTATATTTATAGTGTCAAAATGTCACCAAGGGGAAACTAATTGTGTGACTAACTGTACCGAATGTCATATCTAGTCAGATAATGTACTCTGCACTGTCTGCAACAGTCCTACACTGCCATGTAAGAAAGAAGGGTATTTTTATACCAAACGCAGTACACATACTGTGCACTGACTGCAGTCATGATCTAACAAGTCCAAAAGAAGAGTTACAGGTTAGAGATTAAATGACAGAGTAGACTTGTTCAGTCTGTTAGACTGTAAGATTTCTGTCCTGTAAACTCCAACAACAAGGAGAGCCATTCTTTCTGGTGGTGTGTGTTGAGGGAGGGGGAGATGGATTAAATACTTCTAAACTACCTCGGCTCAACTTCCCTCTATCCCTCACATCTCTGAGGCACTTACCACATGGTGAGCAGCCACCACAGCACAGCGAGGCCAGATGTGTGTGTGTGTGTGTGTGTGTGTGTGTGTGTGTGTGTGTGTGTGTGTGTGTGTGTGTGTGTGTGTGTGTGAGAGAGAGAGAGTGAGAGATTTTGGTAAATGGTTCTTATTGTTCCCCTCGCTCCCAAGTGTGTGTGTACCCCCGTGTGAGTGTGTGCCCCGAACAAGCAGGAGTTCCACACGTGGCATGTGGCTTTAAGGAGGTGCCAACATGCCATGTCGCCCTCAGGCTTGCCAGGAAGCAGGGTGGCGTTACAGTGTTACAGGGCAGCGCCATGCTACTGCCATGTATACCAGGCTATACCAAATGGCAGTGACCCGCATTTCTTGCACTGTTTTGTGCCTCTCTATTCCACCTCTTTCAGGAGATAGAATACAATGTATTGAAATGAAAAGGTTGAAACGTATCAGATCCTGTGTCAGTGGTTGGGTGTAACTCAAGAGGTTAGGGGTTAGGGGCTTGGGGTAGCGGCTAGGTGTCGGTTTAGCATTGGTAGTTTATTTCAAATGTTGGCATGGCCTACAGGGTGATTTGATTTCCATCATCATCCTTTTCAGGAAAAATAAACGTAATTCACTCCTTGGTAAACACATGCACTCATCCCATCCATCCCATTCAGTTTGAAAGGACCTTTCTCCAGGTACTGTAGTTGAAACACACACACGTGAGTTGGTACCACACGGTCGTGTGCTTCAGGAGGGGACGTGTTCACAGTGCAGTTGTCATCTAAATCATGAGCTCCCATTAAACAACAATTAAAATGGTTACACTCTAGGTCAGTGGTTCCCAAATCAGGGGTCGGGACCCAATTTGGGGTCACCGAAAGTGAAAAAGGTCACATTGAGAAAATCTGTAATCTTATCAAACAAATTAAGATTTTTTTTCTCTTCAAATGGTTATAGAATACAACTTTTAGTGTCAACTACTATTAGAATGCACTTTCATGTAATTATGTGTTGTAACACAGCCTGGGGAACATAAGATAGACTTAATATGAGCACCCAGCATTAACTAGGGAATAGCATTTTTCAAAGTGGGGTCTCCTGAATTTTCTAGTGTCAATTTGCGGTCATGTGCTGGTAAAGTTTGGGAAGTGCTCCCATGTACTCAATGACCCCTTGAGGCTGTACTACGAGAGAGAGAGAGAGAGAGAGAGAGAGAGAGAGAGAGAGAGAGAGAGAGAGAGAGAGAGAGAGAGAGAGAGAGAGAACTCACACACACCACACACACACACACGCGGGAGCCTGCCAGAAAAAAATCCCCACAAATACCATGGAGTTAGTTGACCAAACATTTTTAGGCTTAAATAAAAGGCACAGACGAAGCGATTAATTGCTTCCAAACCGCGCCGTAATCCACAGATCAATCTGTACTTTTGGACAATTCATTCTCTCTCTCTATTTCATTAATTCTCTCTATCCTAGTTGCTTTCCTCTCTTCAATAAGAGGGGGGAATTCCCATGTACTCCCAAAGTCTATTTTTATCTGCCTTCTGTCATCGTTCTGGGATGGAGTGAGGCACAATGTGAAAACAGAGGGGGAGAGAGGGAGAGAGAGGGTAAAGAATGAGACAGTGAGAGGAGAGAAAGAGATGATAAGGAGAGGGAGAAGAGTGGAAAAAAGACAAGATGAAAGAGTGAAAAAGAAGAGAGGGAGAGAGAGAGAGAGAGAGAGGTATAGAGAGAGAGAAAGAGAGAGGGAGAGAGAGAGCTAGAAAACTTTCAGGGGGAGAGGAGAGGAACTCAGTTCAGCCTGGCCCAGCTGAAGGTAACTGGCAACCCACCGCGGCAGAAACACCCAAACAAAAGGATAATTTATTGGAGGAAGAAAAACGGGGGAGACTGAATGGACTGGAGAGATGAAGGGAGGAGGGACACTGTACAGAGATATTTGATTTGGGAGCAGTGTGCGTTAGTGAAAAGCTGGCACCCTCTCAACATTCGGAACCAACAGGTAACATTCTGCCCCATGCTGACTCGCTGACGCGACCATGCTAATGTGCACAGCCAGAGATTTCCCATAAGGACCCACTGTGGTGGGCTAGCACTAACGTTAAAATCCTCCAAAAAGGCCCACTATGGAGGCTAGCTAATGCTGCTAACGTTCTCCATAAAGGCCCCCTGTTTGAAGTCTAGCAAGCCTAGCACTTCACTAGTTAATACTGGCTTATAAATCCCCACTCAGGGTTTATCTGGGGTCTATCTATTTAAACAGCAGACAGACTTCTCTAATGAGCCAATTCTGGCTAAGTCAGGGAGGACAGTGGCTTCTCTCATAGAGAATGTTTGTCTCTTCCTCAGAGAACATGTTTGTCAGAAATTGAGCTAGGCTAGGATAGGAGTTGTAAGCTACATGTCAGCTGGTGATATTGAGTGTGAGTCCAACTATTAACTTTTTCCCAAATGTTTATTTTGCCATTTCCTGTAAATAAACGTGCATAATTATGTAATAGTGTCAATAGAATGTGCAGTCTGAGATGCTATGAAAAAAATCTAAGCAAATTCTCATTGCTACAAATAAAGATTTAATTAAAATAATAAGATTTAGACCCTTTAGACAAAACAGATAAAAAAAACATATGTACATTAGCTAAAGATAGTAGACTCACCATATATTTGCCTTATTTAGGCTTAAATAGACAGTAACAAAAATCTGATTTGTGTGTGTGTGTGTGTGTGTGTGGTGACTGCTGAGTAATCCGGCACCTGCCTATAAGCATAGATAGACAGAATCTAAAATGCCACAGTTTCATGTGAAAAATGTAGACAGTAGAAGAAGGACAAAGGAATGGAGGGGGGAGAGAGAGAGAGAGAGAGAGAGAGGGAGAGAGAGAGAGAGAGAAAGAGAAAGACAGAGAAAGAGAGGGGGGAGAGAGGGGGAGACAGAATGAGAGTAAGAGGCATAGGAGGAGGAGAGCATCCAAAGCTGCACACAAAACATCACAGAGAGAGGACATTGGCAAAAGGAGTAGAAATTAACTCTCACCTGTACCGTCTTCGTTTCCGTTCGGATGCGTCCGCAGTTCCTCTGACTTGTAGAAGTCAATGCTGGCATAGGTGTTGAGGTTGGAGCCTCCACTGCCCCCAACACCCGCCCCGGACACTCCTGCCCCGCCCCCCCCATTCAGCACGGATGAGTAGAGGCGAGGGGGGATCACCTGGATGGTTGAGGACCCGTCTAAGGCTGAATGAGGGCTCTCTTTGTTGGCCAAGTCCAAGTCTATGTAGTTGAGGCCTTGCTCCATGGACAAAGCCTGGGCAGCGGGTAGGCCATGCCCAGGGTGGAGGAACTGCGAGGGGAGATGCTCGGCCGACGCTCCATTCCCCCACAGCATGCCCTCGAAACCCAGTCGGCGAGCCACGGCCTGGGCGTGCTCCGGGAAGAGAGAGGCAACAGAGGAGGAGTTGGAGGAGGAAGAGGAGGGGGGAGGGAGAGAGGGGGAGGCGAGGAAGGTTTCGGAGCAGTGGCGCCTGCGGCCCTGGGGGTCGGCCCGGATCACTTTAGCGCCGTGGTCTGGGTTGGGCCCAAGTTTAGGCAGGGGGAAGTCCAAGCCCAGGGTGACGACAGGGACTGGGGGATCGGGCCTGGCTGGGGAGGGGGCTTTGGGGAAGGTGTTGTTGGACGTGGAGCTGGGGACAGTGTTGTTGTTCAGGCTGAATGCCATCTCTGTATAGTCCCCGTAGGTGGTAGGGGACTCTGATTGAGGCACCACTACAGGGGAAGTCTGTCCGTTTGTCCTGGGCCCCACTTCATCCCCCTCTAGCCCCCCTTGCTGCTGAAGGGCCACCCTGCGCTCGTCGCGGGCCTTGGGGGCCAGGGTCATGGGAGGGGGCGTGGGAAGGGTGGGGAAGGAGGGGAAGCCCAGTGGTGTCAGGGAGAGGGGAGAGGGGGACGGTGAGGGCCGCAGGTCCATGTTGACATACTCTGAGGCGGATGGAGGGGTGAGGGGCGTGAGGGGGGTCTGGGGGGTGGAGGGGCTTCGGGAGAGGGGCAAGAACCCCCCCAGGCAAGAGGCGGGCCGATGTGAGGGGCGCTGGCTGGAGCCGTGAGGCAGGGACATCCCATGTCTGAGTCCCCTCCCTCCCCCACCTCCTGGCCCTCCTCTGGTGCTTTTGTCCCCCTTGAATTCGATGCTGACGTACTCCCCTGGGCTCTTGGGCTCCGGGGGGAGGGGGTTCTCACGGACCCTGGGGAGGGTGTTGGCTTTGGACACGTCCACAAACAGGCTGACAGGCCGGGTCCTAGGTCCCCGCTGCTGGCCCTGCTTGGGGGCCGCCCGTCTCTGCTGGAGGAGCCCCATGTCTTTAGAGTGAGCTCCCCAACCCGAGGATCCGGCTCCCTGGGGAGCCCTGTCCTCGTTCTCCCCTAGGCTCTCGCTGCTGGCAGAGCTAGAGGAGTATGAGGACGAGGAGAGGGACAGGTGGCGACCTTGGACCGCACCCAAATTGGGGTCCTGTCGAACCACCACCGCCCTGCCAACTCCTCTACCATCACTACTCCCATTGGGCCTCCCATTGTGACCACCAGGTGGCGTGTGTTTGTAGGAGCGGGGCAGTGAGTAGTAGGAGTAGACCATCTTGGGGGCCTTCTGCGAGGGGTGGTGGTCTGTCTGAGGGGGTTGCTCGGGGGGAGGGGGGCTGCTGTTGGCCGATCGGGTGCTGATGGGGGACATGTTCATGTAGTCACTGCCAGCCCGGCTGTCGGCGCTGCTGCTGTCCACCCAGGCCACGCCTCCCAGGCAGCCACGCTGGTCCGGAGAGCAGCTGCTGTTGGGTGACATCATCATGTAGCCGTCGCCGGCGCCGGGAGGGGGCCGGATCTGCTGCGGTGGGGACACGCTGTTGTTAGGCGTCATGGCCATGTAGTCATCTGCCGGCTTGGACTCAGAGTCGGCAACGGAGACGGAAAGTGAGTGGGTGAGGGAGACTGGCGGTTGGGTCACCCCTCCCGGTAGCATGGACATGTAGCCGTTATCCCGTACTATACCTCCACCCCCACCTCCACCACCAACCAACTCTACAGCGACGTCCAGGTATCCCCCTCCCCCCCCACCTCCACCGGGACTCATCTCGGAGTCTCTCTGTGAGGAGATGCAGAAGGAATCCCCGCTGCGGGACATGATGGCGTAGTCCGCCGCATCTTCATCCGGCTCCTCCTCCCCCCTGTGGGGTCGCGGGGCCAAGCGCTCCAGGGCCATGGGCGGCAGGGATGCCCGCTTGCTCAGCAGCCGCCTCTCGGCTTCACATTCCCGGCTAGAGGAGCGCCGCAGGACCCTCCTGGTCTGGGGCTGGTGGGAAGGGGCTGAGCTGGATGCTCCACCAGGTAGAGAGACGGATGTTGGGGCTCCACCACCACCTCGCTGGCCCATTAGGATGTAGTTAGCAGCCTCGTCGTCCAGGGATTGATCATGGCCTGACCTGACTGACCCTCCAGGCATGTTGGGGGAGGGGGCGGAGTGCTCCCCAGGGCTGGAGCCGTACTCGTCCGAGGAGCCGTAGTCGCTGGGGGAGCCCGACACGGAAGCGCTGTGGGAGGGGAGACGGCTGTAGGCATCGGCCCCTGCTGCTCCTCCCCCTCCTCCGGTTGCACCCACCACTACCCCAAACTCGGAGCCGTGTCCGGAGCTGGAGGACAGGCTGGGGGCCGGGGAGGGGGCTGGGGTGGAGACGGAGCGCATCAGTCCCAGGGAGTTGTTCTTGGTCGGGGTGGAGGCGGAGCGGGCCAACTTGGACCTGAGGATAGGCGTGGTGGAGCAGGACCCGTTGGTGGTAGGACTGGAACTCTGACCTCCACCTCCACACGCTCCCCCCACGCTATCTTCTCCTTTACCCCCATCAATGGCTGTGCCTGACCTGGGAAAGCTGTGGCGGGGGGTGGGCGATGTGTTGGCACTGTTGCCGCCAGTTCCAGAACCTCCGGGCGGCTCGGTGCGAGGCCTGCGGGTGAAGCCCACCTGGCTGGGGGGCGGGTTGGGGTGGTGGCGTCGCGAGGGGACACTGATGGGATTGGAGGCGGTGGCTCCCCCACCTGGACCAGAGTTGGACTGTGACTTGCTGCGTTGGCGGAACTCCTCACTCAGGGCTTTCATGGCTTCCAGTAGGGTCTCATGCATGTTCTGGGCCACCACTGAGTCATCCACCTGCAAGAGGCAGAACACAGTCATACTCTATGGGCTTACAACCACGTTGTAACCTCTAATCCATAATATTAACCAGGGTTCCCCAATAGGCAGCCCACGGGCCAAATTCGGCCCATGGGTGATTTTATTTGGCCCCCCAAGTTTTCTGAGAAAAAAACGTCTGAAAGTAATTGGGGACCCATGCTTTAACCTAAGCTTAACCAAACCCATAACAAATTCCCTACTGTAACTTTTCCTTTGAGTTTAGCCAACATCAAATGGTCATGCATCAGGAGGAATACACTGCTTGCCAATCAAAACACCATAGCCATTCACGATTGTAACCCCAGAGACCGGCCTGTGTTACATTTAATCTCACCTGCATCCAGAACTCCCCGGGGCCCGTGACCGCAGAGCGACCGACCTCCACGAAGAAGAAGTTCTCGGAGTGACCACAGCGCCGCACGTTCATCAACTGCAGGACCACGGCGGCTGCGTCCGAGTTGAGCTTGACGAAGTTGACCGTCTTGTCGGTGAGGCACAGCCGGTAGACACCCACCAGATTCTTGGCCTGGCCCAGCCCTTTAGGCCACACCTTGACCTGCCACACCTCCTTGAAGGCAGGGCCTGGGGTGGGCACGCCGTAGTCCCCTCCAGCACCTGTGTCAGTAGTAGGCGTCTTACCTGGAAAGGAGGAGAGAGGGGAAGAGAGAGAGGAAGAGAGAGAGGAACAGAGAGGAAGGGAGAGAGGAACAGAGGGAAAGAGCAAAGGGAAGAGAGAGGGAAAGAGAGGAAGGGATGTATAAAGACAGAGAAAAGAAAGTTAAGGAAACGTGTTTGATAAGGAGAAAGAAATGGATCAAGAAAGAGAGAGAGAGTGAGTGAGGGACAGGTGGGTGGATAGAGGGATGGAAAAAAGGGATAGAAACAAGTGGGTGGATAAAGGGATGGAAAGAGAGAGAGAGAGAGAGCGAGGTTATTAATGTGGGTTGTGAGGAAGTTCACAAAGGAACAAATTGGTAAATCACCCACGTTGTAAAGGACCAACATGACTGTCGTGCATCAGTTGCCAGGGGGAATGTGAGGTGAAAGCACCACTATTTATGTAGCCCATGAGAACAAGCCTCCGCCATTATGCAAGCTGTGCTGATATCGAGCTTTTTAGCAAACTCTGAACAATCCGCTTTTCAGGCGAGCATGCAGTGGCTTGTGAGCCCTGCTCTCTCTGCACCTGCATGTTCCAACTCGGTGGCTACACACACACACACCTACACACACACACCTACACACACACCTACACACACACACCTACACACACACACCTACACACACACACCTACACACACACACACACACACACACCTACACACACACACCTACACACACACACCTACACACACACACCTACACACACACACACACACACACCTACACACACACACCTACACACACACACCTACACACACACACACACACACACACACACACACACACACACACACACACACACACACACACACACACACACACACACACACACACACACACACACACACACACACACACACACACACACACACACACACACACACAGAATATTCAAAAGGACAATGACTATGAAAAAAAGGCTAAACTGTTTTGGAAATAATTTAACTGATACTGCAATAGATACCATCTATCCCACCTATCGGTGGCCCGTATGCTGAGTTCTTTCCATACACTTGGTTGGTGTTTGCAGGTTTGAGACGTTCTGAATACATTAGAACCCTATAGACTAGTTAATTTACTGTATAGAGTTCAGTTGCAGTATGAAGACACTCATTTACAATGAATTCACTGTATAGAGAGAGAAGACCACGCCTTTCTTGAGACTGAGCTCGCCTGGTCCGATAAGGAACAATGATGTCCTCTGTCAATATCAGTGGTATGTAAGGGGACCAGAACACCTGTTTAATAACTGCTTTCATGGATACGAATGGGGTCAATGATTCCTTGACTGACCCACACACTCTGAGACTATATGATTAGACTATTAGCTCATACAGGCTTCTCTGCCAACTTCACCTTAACAGTTGAGAACCTCCACTCTTCCATAAACTCCAACACTATTATCATACTTGAGAGTGTGCATGTGCGTGTGTGTGTGTTCACACACTTTAATGAAGTGGCATTGCCTTGTCTTCTGGATAGTAGAGATTCAATTATGAGCAGGGAAACTTGGCCCTCGACTCATGGTCCTCCTGGAATTAGAAGTTGTTTTGACTCAATGGAGGAACGTAGTCAGAGAAATGCTGATGAATGTCTTGCTCAAGCTTTGTATACAACTGGTTCCCCTCTGATGCTCACAGGCAATGTGTATTGGAAGAGATTTCTGAATGTTCTTCGCCCAGCATACACCCCTCCAACCAGTCATGCTTTATCTACTAATTTGCTGGATGCAGATTCAACAGAGTTCAAGTGAAGGTCAAGCAAATCATAGAGAAAGCAGACTGTATTGCAATCATCTCTGATGGGTGGTCGAATGTTCGTGGGCAAGTAATAATTAACTACATAATCTCCACCCCTCAACCAGTATTCTACAAGAGCACACACACAAGAGACAACAGACACACCGTTCTCTACATTGCAGATGAGCTGAAGGCAGTCATCAATGACCTTAGACCACAGAAGGTATTTGCACTGGACAATGCTGTGAACATGAAGGTTGCTTGGTCTAAAGTGGAGGAGTCCTACCCTCACATCACACCCATTGGCTGTGCTGCTCATGCATTGAATCTGCTCCTCAAGGACATCATGGCACTGAAAACAATGGAAACAATGGATACACTCTACAAGAGAGCCAAGGAAATGGTTAGGTATGCAAAGGGTCAGCAGCAATCTACCTCACCAAGCAAAGTGAGAAGAATAAGAGCACTACATTGAAGCTGCCCAGCAACACCCGTTAGGGTGGTGTTGTCATCATGTTTGACAGTCTCCTGGAGGAGAAGAAGTCACTCCAAGGAATGGCCATAGCAGTCTGCCGATATGGACTGCCCCATCAAGAGGATTCTCCAGGATTATGTATTTTGGGAGAGAGTGGTAAGCAGCCTGAAAGTCCTGAAACCTATAGCAGTAGCCATTGCACAGATTGAGGGAGACAATGCCATCCTGTCTGATGTTCAGACTCTGCTTGCAGATGTAAGAGAAGAAATCCGTACTGCCCTGCCCACTTCACTGAAGCTCCAAGCAGAGGAAACTGCAGTTCTGAAATACATCAAAAAGCGTGAAGACTTCTGCCTGAAGCCCATACACACCGCAGTGTACATGTTGGACCCCAAGTATGCTGGCAAGAGCATC
This sequence comes from Thymallus thymallus, assembly GCA_023634145.1. Classification (NCBI taxonomy): domain Eukaryota; kingdom Metazoa; phylum Chordata; class Actinopteri; order Salmoniformes; family Salmonidae; genus Thymallus; species Thymallus thymallus. The sequence continues at coordinate 13,101,658 of CM042422.1, forward strand.
CTGTCTGGTGCAGAGATCAACAAGGCCTATGGTGTCATCACTACCGTGTCTCGCCACCTTGGCCTGGATGAGGGCAAGGTTCTAGGCAGTCTGGCGAAGATCACTTCCAAGCAAGGTCTTTGGGATGGAGATGCAATATGGCAGTCGTACCAACATATCTCATCAGCCACCTGGTGGAAGGGTCTTTGGGGATCTGTGGCTCTTTCACCTGTTGCCTCCATCATCCTCAAAATCCCGCCAACATCAGCCGCCTCAGAGCGCAACTGTTCCTTGTTTGGGAACACACACACCAAAGCACGCAACAGGCTGACTAATACAAGGGTTGAAAAATTGGTGGCCTCCGGGAAAATTTGAGGCTTTTTGAGCCTGACAACAAGCCATCCTCAAACAGGTTGGAAAGTGACAGTGAAGATGAGGCCTCAGAGTCTGATGTTCAAGAGGTGGACATTGAGGAGGTCCAGGGAGAAGACATGGAAGCCTGAGAGGAAGACAACCAAAGCTTTAGTTTCTAGACTATCATTTTACAGATGTATGTTGAAAATGTTTTTGGGAAATGCGATGGATCATTGGGATCATTCAATATTCAATTTATTTTGTTGTTCAGTGAAATCATCCCATGTGGAGAGTCAAATCATTGAATTAAAGTTCAATTCGTAACATTTTTTTTAAATTGTATTTATATTGGAATGATTTAATCATTTGCAATTTTCTACTTAATTTTCCGTTAATTCCCACAGAAAGTTTCCACCTCTGAATATTCCCCAAAATGTGCAACCCTAGTTATGACTAACATTTCCACGACCGTTTCCAAAACCTTTAGTTGCGGTCGCAGTATGGGGAACCTGCATGTACGTTCTTCTGGCTCTCTTACCGCTAAATGGATGATGAAGCATGACTTCAAGGCCCAACAGAATAGCTGTTGTGTTATGTTGGAGGCTATGCCAGTGGCTTAGACATGTTTTCTCTTCTCAAACCAGTGCCTGTGTATGAGGCACATCCCCTACATTAGATGAGTCACTCTGGGGCCACACATGACTATTTCAATGGGCCTTGCATTTGGATTTACAAAAGGAAAGAGTTTGTTTTTTTGAGATTTTGAAAAGAAAACCTCCTTGAGAAGAAATTAAAAACATTTAAAGAAAGAATGAATGAAAGCAGAGAAATAAAAAAGAGGTAGACGGTACTGACTGGCATTGAAAACATGACTCAATAATAATGGAAGAAAAAAAATAGACCCTGTCCTTCCTTTAAACTTTTCTCCTCTTCTTTCAGTATCAAGGCTACCTGACCATTTCCCTCCCTGTCACCGTCTTACCATCCCACGCCACTGTACTGTCCTTCCTTCCCACACAGATCCCCATGGCAAATACTGCTCAACCAAGTATTTATTTTCTCCTAGAAAACTCCTCAGCTATCTGTGAAGCAGGCCTGTGTTTGTTATGAAAACAGCTGCACGTCGTGTTTCCCACTTCAACCCTCAACAACCCTACAAAATCCTTATTTTGATCTCGGGTCTCGCAGGGCCACCGTTTCCCCTCCTACACCTGCTAATGATACGCACGCACGGATCCATGTGCACGCGCACACACGTTCACCTTCTGCAGCAATCAGAGGAGCCCGAAAACCCTCAGTAGCACTGGTACCCTTTCTGTTGAAATTCTCATAGCCTTAAAGTGACCAAATAGGCTATATCCATCTAACGTTACATAAGAGGGGGGTGGATTTGATATTACACAGAAGTGTGTGAATTATAGATGTGACTGGTTTTCCTCCAAGGGACCTTTCCCTGGCAGAGTAGTACTAACAGAGCCAGCGGTGGAGAAGGAGCAGGGTTTTAGCTCACGCAATGCAAAGCCAGTGAGGTGACCGTACGGTCAAGTCCAGCACACGGACCAGGGATGGACCACCAGCATGAAGTCACCTGGATATTAAGGTTGTGACAAATGGAAAATGTTTAATGTTTAAACAGCCATTATTTATTTTTTATTGGTTTTCCATTATGTTCTATCTACCTCAGTCATAGGCTGAATCTCAAACCGAACACTTTATCAAGTGGCCACTTGCTGTTGTGCTCAATAGCAATCACTCGAGTCTGCAAGTGTTTTGGCCAAAATGAGCATTGAGATGATGCACACTTGACGTCCCAACTGCCACTTATCAATACTCCTAAATTCTTAATCCATCCACGCGCATGCCATTGTCTACCGCGACCTGTCTTGTGCGTGACTCACTCGCTATGAAACACGGGCACTGGGGCAGACAGAGACACATATTCTCATAGACAGTGAGCAAGTTGACAAAAAGGCATCTCTACTCCTGCACAAAATACGTGCAAGTATATCGGTCGCCAGTTATTTCATCAGCTGATTTAGCTTGTTGTAGCTTGCCTGCTGCTAGCTAGTTTCATTAAGGATACATATCTCCTTACAGCATTGATGCGTTGGTTAATTGTATACTTTAAAATGTTCCCTTTATGATGATGATTGGGACCTGTTAGTGGTAGTTTTGTGATAACTACAATGACATTTAAATTTTGTGGAAGGAAAAGAAAAACGTCCCAATTTAGTTAACATTCACACCCATAATGGATAGATGACACTGCAAACGAGCTCAGCCCTCACACACAGTGGTAATTTATTAAGCCCTCAGCAGTCTTGATGATTCATAAAGAAACATTATGGCAATAATAGTCAAAGTGACATTGTGCACCGGGACTACATGAAGCACCTCTCTGGGTGAACAGTAGATGCTTCATGTTAGCATGACAACCATAAGGCAACATTTAGCTTCACATGGCGTGGTTAGTCAGTGGCTACAGCCAACTGCAGTATGAATAGAGCGCTTTCTACTCTATTCATGTAGCCTATCATTACTGTATTTCAACCTTACTGCAACATTCCGATTCCGAACATGTCATTAATGGCTGTAAACGTCTGCAGTTAACACACACACGTCTCTATTCAAACAAGATAAGTAATTTATTACAACTTTATTATAACCTAACTATAACCTTACCACAACGTTGTGCTTCATGTGTGGCTAGTCTACAACCAACTGCAGTGTGTCCAGCACCGACACGACACACTGCTCTATTCATACATCCTTTATTTACTGTACCTTTTGTCACCCCCTTGAGACAAATATTACCATATAGACTAATATCTCTTGCTGGGCCTCTCCACAGGCCATTAGATATGGCATAGGAACCATGGTATTTCCCCAGCCTCCTTATCCACGTCAGCTTTTATTGGGGGCCATAACAGCTGCTTGTCCTTTGCCCATGAACCTGTGGGACTGCTAGCTGTGTGTGTGTGTATGTGTGTGTGTGTGTGTGTGTGTGTGTGTGTGTGTGTGTGTGTGTGTGTGTGTGTGTGTGTGTGTGTGTGTGTGTGTGTGTGTGTGTGTGTGTGTGTGTGTGTGTGTGTGTGTGTTAGCTGGCTAATGGGATATTGACGAGCCTTTTCCATTAGCGACGACCGGAGTGTGACCTAGTGATAACCGTTATCACACAATGGCTAGGCTACCCTGTTTAATGTAGGTTGACAGTATGGACATGGTACCGTGGAGTAGCCCTCAGTTGTGAAGTAGAGTGCATGTGGTAGTGTGGTAGTATAGTAGATGTTAATACATAATGAGGAGCAGTAGTGAAGTTGAGGATAAAGTTTTATTTGACCAGAACCTCTTTAGGTTCAATTGAAAACCTCTTATTTTTTTGTGAGACCGAAGTACTGTAAGTATGATACATTTATGAAGTAGTATTATTATTTTTTTGACCGAATTACTGTAAGTATGATATATTTATGAAGTAGTATTTTTTTGTGAGACCGAAGTACTGTAAGTATGATGCATTTATGAAGTAGGGACAGTTAGTTAAGAGTTGGGATACATTTGTAAGGTAGGACATTTGTGATGTAGTGTGTGGTTGGCTATAGGGTTTCATGTGTATTATGTAGGCTTAGCTTACACAGTAGACAGAGAACATGGTATACTGTCTGTAGGGGAGATGAAGGTTGAAGATGATCTGAGATTAATCTACTGTTGAAATCACACACTTCTCAAGCTAGCGGGTTACTGTCTTTTGCCTTTCATGGATTGGCTTTTTGTGGATTTTACATTCCAATCTCATCAAATTCATGGCGGGGGGCACGACCTCTGTGAGTTAGTTTAGTTCAAGCACTTAGTAAATCACTGAAAGTTAGGTCTTGTTTCATGCTGTTGACCACAGTGCCCTAGCACAGGGTTTCCCAAACTCCCCCTGGGTGCATGTTTTGTTTTTTGCCCTAGCACTACACAGCTGATTCAAATAACTAACTCATTATCAAGCCTGGGTTATTTGAATCAGCTGTGTAGTGCTACGGCAAACGCCAAAATGTGCGTCATGGGGGTCTTCAACAAGCTGGACTTCTGAGGCCTAAAGACGCATTATTTATCTTGCCTGCTCAGCTATTCCCACTTGCCCTCCCCCCTCGCATCCAGCTTGAGTTACCAGTGTGGAGAGACACAGGACAGCTGTGTCCAGTGTGTGTGTAAGCCACCCAGATTCAATAAAACCTTGGGTCCCCCCCAAAAAGATCTCCCTTGCTGCCAAGTGTCCCAATCTGTCTCCTTTACTCCCCATCTCTCCTTCCCTCATTCTCTCTCATTATCTACCCCGCCCCCCGCCTCTCTAAGCCCAGAGGAGAGAAACACACCACCACCTCCCCAAGGTTAATTTCACACACTTATCAGTGAGGCATTCAGCTTATTCATCACCCGAAATGCCACATGAAAGTGAGCGTGAAGGTTAGCTAGTGTGCTAGTCGGTCTTCCTCAGATTGTCTTCACAACAACTTCGCCAACCTGGCAGCCATCTTGAAAACCTTGACAGTTGGCCAAGTCCTGAGTTAAACACCGTCATGTCAAGGCCTTTGTGACGTCACAGAACCACTGACTGTCAGGCTCTGGCCATAGGGAGGCCTTTTGCTCACCTAGTTGGCCATGGTCAGAGCCTGACAGGATCTAGATCTATGTGTTTGCATTTTGTGTTGAATCCCCAATTAGAGACAGCTGCGAGATGTTGTCTCTGATTGGGGATTCTATTTAAGCTGCCATATCCCACACCTGTGTGTGGGTCATTGTTTAGATGTCATCATCTGAGTAAGTGTGTTCTCTTTTCATTTGTGTATATCGTTGTTATTTTGTATAGTTCCAACTAAGTATAGTTTTATGTTAAATAAAACGATGTCGAACTATAACTACGCTTCACCTTGGTCTATGAACACACACAATCGTGACATCGACGAGTGAAGACCGCACTGGAGGAGGACATACCAGGTGCATCTCAATAGTCTAAAATTGCTTCCTCTCCTTCATCACTTATCCAAAAATACAAGATAAGCCAAAGTATCATGGCGGAGGAGCACCACCAGGGGAATTTAACCTGTTTAGTTTTCTTTATGTCAGGGCAGCTGCAGACGAGGAAATGGTGTTAGTTTAACCAGGGCATCCCCAAACCTTCCCCCCGACGTTTTCTGAACAAAAATAAATAAATACAATATACAGTTGAAGTCAGAAGTTAACATACACCTTAGCCAAATACATTTAAACTCAGTTTTTCACAATTCCTGACACTTAATCCTAGTAAAAATTCCCTGTCTTAGGTCAGTTATATTTTAAGAATATGAAATGTCAGAATAATAGTAGAGAGAATTATTTATTTCAGCTTTTATTTCTTTCATCACATTCCCAGTGGGTCAGAAGTTTACATACACCCAATTAGTATTTGGTAGCATTGCCTTTAAAATGTTTAACCTGGGTCAAACGCTTTGGGTAGCCTTCCACAAGCTTCCCACAATATGTTGGGTGAATTTTGACCAATTTCTTCTGACAGAACTGGTGTAACTGAGTAGGCTTTAACTTCCTGACTGATGTCTTGAGATGTTGCTTCAATATATCCACATAATTTTCCTTCCTCATGATGCCATCCATTTTGTGAAGTGCACCAGTCCCCCATGCAGCAAAGCACCCCCACAACATGATGCTGCCACCCCTGTGCTTCACGGTTGGGATGGTGTTCTTCGGCTTGCAAGCCTCCCACTTTTTCCTCCAAATATAACGATGGTCATTATGGCTAAAGAGTTCTATTTTTGTTTCATCAGACCAGAGGACATTTCTCCAAAAAGTACGATCTTTGTCCCCATGTGCAGTTGCAAAAGGTAGTCTGGCTTTTTTATGTCTGTTTTGGAGCAGTGGCGTCTTTCTTGCTGAGCGGCCTTTCAGGTTGTGTCGATATAGGACTCGTTTTACTGTGGATATTGATACTTTTGTACCTGTTTCGTCCAGCATATTCACAAGGTCCTTTGCTGTTGTTCTGGGATTGAGTTTTCGCACCAAAGTACGTTAATCTCTAGGAGACAGAATGCGTCTCCTTCCTGAGCGGTATGACGGCTTCGCGGTCCCATGGTGTTGCATACTATTGTTTGTACAGATGAACGTGGTACCTTCAGGCGTTTGGAAATTGTTCCCAAGATGAACCAGACTTGTGGAGGTCTACAATATTTTTTCTGAGGTCTTGGCTGATTTCTTTTGATTTTCCCATGATGTTGAGCAAAGAGTCACTGGGTTTGAAGGTAGGCCTTGAAATACATCCACAGGTACACCTCCAATTGACTCAAATTATGTCAATTAGCCTATCAGAAGCTTCTAAAGCCAAGAATTTTCAAAGCTGTTTAAAAGCCACAGTCAACTAAGTGTATGTAAACTTCTGACCCACTGGAATTGTGATATAGTGAATTGTAAGTGAAATAATCTGTCTGTAAACAATTGTTGGAAGAATTTCTTGTGTCATGCACGAAGTAGATGTGCTAATCGACTTGCCAAAACTATAGTTGTTTACATGAAATGTGTGGAGTGGTTGAAATATGAGTTTTAATGACTTCAACCTAAGTGTATGTAAACTTCGGAGTTCAACTATATATACAGTACCGTTCAAAAGTTTGGGGTCACTTAGAAACGTCCTTGTTTTTGAAAGAAAAGCAAATTTTTTGTCCATTAAAATAACATCAAATCTAACTAGAGCTGGCCACCCGGCCAAACTGAGCAATCGGAGGAGAAGGGCCTTGGTCAGGGAGGTGACCAAGAACTTGATGCTCCAGAGTTCCTCTGTGGAGATGGGATAACTTTCCAGAAGGACAACCATCTCTGCAGCACTACACCAATCAGGCATTTATGGTAGAGTGGCCAGCAGGAAGCCACTCCTCAGTAAAAGGCACATGACAGCCCGATTGGAGTTTGCCAAAAGGCACATAAAGGACTCAGACCATGAGAAACAAGATTATCTGGTCTGATGAAACCAAGATTGAACTCTTTGGCCTGAATGCCAAGCCTCACGTCTGGAGGAAACCTGGCACCATCCCTACGGTGAAGCATGGTGGTGATGAGCATCATGCTGTGGGGATGGTTTTCAGCGGCAGGGACTGGGAGACTAGTCAGGATCGTGGGAAAGATGAACGGAGCAAAGTACAGAGAGATCCTTGATGAAAACGTACTCCAACAAAATATTGAGTATTCATGTAAATGTGATCTTCTCAAATGTATATATATATTTTTTAACTATCTAAACCTCTTTTTGCTTTGTCATTATGGGGTATTGTGTGTATATTGATGAGGCGGGAAAAAAACGACTTAATCAATTTTAGAATAAGGCTGTAACATTTTGAAAAAGTTAAGGGGTCTGAATACTTTCCGAATGCACTGTATATACTGAGTAAACCAAACATTAGGAACACCTTCCTAATATTGAGTTGCACCCACCCTCAGAACAGAATCAATTCGTACGGGCATGGACTCTTCAAGGTGTCAAAAGCATTTCACAGGAATGCTGGCCCATGTTGACTCCAATGCTTCCCACAGTAGTGTCAATTTGGCTGGATATCCTTTGGGTGGTGGACCATTCTTGATACACACAGGAAACTGTTGAGTGTGAAAAACCCAGCAGCGTTGCAGTTATTGACACCTGGCACCTACAACCATACCCAATTCAAAAGCACTTAAATGTTTTGTCTTGCCCATTCACCCTCTGAATGGCAAACATACACAATCCATGTCTCTATTGTCTTAAGGTTTAAAAATACTTCTTTAACCTGTTTCCTCCCCTTCATCTATACTGATTGAAGTGGATTTAACAAGTGACATTAATTGGTCAGTCTACTTCATGGAAAGAGCAGTAATGTTTTGTACACTCAAGTGTACGTGATTGTATCCCTAGCAAATCAATATCCTCATAAAAGTTTTCTGTTCGCATAAACCTCAGCTCCCCGCTGCAGTGTGGCATATGGACACTCATCGACTAGCTTGATTGCGTTTATCTCTCAGCCTTTCCTTCATGTCAATCAAATTATGGGCCACATTGACTATCCTTAGGATACATTCTGCTTGTTGCACATATAACATACACATGAAGCACATACAGGGGCTTTAAATTGATCTCTCTCAACTCTACAAGACTTAAGGTTGATATTTTACAGTAGTTGACTGTTGAGAGTGAACATGGGGCTATTGCGCAACAGAGGATCTACCCACCCAGCAAAAGACTGGCTATCCCAGTGTTAAATGAAATTACAGGGTGTTAATGGTGTAAACTATTTTCTGCATAGGAAACGACCCTGTTGGGGCCCTGTGGCTGTGGTTTAAGGGAAAAGAAGGAGGAGGAGGCAAGATCCTGCACCTGGCTGGATGGGGCTGGCTGGCTTCTGATCCAACACCGCTCAATTGGTCTGCATCCCAAATTGTGCCTTGTTCCTTATATAGTGCACTACTTTTGGCAAGGTTTCATAGGGCTCTGGTCAAAAGTAGGGCACTGAATAGGGAATAAGGTTCCATTTGAGACACCGCCCCTGGGTCTTAGAGGCTAAAATAGCGCTAGGCTAGCTCCAGTGGCTATTCACACCCACACCACCCGGTTGGCCAACTCAGAAATTAATTACTGTCTAATTAGGGAGATGAGCAGCGGTTTAACGTTTAATCGCCTGAGATCCAGATCACACCGCCTGCCTGTGTGACTGGGAGACTGACTGACAAGGGCTGGGTATAAATACTACACTACAACCATGAGACAAGTGTATCCTCATGGGTGAAGTGGCCTCTTGACTTGCACTGATATGGAGTCAGAGTATGAGACGACAGTCATATCCATTATATGGAGTGAAAACGGAAAACTGACTGTAGATCAGAGCTGATATGGGGTTAGTGTATCAAACATCAGTTAATGTTTTATGTCAGGCGAAAAGGGAAAACTCACTGTAGATCAGAGCTTAGTAACTGTCTGTCATCGAGATAGGGCCTTTGTTTTGGATTGTGGCTTGCTGGTTAAGTTTGACACTATAGGTTAATGAGCGGTTTGCCTCCTAGTGTGTGTGTGTGTGTGTGTGTGTGTGTGTGTGTGTGTGTGTGTGTGCTCCTGCCACCTGGGTTAGCACTGCACTCTCTTTTCTTGCCAGTTTCTATTTTTTTTTCTCATTTTGTTCTACTATTGGCCTGTTTTTTTGCTGTTGCTATTGACAACTAAAATTAAAAAAAGCTATCTAGACTATAATGACCACAGAGTAAATGTACCTCCCAACTCAGACCTTAAGGTTTAATAATAATGTGGTTACGTATGGGACAGGTGGAACTGTTGGGGTGTTAGGACCTAGTTTAACAATTATGCATCCATCCGTGAGTAACTCTGGTCCGTCATCACTCATTCACTCAGGACCAATTTATTCATGCAGGTCTGTATATACATACTCATGTACAGTTGTTATATCATATTTAGTGCAATATTGCTAGTAATTCTTGGACCTAACTTACGTAGGCATTTACTCAGGAATGCATATTAGTATCCTGTCAGTTGCACCTTTTCTCATTGCTTTTAGTATATCGAATGTGCAATACGTGCAGTTGTCTGTAATTTAAACCCTGCGCACTAAGGACTGTATTTTAAGGGAATTACTATTATTACCCCAAATTATATCATACACACATTTAGCTATTTAAGTATCTCTTCCTGTCATTTACCTGTACAGTTTGTGTAACCATGCAAGTATTCACTTATTCTATCTATCTATCTATCTATCTATCTATCTATCTATCTATCTATCTATCTATCTATCTATCTATCTATCTATCTATCTATCTATCTATCTATCTATCTATCTATCTATCTATCTATCTATCTATCTATCTATCTATCTATCTATCTATCTATCTATCTATCTATCTATCTATCTATCTATCTATCTATCTATCTATCTATCTATCTATCTATCTATCTATCATGCACTCCGTGATTAGGAATGCGATGTAAGGTGCAAGACGTGCAAATCAGGAAGGGGGGTGATAGGGCTTTCCTCAGGATAGAGGGAGACTTTTTAGGGGAGGGACAACGGAGGGCAGTTATATACATTGTAAATCTCATGTACAGCTATGTGCAGCAGCTTGATCACCACAGTAAATTTTTACAGGTATGATTTATGGTATGTATACTTGAAACTTGTACCTCATTATGGTAAGTGGTGAAATAAGTATAGCTAGTTATAATCGTAAGGGCTTAGCAGATAATCAGAAAATGCCATGAGTGTGCAAAGCTGTCATCAAGGCAAAGGGGGGCTACTTTGAAGAATCTCAAATACTAAATATATTTTGATTTGTTTAACACTTTATTGGTTATTGTTAAGTCATAGTTTTGATGTCGTCACTTTTATTCTACAATGTAAAAAATTGTGCAAATAAAGAAAAACCCTTGAATGAGTAATATACAAAACTTTTGGCCCCCAATGTACATACATGTATATATATATACACACATATATATATATACACACATATGTATATATATATATATATATATATATATATATATATATATATATATATATATACACACATATGTGCATATATACATATATATAAACATATATATATATATATATATATATATATATAAACCAAAACAAATAAGTTCAGAAATTAAGTTGTGTAATAATGTGAAATGACACAGGGAAAAAGTGCTTACGGAGACTTGTGCACTTCACAAAATAGATGGCATCATGAGGAAGGAAAATTATGATTATTGAAGCAACATCTCAAGACATCAGTCAGGAAGTTAAAGCTTGGTCGCAAATGGATCTTCCAAATGGACAATGACCCCAAGCATATTTCTAAAGTTGTGGCAAAATGGCTTAAGGACAACAAAGCCAAGGTTTTGGAGTGGCCATCACAAAGCCCTGACCTCAATCCTATAGAAAAGTTTGTGCAGAACTGAAAAAGTGCGAGCAAGGAGGCCTACGAACCTGACTCAGTTACACCAGTTCTGTCAGAAGGAATGGGCCAAAACTCACCCAACCTATTGTGGGAAGCTTGTGGAAGGCTACCCGAAACGATTGACCCAAGTTAAACAATTTAAAGGCAATGCTACCAAATACTAATTGAGTGTATGTAAACTTCTGACCCACTGGGAATGTGATGAAAAATAAATAATTATCTGTACTATTATTCTGACATTTCACATTCTTAAAATAAAGTGGTGATCCTAACTGACCTAAGACAGGGAATTTTTACTAGGATTAAATGTGTATTTGGAATTGTGAAAAACTGAGTTTAAATGTATTTGGCTTAAAAGTGTATGGAAACTTACACAGTATATACACACACACACATACTGTACAGTGCTGTGTATCTCCTCACCTCAAGTTTGCACTGCTCTGTTGTTTACAAGGGTCAATAGCAGTTCTTGAGGTGGCTTGTGAGCCAGAGGACTTTGTCTGGCAAACGATGATGCCACACACTTATACCCTGCGTCAGCCTTGATACACTCCAGTGAATATAAATAGTTTGGTAAATAAGCTTCTCTTACAGCTTGATACAGTTCTTAGTTCTTACTGGCCAAATGGACTCCTTGAACCCAGCTTAACATATAAAGATCCCAATATCTCTCTCGGCAGCTGGACTGTATTTGTGCAAATGATGGATTGGCAAAGGGAGGGAGATTGCCTTCGAGATATTAAGATGAAGACGGTCCCTGGCTGCTTCAGGTGAGTTTCCCGGAACGCAGCACGGAGAGCGTTGGAGACTGGGACAGTTATTCATAGTGGGCTACGGGTACACACACCGACTGCTGTGATGTCTGTTATGCTTTGTGTGTGTGTGTGTGTGTGTGTGTGTGTGTGTGTGTGTGTGTGTGTGTGTGTAGAGAGAGAGAGAGAATGCACTTCTCTCCCTTTTGTATCCTCAGCTTCCACATACAATGCCAGTTTATAATAGCTACCTCTCATTGTCAACACATTTCTCAAAGCTTAGGCCCAGAACCACAGTATAAGCCATAGCAATGTCAAAAAGCACTCCTCCACATCTACAGGACCAAGAAGACTGACAAGATTTGAAAGTGACGGTACAGTATTTGCTTGACTGAATAGGTATTAAATTAAGCGGAGTGTTCCAGAATGGAAAATATGTGTTGCTATGTGGCATCTCTCCTCTGGCCCCTCATTTATCCTATAGGGCCTAGCCAGTTTGTCTGGGTGGGTGTGAATTCTGCTCTCCCTACTGTATAAGTCGGGGTTCAAGTTACCCCCATAAACCTTTAGCTTACTGGATGGAAACCCCGAAGACTGCATGGTCACTGACAGAGACTCATTTAGCCTAAATATTTTTCCAATGGCATCTTTGAAAATGTGAGGTGCTTGTTGTCAACTGGTTTCAACCCCAGTATAACATACATTTCAGCTACACCCTTTTACTGTATACATAGGTTGGAATTCCAAGGGTGGGTGTGTACACAGGTTGGCCTCATTCCCCTCCCCCCAAAAAATCATCAAACGTTAGCAAAAGAGGTGGATAATTTTGGAACTACATGAACTAGACCCTATATGAGCCTAATGGGTGTAGATCGATGTAGCTGGCTCAGACCAGTCAGAGGAGAGAGATATTATAACGTGTTATAACTCAACGCTAAAGAAAACAGGAGGAGTGGGGGTAACAGCTTTCTGAGCAATGTCGAGTTAAGCCGTCATTCAACACCACAAAGTTGAGAATTCAGTGGCAAAATTAACAGAAGAAATGCCAAAACACAGATGACAAACAGTCGACTGGGTTGTTGATTTAGTTAGCTCCGCTGATTGTTTATGGCTGACAACTGGAGAGAGAGAGAGACACCCCTTCTCCTCCCCCTTTCCTCCCCCTCCCCAATCTGGCAACCACATCCCATACCCACTCGGAGGTCTCAGAGGGTGCTCCTCTGCTGCTGTTTCCTTCTGTCTCATCCATGCGTAGTGCTGCGTGTGGTGGAAAAACATTTGACAAAGCTCCAGGATCAGTTAGGCCTATGTAGCCTATTGTTGCTGTTGTTTTCTGCCCAGTTGGTTACAGGAAAGATGTGTACATAGGGCCAACTAAAGCCTAAGACAGCCTGGAGCACAGGTAATAGGCCAGCCTACGACATTAGTTTAGGCAATAGGTTAACCAAGTCAAAAGAGGTCCAATTCTATTTCAACTTCTTGATCATTGTTACCGGTGCGGAATATTTGGGACATGGAATACAACTACACAGTAAGAGGCTTCTGTGTTTCTCTCTCTCGTTTCGGCACCTAGTTTAGTGCCCTCATTCTAATCAGCTCTTTTACATAAACGCAAGCCAGCAGCTCAGCTGTAAGTACCTTGAACCCTAACCTTTGTTTGCCAAGATTGCATCATGTGTGTCCTCCCCACCCCAGTCACTGCCGGTCTATGAGTTATTACATTGTGATACCGCAGAACAAACCTGGTGATTGCAGCCAGTCGGCCACTGGCTTGAGAGTTTTGTTTGTACAAAATGCTTGATCAACATCGGATATCAGGAGGGATTCGGAAGTGTGTCTACATAGAAATCAATGCTTTCTGTTACTATGTGTGCATAAACGCAAATATTAATAAATCATACAAAAAAAAAGATCTAAATTGAAGGTGAGGCCTACTGACAGTTGTCTACACTGTGTTTTCTTCACTGTGATCAATGTCTTGTCTGAGCAAATACACTGTATTGTCATGTCAGCAGGAAAAGAGAACATACTAAGTAAACAGAGAACCAGGCTCATAACAGAAATATGGATGTGTTTGAGCAATGGCCTGGGTTGCCTTGGATAAGAAGAAGTAGGACGAAGGTTGGCAGTGGCCCATTGGCTCCAAAATAGCGTATTGTAGCTTAAAAAAAAATCACCTAGTCAGACCAGTACTGGCTGATAGGCGTTATATATACACACATACATTCACATATATAGATATTTTTACATACATATACATATACAGTACCAGTCAAAAGTTTGAACACACCTACTCATTCAAGGGTTTTTCTTTATTTGTACTATTTTCTACATTGTAGGATAATAGTGAAGACATCAAAACTATGAAATTACACATATGGAATCATGTAGTAACCAAAAAAGTGTTAAACAAATCAAAATATATTTTATATTTCAGATTCTTCAAAGTAGCCACCCTTTGCCTTGATGACAGCTGTGCACACTCTTGGCATTCTAAATAAGACGTTCTTCTTAACTGACTTGTCTAGATAATAAAAGGTTAAATAAAAATATACATTTCTGTATGGACCTTGCTTTGTGCACGGGGGCATTGTCATGTTGAAACAGGAAAAGGCCTTACCTAAACTATTGCCAGGAAGTTGAAACACATAATCGTCGAGAATGTTATTGTATGCTGTAGTGTTAAGATTTTCCTTTACTGGAACTAAGGGGCCTAGTCCGAACCATGAAAAACAGCTCCAGACCATTATTCCTCCTCCACCAAACTTTACAGTTGGCACTCTGCATTGGGGCAGGTAGCGTCCTCCTGGCATCCGCCAAACCCAGATTAGTCCATCGGACTGCCAGATGGTGAAGTATGATTCATCACTCCAGAGAACGTGTTTCCACTGCTCCAGAGTCCAATGGCGGCAAGCTTTACACCACTCCAGCTGACGCTTGGCATTGTGCATGGTGATCTTAGGCTTGTGTGTGGCTGCATGGCCATGGAAACCGACAAACAGTTATTGTGCTGACGTTGCTTCCAGAGGCAGTTTGGAACTCAGTAGTGAGTGTTGCAACCGAGGACAGACGATTCAGCACTCGGCGGCCCCGTTCTGTGAGCTTGTGTGGCCTACCACTTCACGGCTAAGCCGTTGTTGCTCGTAGACGTTTCCAATTCACAATAACAGCACTTACAGCTGACCACGGAAGCTCTAGCAGGGCAGAGATTTGACAAACTGTTGGAAAGGTAGCATCCTATGATGGTGCCACGTTGAAAGTCACTGAGCTCTTCAGTAAGGCCATTCTACTACACCTGTCAGCAACGGGTGTAGCTGAAATAACAGAATCTCCTAATTTGAAGGAGTGTCCACATACTTTTGGCCATATAGTGTTTATATTTTACATGTCTAGTTGTAAGGGCTTTGTTTGAATTTAGAGAATGCTCCCTTGATTAATTAAATAAATGTTTTGCTCCCTGAAGTAATCCTACAATGTGTAAAACTATACCAGATATAGCACTCTGTAGGGTAGCACCATGGTTTAGTTACCTTCTGACCTACTCTGGTTACATAGACTTCAATACAAACTCTAGGAGGCTTGTGGTTCTCACCCCCTTCCAAAGACTTGCACAGTAATTATGACAACTTCTGGAGGACTTCCTCCAACCTATCAGAGCTCTTGCAGCATGAACTGACATGTTGTCCATCCAATCAAAGGATCAGTGCATACCATCTTTGACTTAAAGAGAAAGATAGAAAATAGTTCAAAACTTTTGAACAAATTAATTTCCTTAAAAATTAAGGAGAAGCAAGAGAGAGCGAGAGAGAGAGCTATATTTCATTGTATTTTCTTTACCTTTCACTTTCAATTACTAAGCTAGCGAAAGCTAGATTAGCCTATTCAAACACCTGGCTCAAACAGAGAGGGATGCTATGTTAGTTAGCTGGCTATGGATATCCAACACTGGGCATCTTCAAAGTCAAAGTAAGCTTTTGGTTGTATTAATTTATTGCCACCGGGGCCCACCGGTGTAACTGCTAAACTGCTTGCTGACTGTACACTGTACTGCATGATTGTAGCAAGTTTAATAACGTGTTCTAGTAGCTATGTTGAATATGGCGTTAGCTAATATGTGACTGACCAGTTCGATCTTATGTAGCAACATTTCAAATTGTGTTTTTTACATTGGATAAAAGTTGAGACTCAGAGCTAGAAAATTGTATATCATACACTACAGTTGAGGAACAATTGGAATGTAATTCTGCTTTGAAAGTTGATCAACTTGTAACCTCACTTTTGAGAAAATGGCCTTTGAATGTTTTGGTACTACTACTACTACCTTCTTTGTCTACACCCATTCGGCATCGTTCACACCCTCTTAAAATTTAGCCCCAACCATCTCTTTAAGGGTTGATCCAAGCGTTCTGTCCTAACAATAGCAGTCAAGCACCCAAGCTAACTGGCTAACGTTGGCTAGCTTGACAGTTATTCTGCGATCTGGTACACTCAGACAAGAGTGCTTTGAAATCGGAGTAGATAGCCAGAGCGAATTTACCAGCTACATCTATAAACAGTTTTCACAGTGACATATTAACATTCTATTGAAATGGTTACTTGCATAGCGGAGTCTTTTGTTAAGACAGCTAGCTAAACAATTAACAACCAAAATCCCGATTTATGACGTTACTACCCTGCATGAATCTGCAGGTAGCTAACCAACCAGGTTCAAAGTTAGCTAGCTAACATTAGGCTATAACTAGCAAAGCAAATGGCTCTGAGATACAAATAATTGTACTACACAGATCATACACGTAACGTTAGCTAGCGAGCCAGCCAGCCCAAGTTAGCTAGCTAGCTAACAGTACACTAACTTGAAATGAAAACTACTTCCTGACAAAATTAGTAATATCTGAAAATGTAGCTAGCTAGACTATCTTACCTTAATACATGGACGGACGCTTCTCACGGATGCCATGGTTGCCCTTAGTTTGAAGATGTAATTTCTCCATCTCCTTAGCTATCATACTCTAATTCCACTGATTTCAAAACTCGGTCCTCAAGAAAGTGGAGAGTTACACTCTACTACGCAATGATCTTTTTTTTTTACTGTGTTAGACAGGATTACCTTCACATACTGACCAGCTCAAATAGACAGAAGCGTGCAACATGGCAGAACAATCCAAATTAATCTCTCGGCATGTCCAGCCTACTCATTATCTCAGCCAATCATGGCTAGTTGGAAGGTTGCTGTCTTTTCCTGTGGCTGAACCAACTAGGCTCGTAATTTAACAATTGTATTCGTGTTTACAGATGGCATACACGTTTGTTATTAAGGCACATGAAAGTTAACATGTTCCAGAAGGCATTTCTGCCAAAAAAACGCATTTTGATAAAAAATGTTTAGTTTACGTTCAAATGGCTCTTCTGTGAAGTAGTGACGCGCAACATACGCCTAGTTGGTGGCAACGATGTAGGCTGTGTGTAGCGGTTATGATATGAAGGTTTGGCTTGGAATGTTTTTTTTCGCCTGGCCACAGACAGCTGATGTATTGTGAACTGAAGTCCACAAGCGAAGGAAAAAGGTGAAAGGAGGAAAGTGCGTAGATGTGGGAACAACGATCAAAGGGATCATGCTGTTTGTATGTGGCTGCTATGAAAGTGAACTGGGTTTACGTGTGATAAAGGGTGTGTTCATTCCACCGATTCTATTGAAAAACTTTTCTTAAACAGAAGGTAACAGGGATAAACATACCTGAATTTGTCCAATAGAAACTCTCATTTGCAACTGTTGGACTAATGATTACACCCTAGATCAGCTATATGCAGGTAATTGTGTGCAAGGCGGTATTGAATGTGCCAATGTCTGACACCTTGATTACTCAAATCTCTCTCGCTGTGCACCTACAGTACGTTGCTACAGTACGTTGTAAGCTTTCATTCATAGGCTAGGTTGTAGTAACCTCATGATGGGTATCATCCAATATGCTGTAATAGAAATAAGGTCAATCTCATAAAAAAAATAAAAACATTAGTCCTCCCTCATTTAAAACTACATCGACTGCCACTGGTGTGCCGCATGTCATGAATACATCACCTGTCTCGATCTATGCATACTCATTGTTGGATTACTTAATGGAGGAAGATGTTTTTTTACATTAAGTAACAGAGTGTTTTCTAAATTCAACAAACCCCCTACAACTAGACATGTATGCTTAGAAGACATTAGTTGTCTTCCAAGTCGGGAAGTTAACGTAGGTCGAAAATTCTATGTGCTATGCCAAATAGTATAGGGATATTTCTGGATCAAAAAGGGGCTTAGGTGGTGGGTGTGGCAGGGGGCATGGCAATGAGCACAGTCATACTTAATGAGGCTGCATTTTAATGGCCCCCATCTTGGCACTACAGAAACATTTCCTCCATGGAGCGGAGATACATTTTTGCAGTTTTACACATTTTGCCATGCTGCCAAGATTCTTTTACGCAGTTTAATAGCAAATATATATATATATATATATATATATATATATATATATATATATATATATATATATATATACAGAGTTGCAAAGAAAAATACATATTTTAGACTGGCCAATAAAAAGAAAAGATTAAGATGGGCAAAAGAACACAGACACTGGACAGAGGAAGATATGGCTTTTTCTTTGCAACTCTGCCTAGAAGGCCAGCATCCCGGAGTCACCTCTTCACTGTTGACGTTGAGACTGGCGTTTTGCGGATACTATTTAATGAAGCTGCCAGTTGAGGACTTGTGAGGCGTCTGTTTCTCAAACTAGACACTCTAATGTACTTGTCCTCTTGCTCAGTTGTGCACCGGGGGCCTCCCACTCCTCTTTCTATTCTGGTTAGAGCCAGTTTGCGCTGTTCTATGAAGGGAGTAGTACACAGCGTTGTACGAGATCTTCAGTTTCTTGGCAATTTCTCACATGCAATAGCCTTCATTTCTCAGAACAAGAATAGACTGATGAGTTTCAGAAGAAAGTTCTTTGTTCTGGCCATTATGAGCCTGTAATCAAACCCACAAATGCTGATGCTCCAGATACTCAACTAGTCTAAAGGCTGCATATTTTTTCAGTTTTCAGCTGTGCTAACATGATTTCAAAAGGGTTTTCTAAAGATCAATTAGCCTTTTAAAATGATAAACTTGGATTAGCTAACACAACGTGCCTTTGGAACACAGGAGTGATGGTTGCTGATAATGGGCCTCTGTACGCCAATGTAGATATTCCATTAAAAATCAGCCGTTTCCAGCTACAATAGTACTTTTTTATTTAACCTTTATAGTTTGTATCTGGTTACACTTAAAGCTTTTTTCCATCACGAAAATGTATTTAAAAAAAGGAAATATATATATATATATATATATTTATATATTTTTTATTTGTTTAATTATATATATTTTTTTCACTGTTTGGATTTAGGCGACCCGAAAAAACACTTAGGCCCGCCCAAGGCTTACAATGGCAGAAAAATCGCTGCAGTACCCAACCTAGAGCATCACATTAGCCCGTTACAATCTGCTAGCAAAACCTACTCTTGACACAGGCAACATTTTAATGAAACTAGTTGTTTTTCCCTTCTCTAAACCCTTTACAAACCACAAGCTCTTTGTCCATATCTGAACTTTTGAAGCAAGTAGACTATCTGTGGTGGTAAGAAAAGCATGATCTCAGGGTGGTGTCAAGGATAAGCACACATGGCAAGTTGGAATATGAGATTTGCTGTTTTTGGTGTACCTTGGTAAATATACGTATTATGCAAAGAATGATGCACTCATTTGTATTTGTATAATATTTAAATGTTGGTCCATAGGCAACAATTCACATTAAGTACAGTAACCACACATTGTAATATGAATATATTTTGACACCACATAGCTTGTTTAAGACCATGCCTCATAATATTATTATAAAATCGGGACCGACATTTGCAAAACACTGCTGGTAGTAAATAGTGGGGGAAACCCTCGCTGCAGACATGCAATGTAAAATTACTCCTGTTGAGAACCATATGCATACTTCTATGTCCCCCCCCCCCCCCCCCCGCACACACACACACACACACACACACAAAAGAATAACATAAACCATATTTTAAACGTATAGATTTTATAAGTTGCATTTGAGCAATTACTGCAGTGGGCTACATTACCACGTTCAGATAATACTATGGTCTCTTCGTTAACGCTAGGCAGCCATACAGAGATCGGGTTGCAGTCAGAGCTCGCTGTAGTTTGCTAGCTATACATGTTTACTTACTTTTGCATTGCAGCTCCACCATGGCCTGATACCATTCGTCCTGGTCCGCCTCGTTTTCTGCCGCGATGGCAAAGCTCTCCGCCCGGGTGTACAGCACTATCATGTGCTTGTTCTTCGCATCAGCCCGCTTATTGATGTTGAAACACGTCTCCAGCACCAGGGCTTTCTTTGGGACTGGTGTCTTTCCGCGGAATTTCTTCTCGGTCTCATAGTATTCGAGCCGGGCCGGGCCCCTCTCTGAGGCCGTCCGGAGGACGAAGTATCGCCGGTGCATGGATTTCTGCTTGCGGAGGTAGCCGCTCTTTCGTACGTCCTCGTAGCTTTGCGGGTCGGGTGGTTGGCACTCCATTGCGCTCGAGTTATCTTGTTTTTCTCAACTACAACCTAAACTTATATTCAATGACAGCAAACATATTTTTCACAAGTTAGTTAGCTAGATAATTCAAACATCCTTCAGTCGCGTTCCCCTCCCTCCCTTTAACACATGTATGCCAGGGAGAGAGGTCCTCTAGTCCAGTCTTATAAAATATAAACTAAATATTCCCTTTCCTTTCTCTTTGCAGTAGTGTGCCTGTTACTACTATTTAGCTAGATGAGTGCTTTAATCAATGTACTGTATAGCTTGGCAGCAGTGTACTGAATACTTCGCTGCACTGCTGCCCTCTCCCCGCCTGTCCCCTCTCTGTGGCGTGGAGCTACTGTGAATGAAAAGCTGTCAGTCAACGCTTGTCGGTAGAGGAGAAAGAGAAAGAGGGAGAGAGAGAGAGAGATCATTGAGTTCATGTGCGAACTTGAATCGAATTTCATATGCCGTTTGGGTCTTATACATTGCCTATGCCTGTGTTCTTCAGCCAATATTGTGAAACTTGCAACGTTATTTTGAAGATCATATAATGTGCTGCACGATTGAACGATTGTGACATTTTATAACCAGAATTGCATCCCGATGATGGAAAGAACCCGTTACATTTGTTGATGCGATCGATTTAACTGTAATGGGGAAAATGTACATTGTGTAGGCATACTTACATTATTCAATCAATGTCATGTGCCTTTAAGATTGTTAATTGTATTATTTTAACTGCACATAGTTTGTAATTATAACGAGCAGCCAAATGATTCATCTTTATTTTCGTTAATACATTGTACAACGTGTACAAAACATTAACAACACCTTCCTAATATTGAGTTTGCCCTCAGAACAGCCTCAGTTCGTCGGGGTATGGACTCTACAGGCTGGAAAGCGTTCCATAAGGATGCTGGCCCATGTTGACTCCAATGCTTCCCACAGTTGTGTCAAGTTGTCTGGATGTCCTTTGGGTGCTGGACCATTCTTGATGAGCGTGAAAAACCCAGTAGCGATGCAGTTCTTGACACACTCAAACCGGTGCGACTGGCACTTAAATATTTTAAATGCTCTGAATGGCACATACACAATCCATGTATCAAGATTTACAAATCCTTCTTTAACCTGTATCTTCCCCTTCGTCTACACTGATTGAAGTGTATTTAACAAGTGACATCAATACGGGATCAAATCTTTCACCTGGTCAGTCCATGTCTTGAACACAGTGTATATGCCACCTCATGGACAAGGCTAGAAAACTATGCAACATACGCCGCCTGGTGGTTGAATTGACGTATATCAAGTTGTCAATAGGGACGTTTTTAAATAGGTTACCCATAATTTACTGAAAGCCAAAGGAAGCAATTACTTTGGTAAATATTTGATTATCCAAATTGTTTGTTACAAGTTATGTATTATAAAATATTCTCACACACACACACACACACAGCGAGTAAAGAACTAGACACTGTTTAAAGAAGCAACAAATATTATTTGAATTTATGAGCATGGACACTTATCTTTACAAATACCTTCTCAAATAGAACTCTTGCAAACAAAAGAAAGAAAGAGATCAACCTCTGTATTTTCACCCAAAAGAACAAGAAACATTTGGTCCATTACAGGGAGAAAACAAAAAATATATATATATATATATATATATTGTTTTGAAAATAGCTTTTACATTCAATAGCATCTCCTCTTGCAGCCCTCCAAGCCCATGCAGCCTGAGACTGAAACATAAAGATTTACACAGACAAAAAAAACAGATATATAAAACAATACAGACGTGTTTTCCACATACAGCACATGGGGGGAAAGACAGGCATGTCTGTAACGTCCTCCTATCTACATGCATTAGGAGGATGTTGTGTTAAGGCTGCCATAACCGTCACTAAGGAAAAAAATGCTTGCTTGTCATAATTTTTTTCTCCTCTCATCTTGTTCAGCTCTCATAGCCCTGAAGAGGGATATCTCTCCATTCTGTAACTTGTTACTCACTGACTGACTGGACTGGCTAGTTTTGGGGGTTTTTTCAGCGGTGTCTCCAAAAAGCAAGCAGAATGTGATGATTTGGCATACTCTTTTACGAATGGGACTGTTGTTGCACAGAAGCGGGACATGGGAGAAACAGTGAAGTGTGTGTGTGTGTCTTGGTGATGACTCCCACAGAGCCCTGAGGTGCATTCTATTATCACACAAAAACCTTTGCTATATGGTCACTCACAGACTCACACACACTCAAACACACACAGGCACGCAGTTGTACACATTCTTTCAACTGATTAACATTACTGTACAGAGACTCCACACGCACACACACGCACACATGTAGAGGGGAGGAGCCTGCTTGAACGTTTCCCCTCTCTCTCTGAATGCGAAAATACTCTAGAGGCATTGAAATGGCAGCAGCTCCTCAAGTTCACTGGTCTTCAAGTGCCCAGGGGTGGGGTGGGGTGGGTGTTCGTGGGGTAGCCGGGGGCTCTGGTATCAGATGAAAGGGTTTCGAGATGTTCCTCGACTCGGGTAAACATTCCCCTGAGAGAGGGAGGGAGAGATGGAAAGAGAAAGATAAAGGGGAGGGAGAGATCGAGAGAGAGAGAGAGTGGAGGGAGAGATGGAAAGAGAGAGAGGGAGGGAGAGATGGAAAGAGAGAGAGAGAGGGAGAGAGTGAGAGAGAGAGAGAGAGAGAGAGAGATGAAAAGAGAGAGAGGGTGAGGAAGAGATGGAAAGAGAGAGAGAGAGATGAAAAGAGAGAGAGAGAGGGTGAGGGAGAGATGCAAAGACAGAGAGAGAGAGAGAGAGAGAGAGAGAGAGAGAGAGAGATGAAAAGAGAGAGAGAGGGTTAGGGAGAGATGTAAAGAGAGAGGGAGAGAGAGATGTAAAGAGAGGGAGAGAGATGGAACGAGAGAGAGAGAGGGAGAGATGGAAAGAGAGAGAGAGGGTGAGGGAGAGATGGAAAGAGAGAGAGAGGGTGAGGGTGAGATGGAAAGAAAGAGAGAGATGTAAAGAGAGAGGGAGAGAGAGATGGAAAGAGAGAGAGAGGGTGAGATGGAAAGAGAGAGAGAGGGTGAGGGAGAGATGGAAAGAGAGAGAGAGGGTGAGATGGAAAGAAAGAGAGAGGGTGAGGGAGAGATGGAAAGAGAGATACAGGGTGAGGGAAAGTTCCTGCTGTACATCTAATGCACCAAAGAAGCCCTCCAATACCTTTTGAATTAAGCACTAGCATAAGAATTAAGAAGCTAGCGGTCCAAATCCCCAACAAACTCTGTGCAAATTTATTGAAGTACACTCAATGCTCATTGTAGTGTTGCTGTAGTGTGGTGTGGTACTCACAGTGAATGGGTTCACCGACATTGGACGAGGAACTTTGGGTTGAGAGTCCGGTGCAGGGAAAGAGGCAAAACCTACAAACGCAACAACACCCCAAAATCAGAGATACATTAGGACCAAATACTAATACATCCAATACTAGTCTGACAAACATAGAAAGGGGGTGCTAACCTAGAAATAGATTTACTAGAATAGACGATGCCCCTCAGACCCTGGACATTTCACTCATTCTAATTCCATGGGTTCTAACTCTATATTTGGGGACTGAGTTGGTATTATGTAAGCATGGGAGAAGATGCTGTGATCATCATTAGCTGTGATGTTGGTGCCTCTTAGGGTTTGAGGAGGCAGAGTTAATTTTGATCACAGGCCAAACCCCATACATAACATGACATGGCATGCTGCTGCAGCCCAGCCAGAGAACACATCATGCAGCACTGCAGTGACTAACTGTTGTGTTTCTTGGCAAAGCATGTACTGAAATTTCTATATATAGAACACAAAATGGCAAAGCTATTTTTGTGTGATCTTGTCCAGTACAGCTGGAGAAAATTCTCAAAATTATTTTGGCGTGAATAGAATAGCATGAGAATTAGAATGAGAATAGAATTATAGTCCGCTTCTACTTGCCGTTGGCTTCCTGGTTGTTGGACTGCTTGTGTGGAAATACATTCTGGGTAGTGGGAGCTGGGAAGGTGGCGGACGGGGGGAACACTGAGGTTGGAGAGCTGACAAACATACTGGAGTCTCCTGCATAGGGAAACACAACATAAGGGTGTTAAGTCACACAGTACATTGAATTATCTTGTGTCCTCCAATAAAACAAGAATCCAGGGGCCCCAATTCTCCAATAAAACTGTTTGTTAATGATTTCTAAACTACATACACTATTAACTAATAAAGACTGTCTATAAACTACGTATATACAGTTGACCCCTAAAGGGGTACCTTCATGTAAAGTGTTACTGGAATTCTTAACTTTTGCCCCCAGGCTGAATAAGCAGTGATCTGCTGGAAGCTTACCTCCTGAGGTGGAGCTGTTGAAGGGGTTACTGGGGGAGAGGGCAGGCTGCTGCTGCTGAGAGCTGGAACTGGAGCTGAACGAGTTGGGAAAGTCTGAGACATGGAGGTAGGAGACAGAGAGAAAGACAAAGAGGAAGAGAGAGAGATACAGAGAGGAAGAGAGAGACAGAGAGGGAGAGAGAGAGACAGAGAGGGAGAGAGAGACAAAAAGTAAGAGAGAGAGACAGAGGAAGAGAGAGAGAGACAAAGAGGAAGAGAGAGACAAAGTGGAAGACAGAGAGACAAAGAGGAAGACAGAGACAAAGAGGAAGAGAGAGATACAAAGAGGAAGACAGAGAGACAAAGAGGAAGACAGAGAGACACAAAGAGGAAGACAGAGAGACAAAGAGGAAGACAGAGAGACAAAGAGGAAGTGAGAGAGACAAAGAGGAAGACAGAGAGACAAAGAGGAAGTGAGAGAGACAAAGAGGAAGACAGAGAGACAGAGGAAGACAGAGAGACAAAGAGGAAGACAGAGAGACAAAGAGGAAGTGAGAGAGACAAAGAAGAAGACAGAGAGACAAAGAGGAAGTGAGAGAGACAAAGAGGAAGACAGAGAGACAGAGGAAGACAGAGAGACAAATAGGAAGAGAGAGAGACAAAGAGGAAGTGAGAGAGACAAAGAGGAAGACAGAGAGACAAGGAGGAAGAGAGACAAAGAGGAAGAGAGAGAGACAAAGAGGAAGACAGAGAGACAAAGAGGAAGTGAGAGAGACAAAGAGGAAGACAGAGAGACAAAGAGGAAGTGAGAGAGACAAAGAGGAAGACAGAGAGACAAAGAGGAAGTGAGAGAGACAAAGAGGAAGTGAGAGAGACATAGAGATCAAGGCAATAGTTCATGGATCTGTTCATGCCTTTCAAAGTCTTTCATTAAAAATATATACACCTGCATGAGTGATTAATATTTTTGTAACACTGCTTACTTGCAAATGTTTGGGATCCTGACACAGGGTCCACGCCTGGAGAGCTGAAGAAAAGAGCAAAAGAAGAGAGGAAGGAAGGAAGGAAGGAAGGAAAGAAGGAAGGAAGGAAGGAAGGAAGGAAGGAAGGAAGGAAGGAAGGAAGGAAGGAAGGAAGGAAGGAAGGAAGGAAGGAAGGAAAGGAAGGAAAGGAAGAACCAACTATATAGTATTACACGTATGAACATTAAGCAACAAAAACAAGTCAATTTAATATTGCATTTGCCTCCAGCTACGGTGTGGGACTTTCATGAATGACTAAACCAAGGGCATGCAGCTATCCTGAGCAAATAAAACAATGTATTTGTACTGGGACTGATGCACTTTAACAGTCTACACTTCTTCAATGCATTAAATAGGAATGTTAAGTGTATTTGCTTTATATTGCATTCATTACCTGGCAGGAGTGGAACTGGAGGACTGGCGGTTCCCAAATAGGGTGCTATACTGGGGTAGTCCACCGGGGGGTGCTGAAAACACACATTAAAGTAAATAGACAGGCCATAAACTACAGATAGATAGATAGATAGATAGATAGATAGATAGATAGATAGATAGATAGATAGATAGATAGATAGATAGATAGATAGATAGATAGATAGATAGATAGATAGATAGATAGATAGATAGATAGATAGATAGATAGATAGATAGATAGATAGATAGATAGATAGATAGATAGATAGATAGATAGATAGATAGATAGATAGATAGATAGATAGGTACTTTATTGATCCCCCGGGGGGGAAATTTCATAAAGGCTGGTTGTTTAGGCTAAACAACAAAACTGATGTGTGCAAAACCATTGGGCAAAACAGATGGGGTTGGCTTAGATTGTTGACAACATGTAAACTATATTTTGTCTCCAAATGTTTATTGAAAACATAAATACATTTGCATAAGGAGCACTTGTTGTCCTTCAAATACATAATTACAGTTGTTGGTTAGCTAGTTAGTGAAGTTTTGTCATATTAGCATAGAAAGGAAGCTCTGACGAAGGCCTAAAGCTTATAGAGCAGTGATACTATCAAGAGCAGTGTGCAGGTTTCTTATTTTTTCACATTTTATTCAACTGTTACCATGCACCTGCAAAAAAGATAACTCAGATGTGCGAGCGCCTTTTGAATTATTAGCCATATTAGCATAGACATGAGATGAGTCAAAACACCTCAAAACAAGACATGGTATCGATAAAAATCTACAACGAGCTGAAACAAGCCACCTACGATTCCCCACATGGCAGCTTCTTGTCATTGTTGCTAGATATCAGACCGCTCGGAATCATAACACCATACGGCCTTCTGCCTCATCGATGCACTCGCATAGTTTTCGTAACGTTGTCAGCCAACCCATCTATAAGCATAGGGCTCAGCTGGGGGCTAATTTGAGAGATCAACTGTACTTTTTTTTATTTGATTCGACATAGGGTGCTAAGTTTCCACTCTCAGTGTGTGATTGGTCAAGGTGTAACTGTATTTTACTGTGCACAGTGTAAAAAAAAACTGCTTATAGTTCAATGCTATATTAATCAAAAGAAACTCCACATAAATCTACCTGTAGTATTTCTAAGGTTGTTCTGTTACAACCCGACGGTGTAGAATTTCCAAGGTTGTTCTGTAACAACCCAACGGTGTAGTATTTCCAAGGTTGTTCTGTAACAACCCAACGGTGTAGTATTGAGAGCAGAAAACACAATGGGGATAATTCACTTGGTAAAACCTTGGCATTTAGAGTAAGGGCATTATGCAATGTGCCTGACAATAATCTCTCTCTTTCTCACACTCACACACATACACACACAACTATGTCTTACTATACTTGTGAGGACTTTTGGGGGATTCAAAATCCTATTTTCCCTAACCCCTAAACCTAACCTTAATTCTTAAACCCTAAACCTAACCATAACCCTAATTCTAAACCTAATCCTAAAATAGCCTTTTTACGAGTGAGGACCGGCAAAATATTGTTGGTGTACTATTCTTGTGAGGACGTCTGGTACTAACAAGTATAGTCAAACGTGTACACATACCCTCCCTCTCCCACCCCCTACACACTCCTTCTACCCTTACCTGTAGGTCCAGTTCCAGGTCCAGGCGACGTATCAGAGAAGACACTGTTCAGTTGGTACAAGGCAGCGTAGCGGTCCTGGTGGTTTGTGT
This sequence comes from Thymallus thymallus, assembly GCA_023634145.1. NCBI lineage: Eukaryota > Metazoa > Chordata > Actinopteri > Salmoniformes > Salmonidae > Thymallus > Thymallus thymallus. The sequence goes on from CM042422.1 coordinate 13,129,807, forward strand.
GTGTGTTTGGGCCGGGGGCTGGGGGGGTGATGCTGGCGGCACTGTGACTGTGCTGCTGGCTGAGCCCTCCAAAATCCACACTCAGAGACTTAGGGAAGGCCCTGGAGGAGGCTAAGCCCCCCGAGGAGGACACTGTACGACCTGAGAGGACCAAACGAAGATGGCCGAGATAAGGAAGGCTGAGGGTGCACTATTACCTATATAGTGCACTGCATTTGACCAGGGCCCGCAAAGTAGTGCACTATATAGGTAATAGGGTGACATTTCAAATGCTGCCCATGCATGTTTTTCCATGTGACTTGACCAGGCAATAGCCTCACCAGACCAAGATGGCAAATATAGCCTCAATGGATTATTGGGGCAATCCTAGCATTAGGAGTTTAATGTGTTCCTAGAAAGGGTCTGTCCTGGACAGAAGCATAGCATACTTCTGAGCTGTGAAATACCATTGGACCCCTGTTGAAAGGGGCATTGTCCACTGTCTAAAAATACCGACTGACCGACCGGACCGTAACCAACCAACAAACCTACCTACCTGCCTGCCTGCCTGCCTGCGCGCCCGCCCGCCCGCCCAACCAAACACAAACCCACCAACCCACCCACCCACTGTAACATATGCCCCGCGCAGAGCGGCGGGCCCTCCTCCTCTCCAACGATCATCCTCGCCGGCGTTCTAACCGGCGGTCGGGGAAAGATGGTAGCAACACCCTGATGACCCACACCTGTTCCTCATCGGTCATCAGGGTCACTATTTAATCCATGTGTTTTCTGTTCAACCCTTGCGGGTTATTGTTCTATGTGTGTTGCCATCTTTCATTAAATGTTATCAACTCAATCCTTCTTCTCCTATTCGTCTTTTGCCTCTACACTCACTTTCACCCCTCGCAACATCACACCCACCTACCTACCTACCTGCCCGCCTGCCTGCCTGCCTGCCCGCCCACCCAAACCCACCCACAAACCCACCAACCCACCTACCCGACTACCCACCTACCTACCTACCTACCTACCTACCTACCTACCTACCTACCTACCTACCTATCTCGGTGACTTTAAAGGGAGAAACAGATAATCCGAAGTAATAGCAGAAGAGTACAGTTTGCACCGCCACCAAGGCTATATTCTATATTCTATTCTATTGTATTCTTTTAGTTTCTATTCTACACCTCTGAATAGCCATTCAGGACACAGTCAATTACTGTACGGGTTAGTGTCTTACCAAAATAGAAGTTGTTTTTGAAAGTGCTACTGGCTAAGGGGGTAAACGTAGAGAGAGAGAAAAGGAAAGAGATGTAGGTAGAGGAGGGTGTGGTCTTTACCTGAGGGTCGAGGGAGGGCAGGAAAGGAGGGGGCGTGGCTCTGGGGTCCCATCGCTGAAGACAGAGAGCCTGGACGTTGTCTCTCTATACCTCTCAGTAAAGACTCTGAGAGAGAGAGAGGCAGAGAGAGAGAGAGAGGCAGAGAGAGAGAGAGAGAGAGAGAGAGAGAGAGAGAGAGAGAGAGAGAGAGAGAGAGAGAGAGAGAGAGAGAGAGAGAGAGAGAGAGAGAGAGAGAGAGAGAGAGAGAGAGAGAGAGAGAGAGAGAGAGAGAAAGAGAAAGACAAAGAAACCACAGGGTAAAACAGGTTGCCTCAGGTTCCATTATTTCATGGTACCAAAAATGAAGGTGAACAGTTCTACCTTTCATAGGGGGGTCTCTAAAGCTCTGGGAGCGTGAGGGAGCACGGGCGGTAAACATATCCGCCCTCATGTCCGCAGGGGAGATAGTGGGGACTCTGTCCCCCCAGGACGAGAGCTGGGACTGGGACTGGAGGAGAGGGGAGACAGGGGGGGGAACCACACAGTGGGTGGGTGTATTTCTCCACTGTGTTACGTTATCCTCATTTAACCACTTAATCTATTATTCACCCCTTAATCTTTGATGTGAAAATGATCTAGAGTGGGTTCTCTCTTTGGTTATCTGTCTCTGTCTCTCTGTGTCACTGGATCTCTGTTGGTACAGTATCTGGTACGGTATTCTGTATTCTGGTACGGTATTCTGTATTCTGGTACAGTATTCAGTATTCTGGTACAGTATTCAGTATTCTGGTACAGTATTCACCTCTCTAACTCTATTAGTCTTCTCCACAGTAACAGTTTCCACAGTAACACCTCTCTCTGCCTCTCTTTTTCTCTTGTTTTCCATCTCTCTCTCTCTCCACTTCTTTTTCTCTCTCTCCCTCCCTCCTCTTCTCTGTCTCTCTCTTTCCACTCGCTCTCTCTTTCTCTCACCCCTCGCTGTTTACTTTCTCTTTCTCTTTCAATTTAATTGAATAATGCTTTATATACATGAAATACACCTCTGCCTCTCTCTCATCTCCTCAATCTATCGGAGGAGTTATGTATCTCACCAATGTGCGTATGGGTCTGGCCAAGGGGGGCATGGTGTGGGATGGGGCCTGGGCGGGTGGGGGGCCGTGAGAGGAGGGTAAGGCCTGCACCCCCGGTGGGCTCCAGGGTCCCTCCACCTCCCTCCAGCTCTTGTTCTTCGAAAAATGCCTGAAAATACATTTGAAGATTTTATCTCAATGAGACTAAACTAAACTAAGTAAGAAAAAAAACTTTTCCCACTGTAAGTAAATGCATTGTGCTAAAAGTTATTTGAATGGACATTCAACACATTCAACTCAATGTGTAGGTGGTACGTCTGACATATAGATATATTTATGGAGATATGATGATATCTTTATTGATTTCCTCACCATTTCTTCTTCTCGTATTTGTCCTGGAGGAACTCCTTGAGTTTCTGGGAGTCCCTTGTGTTGAAGCATCCATCTGTCTTTGGCTCAATAACACACAGCCAGGTCCTCCTGCCCACCTACACAGATACACACACACATGCACAGATTTGCAGGCGCACGTACGTGCGCACACACAAACACGGACAAACAAATAATGATGCAGGACATCAACAATAGACACCACATACACACACACACACACACACACACACAGTCTTGTACAACTAACCCTGTGGGAACACACAATTCAGTCCCATTCAAAATCCAATTTTCCCTAACCGCTAACTTTAAACCTAACCCTAACCCTAACCTTAACCCTAAACCTAATCCTAGCTCCTAACCCTAAATAGAACCCTAGCTCCTAACCCTGACCCTAAAGCTAACCCTAATTCTAACCCTAACACTAATTCTAACCTTAACCCTAAACCCCCTAGAAATATAATTTAACCTTGTGGGGACTAACAACAAAATGTCCCCAATTGGTACAATTTTTGTTTGTTTACTATTATTGTGGGGACTTCTGGTCAAGTATAGTTAAACACATCCTCTCTCTCTATCACACACACAGTGATGATGTGGTTTGAGTGTACAGTAACTGCGATCCGATTCACTGCACAAATTGGGCAGAGCAGCTACATTCCTCCAGAAACAGCCTGTAACCACCAAACAGTGATACACTCTACCGGTCTGACTGGTCTAAGAGTGGGAAACATCAAGCATCCTCTTCTATCTCATAAAGACAGATGAGATTTTATCTGGACCTTATATAGTCTAGTTCACATTAAAAAAAACTATTCCTTAGACAGAGATGGATGAATCTATCTCATGTAGCCTCAATCCCTTTCCTGGTGGCCTCTGCCCACGGATGTACATTTATCATTTATGATATCTATTTATAATACCTATATAATCTATTCTTGCTCTATTCATCCTGGGACATGAAACATAAATATATTTAATACTGAATGTTAGGATTCCAAGTATGCATCACAATTGTGTTTTGTTCACCTTTTCCTGCTGTTGAAATATTTAAGTATCCAGCTGAGCATTGAGCTTTATGCCCAGAATTGAAATGAGGTGGGTGAAATATAGGCATAATACTGTTAAGTCCCGCCCACAAGCCCACCTGAATCGGTCGATAATGAAAGCAGCCTGCCTGTCACTCACCTCGTTGCCATGGTTTTGCAGAAACTCCACTTCCTGTTGGGAGAAGGTTGTCATGGAGATAGACTTGACTCTGTGAGGAGGGTTGAGTCCTCTCCTGAGAGAAGAGAGTGATTGGAAAAAGAGAAACCGATAAAAGAGATATGTAAGATAGGTGAAAGGGGGCACTCCACATTTATAATAACATAAATCACTAAAGACGAACACTTGTGATACAATGCAATGACAGGTGATTGTGAGAAAAAGTGAAAATGGATTGTTACAGTGAAAATATCCAGTGTAGAGAAGGCTTACACAACAGGACATAATAATGTGGTCATTCGCTGTACAAATGGTATCTTTAAGCTATTCTTCTGTAATCATGACGGGCTGTTCTTTGGAGTGAGACAGCATGTGCAAGAGTCTAAACCTGTGCTGAAATCTCACCACTGCGAATTAGTGAAACCTTGCAAAATGTCCCACAGCCACAGCCTATAATCTGTTGGGGACCTGAGCTATGGTCTGCATGCAGAATACAATACATGAGCCTGAAGAGAACACCAAACCTGGGGCCATGCCGAAATGAAAAGCAACTCGAGCACGATTACGGGCACGCCTGAAAATGATAAAGTAGTCTGATTAACTGTAGCATAGGACACCAAGGGGAGGAAGAGACGCTGCGTAAATGAATACAGGACGCAAAGGACACACGTTACAGTTTCAGTTTCTTGTCACTACTCAAATGTAAAAGCAGCATAAGAAAATATAATCTGCAGATGCAACATTACTGGTTAATCATTATCTGCAAACACAGCCTGGACTCATAGACTTGACGTAACATAGTATTCAAATCAAATCACATTTTATTGGTCTCATACACATATTTAGCAGATGTTATCGCGGATGTAGCGAAACACTTATATTCCTAGTTTCAACAGTGCAGTAATACCCGACAATACAAAACAATACAGACAAATCCCACAAAAATCGAAAGAAAGGAATGAAGAGATATATAAATATTATAACGAGCAATGAAAGAGTCCGGATAAAACAGGACGTAAACGTTATTAAAGTGACCAGTGGTCAATGACTATGTACAACAGTCTCTAAGGTGCAGGGTTGAGCCGGCTGAGCATTGAGCTTTATGCCTAAAGTTCAGCAAGTGGTGACTGTTTAACAGTCTGATGGCCTGGAGATTTGATGCACCTGTATCTCCGCCTTCTAGATGGTAGCGGGGTGAACAGGCGGTGGCTCAGGTGGCTGAGGTCCTTGATGATCTTCTTGGCCTTCCAGTGCCCCCGGTGACACTCAAATTATGTTACGTTTGGTATGGTTACATAAGACAGAAGATTACTTAAGGAAAAAATCGAAAGTAAGGTGATTGGTCGGGGTGGATGGGTGGGCATATAGAGGGAACTTCTAGCAATCCAAAGGTTGCGTATTGAAATCTCATCACGGCCAACTTAAGGATTTTATCTCATTAGCAACTTTGCTACCTACTACTTTTTTATTTAATTTTTAGCTACTTAGCATGTTAGCTAACCCTTCCCCTATCCCTTTAACTTAACTCCTAACCTTAACCCTAACCTTAACCCCTAACCCAGCGTTTCCCAAACTCGGTCCTCAGGACTCCAAGGGGTGCATGTTTTGGTTTTTGCCCTAACACTACACAGCTTGATGATTAATTGATTATTTTAATCATCTGTGTAGTGCTAGGGCAAAAAAACTAAATGTGCACCCCTTGGAGTCCCGAGGACCGAGTTTGGGAAACGCTGCCCTAAACCCTAGTTTAGCTAACGTTAGCAGCCTAGCTAACATTAGCATTAGCCACAGCATACGATAGCCACAACAAATTGGAATTCGTAACATATAATTTGTTTTGCAAATTGGTAACATATTGTACAAATTGCAATTCGTAACATACCATACGAAATGGAAAATGGACATCCACAAATTAATACATACCATACTAATTGCTCAGTCACGGATTTATGTTCACTATGTTACGTCTACACCTGAGTCCAGGCTGGCATGCAATGGGCTTAGTTTTCATAGTTTTATTATAATTGTAGGCAAATGTAGCCTTATAGTCTTTGCGCAATATGCATGTTAAAGAAGAAGCTATCCATACTTACAGCATTCCAGAGCACGACGTGCATACGAAGCAGCCCACTGTGATATCGATGTAAGTCACCCCGGGTTGACTGCACTCGAAGCAGTGTTTGTTTACTCCAGCCTGGGCCAACTCCCGGACCTTGCGGGCGCATATCTCTTGGTTGTCCCGATGTTTTCGGTTCGACATATTGCTGTCTCGGCCCGCTGTCTCGGCCCGCCTATGGTCTGGCACAGGCGACAGGCTCGTAGTGGTGAGCCGCTTACCACTGGCTCTCCACTATCCTCCCTGATTTCTCCCTTCGTTTACAGTATATGTTACTCACGCCCGCATTATTTATGCAGATCGCTTTAACGTGATTTGAGACCGATAATACATGCCTGCGTCAGGCTATTTCGTGTCGTTAGCAGAAGAGGTCAGATGAGATCTTGTCATACTGTCAACTAGTTTAACTACGTCGTTATTTATTTATTCATTGCTGCGGTATTATCTTCGGCAGTGGAGAAAGAAATCTGTCTCGCTCTAAATATCTCTCTCCTCTGCTCAGCTCTCTGCTCGCCATACGAAGACCCGTCGTTTTGGAATGGTGACAGATTTTTGGAACCCAGATTGCCAGCTAAGGCAAGGACACATAGCATAGAGCGGTAAATAAAATAACCTACACAAATAAACCATTATAATTATGACATTCGATATAACTATAATGAAACATATTTATTAATATTATTTTATCAGAGTTGTCTGATGTGAGTTTATTTTTATAGTAACAGAAACACACATTTAATGCCTGTCATGGGGAGACTATCACGCCCATTGCATTATGACGTCCGAAATTAACTTTTTTTGTTTTATTTGTCTTGAGTTTGTTAACTCTTCACATCGATTTTCTGATAAAACCTCATCCATTTTAAACAGTAAAAATCAATATATGATAGGCTACTGTACAGGTCGCAAAGTGTTTACGCACGCGTCATTACGCACATGTATTAACTAAACAGATTCAAGATAGATAGCCTACGCAAAATAAATCCCTCCTATAAACACTTGATATTTGTTTCAGTTGTTACACGCAGATCAGCCAGTGCATGTAATGTAATGACGTCTTTTGGTCACAAAGGAGAGCCATGCTCAAGCAGGTCAGGTGGTGTCGGCCTGCCTGAGACCCTGCAGCAATTGTCACTCACCTGTCATTTGATCCTACAAGCTTTTCTGATGGTGGTGTAGGATGTAAACATTGTAGGCCTGCATGCATACTATATAGCAGCTTTTCAGCAGAGTAAGGCCTTTTAACAATGTACATCTCTTCTATTCTATTAATGTGAACATTGTGCCCAAATGTGTGTGTGTGTGTGTGTTTGTGTGTGTGTGTGTGTGTGTGTGTGTGTGTGTCTGTGCTGCGTGTGTGTGTGTGTCTATGTAGGCTATGTGTGTGTGTCTGTATTTGTGTACATGTGTGTTGTGCCATGCAGAGAGACATAAATGATGGTTCTAGATCATCAGCCACTGTAATGATAGGTCTGTCTAGGCCACTCAACCACAGACTAGCTACTGTGGTGCGCAGAACTCTCTGGTTACATAGGACTGTATGTTGTGTTGAGGTATAGCTAATCTCTTGTTGCTCAATTATAACTGGACTTTTTAACATTCTGTTTTGAAATAGCCCTCTTGGAGATACAATGTGTGTGTGCGTGCGGATGTGTGTGTGTGTGTGTGTGTGTGTGTGTGTATGTGTGTGTGTGTTTGTACGTGTGTATTATGCACACACGTGTATGTGTTTATGTTAATTGGAGGGCTTCATTAAATGCAAGAGGTTGCCATACAAGAATACACAGCCTAACCACCCAAATTGTGCCTTTTTTAAAACGTTTGTATGGGATTAAGAGAGTAGATGGCCCTTACCAAGCATAATTATCTCACATAAAAACCTATTGACCAAACTACATTCACTGTCACTATACGAATGGATCACAAATTGACTGGTCATTGGGAATGCACATTAAAGACTGAATCATTGGGATAGAACGATTTTGTAATGTTACCTGTAATGTTCCCCTGATGTTTGAGTGTCCAGTTTTCCGTTAGTTATGGGAACATTCTATGTTAGCAAAAACCTCCTGAGAACAAATTTAGCATGTTTTGGCAGAAAATTGCCTTAATGTCAAACAAAACATGCCCAGAACGTGGTTACCAATTTCTCAGAATATCCCATATTAATGTTCTACACACATTTCATGTCATGTTGCAAAAATATTAATGTGTCCAGTTTTCTGAGGGTGAGGAGAATATTCCATCAACTTCACACAAAACAGACCATTGTTGGAACATTGTTGTCATGTTCTCAGAATATAAGACATGAATGTTCTAGATACGTTTCATTTGAACGTTGTAAGAACATTTATGTGTCCAAGGATGTCTAAAACATAAGACATTCTGTCATGATCCCCTGGAGGTTTTTGTCTAGTTCCTGGCTTGTTCCGATGATGTCCCTGAAGACATTTTTAAACCTGATGGTTTGAAAGAGATGATCTCCCCCCAAAAAACGTATTTCATTACACATCACCCCTTGTTACTGTTGATGAGCCCATGAAGGCCCTGATTGGCAAGGTTAGGCACACCCACAAACACAAACATTGTTTCCAACATACAGCGATTTTGACATATAGTGCATTCGGGAAGTATTCAGACTCTTTAACTTTTTTCACATTTTGTTTCATTACATCCTTATTCTAAAATCGATTAAATAAATATTTTTCCTCCTCAATCTACACCCCAATACCCCATAATGACAAAGCAAAAACAGGTTTTTAGAAATGTTAGAAAATTTATTACAAATAAAAAACATACAATAATGGTAATATGCATCACGAACATGGGACAACTATAACAATGTTTTGTATTTTTTCTTAAATAAGTAAATCAAATCTATGATTAGAGAATAGTCAGATCAGCTGATAACTGACACAGACATGGTGGTGTAGCGTGAAGATCGAAATGCTGTGAACCAAGAGGTTGTGGGTTCAAATCTCATGTGCAGACATGTTGAGAAATACAGTAATTACTGTATAAATGAACATGCACCATGTATGTCAAAGGTTGTCACATATGTAAATAACAAATATTATGTGTTAAAAGCAGTGTGTGGATGTCCCTATTCAAAACCTCCAGTGGACCATGGCAGAATGTCCTATGTTTTAAACATCATTGGACACAGGAATGTTTGGTGTGACGTTGATGGAATAATCTCCTAACCCCCAGAAAACTGGACACTGGAATATTCTTGCAACCTTATAATGTAACGTGTCTATAACATTCATATTGAATATTCTGAGAACATGGTAACCACATTCTGGGTAAGTTATGTTTGACATTAGGGGAATGGTCTCTTGGAAACTTCTTGCACATCACTGGAATATTTCTATGAAAACATTAGGTAATGACTTAAGGGGACGTTCTCTACAGTTGTGGGAACGTTTGTTTTTAGCTGGGTTTTATGCAATGCACTGGTGGGAGCTAAAAGTAGGCCTACATTGGGTCCAAATATAGTCCTATAGCTCTTCAGCCTCCACAGAAGTTGTTATCACAACATAAAAGCCATATGGACATACGGGGTATTTTCTGAGTTGTATACCCTAACTTAGCCGTAGGCGCTAGATCTTCTATGATTGATGTGCATTCCCTATAATACACAATTTAGGATGTTGCACACGGTGTTCAGCCAAGGTTGTGCAACATGCTAAATCCGAAAATGGTGGTGGAAAATTGTGTTTTATTAAAACACATATTTTTCCTTTTGTTTTTCTTCCGCTGGCCCGAAATTAAAGCATTTTAAGGAGGAAAATTGTCTTTGCAACCTGAACAGAGGATCCACGGGGGACACGAGTGTAACATATTACCGCCCACTATCGGCTGCCAAGGCTAACTATGAATAAGCCTACAAATGTATGCAACCATGTCCATGGTTATAATCACTGCCACTTATAACGAATGTATATCTAATATTCAATTTAATGCTATTTCATTCCCTACCACTACAACACTGCAAGAACTCCCACTGGCTCTTTGCTGTTAGGTTAGTGCAATGGCACTTCCATACCCGGAAATAGTGTGAGGGGGTGGACCAAGGCAGCAAACGAGAGAGATAGTATAGGAAGGAGATGTCTTTTTGTTACTGTGCCACCCTCGTCACCCCGAGGTCCTCGAGGGAAATGCTGGTGTAATTTTATTTTAAATTGATGTTGGATTATATACCGTGAAAGGATCTACACTGCCGAGAAGCTTCCCCCCCTTCATTTTCCTGACTCAAGCGCGCACAAGACCATGAGCGAATTGGAACAACTTGCCTATCATCAATTAATCGATTGCAGTTATTTAACTTATTCTAATCAATACTTAATAACCTGTTGTTCCAAGAAGAGAGAGGCGCGATTCACTGACACCTAATGTCATGATTTGATGTCGAGAATAATATAATTTAAGACAACACAAGCTATTTATAGAAAAACCTAAAAACAATGCAATATACGTTCAACGTGTAAATATTATACTTTGATTATTACTATTACGGTGAAAAACATCACCAAAAAGAACTAATCTATTTTCTCACTCACTCTTTCCCATGTCACATTCAACATCTATAGAAATAGTTGCGGTTGCGTTATTGTTGTAATTTGTGTCAAAACCGAAGGATGACTGTCAAACTGGACTTTGAAGACTGTCTCAAAGACTCCCCTCGATTCAGGTATGTCATGATTAACCCGTGAATAATAGCAGTCTACATAGGATACAGTCATTATTCATGCAGTTACATTATTAGCATTGTAAAGTGAGGGCTAATGTGTAAATGCTGCGTAAATGTATGTAGCCTACTTACTACCAGCATATTACAGTTATAATAAGTTATAGTCAGGGGTAACCTATGTAGGCCTACTGTATGTTTCTGCAGTACATTATTTCGTTTCAAAACGGTTACATGTCCACATAGAGCAAAATGATGACAAAAATCCTGCCTGCATCATCCCTAACAGTGAGGAAATAGAGACGTGCTACTAATGTTACTTGTGCAATCTCACACCATTCTGGTTGTGCTGACTAAACTAGAGGATACTCTTGTCAAATTACATAGTGTCAGCCCTGCAGATGGTTTGCAGTCATGCCTCTCGCTTGGGGTCAGATTTGTCACAGATGAATGAAATGATTCTGGGCATTGACATGAGGGCCTTTTCTCATTGATGGGACTGGTTTTGTGTGTCAGAATGAAAGAGTGAATTTATACAACTTTGTTGATTGTCGGAAGCAGGGCTCTAAATTAACCTTTTCATTGGTAGCACTGGTGCTCCCAACTTTAAAATGTTAGTTTAAACAAATATGATACAAATGTAACAACAGCCGCACTGGACACACACCACAAACATAACAACTGTGCTTGCGTCCAATGACATAAATATAATTTTGATTCAATGTATTAGGCTCACTGGTGCTATCAAATCAACATTACAGGTCACACAGCACAATATTTAGCAGCAAATGCTACTAAGATGGTTGCAAGCCCAGGTTGTAAATCAATGTAGGAATGCCACACACCAACCTTGGAGTTCTGCCTTACCTAATCTCTTTCAAAGAGTCCAAATATAATATATATAAATGAACACAATGTAAAGCCAAAAGGGAAGTGGATTTTGTGTTGGTTTTGAAAGTAACTGATAAGAGTTTTGTTGCATTGGGTGTGCCTTGTCTATGGCTGGGAGATCAGGAGTGACAGTGGTAAGAAACGTCTCTCTCTCTCTCTCTCTCTCTCTCTCTCTCTCTCTCTCGGTCTTTGCTGTTTTATCCTTTCTTAATCCTTGTTTGATTAACCTTGTAAGTGGTTAAAGAGCTTCTAACTCTCCTCCGTCCCTACCCTTCTAACTCTCTCTCTCTCTCTCTCTCTCACTCTCACTCTTCTCCCTCTTTCTTGGCTCACGGTCTATCTGGGAGGCACACAGTGTCGGAAAGTTCTACTTGCTGTGGCAGTCAGTGGTGTAAGCTGCAGCAGTGAGGTCTCGTGTTTGACCAAGAACGGCGAGAGGAGAAGGTTTTAAATGTAGGCGTTCATATACACACGCAGCTAGTGTGAAGGACTGGAGAGGGAGGAGAGGGTGATGTTAGGAGAAAACAGGCTTTGAAAGGGAAGAAAAGAGACAGACATCTCATTGAAAGAAGGATAGAAGAGCAAGGGACATCTCAGAAAAGAGGCATTGAAAGAGGAAAAGAGAGAGGCTGCTACAGTACACATAGAGATAGAGGCCGAGTACTTGGGGTAGCGCTTCAAACCGCTGCCTCCCGTTGCTAGGTAACCACGGGGGTGGGGTGGGGTTGTGGAACAGGAGGCTAGAGATACGGAGGGGATAAATAGGAGACAGGAAGTGTGTTGTTTTGGGGGTGGATATTTTCAGAAACTTGAGGTCTCTCTCTCTCTCTCTCTCTCGCTCTCTCTCTCTCTCTCAGGCACACTTACTCATACATGTTCACACACAGATACGCATTCCTTTTTATCACCATAAAATCACAGGCACGAGCACACACACACACACACACACACACACACACACACACACACACACACACACACACACACACACACAGAGTAATGATTACAATGTGTGTCTAATGACACAGGCTTTGTTCCAACCTCATCAATTATATTTTCCACCAAACCTTTGGCAGTCCTGTTTGTATTGGTACCCCTGTCACGCTAGGCTAGAAGATTTGAATATGAATGATACTGAGCTGACCGACCCAAGACCTGCAGCCGCTGTCTCTACTACACCGCCAGCAGACAAACAGACACTGTCTGTTCTGTTTCTCTCTCTGTCTGTCTCTTGCTCTCTTGCTCTCACTCTCGCTCTCGCTCTCGCTCTCTCTCTATCTCTCTCTCTCTAACGTAACTCTGTTTCTCATTATCTCCCTCTCTGTCTTTTTGTCTTCTCTCTCTCTCTCAGTATCACTCTGTCTATAGTGGAAGGCAGTGGAAACCACACTGTCGGGCCGTTGATGTGAGAAAGACAGACAGACAGAGGAGAGGAGATACTGACTCACAGACAGTCACAATAGCCACAATCTCCTTCCACTGGCCGTCTTGACAGGCTTTACCCATTTATAAACATACTAGATGCCAAGTGAAGCATCAAGTGTACTGCTTGAACTCTCATGACGTCTGATATTACAACCAAGAAAACGTATTGGAGCCACAGACATTTTTACTGTAGATGTGCTAACATTGTGCCACAAGTTCAACATTCAGACCAGTAGGGTATTGCCCAAGCAGGGTGTGGATGCATGGAAAAAAAGATATATGTGCCAAGTAATGTGGCAATGTGTGTGTCTGTGTTTCATTCAGGGCTGCCATTGAAGTGGTGGAAGGAGATGTCTGTGAATTGGAAACGCGATTAGAGAAGGTGAGCGACAGTGAAACAAACACACACACACACTTGTTGGAAATGTCCCCATGAGGGAGAATTTTCCTTGTTTTACTATCCTTGTGGGGACCTTTGGGGATTTTAGGTTCCCACAAGGATAGAAGAACAAGACACACATATACACACAAAGACACACACAAAGACCCCCCCCCCCCCCCCCCCCCCACACACACACACACACACACACCTCCCCACTTTGCTGCTATGCTCAGAGTATCAAAGCTCTCGATATGAGCATACCACTACTTCTACAGTCTAAACAAACCCAGCCATCTGCACAGTAGAGAGTAAGCAGTAGTTGGACACAGTCCTTTTTGTACACATCCCTTTTCTTTGAATAGTGACTATGAGCTGAGAGAGACATGTTGGGGTTTTACCTTAGTTGTTGGAAATTAACTTTAGTGCTGCTTCCTCACTCTATTGTTATCAGAGAAAATGTAACTGATCACGTTGTTCTTTTCAATCACTTGATATTCCGAGTTCCCTAAAGGTTTTGGAGTGCATAACATTTTCAGATGCATACTTTGGTCATTAACGGTCAGATTCTTGTGAGTCTCAACCTATTCTGTGTCTCAACAGTGATCATATTTGTAGGCGGTGCTATGTCATCATCTCATGTCCTATTGAAATGTTGTGTCATGCTGTATGCATTGTAGTGTGTTTTGACATATTTTGCAACCATGTAGTTGTGTTGTATTGAATCCTGACACATTTAGCATTGTGTAGTATCCATGTTTTGTTCTATCTTGGCACTTGTTGTTGTGTTGTGTAGCTGGTGAAGCAGTGCCACTCCATGCTAGAGGCTGGCAAGGCCTACTGTCAGACCAGCAAGAGCTTTGTCACAGGGCTCAAAGAGCTGGGCCACCACTGTTCTGGGGACAACATGATGGGGGTGAGTCTATAGAGATGCTTAGAGTAATACACTCTAAGCACTGATTTGGGATCAGTGTAGAAGGAACCTAACTCCTATTACTCATAGTACATTTTGATGAAGGGAAGTGAAAGTTCTTTTCTATTGTATTCAATCAATGAAAAAAGAGTGAAACTGACTCATGCTATGTTATTTTTCTCATCCAGGAGTGTTTGGAGAAATTCTCCAAGAAGCTAGCAGGGATTCTGGAAGCTCAGGGGGTGAGTTGGACTCCTCTATTGTGCTTCGCTAGCTTTCAACGTTAGTTACTGTAGCGACCACTATTAAATGTCAGGTGTCTGAGTATCTCTCTCTCTCTCTCTCTCTCTCTCTCTCTCTCTCTCTCTCTCTCTCACTCTCACTCTCTCTCTCTCTCTCTCTCTCTCTCTCTCTCTCTCTCTCTCTCTCTCTCTCTCTCTCTCTCTCTCTCTCTCTCTCTCTCTCTCTCTCTCTCTCTCTCTCTCTCTCTCTCTCTCTCTCTCTCTTTCTCTGTCTCTATCTGTTTCTTACTCTTTTTTTCTCATAGGAAGTGATTGAAACCACACAGAACTCAGTGAAGTTGAAGTTGCAGAGTTTTGTGAAAAAGTGAGTGAGTCTGGCACTCTTTCCTCATTGTCCTCTTTTCCCAAACTACTACCATACACTGCTTTCACAACATCTCCTAATCCAGTCCCACCCACCTCTGGTCTGAAAGGGCCACTCCCTAGACTTCAATTATGCTAACCCCCTTATCCCTCCCTCTCTCCCTCCCTCTGCCCTTCTCTCAGTGACGTGCGTCAGTTCAAGGATGTGCGTAAGGAGTTTGAGCGGGGCAGTGAGAGTCTGGAGGCGGCATTGGGGAGGAACGCTCAGGCCACCCGGGGAAAACAGCACGAGATGGAAGAGGCCAGCCATGCCCTCCTCAACGCCCGCAAGACCTTCCGCTCCGGAGCCCTCGACTATGTACTGCAGGTGAGGGCATCCAAGGTGGATGGTTGAGGGAGATGGAGGGGTGTGTGTTTGCCTGTGCATATCCACTGGCATGGCTGTAAAAACATGCTTTAATTGGCTCGCCCAATTGCATTCTCAGCATGTTAGATTGACTTTGAATTGAATTTTCTTGAAATTGAATTACAGGCCAGTATTGAAACGATCAGTTCTAGACTGGAATCTTTTTCATTCCACAGCTAGCTTGCTTTCTGAGAACATGGACACTACTCGAAGGCCTCAAACAGAATGCTAGATAATTTTACACATATACAGAAGCAGGCCATATTTCTAACAAATTAATTAATAGAGTATGCAACAGCACCTATGTTTAGGTACATGTGTTTTACTGTGGTGAATGATAACAGCATTGCCTGAGGGTTTCTCTGGAGCAGGCTGGTCACTATTAATACCCAGAGGTTCGTACTAGCTGCAATCAAAACAACACACATGTTCTGTTCCTTCCTGTTTACAAACTCTACTAGATCAATGTCATCGAGTCCAAGAAGAAGACCGACATCCTGATGGCGGTGAGTTTCATCATCTGGGAACTTTTATAGTTTTGTAAATGTTGTATGGTCCACGTGTTGGTGTCTAATTATTATGGTTTACTTGAGCAGCTGTTGAGTTCATTTTATGCTTGCATATGTTGTTTAGCATGTGGTTGGTTGTATGAAAACGCTTTGCTTTGTGTTTTTCTGTCAGATGGTGTCTATGATGGAGGCCCAGTCCCAGTTCTTCCAGCAAGGTCACCAGTCCCTCTCGGAGCTGGACGACTACCGCCGCACCCTGAGTGAAGAGGTAAGAAGAACATGTGAAGGAATGAGAGGGAGAGAGAGAGAGAGGGGGGGGGAGAAGTGTGTTGGATAAACCAAATTCAGAGATGAAGGAAGAGATCTGTTCAAAGACATTGTTCAGCTGTTGAAATTGGGGAACAGAGAGAGAGAGAGAGAGAGTGGGGTAAAAAGAGTGAATGAGAGTGGGGTAAAAAGAGTGAATGAGAGTGGGGTAAAAAGAGTGAATGAGAGTGGGGTAAAAAGAGTGAATGAGAGTGGGGTAAAAAGAGTGAATGAGAGTGGGGTAAAAAGAGTGAATGAGAGTGGGGTAAAAAGAAGAGGGGGATGAATTCACCTCCTTTTAGATGGATGGTGAAAAGGTTTATTCTAGCAGTTGATTCCATTGGTTAATTGGTACATGAGTCCTAACAATGTGGCCCAGGGGGATGAGGAAGTAACAAGGTGACGCCCCTCTCATCGTGACAGGAAACAGTGTGGGCACCGTCAACAGGAAACATTTCACATGACTGAGAAAGTGTGTTTGTGTGTGTGCCTGCGTGCGTGCATGTGTGTGAGCACGTGCGTGCATGTTTTCATCTAGTCACACAGTAACGTTAGTGCTACACTGGATTAGCACTGTAGCATAACTTGGAAGTGCTGCCATACATTGAGCTCTAGGCCTGAAGTCAACAGTAGATTAAAACTAACAGGAAGGTTAGTCAGAGAGAAGCTTGAAACCGGAAAGCAAGTCACCTTTCACTGGAGCGTTAAAGCCACAAAGACGGTTCCTGCTGTTACAGGAAATGGCGAAAGAGTGAGAGGCAGAATGAGAGAGAGAAAGAACGAGGGGGCAAGAGAATGTAAAAATACCTGCAGAAGATGCTTAAAGACTGCTGGATTGACTGAAACCTTAATGAGAAAGAGGGGGAGAAAGTAAAGCTGCTATAGGAAGCTGCTTGAGGGGTTTTCCTCGATCCTCCCTGCAGCAACAGGAAGTTGGGAGAGGGTTAGCATGGACTCCCTGACTTCCAGCTAAAAGCTGTCCAAGACAGAAGCCCTTAATCTCCTAGCCTGATTTTCCTCAACAGTTTATACATTAATCTTTACAACTCTACATCCAAAACATACACTGTTCCAGTATACTGTCTACATTTTGTTCCCTGACCGAACTGGCCTATCATGCTGCACTTGCGTGTGTGATATAGGATAATGTGCATCATTTGAAATATATTGCACTCTTGTTTTTTTTCAAATCAAATTGTTTGTGCCTGACTCTCTGTCTTTTCTCTCACACACACAGAACACTCAACTAGTGTTGAATTCCGCCAGGGAGAAGAGAGACATGGAACAGAGACATGCTGCCATTAAGAAAAAGGTGAACACTGCTGGAACCAAACTAAACACAGGCCACCTAGATGGCTGCCATGTTATTACACTAGAAGCAAAGATCTTTAGAACTATACCAAGATGGACCACAGCCTGTCGTTTCCAATGGGAACAAATGAGTCATAGTGGGAAGAACAAGCATGAAGGGGGGCAGAGCCAAGCACGTGCCATCGAGATCCAATTGGCATGTTCTAGCATGCATCTGCGTATTTCCCTTAGGGAATGCCACCCCTGTGAAGTGCGCGCGTGCAATAACTCAATTCGCCTTGGCACTCCTTCTGAACAACGCAATTTGTTTAATTTTTTTCAAAGGGTAAAGTCTACAAAACTTAGTCCACTTTGTTCAGAACATATTCTAGTTTTGGGAACAGAAAACCATATTAAGGTCAAATGTTTTATCGGTGAGAAAATTTGCAGAATGTCAGCAAAAATCCATCTCGTTCCATCTCCCACTGCCGGCCAGTGGGCTTCCTCTCACTACCATATTTGTCATCAGCTAGACGAACCTGATGACGTCATCACTTCCTTTTAGACATAACTTGGTGATCTAC
Source organism: Thymallus thymallus (assembly GCA_023634145.1). Lineage (NCBI taxonomy): Eukaryota > Metazoa > Chordata > Actinopteri > Salmoniformes > Salmonidae > Thymallus > Thymallus thymallus. The sequence goes on from CM042422.1 coordinate 13,147,885, forward strand.
TGACATCACTGCATTACAACGATATTTACTAACATCCGTTCCCTACAGTAATGTTTATGTTTGTGTTGTGTTTACGTTGTGTTGGCAGGATGTCTCCTATGATAACTCCTTAATGGATTTCTGTGCTGATGCACCCAACGGTATCGCCATGGAGGGCTACCTTTATAAGAGGGCTAGCAATGCCTTCAAGACCTGGAGCAGGTATGTTACCCCACCACTCCCTCTCTCTTTCTACTGTGTTGTTCTCTCGCTGTTTCGCTCTCTCATCTCCTTCTGATCTCCTGTCTCACGACGGTAGGCGCTGGTTCTCTATTCAGAAAAATCAACTGGTCTATCAGAAGAAATTCAAGGTGCATTTCTAATAGCAATCCATTTCACACACACACACACACACACACACACACACACACACACACACACACACACACACACACACACACACACACACACACACACACACACACACACACACACACACACAGCCTGACCGTGGCCTTCTTTCTCTCAGGATCAGCCCACAGTAGTGATTGAGGATCTGCGTCTTTGCACAGTGAAGGTCTGCGCTGACAACGAGAGGCGATTCTGCTTCGAGGTCGTCTCTCCATCCAAGTGAGTCTACAGCAGTGTGTCGGTTTATACAGTGAAAGTAGGGATGTTTGTGTGTTGACGTTGCTTTAGATCTTTGTTTGAGGTGTTTAGTGTTAACATAGTGATTTGGTGTGTGTGTGTGTGTGTGTGTGTGTAGGAGCTGTCTGTTGCAGGCGGACTCAGAGCATCAGCAGCAGGACTGGATCAGTGCTGTCCAGAACAGCATCGCTTCAGCCTTCCAGGAACGCAGAGATGACCCACACAGTCCAGTGAGAAAACACACATTATTCATTCTCACTACACGTGTGTTTCAGAAGCAGGGTTGTAGCTCATTGTCTACACAAAGTGCAGGAATCAACACACTTACTCTCATTCAATATGTTTGTGTGTCTACATCACTCTCTCTCTCTCTCTCTCTCTCTCTCTCTCTCTCTCTCTCTCTCTCTCTCTCTCTCTCTCTCTCTCTCTCTCTCTCTCTCTCTCACACTCACACTCACACTCACACACACACACACAGAGGGAGCGTTGCAGCTCTATGTCGGGAGGCAGCCCAGGGGGAGGAGGGCTGTGTGGGGAGCAGGAGAAGACGGGGGGCCGCGAGGCTCTGGAGGAGGTCCAGGCCATCCCGGGGAACATGCAGTGCTGCGACTGTGGAGAGCCCGGTCCGGACTGGGCCTCTATCAACCTGGGGATCACCCTCTGCATCGTCTGCTCGGGGATACACAGGTACACACATACTCACACAAACACACGCTCAAGGAAACAGACATACTAACTAATATGTAACTAACTCCCTTCTTCCTTCTGACAGGAGTCTAGGCGTCCATTTCTCCAAAGTACGCTCCCTCACCCTGGACTCCTGGGAACCAGAGCTGGTCCGGGTAAGAATACATCCACTACACTGCCTTTGGATGCATCTCAATAGTGTCACATAATAAGACTAATGTACATGCGTTTTAGAATGTGTTGAAATAATATAGAAATATGCTTTCTTTATTCAATATAAACTGAAGGGTTTGTTTATCTTCCCTCCCTCTATGCCCTGTAGTTGATGTGTGAGTTGGGAAACACAGCCATCAACAGGATCTACGAGGCACGAATCGATGAGATGACCATCAAGAAGCCCCAACCGTCCAGTCCAAGGTATGAACTATCTCACTCCCCACTCTCATTTTCATTCCTCGGGTCATGAGTCATCACTTTTTATTAATCTCACATAGACAGTCAAGATTTAATAGCGTTACAGTGTGATTTTATTTAATGTTTATTAAGGATAGTGGAACAGAACGTTCAAATATAAATATATTGTGAAGACCAGACATGATTCTGTATTGTAGCTCTATTCATTACATTTCAATCTGCAACTTTCAACAAAATTCAAATTATGTTGAAGCCCCAGGTATAAGAATTCCACCTACATCTCCTCTTGGTGACATTAACATGAAACTGCAGTGAGATGTTTTACAGTGTTTCCTTATTACACTTATTACACTTTACAAAAATATTTTTTCTTTGCTCAATATGCTAACACTACATGACCGTTGAGTATGTGGAAACCTTCTCGTCAAACATCTCATTCCAAAATCATGGGCATTAGAATGGAGTTGGTCCCCCCTTTGCTGCTATAACAGCCTCCACTCTTCTGGGAAGGCTTTCCACTAGATGTTGGAACATTGCTGCGGGGGCTTGCTTCCATTCAGCCATTAGTGAGGTCGGGCACTGACTTTTGTATATACAGTGCATTCGGAAAGTATTCAGACCCCTTGACTTTTTCCACATTCTGTTACGTTACAGCCTTATTCTAAAATTGATTAAATTACTTTTTTTCCTCATCAATCTACACATAATACCCCATAATGACAAAGTGAAAACAGTTTTTTTAGATTTTTCTTTGCAAATGTATTAAAAATAAAAAACAGAAATACCTTATTTACATAAGTATTCAGACCCTTCGCTATGAGACTCGAAATTGAGCTCAGGTGCATCCTGTTTCCATTGATCATCCTTGAGATGTTTCTACAACTTGATTAGAGTCCATCTGTGGTAAATTCATTTGATTGGACATGATTTGGAAAGGCACACACCTGTCTATCTAAGGTCCCACAGCATGTCATGTCCAGAGAGCTCCAAGACAGGATTGTGTGGAGGCACAGATCTAGAGAAGGGTACCAAAACATTTCTGCAGCATTGAAGGTCCACAAGAACACAGTGGTCTCCATCATTCTTAAATGGAAGAAGTTTGGAACCACCAAGACTCTTCCTAGAGCTGTCTGCCCGGCCAAACTGAGCAATCGGGGGAGAAGGGCCTTGGTCAGGGAGGTAACCAGGAACCTGATGGTCACTCTGAAAGTGTTTCAGAGTTCCTCTGTGGAGATGGGAGGACCTTCCAGAAGGACAACTGTCTTTGCAGCACTCCACAAATTAGGTCTTTATGGTAGAGTGGCCAGACGGAAGCCACTCCTCAGTAAAGGGCACATGCAGCCCGCTTGGAGTTTGCCAAAAGGCACCTAAAGGACTCTCAGACCATGAGAAACAAGATTCTCTGGTCTGATGAAACGAAGATTGCACACGGCAACCAATTCCAGCTTCTGCAAAGGAAACCAGAAAACACACCTCTTTTAACAGGGAAATCATAATGAGTAATAGTAGACACCTGAGTGTCATTAATGTCTCTAGGACAGTCTCTGCCGCCCTCTGGTTACAGGTGGAACCATGACAAGAAGTAGACTAATAGAAACAGACGGAAAAAAGCAGATGGCGGCCATAACTCTTTGGCCTGAATGCAAAGTGTCACGTCTGGAGGAAACCTGGCACCATCCCTACGGTAAAGCATGGTGGTGGCAGCATCATTCTGTGGGGATGTTTTTCAGCGGCAGGGACTGGGAGACTAGTCAGGATTGAGGGAAAAATAAGCGGGGCAAAGTACAGAGAGATCCTTGATGAAAACCTGCTCCAGAGTGCTCAGGACCTCAGACTGGGGTGAAAGTTCACCTTCCAACAGGACAATGACCCTATTCACAAAGCCAAGACAACGCAGGAGTCTCTGAATGTCCTTGAGTGGCCTGGACTTGAACCCGATCTAACATCTCTGGAGAGACCTGAAAATAGCTGTGCAGCAACTCTCCCCATCCAACCTGACAGAGCTTGAGAGGATCTGCAGAGAAGAATGGGAGAAACTCCCCAAATACAGGTGTGTCAAGCTTGTAGCATCATACCCAAGAAGACTTGAGGCTGTAATTGCTGCCAAAGGTGCTTCAACAAAGTACTGACTTTACTTATGTAAATGTGATATTTCAGTTTTTTATTTTTAATACATTTGCAACATTTTCTAAAAACCTATTTTTGCTTTGTCATTATGGGGTATTGACTGTAATCAATTTTAGAATAAGGCTGCAACATAACAAAATGTGGAAAAGTAACTTTCCGAATGCACTGTATCGTGTATCTGACATCCTCTTTTTCTCTCCTATGCTGCACCCCAGACAGGAAGTTGCGCAGGTACATGGCGACGGCTGAGGTTTGTGTCGTAACATGACAACGACTGTGGTTTGTGTCGTAACTAAACTGTCCCCCAGAAATGTGCTGTTCAACTGCAAGGTTTTGTGTATGTGTTCTGGATATAAAGTAGTATGCAATCTACCATGTTGTAATACAGTACAGGGCGGGCTGGCTTGTCAGATTGAATTGAACTGAATTGCTGTGTGATATTATGATGGTTTGATAATGTGCATTACTGTGTATAACATTTATTAGATTTTATATATTGTTTTAATCAAATTGCTTTGATGATCTGACTCTCTCTTGCCTCTCTATTCCTGTGGTTTCTTTGTCTTTCTCTCTCTCTCTCTCTCTCTCTCTCTCTCCATCTTTCTCTCTCTCCATCTTTCTCTTTATCTCTCTATCGCTCTCTCAGGGGTGATAAGGAGTCGTGGATTCGTTCTAAGTACGTGGAGAAGAAGTTTATCCAGAAGCTCCCGGAGACGGGACGTAATGCTCCCCTGCGGCGCTACAGCGCCCGGAGGAAGAGGGCTAACACCCAGGAGAGGCCAGCCGGGTCACAACCCCCACTCAAACCCAAACCTAACCGGGCCACCCTGCCACGACTCGCAGGTACTGGACAGGCCATACACGCTTATCTGATTCACACTATAGGGCCAAACCGAGCAGAGCTGTACTGGGTTGGCCTGGCTACGTATTACATTACAACTGATCATGTATGTAAATCAATAGTGTATACGTTTCAGCCTCCTATTAAAGAGATTTTGTTCAGGAATGTAAGCGATGCAGGTGCTGTGGGTTATTTGTATCTGTCCAAGGGTTAGATAAGAGGACAGATACCAACGTCCAAAATTCCACAACTTATTAAGGAATGAATTTATATCAAATATTCACCTAAACTCTCTCTCTCTCTCTCTCTCACACACACACACACACATACACACACACACACACACACACACACACACACACACACACACACACACACACACACACACACACACACACACACACACACACACACACACACACACCATCCATAAACTTGGTGACACAGCAAAAAGCAGTAAGCTTGGGTACATTGTTGTAGTGTGTGTATTGTTATAATCAGCAGGATAGACCTGTCATCTTGTGGCCTGTTGCTGTACTAAAGGAATGTCATGTGACGCTTTCTCTCTCTCTCCCCTCAGGGCTCAACCAGAGTGACCTTGTCCAAAAGAACAATACGGCCATTCACAAAGGTGACACAAACAGACACAGAGACGCCCCCCCCCCCACCCCATACACACACACACACACTAAAACCCCTGTCACCCCTCCACAGATTATGAAGATGACGAAGAGGAGGACCTGTCTGGTCTTCATCCTGGGGCGTTGTTATATCGGTCTGCAGCGCTGCGGCTTTTCCCTGTCATGGCCGATGCCCTGGCCCACGGAGCTGACGTCAACTGGGTCAACACAGCCGAGGAATCCAGCACCCCACTCCTACAGGGCATCACCGCGGTGAGGAGAGTGTGTGTGTGTGTTTAGAAGAGAGCGAGCAGGTTTATGTGAATGTAGCTGTTGTGTGTATATGCTCACCTGCCCTCTGACCCCTGTCTCTCCAGAATTCCTTGGCAGCATGTGAGTTCCTGCTACAGAACGGTGCCAATGTCAACACAGCAGACAGCAACGGGAGAGGACCTCTACACCACGCCACTATATTGGGACACACTGGGTAGGATGGACATGCACGCGCACACACACACACACACACACACACACACACACACACACACAAACACACACACACACACACACACACACACACACACACACACACACACACACACACACACACTAACCTGGTCCCTGTCTCCCAGGCTTGTGTGTCTGTTCTTGAAGCGAGGGGCGGACTACAACGCCAGAGACAACACCCAGAAAGATCCCATTACTATCGCCGTGGACACAGCCAACGCTGACATCGTCACCCTGTGAGTATAAGCTTCAGTTGATTTGTTGACACTAGAAGGATTGATTGATTTTCTCACGACTCTGCTTTCTCCTGACAGGCTGCGAATTGCCAAGATGAACAAGGAGATGCGGGAGATGGACGGAGCCTTTGGCCAAGCAGGTCACTCAGGGGGACAGGGAGTGGGCGGGACAGGGAGTGGGATGGGCCAAACCAGGAAGGGGCTTCAGGCCTTGAAGAATCAATTGAGTGGATGGGCATTAGGGGGGCAGAATGAGTAGAGAGAGGGGGACTGGCATCATAATTGAGGAGAGAACAGATAGGGAGGAGGGGTACTGCTGAGGTGCATAGGCTACTTGGCTAACAGTTCCCCTCTAAGTTTTGAGGTAACATTAAAATAGATTTATTTTTCTCTTTTGTTTTACGTTACAGTCAAGCATGATGTTCAATTTATGTTTTTATTGATTTCTGGAATCATTGCTGGACCCTTCCTAGAGTGCTTTCAGAAAAAATCTGGACAAATAAGAGGTTAGGGGGAACGCTCTTGGAACTTATATGGGGAACGTTCCTGGAACTGAGAATTGCTAACCGGATTACTGGGTAGGGACGATTTGTAGAGGGAGTAGAGAGAGGGAATGCAGTTTGAGTAGAGGGATAACTAGAATACAGGGTAAATGTATGGACAAGAGGCTTCTATACTGTACTCTTTCTGAATGTGGGAAGAGGTGGCCTTTTTGGGAATTGACTAAAGGTAAAAGGAGAGAACATACCGTAGAAGAGGACAGAGGGACGTTTAAAGGGAGCGTTTATGTAATTACATGTATGCACACCCACGAGTGAGTCCACATTGCACTCTGATGTAGAATGAATGAGCGCAGTTAGTCATCCTGCACTTTACAGCCCATATAAGCTCTATGTAGATCACAGAGTATGATAACACTAGGCATTGGCCATGTTTAACATATATTTATACACCTACAATGGGGGCCAAAAGTTTGGAATATTACTCCTTCAAGGGTTTTTCTCTATTTGCACTATTTTCTACATTGTAGAATAAAAGTGAAGACATCACAACTATGAAATAACACATATGGAATCATGTAGTAACCAAAAAAGTATTAAACAAATCAAAATATATTTTATATTTGAGATTCTTCAAAGTAGCCACCCTTTGCCTTGATGACAGCTTTGCACACTCTTGGTATTCTCTCAACCAGCTTCACCTTGAAGGAGTTCCCACATAAGCTGCTTTTCCTTCACTGCGGTCCGACTCATCCCAAACCATCTAAATTTGGTTGAGGTTGGAACCAAAAATCTCAAATTTGGACTCCAGACCAAAGGACAAATTTCCACCGGTCTAATGTTCATTGCTCGTGTTTCTTGGCCCAAGCAAGTCTCTTCTTATTATTGGTGTCCTTTAGTAGTGGTTTCTTTGCAGCAATTCGACCATGGCCTGATTCAGGCAGTCTCCCCTGAACAGTTGATGTTGAGATGTGTCTGTTACTTGAACTCTGTAAAGCATTTATTTGGGCTGAAATCTGAGGCTGGTAACTCTAATGAACGTATCCTCTGCAGCAGAGGTATTTCTGGGTCTTCCATTCCTGTGGCGGTCCTCATGAAGCTGGTTGAGAGAATGCTAAGAGTGTGCAAAGCTATCATCAAGGCAAAGGGTGGCTAATTTGAAGAATCTCAAATATAAAATATATTTTGATTTGTTTAACACTTTTTTGGTTACTACATGATTCCATATGTATTATGTCATAGTTTTGATGTCTTCACTTTTTTTCTACAATGTACAAAATTGTGCAAATAAAGGAAAAACCCTTGAATGAGTAATATTCCAAACTTTTGGCCCCCAGTGTACAGTTCTATATGGACTTATGTATGAATGGATTGTATGATAGCACAGGATTCTGCCTGAAAAATAAGGAATCTGATTGTTTGGGTTGTTTTATGCACATTTTATGCATATTGCATAGTCTAATTGAGTCTGCTGTATGTAGTAAGTCCAACAACCAATGCTTTTTTCATTTGAGGGTTTTTCCATTATACTGTACAACTGTATGTTTCCCCGGTTGCTTTTGATTGAGATTAAGAACTTGATGCTAAGAACATCAAGATGTATAGAAAGTAATGAGCCTCTCTGTCCATTGTAGTTCAGTGTTTTCCGAACAGTGGCCCGGGGCCCACTGGTGGGTTATGTTGTGGCCAGTCTTAGGCTGCTGGTCTAGCCTGGGTTGTGGCTGTTATAAACATGTTTTTGTCTATCGGGACAATGAACAATGCACAATGCTTAAAGATTTGGGAACCACTGGTCTAAACCCATCGTCTAGCCAGTAGGTCTAGCTATTGCAACCGATTTGGGCTGGAACAGTGGACTCTCAATGGGCAGATCTGCAATATTTATTTGCTGTGTTGTATGAGAAAGAGTGTCCCATCCATTCTTCCATGGCCAAACTGTCTGCCAAGTCTGTTCCAAGTCCAATTTATTTACTCCAGTACTGACACAATAACTGGTTTGAAATATTCCAATTCCAAATAATCTGGCTGGCCCTGGAGGACTGAGATTGTGATGCTCATGTAATGTCTATACTTGGAGATGCTTAATCTGTCTGTCAGTCTCTGATGTGCAGTGCTTTCTCATTGTTGTCTTGTGAGCGTTTGTGTTTGTCCAATGAGGCAACTGCCTGTTCTGCGCTACTTGCACAGTGTGTCCTTTGATGCCCCCGCCTTACAGCGCTACAGGTAAACAGTGTGTGTGCGTGCCTCCGCGTGCATGCATGCGTGTTTATAGTAGTAGCCTGATGTGGATAAATTGAGGGAGAGAAAAGGGGGTGGTTAAGGACGTAATTGTACTGTACAGACAATAAAAACAAATCCGGAAATTGTAACAAATTACATTCACATAAAAATGTCTTCATGCTCTCTTCCTAAATGTTCTTCTCGTGTCTTGTTTTCCTAAGGTGATGAAACGTACCAGGACATCTTCAGGGACTTCTCTCACATGGCCTCTAACAACCCAGAGAAACTCAAACGGCGCAGCACAGACTTTAAGACTTGACCAACTGCTGTTTCTTTTCTATGGTGTTGTTTTGCGGTTTTCCTTTTTTTTGCAGACACAGACAAACGACAAACACACACACACACATTTGCTGGCCACCTGCTCTGTGTTAGGTCATTGCTCAGCTGGTGATTACTCTAGTTGAGGCTCCGGTCCAACAGTAATGCCTTTGTGTCTGGCTGCTATAGGAGAACACTCAGGATAAGTGGTTACATGAGACACTTGTTGGAGGAGATAGAACAAGATGTAAAGCCTAATAATGACAGCTAATACAGAAATAACTTCCCATTAAATGATGTATTTCCTAATTCGACTAAATGGCTCGGTTTCCCAGAACTACTGTTGAACAAAAAAAAAGTGCCATTTTAATTGTTGAATTGCTTTTTGTTGAGCTTTCTCGATGTACTGTAAGTTTTGACAGACAGAAAAGCAGGGATATGTTTGAAGCAAAGGGTAAAATTGTTGTATGTGCTCTTGTACTTTTCTTTATAATTTCAGATGTGATGTTGTTTCTTTGTAAATCATGTTTATTTGGGGGGGGTTCTGTTGACTGTGTGAGGTACCAGAGCTGTATATCTTAAGGACAATTAAAATACCAGAGTTAATTTCAATTTCTGTGTAAAGTAATTCAATGGACCTAAATATAACATGCAGTATAACACAAGCAATATCATTATAAGTATAACAAGCTGTACAATGAAAAATAGAAAGTAAAAGTAACAAATAGTAAAACAGCAACAGTAAAATAACAATAGTGAGTCTATATACAGTAAGTACCAGTACAGAGTCAATGTGAGGAGGTTATATACAGGGCTACCGGTACAGAGTAAATGTGAGGAGGTTATATACAGGAAGTACCAGTACAGAGTCAATGTGAGGAGTCTTTATACAGGAAGTACCGGTACAGAGTCAATGTGAGGAGGCTTTATACAGGAAGTACCGGTATAGAGTCAATGTGAGGAGGCTTTATACAGGAAGTACCGGTACAGAGTCAATGTGAGGAGGTTATATACAGGAAGTACCAGTACAGAGTCAATGTGAGGAGGTTATATACAGGGCTACCGGTACAGAGTAAATGTGAGGAGGTTATATACAGGAAGTACCAGTACAGAGTCAATGTGAGGAGGCTTTATACAGGAAGTACCGGTACAGAGTCAATGTGAGGAGGTTATATACAGGGCTACCGGTACAGAGTCAATGTGAGGAGGTTATACAGTGGGGAGAACAAGTATTTGATACACTGCCGATTTTGCATGTTTTCCCACTTACAAAGCATGTAAAAGTCTGTAATTTTTATCATAGGTACTCTTCAACTGTGAGTGACGGAATCTTAAACAAAAATCCAGAAAATCACATTGTATGATTTTTAAGTAATTAATTTGCATTTTATTGCATGAGATAAGTTATTGATACATCAGAAAAGCAGAACTTAATATTTGGTACAGAAACCTTTGTTTGCAATTACAGAGATCATACGTTTCCTGTAGTTCTTGACGAGGGTTGCACACACTGCAGCAGGGATTTTGGCCCACTCCTCCATACAGACCTTCTCCAGATCCTTCAGGTTTTGGGGCTGTCGCTGGGCAATACGGACTTTCAGCTCCCTCCAAAGATTTTCTATTGGGTTCAGGTCTGGAGACTGGCTAGGCCACTCCAGGACCTTGAGATGCTTCTTACGGAGCCACTCCTTAATTGCCCTGGCTGTGTGTTTCGGGTCGTTGTCATGCTGGAAGACCCAGCCACGACCCATCTTCAATGCTCTTACTGAGGGAAGGAGGTTGTTGGCCAAGATCTCGCGATACATGGCCCCATCCATCCTCCCCTCAATGCGGTGCAGTCGTCCTGTCCCCTTTGCAGAAAAGCATCCCCAAAGAATGATGTTTCCACCTCCATGCTTCACGGTTGGGATGGTGTTCTTGGGGTTGTACTCATCCTTCTTCTTCCTCTAAACACGGCGAGTGGAGTTTAAACCAAAAAGCTCTATTTTTGTCTCATCAGACCACATGACCTTCTCCCATTCCTCCTCTGGATCATCCAGATGGTCATTGGCAAACTTCAGACGGGCCTGGACATGCGCTGTCTTGAGCAGGGGGACCTTGCGTGCGCTGCAGGATTTTAATCCATGACGGCGTAGTGTGTTACTAATGGTTTTCTTTGAGACTGTGGTCCCAGCTCTCTTCAGGTCATTGACCAGGTCCTGCCGTGTAGTTCTGGGCTGATCCCTCACCTTCCTCATGATCATTGATGCCCCACGAGGTGAGATCTTGCATGGTGCCCCAGACCGAGGGAGATTGACCGTCATCTTGAACTTCTTCCATTTTCTAATAATTGCGCCAACAGTTGTTGCCTTCTCACCAAGCTGCTTGCCTATTGTCCTGTAGCCCATCCCAGCCTTGTGCAGGTCTACAATTTTATCCCTGATGTACTTACACAGCTCTCTGGTCTTGGCCATTGTGGAGAGGTTGGAGTCTGTTTGATTGAGTGTGTGGACAGATGTCTTTTATACAGGTAACGAGTTCAAACAGGTGCAGTTAATACAGGTAATGAGTGGAGAACAGGAGGGCTTCTTAAAGAAAAACTAACAGGTCTGTGAGAGCCGGAATTCTTACTGGTTGGTAGGTGATCAAATACTTATGTCATGCAATTAATTATTTAAAAATCATACAATGTGATTTTCTGGATTTTTGTTTTAGATTCCGTCTCTCACAGTTGAAGTGTACCTATGATAAAATTACAGACCTCTACATGCTTTGTAAGTAGGAAAACCTGCAAAATCGGCAGTGTATCAAATACTCCCCAATGTATACAGGGATACCGGTACAGAGTCAATGTGAGGAGGTTATATACAGAAAGTACCGGTACAGAGTCAATGTGAGGAGGCTATATACAGGGCTACTGGTACAGAGTCAATGTGAGGAGGTTATATACAGGGCTACCGGTACAGAGTCAATGTGAGGAGGCTTTATACATGGATACCGGTACAGAGTCAATGTGAGGAGGTTATATACAGGAAGTACCGGTACAGAGTCAATGTGAGGAGGTTATATACAGGAAGTACAGGTACAGAGTCAATGTGAGGAGGTTATATACAGGAAGTACCGATACAGAGTCAATGTGAGGAGGTTATATACAGGGCTACCGGTACAGAGTCAATGTGAGGAGGTTATATACAGGGCTACCAGTACAGAGTCAATGTGGGGAGGTTATATACAGGGCTACCGGTACAGAGTCAATGTGAGGAGGCTTTATACATGGATACCGGTACAGAGTCAATGTGAGGAGGTTATATACAAGAAGTACCGGTACAGAGTCAATGTGAGGAGGTTATATACAGGAAGTACAGGTACAGAGTCAATGTGAGGAGGTTATATACAGGAAGTACCGATACAGAGTCAATGTGAGGAGGTTATATACAGGGCTACCGGTACAGAGTCAATGTGAGGAGGTTATATACAGGGCTACCAGTACAGAGTCAATGTGAGGAGGTTATATACAGGAAGTACCAGTACAGAGTCAATGTGGGGGGGCACCGGTTAATCAAGGTCATTGAGGTAATATGTACATGTTGGTAGAGTTAAAGTGACTGTGCATAAATAAATAAATAAATAAATAATAGAACAATTATAATAAATGATTCATATGAACACCATGACATGAAATAGAACCTCTGCTCTCTGCGTGATCAATCATCAATGCTCAGAGTGGGGACAGACCATCTCAGTATGGAACGCAGTTCACAATCATAGTCATCATATCATCTCATCATAGTAACTCTCTCAGCCTTTCTTTCTCTCTCTCAATCAATTCCATTAAAAATGCATCCAAAATAGATAATCCTGTTCAAGATTGAGTCAATGTGGGGGGGCACCGGTTAATCAAGGTCATTGAGGTAATATGTACATGTTGGTAGAGTTAAAGTGACTGTGCATAAATAAATAAATAATAGAACAATTATAAATAAATAAATAAATAAATAAATAATAGAACAATTATTCGGAAGTGCCTTCCGAAAGTATTCAGACCCCTTGACCTTTTCAACATTTTGTTACGTTACAGCCTTATTCTAAAATTGATTAAATTTTTTAAAAATCCAATCTACACACAATACCCCATAATGACAAAGCGTAAACAGTTTTTTTGAAATGTTTGCAAATGTGTTAAAAATATAAAAACAGAACTACCTTATTTATATAAGTATTCAGACCCTTTGCTATGAGACTCGAAATTGAGCTCAGGTGCATCCTGTTTCCATTGATCATCCTTGAGATGTTTCTACAACTTGTTTGGAGTCCATTTGTGGTAAATTCAATTGATTGGACATGATTTGGAAAGGCACACACCTGTCTAGTAACCTGATAGGTGTGGCATATCAAGAAGCAGATTAAACAGCATGATCAATACACAGGTGCACCTTGTGCTTGGGGCAATACAATGGCACTCTAAAATGTGCAGTTTTGTCACACAATACAATGACACAGATGTCAAAATGTTTGAGGGAGCGTGCAACCGTCAATGTTCCTTTCTCTACCATAAGCCACCTCCAACGTAGATTTAGAGAATTTGGCAGTACATTTGGCAGTACGTCCAACCGGCCTCACAAGCGAAGACCACGTGTAACCATGCCAGCCCAGGACCTCCACATCAGGCTTCTCCACCTGCGGCATCATCTGACGGGGTGCTGAGGAGTATTTCTGTCTGTAATAAAGACCTTTTGTGTGGAAAAACTCATTGTGATTGTCTGAGCCTGGCTCCCAAGTGGGTGGGCCTATGCCCACCCATGGCTGCGCCCATGCCCAGTCATGTGAAATCCATAGATTAGGGCCTAATTTATTTATTTCCTTCTTTTGTGTTTTTCTGTCTTGTGTAATGTGTGGTAGGTAGTCTATTAATGGCACAATCATTCAGGCTTATAAAATGTATTTTAATGTATGGCTCATAAAATATATTTGATGTATGGCTCATCGGCTCAGGTAGCATCAGGATTGAATTTTCATACAGATCAAAGCTCTAATCAAATCTAGACATAGTTATATGGTTTATATATGGAGTGTCAAACTCATTCCATGGAGGGCCTAGAGTCTGCAGGTTTTGGGGTTTTCCTTTCAATTAAGACATAGACAACCAGGTGAGGGGAGTTCCTTACTAATTAGGGAGGAGCGAAAACCTGCAGACACTTGGCCCTCTGTGGAATGAGTTTGACACGTGCTTTATACGGTTTTAGCGGGAAATACCGGGATAAAAGTTATTTATTTTCGGAATGGAACTATTGTAAAATACTGTGAAAATATTCAACCTTAATTCTGAACATAAGATTGGGTGTTATCAGTTAAGAGTTTAGTACTCAAAGTTTTGAAAATATACCACTTACATATGAAAAATGGAGAAGGGTACAACTGCTCCTGCAAATCGGGGCGTTCTTGCATGTGGGCATTCCTTACGGAGACCGCGGACATTTGGCTGGCCAATTACCATCATCCAAAATTCCACAACCGTCACAGCCCTAGGTGTGATCCGCAGTCTCCGTAAATTATCATTCTTCTCCTGGTACTCCCCCATTGTTTTTCAACTGCCCCGAAAATCTCCACAGCAGCTGCCGTTCAGCGTTCATTTAAAAACACATGCAACAACTGTAGTTTCGACATTTCAAATCTAATGAGAGTTGGGTAGCCTATTTAGTTATTTCAGTAGGTCTTTCTTTAGGAATGAAACATGAAGGAATGCAAAACGATATAAAAAACAACTAAGAAACCATCCCACTCCTCACTGTCCAATTCATTAGGAATGAAAAATGAAGGAATGCAAAATCAAAACAAAGTAATCTCCTTTGAGGTTTATTGGCAGAATACAACCTATAAGATGTATTGCTGCCACCTACTTTACAGGGTAGTGAACGATAGAAAAAAACAACAAAGAAACCATCCCACAGTCTAATTCAAATCATATCCCTACAGACTCAGGGGCCTGTGAGGGCGGAACATTCTTCGACAAGATTCCTTGCAGGGCCTCTGCTGTAAAATCATGTCTCAAAAAGCGTTCAGCTGCGCTCACAATGCCATTTGTCTCTGCTTAGTCCACGCTCTGTGTGTGTCCTACATTTCTTTATTTGTCTTGTTTTCTTTCTTTGTGGATGTTTTTTTTACATGCTTCAGCAGATTAGTCTTCTTAGTGAAACTTTAACCAGACTAAGCAGAGCTTTATGAGCTTTTAGGTTCCCGTTGACAGTGCAGCTTTTCCCACAGTCACCACAGCTAAATGGTTTCTCTCCTGTGTGAATCCGTACATGCGTCCCTAGGTCTCCTTTCCGACTGAGGCTTTTCCCACAGTCATCACAGCTAAATGGTTTCTCTCCTGTGTGAATCCGTACATGCGTCCCTAGGTCTCCTTTCCGACTGAAGCTTTTCCCACAGTCATCACAGCTAAATGGTTTCTCTCCTGTGTGAATCAGTTTATGCATGGATAGATTCTTCATGAGACTGAACCTTTTCCCACAGTCATCACAGCTAAAACATTTCTCACCTGTGTGAATTAGTTTATGCCTCGTTAGGTGCCCCTTCTGATTGAAACTTATTCCACAGTCACCACAGCTAAATGGTTTCTCTCCTGTGTGATTCTTCATATGCTTGGAGAGATATCTTTTGTAATTCAAGGTCTTGCAACAAACGGGGCAGGTGCAGGATTTGTCCACGGAATTCAGTTTACAGGTGGAGTTGTAGTGTTTTTTGCAGACGTGGCATTCGCTGAGTGTCTTCTTGGTGAGAGTAACATATCTCTGCATGTTTGCTTTCAAATCAAACGTTCCACTACAGTCATGGCAGCGGTGAATTTTTCTAGACGTGATGCTGGGTTTGGAACAGTGTTTCTGCAATGGTGGGCTGGGATCCAATGATGGGTTGGGATCCAATGGGGGGCTGTGATCCAATGGTGGGCTGAGATCCAATGGTGGGCTGTGATCCGATGGTGGACTGTTGTCAAGTCCTACTGGGTCACTGTGGCTGGAGACATTGTTTTGATTATCTGGAGGGTCACAGGGAACGTTGAGACCCTTTAGATGAGTCACAGTGCCAAAAGGGTTAAGATCTACTGGTTTAGAGTCACTCTCTGTTCTCCACAGTCTGGGTTTGGGGAAGAGTCAAGGACCAAAGTGGGTCCTCCTGATTACATTAACTTTTCACACAGGAAGAAGTGAATAGAGTCTTTGGTATCAAAGAGCCATTGAAGCTGCTCTTCCTCCTGATTGGTCCTGTGTTCCTCCTGTCCATCTTTAATCTGTGTGAGCTCTGGGTCCTCCTGCCCCAGACTGGGGCTCCACTCCTGCTCACAGTGCTGCTGAACAGAGGGAACCTCCTCTTCAGAGACAGCTAAAGAGAGCTGCAGGGAGTCTGGAGGGAAGGAGAGGAGGAGCAGAGGTTATCTATACAGCCTTTAGACATGCCTGAGTGCACAATGCCATTTATTTAATGGTCCACAACAATTTAATGGCCCACAACAGCAAAAAAGTAACCTGAAAGTCCTGCAACAGGGTCGGATATCCACGGTTCCCAGCGGTTGACCCGCAAATAAATCCGTTGGCGGGTGGAATTAAATCATTATTTAAACCCGCGGGTCGGCTCGCGATTCAGAATAATTATATTACAGGTTGGAAACGTTTTATCAAGATAATATATGTTTTACAAACCCAGGCGCTTATTGTGTTGTGAATTCCATTCTATTTCATTGTCAAGCAGCTACAACAAAAACACAGGGCAGGTGCAAAACGCCACAACGAAAGTACACAAAAGACAGATACACCGTACATGATACATAGAGCGGCAGTATGAAAAAGTATAGAAATACAAGATATCTGCTGGCGGGTGGAATTAAATCATTCTTTCAACCCGAGGGTCAGTTGCCAAGTATAGCCTACTTTCCCTGGCTAGCCTAGCTCTCGCAAAAATGGCTAACGTAGTCTGAGAAATAAAAAGAAAGCTTATGAAATACACCATTGTGGATTCAGGTGCTGCGCGAATGAAATCCCTGGTTTGGTTAGGAAAGATTTTGGAGTCATTGTGGACAAGGACAACAACCCGGTATATAGATACACAGCTTGCAAAAAGTGCAAGCAGTTATTTGTTGACGTTAGGCTAATTCAGTTTGTTATCAGTTAATTCAGGCTTTCGTTCATTTAGACCAGGTGCTGCTGGTAAAAGTTTGAGTATGCCATAGCGTAGTAAATAAATGTATTTTTGCAGCCTATATTCGATTGGGATTGGTTTATTCTTATGTTTCAATTAAACTATTTGATTATGTAAACAATATTGAATGTATGTCACGACTCCTGCCGAAGTTGCCTCACCCCCTTGTTCGGGCATGCTTCGTCACCGGCTTTCTAGCCACTGCCGCTCTCGCGTTCATTATTCCATTTGTCATGTCTTGTCATTACGCACACCTGGTTCTCATTTCCCCTCATTACTTCATGTTAGTGATGGGAAGTTCGGCTCTTTCGACTCCTGAACGGCTCTTAATTTAGGATTTTTTTGTAGGCCTTTATTTTACCCTAACTTAAAAAAAAAAAATGGTTTGTGTGTTGAAAACCCTTTCATGTGCAGTGTTTTTATGCATTTATTTTGTTACAAAAGCATTCTTTTGTTTTTAATCATTTTAATCAAACATTTTTTTGCACAAATTAACAACAAAAAAACAGCAAATAAACAGAATTGAACTAGAACAGAACTAGAACCAAACTCAAGCAAACAGTATTAATGTCCTCAGTGAAGATTGGCATTCAAAAAAATCAGATGCCTCAGCTTTGATGGACTGATCCTATTTCTTCTTTCTGAGATTATCTGCCCTGTTTTTGAGAAGATTCTCTCTGAAGGAACCGATGTTGCCACAATACACAGTCTCCCTTCCATCACCTTCGCCAGGCGTGGAAAGACTGAGGCCTTGGCCTGCCACCAGCTCAGTGGGTCTTCTGCTCGTTGGATGATGGGCTCCTCAAGATAAGACCTCACCTCCAGTATAGCATCAGCTGTAGGATTTCTTCTTGTAGCATCTCCTGTAGCTCTTTCATCAAAAAGCCTCCAAACAACAGAGGTTTGTGGTTCCTCATACACTTGGCCTTCTAATGGCGGAGCTGGCTGGCTGCTAGGGGTGCACCTTGCTGCTGCTGCACTAATTCTCTGAAGTGCCTCATCAACAGCTCTGTTGTCATTGAATGCAAGTTTTTTAAACCTAGGATCCAATAATGTGGTTTCTGAGTGGACAGTGTTGTACTCCATACGCAGAAATTTCCGGTCCATGGCTGAACAAAGAGCTGCAACCAATTCTTTCCCTTTCTGCATGGTTACAGTCTGTTGGGCTGTCACACGCTGCAAACCTTTGCATAGCAGGAGCATTTTTGAGGCAGAAACATAGCTGAGGGAGAGAAACAGCAACTTTTAAAATGAAGCTTTTTTTAAAGTATGTGGCATATTATATGTGGCACATTATACTGTATTGTTTCTGCAATGTATAATAGTGACTGAATGGTAGTAGTGAAAAAAAATGGTCCAAGGTACCTGTCTGCACTTATTTCCACAGTCACCTCCTCAAATGGTTGCAGGACGGTGCAGACCTCTTTCACCAGCTCCCATTCCTCTTGACATAGAGCATCAACTGGTGCGTTGATGAGGGCCAGGGTGGAGATGATGGCATCTTTTGTTTCAAGAATTCGTTTCAACATATAAAATGTTGAGTTCCACCTGGTGGCACACTCTTGTTTGGGCCTCAGTTCAGGCATCCCCATCTGGCACTGTGTGGACTTTAGCCTCTGTGTTGCAACTGTGCTTTTGTGGAAAAACTCCAAAACAGCCTTCACCTTATCCACGGTTGGTTTGACCACCTTTAGGGCATCTCTAATCATGAGGTTTAGTGTATGTGCCAGACATGGGTGATGGGTCCACTTAAGAATTTTTATGGGTTTGGTGATGTTTGCTGCATTGTCACTCACACAGCACACTACTTTGTCCTCTACTTGCCACTCTTTTGCCACTCTTACTAGCTCATCTGCTAGGTTTTCTGCAGTGTGTCTCTCTGTGAACTCAAAGCAGTCCAAAAGGCAAGATGTCATCTTGTAATTTTCAATGAAATGGCAAGTGACAGCCATGAAAGAGCAGGTTGTTCTGGAGGTCCAGCAGTCAGTTGTCAGGCAAACTGATGGAGCTTGTTTCACCCTTACTTGCCATAATGCCCGTTCTGTGTCATATAGTTTAGGTATTGTTGTTTGGGACAATGTTTTTCTACTGGGAAGAGTGTATGTGGGATTTAAAGTTTTGACAAAACTTTTAAAACCTCTGTCCTCCACAATTGAAAAGGGTTGGAAATCAGTAGCTATCATTTTAGCTAGCTCTACATCAATGCTGTGCTGTTTGGATGGGGTCATCACTTTGGGTATAAACTGGCTTATTTTGCTTTGAGCTGCAGTAGGAGAGGTTATACCTGCATGTGTGGGGAAGCCAGTAGATGCTGCTGCAGATGCTGTTTTTTGGGGATGAGACACCCCCCCCTGACTACGTTAGCCCTCTCTCCTCTAACTGCACTGTAGGATGGACAGTTCTCATATGTCTATGCAGGTTTGTGGTGGAACCTGCTCTTAAAGTAATTTTCATCTTGCAGTGAACGCACTCTGCTTTGTTGTTTCCATTGTCTTTAAACTGGAGCCAGATGCTGCTTCTCTTTCGGGTGTCACTCATAGTTACGACTCACACACTCTCCTCACCGCTATCTGACAGACAGTGTCGTTATTAACGTTGTTACCACTCATTAACTTGCAGTGGAGTGCCGCTTCACTTCACCCCCCTCTCTGTTTTTACATAATGGTATGATCCCATATCCTCACATCTGATTGGCCGCGATGCGATTGCTGACCAATCAAAACAAAGTTCTGCCTGTAAGCACGCAGCGAAAGGAAAAAAACTGGGAGCCGGCTCTCACTCGATGCGAGCCGGCTCTTCTGATTCACTACAAAGCATCGGCTCTCAAAGCATCTTTTGCGCATGACACATCACTACTTCATGTATATATGTTCCCTCTGTTCCCTCATGTCCTTGTCGGATATTGTTCAGTGTGATTGTGTTATCACCTTTGCGTCCTCGTCTAGAACAGTTGTACCTATTCCTGTTCAGCTTGTGTATGCGTATTTGGATATTAAAGTTATCCTTGAGTTCACGCTACATCCTGCGCCTGGCTCTCTATTCTAATTTCACGCCATCACAATGTAAAGGTTTTGTTTTGTCGGCTATAGGCTTTCATTAGGTAAGAAGGCTAATTAGAAGGCCCTTTTTTTCAAGAGCGATTATATATATTGTTCTTAATTCATGACATGGTTTCCTTTTATAAAAATGTTGAATAGACATGCAGACAAATGTATTCATGCAAGGAGTGGAACAATAGCCTACTACTCTGGAGTCATCAGCTCTCGGAACTAGTCTATGTGGGTGGGACTGGTTGCAGAGGTAAATCTGTCCTGATGTCGGGTATCGGGTGGGGCTCGGAATTGATGTGGCCGGCATGAGGCGGGTGCGGGTCCAATAAACTGACTCGTGCAGGACTCTACCCAGAGCTTAACCATGATGCACAACAATGTAAGTCATAGTGCTGAGCGTTTAATGCTTTTTGAAGTTGGTTTGATTTTGTCTCGATTCTGAACAAATAATCACGGTTTTCAATTTTGGTTATATTTCTAAACATTAAATGCATTATGTGGGTTGAATGCTGTAACAACACAGAATAAAAATGAATAAAAGTCCCATGATGGTAGAGACTGCCCATTACTGCTTATAATTTATTTTATTAATTAATAAAATAATGTAATATTAATTTAATATAATTTAATATTTATTAATTTTCACTTTACTGAAAATAATATACATATCCAAATCATGCATCCTGTTTGCATCAAGGCACTAAAGTAATACTGAAAACAAAAATTGGCAAAGCTTTTTGTCCTGATTACAAAGTGTCATGTTTGGGGCAAATCCAATACAACACATTACTGAGTACTGAGTGTATTTTCAAGCATCGTGGTGGCTGTATCACGGTATGGTATGCTTGTAATTGTCAAGGCTGCGTTTCAAACTCAAAGTAGACAGCCCTCGGCCCTCGGCCCTAAACCCTTAGCCCTTGAATGACGTTTTACATCGTCACATCCGAGTGTACTTTATGTCCCTTGCCCAAGCGAGGGAGTGAAGATCGGAGAGACAACGTCCTTGGTTGAGCTTAAAAACAACCAACCTAAAGCTATGAATGTACCTAGTAAGCTAACTTAACTAGCTAGTTACAGTTACCCATAGCTGGGTAGCTAGTTTTATAGTTTGGTCAAATTTCTGAATTTCAATAGCAAGGGCTAAGGGGGTAAAAATAACGTTAGGACTACACTATAACTAAATATTCAGTTACCCATAACTCCTCTAGAGGGCGCCTTTAATCATATTCAAGAAATTGTAATATATTCAATGGTTAATTTAATCTCATTCTCAGCTAGAACGTTCATTATTGTACATACGAACCTTGCTGTTTATACACACCTATTCTACATTGTTGTATCCCCGGTGTGAACCGCAGGAGTCTCCGTAGACGATCATTCTCCTACTGGTACTCCCCCAACTGCCCCGAAAATCTCGACAAAACCGCCGTTAAGCGCTCATTTAAAAACACACGAAACGACTGTAGTTCAGACATTTTTAGTCGAATGGAAGTTGGATAGCGTTTTCAGTAAGGCACTTCTGTGTTCTAGTGGTGGTGAACATAGAAACACACAACAGCGTCGCCAGGTGGATGGGAGTTTACAGACCAGCAGTAAAGGGAAAATCTAACTACGTGTAGACAAACGGTGGTAATCATAAATATATGATGATCTGGGAGAATTCATTCTTCATCTGATTTGGAGCAAACTTTTTTTCTAACAATGAGTTAGACATGAGGAATCAAAAATTTCAACAACCCCCCACATCCCACTCCAATCCCATCCCAACAACAAGTAATAGTATAAATTCCCTATGTCTGACATGTAGTATGGAGCTGCAGCTCGGAGTATTGTTTCTTCATCCTATGTAATGTATTCCCAGTTAATTTGGTGATGTTTTTTTCCTCTGTTCGGATGAATTTGTAATTTAAATTGTTAGGTTCATGTCCCATCCTACATCCTGATAATAGTATGTTCTAACCAGTAGATGGTGCTGTACCATGTGTTTTCTTTTATGTCGGTAAGAACCCCCCCCCCATTAGATCTTATACATTTTGTTCTATGATATAATCTTCATCAGCTAACATCCCTTTTTATGTAATCAAAACAAGCACATAAGCACATAAAGGCTTCATAATTCATAAAGTTCATGTTAACTGACTAATATTATCTTATAGAACAAAACCAATAAGATCTCCTAAGCCTTAACCTCAGATTTTATTTTCGTCATATCCCAAAATCCCATTCATTTCCCCCATAGGCATGGCCAACCAGAGGAACCAGATTTTCATTCTGGGTTAACCATAGAGAAGGATAGAGGACTCATCATTGTATCTGTCCCATTAGGGCGTCTGTGAGCACACGGGCAGCACCATTGATGAAGGCCATCTCAATTTTTAAGTAGTCAATTGTCTTCTTCTACTACCTCTATGAGTTGGTAAACAAACTGAAAGGGTGCATACTGCTACCTGGAGTTGTTGTTTGAACAGGCAGGAAGCCAATAGTGGCTATTTACTGGGAAGAGAGGCAAGTGGTGCATGACCGAGGCAGAATCTGGCCGCCCTCTCTCTTCAAGTAGTCTCTTGTAACCAGCGACAGGGCCAATTTCGTTATTTCTTAGCTTTCTAGGCTACCAGTTAGCTTTTACCCCCCCCCTTTCAAGTTTAGCTAGCTAGCCTACTGGTTGCTGGCCAAATTAGCTTACGTTCTTGATTCGAGTTACTAAGATAAAAAAACAACTGAAATTAGCTAGTCACTTTAGCATTCATTTCATTAGGTATTTTCTTAACAGCTTCTCACTTCTGTGTTTCTCCAGTTATCAGTTCGATCACACACTGTTTAGACACTCATTTGTGGCGCCTAATAAAAAGAAATGACAGTTGGACCTCTTTTATCCAGAGGGAATAAAACAATTATAGCTAGTGTCTAAAATATTTATATGTATTTAATATTTGCCAAATTATTGAGCATGGCCTCAACTCAAATAAGAATCAGAAATTGTCCTTATTTACTATATAAAAAAAATCCATATCAAGATCCTGATATGGATCTCAGTCAAGAGCATATGCATATGTGCTGAGAAAATATACTATGCAGGCCTACTGTCAGTATTTGTCATCATAAGGAGAACGTAAGATGACTATCTCAGGATATCTAATAAGTCTATATCTGGCCATTCCATGTATCATATCCGGAAGGGAATCCAAAGAAAGAAAGAAAGAAAAATATAGATTTTATATCAAAAAGCATATCAAGATCCATATATGGACCTCAGTGAAGAGAAGCATATCTGGAATCAATATATCTTCATATCTTGAATGTGCTGAGAAAGCACAGATATGCTATGTATAAGGTCAGTATTTGTCAACATGAAGAGAGAAAATAGGATGTCACATATCTCAGGATATTGAATGAGTACAAATCCGGCCATAGGAAATGTCCATGTGTGATATTCAGAGTAACCCCAATATCATATACACTCACCAGCCAATGATAACGTTTTTTTTTTGCGGTTCAGTGCTGGGTGCCAGCCAGTCACCGGAACGTGTATTACAGCCAAGTTCCACAGTGTTAACAGTAATTAAAAGTGTTGTCTCCTGTTTGAGAGTTCGATAAAAAGTGTTCCTTCTCCACACACGGTTGTCGAGAGTGGTGGAAATGGAAGAAGAACCTATCTCTCCCAGTCCACAGGGTGACATCCCACCCTTTCAGATGGCACTTCACGGGAGTCTCGCTATCTGCTCCGACCAATGGCATGCCTGAGCATTGTCGCAGTTCAACATCTAGTTTTGATTTACATTTGGTTGAGTTGTCAACATGAATTCAACATTTAATCAACAAAAAAGAAATGTCACCATGTCCTTGTATTTAGGTTAAATGTTTGGTGAAAAAAGTTTTCCACGTTGATTCAACGTCATCACATTGATTTTTATTGTTGAAAGGACGTGGAAACAAGTTGATTCAACCAGTTTTGGCACAGTGGATAGTGTTAACAGTTTAGAGTTTTGTACTTACATCTGATAAAATGTGCCAACAGAATAGACAGCGCTGGTTATGGAGCATAGAATGAATGATTAATTGATAGATAACCTGTAACATGTGATACAATAACTAATACGGGTCAGCAGATGAAATGTCTTGTTGATTTACAGACGGTAGGCCATGTCATGTCAGTGATTATCTCTGTGATGGAAAGGCTGGGTGAGGGGTTGGAAAGTTTCCTCTCATTTACAACATTTCTCTAACTGCCTTTTCTCCTTGCCCCCGTTCCCTCACAGACAATGCCTGTGTCTGCAAACGTAATGCATCCTCCGTCCACGTTTCCTCAATTACTCTCAAAGGAGTGCATTGGAGGAGTGGATCTAAGGTCTCTCCCTCAGAACTCGTCCTCCAATGAGCTTTGAGAGGAATCAAGGAAGGCGGAAACAAGAATGGAACAGCTAGTATTCCGTTTTCAGACACAGGTTGCATCCGAAATAGCACTCCATCCCCTATAGTGACCTACTTTTGACCAGGGTTCTGGTCAGACTAGGGCTTGGTCAAAAGTAGTGCACTGTATAGGAATAGGGTGGATAGGATGATGAGATCATCAGGTCCTTCTGCCTGTCACAAGCCAATCACAGAGCAGGAACTAAGGGTGACAGATGGTGGGAGAGTTCAGCAGGGGCCACTGCCCCCTTCACCACAGGAAGCAGTATAGTGGATGACACATAGTGGATGACAGTGTGCACTCCGCATTAGAGCCCTGCCGGAAACAGGTGCCCGGGACTCCATTGTTCCTGCCCTCACCAACACCCGGACCCAGAGAGCGGTTTGAGGCATTGTTGGGTCCTCTGCACAATAAGTGAGTCATGGGGGTTTTGAAGGGTGAGTTAATGAGAGGAAGGAAGTCTAGGGAGGAGATGTGTGTGTGTGTGTTTGGTTTTACTATCCTTGTGGGGACCAGAAGTCCTTACAAGGATAGTAAAACATTTGCCGGTCCCCACAAGGATAGTAAAACAAATGTGTGTGTGTGTGTGTATATGTGGATTAGGAAAGTCCTAAATCCTAAATCACTCAATATCAGTATGGCAGGTAGAATGCTGAGTATTGATATTTAATATTTAGATTGCATCCATATCTTGTCTCTGAATCATTTCAGTTAAATAGTACCATATCATTGTTTCCCTAACTGTGGTACAGGTACTTAGGCATACACAAGCCATCTCCAGGGGGGTATATTATTTAGTCCTCACACATTCAACACATACAGTACAACTTAAAAAGATACAACTCATTTGTAGTTAATGGCAATACATTTAATTTAATTCGTATAAAACAGTCCTTGTCTTTGTCCAGCAAAAGAACACCATACAATTTCAAATATCAGTATCGTCTCTCACCCATTTTTACAGTTGCATTATCTAGCTTTTATGCTCTGAGAGAAGATATTCCTTCATATACAAGCGACGAAGTCCTTTGCCTGCTTGGACTTATCATTAAGCACTGATGACAAGTTAGAATCTGCCATTTAAATAAAAAGCTGTAATGTACAAAATATCTGATCCAATATGATACGTCATTAAAGAATATACAAAGGCCCCAGGCCCCAGGTATGTAAAAAATAAACAATAGTTAAAAAGCTATTTAAAGCTGACACAATCAGGGTAGTCTATTCACAAGTTATTTCTGGGGGCATTATGACCTTTGACCTAAATCAGTCTATATTGTTATGCAATGACATCTTTGTAGTATCCCTTCCAAATACTCAACACATCCCCAATGTGTTCCAGTCCCTACAAATAAAAATAACAAAACAATGGCACAGAAAACTTACTTTCACTTGCTCTATCCATTTCTACTAATACCGACATCATATCAAATTATCTCTCTCTCTCTCTCTCTCTCTCTCTCTCTCTCTCTCTCTCTCTCTCTCTCTCTCTCTCTCTCTCTCTCTCTCTCTCTCTCTCTCTCTCTCTCTCTCTCTCTCTCTCTCTCTCTCTCTCTCTCTCTCTCTCTCTCTCTCTCTCTCTCTCTCTCTCTCTCTCTCTCTCTCTCTCTCTCTCTCTCTCTCTCTCTCTCTCTCTCTCTCTCTCTCTCTCTCTCTCTCTCTCTCTCTCTCTCTCTCTCTCTCTCTCTCTCTCTCTCTCTCTCTCTCTCTCTCTGCTCATACTTTTTTTTACTCCAAAATAACTGATGGGATACAAAAACATACCATACTACTCCCAGTAACTCTCATCAGCCCTCTTCACAAGTTCCACGTCGTACTGACCTAACGCTTACGGGCCTGAGACGGCCTGCAGCCCCAGCATGTAGAGGAGAGGAATCAGCATGCTATCTACATATCAGCTCTGGTCCTGCTGTCTTTCCCCAAATCATATTAGACTATCATGGCTTGATTGGCTTCACATACAGGATCCATGTACTTACAACTATATGTGTTATAATGGCCTCCCCTAAATACAGACAGGCAGTCTCGAACGGCACCCTATTCCCTATAGGCCCTATGAGCCCTGGTCAAAAGTAGTGCCCTATATAAGGAAACATAAACATTATTTGATTGACATGAATGTTGGGGTCATGGCTAGTATCTATTGCATTTGGGGTTAGGGGTTAAAGGTCCGGGTTCACAGGTAGGACCTTTAACAGGCCTGCAGGATGGACTGGTAGGGGTCGGCCAGGACCTTGTAGCGGAACTTGGTGTTGGTGACGGCGCCGTGCTTCTGCCTCAGGTGGAGACGCAGTTGGCTCTTGTGGCGGACGTGCAGGTCACACTTCTCACACTGGGAGAGAGAGGAGAGGAGAGGGGAGGGGAGGGTACAAGGTCATGACCTCATAATATTGTTGATGGTTGTAAACAGACAATCTATTTCATCATGAACAACTGTTTGTGTTGCAAGAGGTCAAACACAAGAGGTGTGCGTGCCTGCATGTGTGTGTCTGTGTGTGTCTGTGTCTGCACATGTATGCGTGTCAAATTAAATCAAATTTGATTTACAAGCCCTTAACCAACAACACAGTTCTTTATAATGTGTGAGTAATATACTCACAGTGTAAGGCTTCTCTCCAGTGTGAATACGCAGGTGGCTCTTCAGGGTCTGTAGGTGACGGAAGCGAGTGCCACAGGTGTGACAGGGATAGGGCTTCTCCCCTGTGTGAATCAGAACATGGGCCCGCAGGTGAGCCACCTGTAGGAAAACACACATGCACGGGTCAGCCAAATAAATAACGTATAACATAACATAGCTATAACATAAACCGACAACTTTACTTTGACCTTACACTTTGTTCCTTCACACACACACACACACACACACACACACACACACACACACACACACACACACACATACATACATACATACATACACATACACATACAGACTCTGCCACACATCCTCTGTTCAACCCCTGTCCCTCATCAGTGGTGGGTCTTCACCTGAACGAATCGGGCCCCGCAGGTATCACAGTGGTAGGGCTTCTCTCCAGAGTGGATGCGGGAGTGAGTCTTCAGGTTAGCGGGCCGGTTGAACTGGGCGCCACACACGTTGCAGCGGTACGGCTTGTCGCCTCCAGTAGGGGCTGGAAAAGTAAGGGAAAGAGAAGTTCAATTGAACACACACATCGTGGCGATAATCAACTGTCATCAGGGGCCATTATCATAATGCCTAACTGTCCAAACTGCTGCAATCCCTCCATTTGTTACTATGATGATAAATGGCACTCAAACATCACTTCATGGAGGTGTGTGCGTCAAATGACCACATAATCAGATGTGATTGGTTAACTGCCTCACCTGTGCAGACAGCCTTTATCACGCTCAGGTTGCCGGAGTAACAGAATGGCAAGCCGTAATTCTCGCGCTTGATTGGGTGTTGGCAGTGATGGGCGGCCTCTGGCTCCAATGGGCTGGGTGCCAGGTAGCAAGGCGTGGCTGAGAGGGAGGAACAGAGAATATATACCAATATGTATCTCCTATATTTATATATGACACATATGAATGTATGTATATTGTAAGCACACAACACAAATATGATCTGTCATAGTCGTAGTACCTGTTCCTTCCTTGTGGGTGGGGGCCTGGTCCACAGGGCTACTGCCAGGGATATCATAGCAGGAGGCCTGCCCCTGCCTGGAAGACAGAACACAGTCATGTTGTCAACATGTTACCAAATTAAACTATCTCCTTGGACAAATAATGCCTTCCTTAGAAAGTTTATTTTGGCAATATGACTTGTTGGTTTAGATATCAGTATTGCATAATACTGACAACACACCTGTAATTTTGGCCGGCTCCGTCCCCTGGCCACGTCTTTATAGGTGTCTTCAATATCACTTCCATCCTATCAGAGGTGGGGGTGTGCCCAAGCTGCTGCTGGGCCTCCTCCGGCTCCTCCTCCTTCACCGTGGTTACGGCAGAGAGGGGGTTGAGGACGATGTACTTGTATTTCTTCCCTTTGCAAGCCTTGGGGTCAGGGCTGCGCTTGGGTTCACCCAGGTTACAGGTGTTGGACTCAGCAGGAGAGTTGGGCTGGCAGCTGGAGTGCGATGGGCTTTCTGGAGAGGGGGTGGGGAGGTGGAATTCAGGCTCCAGCTTTAGTTCCTTTGACCTGGGCTTACGGGTCAGGAAAGTTCCTGGCTGCAGAGATGCCCGTATGTTTCCAGGGACCCTGCAGGAGAAAAAAACATACTGACGTAATGAGCGAACTGAACATAGACAATGTCACATAGAGACAAACACACACATATGGTACTGCCAAAGACACACACACACACTCCCTCTCTCTCACTCACCTGGCCAAGTCAGTGTAAATAGGGCCCTCAGCCTCCGCTGCAGGCTGTGAGGGGTTGGAGACAGCGAGAACAGACAAGCGTGGTCTTCCATTGACGGGGGGACTGGGAGGAACTCCACCTGAGGGTGCCTCTGGCACTGCAGACACCGTGGAGTCCAGCTCCACTTGAGGGGGTGTGCCTCTCATTCTCTCACTGTATGTGGAAACAAAAGTAACTGTCAGGAAACGCCAGTCAAAACCAATTAACTGTAGACCATAGGTACATTATTCGTTAACATAGTTTCGACCAGCAGCCATGGCGCCTGTAGGAGAGACTTAGAAGCCTATTTAAAGCTTAAAACGTTTACAGCTAACTGCCAATTCAAGTCTCTTGCTAACATCTATGGGTTAATTTTCCCATGGGTGATTTTAGTTCATCCTGTTAGCTAGCATCCCCACTTTCTCCCCACCCCAAGTCTCACCCATAGACATATAGAAAAAAGTGGCTCACCTGTGTAACATGAAAGCCCTGCAGGTGTCGGCCACATGATCCATCTGCAGGTAGGTGGCGACGGAGAGCACCCCGGCGACGGTGCGTGGCGTTAGGGGAAGCCGGGAGGTGTACATGAAGTCCAGGAGCAGAGACACGCTGGAGGGGTCCAGGGAGTCAGGGAGAGACAGGGTCAGGGCCTGGCCGCCAGCACCAGCACCAGTCCGTACGGGGGAGGACACACAACGGGAGTACAGGGAGTAGAAGAACCCACTGAGAGAGAGAGAGTGTGAGAGAGAGAGAGAATGAATGTGCAATTTAGTGCAAGAAGAAGAAAAAAATAAGAAAATGACCATGCATATTATCCTCTGAGCTGACCTGCAGGCAATGAGCACAGCACAGTGGGCCTGCAGCCGGGCAGTGCCCACCATGAGGGTGGCATCGGTCAGAATGTTCCGGTGTCTCAGCTCATTCAGATTCAGCAGGACGTCATTGGAGTGGCGCGTAAACTCCTTGACATATCCCTCCGCAGCAGCTGCATCAGACCCCACCACCTCACGCCTTCCTCCAAACTGGTATCCCTCCACCACCTGGATCTTGCTCATCTTATATTTGTGAGAGGAAGAAAAAAAAATATCATGGTAGAAATGCAATGGCTGTTTCTAAAATGTACAATGTACTGTCCCAGTCAAAATGTTGCTTACTCACATTGACCTACGTTGTTGAGGAAGACACCAACTAGAGAACAAATAGACAACCTCTGTTAGGTGAGACCAGCTCCCTACTCGTACCTGCAAGAAGAAAAACATGACGACACTGAAACATAATGCAACATTATGAAACATTATGAAACATTATGAAACACAAAGTAATTTGTGTACTTTATGCACCATGCATGCACAATACATGGATCTCATTACAATATTACAACACCTTTGAAATGTCAATACATCCCCATTTATATAATTCAATAGCTGTCATGTTGTAGGAAAAATGTAGCCACAAAAAGAGATTCTTATCAACAACTGTTTTGGGTTGAATAAATGAACATAGACAGAAAAGGTATAAGATGGTACATAAATTAACATTCCTGTCGCCAGTTTCAATCACACCAATCTAGGCAACCCCTAAATGTCATGAAACATTATGAAACATGATCAAACCCTTAAATAACATCTATAAAACATCTAGGTAACCACTCACCCCGACCAGCAGGGACGAGAACCAATGTGCACAATGCTGACCTCACAACCCTCACTTCAACTATCAGGTTCCTCAATATAGCTAGGCCAAGATATAACCTACCACAGTTGTCCGAGCAAGACTGTCGAGGTTAGTCGGAGGGAGGGGAGTCTTTATAATGTAGCGCAGGAAGCCCCATGCAGACCAGCGCCCATCATTTCCTCTTTCCCCAATGGCCCACACGTACCCTGGAAGCTGTGCTGCCTGCAGGAAAAGGCCGGTAGGGTATTTTTAGTGGACTATTAGTTTTTCTAACCCCATAGTCTCTGCAAACAAAGTAATGGCAGGAAAGTGCTGTGAGTAGAACAAATATATATGAGGATCCTATGGGAATAGGGATTATGCTAGTGAGGGTGAGGCTATCCAGGAGTTGAACCTTAGGGTCAGAGAAGACCATCCACCATCCTCCACCACCAACACCTTCCTCCCTCTGAACCCTCTCCAGGACAGAGGAAACTGTCCGAGAGGAAGTTAAAGAATACCTACACGTTAGATAAACAAACCTTGTTCCAAACTCAAAACCTGCCTCATGGGGACTGAGGCTCTTCAGATATCAGAGAAGGGATCATTCTTGAAATGTAACATGGTATAGAAAGAGCAGAAGCCATTGATGGATTTAACATTGCACTTCCACATACATCAGGCTGGGACATTGTCTGTCACACCAGACGCATATACAGTTTACATACACCTTAGCCAAATACAGTTAAACTCAGTTTTTCACAATTCCTGATATTTAATCCTAGTAAAAATTCCCTGTCTTAGGTCAGTTAGGATCACCACTTTATTTTAAGAATGTGAAATGTCAGAATAATAGTAGAGAGAATGATTTCAGCTTTTATTTATTTCATCACACTCCCAGTCGGTCAGAAGTTTACATACACTCAATTAGTATTTGGTAGCATTATCTTTAAATTGTTTAACTTGGGTCAAACGTTTCAGGTAGCCTTCTACAAGCTTCCCACAATAAGTTGGGTGAATTTTGGCCCATTCCTCCTGACAGAACTGGTGTAACTGAGTCAGGTTTGTAGGCCTCCTTGCTCGCACACACTTTTTCAGTTCTGCCCACACATTTTCTATAGCATTGAGGTCAGGGCTTTGTGATGGCCACTCCAATACCTTGACTTAAGTGTCCTTAAGCCATGTTGCTTGGATGTATGCTTGGGATCATTGTCCATTTGGAAGACCCATTTGCCACCAAGGTTTAACTTCCTGACTGATGTTTTGAGATATTGCTTCAATATATCCACATAATTTTCCTTCCTCATGATGCCATCTATTTTGTGAAGTGCACCAGTCCCTCCTGCAGCAAAGCACCCCCCCAACATGATTCTGCCACCCCGTGCTTCACGGTTGGGATGGTGTTCTTCGGCTTGCAAGCCTCCCCCTTTTTCCTCCAAACATAATGATGGTCATTATGGCCAAACAGTTATATTTTTGTTTCATCAGACCAGAGGACATTTCTCCAAAAAGTACAATATTTGTCCCCATGTGCAATTTCAAACCATAGTCTAGCGTTTATATGGCGGTTTTGGAGCAGTTGCTTCTTCCTTGCTGAGCGGCCTTTCAGGTTATGTCGATATAGGACTCGTTTTACTGTGGATATAGATACTTTTGTACCTGTTTCCTCCAGTCTCTTCACAAGGTCCTTTGCTGTTGCTCTGGGATTGATTTGCACTTTTTGCACCAAAGTACGTTAATCTTTAGGAGACAGAAAGCGTCTCCTTCCTGAGCGGTATGACGGATGCGTGGTTCCATGGCGTTTATACTTGCGTACTATTGTTTGTACAGATGAACGCGGTACCTTCAGGCGTTTGGAAATTGCTCCCAAGGATGAACCAGACTTGTGGATGTCCACAAATCTTTGTTTGTGGAATTGTTTTAGATTTTCCTGTGATGTCGAGCAAAGAGGCACTAAGTTTGAAGGTAGGCCTTGAAATACATCCACAGGTACACCTCCAATTGACTCAAATTATTAGCCTATCAGAAGCTTCTAAAGCCATGACATAATTTTCTGGAATTTTCCAAGCTGGAATTTTTCCAATTTTTAAAGGCACAGTCAACTTAGTGTATGTACATTTCTGACCCACTGGAATTGTGATATAGTGAATTATAAGTGAAATAATCTGTCTGTAAACAATTGTTGGAAGAATTACTATCATGCACAAAGTAGATGTCCTAACCGACTTGCCAAAACTATAGTTTGTTAACATGAAATCTCTGGAGTGGTTGAAAAATGAGGACTTCAACCTAAGTGTATGTATCCTTCCCCAACTCACTGTAACTGAGGGTGAGCATGCAGCAAAATCTGTGCAATTTTACAGACAGACTCTCTAAATAACATATAATTTATACCTCTTAGTCATGCAGTCATAAAGAGAATATTTTTGAGGTGACAGATCCAGGTGAACGTAAAGTTATGAGCGCTCCATAAAGTATTCCGGAAGCTTCTGGCCTGCTGCCTGAGGGGAGGAGCCAATATGTTATGGGCACTTGGAGGAAGGAAACAGGAGAGTGTGGGGAGGAGGTTGGCAGGCGGTCGATATGGGAGACACTCTCTCCCCGGCTTGCAAAACAACAACCGCCAAGACTGATATTAATGCAGAGGACAGATGTGCAGGAACTGCCGAACACACACACACACACACACACCATCTATGAATGCGCACAGAGAAGAGGATGAAAACGTCAATAATAAGTGAAGCAAGAGACACGAGGGAGGCGAGGGAGGGATGCGAGGGGGGGAGAGGGGGGGCAAAGTGTCAAATCTCATCAATAACTAAAAAACAAGAGGAAAAGGGACCTCATCTTAAGCACAGCCTTGATTCACAAAGAGGTGCAGGACATTACAATACACAGCCCTAATAGAGGGGCTGCTTCAGTGCACCATGAACTTGCATTTCCTTTAGATAAAAAAAATTCTGACAGAACTGGATGACCTTGAACGATCTTCAAGGCATCTGTTGGTTAGTCAAGACCAGAAGGTGATTAGAGTCTAGAGAAAGTTCCGCACTTGCAGAAAAAACAGAGTCCACAGGGATGATGCAATCTGCAAACCTGAGATTTACATTTCTGTTGAATGTGTTTTTCTTTTTTTTTTAATCGTTTTGTGGTTTTATAAGCAGTGACTGAGAGAGAGCAGGTTTTACACCATTTAAGGAAAAGAAGCTTTGAATATGTCATGATGATACAGATAATACTCCCTGAATCTTAATATTGAATCACTGTGAAATGTATTAGGTCGTTAAAGCTAATCTGCATGAAACAATAAATTCTACTTATTTCATTGACTGTTGAAGCCAACACAAATCAAATAGGAGAAAAATACTTCACTTTAAAAGGAGACCAACATTTATCCAATTTGTCTGTCAGTGCATACTGTAAAATAATTTTGTAGGAGTTGAAATATACAATATGTGTACAAGCTGCAAACAACAACAAATCAAACAATACGACCATATTTGGGTATAAACCCGTGGTGTAAATGCGAGTCGGGAGTGTTTCGCGAGGGGTGTTGAGTGCGTGTGTGTGTCCTTGTGCTTGTATTTGTTTTGATGGAGGCCGGATCAATTGTGTCTTATAAAACAACATTTAAGAAAACAGTGAAGGAGATGTAGCCTAGGTCTAGGATACTTCCAGGCATTGTGAGAGGAACGGAAGAGGGGGGCGGTTGAGGAAAAGTGATAACATTACTAAAAAGGTTCGCCAATGAGCGGAAGCCATTCAGTCTGTCCAGTTGGCAAGGCTCTGCTAAGCTAGTGTAGACTTCCCCTTGTTCACCCAATCTGTCAGTGTCCACTACCATGCCCTTGTAAATGATAGGAGTGTTTCATTTGCAGTGTTGTAGTTATTGTAGTGTGCTATGGTTATCGTTCTGATACTGTACAGGACTAGAGACCGGTTGGGTGAAACATCAACTCTTTACAGTAACATTGTGGTTATATAATCGAGGGCAAAGGTCAAGAAATGTTTAAAAAGAAAGAAAACAAGACAGAGTTAAAGAACACTCTAAAATACTTTGCTTTTTTGATTAAGCATATTTTTCATAATGCATTTGAAACCCTTGACTGGCCTGCGGCTGTGTTGTTTGGTGAACTACTTTACTGCATACCTTAAAAGGCAAACACTGATACTCAATCCCTGACAGTCTAATTCAATAGCTGATGCAAAAGTGTTGACAACAAGCGCCTGAAACAATACCACAGATTCACATAAACTGTGTCTTCCTGTGCTTGCCGAGCGTTCTTGACATATATGGGCAAGCTGTAAGCCCTATCCGGACAGAGGAGGTTAGAGGATGGGGGCGGGTCTACTTGTTTGTCTCCTTTTAGATGATGGAAGGGGGCAGGAATTAGAATAGAATAACAGAAAACCGGTGCAATGAAAAACAATAAAGCAAAACATATTGAAAAAGAGCTTCCTTTGAAGCACTGTCTGAGGAAATAGGCGAGAGAGAGAGAGAGAGAGAGAGAGGGAGAGACGGGAACTGGACACTCATTAGGGAAAAGTGGAAAACACTCATAAATAAATAATTGGCTGAAATTAGAAAATACTGCAATATTGCAGATTGTGGAGAAGGAGAGAGTATTGCTGCAGTAGCAATCAGTGGTTGAATGGGAATTATGTTTAAATTCAGGAAGTCAATAAAAATTCCACTTTAAGAACGAAAAACATGAATAATTGTAAATAATACCCGTCACTTCTTGATTTTTGAGTTGATGAAATTAAGGAATGCCAAGCTGTGGTATATGACCCGTCAGCTACTCAAGGTCCTTATATGACCTAACTGTGCAGTAATCAGGTTGAGGTTTGGTTAAATCATCTATTGCTAAAAGATGGTGACACGGCAGACATGGAGTGAGTTATGTGAGGTCAAAGTTATTATTAGACCCTATAGTATGACAATGCTCTGTATAATGCCTGGGTATGAGGATGAACCCACTTGACTCGACATTTTGTTTTCATAGGTAGACATACCAGTTAAAATAGATTTTTATAGATTTTTCATAGCAGAATATGTAAAAACGTAACATTTATAATGATTTACTACCTGAAAATTCTGTTTTTCTATATCGACTGGTGCAAGAAGAGCTACAGTATCTATTTATCCATCTATTGTAACTAACCTACTTTGGCTAGTATAGCTGATATCAAGACCAATTTTCATTGAATATCTAGTAGGTGGTAGGCAGGTTAATGAGTGTCCTCTCAGCGTGCTTCTTGGTAGAAGTCCTCCAAGAGACACCGGAGAGGGCAAAGAACCCCAAGGAGAACAGCCAGGGGTGAGAGTTGATTCTAGAGTCAAGAGATTCCATTCTGTCTAGCTCTACAGATCTCAGGTCAAATCAGGTCAGAATGTGGATAATCCAGTCGATTGTTCCTTATAATGGTAAAGTCTTTAAAATTGTCAACAAATATGGTCAAAATATTTTTTTTGCATAGGCTTCTACCAACATGAAAAACTTCCAAATTCCCAGAAGCCTATCAGGTGCAGATGTAAGACTAATAATTTAATTTAGATTCTAAGAATCTGAATCGACTCACACGTTTTTTTAGTTGTTTTTTTTTGGGAGTAAGAGAGGGATGTTCTAAAGCCGGCTCAGCTAACGAAATGGACATGTCCAAATATGTCTTGACATGGGCAGTAACTGATCGAAGACTGTGCCTGTGCCATAGAGAGTCTGTGCCATTGAGGCACATCTCCATTTTCTTCTTCACAATTGGCTGATCCATCTGTGACTTACAGTACCACATGCAGCACGTCATACCATCCTTCTACTTCAGGCATGTGCCCATGGTACACCGCGCTTTTTTATTAACATTTTTTTTATGAACAATAATAAATCAATACAATCATAGCGCACCGCGAAGTTCTCGACCAATAGGCTAAGGCTACGTCACACATTTGAAATACCATGATGATGAGGGCAGCTGAAGGCCTGTGATAAACGCAGGATCCATGAGAAAGTAGGTTACAGAATCTAGACGAAAAAAATAGTGTCCTACTTTAAAGAGCCACTTTTATTCTACTTTGAATAACTCAAATGGAAGTTTAATTTCGTGTTTGTTTTCAACAAGTGTAGGCTATCCTTCATGTAGCCGAGTCGCTGTAGCCCAAACAACAGCTATCTCCAAACAAACAAGTAAACAAACATATCATTAAGTTAATTGTTGTAATTTTCTCTGCATTATCTCGCACGTAGACGTCAGTATAACTGCCAGTTTGATATCCCTAGGCTACATTGACGCTGCATGGACAAAATAGGATTAAAACGGAAGTTTTCTAGACATAAATAGTTTCGCCTACTATAATAACCAGCCTACACATGGTCTTTGCCGCAGCGTAACTTGACAAAGCAATAGTTTCTAAGTTTGATCGTTTAGAAATGTGCGGTGCAAGTAGGCTATAAGATTTAACATTGCTTGTATGTGATCTGATTATTGACCCAAATAGCCTCATTGTCGCTTCGTTGTGAAATGTTTTAGATAGATAGATAGATAGTATGAAGAATGAGTATGAAGACAAGGAGACAGAAGGCTTCGAAAATTTAAGAGGTAGGAAATCCTAATTCTAGCCTATTCTCCATAGCCTCCGATACCTACGTCCCAATCGCAGTAGTCGGGTTATTGTTTTCATTGCGGAAGTTTAGTGGCTAGAATTGCAACAATTTCAGGTTGCCATTGCGGCAACAATGTATCAACTCTAGCGCGCTCCCTTCAATTGACGTTTGACAGTTCGCTCAAATCATAAGTGCGGCTATCATGATTAGGCAACTGATATCAAGTTGGCTAGTTTTTATAGTCTATATGTGAGTGTGGTAAGTGGTTTTGCAATCCACCGTAAGACTAAAACAAATTGCTTTCACAAATTGCTTTTAATCACAGAATCATAAAGCCGCTGTGATAGATTTTCCGGCCCACCAATCCTCGGATTTGAGTGTGTGCTCAGCCGGATTTAGATGGTTTAAATCAGGTCGGAGGGAGAGCTACTCCATGGCATCTAGACAGTGACTCCAGCCATTGACTTATAGTTAACATAATAATGCAATCTACTTTAGATACAACTAATATTTATAAACACAAATGTAAGGTAGATGAATCATCATCACCATAG
The DNA here is from genome assembly GCA_023634145.1 of Thymallus thymallus. Taxonomy (NCBI): domain Eukaryota; kingdom Metazoa; phylum Chordata; class Actinopteri; order Salmoniformes; family Salmonidae; genus Thymallus; species Thymallus thymallus. The sequence continues at coordinate 13,185,779 of CM042422.1, forward strand.
AGGTTGTCAAAGTTTTGTGACGAATATCTTATAGCCTAATAATCAGACTAGAGGCCTAATTACAGTCCCATCCTTACAGCTGTACCCTACCAGTCAGTGGTTTTATTTGTTCCACTGCCTTGTGTATTATGAACAAGGTCCAGGTGCCTAAACAGAGACACATCATCACACATTTCCTCTTGCTTTTGTCACTACAACTTCATTTGGGATCATTTAGAGTTGAGCGTTAACGTCAGAGACAATAACTATTGTAGTGGATACAGACCCATGGGTAATAATGGGACAAGCCATAGGTTTCACACCTGTGGGATTTATGCTGGTGTTTTTCTTTTTTTCTTATTGTGAGTGTGTGTGTTGGCGCACTCTGTGGTTCAGAGTGGTACACTACATAGCAGCATCAATGAGTTAGCCAGGTAACTTTGATAAACAACCAGAAATAAATATAGATTTTCTGGTTCATTAAGAAAGTTAAACTTAGATATGTGTTTTTGGTTGTTGAGTCAATTAGACCAGGGTTTCCCAAACTCTGTCATGGGGGCCCCCTGGTGCATGTTTTTTTTTTTACCCTAGCACTACACAGCTGATTCAAATAACCAACTCATCAAGCTTTGATTATTTTAATCAGCTGTGTAGTGTTAGGGCAAAAACAACAGTTTGGGAAACACTGAATTAGACCATTCCCATTCCAAGTTTCCTTACAAAGAATAGTTATTTCTGAATATTTAGGCAAGTTAGCTGGCTAACTCATTGATCCTGCTTTGTAGTGTACATCTCTGGTGTCTCTGTTTGCTTGAATTCCCCTTAGAGCCATTCCCAACCATATCTTCCTGCTTCTCTCAACGATAAGCCTGTTGTTAAACCGCGTATGTGAGTTGAAGCATTTCTGGGTTTCCAGTGTTTACCTGTGACATAAATATGCAAACAGCAAGTATGTTGGTGTGGCAGTGTCAGAAAATCTTCTTGCCAAAATAGGACAGTGCACCTTTTTTTTATAAGAACCTAATTAATACCAACACGGAAGTGTTTTGTTATAGATTTAAAGTATAGCAGTTTAATCACGACAGCCTTATTTTTTTCAGAACCCTGACATGTCCGGTCCTACCTGGCTGCCTCCGAAGACTCTGGGTAGCCCAGAGAGACCTGTCCCCCAGATGTCCGACTCTGGACCAGCCGTGTACAGACAGCCGCCCAAGAAGGTCTCCTCGGATCCCCGGCCCAAGTATGTGGTCTATGACCAGAACAGAGGAGGAGGAGGAGGAGGAGGAATGGCCACCAGGTACATGGCTACCGGACCCACAGGTAAGAACGTGGTGTTGGGCCTTACATTACACTGGGTTTGTCTTGTGTGAAACCTTGCTATAATGAAAACCTGTGATGGACTATTGTGAAAATCAGAAGTCTGTTACTCTATAGCTCAAGCCTTGGAGTAGAGCGTTGGACCTGACACAAGATTGAGTACACCAACAGCTTTGGTGATTAGCACTTGCACAGTCTTGTCATGTGGTTATGTTACTAACCGAAAGGTCGCTGGTTCGAATACCCTAGCCGACAAGGTGAAAAAACCCTGTGTCCTTGAGCAAGGCACTTGCTCCAGGGGCTGACCCTGTAGGTAGGCTGTCATTGTAAATAAGAATTGGTTCTTAACTGACTTGCCTATTTAAATAAATCAATTATTTTTTAAGTCTGTACCCTATGGTTATTGTCTTGTTTGTAAATGCAAAGTGCACTGTTTTGTATATGTTCTACAGGTGGGCCCATGCAGTACCACCACCAAGAGGACCCAGGGTTTCACCCTAAATCTAATGACCACTACTACCAATCACCTCCCCACGGGCTCAAAGAAGACCACTCCTGGAACCCTCACACGGACAGCTATGAGCTGATGGTAGGTTGTAATTGCTTCTGAAGCCTGGAATTCACAATGATTGTTGCTCCATTTCACCATGGTGTTCAGTGTGTTTTATAGGCAAAGATTTGTACTAATGTCATTTTGTTATGAAGCCATAAATTGCTCATAATATTCAAATTAAAATGTATTGAGGTAAAGGACAAGCACACTTAAAAATAATTTGCTCTACCTATCTTATCTCCTGTTGTGACATTTTATAAAGGCACCCATCTTAATTATGTGATCCTGCTTTTTCAGCACCGTGGACTTCCTGAGAAGCCGATTGGACACCACTCCAACATCGATGCAGATATTGACTCGCTCACCTGCATGCTGGCTGATCTGGACAGCCATCCACAGAACAGCACACAGGTAGGCTACCTGACTGATTACATGGGACTGTGAGGAGTAAAAGAACATATCTGACGTTGTTGTTTTCATATCTGGCTGAAAGTGATTCACTGGTTCCTCTGGATATTTAGGCCTCGGTTGTTAGTTTTATTTTAAAGGAATGCATAAAAAAATATATATATACTTTTTTTTATGGTCCCTTTCCATTCTTTTGCAGCTATACGACAACGTGCCTTACAACAAACACATGTCAGGGGACCGCTACAAACCCTCAGCCCAGCCAGGAACCCCTTCTCACGGCAGGCCGTCCATGGCTTTCCCCCCTCACCCCCAGTCCCAGTACCATCCTGCACCCCCATACCCCAGCGATCCACACCAGGGCCCCAAGTACTTTCCCCAGCCAGACTATACCTACGCCCAGGTCTCCAAACCCTACCCCCAGCCTGTCCCTGCCTCCTACACTACCGCCTCCACCCCTACTGGCCCAAGGTTCAGCGTCCAGGTCAAAACAGCCCAGCCTGTCACCTACTCCCAGACTGGTAGGCAAGCTGAGCAGGCATACACCCCTCCCCCACACCGCCAGCACGCCTCGCGGCCTCCGCCCCAGAATCAGACTGGCCCCCAGGGCTGGTACCCTCCCCACCCCGCTTCCCAAGCCCAGGAGATGCACTCTGAGGGGGGCTACAAGGGGAGTGCCGCAGGGTCTGGAGGTAGAGCCAACCAGTGCCCCACGCCCAATAGAGGCCCAGAAACTCACCAATCAGGGTCAAGCTCCGCCCACCAGCCCAGTAAGGTGAGTGTCTGTGGAGTTCAAAGGTCAACTACAGTATGTGGTGCCTCTCTTGGTTTCACTGATCTAAATGGGATGGTAAAATCTCTATGCTGATGTTTTTGGAAAATGTTCATATATTTATCCAGCAGGGGTCAGCAGCGCCGAGGCAAGAGGAGGAGTTGGACCGGCTCACTAAGAAGTTGGTGTATGACATGAATCATCCCCCTACAGAGGAATACTTTGGTACATCCTGCTTTCTTTCTAATATAATTATGTCATTTACATCTTAATTTCCCCTTGGGTGGTGAAGTTCATTTCAATTCAACAATATGTTCCTTCTGAGTAAAAATCTCCTATTTCTCTTCTCCCCTTCCCTCCATACTACCAGGTCGCTGTGCACGTTGCGGCGACAACGTCCTTGGCGACGGCAGCGGCTGTATCGCCATGGAGCAGGTGTTCCACGTGGAGTGTTTCACCTGCATCACCTGCCACGCCCGTCTCCGGGGGCAACCGTTCTACGCCCTGGACAAGAAGAGCTACTGCGAGAGCTGTTACATTGTGAGTGGCTGTCTGACGGTCCTCTTTTTGTATTGAGGAGACTCTTCTCCCTCTCGTTTTGTGCTACATTTCTTTTTAGCAGTATTCTCTCAATTCATCAGTTGATCTTTCAGTCTTTCTCCATATCTATTGGATTCTCACACACACAATTCTGTCTGAACCTGTGCTGCTCCTCCCCCTTAGAGTACCCTAGAGCGCTGCTCCAAGTGCTCCAAGCCCATCCTGGATCGTATCCTGCGGGCCATGGGCAAGGCCTACCACCCACGCTGCTTCAACTGCATGGTGTGTGGCTGCTGCCTGGATGGCGTGCCATTCACCGTGGACGCCACCTCCCAGATCCACTGCATCGACGACTTCCACAGGTCAGCAACACGGATAGAAGTTTTAGACATGAGTCTATTGGACAGATTATTATATCTGATTGTGTTAGTTTTCCATCCTCTGAGCTCTGTTAGTGTTGACTCTGGTTCTTCCTGCTTCCTGTCCCACACAGGAAGTTTGCCCCTCGCTGCTCAGTGTGTGGCCAGGCCATCATGCCCGAGCCGGGCCAGGAGGAGACTGTCAGGATAGTGGCGCTGGACCGCAGCTTCCACGTCAACTGCTACGTGTGTGAGGTGAGTGGTCACTGTGTGTGCACAAAAGTGTGTAAGTAAAACGGCTTGCTCAAGTTAAATGACGTTTCCAGTTTGGCAGGCTGTCACATCAGATGTACACAACCCAATCAGTGTTCTTGGATTGACCCTGTGGGTGGTTCCTCTGCCCCCTCCAGGAGTGTGGTCTGCTCCTGTCCTCCGAGGGCGAGGGGCGAGGCTGTTACCCCCTGGACGGTCACATCCTGTGTAAGGGCTGCAGTGCCCGGCGCATCCAAGACCTCTCCTCCAAAATCTCCACTGATTGCTAACCAACTAGGGGAAGTCACCTCTAACCTATGACCCCTCAACCCTTCCATTACTTTCACCTGCTCTGGGGTTGAAGTTGCCCTAAGGAAGAGATCTGGAATCAGTTTTTCCCCTCTCTGACTCATAAACTTGAACACAAGGGGAAAATGTTAAACTGACTTGAGATCAGTGTCTAAGGGCAACTTCATCCCCCTTCACTTTCATCCTTTCATAGCCTATCTTTATTCTTCAGATGCCCAAAGCTGTGGAATCAGTAGTAGTAGTAGGCCTACTATTGAACCTCAAACTGTCTGATAGTCTTCAATACGAAGTCATTATTTAATTTCACTTGACCAGGGTCTTTGGTACAGGATTACAGGGTATTGAAACATGGATTGGCAGTACGTTCGACCCCTATTTCCTTTCCTCTACCCTACTCCCTTTCCACTACACTCTACCCCTCAGTCCCATACCAGTACTGTAGAGAGCCCCTGATCTGCAGGCAGCAGGGGCTGCACTACCCCCCCCCCCCCCCCCCCCACCACTGCTAATCTCTCATACCCTATCATGCATGTTGCACACTGTCTCACGCTATCATGCATGTTGCACACTGTCTCACGCTATCATGCATGTTGCACACTGTCTCACGCTATCATGCATGTTGCACACTGTGTCACGCTATCATGCATGTTGCACACTGTGTCACGCTATCATGCATGTTGCACACTGTCTCACGCTATCATGCATGTTGCACACTGTCTCACGCTATCATGCATGTTGCACACTGTCTCACGCTATCATGCATGTTGCACACTGTCTCACGCTATCATGCATGTTGCACACTGTCTCACGCTATCATGCATGTTGCACACTGTCTCACGCTATCATGCCAGACACAGGTGGGACTTGGAAGAAGCTCTTTGGAAAATAATGACGGATATTGATGAGTAGGAAATATGAGGTGATATTGAGGAACAGGAGAATGATGATGATGATGAGGAATACAATGTCTTCCAGGCTGTGGGGTAATTGACCAGTCCACATAATAAAACAAATATATTTTAGTGCTATTGCTAAAGTCAATAGTGCTGAACTGCCTCATAAACAAAGTGCACATATCCAATTGATTTCTGTGACTGAGTTTATATTGCAGGTAGTTTTGTTTGTGGAGTGAAGGGCTTTGGAGACCTTTCATTGGAGAACAAGTAGGTGTGGCCAGAGTGTGTTGTGCAGTGAATAGATTAGAGGATTAAGAAAGTAGACAGACAGACAGATTGGTTAGTGAGAACAAGATCACTAAATTCAATGCTTTGATCCCGTTGGATGTTAATACAGTATGTAGGCTATATTATATAATGATTACTTGCACCGCATGTCAGAACATAACATTGATATTGTATTCCACAGGACAACGATTTGTATAATGATAATTTGTACTGCATTTCAGATAATTATTTTGCTTGTATTCCAGCTAAACTCCAACCCCCCTCTTTAAAATGTGAATGCGTTAATTAGAATATTTTTTTTTTTCCTTTTTAACATTTGGGTTGATTTGTTACTTTACAATGAAGGTGCAATGAAGTATAATGCTTGCCATTGTCTTACTGAGAAACTGGGATTTCCATGCATGCCACGTGGACTGAGAACATTCTTGTTTTCATTGTGTTTTTGTTTAAGCTTAGCCTTAGGATATTGATTTGTGTTGCTAATCCCTGTCCTCATAGCACTATCGGCCATGTTATAAGTAACTCTGCGACATTGTTATTCACACATTGTTATTCGAGTTATTCACACATTCTTTTGATGTAATTTGTCCGTGTTTTTCCATCCCGCTGTCTTCATTTGTTTTGTAACGTAAAAACTGATAATATGATTTGACATTTTTTAATCTTCTCTTCCAACTTTAAGACCCTTAAAATACCAATTGTTTTCTTTGTCCAGAATCATGTTTTGTTTCAGTATTTGATTCTTCTCAGAGTATAAGTCAATGAGCACAATGATATGAAGGTCCTGGTGTCTTCCACTTATTATAACTCATGTTGTACTCTTATTAACAAGTCAATGTTTATCTGTGATATTCCGGTTTAGGGTCATCACTTTGTTTTCACTGTGTGTAATTGTTTTATGTTCCACAGCATCCTATTGATAAGTACTGCAGAAGAATCTTATTTGTCCGTGTGAGGAATATACTGAGCAGGTGGTTTTGTACAATTTCACTCGAGTTTGAAGTCGGTGTGTGTGAATGGTTAGCTTTTTTCGCAAATGCTGGTTGTAGTATGTGATCAATACAATAAACATCCCTTTTTTTTTTCAGCAAACTACACCATGTGTATGTCTTTTGATAGACTGCTGTACTAGACCCCTACCTTAGACATATTCAGTGTTATTACACATGACAAACTATGCAAAAGCGGCATACTTAGTAGACTTTAAAATACGTTTATTTGATCTTTGACATATCAAGCAAACATTCTAGACCTTAAAAAAATGAAGTGGCTATAATTTAGAAATAGGTCTTCAAATGATCCAACACGAAGAAGGGCTGCTTGTTGATGGTGAGGAAGGGTGCTAACATGATGTGAAGGTCTTCCAAAAGAAGTTCCGTCAACCTGCCTTGCGTTCCCGTTGGGCGAGGGGTAGCTGGCGCATCACCTCCAACCTCACCCCGAGTGCTTCCTCCAGGTCCGGTAGTACCTCGTTCTCCCCCGAGGCTGTGGTCATCAGGTCCGACATCTTCAGCAGGAGAGGGAACAGAATAGAGTAGAAAACGATAGAATAAAAAAAACAACGAGAGAAACTTAACTTCCTGACTGGTACCATGGATATTTGAACTCCTTTTCATGGACCACGTCTTCTGTCAATTATTCAAGGACCGAAATATCAGACGCTTCATCAAATCATTGAACATCCAAGTAGAAGGTATGGTCGTTTAATCTTACCAGTCCTTGAAAATGTTACAAAATAGCCCTGTTTATACCTGGTTCTAACATGCATCCTTATCTTGTCCTCATTCTGGTTGTGCCCATGTTTGACAGGTGTAGATGTATTGTGATCAGATCTTTCTGACCAGCTCCTGAGCTAGTAGGCACCCATTGTGTCTGGATATCTTACAAGTGTAAATTGATTTTGATAGTGAAACCATTGAGTTCTGGCATCAATAATTGTCTTCAAATAAATTAATATTGCTTTGAAAGAATGTCAAATAATTTGCATGCATGCAGGGAGGGACAGGGGCATTCGTCCATAATGCAGACACAGTGGATGGATGAGACCCATTTTACTACCATGTGTCGATGCAACGGCTACAATGTGGGCACGGTCAGAATGTGGATAAGATCAAGACAAAGGACTCATTTTAGAACAGGTGTAAATGAGGCTATTGATACAAGTCAGTCGGCCACTCACCTTGTTGCCCTTGGTGGGGTCTGCTCGCTGTAGTTCATTTACCACAGCTCTGTGAGAAGCTATGCTGACACTCGCCATCATCACTAAGGCAGATAGAGCCACCAGTAACACCTGTCCGTATGTTTGGCTATTGACTCATGTATACCGATTGTATCCTTCAATGCTATATTCAGCAGCAATAATCTTAGCCAGGATGTCCAATAACTAGCCTATAGTAGAAAACAAAACAAACGGCTGGATCTGACAGAAGGAAGGTTGTTAGGTCAAAACACAGCCCCATTAAATCAAATGTATTTATGAAGCCCTTTTTTCATCAGCTGATGTCACAAAGTGCTATACAGAAACCCAGCCTAAAACCCCAAACAGCAAGCAATGCAGATGTAGAAGCACGGTGGCTAGGAAAAACACCCTAGAAAGGCAAAACCTAGGAAGAAACCTAGAGGGGAACCAGGCTCTGAGGGGTGGCCAGTACTCTTCTGGCTGTGCCGGGTGGAGATTATAACAATTCATGGCCATTAAGGCCAGTTCTTTCTCCAAGATGTTCAAATGTTCATAGATAACAAGCAGGGTCAAACAATAATAATAGTAGTTGTAGAGGTTGCAGCAGGTAAATAAATCAGGAGTGAATGTCACTTGGCTTTTCATAGCCAGGAATTTAGATGCGGTAGAGAGCACAGGTGCGGTAGCGAGAGATGAAAACAGCAGGTCTGGGACAAGGTGGCACGTCCAATGAACAGGTCAGGGTTCCATAACCGCAGGCAGAAGAGTTGAAACCGGTGCAGCAACACGTCCAGGTGGACTGGGGACAGCTAGGAGTCATCAGGGCAGGTGGTCCTGAAGCATGGTCCTCCGGGTAGGCTCAGGTCCTCCGGGAGAGGAGGTAGAGTGGGAGAGAGAGAATTAGAGGGAGCATACTTAAATTCACACAAGACACCTGATAATAACATCAGATTTGACAAACTGACCCTAGCCCCCCGGCACATAGACTATTGCAGTATAGATATTGGAGGCTGAGACAGGGGGGGTCAGGAGACATGGATAGGCAGACCATTCCATAAAAATGGAGCTCTATAGGAGAAAGCCCTGCCTCCAGCTGTTTGCTTAGAAATTCTAGGGACAATAAGGAGGCCTGCGTCTTGTGACCGGAGCGTATGTGTAGCTATGTACGGCAGGACCAAATCTGAGAGATAAGTAGAAGCAGGAACTGTTGGGGTGCTAGGACCTAGTTTAACAATTATGCATCCATCCGTGAGTAACTCTGGTCCGTCAGCACTCATCCACTCAGGACCTATTTATTCATACAGGTCTGTATATACATACTCATGTACAGTTGTTATATTATATCACATGCAATATTGTAAGTAATTATTGGACTTAACCTACGTAGGCATTCACTCAGGAATGCATATTAGTATCCTGTCAGTTGCACCTTTTCTCATTGCTTTTAGTATATCGAATGTGCAATATGTGCAGTTGTCTGTAATTAAACCCTGCGCACTAAGGACTGTATTTTAAGGGAATTACTATTATTACCCCAAATGATATCATACACACATTTAGCTATTAAAGTATCTCTTCCTGTCATTTACCTGTACAGTTTGTGTAAACATGCAAGTATTCACTTATCTGTAAATATAACTGTATACCTAACTGTACAGCTAATTTAACCATGCAAAATTTTCACTTACCTGTTCATTTACCCAGTCTGTCTATTAAGTAAACTATTATTCCCTCGCTCATATCATACGCATTTTTAGCTACTGAAGTATTTCTCTGCCATCGACCTGTATAGTATAGTTAACCATCCAACATCCACCAATGTATAGTGTACATATTCAGCCAACCACTCATACTATGCAATGTCTTTTTATAGCTTTTTTTGCACTCCAGATATCTTGTTGAGACTGCATACTTTTTCATACTGCCGCTCTATGTATCATGTACCGTGTATCTGTCTTTTGTGTACTTTCGTTGTGGCATTTTGCACCTGCCCTGTGTTTTGTTGTAGCTGCTTGACAATGAAATTTCCCCCCCGGGGGAGCAATAAAGTATCTATCTATCTATCTATCTATCTATCTATCTATCTATCTATCTATCTATCTATCTATCTATCTATCTATCTATCTATCTATCTATCTATCTATCATCTTGTCAAGCAGACATCTTACACCAGACTGTTAGTAATTGTTCGTATCCCTAACATGGCCCAGGCATCCATTAAGTAAGCCTTGTACTAGCCAGAACAGTCCATAGTGGCAGGAGCCTATCTTCTTTTCCTGTAGCATGAAGCCAGTTGATGTACATTTACACCTACTGGACAGGACGCTAGTCTGTCCCAGGGCCTTAATGCTGAGTGCCAAACAGATAGTCATCAGGTTCCATTTATAGAGTTTTTGTAGTGTAGGACTCAACCGGGGATCAAACGCCCAACCTTCCAATCTTTAACCACTGAGTTGGTTCCAGGTGTCTTTTATGTGTCAAAAATCTCTCCAAAATGTCAAAACTGTGTAAAATCTACTTATATGAAAGCATTTTATATGGCCAAATGGACATTGTTTGACATTCTTTCATGTTTTCATGAGTGTTGGAGTTTAGGTCCATAACTGGTCTCTGTCTGCTTAGACTGCTTTCAAGGAAAGGAAACATGGTTTCTTTCAGCATTTCTGAAACATATTTGTGCCAGGGCCCGTTGAGACTCAATCTATCGGCCATATGTCTGTGTTACTGTAACTGAGGTGGTTTGGTGACTGACCACGCTTATGTGATGCGTAACCTTGCTAAAATTCTCCAACAGAATGGAAAATACAAAATATTAGGATAATTAAGAGATAATGTCAAGATAATAAACTGGGGAAACAAGTTGGGATACATGGAGGTGGAAAGATTTGTAGTCTTGCACAATGTCTACTTGAATCTGAGAGTAAATAGAGCCAAATATATTGATAAAGGTCACCTTGTCCGACAGAGATTTACATGGTTATCAAAACATCATGCCAGGATAAGCCTACACGAAACACAGCCCTTATTTTAAGTGTTTCTAGAAATCCCTTTGGGAAAAATGAATGGTGGAAAAACGATTGAAACCATTTCCTTCTTTGACCCATAGGTTTTATGGGTATTATGACACCTCCACTGTGGGGCTATATACTTCTAACCTTAAAGTGAAACTATGGAAGATTGAAAATGACCTTGTTCTTTTTTAAACCTCCCGTTTTGGACTCAATGTGTCAATGTATGGCTCAAACATTGATAATAAACCATCTGCAGTCCTCTCCCAGCGGCGAAAGGCACACAATCCTTACATTCTAACCTGGCAACATTTAGTGCAGAACATCTGCACGCTTATTCCTGTCATGTAGTGACCACGTGCTCTGAAGCAAAAGGGATTGCTTGGCTGCATGCGCTTACCATGAGTTATTTTTAGTTTAATGTTTATTTTGAAAAAAAAATATTTAAAAAGGAATTGTTTCCCCATATTAAAACGAGAGTTCAGTTCACATAACAGGGTTGACCTTAAAATGAGGGACAGACATAAATGAATTACTTATCACATGAAATAAATAATACTTTTCTGAAATGGCTTTGTCAAAGCAACACAATAATTAGGGCTTTACCATAACGGTGAAACATGGAGACATGTTGGGATTAAGTGGGTTTAAATCTTGCTACAGGTGACACAGTGTCGAGTGAGGGCACTTTAGCTAGACTTTATTCATATAAAAAAATGTGATTGATTGAATTGTCCATGTGGTCTATAATAAATCACACTTCATTTAATATAACAGGATTTGTGCACAATTTCTATTTAAAATATCAAAGGGCACTCTTTTTGTGGAATGACCCAATTATCAATGAATTATGTTTACTATTGTTTATTATAGATCTAGTATAGATTATATTATTTGATTTAGTACCTCTATCTCCAAAAGGAGTAATGACAGTGGCAAAATAACCATTGTTAGGCTACATTTGCTCATTAAAAGACAACCCCATACACATACCCTGGTGCTACCACCAAAAGGGATGTCATACTCAAAGACTTACCATCTCTCACAGTGTCTTCATATACTATAGTATCCCCGTTTTTGCCCCCCAGCCTTGGCTTTGTTTTTGCATGTGTGCGAATGGCCTTCAATGTGGTCTCGGCACCAGCTGTAAATCACTCTAATTGTCCGTCCCGCCTCTATCTGAAATAAGGAGAGGAGAATGTAGACGCCCCTTTGCCCGGGCGCCACGACGACAGCTGTCTCCGGCTAATGCGTTGTCTTATCCTGATGCCATCCGCCAAATTATGCTGAGATTTTGGTTGGACAGCGTGCATCGATCACAATCACGTCACACTGTGTTTCCTTTGCAACATCTGCACCTGCGTGTGTGAATAACCCCTCCTTAGGGCCGTGTGGCGTTACTGCTGAGGAAGGGTCAAAGCATTTGGAATCCATGCAGTGGCGAAAACACAGTCATCAGTTGTGTGTTACAAGGGTGGAGAATTCTGGACCATTCCCAACTATATGCTAGTTCTGTAAAGTCTGTTCATGCTCTGAATGTAAGGTATGCTGTGGAGGAATGCCATAAGAAATGCCAAAATGTAATACTTCTTAACCTTGATGACTTCTGAGCCAACAGTGGGACTCACACTCACCAAAGTAGGCACATACTGTAGAGAGCTTGAAAACAAACCTTGGGTGATTATGAGCAATTAACTTGACTTCTAGGGAGCGACTGCCCATAAAAAGCAACTAATCCCTTTGAAAATGGCATATGTGGCATCGACCTGCAGGAGGTTTGCTTGTTAGGATTGAGTGGGAGGAAACGGCTTTGGGCAAGGTTCTGACAGATGGGTGTGTCTTGGTGGTGGCAAGGACACACCCAAGAAACACCCACATCAAACCACAGCCCCAAGCCAACTTACGTTTGGCCTCTGTCATGGTCGCCAGCATTTCTTGAGAAGCAAGTAAAAATATCGGGGCCAAACCAGCTTGTGTAGTTCCCCTTTAATTTAGTCTCAAGTCTGATGCTAAGGTACGTATACTCCTGATGCATCACTACAACTCATTTGGGGTGAGAATCAACCCAATCGAGATGGCATGGCAACCTAAGGCCCATTACAACGTGTAAAGGCAATAACAAGCCCTAGTTTTAAAAACAATTTAAACCCAGACGAGACCCTCGCTAAGACCCTGGGCTCTTCTCTTCTGTACTGCCGCTCTGTCTCTAATCTGATGTCAGCATGCTACTACCATCCTCTGCATCAGGTGGCCACTCATCACTCCTGCCTCTGCCTTCAAAAAAATAACATCCAATGGAAAGAAGTGCGTTCATCTTATTAGGTCAAGAGGGCATGGAGAAGTTCAAACTTGTCTCTTAGACTTGTCTTTTCGGAAAGTTAAGGCAAAGTTATCCCGAGCTGAAACCTCTTCAGTGCATCAGAGGTGGGGTAATGAGAAAATTATGTTTTCATGGTGAAGAAGACTAAGGGCTCTATTCAATCCGCATCGCGGAAATTCATAGTTACAGCTTGATTGAAATTTAAAGGCAATGTTCCCGCTTCAGCGGAGACTGCATTCACTGCACATGTTGGCTCAATTGGAAAACGCTTCAGCGACACAGATTGAATAGAGCCCTAAGTTATTTGAATTGTATTGCCTTTTAAATATAGTATTTATTTAAAACAGTTTCAATACTTAGTGTAATATTTATATACTATCTCTTCCTAAAAGATCTAGGACATTAGAGATTCAAGTCATAAATAGGCATGTTGAGGATGTCCAAGAAGAAATGACTTCAATAAATAATTTACAGTAGGCAAGTTGGTTTAAAGCTTGACATTCCTATCTTCCTATGCAATCAAAATACCCCTGGCTGATGGTGTGGGAGACCCCGTCATCTGGAAGGGGACCTTTTGTAAAAAGAGTTTGCCAAGAAAGCCCTCAGGTTTGAGTTCTTTGATCAATACATATTGCCTGTGGCTATGGATGCCTCACACTGAACAATGGTGTTCTACACGTGCCCCAATGTTTGCATAATGACCCCTTTTCCGCTTTCCCCTCTGTAGCACAACAATTTCTGAGACAAGTCATCCATCCAACCATTTGCTACCACAACATAAATTCTTATTAGAGGGGTTAGCCATTTATAAACTCTCCCCTGTCAACATTTGGGACAGTTTTTGAGAGGTAACACTCCAAGCCCTCAACAGCCAAACAAGATAAGTTTGGAAAAGAAAAACCAGACATTCCACCAGACAGGTTTAAATATAGCCGCTGATTAGATAGATAATTTGTCTCTGTTTAGGCATCTACGATTATGTCACTTAACGTGGCATGTCACTTTGCGTCCCCCTGAGACAGTTTGGACCACCCAGCTATTGAAGCTCATACAGTGTCCGTACGGACCCACATTCAATAAGTGGAAGAGACTATTAAAGAGGATCATACCCTTTTGTTCTTTCTGTGGATAAAAAGGACTAATATCCTAGTCAAATATGCCTCCAATACAATGACATGCAAGCAGGACCTTTCATAGACTCCCACAGATTGTGGCCAACGGTGGAGGCCCCCAAGGACTGCACCTCGGCCTGGGAAACAAGTTGGGAAACATGGAGGTGGAAATCCTGAACCCTCAAATGGATAGGCCCATGTATGTCATTGATAAGGTACAAATAAATGTGTGTGTGTGTGGGTACAGAGAAATGTGTGTGTGTGTGTGTGTGTGTGTATGTAATAGAGTGTATGTGTGTGTACGTGAGCATATGTTTTCTCCAGCCTTTCAATTCCAGAAAGTCGCTTTGTTCACCAACCATTGTAACCATCATTGGCGGTATATTTCTCCTCCTGTGAAGAGTGGAGATGGTGTCTTATAATGAAACGGGGTATACCGTTGGCGGGTAGGACTAATGTGCAATCCCCCACCGCCTCTCCTGTCAGTAGAACGTCAGTCTCAGTGCGAAGGCAAGAAAGTGAGAGAATGAGAGACGGAGAGAATGAGAGATATTATGGCCCAGTGCCAACGCACCCTGAGTCTCTTGTGCAGACAGTCGTTTCTCATCTAGGCTGACTCAACACCTTTATTGAGCACCTGGGATCTCTGCCTACATAGCACGGCCCGGTTTCTCTTCTTTGGAGAGGAATTTGCACACGTAATGTCGCAAGCATTAACTGACTTTAGCGACCGGATTGAACAGGTTATATGGGGTGGTTGCTTTGTCTTATTGAAGGGGCTCAGCTAATTGTCCTCTGTAGTTAAAGCGTATTTCCTTATCAATCACACCCCTCTTAACCCATGACCTAGTGAGTATGGTCAGAATCCTTTTGGACTGCACCTGGTTTGATAGTATTCAAGGCAACTGAATTTGTAGTTAAAATAATAATCTGAGTTTATTACATCTTTCAAAGGCAGTGGTACATATGCAATTGTTGACAAATGCCCTTACATTTACAAGTACATCATCATAATTGGTAGTCATTGGCATGCCAATTCATGTCAGGCAATCCAGATTTACTAAGCGTTTGAGCAGAAAAAGGCAGTTAGAGACTTCGCCTGTAATGTGGGAGGCAGCTCGTTAGGGATTTCCCCTGTAATGTGGGAAGCAGCTCGTTAGGGACTTCCCCTGTAATGTGGGAGGCAGCTCGTTAGGGACTTCCCCTGCAATGTGGGAGGAAGCTCGTTAGGGACTTCCCCTGTAATGTGGGAGGCAGCTCGTTAGGGACTTCCCCTGTAATGTGGGAGGCAGCTCATTAGAGAAATGTTAAGGCATGGTGAGGAAAGCAGGAATGGGAGCGACCTGCAGTATTGGATTGGAAGTCAGAGACATTCGGATAATTAATGTTTGTCTCCTCCCAGTGGCTGACTCCTGGGAACATTGTGATTTATCAAGCGCAACGCCCCAAGAGTGTGTGCTGCAGCAAAGGTGTGGTGACACAAGAACTGTAGAGAGAAAGAGAGGAGAGGGCTGGCACCACATGACACTGCATTGTAATGTCACAATTAGTCCAATTGAGCAATCTCATCTAGTGTCCAACTGGACAGTTATGCATTATGCAGATGCCATTTGGCCTAAATAAATCATCCACATGGGCTTTCATAACGCTTATGTAATTCTCATGTGATTTTCAGTTGTTAAAGGTTAAATGTGAAGCTTGAAGAAAGTGTTAATGAATGTGTACTGATAAATATATCAGTGGGTGTTTAAGATGTGTGGAATAAGATCAGGCCATGACAGAATGGTCTATTTGATAACCATTGTTTAAAATATAATGGACTACGTGGTGAGATGGTTGAGAAGTTGACGATTTGGTTGGAGTGAGAGTGAACCAAGTAGGTGACGTTGAGGTTAACCAGTTGGACATTTAATATTCTATTAGTTCTACTTGCGATATCCTTCACACAGGCCTACGTTTTCACAGTTTTAATTGATTTTACATGTCAATACGTTTTTTAAACCAACCAGATTAAACTCTTAGGGCATTTCTTAATGAGAACCTAAACAGTTTAATAAATGATATAAAAAGCTGCATTTAATGGGATTATCTTGGTAGGGCCCCTGCTGTCATTGGTTCCCAAACCCTTTTAAGCTTCAGGACTAGGAGCTATTCTTAGAGGCAGACATTTTACCATTACTGTAAGTCTCACAAGAACTATGAATCATATTTCAAAAGAAACAACACCCTGTTTGATTGTGTTTCTGTGTGACAGTAACTAGCAAGATGTAGCAGCACAGGCAGATAGTGAAATGGTCAAAATAAATATTTTAACTATGATAGATGTCTCTTTCAGACGATATATTTCAATATAACTGCATGTGTAATAGCTTCCAAACAAGCTAGCAGGATTAGCCTAAAACCACAACACCAAAAACCTTAGCCACAAGTTTGCACCTTGTTGACAAAACCCTAACATAAAAACTAAGCTTGACTTGCCATATAACACGGTTCCTGGTGAACCTTTCAAGCTCTTTTGCTGCTGAACATTTGGTTTGCCATGCGCTGCACTGCTTTACCTTACTGGGGCAGGATTTTATGAAGTCTTTTCTCCAGGGCTTTGGAGCACATCCCCAGCAGAAATCGTCTGGAGAATATCCATCCTCTGTGTACGCGATGAGGAAGATAAAATAAAGCTATTTTTGCAGCCTGTCTATGTCATAATAGACTAGTCGAGTTGTACCAGTCACATTAATATTCCAGCTGTCATCTTCTCTTCTCTTCCGGGCTGAGCCTCTATGTTTTGCTATACGTGGAAATTGCACCAGATAAAGAGTACACTACATGACCGAAAGTATGTTAACACCTTCTCGTCTAACATATCATTCCAAAATCATGTGCATTAATATGGAGTTGGTCCCCCCTTTTGCTGCTTGGCCTCCCGAGTGATGCAGCGGTCTAAGGCACTGCATCTCAGTGCAAGAGGCGTCACTACAGTCCCTGGTTCGAATCCAGGCTGTATCACATCTGGCCGTGATTGGGACTCCCATAGGGAGGCGAACAATTGGCCCAGCGTCGTCCAGGTTTGGCCGGGGTAGGACGTCATTGTAAATAAGAATTTGTTCTTAACTGACTTGCCTAGTTAAATAAAGGTTAAATAAAAAAAATATATATAACAGCCTCCACTCTTCTGGGAAGGCTTTCCACTAGATGTTGTAACATTGCATTAGTGAGGCACTGATGTTGGGCTATTAGGCCTGGCTCACATTCAGCGTCCCAATTTATCTCAAATATGTTCGATGGGGTTGAGGTCAGCTCTAATGCGTCCAGTCAAGTTCTTCTACATCGATCTCGATAAACCATTTCTGTATGGACCTCGCTTTGTGCACAGGGGCATTGTCATGCTGAAACAGGAAAGGGCCCTCCCCAAACTGTTCCCACAATGTTGGAAGCACAGAATTGTCTAGAATGTCATTGTATGCTGTAACTTTAAGATTTCCCTTCACTGGAACTAAGGGGCCTACCTAGCCCAAAACATTCCCAGACCATTATTCCTCCTCCCCCAAACTTTACAGTTGGCGCTATGCATTGGGGCAGGTTCTCATAACATCCGCCAAACCCAGATTTGTCCGTCGGACTGCCAGATGGTAAAGCGTGACTCATCACCGCAGAGAACGTGTTTCCACTGCTCCAGAGTCAAATGGCGGCGAGATTTACACCACTCCAGCCAACGCTTGGCATTGCACATGTGTGCGGCTGCTCGTCCATAGAAACCCATTTCATAAAGCTCCCAACAAACAGTTATTGTGCTGACGTTGCTTCCAGAGGTAGTTTGGAACTCGGTAGTGAGTATTGCAACCGAAGACAGGCGATTTTTATGTGATACACGCTTCAGCACTCGGCGTTTCCATTCTGTGAGCTTGTGTGGCCTACCACTTCACGGCTGGGACGTTGTTGCTCCTAGACGTTTCCACTTCACAATAACAGCACTTACGGGGCAGCTCTAGCAGGGCAGAAATGTGACAAACTGACTTGTTGGAAAGGTGGCATCCTATGACTGTGCCACGTTGAAAGTCACTGAGCTCTTCAGTAAGGCCATTCTACTGCCAATATTTGTCTATGGGGATTGGATGGCTGTGTGCTCGGTTTATACACCGAAATATCCAAATCCACTAATCCTTTGTTGGACTAGCAGTTTTTAAATGCAGTGGTGGCTGTGGGTAACAGCATAACCTGTATATATAGCCAATGTTTGAAAGATGGTGGTGGGTGATGGGGATAGCTGTGTAGGCTACTATAGTAGGGAGTAAGAAACAAATGAAGACAAAGTGATGTAGCTTCTTTGGAGCACAACCACCAGCTCGCTTGCAAGGTTCCCAAAAGGGTTCTGCTACACAAAGTGTGTGTGTGTGTGAGAGAGAGATTGGGCCTCTCAACTCCTTTGATTCAGTAATTGAGGTCTGTGGGGTGGAGAGAGAACCGACAGACTCTTGGCCCTGGAGGACCCCAGGCTTCCAGACTTCCAGACTCATTGGGCTCCAGGTCCTTGCAGGACGACTTTGTATTGTTTGAAACCCCGCACATATCCTATTTGATAGAGAGAAGACAGGAGTGAGGGATGGTGAGGGGGTGAAGTATCAGGAGTGGGTTCATCTCTACTTGGTGGTTAGGGGACTCTTCTCACAGACTGCGTTTAGCAGCTGGTTTTCTCTCTCTCTAAAGCAGCTTATATCGCTCAGACAAAAACCTTAGGTCACTTCATAAATTAAACATTTTAAAAAGGCAATGCTATATGAGCAGTATACCACACAGTAAACAACTACTCAGTTTATACCAGGACAGTCATTTGGGAGGTTCTAAATAAGTTTATCAGTGTATTTTAACCTTGAGGTCCTCAGTTCTAAAAATATTTTTTAAAGCAATGTTTTGAGCTAAATGATTGTCATCCATTCACAGTCAAAGATGTTGGTTCAACATAGGAATCACCTGAAGAGATGGAAGCATTGTCAGACTGAAGTTTTAACTAGTGTAACTGTAATTTCAAAGGTTACATTTTGGGGTGCTTTTTAGCGTGACACAAAATTAGCATAAAAGCTAACCCCCTTTGGTTGTTCCCTTGCCACTTCTAGAAAATGGTTAAAGTTCTAGAATATGATTGAAGTTCTAGAATATGATTGAAGTTCTAGAATATGATTGATGTTCTAGAATATGGTTGACGTTCTAGAATATGGTTGAAGTTCTAGGACCAAATGTAATACATATTCTACATGCAGGTTATAGTACATTTAACAAAATAGGACTTTTATGTATTTTCTGAAACTCAAGATAGCTTTACTCAATTAGGAAAACCTGCTGGGACAATATAAATAGTTTATATCAGGCTATATTGCACCATTGTTTCAAGTTATTATACCACCATTTGGTCAAAAATACAGGGAGGGGGAGCCTTTCCAAAAATAGACTTTTAGTCTCGAAAGCATATTTCAAATGAGCAAACATGATTTGATAGATCAGAATTAATCTATATCTGGAAATGCCATTGGGCTGGTAATGAGGAGAAAATGGATGAATCTTGTGGTGGCTAGAATATTGCTCTGAGCTGATGGGTTTTCACAACAACATTATGTATGACTGAGAGCACTGGAACCTGACATATGAGACCTCTGGTCAGCTGAATATTTACAATAATGAAGCCAGGGCATTGGCTCTTCTAGTCAGACCTGGATTCCAACACTATTTGAAATCTTTCAAATTCTTGGATAGATAGATAGATAGATAGATAGATAGATAGATAGATAGATAGATAGATAGATAGATAGATAGATAGATAGATAGATAGATAGATAGATAGATACTTTAATGATTCCTGAGGAGAAATTTCTTTGTCAAGCAGCTACGAAAACACACAGGGCAGGTGCAAAATGCCAGAACGAAAATACACAAAAGACAGATACACGATACATGATACATAGTGTGGCAGTATAAAAAAGTATAAAAATACATGAAGTCTGAAGTGCAAAAAGCTATAAAAAGACATTGCATAGTATGGGTGAATGGCTGAATAAGTACACTACACATTGTTACTGAGTGTTAGGTGAAAAAAAAAGATACAAATATTGCAAGTTGATATAGATAAATAAGGAGTATTTGCATAGTTAACTATACTATACAGGTCGATGGCAAAGAAATACTTGCTAGCTAAATGTGCGTATGATATAAGTGAGGGTAATACTAGTTTACTTAATATACAGTCTGGTTAAATGAACAGGTAAGTGAATATTTTGCATGGTTAAATTAACTGTACAGGTAAGTGAATATTTGCATGGTTACATTAACTGTACAGGTAAATGACAGGAAGAGATACTTAAATAGCTAAATGTGCATATGATATAATTTAGGGTAATAATAATAATCCCCTTAAAATACAGTCCTTAGTGCAGGGTTTGATTACAGATAAATGCACGTCCCAGTCTGTTGTTTCAAAGCAGTCCTGTAGGGCCTCATTCGCCTCCGGGGACCATCTCCTAATGGTCCTAGTGGTCGCAGGCTGCTGTTGGACCATAGGCCTGTCGAATGGGGTGAGGTGGACAAGGTTGTGATCCGATCTACCGAGGGGAAGGAGTGCAGTGGAGTTGTATGCATCCTTCACATTAGAAAATAACAAGTCCAGAGTTTTATTATTCCTGGTTGGGCACTTCACAAACTGTTTGAACGTGGGCAGCGTTGAAGAGAGAGATGCATGGTTAAAATCCCCCGAAATGGCAAAGAAGGCACTGGGATGCGCTGTCTGGAACCTTGCAATAGCAGAGTGGATGACGTCACACGCTGTGTTTGCGTGCGCGGAGGGCGGGAAGTGAACAATAACAGCATTGGCCGCATTCCCTCTGCAAATAGTAGGGTCTCAGGCTAACGGCTAACAGCTCAATGTCCGGGCTACAAAAATAATAGTAATATGTATTGGATTACACCATCTGTTGTTAACTAATAAAGCCAGCCCCCCTCCCTTACTCTTACCGGAAGAAACGCTATCCCTGTTCGCTCTGATGGTCTGGAAATCGGCAATAGTTACGTTCTCTATGGGGATGTTATCATTCAGCCGTGTTTCTGTAAAGCACAATAGGCTAGCTTCCCGGTAGTCTCTTTACCCATGGACCAGCCCCTCAAGCTCATCCACCTTGTTATGTAGCGATCTCACGTTGCCCATAATGATAGAGGGTATAGCCGGCTTGTACTTACTCAGCTTTGCCTTACACTTCCGACCTGCCCTGCATCCACGCCGACGCCTTTTCAACTCGTCCGGAATATAAAACTTTTCCCTGGGGTGCAATAGCGCTGTGTGTGCTAAATCCAGGAGCTGGGCTCGGTTGTGAATAATTGAGAGTTTGCTCTAGTCTGCCTGGAGTGGCAGATGGGCAGGGTTTGCTGTTTTGGGACTATTCTATTGGTCCATTACATCAGTCAAGCTCAATCAAGCAAAGATGAGAGCAGTGTGTTTGCTTAGCACTGGATTTACAGTACATATGCATCTATGATACCCTGTAATTGTTAATTCAAGGGAAAGAAAATACAAAGTAAATGAATCAAATGTATTATTTATTGAAAATATTATATAGGCCTATGTATTATTGTATTTTTTTAAAGCATAGGGAATTATTATAATTTGTTACATATGTTTGTTGTAGTAGATGCTATGCTATACAACTGTAGTTGTGGTAGTTTAGACTTTGGAACAGCTCACACTATTAAACTGGCCATACTAAGCAACACCTGTGTAATGATCACGCTGTTTAATCAGCTTCTTGATATGCCACACCTGTCAGGTGAATGGATTATCTTGGCAAAGGAGAAATGCTCACTAACAGTGATGTAAACAAATTTGTGCACAAAATTTGAGAGAAATACACTTTTTGTGTCTATGACAATTTCTGGGATCTTTTATCTCAGCTCATGAAACATGAGACCAACACTACATGTTGCGTTTATATTTTTGTTCAGTATAATATCATAACATCCTGTGCTGTATGCACTGTTAGAGTTGGATTTTTTAAACCGAAACGCATCCTAAGAATGCCATCCTCTCCATAGATGGCACTGTTTCACTGCATAACAGAGAAGAGGTCTGATTCACAGACTCTCCACCCAGTGGTGATCATGTACAGTCAGACCTTGATCATAGAGGTAGCGTCATACCATATACCACGCACATACAGTGGGGTTGACGTACTGCCTAAGGACATGATGGTTGCAGGCTTAGCAAAGTAGAAGCTACTGTATCTTGAGTCAGACAGATTCGATGCTTGGTAATAGTGTCATGCAGAGTCTGAGCACACACGGACTGTACATACATTTAGCGTGCACAGACACACACACTCACACACACACACAAACAAACAGAAACACACAGCCACAGGCAATGGAGATACAGAATGGCACATTTTATTTAAGACACACACGCACACAAACAGTCAAACACAGAGAGTCAGTTTGCTCGGTCAAATGGACAGACTGTTGCATAAAGGTATACTGTCATGATCTATTTTACTCAGAGAGTGTAGTTGTAAGTGTGACAAGGGATTGCCAGGCCCTGTCATTCAAATCACCTCATGGTCTTTGATTGGAGGGACTAAAAGCCTCCACTGAGTTAGCAAATGACTGTGAATTATAATATTTTTGTTCAAAATCCTCATATTTCAATTTGACCTTTTTCTGTCCCAAACGGTGCTATAACGTAAATTATTGAAAAACATAACTTTTCCAAAACTACCATTCACGCTATACCCAGACTGTATCACAACGGCCGTGATTGGGAGTCCCACAGGGCGGCGCACAATTGGGGCAGCGTCCGAGTTTGGCCGGTGTAGGCCGTCATTGTAAATACAAATTTGTTCTTGACTGACTTAACAAAAAAATAATAAAATAATACCCACAAGGTAGATACATTTCTTTAACTAGGCAAGTCAGTTAAGCACAAATTCTTATTTAATGTATAATGACAGCCAACACTAGGCCAATTGTGTACCACCTTATGGGACTTCCAATCACAGCCACTGAGATGCAATGTCTTAGTTCACTGACCACACTGTCATAGGGTATGATTCAAACTGAATGCTTAGGCTCCTTTCGCCCATAGAATGTCTCTGTGAATGTCAGTGGATATCTTGGCAAAAACATTGACCATGCCTGAAAAGTAGCCTAACTGCACAACGTTGCACTGACGCAAAAAATAATATTTTTTGAATATACAAGTACATATTCTTTTCATTTTAAAGTTCTCTATTTAAAGATGCAAAACACCATGCACTCAGGTCGCTCTGCTTCCTGAAAGAAGGGCCCTCCTCATTACATATTGTCATGTGTAGAATTTATTAAAATGTTCATGGGAGGTGTGAAAACGTTTTCTGTTGCCTGAGGACAACAATTTTCAGTAGAGGGTTAAACACATCAATGACATTATGGCAAATACATTATTATCTTGCTCAAGGGAATAATAGCTGATTTTTTCACCTTGCCATCTCAGGGATTCGAACCAACGACCCTTCTGTTACCAACGCGCTTAACCACTTGGCTGACTGCCACCGATAGAGTATGTTAAATCGAAGACATTGAAAACTAGTTTGCACTGCGACACACTCTTACAGCGATGGTAGAATACTGCACAGATGCTGACCTTTACCTTGCTGGGACAATGGTGATTTCAAGTATAATTTGAATTTGAGGGCTCGGTTTTGATCTTTGAAAACAAGCTCAGCACACGTAAGCCTCCTCTTTAAATTCTGACATTTCACTTGTAATTGGAAAACATCACAACGTGTTCTTTTGAATTGGAAATGAATCATAAGATGCTGTCGCTCAATAACTTCAATGCCAAATATGTAACTTGCAGTGACGTGTTGACAACCAACCTACTTCATAAGTCGAAGATAGAAGTCATGAGAAATAGAATAAACACACCAATATTGTTTTGTGTCATAGTATCAGAATTGTATGAAAGGGAGTACAGGCTTTCAAGGAAGGGCCCGTGTGTTTTCAATTACAGTAAATCCATAAGTGATTTGGACACAAAACCTCAATTGAAAAGCGAGTAACCCTATTAATTAATTTATTCGTTTTTCACTTCAAATTCCATTTGCAGTTCAGTCCTATTCTTGGCCACTGACCCATTGTTAGAGTTACAACGGCCAACTCGGCAGCTGGGGCCAGCCCACCCCGCTGACGCCGCGGTTCGTGGCCTTGATTGAGCGATGCGACCTGTGCCCCTGCACCCTACGCTGTTTGGCATGGACCGTTCTTTCCTCATCCGAGGGTTCGAGCGTGCCATCTGTCCCAAGGCTAGGGATCAGCAGATCCCAACGTGTCCCATTCTACTCTTTGTAGCCCTTCCCCAGAAGCCAAGGAGCCAAAGGTGACATTTAAAACTCCACTTTCCTCCCTTAACTCCAAACCAGGCTGCATGAACGGACAGTAATGAGGCCCAGATCCAGGTAGACTTGCTAAAATGGACTGTTTGAATGGCCATGCCATCTCACCAATTACCTAATTACCCCCTGGACACACCCGGTCTCCTGCCAACTCACCACACCTGAAGTCACTCTGATAATCACCATTCCTTGTCTATATAAGCAGCTTGTTTTACCTCAGAGTTTGTTCAGTGTTTATGGTGGTGTGGGGCAGCCCAAGTCCTTAGTATGATGATGATGATGATGATGATGATGATGATGATGATGATGATGATGATGGTGGTGTTGTGTGTACCTGACTCTAAAGTAAGTGCCTTTTAGGTGTATGGAAAATTTTATAATCCTATCCCTGGTGTTTCTACACCACAGCTCTCTGCTTGTGTGGTTCAATGGCCTGCTCACCATCAGGAATACGAGGTTGAGTACAACAGCCAAGCTGAAGGAGGCACAGGGGCCATCCCCAAATGCACCAAATCCACCCACGGCAAACAGAGGCACGAAGACAATGAGGAACAAGGTGGTGATTTCTAAATATCTGAGTTTAACCCACACCCTGGCCCCACTCCATCAACCATCGGCCCTAGCTTCCTGAGACAGCCCACGACGTCATCTGTCATAGGCCAAGAAGACCCCCTACAACAGCTTCTAACAATGGTACAATCTATTAAGGCAGATACAGAGGCAGTGGTTAAAACAGTCCGAAACCCACAAAGCACTATTTAAAATTCATGGAGAACTGTTTCAGAACCACGCAGCACTGTTTGCACAGATGAGGCTACAGGAACCAACCAGCTCTTCAAGGTCCAGTGCACAGTACTTCTCCTCCTCAACAAAGCCTCAAGCTGTAACCCCTAAACCTGAGCAAGTAGTGCAGACACCACCCGGACCACCAACAGTGGGCCGCATTTCCGGGACTGCAGCAGCAGCCTCCCTCTACTAATAGCCTCACCTCCAAGCTCCGTTCCCGGCTCCACTCTAGCCTCCACAGGCTCCACTCCAGGCTCCATTCCAGCCTCTTCAGCAAAGCTAGGCTTTTTAGTTAGTTGATAAATACCATGAACTGGAAACCTTGTCTTCAACCATAATTCCTGCATTCTGACAGATGCACCACAGTGGCAATAACACTCCTCAACCTAGCCTATGATAGAGTCCACCCTAGTCCTTTTCTTTAGGGACTGAGAATAAAGAAATAGATTAGAAGGAAAATGTGTGTGTATGCGCATGGTATGAGTGTTTGTGTGTAAGTGAGTGCCGGCACATGTCTGTGTGAGTGAGTATTTGTGCGTGCACTCACTTACACACACACACACACACACCCACCCAAACTGTGCGCAGGTGGGGGACACATGGGAGTTATGAAGAAACATTTTTAAAAAGGGATGTGTGTATTTTTTCTCACTTTCCTCTGAACACTTTTCTAGAGGGTATTGATACTCAATGGATATGTGCGAGTCTACCCCTGCATGACAATCTTCATTCCCGGCACTTCTGACAAACGCTGAGATAGAGGTGGAGCGGGAGAAGGAGGATGGGGGGGATGGGGGTGGGGGTGGGGGGGGGGGGAGATAGCTCTGCAACTCCCTTCAGCGCCTGAAGCACGATTCAAAATAGTGTCGGTGTGTCAACCAGACTGAAATTAGGATGAGCTCCGAAAGCCATAAATCACTGCGGAGGCCAGTGATTTAATAATTCAATCATATTAAGTCTCTTCCACAGGTATAACCCTCCGCAACTGTTGTTGAAAAATAGATTTCATAAAGTATTGTCTTTTAAAGGGGAACAGTTTATTTTCTTAGCTCTTTCCCACAGTATTATCAAGTACAGTCTCACTCGGATAGGTGGGCATGACTAGTAGCTATAGAGAAGTGTACACTGTAAAGGGGATACTGTGAATTTGGCAGTAGCTTACAAACTGGCAGCGACTACAGGACAAAACAGACCAAAAAGACATGGCAAAATATTCAACCATTTAAGGGTTAAGACTCGCTGCCTCTACAATCTATCAAATTGATGGGGCATTATAACCACATAGGAGTTAATTTGGTACAGCATTCTCACTCAAGGGTAAAAAATAAACCTCTTACAAGGCACACCTCAAAATATGTTTATGAGCTAGAAACAACAATAACATGTACACACTAGTGGTCAAAAGGTTTTTGGCGCTCCAAAGATATGGTACTGTACTGTATTCTGTGGGGTGGAATTACAGTACCATTTGAAATATAGCAATTATTTGCCCAGCCCACAACATTTTTACACAATGCACCATCATTTACAGTATGCTGCAGTAAAACCTTTCAGAGTATTTGACTGTTGATAATACAAAAAATGTACGTATCATTTTCTGTAACATTGTAGTTTTGCCCTTGTCTTTGAATTTAAGGATGAGGAAACCGGCCAGAGTAAGTCTTGCTAAGACTTAGAGAGCAAATTAAAATATAAAGATTAAAATCTTTACAGTTCCACATAGTAAACACATTATATGGACATACAATATATCACAATATAATATACACTGAGTGTACAAAACATGCTCTTTCCATTACATAGACTGACCAGGTGACTCCAGGTGAAAAGTATGATCCCTTATTGATGTCTCTTGTTAAATCCACTTCAATCAGTGTAGATGAATGGGAGGAGTCTGGTTAAAGAAGGATTTTTAAGCCTTGAGACAATTGAGACATGGATTGTGTTTGTGTGCAATTCAGAGGGTGAATGGGAAAGACAAAATATTTAAGTGTCTTTGAACAGGGTATCCAACCAACTTGATACAACTGTAGGAAGCATTGGAGTCAACATGGGCCAGAATCCCTGTGGAACGCTTTCGACACCTTGCAGAGTCCATGCCCCGACAAATTGAGGCTGATCTGAGGGTAAAAGAGGGTGCAACTCAGTATTAGTAAGGGATCAGCAGACACTTTTATCCAAAGCTACTTACAGTCATGCAAGCATACATTTTCATATGGATGGCCCCAGTGGAACTCGACCCATGATCCATCATTGCTCTACTATCTGAGCAATAAAGTAACATATCTGTATCAGATAGAATGGTTGAACTTTGTGTTATCTTCTAGTTATGAAATAGTCTCCATGTCCCTTTAATTGCAAATAAATTTTTTTTTATGACCAATAGGGGGCAGAACAACAGAATCTAAGTAAATGCACCTCCAGACAATCTTTTCTCAACACAAGTTGAAATCTCTCTCCCTTCCAAATTTCTCAACTTTTATCATTTAGATAAATGTCAAACTTAAATTGATTACCTTATCAATACAAAGGTATGCTAATATCCAAGCAGTAGCATTACAACCGAAAGCTACATTGGAGCTGAGTATTTGTATGCTAGAGGTATAATGGCTTTATCAATAATAATAATCAATAATAATTAATGTATTGACATCATCAAAATGAATGACAGGTGATGGCAGCATGTCACCACGTCCAGTACGATCGATATTGCTACACACATACGATTTCCTGATAGATCTTGTCTCGACCTTAGCCCTCAGCAGCTGAGTAGTGCATATTGAGTGTTGAATGGGGCATTGCATGGAGATTTGCGAGGGTATAGTAACAAGTCATCACACTTGTGCTGTAGACCAGTGGTTCCCAAACTATGGGTCGGGACCCACTTGTCCAGGTGGGCCGCAGGATTTCCTAGGTTGGAGTATGTTTTTTTGCTACTCAACAGACACCTCAATTAGTGGGTCATGGAGCAAAGCAAAACATTTGGAAACCTCCGCTGTAGACGACACCACTTATGAAGCCTGTGTAGTTCAACATTCGACATAGCCTTTTCATCTTCCTCCCTTTCTTCCTTCTTCTCCTCCTTCTTCTTCCTCCATGACAGAGTAGAAAGCCAGTCTTACATCTGCCGTTTCTATGGAAACACCTGTAGCCACAATGAACTCATCAGTTAATTTCCCCGTGGGCAGTCGTAAAGTTGGGGCGAGCTCTGCTCCTCTAGCAAGCGGTCTAATTGTCTGTCTCACTCCGCACTGCTGTCAGGGCCGACATTTATCAATCAACATTGCATTGCCTCATGGGAAGGGAGCCATCGTTCTAAGCCTATGACAACATTAGAGGCCTCACACGACGCGGCTGTTTACAGCTCTGCTTAAAAGGCAGGAAGCATAAGCGTAAGCACAAGTAACATATGGATTTGCATTATAATACGGATCAAAAGTCCCGTGCAAAGTTACACCTCACTTTTCATATGTTCTAGTTATTACAGGATTCCAAAGAATACCGAAGTCACGCCGGAATTTGTTATTGCGGGTTGTGACGTTATATGGAGGACCTGGCAAGCCAGCCTATTCCCTATAACAGAAATAAATTAAAATGTATAACTTCAAATTAAACAATCGTTTGCACTCATTTTCTGCCAACTTACAAGCAAATCATTTATGAATTTATTGTTACAAAATCAGCTTGCAAGGTTGCTAGCCTGCTAACATTAGCCCTACCAGCCCTGCTCCATATGAAGTTGAGAAATAGTGCATTGTGGGTAGTTTAGAAGATATCTGGAAATACGTTAATACATAGAAAAATAAAAAAACCTGAACTATGTTTGTAGTAAACAGTGACTACAACTAAATTATTAAACATCATACTGTGTTGTTACTTTGGTGAGTAAATCCTTTAATGACCAACCACCAACCAAGCTGTAAACATAACTTAAAGAGAAAATTAATTACTATGAGCAGGCAAAGGTTAGTAAGTAAAAATCATATGATGCACACCAGATGATGTCATCAGCATCTCCAGACGTTCCTATGATGGCGACAGAGTATCAAGATTTTCAGACCTGCGCGATGTGACCGACAGCCTTCATCTTGAAGTGAGTGAATGTGTTGAGAGGTGTCACTGGCCTCGCGTCACTGGTGTCACCGCATCACAGGTGGTGTGAAAGAGAGAGGCAAACAGTGTTCAAACATGCACACAGGCACACACTCACTGAATGGGGGCTGCCATTGCCTTTTTCTCCATAGTACTATTATCAAAAGCTCAGAGCCGGCCAACATGCTGCTCTGGGACAAGGTTCCACTGAGGGACAGGATTAATGCAATACTCAAGGGGCCAATGGAATACTCTTTCCTGAAATCTTTTGTTGGTTGACATGGATTCATGCGGCAAACATCACCTGAAAGTGGCAATTTCTAAACATTTTGTTATTTTCATGATACTGTTTATTTTTCAGAAGAGAGAGGAAGAGGCCACTTGTGAAAAAGAATCCAAGATGGTGACTGTCGAAAGAAGAAAAAGAAGAGACTACTGTCAAAAACATCTTTCATCATTCCTTTCCCTCACATTATCCAGTCGACAATATTTCCGATTAATTTTCAACTATCAATTACAGTGCCTTCATAAAGTATCCACACCCCTTGACTTTTTACACATTTTGTTGTGTTACAGCCTGAATTTAAAATGGAGTACATTTAGATTGTTTTGTCACTGCACCCTATAATGTCAAAGTGGAATTCTTTTTTTTTTTAACAAATGAAATGCTGAAATGTCTTGAGTCAATAAGTATTCAACCCCTTTGTTATGGCAAGCCTAAATAAGAGGATAACCTGGTTCAGTCTGCTTTCCACCAGACATTTGGAGATGAATTCACCTTTCAACAGGACAATATCCTAAAACACAAGGCCACATCTACACTGGAGTTGCTTACTAAGAAGGCAGTGAATGTTCTTGAGTGACCGAGTTACAGTTTTCTGACTTAAATCTACTTGAAAATCTATGACAAGACCTGAAAATGGTTGTCTAGTAATGACTAACAACCAACATGACAGAGCTTGAAGAATTTTCAAAAGAATAATGGGCAAATGTTGCACAATCTAGGTGTGGAAAGCTCTTAGAGACTTACCCAGAAAGAGCTGTCATCACTGCAAAAGGTGCTTCTACAGTATTGAATACTTATACAAATAATATTTTTTATTTCATTTTCAATACATTTGCAAAACATTTCTAAGAAAAAGTTTTCACTTTGTCACTATGGGGTGTTCAATACTTTCTGAAGGCACTGTATATCGACAAAACTTTTAAAACCTGAGAAAAATAACTTCAAAATTGAACCAACCTGGTCCAATTCATGATGCAGAGTTACGCTTTTGGCCACGTTTGCTATTGATTTTCCTTCCATCTTTATCTTTTTAGATTCCTCACTTTATTAGTCTCGTATTCTCCGGCAGGTTGACAATAATGAGCAAACTATTAATGTGGCTTTATTCATCCAGGAGAATAGCATTAATTTGAGAATAGATTTATTGTCATCCGACCATTTTATCTTATTCTGTAAATATATCAAAACAGCTGCTTGCTTCTTGTTATAACAGATACAGGATAATAAGCTGGAAGTAAAGTGCCCTGCAGCACACAAACATTGATTTGCCTTTCGCCATGCGAGAAATGTGCAGAGGACCATCTAAAGCAGCATTCATTCTGCTGGAAGATTGAGGCTTGGATATTGGAGATGGTGGGCTAGATTTGTTGGAATTTTTATCACAGATCATTAAAAGTATGACCTACAGAAAATTGTATGTAGCATGAAATTGATCAGGAACTAAAATGAATATGTTTCTATTCCGTGTGTTGTTCAGGTCCGGGCAGATACATGTTTCTTTTCCGTGTGTTGTTCAGGTCCGGGCAGATACATGTTTCTTTTCCGTGTGTTGTTCAGGTCCGGGCAGATACATGTTTCTTCTCCGTGTGTTGTTCAGGTCCGGGCAGATACATGTTTCTTTTCCGTGTGTTGTTCAGGTCCGGGCAGATACATGTTTCTTTTCCGTGTGTTGTTCAGGTCCGGGCAGATACATGTTTCTTTTCCGTGTGTTGTTCAGGTCCGGGCAGATACATGTTTCTTTTCCGTGTGTTGTTCAGGTCCGGGCAGATACATGTTTCTTTTCCGTGTGTTGTTCAGGTACGGGCAGATACCCATCGAGGACAGAATTTAGGACTTGTCCCAGTAAGTAAGACCACTTAATGAACTGCTGGAACCCTACAGTTGACAGTAGGCCTATTCTTTTTCAAGAGGGAAGTAAGCATATATGGAAGGTAACAACTAAGTTGAATTAAATGAAACATTAGGAGAAGGAATTAAGGTAATGCCTCAAGATGGGCCAGAGTTACAAAGTAGATGATGTACGTTCAGTGGCAAATTAAAAAATCTGAAGACATTAGATTAATTATCTTAATATTTTATATAATTTTGAGGATACCTTCTATGTTTTCTTCTCTCTGGAGAATAACCAGGTACAGACTTTTTACTACATATATTTTTAGGGGGTAGATCAACTTTAATGTTGCAGATAGATTGTAGATTCAAACACTTGGTGAAAACCCTATCTGGGATCCCTAGTCCAAACAATCTCACTTTATTGTGAACTAAGTTGGCTTCACACAAACTAAATAGCTAATTACTGCCATCCAGGGACTTGGCGAATCTACATCTCTCCTCTTATTGTTATGATTTAAAAGACATTAGGAAAGTT
Organism: Thymallus thymallus; assembly: GCA_023634145.1. NCBI lineage: Eukaryota > Metazoa > Chordata > Actinopteri > Salmoniformes > Salmonidae > Thymallus > Thymallus thymallus. Next base: position 13,218,000 of record CM042422.1, read on the forward strand.
ATTAAAAGGGTCTATCATGGTCATTAGCAAGGTGAACCCATATGGTGCCGGAACAGATGCCTGCATTACTTCTTACATCAACAGACATTTTTCGATACTCTAATTTCGACAGATAAACCACCATTAATCTTGGAGATGTATGTATGTTTCAGCCAAGCCATGGATTGCTGTACTGCTTCTCAAGCTGTTTTTTATTTATTTTTTAAAAATTAATAAAAAATGGCACACACATATACAGCTATGACCGCATGCACACAGGCATGCTCTGTGGTAAGAAACATCTTGGTTCCTGGGGCAAAAACCCTGTGCTATCCTGGAGCACTCGTAGTCCCATGTGGGGTCAAACAACATTAGGAGGGCTAGCTTGGAAAGGCTGAAAATTGATTTTAAAGAACTGATTCTAGCTCTGAAAGATTCCAAAAAGCAGGCAATTATTTCAGGTCCGGTACCATTGTTGGGCCGCGGGTGTGAAAGATTCAGCAGGTAACTGGCATTACAAACCTGGCTAAAGGATTACTGTAGCTCTGTTGTAATAACTTTTATAGATAACTTTGACACCTTCTGAAAATAAAAGATGCTCTACAGGAATGACCGAGTCCATCCAAATCATCTTGGCTCCTGGACTCTGTCAACGCATTTCAAGGTTGTGTTGAGAAAATGATTTATCAATGACCCACACGCCCAGCTCAGATAATCCCTACTGTACCATTGTGTCGCTGAGTTGTAGTAATGCTGAAGCAAATGTACATTATCCCAGGGGCGTTGGCAGTCACAGTGTAAGTAACTTAATTTATGTCCCTCTAACTGCCCTGAATGCCTCTGCTGATCCTATAGCTATTGTATGCAGTAATCATGTCCCTATGAACCCTATGAGTTATAATGTTAGCACAGGCAGTGTGCCCTAGCAGGAAGTCCCCTGTGTGCAGCTCACCCTGCACTATTAGAACAAACATAAATAACATTAGCATGTCTACTTCTGATACGCTTCCCAGGAAAGTAATAAAAACAATCAAACATCCCAGAAAAGTGTTTAAAATAGCCCACATTAAAGTACTGTGCATTCGGAAAGTATTCAGACCCCTTGACTTTTTCCACATTTTGTTGTTACAGCCTTATTCTAAAATTTATTCAATATTTTTTCCCTCATCAATCTACACCCAATACCCCATAAACAAGTTTTAGAAATGTTTGCTAATTTTAAAAAAAAACACTGAAATATCACATTTACATAAATATTCAGACCCTTTATTCAATACTTTGTTGAAGCCCCTTTGCGGCGATTACAGCATCTAGTCTTCTTGGGTATGATGCTACAAGCTTGGCACATCTGTATTTGGGGAGTTTCTCTCATTCTTCTCTGCTCCATCCATGATGACAGCTACCCACTGTCTATCATCTATGCATAGTCACTCACTGGACTCTACCCACACACTCACACATACTACACTGACACTCCAACACACACACACTGGACTCTACCCACACACATACTACAATGACACTCCAACACACACACACTGGACTCTACACACACACAAACTACAATGACACTCCAACACACACACACTGGACTCTACACACACAGAAACTACAATGACACTCCAACACACACACACTGGACTCTACCCACACACTCACACATACTACACTGACACTCCAACACACACACACTGGACTCTACCCACACACATACTACAATGACACTCCAACACACACACACTGGACTCTACACACACATAAACTACAATGACACTCCAACACACACACACTGGACTCTACCCACACACTCACACATACTACACTGACACTCCAACACACACACACTGGACTCTACCCACACACATACTACAATGACACTCCAACACACACACACTGGACTCTACACACACACAAACTACAATGACACTCCAACACACACACACTGGACTCTACCCACACACTCACACATACTACACTGACACTCCAACACACATACACACACACACACACACACACACACACACACACACACACACACACACACACACACACACACACACACACACACACACTCACACATAGACACTCTCTCCCTCTCTTCACATACGCTGCTGCTACTCTGTTTATTATCTATCCTGATTGCCTAGTCACTTTTACCCCTACCTATGTACATATTACCTCAATTACCTCAACTACCTTGTACCCCTGCACAATGACTCAGTACCGGTACCCCCTGTATATAGCCTCTTTATTGTTATTTTAATGTGTTACTTTTTATTATTTCATTTTATTTTACTCTTTCTTGAACTCCATTGTTGGTTAAGGGCTCGTAAGAAAGCATTTTACTGTAACGTCTACACCTGTTGTATTCGGCGCATGTGACAAATAGAGTTTGATTGATTTGATTGATTGATTGATTGATGACATAGACTGACCAGGTCAATCCAGGTATTAGCTATGATCTCTTATTGATGTTGATTGTTAAATCCACTTCAATCAGTGTAGATGAAGGGGAGGAGACAAGTTAAAGAAGGATTTTTAAGCCTTGAGACTATTGAGACATGGATTATGTACACCCCCGGTCAAATGTTTGGAATATTACTCATTCAAGGGTTTTTCTTTACACTATTTTGTACATTGTAGAATAAAACTGAAGACATCAAAACTATGACATAACACATATGGAATCATGTAGTAACCAAAAAAGTGTTAAACAAATCAAAATATATTTTATATTTGAGATTCTTCAAATAGCCACCCTTTGCCTTGATGACAGCTTTGCACACTCATGGCATTCTGTCAACCAGCTTCATGAGGACCGCCACAGGAATGGAAGACCCAGAAATACCTCTGCTGCAGAGGATAAGTTCATTAGAGTTACAAGCTTCAGATTGCAGCGCAAATAAATGCTTCACAGAGTTCAAGTAACAGATACATCTCAACATCAGTTCAGAGGAGAATGTGTGAATCAGGCCTTCATGGTCAAATTGCTGCAAAGAACCTACTACTAAAGGACACCAGTAATAAGAAGAGACTTGCTTGGGCCAAGAAACATGAGCAATGGACATTATACTGGTAGAAATCTGTCCTTTGGTCTGGAGTCCAAATTTGAGATTTATGGTTCCAACCTCAACCAAATTTAGATGGTTTGGGATGAGTCGGACTGCAGTGAAGGAAAAGCAGCCAACAAGTGCTCAGCATATGTGGGAACTCCTTTAAGACTGATGGAAAAGCATTCCAGGTGAAGCTGGTTGAGAGAATGCGAAGAATGTGCAAAGCTGTCATCAAGGCAAAGGGTGGCTATTTGAAGAATCTAAAATATATTTAGATTTGTTTAACACTTTTTTGGTTACTACATGATTCCATATTTGCTATGTCATAGTTTTGATGTCTTCAAAAATAGTGCAAATATGAGTAATGAATGAGTAATATTCCAAACTTTTGACCGGGGGTGTATGTGTGCCATTCAGAGGGTGAATGGTCAATACAAAATATTTAACCTCTTAAGGATTGTACCCTTTTTTTCAATTTTCGCCCAAAATGACAAATTTAACTGCCTGTAGCTCAGGACCTGATGCAAGGGCCTATGAACGGGGTATGGTAGTACTGGTTTGACTGCCCCCGCATGGAGAGAAATGGTCCACTGGTTTGAGTGTCACCATAGCAACACCCACCCGTAGCACTGGTCATCCCCAAAGCCAACACCTCCTTTGGCCGCCATTCCTTCCAGTTCTCTGCTGCCAATGACTGGAACGAATTACAAAAATCACTGAAGCTGGAGAATACCATCTCCCTCAATAACTTTAAGCATCAGTTGTCAGAGAAGCTTACCGATCACTGCACCTGTACATAGCCCTTCTGTAAATAGCCCACCCTACTACCTCATCCCCATATTTATTATTTCTGCTAATTTGCTCTCCAGTATCTCTATTTGCACATCATCATTTGCACAGTCACTCCAGTGTTAATGCTAATTTGTAATGTATTTCGCCCTATGGCCTATTTATTGCCCTACATTCCTAACCTTACTGCATTTGCACACTTTCTATTGTGCTATTGACTGTATGTTTGTTTATACCATGTGTAACTCTGTTGTTTTTGTCACACTTCTTTGCTTTGTCTTGGCCAGGTCGCAGTTGTAAATGAGAACTTGTTCTCAATTGGCCTACCTGGTTAAATAAAGGTGAAAAAAAAAAAAAAAGTCTACACAAACAGAGGGATAGAGGACATGATATCTTCATATACTTTAGATAAGCCCCACTGTCAATCAGAAACCATCATGGTATCCAGACAGGAAGACTACATAACACAATCATGAAAGGGTTTTCAAACCAGATCAAACAACAAACTATGGTGGCAGCAAAACTACGGAAAGCAACAAAACATTTTGCTTGGCAAACTTTCTGCACCAACCTCAACGCGTTCCGTCTTATCAATTTCAGCAGGAGACACTCAGACTGAGAGAAGAGTGTAGAGAGTCACCTTGGGTCAAGCGTTTTGACGCTCTTCACCGCGGGCCCAGTAACCTTCCTGCCCCATGTGTCTAGGCTTGCTCTGGCGACTGTCATTGCCATCCTTTTGTGCGATGGACTCATTGCACCTGTCTCCTGTCAATCACTCACCACTCTGGCACTGGAGTGACCCTCATTAAGCAGTGTGTACCCATATGGCATGGCGGACAGTGTGTGTGTACAGATATTGGATCTTAATTTGATCAGTCTTTTGTCGCAGAAGTTTTGTGATTTAGATATCTTCTCTTTCTCTCCATGCGGGGGAAGTAATTGAGACCAGTGCCAGCTATAAGAATCATCATCCCTCTCTCGCTCGCTCAAACACTAAAAGCACCAGACAGAACATTAATAAATGTCCTACTGCTACTGCAGGTCCTATTAACGTTCAAATGTACAAAAGTGTATCTGAAATGCATCCATACACTTCAACAACCGTCATTCTATTTAGCTTAATAACACAAGAAAGATATTGATCTCCACTAAGACATACATGTGTCAAGTGTATCCGAAATGCAGTCGTACAGTAGGCCACACCTAAACTACAGCCTACTGGAGTCTATTAAAACAAATTGCACACACAGGCCTATAATATCAGATGTAAAGACAAGATGAAATTGAGAATAGTGAGGTAGCCTGTGGAATGGAACGCAATGGCTCATGAAAGAGAGCGACTCTGATTAAAAACAAAAATAATGGCGTATACAGTTTATACAGTCCAGGGATATATTACCCCGGAATTATCACACCAGTCACTTATTTGAAAGACAGTTGTATTTAATGGATAACATCAATAGGAAACACATAAAATAACAGTAGGCTACACCAACATTAGTTTCATGTCATACAAAGTGTTGGCTAAATTGCCGCAGTAGATTTGCCGTGGTAAACAAGTAAATACTTTATTTCTATTGTGCGTGATGCTTGTCAAATACATGAATCACCTTTAGTCTGTTCAAAAAGGACTAGTTTGTTCCGATGATAATACCAACCAGAGGGCAAACATATCTTAAAAGACTTTGGTTGCAAGCAAACATCAGCTGGGGATAATCTAGTGCCATCGATGGTTGCAATAGACCCCTTGTTATTTGATTGTATTCCAATACATTATGTAGGCTAAACATTAGCCTATCTATTGTCACATAATGAAAGGTGTGAAAACCGATAATAGGCTACTGTTTGCGTTTCCCTGAGTTGTTGAGCTGATTTGGGCCATCAGTTGATTGAAAGATGTAGGCCTACTGTAGAACGATAAACTTTCCTCCAGTGTGGATGCTCGCCCATGTTTTATAGTTAGACTATGCAGTCCCACTCCTTTTGTAATTGGTTTGCTTTTATTGAAGAGATAGAACAGTGTTGTAAAGATGGGAGAGGGTGAGTCAATGGGCAGTGGGTCAGATTTGAACCCATGCCGACTCTGGCATACTGTATGTGTGTGGGTCAGCGGCTCAATGGTTTTAATATATGTTCAAGGCAAGCAATAGGCATAATAAATTAAAGGTGGCCTCAGTGCTGGACCACACAGGCACTGAGGCCACCTTTAATTTATACTGCCTATTGCTTGCCTTGAATATACTGTATAATTAAACCATTGATTTAAAAAAATGTTAATGAAAACTCTTAATGAAAAATACATCTACCCCCTACCAATACTGTATGTCCATTTATTATAATCCACATAAGAATTCACATTATGTTGAACCAACGTGAAATAGACATGGAATTGATTTCTGTGCCCAGTAGAATGTATGTACAGTACTGCAATGTATAGCAACACAACTTCCAGCTGCACCCTTGCGGATATTCTAAATATTTATTTAGATATTCCAATTCTCCTGCTGCAGCAATATTTTCCTCCGGTGACGAAACGGGTCAAATTATGATCCGGCATCTGTATGTGTGTGTGTGCTGTAGGTGTCTGTATGTATGAGTGTGTTCAACCTGAAACAGATTGGCCTGGAGGACGAGGCCAACCTCCGGGTCGGATCCCTCCCAGAGAACCTCATTGCCACGGTTACACTGATGGGGCAAATATGGCAGACGAGGTAGGGGCAACCATAATGGCGCCCTCGCAGCTGCTTGCGAATGTCATCCCAGATGTCCCCTATATCCAACAATAGCAGAAAGAGGATGATCACATGGAGTAATATCTCAGTGATACCAAGGAGAGAGAGCCAATTGAAAAGAGAGCCGATTGATGCAGTCTGGGTAGCATTGGAGCATGCCCTCCAAAATATATTTGGGATTACAGTTTGCGGTCATCTAATCTTCCTGGAAATTAGATATCCTTTTCAAGGTCCTTTGGTTTGTATGGGCAGGATATTGGAGTAGCAGGTAAGGTTGACTTGGTTGAAAAACGAAATATGTGTCTCCCCAATGATCCTATTTCATGCAGAGTTTGGTCATTTCAATGAGAGTTTTTGAAAATCTTATTTAATACATTTGGTGGTGGGACCCTGCGACCCTGCCTAAATAGATTTTACTGTAGATTTAAACTTGGGTTAAAAACAGCAACCCCAAAAATGGTGTGGGTTGGGTGGGGTGGGAACGTAATGGGTGTATTTTCAAGACATGTATTAAATCAGGTTTCTTGGTCTCTTGGTTTTCAGATTGGCAGATGGTTTAGTCTAGGATGAAAGCAGAATTAATGTACTCAAAAAGGCGTATTCACATGGCCAATAAATTAAATACACTTGAATAAACTGAAGACCTGGGTTTTCCCTTTGTATATTTATTATATTTTACTTGTTGCTAGCCCCTTTAATTCTACAAAAAAATAAAATAAAGGAAACCCCAACATATAGTGTCTTAATAGGGCGTTGGGCCAACACAACCTGCAAAACAGCTACAATGGCCCTTGGCATAGATTCTACAAGTATCTGAAACTCTATTGGAGGGACGCGACACCTTTCTTCCACGAGAAATTAAATAATTTGGTGTTTTGTTGATGGTGGTGGAAAACACTGTCTCAGCAGCCGCTCCAGAATCTTCCATAAGTGTTCAATTGGGTTGAGATCCACACACACACACACCACACACACACACACACACACACACACACACACACACACACACACACACACACACACACACACACACACACACACACACACACACACACACACACACACACACACACACACACACACACACACACACACACACACAGGCTCCTTTTAGGCCCCTTTTTCAAAGTCACTGAGATCTCTTCTTCTAGTCATGGTAGCCAAAATAATGGGCAACTGGGCATTTTTATACATGACCCTAAGCATGATGGGATGTTTAACTCTTAATTAACTCAGGAACCACACCTGTGTGGAAGCACCTGCTTTTTTTTCTGTAGTCTGAATTCATGGCTAATCAGCCGTGTCGATGATCCCCAGTGGGACGATGAGAGCGTGGACTATAGTTGAGATTTTAACAGAATTATACAGATACGGCTGAGTAATTGTTCTAAGAACTGTAATTCAATGTTAGAGGCCACGTTGTCGTCTTTGCTCCGTGTTGATTTTCAGGTGATCGTGACCTATCGAGGCAAGGGCTGCAGCGTCCTACCTCCAAATCTGCATGCTAATTCTAAACTCATCCCTTTTATGCCCTCGGTTAGAGAGGGCTTCCCATCACTCAAAACACTCTCTCTGAGCCCCCCCCCCCCTCAGTTGTGGTTTCAACTGGGCGAAAGTACTATGAACGCTGTGAAATCGTTAAACAGATGGATATAAACTTGAGGTATACAGTGTGAAAGTGCAAGCTGACTTCAGTTGCCAGCTGTACGGTGTTTCCTCCGAGACATTGGTGCGGCTGGCTTCCAGGTTAAGCGAGCAGTGTGTCAAGAAGCAGGGTCGTGTTTCAGAGGTCGCATTTCTTTCAACCTTTGTCTCACCCGAGTCTGTACGGGAGTTGCAACGATGGGACAAGACTGTAAGTAACAATTGGGGAGAGAAAGGGGTAAAAAATAAAAAAATAAAAATGATGTGCCCAGTGTCTGTGAGTATATATATCTGTCTGTTTAGCCATTGCAGCTTTTTCACTAACCTTTTTGGCATCGAATGCAACATATTGATTTATGTGTTATAACTCGTGATGCATATTTTGCATAAGCATCACAGACTGATGCTTATCAGTTGACAGCATATTTTACCACAATAGGAGACAGATTGGCACTGCGATAGACTAGCGTCCTGTCCATAGGGTGTACTTGTACATCAAGCTGCCGCACGCTACAGAAACAGTAGATAGACTCCTGCTCCTATGAGCCATTCCGACTTGTACAAGCCAAGGTACCTGCAAGGCTACTTATTGACTTATTTTACCACATAAGAAGACACTCATGCGAACTGAAATCACTTTGCAGATTTACAGCACTTGCCAAGCACTTTAGGCACGATTACAGTTTAAATAAATAATATGGATTTGGGACATCAACATTGCATCTGCTGTCATCTCACAGCTTGGAGGTTCAAACTATAAATAAACGAAACCTCGACTGCATAGACTTTTTAAGTAGGATGCATAACCACATCTAAACACTGATATACTGTACTCTTCAGCAAATGAGACCTATTATCTAAATTAAGACATGATTAAAGTAATACATTGAGTGCGCACAAACAAAATGGTGGAATCAAATTTGTGCATTAGAAATGGATGCATTAATGCTTAGTATCCAGTGGTGTAGTGTACTCCGTATACCCACTTACTTTGCAGTGAGAATTGCGCATACTCACTTCTTAATCCCAACGATGCGTGTCAAAGTAGTGTAATGGAAGTATACTCTGTTTCAATTAATATGGAACAGATCAGAATGTTTGGCTTAAAATGTTGATAAACTATTATTTCTTCACATTTTAGCCACACCAATGTGCACAAGGTGGTAGGCCAAAGCGTGAATGTTTCAAAATGCTATTTGTGGGAAAACACTGTTCTAAAATGCCCACAGCACGTGTGAGCGGCTTCATGGACAGAGATGGAAATTTAGAAAGAGGGGAGATCTAAAGATCCAGCAATTATCATGGGTTGCTAATATGACTAGTATATATATATATAGTTTAAAGAAAACTAATAGAACTGGAGTACGCATATGAGGAAGTTTTTATAAAATAATTGGCTATAGGCCTATTTGAAGCAAGTTAAGACATGCCTCATAATATGAAGTAAAGTGTTCAAGCAATTAAGGAACAGGAAAAATATATTGATGCTAATGATATGCTGTCTTTTGTTAGATGGAAAGGCTTTCCCCAAAACCACAATTAAATGTTGGCCACCTACAAAGTAGCCTATCTTCAAATTTTCCCAGCCCTCAAAAGTGGTCTCCTGATATAGTTTGAGTTTTGTTATGGAGTTAGAACATCCAATTCTGTTGTTTTCTTTTTAAAAAGTGTGACACCGAGAGCAAACCCCCCCCCCCCCCAAAATGGGAAAAATCTGAAGTTGTGAATTTGACAGCTTAATTTACCTGTTTCAACAGTAGGCCTTCTGTTGGACTACTTTCACAGTACAGCTTGGGTTGGCCTGACAGTGAAAGACCAAAATGTATGTCACTGTTTGTCATAGAATATTTCACACAGGGCGCCTTTCCTTCAGTCTGTTTGGGACATTTTTAGCAATCGGAAAGTATTTAGAACCATTGACTTTTTCCACATTTTGTTACGTTACAGATAAATAAATAATTCTCATCAATTTACACACAATGACAAAGCAAAAACATTTTAGAAATGTTTGCAAATGTATTAAAAATAAAAAACAGAAATACCTTATTTACATAAGTATTCAGACCCTTTGCTATGAGACTCGAAATTGAGCTCAGGTGCATCCTGAATCCATTGATCATCCTTGAGATGTTTCTGCAAATTGATTGGAGTCCACCTGTGGTAAATTCAATTGATTGGACATGATTTGGAAAGGCACACACCTGTCTATATAAGGTCCCACAGTTGACAGTGCATGTCAGAGCAAAAACCAAGCCATTAGGTTGAAGGAATTGTCCGTAGAGCTCTGAGGCAGGGTTGTGTCGAGGCACAGATCTGGGGAAGGGTACCAAAAAATTTCTGCAGCATTGAAGGTCCCCAAGAACACAGTGGACTCCATCGTTCTTAAATGGAAGAAGTTTGGAACCACCGAGACGCTTTCTAGAGCTGTCTGGCCGGCCAAACTGAGCAATCAGGGGAGAAGGGCCTTGATCATGGAGGTGACCAAGAACCCAATGGTCACTCTGACAGAGCTCCAGAGTTCTTCTGTGGAGATGGGAGAACCTTCCAGAAGGACAACCATCTCTGCAGCACTCCACCAATCAGGCCTTTATGGTAGAGTGGCCAGATGGAAGCCACTCCTCAGTAAAAGGCACATAAAGGACTCAGACCATGAGAAACAAGATTCTCTGGTCTGATGAAACCAAGATTGAACTCTTTGGCCTGAATGCCAAGCGTCATGTCTGGAGGAAACCTGGCATCATGCTGTGGGGATGTTTTTCAGCGGTAGGGACAAGTCCCTGAATGTCCCAGCCCGAGCCCGGACTTGAACCTGATTGAACATTTCTGGAGAGACCTGAAAATAGCTGTTCAGCGGCACTCCCCATCCAAACTGACAGAGCTTGAGAGGATCTGCAGAGAAGAATGGGAGAACCCCCCCCACCCCAAATACAGGGGTGCCAAGCTTGTAGCGTCATATCCAAGAAGACTTGAGGCAGTTATCACTGCCAAAGGTGCTTCAACAAAGTACTGAGTAAAGGGTCTGAATGCTTATGTAAATGTTATATTTAAGTTAATTATTAACATATAAATCGCAACAGCACTGTACCTACTTTTCCAGGCACCTCTACCCCACTGTCAGTATCCAATCAAAATCTATTTCAGAGCTGTGGTTGATTCAGTTCAGAATGATTCTAAATACACTTTCTCTTTAGTCAGCAAGAGTTTAGCAAAGAAATATGTAACACAATTCCAACTGCCACTCATGAAGGCAACAAATTACATGACAGTGCTGCTGGGAGTTAGTGTTGCTTGCTGTACTATAACATCCAAAGTGGCTCAAATAGCTTTTTTGTCCTATGAAGGACGACAGGCTAAAGTGCTTGCGATTGTGCATGTCCCTGGCTTCGATCAACATGTATTGTGGTTTCGATATTGTTCGTTCATTGTCCCTTTGCCTTTCTCTCTCCCGCCATCCCCTTTCTCTCTCTGTTCATTTCTCTCTTTTTATAACTCTTTCTCCAGACGGTCCTTTCCTTAGAGATAACTGTGTACTGAGGACCATTGCCTCATCCTCTGTACTCTCCATGTATTCAACTGACCCAGGCCGGCAGCTTGGCTGGAGCATGGTAAATACCAGCACACCAGGAACTAGTTATTGTGGCTCTCACAAAGTACCATAACAGCAGGAAGTTTCTCTAGTTATTGCTGCTCTCAAAAAGTACCACAGAAAAGACCAGGGGCACATTCAGAAGGCCACAACATTGTATAGCATTCAGATGTAAATATGAAAAACATGGCTCTGCCATGTAGAATAAGGTATCACTTCTGCTCTATTCATGGTAGTTCTATCTGCAAAGTTCCACAACGTTTGCCTTCTGAACATGGCCCTAGTATGTCTTTTCTCTTTACGTGGAGTATTTCCTCATCAGATATCTACAAATGTTCATGTCACATCATAAGAAATGTCTGTGCTTCCATTTTCAATCTCTTCAGGTATTTCTGACCCAAAATGTTGGACCCCTCCTAATATACCTTGCGTTTTATTTCCGACTGGCATGCGTATATGACAACGCGATTAAAAGCCGTCGCCATCCGGTAGTACAGTGAGTATTAAACATCTCTGCATGCTATAAAGAGATTAAATTATGTAATTTAGTAAGAGAGGATTAAAATTCTTAGTTTCTCTAAATACTCTTAATAGTTTATTTAGATTATAAAAAAATCATTGTGAGATTATGCAAATTACCGACTGGCACACAGTGGTCATTTGGCATTTAAGGTAATGTCAGATGAACTGGTCCATTTTTCTTACTTTTTTTTGTTGCACAAAATGATCATTATCTGGCCTATTAATAGTTTATAATATGGGGGCTTCAAGGAAACAAATGGGCCGGTGTGTCAGAAAGGTTCCTATACACTTCTAAACTATGTAAACTAGAGCAGGACAGTACAGCAGGTGATACCCTTAGCCTCAAACAAATGACCGCTATGTTTGTTTCATGTGTAAACTCGTCTTGCTTCTGCCACTCCCTGCACTACATATAACACCTCCTGGAGACCTTGTTTGTTCATAAAGTTTCTGATGGATACACACCTCTTGGAAAACTGCTGAAGGTAAAACATATTATACATAGTTTGGTTTGTTTCATCTTCAAAGCTCTGACGAAGGCCTTGAAGCCGATACTTAAAGCTTACTGAAGAGCAGTGATGCAGGTTTCTTCTTTATTCTTTTTTACACATTCACAGCTAAAAGCTAAATTGCCGTATAAAGACAATTAAAGAAAAAGGGTGGTAATAGTTAGATGGACAAAACAGAGTGATGTGGTCTCTAGTCAGAGGATATTGGTGAAGGAATTGAGTTTAGTCAAAAGGATATACAGTGCATTGGGAAAGTATTCAGACCCCTTGACTTTTTACACATTTTGTTACGTTACAGACTTATTCTAAAATGTATTAAATCGTTTTTTTTACCTCATCAATCTACACACAATACCCAATAATGACAAAGCAAAAACAGGTTTTTAGAAATGTGTGCAAATGTATTAAAAATTTAAAACAGAAATATCACATTTACATAAGTATTCAGACCCTTTACTCTACTTTGTTGAAGCACCTTTGGCAGCGATTACATCCCCAAGTCTCCTTGGGTATCATGGTACGAGCTGTATTTGGGGAGTTTCTCCCTTTTTCTCCGCAAAACCTCTCAAGCTCTGTCAGGTTGGATGGGGAGTGTTGCTCCACAGGTATTTTCAGGTCTCTCCAGAGCTCCAAGTGGGCTGTCATGTTCCTTTTATTGAAGAGTGGCTTCCGTCTGGCCACTCTACCATAAAGGCCTGATTGGTGGAGTGCTGCAGAGATGGATGTCCTTCTGGAAGGTTCTCCCATCACCATAGAGGAACTCTGGAGCTCTATCAGAGTGAACATTGGGTTCTTGGTCAACTCCCTGACCAAGGCCCTTCTCCCCCGATTGCTCAGTTTGGCCTGGCGGTCAGTTCTAGGAAGAGTCTTGGTGGACTCTTGGTGGATTCTTCTTCCATTTAAGAATGATGGAGGACTCTGTTCTTGGGGACCTTCAATGCTGCATACATTTTTTGGTACCCTTCCTCAGATCTGTGCCTCGACACAATCCTGTCTCGGAGCTCTATGGACAATTCCTTCGACCTCATGGCTTGGTTTTTGCTCTGACTGCACTGTCAACTGTGGAACCTTACAGTATATAGACAGGTGTGTGCCTTTCCAAATCATATCCAATCAATTGAATTTCCCACAGGTGGACTCCAATCAAGTTGTCATAACATCTCAAGAATGATCAATGGAAACAGGATGCACCTGAGCTCAATTTCAAGTCTTATACAAAGGGTCTGAATACTTATGTAAATAAGGTATTTCTGGTTTTTATTTTGAATAAATTTGCAAACATTTCTTAAAACCTGTATTTGCTTTGTCATTATGGGCTATTGTGTGTAGATTAATGAGGAAAAAATGTAATTTAATACATTTTAGAATACGGCTGTAACATAACAAAATGTGGAAAAAGTCAAGGGTCTGAATACTTTCTCAATCTTCCAGCGTTAGTGCAGACTGCATTCAAGGTAAGCGTTGCATTTCTCGGCTCAATTGGAAATTACCTTTACATTTCTATCGCAATCTGTAATGCTTCAGTGATACAGATTGAATAGAGCCCTTAATCTATTAATATCCTGTCATTAATGACTCAAGTCTAATAAACGGCAACTAACGTTGTTGTTTTTGTTAATTGCGAGAGCCTGTACTATTTTCGTATGGGTAAATGCTAAATGTAATGAATGAGTCATTCAAACAGAGACACAATGCACCTATGCACAAAGCCTTTTTTTTGGTGACCAAAATAGACCCAGGATTAAAGTAGGCTCGGGGAAGAGGGTTTAAAGTGAAAGCCTCTTTTTGGAGACGAGCTACTCTCCCCATGCACTCCATCCGTTCACTGCCCTTTGGCATGGTGTATTGGCATTACGGTGCATTTGGATGAGCCTGCTGGGTACAGAGAACAAGCGACGGTGGGCTCGGCACATTGTGCCAGCGGAGCTCAGAAAGGGAAAAGCAAATGTGCCCTTTCGCCAAGGCCCTTAAGACCTGCCAATAGATTTGAGTGGCCTTCCATTGACAGTGGGCACACACTTGGCCGTGCTTACCCCACCAACAAACACACACAAAATTTGCTCATACACACACAAGGCACACTCCGCAATAGTCAACCATTAACCACCAATAGATACATCCAAAGCAGTGGTGGTTGGTGCCGTTTAAGACAAGGGAGGACGATATTTTTATTTAATGAGCATGGCCTTATTTCTATTACAGCACATTGGACGACTGTCATTCATATTCCATTCACCCAGTTTAACTTCGATAGGTTTAGGCTTACTACATGATACTCACATTTTCCTTATACCCATCATGAGGTTGCTACAACTTAGCCTATGAATGAAAGTTTACAACGTAAGTGCACACAGTTCGAGAGAAAGATTTGAGGTGACACATTTAATACCGCATTGCACACTCTTGCTTGCATCTAGCTGACCAAGGGTGTAATCATTAATCCAACAGTTACACATGAGAGTTTCTATTGGACAAGTTCAGGTATGTTTATCCCCGTTTTGTTCCGTTTGCTTCCATTTAAGAAACATTTTTCAACAGAATCGGCAGAATGTACCCCTGATCACACTCAAACAGTTCCCTTTCATAGCCACATACAAACAGCTTGTTCTATTCCTTCTCACATCTAGGCCCCTCTCACCTTTTCTCTTCGCTTGTGGACTTCAAAGCACAACACATCAGCTGTCTGTGACCAGGCAAAAAAACTTTTCCATGCCAAACCTTCATATCATTACTGCAGCTAGCTCACCATATTAGCTAAAGTAACGTTATAGTCAACATAGCTAATAGAACTAACGCGTTAGTAAACCCGCTACAATCATGCAGTACAGTGTGGTAAGCAGTTACACCAGCGGGCCCCGGTGACAATACATTTGTTAAACCAAAAGCTTATCTTGACTTGGAAGAGTTCCAGTGTTGAATAGTCATAGCCAGCTAGCTAACATAGCATCCCTCTGTTTGAGCCGGTTGTTTGAGTAGGCTAAACTAGCTAGCTGCATTTGCTAGCTAGCTAAGTAAGTGAAAGTTAAAAAATATATAGCTCTCTTATTCAAAACTGTTCAACTATTGTTTTTCTCTCTCTTTGAGTCAACTACTCACCACATTTTATGCACTGCAGTGCTAGCTAGCTGTAGCTTATGCTTTCAGTACTAGATGCATTCTCTGATCCTTTGATTGGGTGGACAAGATGTCAGTTCATGCTGCAAGATGTCTGATAGGTTGGAGGATTTCCTCCGGAAGTTGTCATAATTACTGTGTACGTCTATGGAAGGGGTTGAGAACCATGAGCCTCCTAGGTTTTGTATTCAAGTCAATGTACCCAGAGGAGGACGGTAGCTAGCTGTCCTCCAGCTACACTATGGTGCTGCCCTACAGTGTGCTGTTGAGGCTACTGTAGAGCTTCATTGCAAAACAGTATATTTCAATCAATTATTTGGTGACGTAAATATATTTTGGATAGTTTTATCTAAAAATGTTTAACTATTTTATGAACTTCACTGAGTAGAATGGACCTCCCGTTCCTCCTCTGAGGAGCCTCCACTGATCCACAGACATTCACCACTTATGTTCCAATGAGTATTATAGTAAAACATACATGTGTTTGAGGTTCAAATTGTTTTATTTAAAATACTTGATTGAGCTTGTCTGGCACAATAGAACCAATGGAATAGCTCCAAAAGTGAAAATACCACACCTCTGGTACTCCAGCACACCTTTTTGAACGCCGGTCTGCCAGTTAGATCTAGCTACAGTGCTTACAGTGATTGAAGTGTATATTTTATTTTGTCTAGGGCTGAACATACTGTATTCCTGTTAATCTCATAGTTACATGTAGCCTATATTGTTAGTCCTTCTTCAACCACAAGCTTTTGGGAGAGTGAGAGAGCGAAAGAGCAAGAAAGTGAAAGAGCGAGAGAGAGAGAGAGAGAGAGAGACTTTCACCATGAGGTCCATTTGCATGGGCTATAATTTGATTCTTGGTTGCCAAGACCACGAGACGTGCCAAAAGGCGCGAGCACGCTAATGACGGCGAGTGCTAATGACGGGCCATGTCTGCAAGCCTCCAAAGTATCCTCCAGAGTTCTGCTGACTGCCAAAAGGCCATATTAGCATTTTAAAAAGCGACATGAAAAAATATGACTTTCTCTCCACACTGAATAGTCACTGATAAAGGAGAAATAATCTGTGTGAATCAACCTGTGCTCAATCAAGCTTTGCACATCAGTATGCTGACCCAGGCTGATGTGTGAGGTTCACTAATAGGTCCTTCTCCATTCTTTTTATTTGGGCTCGGGGGGGAAAAACAGCAAAGAGAATGACAGTTCAATTATAAACAAAACAACCCACACCCCCAACCCCCCCTCTCTATCCCCCTCTCGCAATCAATCAAACACATTTATTTATAAAGCCATTTTTACATCAGCAGATGTCACAAAGTGCTTATACAGAAACCCTGCCTAAAACCTCAAACAGCAAGCAATGCAGATGTAGAAGCACGGTGGCTAGGAAAAACTCCCTAGAAAGGCAGAAAACTAGGAAGAAACCTAGAGAGAAACCAGGCTCTGAGGGGTGGCCAGTCTTCTGGCTGTGCCAGTTGGAGATTATAAGAGTACATGGCCATTAAGGCCAGATCGTTCTTCAAGATGTTCACATGTTCATAGATGACCAGCAGGGTCAAATAATAATCACAGTGGTTGTAGAGGGTGCAACAGGTCAGCACCTCAGGAGTAAATGTCTGTTGGGTTTTCATAGCCTAGCACTCAGAGGTCGGGACAGTAGGTGCGGTAGAGAGCGAGAGAGCGAGAGAGAGAGAGAGAGAGAGAGAGACGGAAACAGCAGGTATCACGTCCGGTGAACAGGTCAGGGTTCCATAGCCGCAGACAGAACAGTTTAAACTGGAGCCGCAGCACGACCAGTTGGACTGGGGACAGTCAGGAGTCATCAGGCCAGGTAGTCCTGAGGCATAGTCCTAGGGATCAGGTCCTCCGGGAGGGAGAGAGAGAATTAGAGGGAGCAAACGTAAGTTCCCACTGTACACTGGATAAGACAGGAGAATTTCACCAGATAGGACAGACTGACCCTAGCCCCCCGTCCGACGATATCCCTGGGCAGGGTCAACCAGGCAGGATATAACCCCACCCGCTTTGCCAAAGCACAGCCCGCACACCACTAGAGGGATATCAACAGACCACCAAATTACTGCCCTGAGACAAGGCTGAGTATAGCCCACGAAGATCTCCTCCACTGCACGAGCCCGAGCGGGCGCAATACCGGACAGGAAGATCACGTCAATGACTCAACCCACTTAAGTAGAGTATAGCCCAAAAACGTGATAGGGACGGCATGGAAGAGCACTAGTAAGCCAGTCACTCAGCCCCCGTAATAGGCTCATAGGCAGAGAATCCAAGTGGAGAGAGGGGAGCCGGCCAGGCAGAGACAGCAAGGGCGGTTCATAACTCCAGTGCCTTGCCGTTCACTTTCGTACCCCTGGACCAGACTACACTCAATCATAGGACCTACTGAAGAGATGAGTCTTCAACAAAGACTTATTGGTTGACACTGAGTCTGAGTCTCTCACATGGATAGGTAGACCATTACATACAAATGTAACTCTATAGGAGAAAGCCCTGCCTCCAGCTGTTTGCTTAGAAATTCTAGGGACAATAAGGAGGCCTGTGTCTTGTGTCTGTAGTGTATGTGTAGGTAGGTACAGCAGGACCAAATCAGAGAAATAGGTAGGAGCAAGTCCCTGTAATGCTTTGTAGGTTATTAGTAAAACCTTGAACTCAGCCCTAGCCTTAACTGGAAGCCAGTGTAGAGAGCCTAGCACAGGATTAATATGGTTGAATTGTTTGGTTCTAGTCAAGATTCTAGCAGCCGTATTTAACACTAACTGAAGTAGAGCACTGCAGTAGTCTAAAATAGAACTGACAAAAGCATGGATTAGCTTTTCTGCATAATTTTTGGACAAAAAGTTTCAGATTTTTGCTATGTTACAAAGATGCAAAAAAGAGAGATCAGGGTCCAGAGTAACGCCGAAGTCCTTCACAGTTTTATATGAGACAACTGGTAAAACCATCAAGATGAATTGTCAAATCAAACAGCATATTCTTGGGACCTAGAAATAGCATCTCTGGGGTAGGCAATTTTGGGGCTTCACCATGTTTCATCGAAATGTACAGCTGGGTGTCATCTGTATAGTAATGAAAGCTAACATTGTGTTTTCCCGAATTACATCACCAAGAGGTAGAATATATCTTGAAAAGAATAGTGGTTCTAAAACAGAACCTTGTGGAAAACCGAAACGTACAATTGATTTGTCAGAGGACAAACCATCCACAGAGAATAACTGATATCTTTCCAACAGATAATATCTAAACCAGGCAAGAACTTATTATTGTTAACAATTAGGGTTAATACTGCAGATAGATTGTAACTTCCATCGATGTAATTGTCTGCATCATTTCCAATCCCCCGTATATTTTTTTGTAAATAAACAGTACCAGTCAAATGTTTGGACACACCTACTAATTTTTGGGTTTTTCTTTATTTTGACTATTTTCTACATTGTAAAAAAATAGTGAAGACATCAAAACTATGAAATAACACATATGGAATCATGTAGTAACCACAAAAGTGTTATACAGATCAAAATATATTTTATATTCGAGATTCTTCAAAGTAGCCACCCTTTGCCTTGATGACAGCTTTGCACACAAAGGGTGGCTACTTTAAAGAATCTGTAAAATGTAAAATATATTTTTTCATTTGTTTAACACTTGTTGTTGTTACTACATGATTCCATATGTGTTATTTCATAGTTTTGATGTCTTCACTATTTTTCTACAATATAGTAAAAATAAAGAAAAACCCTTGAATGCGTAGGTGTGTCCAAACTTTTGACTGGTACTGAAGATATATACATTACTTTAAAAACATATATTTTCCTTTATTATTTTCCCCTAACCCTACCAACCTTCCTAATTAGAGTAAACTAATGGACAACAACACTTAGACTTCTACTTCCAGCTTATACATACTACATACATTTTACAGACACAATGTATTTTACAACAGTTATCTTTTGTTTGTTTTTAATCCCATCCTTCAGCTATCATCAACACCTCCCATCTATCTCTGAAGACCATACAGTTTCTATTTTGCCATATATTTTTTACTGTGCTGTTTCACAAAAGTTCTGAACCTATATACATTTTACGGACACAGTATATTTTACATTAGTTATCTTGTTGTTTTTAATCCCACCCTTCAGCTCCACTCAACCCCTCCCATCTATCTCTTAACACCATCCATTTTTGTTTTCTTTTTGCCATATATTTTTAAACTGTGCTTTGATGTTTCACAAAAGTTCTGAACCTTTGTATTCTCAGTCTCTACAGATTGTAAATTAAAGATAAACATTTTTGCTAAAAGTATTATTATATTGTTGATCGATTGACTATGACTTTTAAAATCATCCAGTAGTGCTATCTGCAGAGTTAACTCCAGGTAAATGTTGCAGTTCTTCAACTATTCCTGGACCTGCAACCAAAATCAAGCTACATATGGACAGAACCAAAACAAATGATCTAATTAGGGTTTCCAATGTCTCCAAATGAATGTGGTGATTGATGGTGTCAAAAGCGGCACTAAGGTCTAGGAGCACGAGTACAGATGCAGAGCCTTGGTCTGATGCCATTAAAAGGTAATTTACCACTTTCACGAGTGCAGACTCAGTACTATGATGAGGTCTGAAACCAGACTTTAGCGTTTTGTATACATTATTCGTCTTCAAGAAGCCAAAGAGTTGCTGCTCAACATACTTTTCTAAAATGTTTGAGAGGAATTGTAGATTCAATATAGGCCGATAGTTTTAAAACATTTCCGGGTCAAGTTTTGGCTTTTTCAGGAAAGGCTTTATTACTGCCAGTTTGGTACACATCCGGAGGATAGGGAGCCATTTATAATGTTCAACATAGGAGGGACAAGCACAGGAAATAGCTCTTTCAGTAGTTTAGTTGGAATAGGGTCCAGTAGGCAGCTGGAAGGTTTAGAGGCCATGCTATTTTCGTTAATGTGTCGAGAGATACAGGATTAAAAAACTTGAGTTTCTCCATGGATCCTAGGTCCTGGCAGTTCTGTGCCGACTCAGGTCAACTAAGGTTTGGAGAAATACGCAGATTCAAAGAGGAGTCCGTTATAGAAACAGTACATTACAGAGAGACAATAGCTACATTGATCTACAAGCTCACATCCACCAACCCCAATGGAAGTGTTTCCATATAGTCCAGGAAGGGTTGCCATATTTTCACAAAATAGTTGAATTTTTTCTTAAAGCATAGATAATCTTCTCCATAGGAATACACATATTAATTTCAGAGAGACATCTTGTAATTGGGAGAGGGGAATCTGATTTCCATGATAATGCAACACTTTTTCTTGCAGTGGCAAGGGAGATTTCAGTGAATTTGATGTTTAAGTTATTCCTCAAATTCACATTTGTGAAGTTACCCAGAAGGCATATTTCAGGGTCAAGTGAGAAAGGGACTTCCAAAATAAAGGTCAGGGTATCACAAACATCATGCCAGAAGGCTTGTAATTTAGTACACTGCCAAGTAGAATGCAAAAAAGTGCCTTTTGTTCCTCATCTAAAACACATTTCTAATATTTCAGGGTTATATCTATGTAACCTCTGAGGTGTCAGATAGAGTTGGTGGAGGATGTTGTAATGTATAAGTCTGTATCTAGAGTTGATAAGTCCGACCATAGCCCCTCATCAATTGTAGTATTCAAATCAAAACACATTTCTGATATTTCAGGGTTATATCTATGTAACCTCTGAGGTGTCAGATAGAGTTGGTGGAGGAAGTTGTAATGTATAAGTCTGTATCTAGAGTTGATAGGTCCGACCATAGCCCCTCATCAATTGTAGTATTCAAATCAGATTCCCATCGCTCTCTTGACTTATGTACATCTGGTTTTGGGCATTGTTGCATTAGCAATGAGTACACTCTGGATATAAATCTATATGAGCCATGGTTATCATGAAGTAGTTGTTCAATACTTCATAGATTTGGCTAAATCATTTCTCCAAGAGTGCTTCTAAGAAAGTTTCTTAACTGTAAATAACAAAATAAATGATTATTGGATAACTGGTATTTATCTTTCAGTTCCTTAAATGACATAAGTACCCCATCTATATAACAATGTTATAAATGTGTTATTCCCTTCTCACACCACAGGGGTGTTTTGGGTGACAACTCTTGTTTCAGACCAAATAACTTCCGAATTTCATAGCAATATCTTACTATTGATGGTACAGGGATTGCTCGTTTTTGTTGATATAGTCTTGGGGTTCCACTTGTAGATAATATTACTCCCAACCTCTTCATTAAGAGCAAACAGTTCCATCTGAGTTCAAGAAGGGGCTGGTTCAGTTTCCAATAAGAATGAAATTAATCTAATTTCTGCTGCCCAGTAATACATCTTGAAATTTGGTAGGTGGAAACCAACTAGACTATAATCTCATGTTCATTTGTCAGGGCTCAGCCTTGGAATTTCATGGTGTCAAACAAATTGTTTTAGGGTCTTGTTAAGGGACAAAAAAAAACTATTGAGTAGGGACATGGGTAAAGATAGAAATAGGTACCTTATCTTAGGCAGAACGTTCATCTTAATACAGCTTATTCTCCCATATAATGTAAGAGGCAGATCTATCCATCTATTCAAGTCATCCACCACCTTCTGAACTCCACCAAGGGTTCTATGGCTAGCACAAAAAGGAGTGGGGAAAGTAAACAACCCTGTCTACTACCTCTAAAGAGTGGGAATGTGGCTGACATCATGCCATTAGTGGTATAAAGTATTTTGCCGCTCTATGTACCATGTATGGTGTATCTGTCTTTTGTGTATTTTCGTTCTGGCATTTTGCACCTGCCCTGTTTTTTCGTAGCTGCTTGATGAAGAAATTTCCCCTCAGGGATCAATAAAGTATCTATCTATCTATCTATCTATCTATCTATCTATCTATCTATCTATCTATCTATCTATCTATCTATCTATCTATCTATCTATCTATCTATCTATCTATCTATCTATCTATCTATCTATCTACCATTTGACAAATGAAGGACCAAAGTTAAATTTATCATGGACCTTGAATAGGTATGGCCACTCCGGCCTATCAAAGGCCTTTTCAGCGTCTAGAGATACTGCTATACTAGGATTGCTCCTCACACTGGCCATATGAAGTACATTGAATAACCTGCGCAAATTATTGGTGGAGGATCTTTTCTGTATGAAGCCTGTTTGATCGTGTTAATCAGGTTTAGCAAATATTGTCTTAATCTATTAGCCATCGCCTTAGAAATTGATTTATAGTCGGCATTGAGGAGCGAGATTGGCCTATAGGAAGAGCATTGTAGAGGATCTTTATTTTTTTATGTATAACTGTTATAATAGCCGTGGAAAAGGAGTCTGGTAGGCTCTGCGTGTAGAACATCCATCAAGAGAGGAATAAGCAAATCCTTAAACTCTAGGGGAAAGCCATCGTCTCCTGGTGATTTGCCGGATTGTAAAGAGGAAATTACCTTTTCAATTTCTGTTTCTGTAAAGGGGTAATCTAGTTCGTATTGGTCTTCCTGTGTGAGGTGCGGTAGTTCAATAGTATACAGAAATGTGTCTATCATTGCTGGTTCCGTTCCATCAGAAGTGTATAACTTAGAATAGTATTGTTTAAATGAATCATTAATGTCTTCCGGGTTGTGAGACACTTGACCGCTCTGTGTTTCAATAGATTTTTTGTAAATTCTCCTCAGCTTTTATCTGCCAGGCCAAGACTTTTGTGTTTTCTCCCCCAATTCATAATATCTTTGTTTAGTTCTAAGAATAGCCGTTTCAGTTTTATAAGTACTTAGGGTATTATACTTAGGTTTTTTATTCACCAATGAGCGGTATGTTTCTTTCGAGCCAGATTATTTGTGTTATTTTTGTAGTAATAAGATTTTATTCTCTAATTCATTCAATTCAGCAGTGCATTTATTTTTGCGACCTTTGGTATAGGAAATTATTTGATCCCTAAGAAAGGCCTTTGATGTATCCCAGAGTACAAAACTATTGGGAGAGGACGGACAGTTTGTTTCACAGAAAAACACAATTCTGCCTGTTTCAAAAGAGTTGGGTTTAGGCATAAAGTGTGACGGGAGAATGATCTGAGATAGTTCTAGATAAATACTCAGTTTCCAGAACTCTATGGGTTACCTATGCTGATAGGAGAAAATAATAAATCCGGGTATGAGAGTTATGCAGGCAGGGGTAGAATGAGTAATCCCTATCTTGGGGGTGGAGCTGTCTCCATGTGTCTTTCAAATTTAAGTCTTTCATAAATGATAGAGTGCATTTGGCTGACTTCGTCAATGAGGTTGCTTTAGTTGAGGATCTATCCAGAATCGGATCCAGACAAAAATCGTTCCCAAATAAGAGTGTTCCTTGAAATTCCGCTACCTTGAAGAATATATCTTGAATAAAAATATTATCATCATAATTAGTTGCATATACAGTACATTAAGTAAGGTCCAAGATTCAGAATACATTCTGCCATGGACCACCACATAACGTCCAGTGGATCAATAATTGTTTTTGTTACATAGAAGGGTACATTCTTATTAATCAACACAGCTACTCCATGTGTTTTTGTGTTATATGAAGAGGCAAGACCTGTCCTACCCATTCCCTTTTTAACTTTTTATGTTCTGCCCCTTTTATATGTGTATCTTGTTTAAACGCAACGTCAATCTTTTGGACTCATTTTCATTTAACAGGTCCGTTTAGTCCATTAACGTTCAATGATTTACTATCTTAGCCATATTGTTCACTCAATACATTAACGCAAATGTCAGGAGAATGTCCAATAAGGGTGTCGGATATTCTATTGCCTCTTTTCGGTGAGCCTGTAGTCAAACACATATTATAAAGCGAAGGTCTCTCACACAGTACTGTAATATAAAGTAAACAAAACAAACAATTCCCCTCCTCCCCCCAGTGCTGTTCTTGAATGCGCCCAGCACAAATCCCACCTGTAGTGGAGATACGCTCCCAGCGTCGCTATTCCTAAATTCAATTTCTAACATGAAGGCAAACGTGAACCTGGAGCTCGAGCCCAGTAAATTAACAAAAATAGAGAATTCTTCACCCATCCTTATATGATGAAAGTAAAAAACAAAACCAATAACGGGTGTCCTGATCCCAACACACCTACCATGACAGGGAGAAAAAATAATTTCTATGGCTTAGCCATATAAAAAGGTCTAACAAATCATATTGACGCCTCTGAGGACCATGCCTGTCCTAAATAACAACGTAAAAACAATGTCACTCTGTTAAAAACAAATATTTTTTTTACATGGATATTGGGATCTTACCTCATTGATCTGTCAGTAAGCAATAGTATAATCCTACAAAGCAGTCCTACCGGTTATGCAAGTAATAAGACAGGCTAGTGGGACACATCCCAGCTAGAAGTGAATTTAACCCGGTCCGCTGGCCAATTAACCATGTCCTGAGCCGGTCGCCTGCAGTCCGCAAAGCAAAGTTATAACTTCTTTTGTCGTTTTGAAGAATCTTCTCCGTCCGCCATGGCTGATTATCATTGCTGCAGGTTTAAGCAGCGCAAAAGGAATGTTCTTGGAGGTAAGTTGGAGGTAAATTCCTTGCTGCGTTTGACCATCCTGGGACTCATGTCTGGAAAGAATTTAATTGCCTCCCCGTTGTGTAGGATCACTCCTTTCTCCTTGGAATGTTTGGCAGCGGTTTGGAGATCTTTCTCTCTGTCCTGATACAGTGCATTTGGAAAGTATTCAGACCCCTTTGTTACACTACAGTCATATTCTAAAATGGATTAAATACATGTTTTCCCTCATCAATTTACACACAATACCCCATAATGACAAAGCAAAAACAAATGTATATATATATAAAAAAAAACTGAAATATCAAATGTTTTAGTACTTTGTTGAAGCATCTTTGGTAGCTATTACAGCCTAGAGTCTTCTTGGGTATGACGCTATAAAATTGGCACACCCACCTGTATTTGGGTTAGTTTCTCCCATTCTTCTCTGCAGATCCTCTCAAGTCAGGTTGGAGAGGGAGTGTTGCTATTTTCAAGTCTCTACAAATGTGTTCGATCGGGTTCAAGTCCGGGCTCTGGCTGGGCACCTCAAGGACATTCAGAGACTTGTCCCGAAGCCACTCCTGCGTTGTCTTGGCTGTGTGCTTAGGGTCGTTGTCCTGTTGGAAGGTGAACCTTCATCCCAGTCTGAGGTCGTGAGCGCTCTGGAGCAGGTCCTTCATCAAGGATCTCTCTCTTTGGTCCATTCATCTTTCCCTCAAACATGACTAGTCTCCCAGTCCCTGCCGCTGAAAAACATCCTCATAGCATGATGCTGCCACCACCATGCTTCACAGTAGGGATGGTGCCAAGTTTCCTCCAGACGTGACGATTGGCATTCAGGCCAAAGAGTTCAATCTTGGTTTCATCAGACCAGAGAATCTTGTTTGAGTCTTTAGGTGCCTATGGGCAAACTCCAAGCGGGCTGTCATGTGCCTTTTACTGAGGAGTGGCAACCGTCTGGCCACTCTACCATAAAAGCCTGATTGGTGGAGTGCTGCAGAGATGGTTGTACTTCTAGAAGGTTCTCCCATCTCCACAGAGGAACTCTGGAGCTCTGTCAGAGTGACCATCAGGTTCTTGGTCACCTCCCTGACCAAGGTCCTTCTCCCTCGATTGCTCAGTTTGGCCGGGTGGCCAGCTCTAGGAAGAGTCAAGGTTCCAAACTTCTTCTATTTAAGAATGATAGAGGCCACTGTGTTCTTGTGGACCTTCAATCCTGCAGACATTTTTTAGTACCCTTCTCCAGATCTGTGCCTCGACACAATGCTGTCTCGAGCTCTACGGACAATTCCGTCGACCTTGTGGCTTGGTTTTTGCTCTGACATGCACGGTCAACGGTGGGACTTTATATAGACAGGTGTTTGCTTTTCCAAATCATGTCCAATCAATAGGATTTACCACAGGTGGACTTCAATCAAGTTGTAGAAATATCTCAAGGATGATCGATGGAAACAGGGTGCACCTGAGCTCAATTTTGAGTCTCATATCAGAGGGTCTTCTAGTCACTTATGGGTCTGATCAAGGGATGGGCGAGGGCCGAGTGACCTGTGTGCCTGTTCGAAAACCAGGGGTTCAGCAAATTGTTCTTTACCCAGTAAGGAGGGTACAATGGCAGCAGAGAAATCAATGGCGTCCGTCCCCTCACAGCCCTTGCGGAGGCCGATGATTGTAATGTTTTTTCGCCTACTGTAGTTTTCCAAATGGTCAACCTTATTCATCAGGTATTCGTTGTTTTTGCGCATTTTCCGTAGGTCCGTCCCCATTCCCTCTAGTTTGTCCTCAGCAGTGCTGATGTGCTCTTCAGCTTCTTCCATTCGTGATCCTAGCATGTTGATAGTCGTTGTCAAACCTGAGATGGAGTTTTTGATTTCAGCCAACGGTGCTGAGATGGAGCAGCTGAACTCTTGTGATCATGATGTTTTTGTTGAAGAAGTTCATGAATTCATCACTGCTGAAGTGAAGGCCATCCTGTCTCAGGGAAGGCTGCTTTTTAGTTAGCTTTGTGACTATCAAAAATACATTTTGGATAGTTTTACTATCCTCAATTAGTTTGGAAAAGTAGGTTGATCGAGCAGTAGTGAGGACTTTTTGATATTGCAAGGTACTGTCTTTCCAAGATAGTCGTAAGCCTTCCAGTTTGGTGGAGCGCATTTTCTGTTCCAATTTACTTCAGGGCTCGGGTATTTTCTGTATACCAGGGAGCTAATTTCTTGTACGTTTTTTGTTTTTAGAGGTGCGACTGCATCTTGGGTATTATGCAAGGTTACATTTAGATCCTCGGTTAGGTGGTTAACTGATTTTTGTACTCCGACGTCCTTGGGTAGGTGGAGGGAGTCTGGAAGGGTTTTCCGATTATGACAATATTTATCCACAATATTTATTCCACGGGACAAAACTAGATCCAGGGTATGACTGTGGCAATGCGTAGGTCCGGAGACATGTTGGACAAAAGCCATTGAGTTGATGGCTCCGAAAGCCTTTTGGAGTGGGTCTGTGGACTTTTCCATGTGAATATTAGTCACCAGAAATTAGAATACTATCTGCCATGACTACAAGGTCCGATAGGAATTCAGGGAACTCAGTGAGGAAGGCTGTATACGGCCCAGGAGGGGCTATAAAAAGGGATTGAGTAGGCTGCGTAGATCTCATGACTAGAAGCTCAAAAGATGAAAACGCAGTCATTTATTTGTATTTTTTTGGAATCTGATGTTGTAAATGTTAGTAACACCTCCATCTTTGCGTGATGTGCGGGGGATATGGTCACTAGTGTAACCAGGTGGAGAGGCCTCATTTAACATTGTAAATGTATCATGCTTGAGCCATGTTTCAGTCAGACTGTAAGGGCTGGGTAGTGGTGAAGCCGCTAACTCCCATCAGGGGGAGTGGATGAGCCACAACCCAGTCCTTACTTCAGTTAGGGAGGATTAATGATCCCCAATCAGAGACAGCTGTCTAGTGTTGTCTCTGATTGGGGAGAGTATTTAACTGTCCCCCAAATCCACCTGTGTGTGGATCATTGTTTGAGATGTCTGAGATCTCCAGGTTCGATGTGTATGGAGTGTGTGGGCATGTGTTAGTAAGTACTTCTCTAGTTTTGTTCTTTTGATTAGGAAAATAGTGAATAAAAGTATGTTTCACTGCAACTACGCTGCGTCTTGGTCTGCCGACACACCGCATCGTGACACAGACCAATGACATCAAGGTTATGATCAGTGATTAGCTCATTGACTATGACTCTTGGAAGTGAGGGATCTAACATTAAGAAGTCCTATTTTGAGATGTGAGATATTATTACAATCTCTTTCAATAATGACAGGATTGGAGGAGGGCTTTATTCTAGTGATATTGCAAAGGCGAACACCGCCATGTTTAGTTTTGCCCGACCTAGATTGAAGCACAGACACGGTCTCAAAGGGGGAAAGCTGAGCTGACTGCACTGACTGTGCTAGTGGCAGACTCCACTAAGCTGGCAGGCTGGCTAACAGCCTGCTGCCTGGCATGCACCCTATCTCATCGTGGGGCTAAAGGAGTTAGAGCCCTGTCTATGTTGATAGATAAGATGAGCGCACCCCTCCAGCTTGGATGGAGTCTGTCAATTCTCAGCAGGCCAAAGCCAGGCTTGGTCCTGTTTGTGAGGGAGTCCCAGAAAGAGGGCCAGTTATCTACAAAGTATATATTTTGGGGAAAAGGAAACAGTTTTCAACCAGCGTTTCAGTTGTACGAGTCTGCTGTAGAGCTCATCACTCCCCCTAACAGGGAGGGGGCAATTACTCGATGCCAACACATATTTCTAGCTAAGTTACACGCTGAAGTTATGTTGATTAATATTTTTATATCTAATATGGCAGGTAATGGAGTCGCCAATGACTAAGGTTTTCAATTTGTCAGCGCTAAATGGAAGGAGACTTCTGTGGCTCAGACCCCGTAATGGGTGGAGGAGAGACCTGATAAGGCTCGGGTTCTGACTCCGACTCGTTGCTTAGTGGGGAAAACAGGTTGCATACCCGTTCATGTGAGTATACCAGCAGTGAACTGGTTTTTAGTTTTTCAACCAGCAGCAGTAGCCTCTTCCTTCTCCTCAGCTAGCATTACCATAACAACGTGTATGGTTTCTAACATCTGCTCTGGCCATGCGGCTCCGTCAAAGTGAATAATGAGAGGGGTCTCGGTGGTGATGCCTCTGCCGGGCTGTGGAGGTGACGGCCCGCGGGGAAGGCATGCTGGGAGACGGTCGAGGGCCGCTATGGCTCGGGCCCCAACAGGCTCAGCGACTTTCTCATCTGCTGAGTTGGCATGGCGCCCTCTGACAGGTTTGCCTGTCAGTGGATGGGGGAGCTTAGACCCTTCATGGTGTCAAATCAACACTGGGAGAGAGTGGCATGGTCGGCGCCAAACAGATTGGAAAGCGCCGGGAGGCGGGAGAGAGGAGAAAAGAGACACAGTCAGACAAGAGAGAGCCTGAGCCTTGAACTCTCCTTCAGTTTCTCTTTCCCCTCCCTCCTTCATTCTCCCGTTCCAGCTCTCCCTAATTCCTTCTTCCCCCTCCATCAACCTTGTTGGCATACTCCATGCTCCTCTTTTACTTAGATGTTGTGGTTTTTGAAGTGGCGAGCTGTGGCGGCATCAACCGCTCATTATTTCGCTTCCATTTTCAGCAAAATCCATTGGTGCTCTTTAGAGAGAAGTAGCTTTTTAGACAAAATTACATACAAGGTCACAAGCGCTGTTGAGACTTCAAGGCTCACCTTAATGGGCGAAACGCAAGAAATGAGACAAATGGAATCAGATATAAAATAATAAATTATTGGGGAAAAGCTGGGAGATAAGATGAAAGCAAGATAGATCTGCGGTATTTGGAGTTGAAATAAATATATTATGAAAAGTAACCCAAACGTGTCAGTCTCCATCGCCGTCAATCCTCTCATATCTCTCACAACGTGCCAAAACTTAAACTCCTCTGACACAGATAATAGAATCTGAGTGTATTTCTTTGTTGAGGTTACATATTTTTTTACATGTAAAGATGCAAGATGACATCTTGAATATTGTAATGAAACAGGCAGTGAGCAGGTTTCGAACCCTCAACCTTCTAGCCCGAAGTACAGTGCGCTGTACTTCGACTGTGTCCCAAAAGCATGCTCAAGCGGCAGTCGGTATCCGCGCTTATAAACCCAGGGTAGTTACAATATAATTACGTCCCAGATCCGCACATTCTACACTTCAAACGAGCCTCAAATTAATTGACTAGCTTGAAAAGCATGAATAAATTAAGTATCTAATCATCTGCAATAGGATTTAATCTCTTTCTCTCTCAATATTGTGGATCATGTACTCTGTAAGACTTTCCTGTAATTTCAACAGTAAAACACTGTGGGATGCACAGTATAATAGCATACATTTGTTTTACAGCATTCATGCTGTAGATTGCACTGCATTCTGGGTAAAATGCTGAAAAATAATGTTATCAACTGTAATTCAGTAGCCTCCTGTAAAAATTACTCTAACATACTGTATTTTTTTACAGTAATAGCTTATGTCTACTGTAGATTAAAATGATCAGTTTCAGCCGCCAACCTTATGCTGTCGGGTAGGACACATGAAACTCAAGACTATTTTAGTAAATATCTTCTTAAAGCAGCTGTGAAGTGGAAAAATATTTTAAGCAGCGGCTGGGTAGGTAGGTAGGCCTTGTTTATAAGTATATTTATTGCTAGCCATCGCAGCCTCTGAATGCCATAGAGTATACACTGAGCGCACATTCGTGACTGTTATGTGTCCACCATTACAGAGAAAATGGCTTGTTTCTAGCAGTTCAAAAGAGGACCCATATTTTTTCACATTGACGGGCCGCATTTAACTCATAAACCGCTAAAGGTGATGCAAATGACGGGTGCAACATGTTGTATCGAAGTGCCAGCCGAGCTAAGGTGCAGTGCCACTGGTCAGATGTAGCCTAATACAGTGTCGGCGGTGGAAACTAGTAACATGGCAAATTTTCCCCTCCCAGGATTATATAGTATTTCAAGTAGGATAACAGCCTACACAAGAAATAACTCATATTGTTAGCCATCTACAGTTGAAGTTGGAAGTTTACATACACTTAGGTTGATGTCGTTAAAACTCATTTTTCAACCACTCCACAGATTTCATGTTAACAAACTATAGTTTTGTCAAGTCGGTTAGGACATCTACTTTTTGCATGACACAAGTAATTCATCCATCAATTGTTTACAGACAGAATATTTCACTTATAATTCACTATATCACAATTCCAGTGGGTCAGAAGTTTACATACACTAAGTTGACTGTTGACTTTAGAAACTTCTGATAGGCTAATTGACATCATTTGAGTCAATTGGAGGTGTACCTGTGGATGTATTTCAAGGCCTACCTTCAAACTCAGTGCCTCTTTGCTCGACATCATGGGAAAATGTAAAGAAATCAGCCAAGACCTCAGAAAAATAATTGTAGACCTCCACAAGTCTGGTTCATCCTTGGGAGCAATTTCCAAATGCATGAAGTTACCACGCTCATCTGTACAAACAATAGTACGCAAGTATAAACATCTTGGGACCACGCAACACGTCATACCGCTCAGGAAGGAGACGTGTTCTGTCTCCTAGAGATGAACGTACTTTGGTGCGAAAAGTACAAATCAATCCCAGAACAACAGCAAAGGACCTTGTGAAGATGCTGGAGGAAACTGTGCTATTGTGAGGGGTGAAAGTGAGAGAGGAGGCGAAATAGACAAAAGGCATATAGCAAAAATGAATAGATTTAATAGAACGACGGCAATACACAATAAAAGACAATAACCCGCGAGGGGTGAACACAAACAGACAAAGCTAAATAGTAGTGACCATCAGGGTGTTGCTACCATCTTCCCATGACCGCCGGTTAGAACGCCGGCGAGGATGAGCGCTGGAGAGGAGGAGGGACCGCAGCTCTGCGCAGGGCATTCATTACAGTACCCCCCTCCCTAGGCACGGCTCCTGATGTCGCCGCTTGCCGGCGCCCCGGACGACCCCGAGAGCGAGGAGCTGGCCGATCCGGACAGCGTGCATGGAACTCTGTAGTAAGAGATGGGTCGCAGATGTCCACCGCCCGAACCCAGCTGCGCTCCTATCCCGCCCAGTCCACCAAGTACAGGATCCGACCCTGCCGTAGCCGAGAGTCCAGCACCTTCTCCACCCTATACGCCAGACACCCAGCTACCTCCGTTGGGGGTGGAGGCGCCACTACAGGTCCGGACCCTCCTAGTGGACCAGGAACCACCGGCCTGAGGAGAGAGACATGGAAAGAGGGAGATAGGTTAGTGTAAGGTGGTGTCAATCTCAACCTATAGGTGACCTCATTCACTCTCTAGAGGACCATGAATGGTCCCACATACCGGGGCTCAAGCTTATGGCAGGGCAAGCGGAGCTGGAGGTTCCTCGTGGACAGCCATACAGTGGGGAGAACAAGTATTTGATACACTGCCGATTTGGCAGGTTTTCCCACTTACAAAGCATGTAGAAGTCTGTAATTTTTATCATAGGTACTCTTCAACTGTGAGTGACGGAATCTAAAACAAATGTCCAGAAAATCACATTGTATGATTTTTAAGTAATTCATTTGCATTTTATTGCATGACATAAGTATTTGATACATCAGAAAAGCAGAACTCTGGTCTGATGAAACAAAAATAGAACTGTTTGGCCATAATGACCATTGTTATGTTTGGAGGAAAAAGGGGGAGGCTTGCAAGCCGAAGAACACCATCCCAACTGTGATGCACGGGGGTGGCAGCATCATGTTGTTGGGGTGCTTTGCTGCAGGAGGTACTGGAGCACTTCACAAAATAAATGGCATCATGAACAATTATGTGGATATATTGAACCAACATCTCAAGACATCAGTCAGGAAGTTAAAGCTTGGTCGCAAATGGGTGTTACAAATGGACAATGACCTCAAGCATACTTGGGGTAATTTTAGTAAATATCTTCTTGAAGCAGCTGTGAAGTGGTAGAATATTTTCAGCAGCTGCTGGGTAGGTACCTTGCCTTGTTTATAAGTATATTTATTGCTAGCCAACGTTGAACTACTGCACGCTTCCTTAGCTAACCTAGCTAAATAGCTGGCTAACGTTTGCTCTAAATTGCACCTAAATATCTAGCTGTGCGACCTCAAAAAACATTGTGTATTGTGATTATAGGCTATATTGCAGCCTCTGAATACCATAGAGAATACACTGAGAGCACATTCGTGACCGTTATGTGTTATGTGTCCACCATTACTACAGACAAAATGGCTTGTTTCTAGCAGTTCAAAAGAGGACCCATATTTTTTCAGATTGACAGGCCGCATTTTACTCTGCTAAAGCTGATGCGAATGACCAGTGCACCATGTTGTATCGAGGTGCCTGCCGAGCTAAGGTGCAGTGCCACTACCTGCCCCTCCCAACGGTTACTTACTTTACCTGCTGCTCCCCCTATGGACATTTCACCCCCGACTGAATTTTACTATGCCCCCACCCCATTGACATTCATCACTGCTGCAGTTGTTAATACAGTATGTATACATTATTATTTATTTTTGTATTATTATTTGTATTGTTTTATTTCACTTTATCTCCACACCCTCTAATTTAGTTTGACTGCTGCTCCCCCTATGGTCAATGTCCACCCCAAATGGACATTAATTTATTCATCACTGCTACTGTTGTATAAAAGTACTATTTCTATTTTTCTTATCACCATTTTCATTGTTTTATTTCACTTAGTCCTGCATGTTGGAGCTCGGAGCTCTGAATCTTCAGATCTAGGATTGTACCCAATCCCAATTTACTCTCCGTCTCAGTCTCCCTCTCTCTCTCTGTCTCTTTCTCCCCCACAGCCTACACGCACAGGCACACAATATAGTTTTTACATTAGTGTTGTAATGATTCTCTTATTTGGTTACATATGTGTTAACTTCTTGTTACTTCTATTGTCAATTATTTTATTAATTCGTTTTTTATGTTGTTACCAATTTGAATAAATGTATTTTATGTACACATGTATTGTTTTTCTTACATTTAGATTTCAGCTAGAATTTCACTGTAAATTTACAGCATTATAATGGTGTAAATGTAAAGGGAAAAGTTTAACAGTGTACCTACTGAGAAGGAATAAGGAAGTAATTGAAAATATTGTCAGAAAATTGCCAATAATTGGTAGGAAGGAGTCACATTTAGTTTGGTGAGTTGTCATTATGCCTTCATTCTAATGTACATTTATACCGTCTGTTCTTTGTTTTGTGTAAAAAAAAAACTATTACAAAAGTAAACAGGTGATTCCATCTCTGGTTTGGTTTTTGGTAAATTGCATTGTTTTTGTAGCGTTAGTAGTAGTAAGGGGGGATACCTAGTCAGGCCTAGTACTATACAGTACACAGAAAATAAGGAAGACGACAAAGACTAAAAACTACACAAAACTTTAAACTAACATATAGGACCAATAACTAGTACTCATCATTATTATGAAAAAAGCTACATGACACAAAGCCTTAAACGTGAATGTCAAAATAAATTGAATTTCCCCTTTAATCCATGCTATACAGTTCTAGCATAGCAACAATATTATAAATATTTTTTGAATAAAAACAGTTTCATAAAGAATTGAAATAGCAGTAGCTGTATGAATAAAAATGTTAGCACATATTTGTATTCAAAAAGCCAATAACATATTCTAAAGAGCTCATATCTGTGAAAGTTATCTTAACTGCCTAGCCTACTTCTGAGTGATAGTCTTGTGAGACAGACAAATACTCAGATAATTCATGTTTAATTGAACATGGTATCAACAAAGTAAAAACTAATTAAAAGAAAAGCCTAGGAAATCAACAATTAATGTCCTGTGGAAAGAAATATACACAATGGATAGTGGTACAAGATAATGTAGGCCTAATTCCCCTGTCGATTAAGCCTGTCCTCTGGCAGACGTACGTGATAACATTCCCTTTCCATCAATATGAAAATAATCCCCTCACCTTTCTCATTAAAGTTATGATAATCATTTCTGAAATGTTCAGAAAAGACAATTATCTTTTGTATGAGTTGAGCAAAGGGGAGGTGAAGTAATACATTTGGAGGAAAACTAATCGGAGAGTGACTGTTAAGGTGACATAAAGCGTGCTAAATTATTAAAATGTACATAATCAGTCAGCGCTCGGCCACATCACGCCATGAACGTGAACCCATAGAGGACACCCACATCCTTCAATAAAGCAAAGCAGCGTGGCTACTTCGGCAGCAGGCAGGGCCATGAGCACGCCGGAAACTGCTGCGCAATGGTGAAAAATGTCTCTCTGACATCTCAGCGGCAAGGCGACGCTCGTCCCTGCAGGAGATTCTAAATGAACAAGAATCAAACGAAAAACACGGCTGCACGGCGAGTTTAAAGTCTCATCAAGCCACAGTTGGACGTTACCCCACCCCTCAGAAACAGGAGCGCTGTATTTTCATTAAAGCCAAAAGGGATTCGGCAGAACTCGAAGTCCTTTTTCCTCAAAGCGCAAAAAAAAAATGTTTTTTCATCATAGGTATATATTCCTCCATCTCTCCACTGTGAAAGAGACACCAGGGGGTTATGATTAAGATGGGCTCACGTCTGTGCAGTTTCAGGAGAGGAAAGAACATCCGAGCTCACTGCAGGAGCTCAGCATTAGCTTCCTAGGAGTTATAAGCCACATTCTCATTAACAGTGAATGTGGTACGTGCGAGGTGTCAAAGACAAGGACATGCCAGTACTTCAGTCAGGGAGCAAATCTGGAGCATGTACAGTGTGTGTGTGTGGGGGGGGGGGGGGGGGGGGGGGCATCTATTTTGTGAAGTGCACTAAAGCACCCCCACAACATGATGCTGCCACCTCCGTGCTTGCAAGCCTCCCCCTTTTTCCTCCAAACATAACTATGGTCATTATGGCCAAACAGTTCTATTTTTGTTTCATCAGACCAGAGGACATTTCTCCAAAAAGTACAATCTTTGTCCCCATGTGCAGTTGCAAACCGTAGTCTGTTGGGATTGATTTGCACTTTTCGCACCAAAGTACGTTCATCTCTAGGCTGCGTGGTCCCATGGTGTTTATACTTGCGTACTATTGTTTGTACAGATGAACGTGATACATTCAGGTGTTTGGAAATTGCTCCCAAGGATGAACCAGACTTGTGAAGGTCTACAATTTTTTTCTCTGAGGTCTTGGCTGATTTATTTTCCATGACGTCGAGGAAAGAGGCACTGAGTTTGAAGGTAGGCCTTGAAATACATCCACAGGTAAAAATTTAACAAATGTTTCTGTTATTAATCAATTATTCATCATCATGGAAGCAAGAATAAATTTTTTGTTTGTCGCTGGCTCATTTCATAGCATGTTTTCCTGTATTGAATAACCCATTTAGTATAAACCTTAATAATGTTCTAGTTGATTGCCGTATAAATGTTACAAGTAGAAAAAAGACAAGCAAGTTACTAATTGGTACACATCATTGTCATGACCGAGTGGCGCAGAGGTCTATGGCATGGGCTATATCACAACCAGCCGTGATCGGGAATCCCATAGGGTGGCGCACAATTTCCCCAGCTTCGTTCGGGTTAGGGGAGGGTTTGGCCGGGGTAGGACGTCATTGTAAATAAGCATCTGTTCTTAATTGACTTGCTTAGTTAAATAAAGGTTCAATAAAATAAAAACAAATCATTGTCATTACCACAGAGTTTGGAAATCTCTGCATCCACATCTCTATGGCCAGACACAAAACGACAGGGGAGTGTGTCTGAAATATGAATATGATCTGTGAACCTGTCGACGAATGCAACAACTGTAAAGACATCTATTTTACCTTGATGGGATAAAGCTTGTGTAAGGGGCCTCTTAGTGTGTCAAAAGATGTCATGTAATATAAGAGAGATTAAGTAAAGCTACAGTATGGAGATAAATTGTTGGCTCACTGACAAACTCACTTGCCTGCATACATTTGCCCACATCCTCACCCACCTCTCCGAACTGAGCTATACCCTCAGCTGCAATATCATCCTAACTATTAATCAACAAAAAAGGAGGAGCAGGATTAAGAGAGAAAATATCATACTGTACCTCAAGACTGGAGGTATGGAGTTCCCCCGCACCTCAGAAGCTGTGCTCCCAGGCAGGTTGCCAGAGGCAATCCTTTCTAATGAGCACAGAATGAGCGAAGGTCGGCAACTTGAAAACAAAGGCAGAAAAAAAGATTTTTCATTTCAAAATATTTCAAAAAACATTTTTGCTTTTAAAACAGCATATGATCTGATGCATTATTGATGACAAGTTGAAGTCGGAAGTTTACATACACCTTCGCCAAATACATTTAAACTCAGTTTATCACAATTCCTGAAATGTTGTCCTAGTAAAAATTCCCTGTCTTAGGTCAGTTAGGATCACCACTTTATTTTAAGAATGTGAAATATCAGAATAATAGTAAAGATAATAATTTATTTAAGCTTTTATTTCTTTCGCACCAAAGTACGTTCATCTCTAGGCTGCGTGGTCCCATGATGTTTATACTTGCGTACTATTGTTTGTACAGATGAACATGATACATTCAGGTGTTTGGAAATTGCTCCCAAGGATGAACCAGACCTGTGGAGGTCTACAATTTTTTTTCTGAGGTCTTGGCTGATTTCTTTTGATTTTCCCATGATGTCGAGCAAAGCAGTGAGGCACTGAGTTTGAAGGTAGGCCTTGAAATACATCCACAGGTACACCTCCAATTGACTCAAATTATGTCAATTAGCCCATCAGAAGCTTCTAAAGCCATGACATAATTTTCTGGAATTTTCCAAGCTGTTTAAAGGCACAGTCAACTTAGTGTATGTAAACTTTTGAACCACTGGAATTGTGATATAGTGAATTATATGTGAAATAATCTGTCTGTAGACAATTGTTGGAAGAATTACTTGTGTCATGCACAAAGTAGATGTCCTAACCGACTTGTCAAAACTATAGTTTGTTAACATGAAATCTGTGGAGTGGTTGAAAAATGAGTTTTAATGACTTAAACCTAAGTGTATGTAAACTTCCAACTTCAACTGTAGCATGTAGCCCAGTGGTTAAAGAGGTGGACCCGCAATCACCATTTCAAATCCCTGGTCTGAAAAATTTGTCCAAATTTTATCCTGGAATCATAGATGAATTAGGGGATAAACCAGAAGACACATTTCTATTGGCTATGGATAATGAAGTAATCGCCTTCTACCTCTGTCTAAAGGTAATGGAGCTACATATCCTGGACTCACCTGTACTCCGTCCACCTGGCTCTACAATATAAGCTGGTCCATTGTTCACAATACACCTACATGGTAAAAATACCAAGATGCATTACCTACAGATAACATGATTGCATGTGCAAATTTCACACATGGTACGCAGCTAACAGCAAATTCTCAATCAATGATGCCTCTAAACCCCACCTTTGTTTCATTCAGATTTGATGCTTGGCTTAGTTTATCCATCATGATACAAACTGTTCCAGGTAAGTGAAAATGTCAGCATGCAGTACAACCAATATTTAAAACTAACTTGCTCACGGGCCCAACGGTAGCAGAATGTTTTGAGGATGTGAACCCAGCAGCTCTCTAGTTGTCAAATCAATTCCGCCTGTTTTTTCCAGCACCCAGCCCGGGATTAGAACTGGCCACCTTTCGGCTACAGGCCCAACTCCTTTATCCCACACCAGTACAGTATGGGTTGTTGCCTGACTGGTTTCAGAGATGAAGAGAAAAATAATAAAACATGAGTTGATCTGACAAAATGCTATGCAGACATATCATTATTATGATGTAGAACAGGGGTATTCAACTCTTACCCTATGAGGTCCGGAGCCTGCTGGATTTCTGTTCTGCCTGATAATTAACTGCACCCACCTGGTGTCCCAGGTCTAAATCAGTCTCTGATTAGAGGGGAATAATGAAAAAAACAGTGGAACTGGCTTCAAGGTCCAGAGTTTAGCTTGAGGGATGTAGAAGAACGATTTACATGCAGTTGTAGTCAGCAGCAGTCGAAAGAGAGATCCTCTGCCTCTGATTGTTCTGAGTTACTGCCAGACTGAGCAAAACAGAGATAGTATGTAATGATTAACTAGGCTATTGAATCACTAAGACTTATTATACATAATTTATTATAAATAATTCATGCATCCCTCCTCTCTGTCAGCAACAGCCTTCCGCACGGCAAGTGCTACCGGAGCGCCAAGTCTGGGAGCAAAAGGATCCTGAACGGCTTCTACCCTCAAGCCATAACACTGCTGAACAGTTAATCAGATGGATACTTGGACTATTATCATTGACCCTCTTTTTTTGCACTGGCGTTCTTGCACTGGCTCTAACCACACACTCACACATACTACACTGACACTCAAACACACACACACACAGACACACACACACACACATACACACACTCACACACACATGCATACTGATGACACACATACACAGTCTTGTACAACTAACCTTGTAGGGACACAAAATTCCTATTTTCCCTAACCCCTAACCCTAACCCTAACCCTTACCCTAAAACCTAACCTTAACACTAATTATAACCTTAACCCTAAACCCCCTAGAAATAGCATTTGACCTTGTGGGGACTAACAACAAAATGTCCAATTCTTGTTTGTTTACTATTATTGTGGGGACTTCTGATCCCCACAACTATAGTTAAACATGTCCACACACACACACACACGCACGCACGCACACACACACACACACACACAGACACACACACTTTGGATGGTGTATCAATACACTCAGTCACTTTAAAGATACAGGCGTCCTTCCTAACTCAGTTGCCGGAGAGGAAGGAAACCGCTCAGGAATTTCATCGTGAGGCAAATTGTGACTTTAAAACAATCACACCACAATTGTAGTTATTCCACAATATTTGACAGAGTGAAAAGAAGGAAACCTGTACAGAATACAAATATTCCAAAACATCCATCCTGTATCTCAAGACATCAAAACATTTGGCAAAGCCATTCACTTTTTGTCCTGAATACAAAGTGTTATGTTTGAGGCAAATCCAATACAACACATCACAGAGTACCACTCTAAATGTTTTCAAGCATGGTGGTGGCTGCATCATGTTATGGGTATGCTTGTCATCGGCAAGGACTAGGGATTATTTTATTTTTTTAAGTAACGGAATAGAGCTAAGCACAGACAAAGTCCTTGAGGAAAACCTGGTTCAGTCTGCTTTCCACCAAACACTGGGAGACAGATTCACCTTTCAGCAGGACAGTAACCTAAAACACAAGGCTAAATATACACTGGAGTTTGCTTAGCAAGACAACAATGAATGTTCCTAAGTGGCCTAGTTACAGTTTTGAATTAAATCGGCTTGAAAATCAAAAACTAGCTGTAATTGCTGCCAAAGTTGATTTTAACATGTATTGACTCAGGGTTGTGAATACAAACATTTCTAAAACAATTCTAAAATCATGTTTTTACTTTGTCATTATGGGGTATTGTGTGTAGATGGGTGAGAATACATCTATTTCATAAATGTTGAATTCAGGCTGTAACAACAAAATGTGGAATAATTCAAAGGGTCTGAATACTTTCTAAAGGCACTGTAGTTTGCAACAGCACAGGTTTGTATGAACCTTGCTGTTTGCCACTCAGACTTCGGCAACAATGTTACAAAATATGAATTCAATCTCCCCTGCCATAGAGCGCTAACGGTGTCAGCTAGCCATTTTTCTTACCTGGCTAAAGCATGCAGCAGCATCATTAATATGAATATAAATGTCAATGCAATACAGCTGAAACAAATTAAAAAGGAATGTTGCTGTCATTTCAGTATTTGATGTGACTGGGTTAGCTTTTGTTAGCGGTTGTTTTTTAAAAATGTCTCTTTTCCCTCTGGGGTAGGTGTAGAACCCTTATGTTTTTTTGCCTTCACTGGTGATATGCAGCGTTTCTATGATATGGTGTATCTATGGAAATGTGTTTGCTAAGATGTAACTAGGAGTGAAAGCTATTCTGGCTGTGACCTTTCTATAGAATGTGGTTCCTAAGCATTTTGTGTCATTGGAGACACAGACCAGCATGAAAGATATTTGGAGCACTCTGTTAATAGATGCAGGCTAAAGGATTATCTTATTGGTAACAGTTATTCAGTATATAAACCACATGTAAGCGCTCATTCAGGGTTCCTATTACAAGCTACACTCACCTGGTGGTTTGTCTAGGGAAACTGGATCCGTCTAATAATAAATGTTTGTGTCAACTCTTTGATTGAGCATTGTATTTTCCATCTCACATCTTAGTTCCTCCAATACCAGAGAAATAATAATTTCAACTGGATATACAGTACCAGTCAAAAGTTTGGACACACCTACTCATTCAAGGGTTTTCTTTATTTTTACTATTTTCTACATTGTAGAATAATAGTGAAGACATCAAAACAATGAAATAACATTTTATATTTTATATTCTTCAATGTAGACACTCTTTGCCTTGATGACAGCTTTGCACTCTCTTGGCATTCTCTCAACCAGCTTCACCTGGATTGCTTTTCCAACAGTCTTGAAGGAGTTCCCACATATGCTGAGCACTTGTTGGCTGCTTTTCCTTCACTCTGCGGTCCAGCTCATCCCACAGCCCTTACACAGCCTGGAGGTGTGATGGGTCATTGTCCTGTTGAAAAACAAATGATAGTCCCACTAAGCGCAAACCAGATGGGATGGCGTATCGCTGCAGAATGCTATGGTAGCCATGCTGGTTAAGTGTGCCTTGAATTATAAATAAATCACAGAGAGTGTCACCAGAAAAGCACCCTAACACCATCCCACCTCCTCCTACATGCTTCACGGTGAGAACTACACATGCGGAGATCATCCGTTCACCTACTCTGCATCTCACAAAGACACGGCGGTTGGAACCAAAAATAAAATAATTGGGCTCATCAGACCAAAGGACAGATTTCCACCGGTCTAATGTCCATTGCTCGTGTTTCTTGGCCCAAACAAGTCTCTTCTTCTTATTGGTGTCCTTTAGTAGTGGTTTCTTTGCAGCAATTCGGTCCATGAAGGCATGATTCACGCAGTCTCCTCTGAACAGTTGATTTTACAATGTGTCTGTTATTTGAACTCTGTGAAGCATTTATTGGGCTGCAATTTCTGAGGCTGGTAACTCTAATGAACTTATCCTCTGCAGCAGAGGTATCTCTGGTTCTTCCTTTCCTGTGGCGGCCCTCATGAGGGCCAGTTACATCATAAGGCTTGATGGTTTTTGCGACTGCACTTGAAGAAACTTCAAAGTTCTTTAAATTTTCCGTACTGACTGACCTTCATGTCTTAAAGTAATGATGGACTGTCGTTTCTCTTTGTTTATTTGAGCTGTTCATGCCATAAAATGGTATTTTACCAATTATGGCTATCTTCTGTATACCACCCCTACCTTGTCACAACAGAACGGCTCAAACGCATTAAGAAGGAAATAAATTCCACAAACCAACTTTTAACAAGGCTGACGCGTTAATTGAAATGCATTCCAGGTGACTACCTCATGAAGGTGGTTGAGAGAAAGCCAAGTCTGCAAAGCTGTCATAAAGGCAAAGCCCTCATGAGGTGGCTACTTTAAAGAATCTCAAATATAAAATGTTTTTTGATTTGTTGAACACTTTTTTCATTACTACAGGATTCCATATGTGTTAAATTTGACAGTTTTGATGTCTTCACTATTATTCTACAGTGTAGAAAATAGTCAAATTAAAGAAAAAACCTTGAATGAGTAGGTGTGTCCAAATGTTTGACTGGTACTGTATATACATAGCCA
Source organism: Thymallus thymallus (assembly GCA_023634145.1). Classification (NCBI taxonomy): domain Eukaryota; kingdom Metazoa; phylum Chordata; class Actinopteri; order Salmoniformes; family Salmonidae; genus Thymallus; species Thymallus thymallus. The sequence continues at coordinate 13,261,305 of CM042422.1, forward strand.
CAGGAAGTAGGGGTGCTGAAGCATCCCCTGAAAAATCAGAATAGAAAAATAATATTTAAAAAATGAACAAACATTCTCAAAAGATCTGCACTGGGTCTTTACTAGTCCTGTATTATTGGACCGATTAAAAAAATATATATATATATATCTTCCTGCGTCTATGCATATATCCCACCTTGTTTAGTAAAGGGTTCTTTAATCTCGTCAAAAGAACCAAAAGGTTCCATATAGAACCCCGAAGAAACCCTTTTTCATAGAGTGTAGCTGAGCCACAAAGGGCAGCACATGAACACAGAGAGACTACATTGATAAAGGTAGGTAGTGGGTGAAAATATCAACCAGAAATGCAATCAAAGTGGAGGAGAGGTCTTTTTAATGTGGAGGTAAGAGGTGCTTTAGACCTGGAGGATTCATTGGACTGGTAGTAGAGAGAGCAAAGGCCTCTGGGTATGATGGTCAGGACTGGCAAGAGTGCTGATATCGCAATAACAACACTGTAAAATTAACATTGTTTATTCATAGTTTTCAGGCATGTTGAGAAAGGAAAATGTAGTGTTTTGATGTACTTTTGAATTACACATCTGAACTGGTGTGTTTGAATGAAATAAAAAAAATATTGGCATGGGGAAGATAAAAAGTGTGACACATCCTGTCTGTTTATTATGGTCCACTACTGTGCATTTGGCTGTAAATAAATTAGTTACCATCACACAATTTGCAGAGTTCTATGTCGAAGCTGAAGTGCTGCACACGTGAGTGTGACCAAAATTGAAGGCTTATAAAAGAACGAAGGAGAGAGTTACACAAAGAATGAAAGAACTATGCACTTATTGAGGCAGCAGAGTGAGATATTGAAAGTGGCTTCCACATATCTCTCAAGTCGCTCAAAGTGACTTTTGAACAGGGCCCAATGAATTCAGGAGCAAATAAAGCTGAGGATTTACAAATTTAACTCCTAGTCGCATGACAATTTGTGCAAATGTTTAATAATCTGCCCTGGCATAAAGCAATATTCAGTACAAATAGGATTCCTTATTCTTTGCAATGAACATGATAGTAATGCGGGGGACATTGAACGGCATACAAATTACATTGGGCTACCAAAGTAAACCCTAGTGCCCATGAGGGACATACACACATACAGAGAAGTTATTTTCTTTACGTAGAAAGTGCTAAGTGCTACTGCGAGGTAATGTAAGCAAACTGAAAAAGTGCTTGGTGTGGTTTCACTATTGTTAAAAAAGAACTACCCGCATTTTCTCCCAATACAGTTGTATTATACGCATATCTACATCTACATCAAACGTAAACAATACAAATGCAAACAAATATATCTTTACAGCTCTATAGAGAATTCCTGAGTCAGAGGATAGGCTATATTGAATGCACACTTTACCCTGCAAGTACACAATGGAAGGCTCTCGACTCTGTATTGCACTCAATGCATAAGTGGGGCACGCCATTCTAAGAGGATAACATAAAAATATCCACAGTATGGTCCTGGAAGACTGATAGGGATCTGGTCAAAAGTAGTGCACTATATCTATCTATCTATATATATATATATATATATATATTTATTTTACAATTTAACATTTATTTAACTAGGCAAGTCAGTTAAGAACACATTTTTACTTACAATGACGGCCTACCTACAGGGACAGCCATAGTAGTACAGCGCCCCTGGAGCAAATTAGGGTTAAGTGCCTTGCTCAAGGACACCGACAGGTTTTGACCTTGTCGATGTGGGAATAGGGTGCCATTTGGGAAGCATTAAGGGAATAGGCTGCCATTTGGGAAGCATTAAGGGAATAGGGTGCCATTTGGGAAGCATTAAGGGAATAGGGTGCCATTTGGGAAGCATTAAGGGAATAGGGTGCCATTTGGGAAGCATTAAGGGAATAGGGTGCCATTTGGGAAGCATTAAGGGAATAGGGTGCCATTTGGGAAGCATTAAGGGAATAGGGTGCCATTTGGGAAGCATTAAGGGAATAGGGTGCCATTTGGGAAGCATTAAGGGAATAGGCTGCCATTTGGGAAGCATTAAGGGAATAGGGTGCCATTTGGGAAGCATTAAATGTTTCATCAGTAGCCAGTGAAACAATTGCAACAACAATTGTAAGAGAATGTCAAGGGGCAACATAGTAGCATGTGTTGACCTTTGAGGAAGAGCTGTTTCCTAGCCATGTCATTTGGCAAACATGACAAGGTCTGAGGAAAATCTGTGTTTCACCACACCAAACCACGATTAAGTGTGGCTGTTTTTCATCATGATAAAACAATTCCAGAAAATAACTGCATGGACAAAATCTACACATTGATGAAGCAGGTAGACCAATAACTTACCATTAATTTACTTGCCATTATTTCGCTCTGCAATTGCATTATATATGTTATTTACGATTAACATTTGCCTAATAACATACTATAATATTATTCTGACAGATGGCACAAGTAAAACCAACAAAAGCAATCTACAAGCTTAGACCTGAGATATACAGCGCTAGGTGCTGTTCAGTGATGGAATATGAGGTGAATGTTGGGACTCAGACGCTCTCTGGTACAGGTGAGTTCCGAGCTTCCATGGGCATTTCGTCGGACACACCCACTTTGTTGTCATAAGTAGCATGGTTGTCCTCCTCATGTTGGTACCTTGCAAAGTTGACAAAGACCTGGGGATGAAGACAAGGGTGGTTTGAGTAGATGTGGATAGGAGGTCCTTGCATGTCACATGCACACACAAATATGTTCATATGAATGGGTTTCAGTTTAGTTAGTTTGTAGTTGGTTTGGATTTCTGAATTATATAAAAATGTAAACCGAAAGTCAATCCACGTATCCCATCTGCTCATTCTAATGACATTTTAACAAAACATGTTTCTATGATGTATCTTTAAATGTCTTACACTCCACTGTGAAATGAGACCAAAGGCATCCTGATAATGCCCCCCCCCCCCCCCCAAAACAATATTTACAACAATTTATTTATTAACCTTGGTCTACATAACAGGGTCTTTATTAACCTTGGTCTACATAACAGGGTCTTTATTAACCTTGGTCTACATAACAGGGTCTTTATTAACCTTGGTCTGCATAACAGGGTCTTTATTTACCTTGGTCTACATAACAGGGTCTTTATTAACCTTGGTCTACATAACAGGGTCTTTATTAACCTTGGTCTACATAACAGGGTCTTTATTAACCTTGGTCTACATAACAGGGTCTTTATTTACCTTGGTCTACATAACAGGGTCTTTATTAACCTTGGTCTACATAACAGGGTCTTTATTAACCTTGGTCTACATAACAGGGTCTTTATTAACCTTGGCATAACAGGGTGGGAAAACAACGGTAAAAGCTTGGATTCATCAGGTAAAGTATCAAGAAAATAAGGAAGCAAAATAAAACAGAATATAATATATTTTAAGATATGAAGTAACTTTATATGTATAGGCCTAAGAGGAAATTGGGGATTGCCAGATTGTATAACAAATCCCATGTCTCGGATCAACCTGACTAATATTATGCCATACTATCTGAGGGAACGAGTGTAGCCACTTAAGCGGGGATTGTTTCTGCAGTGAAACAACAGTTTACAGGGGATGTTTACTCTTCACCGCCTAGTCCATTAGGTGCTGCCTATGAAATATATATCTTTCTCAACAGTTACAGCCTATAAAATAATGCCACACAATATGCGTACGGTCACTTTCGAGGCATAGAACAAGTGCCCTTTAATTTCCTTTCGGTAGCAAAGATAGACAAAAGGAGGAATGATTAAAACAAAAACAAAAAACTTCCACCACCCACTACCCCTCCTCAGCTCTTCCTCCTCCAGTTATCTTCTGAATCCCCGGTGGAATCAAATTCACTCTTCTAACTTCAGCGTCAAAGATAAAGCCCATACTCTGTTTTTATCAGCCTGGTGTGTTTCATTTGAGATGAAAGGGGAGGGTTCCGCCAATTTTCCCGATCTGTTCCGGTGTCAGATAATGTCGGCCATTTTAATTGGAACTAGAAAGTCTTTGTTCGAGACTCAAGAGAAACGTCAGACGGGACGGTAGGTATGTGATACCTTTGATGGAGGAGGATCCTGGGTGTAAGATCCTGTTGAAACACACTTACTGTTAAATTGGGGAGGACTAGTGCTGTGAATAACCGTACTGCTGGGCTCTTTGGGATTTTGAGAGTGACAGACTAAAGTTTAGCAAGAGCCACAGGTTCCTTACAAATAATGGCTGACAAAACGGTTTTCTATAACTTGACCATTGACATTTTATTAAGGAGGGAATGAGGAAGTGGAAAAACAACAACAATGCATTTCTCCATGCCTATCTTCAACTCTACCTATCAGAGGATTATTACCCCATATGCCATTGGTTGGATACAGTAGTTTGACAGCTCTTTATAAAACAGTTTGTATGGATCCTGGATGTTGATATGTGGGATTGGTGGGACAACAAAATACCATGATGTGTTGATGTTAGAATTCCATTGTCCCACAGCCCAGGCTGGAAATTCAAACTTTATCTCTCTTGGGAAAAAAGTTATTTTCCCATGATACTATTTGGTTTGCAACATTTGTTTGCCTCTGTAACCTGTGAAACAATGCATCATGCCAGTAGGCTAGCTAGCCCAAGAATGAAGGTTGAACTAATAATTCACCATTCACCAACCGTATTCATTTTCAGGGCAGTGAGGCCTATAGGATATTTATTAAATCATTATTTATTTATGTTCTTGTCTCTCATCACCATTGAATCTCTGCTAGCTAACTACATGCCAATAATTTGTTTAGCATAGCAACGTTTAATGAATAGAATTATTCGAATTAACGACTGGGTCAAAACATGTGAAAGAACTAATGACCAGATCACTTGGGTATCAACTTCAGAATGCAAAAGTTATCTAATGCGGACCTGGAGGCAAGGGAAATAATGGCTGTGAGTGGCCATCGGTGTGACAGCTCGCTAAAGAGTTATTGGCAGCCTAACATGGAGACAGCGCTAAAGAGCCATTTTAGCTGAGTGGGACGTCCCATTCTCTGCCAAAGTAGAGGAAGCACTGGCTGGCACCAACCACCAGCCCTTGGCTTCGCTTCGGGCCTCAGAACAGCCCTTGTTGGGAGTTGTCACACGATAATTTCTGGGTTTTCAAGCAGTATTACTTAAATATACTATATAATGCTCTCTGCGAAAACTATATAATACACAGACCACGTATTGGAACACTTTTATAGGTTGATTACTGCATTGTATGTGTGCAACTGTGCATGTAATTTTTTCAAATACTAGCAGTTCATACGGCACATACAGTAATAACATCTCTTCCCCCACTGTACTAGCTACAAACATGTTCCTCCAATCACCTCTAATCTCCTAAGCATTAGTTTATTATAACTTAGACTTCATGCTCCGGTGCTCGTGACTGACATTTTGTTAATAACAGATGGGAACGGGTATTAACTATGGCATTTGGGTGTTTATTAGATGGCCGCCGACGCGTAGCAAGGAGAAGGACTCTGATGCGCTCATTTAACCTCGCCGCCGTGGTCGGTGGAGTCCCCGTGCGACACGCGCCTCAGTGCACGTTTTAAATACAGGCCATCCCGGTCCACGTCAGCTATATGCTAGATTGTTCCGTTGTCTTTGAAATGCTCTCTGTAGTGTGTGGTGCAAAATAACTTTTGTTCATGGACATACAGTAGATGTAGGTGTCCATGTATAAGGGACATAGCAGCTGCATCAGTTTTTACTACTCATTCTCAGACACTAGGTAAGCCTTTCTTTTCCATGAAGGGGAAGATACTGTACCTCTGAAAATAGTACCTAAGTTGATTTTGTATTTATAATGTGTGCATACTTAGTTATAGAGAAACAATGAACAAGTGGCGGAAAAAAACGCAAATGTGCATTAGATCAAGGTTTCCCAAAATCCGTTCTGGTCCCCCCCCCCCATAAGCTGCATTAAATGAGTCTTTCTCAGTATGGGAGAGTCTAGTACTGTATGTTGATATGTATTGCTTACTGTATACATTTTTACAAAACAGTACATAATAGCCTATGAAGTATCATTAGTACACAGTGGCCGTGTCTGAATACCTGTACTACAATTAAGTGTTATACAGTTGAGGTTGGAAGTTTACATACACCTTAGCCAAATACATTTAAACTCAGTTTTTCACAATTCCTGACATTTAATACTAGTAAAAATGTCCTGTTTTAGGTCAGTTAGGATCACCACTTTATTTTAAGAATGTGAAATGTCAGAATAATAGTAGAGACATTGATTTATTTGAGCTTTTTTTCTTTCATCACATTCCCAGTGGGTCAGAAGTTTACATACACTCAATTAGTATTTGGTAGCATTGCCTTTAAATTGTTTAACTTGCGTTAAACATTTCGAGTAGCCTTCCACAAGCTTCCCACAATAAGTTGGGTGAATTTTGGCCCATTCCTCCTGACAGAACTGGTGTAAGTGAGTCAGGTTTGTAGGCCTCCTTGCTCGCACATGCTTTTTCAGTTCTGTCCACAAATGTTCTATAGGATTGAGGTCAGGGCTTTGTGATGGCCACTACAATACTTTGACTTTGTTGTTCTTAAGCCATTTTGCCACAGCTTTGGAAGTATGCTTGGGGTCATTGTCCATTTGGAAGACCCATTTGCGACCAAGCTTTAACTTCCTGACTGATGTCTTGAGATGTTGCTTCAATATATCTACATAATTTTCCTTCCTCATGATGCCATCTATTTTGTGAAGTGCATCAGTCCCTCCTGCAGCAAAGCACTCCTACAACATGATGCTGCCACCCCCCGTGCTTCACGGTTGGGATGGTGTTCTTCGGCTTGCAAGCATCCCCCTTTTTCCTCCAAATATTACAATGGTCATTATGGCCAAAGAGTTCTATTTTTGTTTCATCAGACCAGAGGACATTTCTCAAAAAAGTACGATTTCTGTCCCCATGTGCAGTTGCAAACCATTTATGGCGGTTTTGGAGCAGTGGCTTCTTCCTTGCTGAGCGGCCTTTCAGGTTATGTCGATATAGGACTCGTTTTACTGTGGATATAGATACTTTTTTACCTGTTTCCTCCAGCATCTTCACAAGGTCCTTTGCTGTTGTTCTGGGATTGATTTGCACTTTTCGCACCAAAGTACGTTCATCTCTAGGAGACAGAACACGTCTCCTTCCTGAGCGGTATGACGGCTGCCTGGTCCCATGGTGTTTATACTTGTAAACTATTGTTTGTACAGATGAGCGTGGTACCTTCATGCATTTGGAAATTGCTCCCAAAGATGAACCAGACTTGTGGAGGTCTACAATAATTTTTCTGAGGTCTTGGCTGATTTCTTTAGATTTTCCCATGATGTCAGGCAAAGAGGCACTGAGTTTGAAGGTAGGCCTTGAAATACATCCACAGGTACACCTCCAATTGACTCAAATGATGTCAATTAGCCTATCAGAAGGTTCTAAAGCTATGACATCATTTTCTGGAATTTTCCAAGCTGTTTAAAGGCACAGTCAACTTAGTGTATGTAAACTTCTGACCCACTGGAATTGATGGTGAATTATAAATAAAATAATCTGTCTGTTAACAATTGTTGAAAGAATTACTTGTGTCATGCACAAAGTAGATGTCCTAACCGACTTGTTTGTTAACATGAAATCTGTGGAGTGTTTGAAAAATGAGTTTTAATGACTTCAACCTAAGTGAATGTAAACTTCTGACTTCAACTGTATATGTGAACTTTAGAAAATATTGTACGCTTTAAATGCCAGGATGTCATAGTAGTTTCTGCTTTTCATCTAGTAGAATACTGCACAATATTGGGGAAGAGTCGTCATGACAACAGCTGATAATTAGGATGTGCTGTACCAAAATGAAGGAATGTCTGGAATCAACGCAACTGCGCATTAGATGACATATCCTCAATAGAATGAGACTAGTACGTATGCTGATATTTGTTGCTTTACTGCATTTGTTCTGTACTAAAAGGTACATTCTAAATAGTATGCAGTACGATTAGTACACAGTATGTTGTTTTAGTAAGTAGTAGGCAAGACACATTTCGGATACGGACCCTTTCTTTCAATATAGGCATTAACACCACAGACTTAGTGCCGGATCAATATGAATTGTAGTGCGAGCCAGATCATACACGTTGGGCTCTATTTTACCAAACCTAAAGCAATGGTAAACCTTAGCGCAGGCGGTAGCGCTATAGGGGTGTGTCAGATTTGCTTTTGTGTTAGTCCTCTCAAACTTTATATTTTAATAAAGCTTTGGTGATTAAGATTTATTTCTATGAAGTCTCAGGAGCCAAAGCCTTTATCGACAGTCTTGGGGCTCTGTTTGGTATTTAATAAAATAAAATAAGGGGACAAAAATGTTTTTTATGTTTCTAAATACAAAATATACAGGAACCAATTTCACATTAGGCTAATCTTGTTCCATGCGCTTATGGGCAGTGTGCATCACAGCTGGATAGGCTGTGTTTCTGCTGTCAGAATTCATGCCATAAGCAACTGCGTTAGCGGTAAAACCAGCTTTTGGTTTGTCTTAAATATCCCTATCAGCGCTATAGGTTCATGTTTTTAAGGACACACCTCAATTATTTCCACCCCGCCCATCTGAGCGCAAGCGAGCTGATATAAGACAGGTAAATAGCCAAACCTGGCGTTAGGGCTGGAAGATGCCAGTGCGTCAGTTTTTACATGACGAAATTGCAAACTAACATGCGTTTGACACTAGTAGAAAATAGAGCCCTAAAGGTCAGAGCTCTCCTCAATAAATCACCACCTGAAAGGTGACTGTCGAGTTCTTTGGGTTTTTGGCTCAATGTCTGCCTCAACTCGACAAGGCTTGGAGAACAACAGAGGACGCTGTACAACTCAACTCTCATTAAAATAGATTTTCTCCCATTTATTAAACATTTTTGTTTTTCTGATCTCCATCCCCATAGGTGTTATTTATTTTTTTACCCGTTTGTATTTCAGTGCAGTGACCTTATAGCCTGTGTGTGATATATTTACGCTGTGATCTGATAAATGTGGTCCATAGCTGCATTGGCGGACACTTTTTCTTTTTATCTTGTTTTCTCTCTCTCTCTTTCTTTCATTCTTCTTTCCTCTCCTGGCAGGTGCTTTCGAGAGGCTCTCAGGCTGAGGGTTGTTTTTATCTAGGCCTCCTTCCTCCCCCTCCTTTTCTCCCCTAGGATGAGTGGACGGGTGACCTTTGCTGGACCCTCTTAAGGTGCTCTCGTCTACCCAGACCCCTCCACTGCTGTGCTAATGTTCGCCATTGAGGGCGAGGCACACACATCCGATCTCAAGCTTCACACATCCAATAGGAAACGTGTGGCGAGGCAGTTGTCATTCAACAGCAAGTCTAACAGCATTCAGTGTACTAAGTCCTAAAGGACATGTGTTGTATAGATAATGCAAACCTTCAAATCAAATCTAATTTATTGGTCACATACACGTGTTTAGCAGATGTTATTGCGGGTGTAGCGAAATGCTTGCCATAAAAGGGATGGGCAACTCCACTCCTGGAGTGTCTGCAGACGTTTACCTAGCTTTAACACACCTGCCAAAAAAAGAACACACTCCTGCCCTCCAGGATCAGATTTGCCCTCAAAAACATTTGTTGAATCAAGCATGTTTGTACAGGGAAGGAAGAAAAGCCTGCACTTTCTGTGTCCCCCCACAACATAATTCAATAAAATACCATACAAACACTATTGTATCTCTATGGTCCTCACACAGAACAACGACTGAATGAAGGGTTAATCTGGTTACCTGATCCAGTGTGGTCTGGGAGACAGAGTAGTCCTCCACGCCCAGCCTCTGCTGATGAGTGGTGAAATGGCTGAAGATGCTGGCAAGAGCACCCTCGCTTTGAGGGAGCTGGTACTGCAGAGTGTTGTGGTGCTTCTCCTTCAGTACGCTACCGGGGAAGGTCTCGTGGACAAACTCCTCCACAGGGCACAGAGCGGGGGGCGAGCCGCCCACCCTCACGATCACAGTGTAGCCGTCCCCGAACCTGGGGAAAACAGACACATGAATAAACCCATACATCAATCAAAGCATATGGACAGACAAAGGCACAAACACGTATAACTACAAGTACGCCCATCAAGCAACGCATAAAGGCACAGTCACACACAAACACAATGAGAGGTTTTCCAAGATTAATGGAGTTTGGTAAACTACACACCACAACACACCTTACACAACACATACAGTTGAAGTCAGAAGTTTACATATACCTTAGCCAAATACATTTTTCACAATTCCTGATATGACCGACAGATTTTTACCTTGTCAGCTCGGGGATTCGATCCTGCAACCTTCCAGTTACGGGCCTAACACTCTAACCACTAAGCTACCTGCCGCCCCAAGTAGATCCACTACTTATGGGTGTACCTATAAGTAGTGGATCATGGTGTGACACGTGGGGGTGCTTTCCAGACACACAGTTTCTACACAGGTCTACACAGATGATCAAATCTTTACAATACCTGGAGTGTTGAATATATAACTACGTCCCAAATGGCACCATATAGGAAATAGGGTGCCATTTGGGGCACAACAATAGTGTTTATTATCTGGACTATTTAAGTGTTTAATATCTTAGCAACCATATTGACATTATATCAAAATCTTACAATCTGTACAGACTGTACATATGTAGAACACATCCTGTGCCATTGACAAGGTAAGGAGTATAGTTTATTTTCTCTCATTCACACTTGAAAACACCTTGATATGAGCCAATCCCAATTCAAGGACATATATTTAAAGAAACACCTTGATAAAGCCAATCCCAATTTAAGGACATATATTTAAAGAATGCCTCAAAATCTCTGTCAAGTGTATGTACACCTCTGCAAAGTCTAATGTCTCATTCCCAGTATTTATTTACATGTTTAATAAAAAAATGCAAACAAATAAAAACGAATGTCTCGAAATAATTAGGCAGGAGTCTGGCTATGATAATAATGAGTTTGGAGGTTATTGTGAATCCAAAATCAGATTAGTCTGATTTATTGTCTCATTATTTCCTGGTCTCTTAAGAATGTACAAACAAAAACATTGTGGTGATGTTCACTTATTGAATCCATTTGTATAAAGCATTGCTCATTCATTCACTTTACAATTTAGTAACATGGTGTATACTGACATGAATAAAAAATATTTCCTAAATTCAATTCACTGGCAAATAGAATTGGTAGTACCCAACTCGCTAACAACCTTCAGGTCGCTAATGGCCTGGTACTCAAGGTCCTATTGTACCTCTAATCACTCCGACATCAATACAAATGCAACTGAAAATCACATCAAACACTTTTTATCAAAACAGTATGATGCTTTAAAACTCACTTTACTGTGTACGATCAATTTGAAGAAACAAGTTCAACAACAGGTTGAAACCGAGTGGAAAACAAAATAGTTGCGGATGTTGTTTAAAAGCCATACACAACGAAATGGACAGTGCTTTCTAAGGTGAAAATGAATTGAAAACACCCATGCACATATTATAGCTAATGCATACGCATAGGCTTATATATGACCTCAAGCCCGAAAAAAAACACTGAATTAAAATAATGATTTTGCCATTACACAATACAAAGACTAATAGCCTACCGCATAGTATTCACGGCAGAAATAAACATATTTAAACAATAAACACATTTAAGATATCATAATTGGTCTAGCCTATACTAAAACATTCTACAAATTCTGGTCATCGCCTTTGAGTGTGGACTGTATTTATACAAATAATAAGGCACAGGGGGGGTGTCAACAGTGTAATGAAATACGTTTTGTTGTGAAAACATGTTACTATCCATGTTCCCGAACAGATTTCACATTTACCAAATTAACCACTGGGTAGCTGCAGGAACAGGGTTGGAGAGTTCATTGTGTATATAGTTTGGGCCGAATATTGGCTGCATGCTCTTCGAACAGTGGTTGATGCGTTGAGTGAAATAAGTGTTTCAACGGTGGAGCTTCGCTGGAGGTTCCGGGCTGCGGACCTTCGCTGGAGGTTCCGGGCTGCGGACCTTCGCTGGAGGTTCCGGGCTGCGGACCTTCGCTGGAGGTTCCGGGCTGCGGACCTTCGCTGGAGGTTCCGGGCTGCGGACCTTCGCTGGAGGTTCCGGGCTACGGACCTTCGCTGGAGGTTCCGGGCTGCGGACCTTCGCTGGAGGTTCCGGGCTGCGGACCTTCGCTGGAGTTTCTAGGTTGCTGACCTTCGCTGGAGGTTTCGGGCTGTGGACCTTCGCTGGAGGTTCCGGGATATGGACCTTCGCTGGAGGTTCCGGGTTGCTGACCTTCGCTGTCTCAGAGGCCCGCTCCCGCATATCCATCAGCCTGTTCACGAGAGCATATCGGCACCCAAAGTCCTCCTCCTCCTCTATCTCTATGAGAAGCGGGTCCGTCTGCTTCTCTAGTGGAAAAGCAACCCAGGCTCTCCACCACCTCGTCTGTTCCTCCTTCGGGTGTTCATAAAACCCCTCGGGTTTTCTCTCTCCTCTCCGGGCTCTGGTTGCGCACCGATGGTGTGGTGCGCGAAGTCGGCACGGACCGTGCCGGGCTGTGAGTGCGCGCCGATGGTGTAGTGCGCGGAGCAGGCACGGACCGTACCTGACTCTGGGCCGACGCTGGAGGCACCGGGTCGGGAACTGGCGTTGGAGGGCTGTGACTGCCCCGATCTTCCTCTCTCCATCGCCAATCCCCTTCCTGTGAGGACTCCTCCGGGAGCCCCCACGAGTGAGGAAACATATTCACATATTCGTCGTCTTCCTCTGACTCCTCTCCGTACCTTTGTTCCCACGGCTGTAGGGGCTCCTCCTGGATCCCCCACGAGTGCAGTGGCCGAGGTTCTTCCCCGTCAACCCCCGACCACCACCATATCCCCCCCCCAAAAAACTGTTTGGGGTTTCTGGGCTCCAGGCTGTTTCCTTGCCCGTCGCTTGCTTTTTTTTACTGCCTCTCTTGGTCTCGTTGTGGTGGGTCATTCTGTCACGAGTGGGTGTAGAGAGAGACCAAGGAGCAGCGCAGCGATAGTTCGACATCGTTTAATATAATGATAAACAACAAATTTCATGAACTATATAAACAAAAGGCAATGATGCAAGGCACAAGAACGGAAACACACTTACTGTTACAGTGACTGTTGAATAATAATGACCACACACAGGTGGATGTGTGTGGTGCCTAAATACACTCCCCAATCAGAGACAACCCTGTACAGCTGTCTCTGATTGAGGATCATTGCTTCCCCTAGTCAGGGTGTGAGGGCTCGGCTGTGGTCCTACCACTCCCCTATTTGGGAGTAAGGTCTAACCACAGCCAAACCCTCACAATAACAGAGCAAGCTTTTTATTATCATCAATAGCCTATAGTTGCATTATGCAGCCCATATATGTTTTGGATTCTAAGACATTCGAAGGTTTGTATTATTCATTACTAAAGTTGGCAAATAACTCTAAATGTACCGTATAGGAAATGTTTAAAATGATCACTTTTAAGTACAACATACTGTATGAGTCAGCCCACTGTACTGTATGTTGTCTGACTATGCTCCATGACATATGCTGTAGGCTAGTTCATTTAGCAGGCCAGATATGCTTATTATTTTATATTCTATGATTTTATAGTAAGAAGAATATAATTTAACTTAGCTGAATAAAATATAAAGGATATTTTTTACCAAGATAGAGTGAGCGCGCATATGAAGCGGCTACATTGTTTTCAGAAAGTGTTCATACCCCTTGACGTATTCCACATTTTGTTTTGTTACAGCCTGAATTCAAAATGGATGAAATCTATTTTTTCCTCACTCATCTACACACAATATCCCATCGTGACAAAGTGAAAACATATTTTAAGAAATGTTGGCAAATTTATTAAAATTGAAATATCTAATATACATAAGTATTCACACCCCTGAGTCAATACATGTTAGAACCACCTTTGGCAGTGATGACAGCTGTGAGTCTTTCTGGGTAAGTCTCTAAGAGCTTTGCATACCTGGATTGTACAATATTTGCACATGATTCTTTAAATATCTTCATGCTCTGTTAAATTGGTTGTTGATCATTGCTAGAAAGCCATTTTCAAGTCTTGCCATAGATTTTCAAGCCAATTTAAGTCAACACTGTAACTAGGCCACTCAGGAACATTCAATGTCATCTTTGTAAGCAACACCAGTGTATATTTGGCCTTGTGTTTTAGGTTATTGTCCTGTCTCCCACGGTCTGTTGGAAAGTAGACTGAACCAGGTTTTCCTATAGGATTTTGTCTGTGCTTAGCTCAATTATGTTTATTTTTATCCCCAAATACTCCCTAGTCCTTGCCTATGACAAACATACCCATAACAGGATGCAGCCGCCACCATGCTTGAAAATGAATGAATGAATGAATAGTGGTACTCAGTGATGTGTTGGATTTTCCCCAAACATAACACTTTGTATTCAGGTCATAAAGTTATTCTGTACAGGCTTTTTTCTTTTCACACTGCCATTTAGGTTAGTATTGTGTATTAACTACAATGTTGTAGATCCATCCTCAATTTTCTCCTATCTCAGCCATTGAGCAACTGAGTTAGGAAGGATGCCTGTATCTTTGTAGTGACTGGGTGTATTGATACACCATCCAAAGTGTAATTAATAACTTTAACATTCTCAATGGGATATTCAATGTCTGCTTTTTTCAATTTTTACCCATCTACCAATAGATGCCCTTCGTTGTGAAGCATTGGAAAACCTCCCTGTGTTTGAAATTCACTGCTCGACTGAGGGACCTTACAGATAATTGTATGTGTGGGGTACAGAGATGAGGTAGTCATTCAAAAACATGTTAAAAACTCTATTATTGCACACAGAGCTAGTCCATGCAATTTATTATGTGACTCGTTAATCACATTTTTACTCCTGAACTTTAGGCTTGCAATAATAAAGGGGTTCAATACTTATTGACTCAAGACATTTCAACTTTTCATTTTTAATTAATTTGTAAAAATGTCAAAATACAATTCCACTCTTGCAGTATGGGGTATTGTGTGTAGGCCAGTGAAACAAAATCTCAATTTAATACATTTTAAATTCAGGCTGTAACACAACAAAATGGGGAAAAATACTATGTTTCTTTACACCTGCCTAAAATAAATAATGGATTTATTGTGATGGTGTACATTAAATGGATTTAGACTTTTAAAAAATGTAGAAGTTCCAAAGTCACGCATCAGTGCCTTGTATATGTGGAGGCCTGGAGATGCTAAATGTGTTTATGTTAATTAACGGTCAATTACCGTGAGACCAGCAGTCATTTGCATCACAATTAACAGCTGACAAAATTTCATGACCGCCACAGCCCTATATCCACTAATTACAATTTCGCATCTTGCTTGACTTTTACGCTAGTGAGCTAGTGAGCACAAAATAAGACACTTTGCCTTGTTATTTTGTCGTTAGTGCTCTATGACCCGTTGTTTTCTGCTTAATTAATTCCCTAATGTTATATTTACATGTGGAAATGTCCATTGTGGGCTTTTAAGTGCTACATATAAGGAGAGATATGGTGAGCAAGTCTCAGCCTCCACTATCCCAGGGGGCCATGGGAGAGGGCTGTGAAGCTCGGTGGTGGTGAAGAGGCGAATGGTTCCTCTGGGTGGACGGGCAAGTTCTCTAATGCAAAGATGGCTACTCGAGGTTGGAAGTCTTTGAAGTACCACACTAAGGCTATGTTTCAATGTCCATACTAGCATACAACTAAGAATTCATGGACAATACATTGCTTTGTTATAAGCTGTATGCTAGTATATATATTGGAACAGAGCCTCACAGTACATTTTCTAAATGTCCGTCGACTCCCAGAGCCTTTCATTGGCAATACATCATTATACTGAATAACAGGCCATGGTCATGTCTGAATACCCGTACTTGTGTTCTAAATAGTAGGCTTTTTGGGTGATAATAGAGTGTTTTATAGTATGTGAAATGTTGAAAATTGAGGATGCTTTTCATCTAGTAGAATTCGGTGCATGCTTGAGATCCCAAGTGGAGCAGTGGTCTAAGACACTGCATCTCAGTGCTAGAGGCGTCACTACAGACAACCTGGTTCGAATCCAGACTGTATCACAACCTGCCGTGATTGGGAGCCCCATAGGGTGGTGGACAATTGGCCCAGCGTTGTCCGAATTTGACCGGTCTTGGTCGTCATTGTAAATAAGAATTTGTTCTTAACTGACTTAATTAAATAAAGGTTAAATAAACATAAAAGAGAGTCATCTTTTCAGACCCACGTGTGTTTGACAACAGCTGATAATCAGTTAATAAGGAAATAAGGCTCTGTATCAAATTGAACGAATGGTGGGAAACAACGCAATTGCACATTAGATGGTGCATTTTCAGTATGGGTTAGTCTATTGTTGCTGTTAATATTTGTTGCTTACTGCAACAAATATCTACCCCTTCTGATATCTACCCTCCCCTCCCCCTCCCTCCTCTCCCTTCTCTCTCTCCGCTCCCCTCCCTTTCCTCCCCTCTCCTCCCTTCTCTCTCCGCTCCCCCCTCTCCTCCCCCTCTCCCCTCACTCCACTCTCTGCTCCCTTCTCTCCCCTTTCCCCGCTTCTCTCTCCGCTCCCCTCTCCCCTCCCTTCTCTCTCTGCGCTCCCCTCCCTTCTCTCCCCTCCCTTCTCTCTCTCCCCTCTCCGCTACCCTCTCCCCTCCCTCTCCCCTCCCCTCTCTCCCCTCTCTCCCCTCTGCGCTCTCCTCCCCCGTCCCTTCCCTCTGCACTCCCCTCTCCTCTCCTCTCCCTTCCCCCTCCCCTCCCTGCTCTCCTCTCCCTTTCCTTCTCTTTCCCCTCCCTTCTCTCTGCTCCTCTCCCCTCCCTTCTCTCTCCCCTTCCCCCGCTCCCCTCCCTTCTCTCTCTGCTCTCCCCTCCCTTCTCTCTCTGCTCTCCCCTCCCTTCTCTCTCCTCTCCCCTCTGTCCGCTCGCTTCTCTCTCCTCTCCCTTTTCTCTCCGCTCCCTTCTCCCCTCTCCCCTCTCTCCGCTCCCTTCTCCCCTCTCCCCTCTCTCCGCTCCCCTCTACCCTCTCTCCGCTCCCTCTCCCCTCCCTCCGCTCCCTCTCCCCTCCCTTTGCTCTCTGCTCCCCTCTCCCCTCTACCCTCTCTCCGCTCCCTCTCCCCTCCCTTCGCTCTCTGCTCCCCTCCCTTCTCTCTCTGCTCCCCTCTCCCCTCCTTTCTCTCTCTGCTCCCCTCTCCCCTCTATCCACTCCCCTCCCTCTACTCCCTTTTCTCTCCGCTCCCCTCTCTCTCCTATCTCCGCCCTTCTCTCTCCTCTCTCCTTGCTCCCCTCTCTACTCTCAACTCAGTTGGAGAGTCCCAAACCGTGTCATTTTAAACAAATAACACCCAGCCTCAGAAAGAGGGGCAGAGACCTGCTGCAGTGCTGTGCAGTGTGGAGCAAGGGAGGGAGAGTGTGAAAAGAGAGCGCAGAATAGAGGTAAAAGGTCACCAACCACCCCCATACTTGTGTCCGGAGGGGGGGGCTGTGGCTGTGCTTTGATCGGAAGTCCTTGAGGGGGTCACACACAGAGGTCGCCCATAGGGGTCATCATTGAAGCTACCCGGCACAGAGAAGCCACAGGCAATGGATATACACACAGCGCAGGCATGCTTTATTCAAAATACATACGTACTGGTCACATGAGGTCTGGAATAGACACACACACACACACACACACACACACACACACACACACACACACACACACACACACACACACACACACACACACACACACACACACACACACTGCATGAACAAACACAGGCTTTTTGGGTGATAATAGAGTGTTTTATAGTATGTGAAATGTTGAAAATTGAGGATGCTTTTCATCTAGTAGAATTCGGTGCATGCTTGAGATCCCAAGTGGAGCAGTGGTCTAAGACACTGCATCTCAGTGCTAGAGGCATCACTACAGACAACCTGGTTCGAATCCAGACTGTATCACAACCTGCCGTGATTGGGAGCCCCATAGGGCGGTGGACAATTGGCCCAGCGTTGTCCGAATTTGACCGGTCTAGGCCGTCATTGTAAATAAGAATTTGTTCTTAACTGACTTAATTAAATAAAGGTTAAATAAACATAAAAGAGAGTCATCTTTTCAGACCCAGTGTGTTTGATAACAGCTGATAATCAGTTAATAAGGAAATAAGGCTCTGTATCAAATTGAACGAATGGTGGGAAACAATTGCAATTGCACATTAGATGGTGCATTTTCAGTATGGGTTAGTCTATTGTTGCTGTTAATATTTGTTGCTTACTGCATACCTGCTTACCTTTTTAGTAAATAGTACGTTCTAAATAATATGTAGTACCCAGTATGTCGTTTTAGTAAGTGTTAGGAAATGTCCAATTGGATGGATTTTTTTCATAGTATTTTGAAATAGGCCTTCATTACAAAGTTTGAATGAACAAAGAGCAAAGTTAACAGAGAAGCCAGTCTGAGCAGAAGTCTTCACCCGTTTTGAGACGTAGCTCTCTTCAAGCCTGCTTTCATGAAACCTGATTCATCATTCAATCAAGAGTCTGACAAATGCCCCTCCAGTTAGCGATGGGCTTGGGCTAGACAGGATGTCTGTCTGTCTGTCTGTCTGTCTGTCTGTCTGTCTGTCTGTCTGTCTGTCTGTCTGTCTGTCTGTCTGTCTGTCTGTCTGTCTGTCTGTCTGTGTCTGTCTGTGTCTGTCTGTGTCTGTCTGTGTCTGTCTGTGTCTGTCTGTCTGTCTGTGTCTGTCTGTCTGTCTGTCTGTCTGTCTGTCTGTCTGTCTGTCTGTCTGTCGCCGGTGAGGAGCAGCTGAGCTTCATAAGTGCCGAGCTCAGCGAAGACAAAAACATTTTAAAAATCCAATAATGGTCGGTAGCGTCACGAGAAAGGGTTTCAGGCTTGCATTTATAATCAAACGCTTCTTGTTAGGTGAGGTAAAAAGAGGCTGATCAATTTTCTCTCTCTCTCTCTTCTACACTGTGGCTATAGGAAGAATGGTGGGCTATGTATTATTTTTACCCATTTCTACCCCTTCTGCTATCTCACCACAGTAAGATAATCTCAACACAATATAAAATGTTAATATCATCATGTTTTGCAAATCCCAAATTGACCACTAGTCCCTATATTCCACTACAAATTATACACTTGTGGAGATCTGAAAGGATGAGGAAGGTATAAATAACTCTCTCTTTCGCGTTGATATGCTAGGTTAATTTTTGCCATACCTATCCATTTCATTCAGATCTCCACAAATACAGAAGAGTAGGAGCTAGGGGTTTGAATCTCATCCAACAGTTAATTATTCATTAATTATTCAGACTTGTAACAGCCCTCGGTCCCTACGAGGGCTGTTACAAGTGACGCTCCACAGTTTTTCACAGAGGCACTGATTATACTGTCCCCCCCTCTCCCCCCTCCTCTCCTCTCCTCTCTCTGCTCCCCTATCTCTCCTCTCCCCTCTCCTCTCCTCTCCCTTCTCCCTTCTCTCTCTCCTCTCTCCTCTCCCCTGTCCCCTCTCTCTCCTCTCCCCTCTCCTCTCTCCTCCTCTCTCCTCCTCTCCGCTCCCCTGTCCCCTCTCCTCTCCTGTCGCCTCTCCTCTTCTCTCCCGTCGCCTCTCCTCTTCTCTCCCTTCTCTCTCCGCTCCCCTCTCCCCTCTCTCCGCTCCCTTCTCTCTCCGCTTCCTTCTCTCTCCGCTCCCCTCTCTCCTCCCTCCTCTCTCTGCTCCCCTGTCCCCTCCTTCCTCTCTCAACCACCCCCATACTTGTGTCCGGAGGGTGTGGCTGTGCTTTGATCGGAAGTCCTTGAGGGGGTCACACACAGAGGTCGCCCATAGGGGTCATCATTGAAGCTACCCGGCACAGAGAAGCCACAGGCAATGGATATACACACAGCGCAGGCATGCTTTATTCAAAATACATACGTACTGGTCACGAGGTCTGGAATAGACACACATGCATCCGCTCACACACACACACACACACACACACACACACACACACACACACACACACACACACACACACACACACACACACACACACACACACACACACACACACACACACACATACACAAACACACACAAACACACACTTTCTCTGGCCGTAGAGGACTTTAGATATCTGTCCGGGTGCAAACACTATTAATTACGGCTATACGCTGATGCATTGTAAACCGTGGGGGGTATTATTTTCCTATCCATCTCAGACACTGACAGTCAGTTAGATAGTGTACTACTTAGCTACAGTGCACCCGAGTCAATCCACAGAGAGCGAGAGCAGATTTATTAGACTTTTCAAAGCCAACATCCTTAGAATGATCCCAACTTTTAGACACTCTTATAAAACTGTCCTGCGCCGCATGCCGCATTACCTTAACGCATTAAAGGCACTTTGCAACTTTCTTTTATGTTTAATTTCACTGCTTCCCTTTAAGGACAAACTTCAAAAGTTATAGTGATACAGCGAGATATAGCATCTGCTCACCGCATAACCCCTCAATCTCCAGACATATGAATGATGTAACTCACAGGAAAAGGAAAGGTTAGGGTCCCGCTTCCCGCGTCTTTCGCCCTTTCCCTGACAAGCTTATAGGGGAGTTATGGAAGTGCTTTCGTTGCCCTGCACTTCATTTCAGTTTATTTAACACCTGGGATCCCTCTGGATTGTAAAAAATATATTTACTACCACTTATTCCTTTCCAGGGTTCTTTTTTTGTGCTGGGCTTTCATAAATCCCACCCCTCAGACGAATGATTAATTTGAAATGCAACCTGGTCATGGGTGCAGGTTGGTAGGGAACTCAAAGGCAAAACAATCATGAGGCCATAAAGAAGGGCGCCCTCTTAAAACGTTGATTTGAATGGGGCTATTTTGGCTCATTTGGGGCAGGATTGATATACAGGGTCGGGTTGTTAAAACAATGAGGTAGTTGGCCAGGCTGCTCCAATGAGAAGATGGGAAGACAGGTCATCGGTGTGGCCTAAAGAGGGCAGCACAAACAAAGGCTTGAGTGGGTTGGATGAGTGAGAAAGAGATGGAGAGAGAGAGAGGTGGGGAGAGAGAGATATGGGGGAGAGAGATATGGGGGAGAGAGAGGTGGGGAGAGAGAGATTAGGAGAGATGGGGAGAAAGGAAGATGAGGGAGAGGAGGGGAGAGCGAGAGATGGGAGAGAGAGTGAGACAGAGAGAGAGATGGGGAGAGAGAGAGAGATGGGGAGAGAGAGTGAGACAGAGAGAGAGAGTGAGATGGAGATAGAGAGAGGTGGGGAGAGAGAGGAGATGGGGAGAGAGAGAGATGGGGAGAGAGAGAGGGAGAGTGAGAGAGGGAGAGAGAGAGAGAGAGAGAGAGAGAGATGAGGAGAGATAGAGATGAGGAGAGATAGAGATGAGGAGAGATAGAGATGAGGAGAGAGCAAAATGCCAGAACGAAATACACAAAAGACAGATACACGATACATGATACATAGTGCAGCAATATGAAAAATAATAAAAATACACAGTCTGGAGTGCAAAAAACTATAGAAACGCATTGCAAAGTACTGTATGAGTGAATGACTGAATATGTACACTATACATTGTTATAGTGTTAAGTTAAAAAATTATTCAATTATTGCACGTTGATATTTGTATAATTTTTTTCACCTAACACTATAACAAGAGAAGAAGAAGAGAGGAGAGAGAGAGATGGGAAGAGAGAGAGATGAGGAGAGAGAAACCTGGGCCCTGACAGTAAATCTCAGTAAGACAAAAATAATGGTGTTCCAAAAAAGGTCCAGTCACCAGGTCCAAAAAAATGCAAATTCAATCTAGACACCGTTGCCCTAGAGCACACAAAAAACTATACATACCTCGGCCTAAACATCAGCGCCACAGGTAACTCTCACAAAGCAGTGAACGATCTGAGAGACAAGGCAAGAAGGGCCTTCTATGCCATCAAAAGGAACATAAAATTCAACATACCAATTAGGATCTGGCTAAAAATACTTGAATCAGTTATAGAACCCATTGCCCTTTATGGTTGTGAGGTCTGGGGTCCGCTCACCAACCAAGAATTCACTAAATGGGACAAACACCAAATTGAGACTGCATGCAGAAATCTGCGGAAATATCCTCTGTGTACAACGGAAAACACCAAATAATGCATGCAGAGCAGACTTAGGCCGATACGCGCTAATTATCAAAATCCACAAATGAGACGTTAAATTCCACAACCACCTAAAAGGAAGCGATTCCCAAACCTTCCACAACACAATTAGACCCAACCAAATCAGCAAAAAGATAATTACTTGACACATTGGAAAGAATTTAAAAAAAAAAACTGAGCAAACTAGAATGCTATTTGTCCCTAAACAGAGAGTACACAGTGGCAGAATACCTGATTACTGTGACTGACCCAAAATTAAGGAAAGCTTTGACTATGTACAGACTCAGTGAGCATAGCCTTGCTATTGAGGCTCCCAAGTGGTGCAGTGGTCTAAGACACTGCATCTCAGTGATAGAGGCGTCACTACAGACAACCTGGTTTAAATCCAGACTGTATCACTACCGGCCGTGATTTGGAGTCCCATAGGGTTGTGCACAATTGGCCCAGTGTCGTCCGAGTTTGGCTGGTGTAAGAATTAGTTCTTAACTGACTAGCCTAGTTAAATAAAGGGTAAATGAAATAAAAATCGAGAAAGGCCGCCTTAGGCAGACCTGGCTCTCAAGAGAAGACTGGCTATGTGCACACTGAGATGGGGAGAGAGAGAGAGATGATGAGAGAGAGATGGGGAGAGAGAGAGAGAGATGGGGAGAGAGAGAGATGAGGAGAGAGAGAGAGGTGGGGAGAGAGAGAGAGAGATATGGGGAGAGAGAGAGAGAGATGAGAAGAGAGAGAGATGAGGAGAGAGAGATGAGAGAGATGAGATGGGGAGAGAGAGAGATGGGGAGAGAGAGGGAGAGATGGGAGAGATGGGAGGAGAGAGATGGGGAGGGAGAGAGGCAGCAGGATGATAATGAAATAAGGGTAATGTAGCGAGATGTTTGGAAGGGAATTGGATGAGTGGGGGTGAGGCGTGTATTACACATTCACAATAGGGGGTCAAAATGTGAGAGGCACCCTGTGGCGAGATTCCACACTTTCTCTTGGCAATGGGAGAAGGAGAGGGTGGAGGAGAGAACAAGTCACTCTGCCCACCATGCAGGTCAGTCACTAATGCAAAAGCGGTACACCACCTGCCTCAGCTCCCCCAGTGATGCGCTGATGGAACTCTTCCACTCCAAATCTGCAACAGCTTGGATTTTAGGGAGACGGTGCGGATGGCGGAACGCATTTACATAAACAAGAAAAGCTTCCACAGGTAAATGTGAACAGATTACGTTGCATAGTGGTTTGCACAGCTTGACTTAAAAAATGGTGGATCAAACACTTGCAACCCCCCCCCCCCCCACCCCCCCCCGCCCCTGTCCATCCGTAGGCCACGTGGCAGGGGGAGAGAGTGGAGAGGAAAATAGAGACTGTCCTTAAAGGCATGCAGTCAAAAACGTGATTTTCCCGTGTTTAATATATATTTCCACACTATGAGGTTGGAATAATACTGTGAAATTGTGGATAATGGCCTTTTAGTGTAAGAGCTGTTTGAAAAGACTGCCTGAAATGTCAGCCTGTTTTGGTGGGATGGAGTTTTAATTAATAGACCAAGAAGAAAGAGAGTTATAAACATCTCTGTCAATCCCCATTCTTTCCACTCCCAGACAGTCCTAGCAAAATTGTTGCTAGAGAAATTGCACCCAGCTAAGAAGCAGAGATCACCTCCTTAACCCACTGCATAAAGGAGGGCGGCTTTGCAGACTTCCAGTGAAAGAGGATAAAGCAACAAGCTAGCATTCTGGTTTAGGGCAAGTACCCCAGAAATGGCAGTGACCGGGTTGGGGCTAACATTTGCATTACACATGTGAGAATGCCTAAAGAAATTGGGTCCCAGAGGCCACTCAAAG
This sequence comes from Thymallus thymallus, assembly GCA_023634145.1. Lineage (NCBI taxonomy): Eukaryota > Metazoa > Chordata > Actinopteri > Salmoniformes > Salmonidae > Thymallus > Thymallus thymallus. Next base: position 13,285,338 of record CM042422.1, read on the forward strand.
ATTGGCATGACCAAAATACGTGTCCCGCAGTCGCTGGACTCTGATGGCATCTCAAACACTTGGGGGTCAACATTTGGGTATATTTCTGCCAATCTGTCATTTGAGTAATGGAGACGATGCAAAACTTTAAACTGAATGAGCCCATGCCTTAAGCAAAATGATGATGTGTGGATACGCTCAATACTGGTTGCCATATATCATCTGCTAGCTCACCACCCATGTCTTGCTCCCATGCAGATTTTGTATTTGCCAATGAAGGCGGATTGACGTTCTGTATTATGTCGTATAATCTGGAAATTGTGCCCCTCAGATACGGGTTAAGATCTAAGCACTTCTCGACTGGACACTTAGTGGGCTCGAGTGGAAATTAAGGGAAATTTTTATGGGAAAAAAGCTGCGAGTTTGCAGGTATCTAAAAAAGTGGGCATTGGGAATATTATGGACAACCCTCAGAGTATCGAATGAGACAAATGTGGTATCAACAAATAGGTCACAAAAAAAACACCAGACCGTTCCTATGACAGAACAGGAATGCCTTGTCAATCTGTGACGCTGGGAAGAGATGTTAATGGAGAAAAGCCGCTTGCTTGTTTAAGGCTAAAGTGATTTCGGAATTGGGACCAGATTTTAAGGGAGTTCTTGACAATGGGGTTCAAAACATGGGTGCCAAGGTTCATGGGCATTGGGGAGCACAGGAGGGAGACCAGGGAAGTTGGAAGGCTTGACTGTAACCAAGTTGGGCCATCCTTGTTTTCAAATGTAGAATCCAAATAAACACATTTAGATATATTTGCTGACCAGTAGTAGTGTAAAATATTGGGAATGCCCAAGCCCGCCTCTCTAGATATACTTTTCTCATTCATGGATTTGACTTATTCCAAATGAAGTTGAAAAGGTAGCTGTCCAGTTATTTGAACATCAACTTTGGCAGAAAAATATCTCTAGTACTGTAAATAGATATTCCCACTCAACCCGTCAAAAGCCTTTTCAGCATCAAGAGAGATGACAACCTCTGGCTGTTGAATTGAGTGGGCAGAATAAAGAACATTATAAAGCCGGTGCATATTATAGAAAGATTGCCTACCTGAGATAAATCGGGTTTGGTCAGAGTTAATTATATTAGGCATCACTGTCTCTAAACGGCGCAAGACGACCTTAGTGAGAATTTTATAATCGCAGCACAAAATCGCTTATAGGGTGGTATGAGCCACAGTCTAGGGGATTCTTGTTCTAAGCAAAACCGAAATAGTCACCTGGGTAAGTGTCTTTGGCAGTTTCTGACTAGAAAGGATTTCATTGTACATTGAGCTGAGGATAGGGTATAATTAGAGGAGAATTCTTTATAAAATTCAATAGGGAAGCCATCAGTCCCAGGAGCTTCACCGCTCTGCATGGACTGGATTGCCAGAGTAGCTTCATCATCACTTATTGAGGCATCCATGTTAGTTTGTTCATCAGAATTAAGACAGGGGATGTCCAGATTGTCTGGAAATGCATGCATACGAGATGTGTCAGGAAGAGCCTCTGAGAAGTGAAGAACAGAGTAGAATTGCTTTAATTGATTGTTGATTTCTTTGGGATTGGTAGAAGTTAAATCAGCTGCAACACAGATTGCAGGTGTGGTGCTGCTAGCAGCGGATAGTCGAAGCTGGTGAGATAACAACTTGCCAGCTTTCTCTCAGTGTTCATAAAATGTCTGCCTCGACTTAAACATAAGCTGCTCCGTTTGTTTGGTGAAAAAATTGTCAAAGTCCGATTGGTGTAGCAGTCTCTCTTTGTAGAGTATACGAGTCGGAGAAGAGGCATATCTGTTGTCCACATCTAGAATGAGTTGAGAAAGCTCCGATAAGCGTTTAGTGCGCTGTTTGTTGTCATACGTTGTGTATGAAATAATTGTCCCTTAGATATGCTTTTAACAACTCCCACACAGTAGAGTGAGACTCGTCCGGGGTGCAGTTGATGTGTAAAAAGACATCATTGTGAGTTGATATGTATTTTTTAAAGGCACTACAGGATAGTAATAGTGGGTCAAGTCGCCACGCGCGTTGTGACAGTACTGTGCGGAGAGCGAATATCTAGCTGGACAGGGCTATGGTCTGAGATAACGATGCTGTGACATTGGCTATTAGTTACAAAAGGAAGAATTCTATTGTCCAGCAGGAAAAAGTCAATCCTAGAGTATGAGCGGCGGAGGATTGCTCCTCCTCCATGGATCAGACAAATTACAGGATTCTAGAAATTATTTGATTACTGCGCCTGATTTTGAAATTACATTGTTGGGCTTCGGTCTGGGTCTGTCTAGACTTGGATGCAATACACAACTGAAATCTCCGCCCAATATCAATTGATGAGAGTCAAGGTCGGGAAGTGTTGCAATGAGGTCAGAGAAAAATTGAGCATCATAACAGAATAACCTGTGTGCTAAACAATTTCCCCATCACTATAATATATCTTCCATTATTATCTGAAATGACTTTGGAGGAGACAAACGGGGTGCCTTTTCTGATAAGGGCCTTGGCACCAAAGTTGGAGTGAAATATTTGATCTACCCATCCTCTCTTTTGTTTATCATGGAGATGGGTCTCTTGGAGAAAAACAATGTCCATACTTAAGGACTTAAGATGAGCATGCACTCGACTACGCTTGACCACCTGGTTAATTCCTTTCAAGTTCCATCTGATAAAGCACGTGGAGCCTAGAATATGTGAATTAGGCATAGTCATAGTAGTCAGAAATGAAAGTACAATCAAATAGGCAGTTTGCTGAAAGGTCAGAGTAATAAAATATAAAGAAAAGAAAAAACAGCTAAAAACAACAAAATACCCAGAAGAAAATCTTGGACCCCTATGCTGGCCTTGCCCTTGTTGGAAGGCTGCATCTACCTCTCCTAGACTAGAGCAAAATGCTACCATGTTAAACTGAACCTCAGTAGAGCTCTATCCAGGGCGAACGTAATCAAGTTTACACATAGGGAAGGGATTCTGGAGGGAACCACCTCAGTTCTCTAATGTATCTTATGCAATATGCATATTTTAAGGATAGTAAAACAATATATTAAAAAGGAGCCCAAGGCAGACCAACCAGTCAAATAGTAAAGAATAATACCCATGGTCCTTTGGGAGTATAAACTTGTATGTATTAAACATGCTCACAGTATGTTCGTAGGGTATCCTATTAAGGCATGGAAAGAGGGCTCAGTGGCTAGCCTTAGATAGTGACTAGGCTAATAATTTTTTTAAGAGCAATTTTAATTGAAAACTATTTGAAATGATTTGATACTGAGATCAAAACACCTGCATTGGACCTTTAATTGCCCAACACCTCATGAAACATTAATTACACAAAAGAGAAAATATTCACTGTGTCCCAAGAACTGACCGGTGCACCTGTACATGTAACATTAATTTTTTACCCTAGTTGCTTTGGTCTTTGGAGTTAGTGGGCGAGTGAGTGATCGGCTGTGGCTGATAGCATAGACTACACTAGACTAAAGCATGGGTTAACCATTTCAGCGCCTCCCTCTTCCCTCTCTCCACATCCACTAGCTATACAGTGTTGTTCATATTGAATACGGTTTTGTTCTCCCTGGGGACAGGAAGTAATTGACAAAGAGGATCTGTCAATTACAGCTACAGCTGGGAGGAACAGGCGAGCACATCATTCTCCTCCTCCCATCTCTCTCTCTCCCCTTCTCTCTCACGCTCTCTTTCTCACTCCCCTCTCTCATTCCCTCTCCTCTCTCCCTCTGTCTCTTCCCTCTGTCTCCTCCCTCTATCTCTCTTCGCTGATTTAACGGCCACAGAGATTATATGACATCAACCCTCTTGATGGGAAATACCCTTGACATCATTGCTCCCTTTGGCATCAGACCTAACATGCCTTCTCTCCCCGCTCTGACTTTAATTTGTTTTACTTCAACATCATGAAATAGGGGAAGAACCAACATGAGCTATTCACATAATAAATAAAGCTTACTCAATGGAATAGTACTACATTTCCCATTTAATATGACACAAAGACTGTCAAATGAGGGGCACTCATGTCACAGCTAAGAGAGAGTGAGAGGGTGGGTTCATCCATTCAAGCAGGAATAGATAGCGGTGAAACGTCCACGTCCGTTTGCGATATAACAACAACAAAGACGTTACTTCAAACAACCAACACAGACTTTTTGTAATTGCACGTGCGATCGAACAGAAGAGTATGTACTACAACTGCTTTTACCACAACGCTGCATGGATGCTCATTTCCTCAAGACAAAAACAATAGCAAATGCCTGGGGTGGCCAGTGGCCCTGTTTCACCTATTGTGGATCACAGCTTTAAGGTAAGGCCATCACTCATGTGAAAAGAAGGAGAGGGTGGGTTAATCTATTATGGCAAGGCCACCTACATAAAATAGCATGGGGGATAGTTAGAGCATAATGTTCTTGAGGACCGCCAAGACAGAATCACCTCTGATGATGTATGAGTCTTAATAAATTCCCTTTATAAGTGTACAGGTTTCCATAGAATAGAGACAAACCTTAGACGGCATCATGCCTAAGAGGTAGGTAGGTAGCATAGCAGTTAAAAGCGTTGGGCCAGTAACCGAAAGATGGTTTGAATCTCAGAGCCGAAAATCTGTCGATGTGCCCTTGAGCAAGGCACTTAACCATAGCTGTGCAAAGATGTTTTGGGGGGGTTGCCCGTGCTACAGATGGCTATATCAGCCCGCTAATACAGGACTAGTAAAGTCCCAGTGCACTACTTGTGGGAAGAAAAGCTTATTTTTGAATTAATTATTTTATTTTAATTAAAATAAAATGTACCCCTTCTGCAGCTATGCACTTAAACCAAATGTATCCTGTAAATACTAAATGTAATAGTGTTTTTGTGTGTCACTCATTTTGCAAGGCTTGATCATAGGTTGTTATACATTGCCTTTTCATAATAAGAGCAGCATTAAAGCTATGGCCTGTGGTCTAGAGGTTAGTGCCACTGTTGAGGCCTCACCTGCTCTTGAGATGCTGGATGCTGCCCAGGCACTTGAACTGTCCATTCACCATGATGGCCATGCGTGTGCACAGGGCCTCACACTCCTCCATGCTGTAAGAGAGAGATAGAGAGCGAGAGCGAGAGAGAGAGAGAGAGAGAGAGAGAGAGAGAGAGATTCAATAGGACTATAGGATTGAACGTTTATGTGAACAGGTGTCGACGTTATGCAACATTAGTTAAAATATTTGCAGACCTGAATCAAGAGTCAGTAAGAAAAGCATTTTTTGTGTTTGGTTGTGCTCAATCCCATGCTGCTTTATTCAATTGACACTCAATGTCATCCATTGGGCTGACTAATGACCAATGTTCAAGCTCAGCCTTTTTCCTTATTTGAAGAAATAAAACTAAAAACATTTGGTCAGTCTTTGAAATATGCCTGCCACATCCACATTTCGCCTGCTCTGTGGTTAATACTGCAGACAACGGACAACTTTTAGCTGAGCAATTATTTTCTCTGGGATTCGCTTCACGCTGTTCGTTTAAAGGCGCGATGGAGTAGGCGTGCTCGTTTCACGCTGTTCGTTTAAAGACGCGATGGAGTGGGCGTGTTCGCTTCACGCTGTTTGTTTAAAGGTACGATGGAGTGGGCGTGAGACAAGGTTCTAATTGTTCATGCCCGGTTCAAGTCCAGAGAGCAGAATGATTGGTTCACGGGATCTGGTGATCATTTTAGGACATTTCCTTAGACATGCGCGGCCCGTCGGAACAACAAATAGCATAATTAGGGAGAGCGGAGGAGAACAACAGCAGCCATTTTGGATGCAGACAGATTCATTTCTTGCTAAGGTGGAGGCTTTGTATCGCTTTGCTGAGGGATGGAGCAATTAGGATTATGACAATGTAAAACCTGCCGAATGCGCGACTCGACAAACTAAAGCACCTGGTTGTGATATGGACGACTGAACGCAACTGAGCCGTGTTCCAGCTATTGCTAATATAACAAATGTATTTTGTTTCACAGAAAAATAACACAATATGGAGTGGTGATAATGGATTCACAAAACTGTACAAAGTGTCTTGCACCACCCACTTCCAACAGAAGTTAAGATTTGAAAAAAATATTGCAGTTTGGAGAGAGAAAACAATGGAGTGATGAATAAACATGACTGTAGTGAAGTACTATCAATCTCGTTGTTTGTATTTCGTAGATATCTCAGTTTGAGTTACGGTGTGTCTTATTGGTAATTGCACCATTATCCACTCCTCCTGGCCCATTCACTTATTGTGTATGAATACTGTAAAGTCTAACTTTTCATTTCCTCATGGTTTTTAAAGGACACAGCTCAGAAATGCCTGAATTAGTTTGGTACTGCTATCTTACTTTAGCATAATCTCAAAGAACATCTGTTGCAAGGGCGTGAAGAAGTGTTGTATTGCTGGTGTTTTGCAAATGTTTTCAACCTTTGCGAATGAGAACCAATAGTAAAACAGGAAAAAGCTATTTAGAGCCACACTCACAAATCTCAAGTAAGAATTGGGCCTTAAAACTGTAAGAATACGTACCTGTGTGACGTTAGGATGACTGAGCGTCCCTCTTTGATGACACTCAGGATACAGTCCCACAGGAAGCGTCTGGCTTTGGGGTCCATCCCTGTCGTTGGCTCGTCCTACAGTAACGGGACAAAGCGATCCCTCAACATTTGACCTCCATTATGTTCTATGTTATCCCAATGTTATCCCATCATGCCACATCTCTACTCCTATTCTCCCTTCAAATTCTCTCGTCTGAAGTCGGTACCGTCGATGTGCCAACTTCTGTTTGTAGTGTCTGAAACGTTTGGGCTACAAACTAATGTGGAAAGGGGAGATTCCTACGAACACGATGGTGCTCTCCATTTTGCTCGCAGGTGTCCTAGGACTCACATGAAGGTAACCGGTAACGGTTAAAGAAAATCTATGGAAGTACGAAGGTAGTTTTGTGCCTGCCCAAAAAAAGGGTTAAATATGTGTAAAAAATAATTAAAAAATATGTATTTGTCCTATATCTAGGAGAAATAAGACAGCTCAGTAAATAAATAAATAGATATATATTTATTTACTGAGCTGTCTTATTTCTCCTAGATATAGGACAAATACATATTCAATGTGTTTCTCTGGGCTAAAGGCCAAATTAAATATTTGATCAAATAATTGTGTAAATCTTTTTTGGGGATACCTAAAGGGGTCCTAAAATTCCAAATCAGATAGCTAAACCAGGACCATACCAGGCGGTGTCAGAGGAAGGCCCTAAGAATTGTCAAAGACTCCAGCCACCCCAGTCATAGACTGTTCTCTCTGCTACCGCATGGCAAGCAGTACCGGAGCGCCAAGTCTAGGTCCAAAGGGCTTCTCAACAGCTTTAACCCGAAGCCATAAGACTCCTGAACAGCTAATCAAATGGCTACTCAGACTATTTGCACTTTGACTTGATTTGAAATTATCCATAGCATGACCATCTTAAAACAATTCCATATGTCAGGCTATCCATTGATTCGTCATGGAATGGTCAGGCTGTCAAAATTACAGATTGGGCCTTAAACCCTCAGAATGTGTCCCACAAAGGTCTCATATCCCTTTAGCCCCAAACTTTGACATCACCCAGCATCATGCTCCTGACGCTACACTGATATGTCCCTTCCAGCTGGAAGAGGACTACATTTAGACATGAAAGCTTAATGTTTCAAAGGCTTCTGCTACCAACACTAACCAGTGGAATCAAAAGAGTGTAAAGAAGCTTTGGATTTGAGGAAGCTACATGAGGAGAGTCGATTGCATCAGAGACTTTTAGAGCAGGCCAAACAAATTCACAGGGGGCTTCTCTCTGACAGACACAGACATAATCACACACACCCGCCATGTAAATCCACACAAACACACGCCCACACAGTCATGCAATGTGTATGCGCGCGTGCACACACACACACCATTCCCTTTCTCTCTCCTCGGGCTTGTGTGTCCATGGACGATTAGAGAGAGAGACAGGACCCAACCCATTGTCTGTGCTCCAACCCCGCTCCCCTCACCACCAGAATCCCACCAGGGATCTCCATCACCATGCCGACTGTTTCGCTGTGCAAAGCCGACGTGGCGCTGCTTTAAGGCAATCGAGCAAGACTACCTGCTACACAAATGGAAATTCACTCTAACACTACATTATCACTACATTATCACTATATTATCGTCTACCCAAACAACTGTCTGACTGAACACTAGCATCGGCACTATGTTGAAATATGAAATAGGGGATATTGTTTTATTAAACCTTTATTTTACTAGGCAAGTCAGTTAAGAACAAGTTCTTATTTACAATGACAGCCTAGGAACAGTGGGTTAACTGCCTTGTTCAGGGACAGAACGCAGCACATGCATATAACACTATTCACAGCATTTCAGCTAGTGAGGGGATCTGAAGGATTTCCTGTGTCATGAATGACTGACAAGTTGAATTAATTAATGAATACTTTGATGGTATAATAGTACTAGTTACTATTAACTAGTACTATTAACGAGTTACTAGTTAATTCACCTCCTCAGCTGTGAATTAATGAAATTGTATTTTCGTGTCAAATCGCCAATTGGCAACCCATCCCTTATGGGATTAATTGACACATAAACAAACATTACAATAATTCACCGTGGTAATTCATTGGCCTTCTAGGCAGAGTTGCAAAGAAAAAGCCATATCTCAGACTGGCCAGTTTCTTTGCAACTGCCTAGAAGGCCAGCATCCCGGAGTCATCTCTTCACTGTTGACGTTGAGACTGGTGCTTTGCGGGTACTATTTAATGAAGCTGCTAGTTGAGGACTTGTGAGGCGTCTGTTTCTCAAACTAGACACTCTAATGTACTTGTCCTCTTGCTCAGTTGTGCACCGGGGCCTCCCACTCCCCTTTCTATTCTGGTTAGAACCAGTTTGCGTGGTTCTGTGAAGGGAGTAGTATACAGCGTTGTGCGTTATTCTGGCCATTTTGAGCCTGTAATCGAACCCACAAATGCTGATGCTCCAGATACTCAACTAGTCTAAATAAGGCCAGTTTTATTGCTTCTTTAATCAGCACAACAGTTTTCAGCTGTGCTAACATAATTGCAAAAGTGTTTTCTAATGATCAATTAGCCTTTTAAAATGATAAACTTGGATTAGCTAACACAATGTGCCATTGGAACACAGGAGTGATGGTTGCTGATAATGGGCCTCTGTACGCCTATGTAGATATTCCATAAAAAAAATTGTCATTTACAACATTAACAATGTCTACACTGTATTTCCGATCAATATGATGTTATTTTAATGGACAAAACATTTGCTTTTCTTTCAAAAACAAGGACATGTCTAAGTGACCCCAAACTTTTGAACAGTAGTGTTCATATAAAATACATACAGATAAATAAATACAGAAACATTAAACAGAAGGCATTTGAACACATTCTGGCACAAAGAGAAGATTCATGTGGGAGACAAGCCTATACACAATCTATATACACTGTGCGTGTACAACATTTGAGAGATCCTATTTTCATGGAATCAGTAAGATTTTGAAGTGACTTGTCAGGTCTCCAAGTTGGCTCCTCCCAATGAGGCTTTAATCCTGCAAACAGTGTTATGTTAGCTTTACATTATAAAACGTGACCGGATGGCGACCCGACTGAAATATATCCTCCTTTTTCCCTCTACTAGTAATTGACATATAATCCCCAAGAAAATTCAATAAGCATTTGTAAGTTTGATCCAGGATTTGTTATTTTTTCATGCATGCATACCAATAACCTACATCCTTTAATTTGTTCATTCTCCACTTTGCTGTAAACGGAAAACAAAGTGGAATTCTAGTCTTAATTGGCTAAAGAGTTCAAAAGGTGACTTTCTGCTCACACTGAAAATGTAATCACCGCTTAAAATAAACTAATATACACTACATGACCAAAAGTACAGTATGTGGACACCTGCTCGTCGGACATCTCATAAGCATTAAAATGGAGTTGGGGTTGAGGTCAGGGCTCTGAGCAAGGCCAGTCAAGTTCTTCCACACCTATCTCGAGAAACCGTTTCTGTATGGACCTCGCTTTGTGCACGGGGCCATTGTCATGCTGAAACAGGAAAGGGCCTTTCCCAAACTGTTGCCACAAAGTTGAAAGCACAGAATCGTCTAGAATGTCATTGAATGCTGTAGAGTTAAGATTTCCCTTCACTGGAACTAAGGAGCTTAGCCGAACCATGAAAAACAACCCCAGAACATTATTCCTCCTCCACCAAACAATATGCATTGGTAGGTGTTAATTTGTGCTGTTTGGCCTTTCAGCCAATCAGCCACCATCTTACCAGGAAGACCACAGGAGGACAGCCAATCAGAGCCATGGCTGTGGAGAGCTTGCGTTTGTTCCCTCCGCTGTAGGTACCGGCTGACTTGTTGGAATATTTGACCAGGCCAAGCTTCTGGATGCCCCACTCTGCCACCTAACAACAACACAGAAACCATTACTAATTATATATTTCTATGACAGTAACACAATAATTGGTGTGGGGTGTCTTGTGCTGACATTCTGCTCTCACACCCTCCCTTCCTTCCTTTCCCCTGGAATGAGACATATGCATGCATGGTGGTTGGCATCGCCACAGGACCCTTTTAAAGGCTGATATGTTGCACTGTGGGTTTCTGGGCCACATCACAACCTATGAAATAGTACTAGCCAGCAGGAACTTATCCAGTATTCATCCCCCTAGCGATTTCCCAATCCCTGTCCTCATGTAGCCCCAATGTGCAGGAAGGTTTCCAGTCCAACCATCCAGACATTCATTTACACCCTATATTGACATGTCGGTGGTCTAATGATGTGGAAATGACACCAGCTCCCCGGGACCCTCCCCAGAGCCAAAATGGCTGCCACAAAGCACAGCTTAGTGGACCCGACGAACTAGAGACCAGAGAAACTGGGCCCCTTGGCCTAGTGGGACTGCTGTGAGATCAAAGGCCTGCGCTTGGGCCGGAGTCTGAGGCCACTGACCAGCCAAGTTTCTTTTGATGTTATTGTTGCTGAGGGGGCCGTGGAGAAACTGGGGGCCCATGGTGGGGCGGCCACACTGCTAGGCATGCTGGTGAATAATGTAAAGCCATTTGCCATGGCCAGCCTCTCAAACCAGAGCCTTATGTATTATATATGTCTTCCACTTCAGAGATTATTTATCACTTTGACCAAGCGCAGTGTGCTGTCTATTATGGATGGTATTGTATGGGGGGGGGAGGAACGTCTGAAATGATATGAAGTTAACAACGGTATAACCTTAGGAATCAAATAGTGTTGCGTCATACAGGAACAGGAAATTACATAACTCAGGTCAGACAAGGGAAAATGTTACCATGGTGACTTCCTTCTCCGGTACGCCTCGTAGTCTGGCGTAGAACTCCAGATGCTCTCGTCCGGTGAGAAGGTCGTTGAGGGCGTCAAACTGCGGGCAGTAGCCCATGTTCTGGTGAACATCCCTCATCTCTGTCCGTATGCTGGGAGGAACATCACCATAGAACTTGTATTAAGACACATAATGCCACATGATCAGGATCAATCGTCAACATCATCAACAACAATCAAAACAACAATCATGATGATGATGGTGATGATAAAGAGCGATCCAAATCATGCGGCATCATCATCATCATCCCTATACAGTTGGTATGTGCAGCACTTACATCTACCAACTGTTTCAAACAGTTAAACTATTCAAAAACTCAACACCTGGGTGATACCTTCATTTCAAAGAGAGAACATTATACTAGATATACATTTTGGAAATCAATTTGGTTATCAAAAAATTACAGTAATTATAACTCCATGTATTGTATCTCACAAAGGCTGTGTGAAAAGAAAATGTCCTCACAGTGAAAGGCCCTCATGAAGCAAGTTGTTCCATTACCAGACTAAATATTTCAGCTTGGTTACACTCTCTGCTTTCCACATGGAGCCAAACATGAGGAAAAACATAGCAGTTCAATTTGCATTATGTAGTCTTGGTCCCAGGTGACTTTTTCACAAACAATATCTGTCATGTGAAATGAACAGCGCTTTGTGGCATATCTTTGCATGTCATCTGCAGTCTGAAGTTAGTGGAAAAGCATCTAAACTGCTTCCCGCTGTCTACAGACGGTTTTCGTTAATCTGCCTTACACAATGTACTGCGTGACAATTTTGATGTTGTGAGGGGAAAACGGAAAAACAAGCTCTACCAAGCAGTAGACCGGCAGGAAGTAATCACTCGTGGGATGGAGGTTATTTGTGGCAGGCTTTATGAGTGTAAACAGACAATCAACAAATTTGAGATTCATTCTCCTCTCCTCCTCCTCTCGTCCTCCTCCTCTCGTCCTCCTCCTCTCGTCCTCCTCCTCTCATCCTCCTCTCATCCAAACAGAGGGTGGGCACACGTCTGTCATTTATTTCCCCGTTCCGTCAGTTTTTATTTCCTTGAAGGTTCAAGAGACTGCCTTTGATCACCGTTGGCAACATTAATCAACATGAATACTGTCATGTTAAGGCCCCTCTGTGCTTTGCTTCATCACAAAGTATATGACCAGTTTTAATAAATTAATAACTACTGTATTTCAACACAACTATGGCGACGCAAACTAGTGGCGACTGTAAGAAACTAGTATTCATCCACCGATTGCCTCATATCGTTTCCATGGAGATGAGTACTAGATTCGGTGCTGAGGAGAGGGAGATGTTCTTTCTCTGTGTGTGTGTGTGTGTGTGTGGCAGGAGGGAAAGAAAACAAGAGTGGGATTGAGGGAGAGGGAAAGAGAGAGAATGGGGAATGTGCGAGACAGCATGTTGAAAAAATGAACAAGGGACATAAGAGACCGCGAGTTCAAATGGACGAGGAGAGAGAGAGAGAAACCCAAAGTGAGTGAGAGCAAGAGTTGCTGAGAAAGAGAGTAGGACTACATCCCAAATGGCAGCCTATTTCCTACATAGTGAACAGGGCCCATAGGACATAAACATCAAAAGTAGTGTACTATATAGGAAATACGTGCCTACGAAAAAGAAGGCGGCGAAGAAAACTCCCTGAGCTCTATCCCTTATAGGGAGTCATCGTGGGTGGGTCATTATGACGAGTAGCTTGGGGTAGCAGCCGGTGACAAGTATGCAAGTGTCTGTGTGTGTATTTTTGTGTGCAAACAGCCGGGTGGCTCCGTTTCACCTGTATCCGTTTAGGAAGGCCTCTCCTCCGGAGACAGCGATGTCCCCCGTCAGCATCTTGAAGGTGGTTGTTTTTCCTGCCCCGTTAATCCCCAGCAGTCCAAAACACTACACACACACACACACACACACACACACACACACAATTAGACAAAGATTTTCCAAGATCAAGATGCTCTACTCTTCCATTGGTTGTAGATAATGGAGTGGGGAACATTTCCTGACTCAGTGGGAGTAATTGATGGCCAAGTACAGAATACTTATTGGACTCAAGAAACGGACATTCAACATACATGATTGGTACAGTGCTTTTGGTACTGTTGACGTACTTGAATGTTGACTTAATTGAGAAAATGTTATTGTTTGTGATCTAGGAATTGTGTGTCGTAATAAGCATTCTTTGCGTCACTGTGTCGTCTGAGTTATCCACACGTCTTACATTAGAAACCCAACTCAAACATCCAACTGTCCACACGTGACACCCCTCCCCACAAGACCCCCCCACCCCACAGCATTCTGAACACCATTCCCCCTTCTCTCTCTAACCACCGATGTTCTTCTCCTCTTCCTCCTCCTCCTCCTCATTCTTCCTCTTGTGTTTGTGTGTGTATGAGTGTCTGTGAGCGAGAGATAGTAGAGACAGAGAATAAAGAGCAACGTTGCGATATATAATTTTTTGTTGTTGTATTATTTCTTACATTATTAGCCCAGAACGCGTTTTTGCCGGACACCGACGTCTTGCTCCCAGACACCAACGTCTTGCTCCCAGACACCGACGTCTTGCTCCCGGACAAGCTAGACACCTTCTTCGCCCGTTTTGAGGATAACACAATGCCGCCGACGCGGCCCGCTCCCGAGCACTGTGGGCTCTCGTTCTCCGTGGCCGATGTGAGTAAGACATTTAAGCATGTTAACCCTTGCAAGGCTGCATCCCTAGCCGCGTCCTCAGAACATGCGCAGACCAGCTGACTGGAGTGTTTACGGACATATTCAATCTCTTCCTATGCCAGTCTGCTGTCCCCACATGCTTCAAGATGTCCACAATTGTTCCTGTACCCAAGAAAGCAAAGGTAACTAAACTAAATTACTATCGCCCCGATGAAGTGCTTTGAGAGGCTAGTTAAGGGTCATATCACCTCCACCTTACCTGCAACCCTTGACCCCCTTCAATTTGCATACCACCCCAATAGATCCATAGACGATGCATTCGCCATCGCACTGCACACTGCCCTATCCCATCTGGACAAGAGAAATGCCTTCAACACCATAGTACCCTCCAAGCTCATCATTAAGCTTGGGGCCCTGGGTCTAAATCCCACCCTGTGCAACTGGGTCTTGGACTTCCTGACTTGCTGCCTCCAGGTGGTTAAGGTAGGAAACAATACCTCAACTCAATCATCAAGTTTGCAGACGACACAACAGTAGTAAGCCTGATTACCAACAATGACGAGACTGCCTACAGGGAGGGTCCTGGCGGAGTGGTGCCAGGGAAATAGCCTCTCCTTCAACGCCACCGAAACAATGAAGCCGATCGTGGACTTCAGGAGACAGCAAAGGGAGCATGCCCCCATCCACATCGACGGGACCGCAGTGGAGAAGGTGAAAAGCTTCAAGTTCCTCAGGCGTACACATCACTGACAATCTGAAATTGTCCACCCACACAGACAGTGTGGTAAAGGAGAAACAGCACCTCTTTAACCTCAGGAGGCTGAGGAAATTTGGCTTGGCCCCTAAGACCCTCAGAAACTTTGGCCATCCTATTTGGCTGCCCAACGCATCACCGGGGCACACTGCCTGCCCTCCAGGACACCTACAGCACCCGATGTCACAGGAAGGCCAAAAAGATCATCAAGGACAACAACCACCCAAGCCACTGCCTGTTCACCCCGTTATCATCCAGAAGGCGAGGTCAGTACAGGTGCATCAAAGCTGGGACAGAGAGATTGAAACAACACTTCTATCTCAAGCCATTCAGACTGTTAAATAACCATCACTAGCCGGCCTCCACCCAGTACCCTGCCCTGAACTTAGTCACTGTCACTAGCCGGCCTCCACCCAGTACCCTGCCCTGAACTTAGTCACTGTCACTAGCCGGCCTCCACCCAGTACCCTGCCCTGAACTTAGTCACTGTCACTAGCCGGCCTCCACCCAGTACCCTGCCCTGAACTTAGTCACTGTCACTAGCCGGCCTCCACCCAGTACCCTGCCCTGAACTTAGTCAATTTAGTCACATGCCCTATGTAAATAGACATGGCAATTATGATTATGAGTGTGTGCGTGTGTGTTTCCTTGTTTTTTTTGGGGGGGGAGTGTGTGTGTGTGTATTTGTGTGTGGCTCACCTCGGCGGCTGGAATGCCCACACACACCCTGTCTACAGCAGGAATATTCTTCCCCGAGTACACCTGCAAGAATGAATCAGAGGGAGGGAGGAAGAGTGGGATTAAAGGAACTCTGGACATGGATGCAATAATCTTATATAAACTGGGGTGAGTTCCAAATGGCATCCTATGCAGTGCACTATACTTTCAACTAGAGTAAGTAATGCACTATATAGTAAATAGGGTGCCATTTGGGATGCAGTCCTAGTCTGATGTCAACGTTGTGGAGAGAGTTCCCCATGGTGGCGGTGGGGTTATGGTATGGGCAAGCATAAGCTACGGACAATGAACACAATTGCATTTTATTAATGGCAATTTAAATGTATAGATATCAAATAAAATAAAATGTTATTCGTCACATGCGCCGAATACAACAGGTGTAGACCTTACCGTGAAATGCTTACTTACAAGCCCTTAACCAACAAATAAACTAGTAAAGTAAAGTAAAAAAAATGAAATAAACCAAAAGTAACACTGTAAAATAACAACAATGAGGCTATATACAGGGGGTACCAGTGCGGAGTCAATGTGCAGGGGTAGAGGTTAGTTGAGGTAATTTGTACAAGTTGGTAAAGTGACTATGCATAGATAATAAACAGTGAGTAGCAGTAGTGTAAAAATAAAGAGGGGGGGGTAGAATCTGTTGTTGTTCAGCAGTCTTATGGCTTGGGGTAGAAGCTGTTAAGGAGCCTTTTGGACCTAATGGCTACCGACGTGAGTGCTATGAGGGGGTGTAGTAGGATTCAATCTTAGTCCTGTATTGATGCTTTGCCTGTTTGATGGTTCGTCTGAGGGCATAGCGGGATTTCTTAGAAGCATCCGGATTAGTGTCCCACTCCTTGAAAGTGGCAGCTCTAGCCTTTAGCTTGGTGCGGATTATGCCTATAATCTATGGCTTCTGGTTGGGATATGTACGTACGATCACTGTGGGTACGACGTTGTCGATGCACTTATTGATGAAGCCGGTGACTGAGGTGGTATACTCCTCATTGCCATTGGATGAATCCTGGAACATATTCCAGTCTGTACTAGAAAAACAGCCTTGTAGCGTAGAATCCACGTCATCTGACCACTTCCGTACTGAGCGAGTCACTGGTACTTCCTGCTTTAGTTTTTGCTTATAAGCAGGAATCAGGAGGATAGAATTATGGTCCGATTTGCCAAATGGAGGGCGAGGGAGAGCTTTGTATGCGTCTCTGTGTGTGGAGTAAAGGTGGTGGTCTAGAAATTAGGTAAAACGGATTTAAGTTTGCCTGCATTAAAGTCCCCGACCCACACCCCCACCCCTCATTTTACGAGACTTAGCTGTTCTGTCCAGACGCCGTTGTTCTGATATCCAGAAGCTCTTTCCTGTCATAAGTGACAGTAGCATCAACATTATGTACAAAATAAGTTACAAACAATGCGAAAAAGCACACAAAATAGCACAATTGGTTAGGAGCCCATAAAACGGAAGCCACCACCTCCAGCGCCATTCTACTGTAACGAGATCTTGAGGCCCATTGTCGTGCCATCCTTCCGCCGATGTATACACTGGGGGCCAAAAGTTTGGAATATTACTCATTCAAGGGTTTTTCTTTATTTGCATTTTTCAAAATTTTTACATTGTAGAATAAAAGTGACAACATCAAAACTATGACATAACACATATGAAATCATGTAGTAACCAAAAAAGTGTTGACAGCTTTGCACACTCATGGCATTCTCTCAACCAGCTTCATGAGGGCCGCCACAGGAATGGAAGACCCAGAAATACCTCTGCTGCAGAGGACAAGTTCATTAGAGTTACCAGCCTCAGAGTGCAGCCCAAATAAATGCTTCACAGAGTTTAAGTAACAGACACATCTCAACATCAACTGATCCGAGGAGACTGTGTGAATTGCTGCAAAGAAACCACAACTAAAGGACACCAATAATAAGAAGAGACTTGCTTGGGCCAAGAAACACGAGAAATGGACATTAGACCGGTGGAAATGTGTCCTTTGGTCTGGAGTCCAAATTTGAGATTTTTGGTACCAACCTCAACCAAATTTAGATGGTTTGGGATGAGTCGGACCGCAGTGAAGGAAAAGCAGCCAACAAGTGCTCAGAATATGTGGGAACTGATGGAAAAGCATCCCAGGTGAAGCTGGTTGAGAGAATGTCAAGAGTGTGCAAAGCTGTCATCAAGGCAAAGGTGGCTATTTGAAGAATCTCAAATATAACATATATTTTGATTTGTTTAACACTTTTTTGGTTACTACATGATTCCATATGTGTTATTTCATTGTTTTGCTGTCTTCACTTTTATTCTACAATGTATAAAATAGTGCAAATAAAGAAAAACCCCTGAATGAGTAATATTCCAAACTTTTGGCCCCCAGAGTATATGTAATCCCAGTCATGTGAAATCCATAGATTAGGCCCTAATTAATTGATTTTAATTGACTGATTATATGAGCTGTTGAAATTGTTGCGTTTATATTTTCGTTCTGTGTAGTATTTCCTGTACACCACCTATCATGTCATCCAGTCCATTTTACTTCAACATGGTCCCGCTCCGAACGCAACCAGTTGGTGCTCACCAGATGACGTCATCAGTGTCTCCGGATGATGTCATCAGATACACTCATCGCCTTTTATCTTTCACAAAACATCAAAACCTGTTGTTTTCACATACTGTATGTCGATGTTGGGATGCTGCTAGAGATGATGAATTTGATGTTGAAAAGGGTGGAATTACTCTTTAACGCACATAACATAAGAAACTGGACGAAGGGGGTGAAATAACAACACTAGACTTCATACTTGGTCATACGGGGCCGTCTGAGGCTGAGGCTGAGGCTGAGGCTCAGTAATCCATTGACAGTTTATACAGAGAGAACAACAGTTTGGTATTCCGCATAGGATTCGGCTCTCGTCTAGATCTTGTAGCAAACTGCAGATAAGAATGTTTCTGGAGTTCCACCGGTCAACTACAAGGACAGAGTTTGAAGTGGTTTTAAAGGCAAATTGTAAGAAAAAATAAACGAGTCTTGACAAGGTTCTTGTCAGGTCTGGCAATTTAGATCTCATTCAGCCCTTGACAGGAAGGACTGACACATCTCTCCTCTCCTTGGGGGAAGGATTTCAGGATAATTGTGCCAGCTGTATTTCTGCCTACCTCTTCTCAGGTCTGAATCATACAATCCTTGAGAAGAGCGCCATGGGGGCATAATGGCATACTGTAATGACATCATTATGGCCAATAATTGATATCTACTCTAGTTGTAAAAGAGTGGGGGACCTAATGGACATGTCAAATGCTCTGTTTTTCTGTCTGTCCATGTGCCTGCTTGCCTGTCCATCCATCTGCTATACCTGTGTGTCTCCAGATTTTCCTATCCATGCAATTCTTGTTCTATGAGTTAGTACTAATGGAGCAGACATTAAGTTACAACCTTTTGGTGCTGTGAAACACTTAGTATATTATATATATTTTAAATTTTACCGTAGTAGCCGTTCCTTCCCACTCACTTCTAAAGATACGTCCAAAATTGCACCCTATTCCCTTTAAAGTGCACTATTTTTTACCAGTACTATAGGGAATAGGATGCCATTTGAGACGCAAACCATGCAACCTTGAGAACAAGAAAGCCCCAGTGATGCCAGTTCAACCTTGACAAACAACAATGTTTTATTGCCACGATAGCATGTCAAATGTGAACTGGGTTTGCTTAACAGCCCGGGGGGGCATCCGCTATTGTTGGGGACTTGGGACTTGGACATGCTACTGCCCTAGATTTGCAAGCTTCTTTGGCGATAGCATGCTGCGCCACAGCACTGCTACAACGCTAGTAGAGATGGATGGAACAAGTAAAGTTCCTATCCTAACAGAGGCAATTAACGGATAATTCCCTTATGCTCCGAAAGCTGTCACGGTGACGACGGTCGATGGCCCACACATACACCTTCTCACACACACACCTTCTCACACACACACACACACACACACCTTCTCACACACCTTCTCACACACACACACACACACACACACACACACACACACACACACACACACACACACACACACACACACACACACACACACACACACACACACACACACACACGCGGTTTAGAGAGAGAGCAAGGCTTATGTCTCTTCTGCCCCAAACAGCTGGAATCACTAAGATGAAACCATGTCCCACAACATCGACATTAGTACAGATTTTTGCTTTTTTTGCACATGAAGTTCAAACCATCTGTAAGTGACTTTGTTGAGGTTCTCAATCAATTGTAGATACTTTTGGATGATTTGGACATGATGCATGAATAATAATAATAATATCAGTACCATGACTTGGATGGGATTTGTGCCACAAATGCTAAAATGTAAGCATTTGGAAACAGTGCCAGGGAACCGAAAACCAAAACCATGGATTGTCAATTCTTGTCTATATAATGCATACAGGGTTAGGAAACCAATATATCATTTTGTAATTTGGATGAACTATCCCTTTCACAATCAGAAAAAAACATAAAAGTAATTCTATCAACATATACAATCTAAATGATGATAGGGTCTTACAGTATATATCTGCCCAGCATTGAGCCTCACTGCTCCTAATACAAATGTAGGATCTTAATTTGAGCCAGTTTGCTACAGCAGGAAAATAATCCTGCAGCAACAGGAAGTGTGAATTATTATGTGGATTATAATTAATGGACATTTTTGTAGGGGATGATATGTTTGTTAGGGAATATCAAGTCTGAAATTTCAGATGGGAAATTACAAACTTTAGAAGCCTTTTGAAACCTCAAATACACTACAAGTTAGCATTTCCAACAAAAGAACCCACAAATTAAGATCCTACATTTGTATGGATACTGTACTCACATGACTCCTAAAACATCAAACAGCTGTTATAAAAAAGTTTCTCTGACTTTCTGGAAGGTCACAGTGACAGCGCGAGGTGTGCAAATGCTAACTGGCGGATGCGCCGTCAAAACGGACACCATCAATAATGACGCCACGGTAACCGCTAACCCCGAGGTTAAATGCTAACCCATGAGGCATCGACAGTTGTTGTTGGGAGGTAAATGCTTCTTCCTGAGTGAAGGAAGAGGAGGCGTCGGCATCTGACAGATGATTGATGGGCTGTCAATCGCTTGAGAGACATGTTCAGATTAATGGCGAGACCGAGGCATTGCGGCGGTCGAGGTGGCGCTTATTGATCAATTCGTTATCTCTGCTCTACGGCCGAATTGCACCAGCTGTGGTGGGAGGAGATGGGAGCCCGCCAGGAGCGTTTCCATGCCTTCTGCGCCGATGCTTTTGTGCGACATGTAGGCCTATCCCCTCCAATGTAAATCAAATCAAATGTCAAGGCACCTTTGAAGAGTCTTGTTGTTGTGTATCTCTTTATCTGCATAATTCAGTGTCACTATCAGGATTACATGAAAACAAAACAGATTTGTCTATAATTGAAACATGATAGAAAGATACAACTGCACTGTGTTGTTGTGATGCTCACCACATCTTGGCTAACAAGGAATCCAAAAAAGGAAGCTCTAAGCTAATTTATCACAGGTTACAGAATGTGAAAAATCGGCTTTGAAACATCAAAGAAGTCGAGCAATGTGTGAGACAATATCTATATATCTATCAATATAAAGTAACTCCTGTTCCCACATTGTGGGCTGTGGGCTGCAATACATTATCCATCCTGACTGTTTTATTCAAAGCTTGAGCGTTAATTACCTCGTGAGTGTAGGTGAGTGTGTCCGTGAGAGAGGGGGAAAGATGATTGTGAGATGGCGAGGGAGGGTTTGAAGAGACATCAAGTTTGGACAGATGTTGATGAAGGGCTGTTGCCGTGGCGATGCTTCCTGCCATTACGGGCTCGTGGAAGGAACATCTGGTCTTGGCCAGGGTATTAATCTGGGCGGTGATTAAGAGGCGCCCATTACCTAGCATGCCAAGAACCAGTCGCATACTCCCTTTCCCAAACCTGTGAGGTGGGGGGAGTGTGTTGTCGGGCTTAGCGGCACAGCTTGAGAGAGAGACCTTGTTGCCTTGCAGAAAATCAAACCCTTCTCTTTTTCGCACACAGACCATTTTCAGCCTTTGGAATTGTATTTAGCATTGTATGATGCATGTGATACGTGGATGGGATACGACTGTGGTATATGGTTGCTACCGTAAGATGAATGCACTAGCTGTGGGTCACTCTGGATGGGAGCATCTGCTGAATGGCTAAATTGTAATGTAAATGTAGTGCTATTTATGTATATTATGCATTTTATTTGTTGTGTTGTTTCCTCTAGGAAGAGTAGCCGCTGTCTCGCTAGAAGCTAATTACGGGTCCTAATAAATACAAAATACTTTGTGGAGTGACACCTCGCCAGCTTTCCCCAGCCTTCCGATTCTCTGAGACCTGGATGACATACTTAAGAAGTTAACAGGGACTAACAGCTGGCGTGTTCTTAACTCAGCCCTGATTTGAAGTTGAGCCATGTTCAAATCCCACACATACGGACGGTGGCCCATTTTCAGAAATCTCTCTCTTAAACAACCTAGATGGAAGGAGCCCATCTTGTCAACAGATTCAGCAACCTTCAATTAAAGACGTATTAGCAGATCTGAGCAGATTTGGCTGTAGGGTGGTTATGTGAGATATTAGGGTTGATATTCCAAACGCCAGTCCTTCGTGGGGTATAAGCTAGGGCTGTGTCCCAAATGGCACCCAATTCCCTAATGCACTATTTTTGACGATTTGGTCAAAAGTGATTTGGTCAAAGGTAGTGCACTACATAGGGAATAGGGTGCTATTTGTGACACAGCCTATGTCCGCTCATTTTCATCTAATCAGCAATTGGGTCTTTCCACCAATTTGTTGCCTTTTGAGAAGTTTAACTTGGTTTTCCCATCTCAAAAAGTTTAATAAGAAAAATACTTTAGTAAATGACTACAGTAAGTGCCAAATAAAGTAACAGGGTTGAGGATTTAATCATAAATCAGCCATAAATCCCCTTGTGACAGGGGGAATGGAAGCTTATTGTGTGCAATAGGAAGTGATAATTGAATGCAAGCTTCACACACAAAAAAGGAATTTACTAAACATTTCTAGTCTGTCGATCTATGGGTAACAAGGTTAACGTCTTATGCTCAACCTGCTCAGTTTTCCAACACAAAACTCCAGAAAATTGCCAAAAAGAGTAGAACCAACTCACAAGCTTTCGCACTAGGATTTGACTATTAGATGTTCAATGTTTCTTGAAAAAAATTAAAACGTTTCACCATATTAAAACAAGAGTTAAGTCCATGTAATAGGGTTGATCTTAAAATTAGTGACAAACATAAATGAATCACTAATCAGATTAAATAATAATCTTCAGAAATGACAGTCAAAGCAACAAAAGGGCTTTACAATGGTAAAACGTGAATCATTTTGGGGGTTTAGTGGATTGAAATCTTTCTAGAATTGACACAGGGTTGATGGAGGGACATACACTTTAGCAAGCCTTTACTCATGTTAAAAATGATATTTATTGAATTCTCCATGTGGTCTATTTTAAAGGGCACTTCGTTTAATATAACGGGCTTATAAAAATCTATACTTTAAACTTAAAATACCAAAGGACACTCATTTCGTGGAACAACCAAATTGATTTCAACATGGGGAACCAGGCAAGAGGCATACTGTAACCGAAGTGACATCACATTATCAACGGTGAGGGAGGAGGAATCCAATAGAAACAGCCGGGGTGCATTCATTGAGGTGAAACGTTCAGAACTTCAGATTGTTGCAGATATAAATATAATGAATAGAGCTACCATGATGTCCAATGCTACATGAATGGATATCATATTTGTTCTATAGATTTCTATTTGAAGGTTTTGTCAAGTTGAATGGACCCTTGAGGGTTTAGGTCTTGGGTCGTATTCACTAGGAATGAAACAGAAGCACACAGACAAACGGGGAGGGACTACCAGATCTTGTCCAATAAGAAATGCTTGTTTCCGTTGCTAAATGTTTTTCTACTGTATGCATTAATGAATATAACCATGTAAGGTGTTGTTGCTACCATGAGTAGGGTAGTAAACGGTGATACTGTACCTTAGAGAGATCACAGATTCTCAACAAGTCGTTCTGGGCACCGCCTTTATGGATGCGTGCGCGTTCCCGAGCCACGTCCACATCTTCGTCCTCCTTGGAGAATGACTTTCCAGAAATCAGTCTGGAGAAAAAAAGGATAAACAAATGCTTAAATGCCCACCTTCTCACAATTCCTATGAAGCTACCAACATAAATATCAAATGATGACAACCTGCTAATGTTTTTCTCTAATGGGAGAATTTGTTTCAATTTCTCAAAAAATGCAATTTAGGTAATGGAGATAAGTTACTATGACAACTTCGGTCCGTAATTAGGTGAAGGAAAAAGGATCGACACTTAATGATATTTCACTAACAATGTTAACAAGATGTCGAATGACAAATATGCATTATTGTGCTAATACAAAGACAAATGGATAGAATATGTAAATGGTAAACAAGAAATGGGTCTACATTTTTTGGGAGAAATCATGTCTGATACTGTATGGAAACATCTTTACTTAAATATTTTCTTCTTCAATTCTTGCCTGGGTTTGTAGCAGAATTTATACTGGATAAGGAGAGTGATGGTGAACATGACCGCCCCCTGGATGGCCATGGCACACAGGTTCTTCCCCACCATGTCCCAGCTGAGGGGGTCCTGGAAACGGTCTTCCCCTGGGACAGACAAAAAACACACCATTCTTCATCAAGAGAAAAATATTATTTGAAACTGCTAAAGACCTGACGAAGATCTTTGTGGATCGAAACTTTGTCATTAGAGGTTGCAATTGGGAGTCAGTGTACGGGCCTTTCTGTTCTTTGCAATTACTATGTACAATAATCACATCACATGGCTGCCACTAGAACACAATAGGATTGGTCTAGACTTTTCTTAAAGTTGACAGCAACTGACTTTAATCCTTAAGTAATATTATTTAAAAAATCCCCATCAAAATCGGTCAGTTGAAGCTAGATATATCAGATATATTATTTTTTGTATAGGCTGCGTCTCAATCCGACGCATCCGCCCATGTTGGTCTTCTGCATCTGCGGTGGAAGGTGGCCGAGCTACAGCAGTGTCAGATCATGAGATATCCCTAAAATTGGTCATCTCACGAAAACATCTGTAGCGTGTTCTCCATTTGGCTATACGACCCCCACAAGTGTCACGAGACTCGTCTGAAGGTAACCCATACAAATGAATGGAAGTATGGAGGTAGTTTTGTGGCAACAAAAATATGCGGTTAAATTAAAATATTTCCTGATAAAATATCTCCAAGATATGACAGACACTTCAAAACTGTATTTCTTATGATGTATTTTTTGCCATTTATGAATGTGTTATTTAATCAGTTTATATGGGTGGTCCTGCTGTAAATTAAGTGCAGCTTATAAAGGCTTCGTAAAGCCTTCGTAAACGCCGCACGAATATGTTACAAATCATCTATAACCATATGTCATGCTTTATAAAGGGTTCATAAATGTGGCATAACTGTGTGACATAACCACCAATGTCAAATGTGACATAAGCCCAGCTTAATAAAGGCTTTATAAACCATATTAAATTGAGGCTTCACAAAGCATTTATAACACTACCATGCATCTTAGTAGAGAATTGTAACGCCAGGATAGTGGGTTCGATTGCCGGGACCAAATGTATTCACAAATGAATGTAAGTCGCATTTGTAGGATGGCCCAACCATTTTTCCTCTTGGGTGCATAGTCAATATTGGAACTTACCTCAACCTTCCCCAAAATGCTGTTGTTAGGGCCTTGAAAAATCTGTAATTAGTTTTGCCTACTTATGTTTTTTAGTTTTTCCAAGTTTTGAATTTCCTCCATTCGTTCTTGCTTTCCCAGTTTTTTAACAATGAGATTTTCTGTGTTAATAACAATGCTTAAATCACATCAGGGAATTACTTTTAAGATCTGGGAAAAATCTAAGAAACCTATATTTTTGAGTGTAGTTGTCCTTTAATTCAGTAAGCATGCCCTGCAATGTTGTTTGGTTAGCAGGTTTTCTATAGCCAATGGAATGGGTGGAGTAAAAGGCCAGCAACACACCATATATATATTCTACAGACCCAGAATAGTTCTTGCTCTAAGCCAATAAGTATTCCATATACAGTAATTCGCATTGGGGGAATTTATTTGACCTTGGAACATGTTTTACAACCCACATATAATGCCAACGGCACTTAAATAATAACTAATATGAATCATTGTTAATGTTTAGATAATAATTGTTCATATATAACGAATAAATACAGGCTATTGACACCTTCTACTATTACATGGGGGACTTTTATTTTGAAATGTTTCCGAAATTCCATGATCCGGAAGTACCTTTTTTAGTGTTGATGACGAGGCGCTGATCATGTGATGAGTTTGCAGTAAAAAACAAGTAACTAAACCTTTATTGTTATTTAAACTAGTTTGTAGTAAAAGTACAGCCACGTCTCAGTCACATCATGAGATTTATAAATGAAAGAGGAATATAATAATCTTCCCATTTAGAGTTTCTATCCAGATCATGTGACTAAGGAATATCCTAACAGAAATGCTAGCTTTATGTATGTTGTTACTTTTTACGGATGGAACTAACATGCAGTACCTCCAGCATGCAGAGAGGCAAGAACCTAACTTTAAGCATCAGTTGTCAAAGCTGCTTATCGATCACTGCACCTGTATAGCCCTTCTGTAAATTACTCACACTACTACCTCATCCCCATATTTATTTTTGTCCCCATATCTCTATTTGCACATCATAATTTGCACATCCTTCATTCCTGTGTTAATGATGATAATATGTAATTTATTTCACCACTATGGTCTATTTATTGTCCTACCTCCTAACCTTACTGCATTTTGCACTACATTTTGCACTCTGTATATAGATTTTCTATTGTGTTTTTGACTATGTTTGTTTACTGTGTAACTCTGTGTTTTTTTTTTTGTCGCACTGCTTTGCTTTGTCTTGGCCAGGTCGCAGTTGCAAATGAGAACTTGTTCTCAACTGACCTACCTGGTTAAATAAAGGTGAAAAAAAAAATAATAAAAATCGTTTGCCAGCTCAGGGACAAGCTACACTGTTCACAGCACTATAGTAAGTACAGCATCATGTGATATAGAGTCTTAATGGATGTGTTATGATTGATCAAAGGTGTCTCACTTCAAACTAAGTATTACTAAGTATTACTTAACTACATAAAGTGTAAATAAATAGGTTATTAATGTTCTGCTGATTTATGAAGGTTCTCTCGTGAGCCAAAGGTTTCTGTATGATGTGAGAGGTATTTAAATGGACCTGCAAAGCTACTATGTGTGTGTGTGTGTCTGTGTGTGTGTGTGTGTCAGAAGCCAGATGATTTGGAGTAGTCCAACCTGAGACTACCGCACCAGGTATTCCTCTTCTGTTCCCATGTTGGAGACCAGAGCTTGATTACAACCTATTACAATGGTGCCAACATTTTGTGGCTGATCATTAAGCGAGAGAGTGGGTGAACGTGTCAAAGACCTCGCTGTATGGCTTGTTTTTGTTGTGTACGTGTTTGTGTTCTGAGGAACATGTAACTTACTTCCAGAAGAAAGCCACTTTCAATTTCTTTAGGTTGGGGGCTTTCATCAAGGTAAGTGTTTCTTGATGTAACGTCGTCCCCAAGGCTATTGCACACACAGCACATATAAGCCTGGTATATCAACCATTCAAAGTTGGCCTTAGTGGGAGTGACCATAGAATTCTATAAGTGTGACCTGAGTAAAGTATTTGTCATTGTCACTAGTTAACACAGTCAAAAAGTCACGACCATCTTAAAACATGTTAGCTTAGTACCCCCCCTTCTTAGTACACTCTCTCCCTGCTTCCCTCCCTCCCTATCCATCTCTCTCTCTCTCTCTGTCTCAACAGCCTCTCTGTGCTGGAGGGATAAAATACAGAAACGGAAGCGTTTTCAGTCTCATTCTCCAGACTAGCCTTTTAAGCTGTGATTGCTTTCCTCTTTACGCTCGCCGCCGCAAATGATTCCTCAAAACGACTATTTCCTGCCAGATCTATTCCTCAGATAAAGGATTTTCTCCCGCCTTTCATGTGTCTCTCTGCCTCTCAATCTCCCCCCGTGTACCTATCCCCTTTTGCTTTCTAGATGTAGCTTTGAGAACGGCGGCCGAGGGCTACGGTCACGTTATTGGTCAAATGTTAATCCCCCGAGGGACTAAAATATCCCATTTGGTAATAAAGTAGCAACGCAATGTGTGTGTTTATTACTGTAAAGGGTAGTGGTAACATCCATGGGCACTATGTGTGAAAGTCTAAAGATGCTGTAAAGTTATTGTAGGAGTAGAGGACTAAAGTTTTTTTTTACCTTTATTTTACTAGGCAAGTCAGTTAAGAACAAATTCTTATTTACAATGACGGCCTAGGAACAGTGGGTTAACTGCCTTGTTCAGGGGCAGAACGACAGATTTTTACCTTGTCAGCTCAGGGATTCGATCCGGCAACCTTTCAGTTACGGGCCCAACACTCTAACCACTAGGCTACCTGCCGCCCAGTAAAGTAAAGGAAGTAGCTAAGCTATTGGCGTTTGGTAGATCATGAACCCCAAAACGTTTGGTATTCTGGAGAATAGTCAGACCCTTCCACCCGCCTTTTTTATTGTCACCTACAACAATCAACAATCCAGGTCGCAGTTGTAAATGAGAACTTGTTCTCAACTGGCCTACCTGGTTAAATAAAGGTGAAATCAAAAAATATAAATAAAAAAACTGTCAAGTTAAATTAATCTGCCAATTCCCTCCATTTCTTTTCAAGGATATTTAGAGGACAACGTGCACCAGTGGAAAGTTTGCACCTGTTATTCTCTACAGAATATTGAAAGACAAAACCAAAGCTAAAGCCATGACATTGTCTTTCTTTTCCTCCAATTACTCAGCTTCATTTGACGGTTCATCCTACCACTTAAATGTTATTCCATCTAGCTAGGAGATTCATCTTTGTTCTTTGCTGTTCCCATAGTAATAATAATACATGCAACTTTTATTCAAAGCAGTTTACAGTACAATGAGAGTATGTATTAGTATGAAGCCTATGTGATCCCTTCAGAGATAGTGTGGCACTATTTACACTCAAGTGTCCAAAAGTATTATGATCATTTATTGTTAACATTTTACCAACAATTTATTCCCTATCCTGTGGTATTTAAGCTCAAAGGGATACTCACCAAAGCGTTCAAACAAGGTGGCCATGGCCTGGTTCTTGCCCATGTCGATGAGCCCTCGACCCAGACAGAAGTGCGGGAAAATCAGCAGCACCTGCTTCACAACGTCATTGATGTGCGAGATTTTCTGTAATGGGGAAACAAACAGAAAACAACAACAACAACAACAACGCATTAGCGACTCATGAAAAAAAACCTAAGGGCACATTCTGCTGTGACATCACATTACAGGGAACCCGCTGTCTGTGTTGCACACTCGGAGGCACAAGTCTGTCGAGTGACCTGAGGGAAGCAACGGGTTTGGAGCTTGCGGTGGCGGGAAAAGAGTGCTCTTGGCGTTAAGAATGTTCCGACACTCCCCAGTTAATTAAAGCTCATCCTCCATGCGCGCTCATCAGCGGAGGCAAAATTGATTTGGGCGCCAAATGACATGGAAATGAGCCTTTGCTTCTTGACTTGTCATTTAGGGCACGCTCACTCTGTGATGTCTGCCTCACCCGCGTTACACGAGGGCAGGAGCAGCTTCTCACACATACAGATACAAACATTCTTATGCCAAGCACTGAGACTTTGAAAGATTCAGAGTGACATACACCTTCCCACTTGCTATAGCAGACACATTCACAGGAATGCACTCACGCACGCACACATACATATTGGCTGTTCATTACCCAGGTTAGAGCCCTTTCTGATTAAAAAAATGAAGAAATAAATACAAATGACAGACAAATATGCACATCCAACTTATTAGGTGCAGGACAGAAGAATGTATCAAAGAAAAACACTCCAAACATCCTACCCAACCGCTCGGAGGCATCCGCATGGTCCTAAAGCACACGTGCCCCCCCCCCCCCCATCCCCAGTGAAAGTTGCACCCCTGATTATATGTATGTATTCAATGTAATGGATGTATTGAATTGCCGGATGTACAAGCCTCTCGAGGTGATTTAATTGATTGTTTCACAGTGGTATATGACCTGGCGAAGATCCAACTTGGCTTGAAACGTTGTCTTTTTTTTTGTGGGTCTGGTTAAATCACCATGGGAACATACCAGAGTTGCGGACATTCTCTATCCCCCCCTTCCTGATTAAGCCACCCCTCCTGAAATCCCTTCTCCCTGTAGCTATACGGCTGAATGATTGTGCCTTTTAAAGCACACAATCCCTAATTAATGAAATGAAGACAGAATGAAAAAGAGTCAGTCCGCACTGATTCTACTACACCGCAAGTGTCGGCTCACCACATTGCTTTCATTACCGAGAGTGAATGATGGAGATGAAGAGAGCGAAAGAAAAAAAGAAAGAGAGAGAGAAAGAAAGAAAGAAAGAAAGAAAGAACGAAAGAAAGAAAGAAAGAAAGAAAGAAAGAAAGAAAGAAAGAAAGAAAGAAAGAAAGAAAGAAAGAAAGAAAGAAAGAAAGAGGGAGAAAAAGAGAGAGGGAGAGAGAAAGAGAAAGAGTAGATATTGCCACTTCTGTCTTTGCATGGCATTCTAAAGCAAGCTTATGCATAATGCATCCATTTGGTCTCAGGGTAGTCTTCAAAGATGCTAGCGTACGTTGGGAAAACCATAAATTCACAGTTTCCTCTTTCCGTAGACCCAGGGCGAAAAGTGGGATGCATGGCTTAACACAGTGCAATGCGGGGCGGCAGATGAGAATCACGGATGACACCTTACAGTACGTTGGCAGATTTCATCATGGGGATTTGCTCTGCAATTTGTTACTTTAGTTTGAGGAATGACATCACGAAAAGGCCTAACTTTGTCTACAATTCAATCAACTGTAGAAAAAGATAAACCACATTGTGGTTCACACACGTTTCTGCTATATTTTAAGCACAGGTGTGGTTTAGAGGCATTATCCAATGACGTTGTCCCAAGAGAGTGTTTGCAGCTAACTATATCGGAGTTAACACCTTAGATATAGTGCAAACATTCACAATTCATTTAGAAGTAGTTTTCCTTTATCTGATATGGATTGAATTGGGGCCTTTGGTCATTGAGGGTAAATATCTCACTAAATGTCATCATTAACATCAGGTTTATTTAGGACTTCATGCATGACCTCTGGGTAAACAGCAGTAATGATGTAGCTCAACTTTAAAAAATATATATATTTTTGCTAATGGCCAAAGTTAAGCTACAGATCAAAGTTTGGAGTTGGAAAGTCAATGGTAGCCTACATGCAGCAGTAATTTGAGCATTTCTGCCTGTGAGTAGGCGGGCTGTCTGGACACTGGCCTAAATTCCCTGCAGGTAAGTATGCATAATGAAAATATCTAATTGATCATGGTGTCAAAGCTAACTCTCGAAATGTCCAGCAATAGGTCTGCCAATTCATCTTTGCCTTTTTCAACTTCTATATATGTTTTCCTCGAGGACTTTAGGTCATGCCGGCCAACAAAACGTCAAGCATGATATCCTGGCCATCCATATAATGTATTACTAAGCTACCTTTTATTGTCAACGCTAAGAAGCTCAATTTTAATATATCTGGTCATATCAACACATACTGGGCCCACTCCCACTCAACTACATTTGAAAAAAGTTATTCATCATAGTCAAACTACAATCCCTTGAATAAAGTCTTAGAATTTAAAGCTGGAATCAAGCAAAATAGCTGGCAAGAAGCTGTAATAAGGCTAAGAGAGCCTAAAGTTAGAAACATAAGTGAATTTTAAAAAATGAAATAATAAAAGCAAACCCATGACCTTGTGAAGCTGGGCCCATTTGTCATCAATAAGAATGTGAATGAATAGAGACCTAATTCGAGATCAATACGTGAACAGATCTTCTCTCGACTGGGTGTTCATCAAGGAGATCTAAGAAGCTCTTAGGCAATGATGAAACGTGTGACAATTTTCTTCAAAGTTTGTGCTATATGCCCATAAATCATCTCCAAATGGATTCTGAAGGGAAAAAATCTCCAAGGCTCTAGTGTGACCCATATTGCTTTAGTGTTCATATTCCCCTAGCATCGCCTTCATCTTGACCGGAGGGACTTACAAAAAGGAATATATATGTCTTAAAGAGTTTTGGGGAGGGTGACCATTAGCCGATTTCTCAAACTAGGTGTGTTAATGTTAAAGGGAAATTTCATAATCAGTAATGTACATCCAAAATAGAATGTAACATCGTATTCACAAAAACACTATATTATACGCTAATACGCTAAAAGAGGTAGACAGCAGTACAACCACCCACCCACACACACTACAATTAAACGGCAATGCCTTGGGAGAGTAGACACAAGTTCTAGACATCATGCCCTGCCTAGCAATTCCAAAACACAGTACAGAGGGTCATGACACGGCAGAACTAATACAGCCCCATCGACTGCCCCCCTCCTGACTCCCTCAGGCCCCCAACCAGCCCAGATCCATTTAGGTGCCCAACATGCTTGTCTGAGTGGCTAGCGGCTGGGCTATTGACTCAAACATTGTCTCATGCATACAAGGCAGGCTGTGATAGATGCGATCCACAGGGAGCTGAGAAAAGGTGGGGGGTGACTCCCATGCTCCCTCGCTCAGTCTCCAGATAGAACTGGGACGTAAAGTACTATATGTACTGCTGCAGCGATGCTTTGCTTTTCCCTCCAGTTTTGGCTTTTTTTACTCCTTCCCTCTAGACTACCAGACATCTTCCCATAGGGGGGAGCTAGATGTATTAACTTTGACCTTCAGTGGAGAAATACATAAGAATGAAGAGAACTTCAACTTTGCTGTTCCCATTTTGGCTAACATCGCAGTGCAGGGTGGAAGAGATGGAATGAAGGTCTGGAAATAAAGATGACGGAGAAAGATGTAGCTGTCAGATATCTCTCTACGACCTGTCGCGTTGAACTGGGGCGTGGTCTTGTGCGTTCTTATCTATGGCGGCCATTTTGGCTTCTCAGTTTATCAGAACAGAACAGAGGAAATGTGGAAACCGCCAACATCCCAGCATGTCACAGACAATGTTTTCCTGGATAAGTGAGGCATCAGCCCCGGATCGTAGCCACCTACAGGGCTCGTATCTGCATTGACATCCCCAGGAGTGATTGCTGGGCTGTCGTTGTCCCCCATCGGCAATGTCTCAATTGACACAGAGCTACACTACACAGCAGGCTTTCTAATACACTAGGCAAATACCCTTGACAAGGAAGAGCGTGGTAGGTCACTCACACAAATTGGCAGCGACCGGCATGCATTCCATTATTATATTGCCAGAGCCCCTTAGGAATATGATTTGCCAGAAGAATGCCGATAAATATATGGGAAAACAAGTCACAACAAAAAGATGACTGTTTGATGGGGAGGTTGCCAGCGAACAGACAAACAAAAAACTAACCGATGATGAACGACGGCAATGACGATAATTAAATCGCTACGCAAATGAGTTTGTGTCGTTATGTAAAAAGGAAGACAGCCAACATTAAGCTGTGTCTGAGAAACCAGAGAGAGTGGAAAGAAGATGAATGTTCAAAGGACATGAGCGTATGACAAAGCTAGGTTCCCATCCAATTGGCGACAGATCTTCCCACCATTGGTGTGTTTCCACCAAACGGACTTGGTGCGGATAAAAATCAGTACGTGATGACATAATGCACACAAAATGTACTTTTTCGCTTAAGTTTATGTACTGAATAAAAATCTTAAGTTCAATGTGTTTCCATTGCATTTTCAACCCTACCAATAGTTTTGTCACAAAAAATGTTGCATCAAATAGCAAATGTGCCTATTCTGGTCTTGGCATGTGTCCTCTAGCCAACAGCTCGCAGATAAAGTGCAGGTAGGCTGTGCGGGTAGGTTAGTCTACATTATGAGATTCACAGGAGGTTGGTGGAGGACGGGCTAGGTGCAATGGTATCAAAATTGTTCACGTTGCATTGCGTTTATAGTTTTGTTCAGTATATTTAATATACTGAACAAAAATATAAACGCAACATGCAACAATTTCAAAGATTTTAATGATCATACAAGGAAATCAGTCAATTTAAATACATTCATTAGGTCCTAATTTATGGATTTCACTTGACTGGGAATACAGATATGCATCTATTGGTTACAGATACCTTTAAAAAAGAAAAGGGGCATGGATGCAAACACGTCGATCCAGAGCACCCAAGACATGCTCAATGGTGAGTATGCAGGCCATGGAAGAACTGGGACATTTTCAGCTTCCAGGAATTGTGTACAGATCCTTGAGATAAGGGGCCTTGCATTATCATGCTGAAACCTGAGGTGATGACGGTGGATGAATGGATGACAATGGGCCTCAGGATCTTGTCATGGCATCTCTGTGCATTTAAATTATTATTATTAAAAAATTATATTATGTTCGTTGTCCGTAGCTTATGCCTGCCCATACCATAAACCCACCGCCATCATGGGGCACTCTGTTCACAACGTTGACATCAGCAAACCGCTCACACACAACGCCATACACGTGGTCTGCGGTTGTGAGGCATGTCGGATGTACTGCAAAATTCTCAAAAATGATGTTGGAGGTGGCTTACGTAGAGAAATGAACATTAAATTCTCTGGCAACATTCCTGCAGTCAGCTTGCCAATTGCAGAATCCCTCAAAACTTGAGACATCTGTGGCATTGTTTCTGCACCTGTGTAATGATCATACTGTTTAATCAGCTTCTTGATATGCCACACGTGTCAGGTGGATGGATTATCTTGGCAAAGGAGAAATGCTCACTAACAGGGACCTTAACAAATGTGTGCACAATATGTGAGAGAAATAAGCTTTTTGTGTGTATGGGACATTTCTGGAATCTTTAATTCCAGCTCATGAAACATGGGACCAACATTTTACATGTTGCGTTTATATTTGTATATTTTTGTTCAGTGTTTGATGCCATTCCATTCGCTCAGTTCCAGACATTATTATGAGCCGTCCTCCCCTCAGCAGCCTCCACTTATGAGATTATTATGGATAAGAGCAAGATTAATTTTTTTGTCCGTCGGCAGTCAAGCATCGATCCCTTGTCACCAGAATCAGACCCTCGATATTTATTGGAAAGGAGCATCAAGATCACCACCCACTTTCACCACCCTGTGTGTTCATCATGTTATTTAATTTGTAGCCTAATAAACTGCGTGGTTTCCCGAGTTCCCGTGTCGAACGAACAAATGATCTGTTGGCATTTATCAAATCTACCGCAACTTCCTGTTTCCATCACAGCTGTCGTGATTTTTTTTTTTTAATTCGGTATGACTTCACTCGCATAAAAACTGTGTATGGAAAAGTGGTTAGTTCAGGTTGGAGTGGAGATTAGAGCCAGCTGACTTTTGAATCAGAAGCTCAGATGGTGGAACCTGATGTTGCAATTTGTCAGAGTGAAACGTTTAAAACACACACACACACACACACACACACACACACACACACACACTCTCTCATACACGCACTCACACACGCATGCGCACGCACACACACACACACACACACACACACACACACACACACACACACAAACACACACACACACACACACAAACACAGTCTAAGACATACTATTGGAAGGTATGATAATTAAAAGCATTGCAAGGCTCAAATTTACAAATTGCATCTTAATTTAGCGTACAAAGGCAGCAAAGTACGATATTTACAAAAAAATAAGAATGAACACCAGTGTCAGGCATACTTTTACCCAATATGTAGCAGTCCACACATTAATACAAGTTGTTTCTAAGTTGTCCACACTTTTATATATAATGTGGTTTATTCATTATATAAAAAGGTGAGGACAACTTAGAAATAATACTTGTACGACTGTGTGGGTTGCTACATTTTGGTAAAAGTGAGTTCCAGCTTATAAATAACAGCTAAACTAAGTAAATTGCATCCTTAGAAGAAATGTTCGTAATTCAGTCTAAACACAAGCAAACATGACAAAAACTTTGACTTCCACAGACAGAGAAGTGGCATCTCTCTACCTCCCTCATTGTTTCCATCTATCTTCTTAACACTCTCTCCAGTTCTGTCTTTCTCTTTTCTCCGTCTTTGTATTTTGATTCTCCTGGGAGAAAGGGAAGCTTTTGGTATAAATGAACGTTCAGTGAAAGACGCATGAAGCACATTCTCCAAAAGACACAATCCTAACCTCACAATTAAACATAAGAGAGAATCGGAAAATATCACCTTTGAAACTCATTGTGGGTGAAAAGTAAAAAGTAATTCCAGGAGGAAAAGCTCCCTCCTTGCACACGTTGAAAGCCTATCCAAGAATACACTGCGGTATATCCAGGACAGGGATCAGTTAGCGAGACAAACATTGAATCACCCTAATATAATAGTTGATTGAGCAATCGTTTCTTTGATAAAACTTGAGTACTTTTCCCCCAGTATGTACGGTGTCCAAATTAGGACAGCCTCACAGTTAAAAGGACACTGACACCTACCCCTTGTTACGCTGAAGCTCATAATATGGACACCATAAAGGTGAAGACAACCCGCATCACCTACATCATCATCGAACAGCTCCATGACGAAGGTGGCCACGCTGCCGTTGATGCCGATGAAGAGGTTAACGCAGGTCAGCACCACGTAGGCCGTGCTGGGGACGCTGAAGATAAACGAGGCTGGGTACATCATGGGTGTGATAGACCACCTGAAAACACAGACGGTTACATGTTTTATTTTTATTTTTTTCACCTTTATTTAACCAGGTAGGCCAGTTGATAGCATGTTCTCATTTACAACTGCGACCTGGCCAAGACAAAGCAAAGCAGTGCGACAAAAACAGAAACACAGAGTTACATATGGGATAAACAAACGTACAGTCAATAACACAATAGAAAATATATGTACAGAGTGTGCAAATGTAGTAAGATTAGGAAGGTAGGGCAATAAATAGGCCATAGTGGCGAAATAATTACAATTTAGAATGATAGATGTGCAGATGATGATGTGCAAATAGAGATACTGGAGTGCAAATGAGCAAAAATAATAAATATGGGGATGAGATAGTAGGGTAGGCTATTTACAGATGGGCTGTATACAGGTGCAGTGATCAGTAAGCTGCTCTGACAGCTGATGCTTAAAGTTATCAGCTTCAATGATTTTTGCAATTCGTTCCAGTCATTGGCAACAAAGAACTGGAAGGAATGGCGGCCAAAGGAGGTGTTGGCTTTGGGGATGAGCAGTGAAATATACCTGCTGGAGCGCATGCTACGGGTGGGTGTTGTTATGGTGACCAGCGAGCTGAGATAAGGCAGGGATTTACCTAGTAAAGACTTACAGATGACCTGGAGCCAGTGGGTTTGGCAACGAATATGTAGTGAGGGCCAGCCAACGAGAGCGTATATGGGGCTTTGGTAACAAAACAGATGGCACTGTGATAGACTACATCCAATTTGCTGAGTAGAGTGTTGGAGGCTATTTTGTAGAGTAGAGTGTTGGAGGCCACGGAAGGAGTGTTGTATGTTATTGAAGCTCGTTTGGAGGTTTGTTAACACAGTGTCCAAAGAGGGGCCAGATGTATACAGAATGGTGTCGTCTGCGTAGAGATGGACCAGAGAGTCACCAGCAGCAGGAGCGACATCATTGATATATATAGAGAATAGAGTCTGCCCAAGAATTGAACCCTGTGACACCCCCATAGAGACTGCCAGAGGACAGATCGATTAGAAAGGCCTGCTCACTGAAGTGTTTTAGGGAGCGTTTGACAGTGATAAGGGGTGGTTGTTTGACCATGGACCCATTACGGACGCAGGCAATGAGGCAGTGATCGCTGAGACCCTGGTTGAAAACAGAGGAGGTGTATTTGGAGGGCAAGTTAGTCAGGATGATATCTATGATGGTGCCCATGTTTACGGATTTAGGGTTGTACCTGGTAGGTTCCTTGATAATTTGTGTGAGATTGAGGGAATCTATTTTAGATTGAAGGACGGCCAGGGGGTTAAGCATATCCCAGTTTAGGTCACCTAACAGTACAAGCTCTGAAGATAGATGGGGGGCAATCAATTCACATATGGAGTCCAGGGCACAGCTGGGGGCTGAGGGGGGTCTGTAACTAATGGCAACAGTGAGAGACGTATTTCTGGAAAGGTGGATTTTTAAAAGTAGAAGCTCAAACTGTTTGGGCACAGACCTGTATAGTATGACAGAACTCTGCAGGTTATCTCTGCAGTAGATTGCAACTCCGCCTCCTTTGGCAGTTCTATCTTGATGGGAAATATTGTATTTGGGGACAGAATTTTTGGTGGCCTTCCTAAGCCAGGATTCAGACACGGCTAGGACATCAGGGTTGGCGGAGTGTACTAAAGCAGTGAATAAATCAAACTTAGGGAGAAGGCTTCTGATGTTAACATGCATGAAACCAAGGCTTTTACGGTTACAGAAGTCAACAAATGAGAGCACAGGACCTGGGTTTATCTCAACATCCCCAGAGGAACAGAGGAGGAGTAGGATAAGGGTAATGCTAAAGGCTTTAAGAACTGGTCTTCTAGTGCGTTGTGTATAGAGAATAAAAGGAGCAGATTTCTGGGCGCGATAGAATAGATTGATGGCATAATGTACAGACAAGGATATGGTAGGATGAGAATTCAGTGGGGGTAAACCTAGGCATTGGGCAATGATGAGAGAGGTTACATCTCTGGAGACACCAGTTAAGCCAGGTGAGGTCTCCGCGTGTGTTGGGGGGGGGGGACAAAGAGCTATCTGAGGCATGTTGATCAGGACTGGGGGCTCTACAGTAAAATAGAACGATAAGGAATAACCTAAACAGCAACAGACAAAGCATAATGAAATAAGGGAGAGGCATAAAACGAACACAGTTAATCAAGAGAGCTAAGACAACAATGGGTAAATGGTGATGAAAATGTTGAGAGAAAGTTGTGCCACACAGGACCTGAGTTCGAAGCTGAGGCTTAACAGATAAACAGAATGAGGTAACGTGTAAGGGAACAGTCCAGCAGGCAACAGCTATGTAACCGAGTGATCATAAGGTCCGATGAGCAGCAAAGAGGTGAGCCAGGGAGCAGTTCAGTGGACGCTACACTAGGCGAGCGGGAGGCACGATGTTCAGAATGCTAGCGGGCCGGGGCTAGCAGATGGATCTTCGGCGACATCGCAACGGAAAAGCCTGTTGAGACCACATCGGCACACCAGTCGTGATGCCTTGGTGGGTCTCCGTGTCTACAGTAGAAGGTCCAGGCCGGTTGACAAATGTAATGTAGCCCGGGAATTAGCTAGTACACGTCGGCTAGCCGGGAGATGGACCTAGCTCGGGGCTAGCTCAAGGCTAACTGGTGCAAGCTTTTGGACAGTAGTGTAAGCCAAACCACAGCAGCCAGTCGGTTGCAGCTAACTAGCTGCGATGATCCGGTGTGATGGACCAAGTGGAAGAGAACGCAATCTGATATGCACAGGGTTGGTAGCGCGCTGTGCAGACTGACCGATATTGTCCGAACTAAAGCTTGCTGATGAAGGCAGAGCAGTGGTGAGGACCGCTAGCAGTGGCTATCAATGGCTAGTAGCTAGTTAGCAAGCTAGCTAGCAGGCTAGCTTCTGTCGGAGGTTCAGTTAAATGACAAAGAAATAAAGAATATAGTAGATCCATTCCACGTTGGGTGAGGCGGTTTGCAGGAAAAGTATGCGAGGAATAAGAAAAATATACGGAAAGACACACTAATTATAGACTATTTACACGGGACATGAGACAGGACAGAAAAACACGTCCGCACTGTTACGCCATCATGGAACACGCCATCTTGGAAAACGGCATCTACGTGAACAGAAGCTTAATTCATATTTTACTATTTAAACAGTACAGTAGGAAAGGAGATAGGGGAAGATACATGAAGAGGGGTATACAGACGTGAAGGGCTCTGAACAGACTCCGGTAAGAGGCTTGATTACTCCATAAAATGCATTGACTGTGGCATGGGCGAATTGGAAGTTGAATTGAAAGTTGAACAGGACATCACACTACACTTAGTAAACAAAAAGTTAAGCACATCTGCTCTTTCTATGACAGACTGACCCGGTGAATGCTATGATCCCTTATTGATGTCACTTCAATCAGTGTAAATGAAGGGGAGAAGACAAGTTAAAGAAGGATTTATAAGCCTTGAAACAATTGAGACATGGATTGTGTATGTGTGACATTCAGAAGGTGAATTTTAAAAGGAATCTACATTGCTCCATATAAATATTACATCCATAGTCCAATCACAATTGTCTTTACATAAAATCAGCACATAAAAATATGAATATAATTTTGGTGCTACTTACCCATACATTACAAGTAGCCAAATCAAAGCTGGTAGGTTAGCAGGGGACACGTAGGCTTTTTGTTGGAAGCACAGGAAGATGCCGATGACTATTAGACACGGGACTATGTAGTTACACTGTAATAAAGAACATAACCACTTGTTAGACTATGTAGTTACACTGTAATAAAGAACATAACCACTTGTTAGACTATGTAGTTACACTGTAATAAAGAACATAACCACTTGTCAGACTATGTAGTTACACTGTAATAAAGAACATAACCACTTGTTAGACTATGTAGTTACACTGTAATAAAGAACATAACCACTTGTCAGACTATGTTGTTACACTGTAAAATAATAACAACCACTTATTAGACTATGTAGTAACACTGTAAAAAAGCACACATAAGCCTGTATTAAGCATTTTATCACTTCACAAAGAGTTCAGGGAAGGTAACATCTAACCTTATAAGGTCATTATAAGGTCATTATGACAGAATTATAATGATGCCCAGACATATCAGGCTAAGGTCACTCTCTCTAAAAAATAAATAAATGAAAAACTAAAGTAAATGGGAATTTCACACAATTTTGAAATCTATAGATTAGGTGTTAATTAGCTTTCCAAGCTTCCCCTCTTTCATTTGCTCATTAACAAGAGAGCAATCTATTCCCCTTCTAGGAGGACACAAGTCTGACTGGCCTGACAGGACAAAACTAAATAAAACCATCTCACAATTTACCAAAGTGTAGTATAAAATAATATAAATATTCTATCTGAAACAAGTTCTACAATCATGATATTAGATGAAGAATGGCTAAATATGGCAATTGGCATGATGAATCGATGTGAAGAGCAAATAACAGAACCCTATGTGATTTTTAAACTTCTACTCCACATTTCCCACTCTGTGCCAGAAGGCTACATCACTACTTAGGTGGCACTCTACAGACTTATAACGCATTGAAATCCATGAGCCGATTACAAAACCATAAAAGCAAAACTCTGCAATATAATTCAAATGAGAACTGTAGTCACACAAAGCATTAGGAAAGCATTGAGGGACAGCTCACCGTCTGACAGAGCTTTTCGACCCTATTCAATACCATCCCTTTAAAGATTTTTCGGCGCAATAAAATATTACAATTATTGGGAAAATGGTCAATGGAAATGGAAACTGCTCCTGGCAAAAACCTTTCGGCTGTCTGCATAATAACATTTCTCTTCCACTTTGTCAGCATTCATCCATTATTACGGCTAGTAGTGCTGAGCTATTGCCTACCACTCTCTCCAAGTTACCTGATAGACTGTTTACCGCTATAAGGCCTGAGGGAAAGTGTCAATGTTGTACCACTTTGCATCACAGTTTGCCAGTGTCAATAATTCAGCGCTAGTAAATAACAGTTACTCAGGCCTGGTTTTTTTAAAAGCCATTGCGATCAAAAGTAAATTGACCATTATCGCTGCTGATGATTACTTGTTTGATACAGCCATTGGATGGCATATTCCTAGGTAAACTAATATGGACACCTTAAACGTCTTTTTAAAATGGATGATATGACACTGACGGAAGGTTTGGTGGGTTATTCGACACACGCCTCACTTGTGATCTTACTCAAGTGAAATCACCACTCTACCATTTACAATTTGGTTGGGTTTTCAATACTTTTATTTGCGGTTCGCGCTCGTCCATCCCTTCCTCACAGCGGGCGGTAGAGTCTCATTATGCACCCGAAGTGGCAGGAAACCAGGGGGTTGGTGACATCACAATCTCAGGTGCCACCTACTACCGTTGTGCCCTTGAGCAAGGCACTTAATGCCTAATGTGTTCCAGGGACACTGGTCTGAGGTTGACCCTGTGCTGCTTCCTGGCTCTTGTGTGTGTATGTGTGGTGTCTGGGGGAATGGGAATAACATAAGACAGCAAAAATACACATTTCCATTTTATTTTGTGAAAATAACCTACAATATCCCAGGCAAAGTTGGCGACCCAGTAGACGGCCGGGTTGACGCCGCTGACAAACTGCAAGTGCTTGGCTTTGTTGACACGCTCCTGGATGAGGAAGAGGACGAAGCTCGCTGGGATGAAGGACATGGCGAAGATGACACAGATGGACACGACCACATCGGTGGAGGTGGCAGCCCTGAAGAAGGAGAGAGAAAACAGGAAGTTGAGTACAAGTTTGATCCTAGCATGATCAATAGGTCTGGTTGATATTTGACTAGAGAAGGGTCGATTGTTTTAAAGGGACATTTTAGCATTTTACAAGTCAATGTTAGATGATAACCAAATCACAGATCACAGATAACTTTAGGAACCGCTAGCTAAAAATGTATTTAAGTGGTGGGGGCAAAACAATTGCCAACAATTGCAAACAAAATAAATGAGCTACTTTCAGTTGATTTGGTCTTTTTTTTTTTATAGGTTCCTCATGCTCCCATCCTATCCATAAAAGCTGGTAGCTAATGTAAGGTGAAGTTTTCAAGTGGCTGTTTGAATTACAGTTTATCCTGGCCCAAAGAGTACTTTCAGTGTGAGGACCCATCTAACATAAAGTTATAAAATACTGA
The DNA here is from genome assembly GCA_023634145.1 of Thymallus thymallus. Taxonomy (NCBI): domain Eukaryota; kingdom Metazoa; phylum Chordata; class Actinopteri; order Salmoniformes; family Salmonidae; genus Thymallus; species Thymallus thymallus. The sequence continues at coordinate 13,327,976 of CM042422.1, forward strand.
ACTTCCCCTTGAGAGTTGATTTTGTTACATCTTCTGTCATGTACTCTACAGTAACCTAACAGAGCAGTCAAAAACGACCATAAAATACTCAGTCTACTGATGTGCCTGGTGTGTGAACAGTTTGTTTTGATCCTTCTGTAAGTGATTTGTTTTCATGTGTTCCTGTGATGCAGTCACCACATACAAAATGGTGTTTCACTTATTTTTCTCCATTCCCATCACAGGCGGCCGGTAGTACCTTAATTGGGGAGGGCAGGCTCATAATAATGGCTAGAACAGAATAAATGATATGGTATCGAACACATCAAACACATGGTTTGATGTGTTTGATACCATTCCATTCACTCCATTCCAGACATTATAATGAGCCGTTCTCCCCTCTGCAGCCTCCTGTGATTCCCAATATATATTAATGACTCACTAGGGAACAGTAGGAGTAGCCAACATCAGAGGAAAACCGAGGACACACTTGAAACCCATATACTTCCTTTACCAACAAACCAGAACCACAGGCCACCCAGATATTTACCCTAACAATTAGTACTAACATGGGTGGAATAAGATAGGGTCACAGTTGGAAAGTGGAAAAAAGTCCTGTTCTAGAGCTATGTTATTATGAACATTGGGTGCATTCCAAATCGCACCCTATTCCCTATATAGTGAACTACTTTTGACTGGAAACGTAGTGAACCAAATAGGGAATAGGGTGCCATTTTGGACACAGCCATTGTCCAGGGATCCGAGGCCTATGTCTGCAAAGTCCTCAGGGGCTAAAGACGGAGGATTGGTCGAGAGGCCTTTTGGTGGAAGTAAGCCTCACAACCTTTCCAGGTATTGAGTTGCATTCTGAGTGAAATCTCACACTTTCTGCACCAGTCGTGTCATCCCACTGGGCACGCACTGGTTGAATGAAATGACGTTGAACCAACGTGGGAAAGACGTTGAATTGACGCCTGTGCCCAGTGGGATTAGTCTGGTCTTTGACATGGAATGAATGCTACTGAAATATTTGACCTATACTTTAGTTGCTCTGGATAAGAGTACTTAATTAATCAAATGTCTAAGAATTATTAGACAAGTTTCACATGGTTTCATTTATAATGAAAATATATCCAGTTGGATAAATCGTATCTCTGATCTACTGGAGGACGTTTTGATTTTTTTTGGTGCTCTCTATGTTTTGGTGCTCTCCATCCTATCCACCTTAAAGAAGAAACACTAGATACAGTGAGCTCCAAAATTATTGGGACAGTGACATTTTTTGTTGTTGTTTTGGCTCTGTACTCCAGCGTTTTGGATTTGAAATTATACAATGACTATAAGGTTAAAGTGCAGACTGTCAGCTTTAATTTGAGGGTATTTTAATCCATATCCGATGACAGCACTTTTTGTACATAGTCCCCTTAAATTATATTTATGCCTCTACAGCTTTCTCACTCATCACTATTCACGATTCATTTCAGGATTATCCTGAATCATGCTAGCATCAACATTAATGTAGAAGTGTTTAGAAATTATTTACAATACAAGTGACTCCAAAATAACACAATACATTATTTACCATTCATTTCTATTGGGCTCAGAATTATCTGAAACAACCAAAACAAACAGTAAATGCATCCAACAAGTTTGTAGAGTCCCAAGCTTGTTGTAGTCGTTGTCTGCTAGGAATATGGGACCAAATACTAAACATTTTAATACACATAAGTGATTTTGAATACTTTTGGTCCCCTAATATGGGGGGGACTATGTACAAAAAGTGCCATCATTTCTAAATTGCTGTCATTTCAACCATTTTGCTATAAAAAAACGTCCTTGCTACGTCTGCTTAATTAGCTGTGAAGCAGACTACAGTATATTCACCCAACTCCTCTAACACACATACACACACTCACCCCTCCTCCCTTCCTGCCCTACCACCATCTCTCGCCAGACTACCTGCCAGGTAATTAACTTATTAAATAAGTCGCCCCGCGCCGCGCCGCCTCAACCTTCATCAGAGGGGTCTGGACACAATTAGGATGCGTAAACATGAAATCATTTACACAGTGGGTGCCGCCCCACTTTCAACAGTTTTCAACAGGTTTATCTAGACCCCGCTCGCCGGGGCTGAGGATTGTTTGAGGCAAGTGATTGGCTAATGAGGTAATCCTGAACAAGGACTAGTAACTAATCACTGTGAGGGGACATGCACCCCGCTAATAAAGTAATAAACAGTATAGTAGGGGAGAGCTTTTCATGTGCCTGGTCGTTCCAGGTGTTTTTGCCTAAGGTCTAGAGTGAGGTGTGGCTTCAAACACGGAGGTGCGGAGGGAGGTTAGAAAACCATAATGAGGTAGTCAAATAATAGTCTACCTTTGAATCGTTTCAGTAAATAATATTCCAGCCACTATGTGTAGCCATAATGCAGAAATGCACACGGATGGCAAAAGGATGCTTCTTTTCAACTCGCTGGAAAACCAAATACCTGCTCTGAAGATAGTACATGAATCCTTTAATGTCAAGCTCTGTTTATTAAAGGACACGGGAGATTCAGTGACTGAACAGGTCTCTGATTCACTGAAGACCTAGCAAGCTCCAGGTCACAGCGACCCACCATGATGATTAATCTAGGAGAGCATTGCAGTCAGTCTAGACAAAATGCCTGGACAGAAGCTACCCCTAATGGACTACAACCACCACACCACACTGTCCTGTCGACTCCATTTAAAACCATACTTTGTGGAGAACAACTCTTGAATTAGGGCAATGGCGCATAGGACACGAACTGTGTGGTGGTTGAAACTGTGTGGTCCCAATGGGTTACTCACATGAAACTCTCCCTTTCTCTACCTCCCTCTGTTTCTGTCTTCCTCTCTTTCCAATATATTTTTATTGACCCTTCTCCCTCTTTATTTGTGAGAGGTCTTTCCTTGGAAACATAGTCTCTCTCTCTCTGTGTCTCTCTCTCGGTCTGTCTGAGTTTCCCCTAGAAACTAATTTGTCATTTTTTCATTTCCCCCACTAAAAGTTAAGGTTAGGATTGCGGGAGGTGAAACTTCCCCCCGGAGCTGATACATCCCGACTCACAGTGCCTGGTAGGAGAGCTGCGCCTTGGTGAGGTTGAGAGGGTGGCTGGAGGAGGAGATGCCGTACTCCCTGGGGTCACGGCCCGTAGGCAGGTTGCCCCTCAGGATGGCGTTGTTGGCCACGTTGAGGAACGAAACGATCCCATGCCACGCCTGGTTGTAGAACCACACCTGGAGACATGGCAGATGGTTCATCGCTGTTATAGTTCAAATACAATATAAAGCATATTGGGCCAGTTTCCCAGACAAAGATTAAGGCTAGTCCTAGGCTAAAAATAATGTTCAATGGAAATTCTCCATTTAAAGTTTAATCTGGATCTGGAAAACCAGTCCATGGAGTGTACCTTACACCAGACCTATGTAGCATCAAAACAAGTGAAAACAGTATCAAGATGTGAAAGCACTTAGCATAACACAACCGTTGTTACATGGTATAAGTACATCTCTTTATGGAGCTACTGTATCCTGCATCATCAGATATGCAACAGGCAGTTCTTTCTCACCACTGTTTATTCTGTTAAGTCTGAATGCAAAAGTGATGATTTATTTATTTTATGGAAATGATACAGGTTGTTCCTGGTAGTTACTCCAATTCAATGCCTATGTAAAACATGTCCCTTGGGTTAAATTAGCATCTTGATAATACATACAAAATAATATTATCTTTACATACAGTAACATCAACTACACCAAAAGAAGCAATAACTATCAAAGCTCACAAGTTGAACACAAGTCACCCCGCTAAAAAAGTTAGAACAAACGATTGAGTACTTTTCTCTTTAAGAACCGGTGCCTGCATCTCCTGTTGTGCAGGAGAAGAATGTTCTAGAAAGAGAGCACCCCCACTGATAGTGCTGGTCTAATTAAGATTAGATGGAGTTTGGACCTACCGTAACACTATCACATACACACAGTAACACACACACACACAGTAACACACACACAGTAACACACACACACACACACACACACTCTCCACATACACTCCCCAAAGATATTTGTGGTTGACTACAGCATTAGAGACTTAAACAATTGCACGGAAAAATGCAATTTTGGTTTATACAACACTAGTGCTTAAGTTACTTCAACGGTGGTTTCTTTTCATCAATTCCACAATGCACTGGATTCCTTTTTCTTCAACTTCGGGGGGGACCTGTTGCTAGACTCCCATTAGACACATCAAACATGGTGGACATTAAAAGAGTGGAGTTTAATGCTATAAAGAACAGTATGAGGCTAGCTAAGTTAACACTGCTACCACAGAACTCAAACAGTCTAATTGCATCAAGCATCAACCATAAAGGCTGCAGTTGAATCCATTGGAGAATAATAACTCCATAACGATCCATTTTGTATCATGCCCCAATTCTTTTCGCTGCTTTATCTTGTCTCAACGGAGGATCTTTGTCTAGATTAGGACTCCTGACTGAATAATACATTTATGAAGTCCTTTGAACCACTCAACCACTCCCTATGCAGTTTAGTCAAGGTGTCTGTGACGGGAATGAAGTGATTCAGACGCAGCTCAGATTACATGTAAAACCCAGGAGATGGCCTTGTCTTGTATGATTAGTGATTAGCGTCGCACTACACAGATATAGATCTCTCTGTGTATCAGCTCTGGACTATACCTGCTACTGTATCCTCTCACAAAGCACTGATGATGATGACCAAGCAAAAATGGTAATGGGCGCCAAAGGAGCCTCGGAGTCTCTACCCCTCAAGATGAACGATGATATAATACCTTGACGTTATCCCTGGTCCCGAGCTCTTTCAGGAGCGTCTCGGCGTACAGGAGGATCTGATCGGTCGTGTTATCCTAATGAAGGAGAGAATAAGCATAGAAAGAGAGAACAAAGCTTAATTGGACACACTTGGGAAAATACATATCCTCTTTGAAATGCAAAACATCATGGAACAGCAATATCTCTAGATTGCCGAGGCCCACTTATTTTATATAGGCTAGAGAAGTAACATTATTTTGCTTGTTATTTCAGCAAACCTGCAGCACCAACTTCTTTCCCGCTCCCTCTCTTCCCCCCCGTGGAACATACCCCACGAGAAAAAACCTGTCTTGGTTTATAAAAGTTTCTAGAGGGGAGGTAGGCTAGTCCTGCACATGAGATGCTTGATACATATGACCCCAGGGTACTAGCGCTGGGAGTGGGAGCCAAATTGGTCAACGTTGATGATTGAGTGGGGGCCGAATGATTTTGCCAAATATTTTTCACTATGGAAATTCCTCCATCTGCTGTTATAACATAACACAGTAGTGTTGCAGGACCAGGTGTGGGTGGGCCGCATGGGTTGCGTAAAAAAAAAATCTACTCTGGTCATGTTTCAAGTGAAATGGGCCTTGGGATGAGTGCTGCTGAGAACCGTGTGATTTGTGATGGCCCGTCGTCACGCCTGTGCCCTGTTCCAGTTCAGGCCAGTGCACACTGCACGCATTACACGTGTGATATAAATGCAAATGCTTCCTTCTGTCTGCAGGCACCTCAAATCAAACGCCTACAATACGAGAGGAAGGAAGACAGGAACAGAGGAGGGAGAAAAGTAGGGAGGGAGAGGATAGAGAGGGAGGGAGAAAAACAGAGGGATTAAGAGAAAGAGGGAGGGAGTGGTTGCACACTGTACTCGTCGTCTCTCTATTTAGCAGAAACACACAGAACACCGGCAATATCATTTATTATTAATGAGATGAAGCACTACAAGCCCTTTTTTATGTCTGTCATTCTGCCCGAATCAAATCCACTCAAATCAAATTGTATTTGTCACATGTAGACCTTACAGTGAAATGGTTACTTACAAGCCCTTAACCAACAATTTAGTTCTAAGAAAAATAAGTGTTAATAAAGTATTTAATAAATAAATCGAAGTAAAAGATAAATTAATAAAAATTATATTTTTTCAAGAATGGGGAGTGAGGGAGGAGGAAACCGGAGGGGGGTGAGGTGGAGGGAGAAAGAGGCTGGCGCAGGTTGGCACCATAGCGGGCATTACACTGGAATAGGTTCTCGTCCCACTGGCATTATTTCTGTGTCAGAAGGGAAGACACGTGGCGGGCGAGACAGAGAGGGGTTACGGAACCCCGGCAAGCGTTTACTGATGCTTATCCCTTATGAAAACGACTTCCTCCTCAAGGGCGATGGTGATCGTATGGCCAATGAGCCGGACACCCACATAGCCACAACAAGCGATATAACGATGGCGCGATGAAACTGCATTTGATTACTTTATTGACTAGTCTTTCCTAATTGTCTTCAAGCATGATGTGTTTTGTTTTTGCCATGTTATAATATCTTCCTTCCTCATCCTAATCGATCCCGGAATCCTTTGCCACGTGAGTTTCATTTCAATTCCTGCCATCCAGGACCTCTATACCAGGCAGTGTCAGAGGAAGGCCCTAAAAATTGTCAAAGACTCCAGCCACCCCAGTCATAGACTGTTCTCTCTGCTACCGCATTGCAAGCTGTACCGGAGCGCCAAGTCTAGGTCCAAAAGGCTTCTCAACAGCTTTTACCCCCAAGCCATAAGACTCATGAACAGCTAATCAAATGGCTACCCGGACTATTTGCACTGTCCCAGTGTTGGATAGCCATAGCCAGCCAGCTAACATTGCATCCCTCTCTGTTTGAGCCGGATGTTTGAGTAGGCTAAACTAGCATTTGATAGCTCTCTCTCTCTCTCTCTCACTCTCTTGCTTCTCCTTCATTTTTGAGTCAACTACTCACCACATTTTATGCACTGCAGTGCTAGCTAGCTGTAGCGTATGCTTTCAGTACTAAATTAATTCTCTGATATTTTGATTGGGTGGGCAACATATCAGTTCATGCTGTAAGAGCTCTGATAGGTTGGAGAACCTCCTCCAGAGGTTGTCATAATTACTGTGTAAGTCTATGGAAGGGGGTGAGAACCTCAAGCCTCCTAGGTTTTTTATTCAAGTCAATATACCCAGAGGAGGATCGAAAAGAGCTGTCCTCCGGCTACACCATGGTGCTTCCCTACAGAGTGCTACTGAGGCTACTGTGGACCTTCATGGCAAAACAGTGTGTTTTAATAAATACATTTTTTATGTTTCACTATTTTTATTTTCAAGGTCCTCCCCTTCCTCCTCTGAGGAGCCTCCACTGGAAGAGTACACTGTGTACTACTGTTCTTTCTCCATCTGCAACCCAAGGAGACACAGGTTCTATTCCAAATGGTACTCTATTCACTTTGTAGTGCACTTATTTTGACCCGGGCCCAAGGGGCACCATTTGGGATACAGCCACAGTCCACGAGCCAGACGTATCCCACTTTCAAAAGGGACAGAGCTGGGAATGGCTGATGTTCAGCCATTGTAGTTACATCATAACTGCGGCTGTGAATCAAAGTCGTGTTAGAGTGGAGAATCCGGAGCCTGGAGAAGGATGGTTAAGACGCCCGAGGGAGAGTAACATTCTTCTGATCTTGATTGTATGACTTAATTTTCCTTTCTACATTTTAATGAGTGTGTATGTGTGTGTGTATGTGTGTGTGTGTGTGTGTGTGTGTGTGTGTGTGTGTGTGTGTGTGTGTGTGTGTGTGTATGTAACGGAGAGATAGACACAGTGCCTTCGGAAAGTATTCAGACCCCTTGACTTTTTCCACATTGTATTACGTTACAGCCTTATTCTAAAATGTATTATATTGTTTTTTCCCCTCATCAATCTTTTTTTGGTTTGTTTAAAAAAAAAAAAATAAACATTACCTTTATTTAACTAGGCAAGTCAGTTAAGAACACATTTTTATTTACAATGACTGCCTACACCGGCCAAACTCGGACGATGCTAGGCCAATTGTGAGACATTTACATAAGTATTCAGACCCTTTACTCAGTACTTTGTTGAAGCACCTATGGCAGAGATCACAGCATCGAGTCATCTTGGGTATGACGCTACAAACTTAGCAAACCTGTATTTGGGGAGTTTCTCCCATTCTTCTTTGGTGATGCTCTCAAACTCTGTCAGGTTGGATGGGAAGTGTTGCCGCACAGCTATTTTCAGGTCTCTCTAGAGATGTTAGATCGCGTTCACGTCTGGGCTATGGCTGGGCCACTCAAGAACATTCAGAGACTTGTCCCGAAGCAACTCCTATGTTGTCTTGGCTGTGTGCTTAGGGTCGTTGTCCTGTTGGAAGGTGAACCTTCGCCCCCAGTCTGAGGTCCTGCACGCTCTGGAGCAGGTTTTCATCATGGATCTCTGTACTTTGCTCCATTAATCTGTGTCTCGATCTTGACTAGTCTCCCAGTCCCTGCCGCTGAAAAACATCCCCTTAGCATGATGCTGCCACCACCATGTTTCACCGTAGGGATGGTGCCAGGTTTCTTCCAGACGTGACACTTGGCACTCAGGCAAAAGAGTTCAATCTTGGTTTCATAAGACCAGAGAATCGTGTTTCTCATGGTCTTAGAGTCTTTAGGCGCCTTTTTGCAAACTCCAAGCGGGCTGTCATGTGCCTTTTACTGAGGAGTGGCTTCCATCTGGCCACTATACTATAGTGGAGTGGTGGAGTGCTGCAGAGTGCTGCAGAGATGGTTGTCCTTCTGGAAGGTTCTCCCATCTCCACAGAGGACCATCGGGTTCTTGGTCACCTCCCTGACCAAGGCCCTTCTCCCCTGATTGCTCAGTTTGGCTGTGCGGCTAGCTCTAAGAAGAGTCTTGCTGGTTCCAAACTTCTTCCACTTAAGAATGATGGAGACCACTTTGTTCTTGGGGACCTTCAATGCTGCAGAAACTTTTTGGTACCTCTTCCCAAATCTGTGCCTTGACACAATCCTGTCTCTGAGCTCTACGGACAATTCCTTCAACCTCATGGCTTGGTTTTTGCTCTGACATGCACTGTTAACATTGGGACCTTATATAGACAGGCTTGTGCCTTTCCAAACCATGTCCAATCAATACCTATGCAAATAAGATACTTTTATTTTATTTTTAATACATTTCTAAAAAGCTGGTTTTTTATTTATTTAATAAATTTTAGAATAAGGCTGAAAAGTAACAAAATGTGGAAAAGGTCAAGGGTTCTGAATACTTTCCGAAGGCACTGTAGATAGAGGGAGATAGTTGTTTGAATGTGTTGAGGAGAAAGAGAAGAAGAAGTAAATATATTAAATACATCTGAGACAATCATACCCAGTTTCCATGGACACCCAAAAGTCTATTTGAGTTTTAACCTTCTTTTGAGTTGGATTTGAAGGTAATGTATTGAAATTCAAGCGTCTTAAATTCAAGAGTCACTCAAGCAGATTCGATCTTATGTTTCACAAAGAGCACAAGGTTAGAGTTAGTGATTGGTTTCTACGTCTATGCATAATTGAATGTAGATAAACAACATTCCAAGCACCTGTGTGAATTGAGATCTCCATAGATCCCTTCTGGCTTTCAACCACAGCCAACGCACCTTCTTTATCCTCACACAGAGGCAGATATTAAATCAATGCGTTTTCCCTCAGAAGTCAAGCTCTTCCACAGCTGGCAGTAAGGCCACCACACAATCCCAATATCCATAGCATACCTGGGGGGAATTGAATAGGCTTTTCAAATCCCTGATTACAGCTTCAATTTCCGGTTCAGTCATCCTGACTTGGGAATTGACTCCTCCGACAGAAATCCCTCCGTACCTTGAGTGGTGGTAGTGGTGGTTGTGGTGGTGGTGGTGGTGGCAGGGGTGCGGCAAAGATCAGAGCACAAATAAATAAGAAATGCACACACACACATATACACAAATAAACAACACATAGTACCATTTAATTTGACTCTTGACCTATGAGTTATAATTAGTGGGACTTAGAACGTCACATTACACGTTATCTTAGATAACATCTTCGGTCACATTGTTGGCATTATGTCTGAACGTTCAAAGTTACGTGCTATCGAGCACAGAGTAAAAGTACCTTTTTCTGCCTGCTTTGGCATACGTCTTCAAGAGGAAGTCTGTCATGTTCCTCCCTGTCAGGTCCTGCAGTGTGTCCGTAGTATTCTGGATCCTCTGGAAATACATGATAATGAGAAGTTATTACTTCTAACGTATAAAGGTTTTCCTCATCCCAGAACTCATCAACATGTGATGTGTGTTTCACTGCAGTATACAGACTTCTAAGGTAGTCATTGGCTCTGAGAAAAAGGTGTAACAATTGACATTCAAATCAATAGCAGTACCATGCATATGCCATTTAGCAGACGTTTTTTATCCAAAGTGCCTTGCTCTACGAACTGTGCCACACAGCAGGTTCCAGATAGTGTATTGTGTTTGGCACACAATGTACCTACCTACATTTATAATCAGATGTTGACAATCAATGGCGGGTTTATTCATGTTTCAAACAGAGTGAACACAATATCAAAGAGATCAGAGAAACAAAATCAGAATCCCAACTACCTGTTGCCATGTTTACCTTTGGAAAGCCAGGCACCATGATCCTAATCCGACAGAAGTTCAGCCAAAACAATGGCCAGCATCCTAACACAACAGAGTTTTAAATGCCTCCATCAATGCAACATCATTGCAGATAGTGGCACCGGCCACATTTCAAACCATAAACAACTCATATATGCGTGGCGCTGTAGAACCCAACCAAGCACTCTGAAACTGATCATAATAGTCAATTAATGAGCCTGTTGGAACCTTTCCAGTCCCCGTGATGCAGCCGAAGCAGTGGCTAATGTCAAAGGGCTCTAATTAGCACATACTCTGCATACATTGGCACATTCAGACAATTAGGGAAGACACGATACAGTGGTGCGCTTCCACTCCACATATCCTCAATAGCCTCATCCAACAACTAGCACCTCCCTGTCTGGCCCAGTTCATTTCAGGGCAGTAGGATACAAAGCTGATTAGGATGCTTCCTTGGGCTTATCCAGAACACCCCTCCCCGACCCTCCCTCCCATATTCCCTCAAGCACCCCCCAAGCCGAGCATCGAGCCCCTACACCCCCCTCTCCACCCTGACTCCCTTTAGCCGAATGTGTTCTATCCACCCTTCGCTGGGTTCCTAGCTTAGTGTGCTAACCGAGGGTAAACACTGCACTCGGAGAGAGAGTACTGTTTAAATAACCGCCCCCACACCGATTAGCCGTGTTTGTAAGCCTCTTCTCTATTTGTTGTTTGGTAATGACATGGATATGTATGCAAACAGGCGTTCGTTAATTAATTCCAAGCTTGGTTGGGGTGGGGGAAGGGGAGTTCCATTCCAAAAGCTTATCTGTCCCTTTTATGTTATTGTTTTTACAGATGAGTGCCCAGTAATCTGAATTATCTGACCAGGACTTGTTTGGTTAGATAGTTAGACTTTCCATGTCCACCCCTAGTTGAACTGTAGATACAGGCCAGCTGAAAAAAATGCAATAAGTAATAACCATACTCAATTCCAAATGAGATGAAAATATATTGATGTAGCTTTGTACCCTATACAGATTACATACCATTAGTTATCTGCAAAATTAACCATGTCATTTTGAATGTAGTTAAACATGTAGTTACTCTAATAGTGAAGAACTTAGCGATATACAAACAGATGGTTAGAGAGTTGACTGTACTGTGTACAATAAGCCTGAGCTCACAGCTCAGACAGCCAGCACAAGTCGAATTGCATTAGCCGCATTTCACCTCCTCCAATCGAAGCCACAGAAACTTTGCTTCCAACACTCCATGGACGTGTGTCCTAATATGGACACCGTACATATCAGCTTTTTATATAGGTCCATAGAAAGACATTGGAGGATAAGCTCATTGTAATGGTAATTTTTTTTCTATTTATTCCGTTTCTGCAACTACAATGAGCCTGTCCTCGGATATCTCCTCCCACCTTGCCACTTCTGATCGGATATCTCCTCCCACCTTGCCACTTCTGATCGGATATCTCCTCCCACCTTGCCACTTCTGATTGGATATCTCCTCCCACCTTGCCACTTCTGATCGGATATCTCCTCCCACCTTGCCACTTCTGATTGGATATCTCCTCCCACCTTGCCACTTCTGATCGGATATCTCCTCCCACCTTGCCACTTCTGATCGGATATCTCCTCCCACCTTGCCACTTCTGATCGGATATCTCCTCCCACCTTGCCACTTCTGATCGGATATCTCCTCCCACCTTGCCACTTCTGATCGGATATCTCCTCCCACCTTGCCACCTCTGATCGGATATCTCCTCCCACCTTGCCACCTCTGATCGGATGTCTCCTCCCACCTTGCCACCTCTGATCGGATATCTCCTCCCACCTTGCCACCTCTGATCGGATATCTCCTCCCACCTTGCCACTTCTGATCGGATATCTCCTCCCACCTTGCCACTTCTGATCGGATATCTCCTCCCACCTTGCCACTTCTGATCGGATGTCTCCTCCCACCTTGCCACTTCTGATCGGATATCTCCTCCCACCTTGCCACTTCTGATCGGATATCTCCTCCCACCTTGCCACCTCTGATCGGATATCTCCTCCCACCTTACCACCTCTGATCGGATGTCTCCTCCCACCTTGCCACCTCTGATCGGATATCTCCTCCCACCTTGCCACCTCTGATCGGATATCTCCTCCCACCTTGCCACTTCTGATCGGATATCTCCTCCCACCTTGCCACTTCTGATCGGATATCTCCTCCCACCTTGCCACTTCTGATCGGATATCTCCTCCCACCTTGCCACTTCTGATCGGATATCTCCTCCCACCTTGCCACTTCTGATCGGATATCTCCTCCCACCTTGCCACTTCTGATCCCAATTGTTAACCTGGGACGTTCTCTCTCTTCACTTGGTATTCTATACTTCACATCACTCATTCCACACGCGTATGCCACATGACGGCAGGTTGATGACACACAGGAGAGGCAAACAGGAGAGAGGCAAATGGAATAAGCTGGCATGCTGCTGTGTTGGAGACGATAAGAGAATAGGCTTCTTATTCATCTTTGCACACAGTCTCTGTATCTTGGGAAACCTCAATAACCAGCTTCCAATTCTACCTGGCACAAACAAATGCAATCTTTGGGACGTGGAGTTCTGCGTAAAAGTATGTGAACCACCTGCTGTACGTAGCTATGCAGGCCTAGGCAGAGTTTGTCTCATCTAGTTGGTTGATTCCTCAGAAATGCTGAATTATGATCAAGTCAATTTTGTTTTCTTATGTTTTTAAATGACATGTAATTTTCACAGTATATTTTCAGAAATGCACGACTTGTGATTCTAATTTCCTGTCAAAAGTGCTGCACATGTCTTGTTGGTGTAGGTGGATTCTGGCAAAGTAACTGCTAGTAAGTTATTTGTAAATACTAGGAACTAAAGTGATGGATTGTGACTCAAATTGTATCTTGTTGGTTGGAAATTACAAGGACTTTCTGTATATGTTGGCAGCAGCAAGTGGATACATGCATGCGTGTGCGTAGTGCATGTTTTGAATACATTTGCTCACATACCACACAACAAACATTGGTTTGAAGAAAATCGAATGACAACACCTCACCTCCAACATAATACAAACATAAGCCAGAGACATTGCCATCTTTACAAGTCAACACTGCCTAGTGTTAATAAAATTACAGGGCCTCATTCCACCATCTGCCTCATCTTGCGACCTCACAACCTTTTCCCTTTTGTTTTCCAATGTGCCCTTCCTTGGTGAACGCTTCGCTTCGGACAGGTCATTTAACACTAAAATGGATCTCGGGGGTAGAAGCCAAAATGACAAATCAACAGTAACCTCTTAGAGCAAAGATGTGACCAACCCATATTGTGTGTTTTGTCTGCTTGAATCCAGGTTGCAGGACTTGTCAGTACATAGTGTTATTCATTTTCTGATGATCTACCTCAAAGGCCAATGGGGAATTCCATTCCCAATAAGCTGAACTCTGATTCATATTGAGAAGAAGATAATATAATGGAATTGGTATTTGTATTTTTGTATTTAGGCAGCAGCTACTCTTCCTGGGGTCCAAACATATTACAGCACTTACGTTACATATAAAACAAAATATCATATAACATTATTACACCACTACATATCTACAATACAAAGTGTTTAATACCACCATACAACAATATCACAATGTGTGCGTATGCATGTTTCTGTACCTTTGTGTGTGTCTCTTCACAATCCCCGTTGTTTCATAAGGTGTATTTTTACCTGTTTTTTTTTTATCTGATTCTACTGCTTGCTTCAGTTACTTGATGTGGAATAGAGTTCCATGTAGTCATGGCTCTATGTAGTACTGTACGCCTCCCATAGCCCGTTCTGGACTTGGGGACTGTGAAGAGACCTCTGGTGGCATGTCTTGTGGGGTGTGTATGGGTGTCCGAGCTGTGTGCTAGTATTTTAAAACAGACAGCGCGGTACCTTCAGCTTGTCAACACCTCTTACAAAAACAAGTAGTGATGAAGTCAATCTCTCTTCCACTTTGAGCCATGAGAGATTGACATGCATATTATTAATGTTAGCTCTCTGTGTACTTTTAAGGGCCAGCCGTGCTGCCCTGTTCTGAGCCAAGTCCCTCTTTATGGCACCTGACCACATGACGGAACAGTAGTATAGGTGTGACAAAACTAGGGCCTGTAGGACCTGCCTTGTTGATAGTGCTGTTAAGAAGGTAGAGCAGGCCGAGCAGTGCCTATGACACTGGTGACCAACGTGGTAATGCACAATAGAAAAACTAGTTATTAAAACCATCCAGGTCAAGTGTGCAGCACAGCCTTCACTGTGTGTTTTCATGGTGACCAGCCTTCTCTGTGTTTTTGCTGGGGATCGGCCTTTGACACTGGTGACCAACATGAGAATAATTTAGACTACCAAAAACATCTAAAATGAAACAACCATTTCAGTAACGGGTGCAATAAGTCCAAATAACAGATTGTTTGTTAAAAAAAATTATCTTTGTCTAGCATACGATTAATTAATCAATCAATGTACATACAAAAACACAACAAACAAAAATGATGTTGAAAAAAACAACTGCAATAGAGCATGCTGGGAAATATGATGATGGGAGTGGTCAGACCAGCTTGACCAGCTGCTAGACTATGCTGGACCAGCTTGGTCACCAGCATCACCAGCATAAGCTGGTATGTGTACAAAACACAGTGAGGGCTGGTCACCAGCAAAGCCAACTATGCTGGTAAACATTACTTGACCAGCTAGACCATGCTGGTCAGACCTGCTTGATCTCTCTATCTCTCATATATTGGGAGGATAGCAGGGATAAAATACATCTACTCCAAAGCCTCTACGTCATGTCATGGTTAATTCAATACTAGCCCTTTTTTGAGGTCAAAAGGGAATATATTCTCCCAATGTTCTGGGTTTGTGTTGGTGATTCGGCCAAAGAGCCACATCAAGTCAAGCCCCCCCCCCCCTTTTCAGGACCACGGAGCACAGGTAAGCAATCTATAGCACTCATTGTTTGATGAATGAACACTGAGTTGGTGTGTGTGTGTGCATGTGGGTGTGTGCGCAGTGTGTCTGTTTGTGTGTGTGCAGTGTCTGTCCATTTGTGGCATCAGTACATATGTGTGTGGAGTTGGGCTTCATCTCACGACTAGTGCACCTGTATTTATACGTGTTATGTATGTAACTATTGTCTCCCATCTCTCTGAAGGAAGGAGTGGCACAAAGAGATGGTCAAATAAATATACTGTGAAATATAAAGAAGGGATGGAAATAATAGAGAATGGTGAGAGAGAGAGATAGAGAGACGGGAGAGAGAGAGAGAGATAGGGAGAGAGAGGGGGGAGAGAGGGAAAGAGTGAGGGGGAAAGAAAGAGAGAGACAGGGAGAGAGAGGGAGAGAGGGAAAGAGTAAGGGGAAAAGAAAGAGAGAGACAGGGAGAGAGAGAGGGGGGAGAGAGAGAGAAAGAAAGAGAGAGAGACAGGGAGCGAGAGAGGGGGGGAGAGAGAGAGGAGAGAGAGAGAGAGGGAAGAGGCGGAGAGAGAGAGAGAGACTGACGGCCATGAAAAAAAATAACCCTCATGTAGCCAACAGCACCTTTTAATGGGACACCTTGACAGCCTTGTCGAGATCCCGAACATCCAGGTGTCAGAATAAAACAGGTCACGGAAAGGGTACTCCTTTTGTCCGACTGTCTCGGCAACCATCCCAATCCCATTATACCTGTTTTCCAAGCCTCACTTCTAAACGGCCCTGTCTTGTCTGGCTTGTCACAAGATGGGGGGGCGCACAGCGAGACTTGCGCACAAGCTCAACGAGGCATTACATAACCGACAAGGGCAGACGTCATGTGATACTCCATCACTATAAAGGAGCTTTTGGAAGGAGGGGGAAGAAATGAGGGTGAGCAGAGTGTCTTCAAAAAGGGTCGTCATCAAAAAGGGTCGTTTCACCAAACAGCATGGGCTCCCGTTAGGGGAAGTCATTGGCTTTCAAAGGCCTCTTTCTGTCTGTCAGAGGGCTCAGCACAGTCGTGTATACACATACAGTACACACACACACACACACACACACATACACACACACACACACACACAGGTATGCACACCCACGCATGCACACACAATGCACACTTTGAGCAAGGTATTAAACCCTAACCTGTGGCTTACCATGTGCCCTTTCCATCTTCTGGTGTGTGTGTCATTTTTTTACCCCAGTTTCGTGATATAGATATTTACAGACTTGTCCCATTGCTGCAACTCCCGTATGGACTCGGGAGAGGCGAAGGTCGGCGAAGGTCGAGAGCCGTGTGTCCTCCGAAACACAACCCCGCCAAGCCCCACTGCTTCTTGACACAATGCTCACTTAACCTGGAAGCCAGCCGCACCAATGTGTCGAAGGAAACACCGTACACATGGCAACCGTGTCAGCGTGCATGCGCCCGGCCCGCCACAGGTGTCACTAGAGCGTTGGGACAAGGACATCCCGGCCGGGCCAAACCTTCCCCTAACCCGGACGACTTTGGGCCAATTGTGCGCCGCCTCATGCGACACAGCCTGGGATCGAACCAGGATCTCTAGTGATGCAGTGCCTTGGACCGCTGCACCACTCGGGAAGCCTGTGTGTTTTTGTGTGTGTGTGCTTGCGTGGGTGTGCCTGTGTGGTTGCGAGCGAATGTGTGTGTGTGTGTGTGTGTGTGTGTGTGTGTGTGTGTGTGTGTGTGTGTGTGTGTGTGTGTGTGCGTGTGTGCGTCACAGGTGTGACTAATTGCCCGTTAATTCAGTTAATGCAGCAAGCATTTTCATTGCACATTTGAACTGATCATGTAATTTCAATGTGCGTATTTAAACCCCTCTCTTTTTTGTGTTCTAGGTGGCCGCCCAGTGGAAGTGAATGCAGTGCGGAGGTATGGTGGAGCCTTGTGTGCAGAGCGCTAATGGCATCGTTTGTTGAGAGCTCGTGGATAATGGAGTTGTTTGAGCTGTGGAGAACTTGAGATGCCTCCAGGGCTGCACCACTTCCTGTGTCCCTTTGTTTGGTTTGTTGATTTTGGTATTTTAAATAATGCATTGGGATCGAACATGTGAGATGTACCCTACCTGAGCCACATGCCCTATTAAATATGTATTTGTTGTTAGTTCTCTACTTTACTCTGCCTGCTCAACCTGTCACTTTTCCACCACATTGATGTGTGTGTATGGTGTCTGGGGGTAGATTATAATGAAGCAAGGACAATAAACATCTGTTTAAGAAAAGCCAACAGTTCCTCTTTGCCAAGACTTTGTCGAACAGCCCAATTAGCAATCTTAGAAGAATAAGGCTTTACAGTCAAACATCTCAACTTTCATTCCAAGATGATGCAATACTTTAGAACAAGGTGCCAAGCAGAATAAGAACTCACCTCCCTCACCAGCTACACAGAACCAAATGATCTCGTACTT
The DNA here is from genome assembly GCA_023634145.1 of Thymallus thymallus. Classification (NCBI taxonomy): domain Eukaryota; kingdom Metazoa; phylum Chordata; class Actinopteri; order Salmoniformes; family Salmonidae; genus Thymallus; species Thymallus thymallus. The sequence continues at coordinate 13,345,883 of CM042422.1, forward strand.
CTCAGACTGCTTTTGGATACTTGTTTGCAAACTGGGTAAGCACTACATCCATCTCTCAGACATTTAACTTCCTCTGAGGGGAAAAAAAGGGGGAAAAAACTGAGGAACTTCTCAAACTGTCTGCAAGTCGAAACACTCGCTGTCGAAAAGCCAACGCATTGGCACCACACTTTCGCTTAGCGTTGCTGGCTTCAAGTGTAACTCCTTACACCTCTGTCACGCCTGATGTCAATTCATAAATCTACCGGATTTAATTTCTCACCCTTTTTTCTATTTTGATCTGTCACGTTTGGGTGTATGGACAGACCAAGGCGCAGCGCAGTGATAGTTCAACATATTTATTTTAATATTAAATAAACTCAATGTGAACTATACAAACACGAACAACGTATAAACAAACGTAAATCCACTTACTTCTCCAGACTGACATACACGACATCGACTGACATTGAATACAATGAACCACACCTAGGTGTGGAACATACAAACATAAGTAGGATCCCTAATTAGAGACAATGCATAGCAGCTGCCTCTGATTAGGGATCCAACACAAAACACCACACAGAACTAGAATACTAGATCTGTCAGGCTCTGACCATGGCTACATAGAGAAGCAAAAGGCTTCTCAATGGCCAGAGCCTGACATGATCAACTGTTGAATTTATCGACCACTCGACACAGGTTGTAACCACCCATCAAATCAACCGCCAGAGCCTCCTCACCAGTAGTGTGTTGATGCTCCCTCTCGAATAGCCCATATTATCTCTCCCAGCTGGGATATGGACAGGTACTTCAAACAAAAAGTTGAGAGACAGAAACACCACCTGTCTGTTTTGCAAGAAGAAAAATGATGTGGCTGGCAATATAAAGCCCCAGAATCTAAAACTGTGAAGGTCATGTCTACCCCATTCAGAGAGTTTATCTGTAGATGTTTGTGTCTTGAAAACCATGACTCAAAGAATTGGTTTTAGTTTTTGTATGCAAATGTGAGATATTGACTTAATATTCACATGTTGCCAAACCACCAAGGAAAAAGGAACTTAATCAGTCAATCAAATCACTGAGTACTGTATAACAAAACATTGCGTGACATTTAGTAGTTATGATCGTTTGCGCCAAAACTTTATAGGTTATTATAACTTTTTGTGTGCGCAAGTATACCCGGGAGTGAATTAGGTAATAACATCATTAATCAGGCCTAATTTAATTTGCTGGTGTTTGTCATTTCAATTCAACCTTTGCTAGAGTGCAAGATATTTTCTTATAACATTGTTTGTTTCCTGGAACCCAGTAAAACAGCAACAGCACATCTCCAGACATGAATGATTGTTAACAAGCCAAGCATGAACCACCCTAGAGTGTAACAAAAAGCATTATGTCTATCTAACTATTTCCCTCTATATCTTTCCCTCTATGGTGGGTACATTACCAAGATCACTTGGCTCACTCAGACTCTCATCTCTCATCTCACATACCTTAAATAATAATAATCCAGAATGCACACACTGAAAACACACCTTGAGTTAACACCAAAAGCCATTTCCAATAAAAGTTAGAATGCACCAGTTCCTATCCATCGATGTCTATATTTTTCATTATCATTCAAGGTATTGGAGTATTAGAATGGTATTTCCTATTCAAGTCAATGTTATTTGATGTGGATTGTGTTCGATTAGATAGATTCAAACTGTATGTTAAACATCACAGCATAGTTGACAGATATATGGTGCGTAGAAATCCGAAGAGGGTGGCCAGCATTGATAGGTGGGATGGGCTGAGGGAAGCTGAGGGTTGGGATGTGGAATTGGAGACAAGTGGGAGTGGAGTTGCTGAACTGGGGACAGAATGACGGCCAAAGAAAAAAGTTAAAAAATAAAGTCTAAATAAAACATAACAGAAAGTACGTTTGAATGACGCTGAGGGGCAGTGTTGTTACAGCTAAGGCCTGTTTGCCTGAGGCTGATGCCGAGCAGGTGTTTGTACGCATGTACACATTCAAATGCACACACGTGCACATACACGGACACACACACACATACACATATGTAAATAGCTCCATGTATGCACTGAAACATATTCAGTTGGCCTTGCTGTGATGATTTTTGTTGTCCTTGATGTCTTTAGTTTTTTGCATTGTTGTTTTCTGTTTCCATTTGTCTTTCTCGTTTTTCTCTTTTGTTCATTTTGTTGGTTGTTGGTGCATTGTGGGACAGGGGATTGGGGGGGACGGGGGCTTGGTGGTGGGGAATTATTTTATTTTATTGGGGGGGGGGGCTGGTTGAGGTTGGTTGAGGGGCAGCTCTCGGGAACTGTGAGGGGGATCTTGGAGGGCTGGTGGCCTGGTGGTTGGGAGGTTAGGCTGGTGGCTGATAGGTCATTGGTTCAGGTTTGACCTTGCGGGAGATCTGTTGACGAGTCCTTGAGCAGGGCGTTGACCCTGGTTGCTTCTGTGGGTCACTCTTGATGGGAGTCTGTTAGATGACTGAATGTTGGGCGGCTTCACTGCAAGTAGATTGTATGTGTTATAATAAAACATTTAAAATAAAATAAAATGTTATTTGATGGAGTGGACCAGCGGTCATATTGAGTCTACCGGTGACACGCTCGCGATGAGCTTCTAGTAATGTCCATTCTAGTAATTATATTTCTATGATTGGAGAAATCCATTTTGTCCAAAAGAGCCCACTCATTCCTCTTAGCTTGCCCTGTGACCAGGGGGGCCACCCACCTCATCGATCCCAGCCAGGTTTAAGACTCATGGTGTCAGCTTGGGAACATTGACCCTCCTGCATTTGGCCATGTATGTTGTTAGGGTAATGGCTTATAAAACATTGCCATTGATTTCCAGGAGACACACAGGGAAAACCCAGGCCACGGATGTTATAGGGGAGGGGGCGTACATCTGCAAGCTCAGCGCTAACCTGCACCCACTCTTTCCGAGAGGGATTGGCTAAAAGGGTGGGTGCAGGTTAGCGCTGGGCTTGCAGAAAAAGAGCGGTGGGACGCATTATCTCAAGACACACTTGTCTCTTAAGACCAGCCATAAGGCTATTGAGGAAGACATGAGACATGAGTCTAACTTCATGTTCCCATCTGGACATCCATGTTGAGCTGGACCACTCTAGCTGACCCTGGTAATGTAGTTAATATGGTTAATGGTCATAATGTAATATCCTGGTTCAGGATCCCTTAGTTCAATTGGATGGATTGATTGGTAAGGTGGATCTATCATGGAGGTGATATCGAGTCAAGTATAGCTTGCAATAAGTATTACCCATTGTAAGGGGATACCTTAGTAAACATGCTTTCACCATAGAAACATTAGAGGGCAAGAAGATTTTTTTTTTAGAATACTTCAATTTTAGACCCTTACATTGCACACTGAATCGACTATGTTACACTTCACCCCCCTTTGACTTCCTCCTCACTGCACCTGGGTCACTGCACCAATTTGACTGTCTGGGGTTCGAAGCCTGCTCTTTTGTGTGCCACAAGACTATATTAGCTGGCAGAGCTAAAACGTAAGCATTAGTTCAGGGAGCTAACACAAGTCTTCAGCACACATTCCAGGCCAGAGGTCAAGTATTTCTATTGGAAACCATTATGTTACAAGCAGACTTGGCGTTGCCAGATTGGGGACTAACCTGAGGGGGAGGCAGCCCCCCGGCTCCAGGTGGGCAATCTGGCAACATGATGGTCTTTTGAGGAGTGCTGCACTGGCAATTAGGGGAAGGGTTGGCCATGCTCCAGTTCCTGTTGATGAAGATGTCGCTGATAGAGTGTTCCACTGAGGGAGTGAACCATTCAGAATCATTGGGGACACACGGGAGATTCCTGGAGAGAGAAAAGGGGGGATGATGATGATGCTGCTTTGGCAGGGAATATATTAACAGTTAACATCAGAAAGACACATCATTCACATTCAAACATGTATACACATACCTACTAAGTTTTAGAAGACCTGTTTACATCTAGCTCTTTCTAAACATTGCGTCGCTGTCTAATGAAAATCTTTCTTTGCCAATTAAAATGTTTTTACATGTATTGAAAGCAGCAGTCACTCCCCTCAATGTACTCTGAACATTCCATGACTCTAGGAAAATACCTACTGAATGTTTCATACACGTTTCATTTTAAGTTTGTTAATGGGAAAACATGGATTTTTTTTATTTATTTACTGAAACATGTCTGTTTTGGAGATGAGGTTCTCATTCGGCAGCGACGAAAGATCACAAATGATGTTATCAACACAACTACAGCATACAAGTCTACTTATCTAAAACATGGAGGTAAGCGTTGTTAGTGCACCAGCTGAAGAGTTAGCGAAGCAGAACAGCTTGATAAAAGCACGTTAAACATGATCACGCTTGACAGAGAGGAGATAGATCAGATATGGGATATCAGGGTTACTTCCTGTTGACAACATTATTCCAACCCCCTAACCGTAAGACAAGGCAAATCTACACAATCCCAACAACACTCAACTCGGAGAACCCCAGAACTATTGAATTAATGATCAAATAAATTGTGGTAAATAAGATAGAATGATGGCAGTGTAAATGCCTTCAGTTATATGCAATGAATATTTAGGATTCATTCAATGGATTTTCTTCACTGCATGGATATTGTGTTAGAACGTGTAAGAATAAAACTGAAGGTAGTCTCTCAAGAAATTATCCTCTATTTTCATTTATTTATTTGATTAGATTTTTTATTTAACCTTTATTTAACTAGTTTAACAATTCTTTCAGATCTCCAAGTGCATACGGGGTAGGGGTCTATGCACTTGGATATCTGAAAGAATTGTTTACGAATATCTATCTACGTGTTAAGTGTTGCTTGTCATATGTTTCTCTGTATGTGCTAATTGTCTGTCTGCATCGTCCTTTTTGCAGGGACTATGTTTGAAATTTAGCCAGATGGCTAAAACCATGGCTTTTACTGAAATGTTGATTCATGTGCGTTGTCCTTGAAAAAATACACATACTACAGTATGCAATCAAATCTCCATTTCCATCTCCACAAATGCAGGGGAGGTTTGGGCTAGAGGACGATTTGGGCCTAGATGGCATACAAACTAATAAACACTTGATCAATTGCCTGTCAAATTTGATTATATGCTTTGCACCTTTGTCCACTGATCAAAATGACCCTTGCTGACTTCACTTGGAGAACATTACAGACAATCAAGTTATTGCCATCATGTGCAAGAACATATGAAACAGGAGAAACACTGCAAACAAAACATATTTAGTAAGAACATGGAGGGAGGGGGAGGTGTGTCAAAATGGCCGCTGGTCATACTCACGGTATCGGGTTGTTAGCCATGCAGCGGGTCCCAAACCCAGGGTTATTCACCAAAGAGTCCGCCACTTGAGCAACCTCCATGTTATTTGACGGTCCATCATTGCTGTAATGAAATTGGACCTTGTCAGTTAGACTCCAACACTATCCCTTACAGGAGGGCTAATTATCGACATAATCCAAGGCAATAGTCTAATCTTTAAATTGCCCACCTTGGACTAATAAAAACATCCACAGTCCCCACAATAACAAACATTTCTCCGACCCCACACCTCAGCTTGATAGGAAACCAAGTGGTGGGGCTGCTGTTGACTGAAAAACAACATGAAGCATTGTGGCTGTAAGAGCCCAATGTTAGGCAGTCCAGAGTCAAAGCAGTTGGATCATGACCTGACCAGCTGTCTATCCTGGTGGAACTTTGGGAGTTTAAATTACTGGACTAGATACTGTAATCAGGGGTGACCAAGCACGCCATATCATTGATTAGGTCACTAAGGGCTTGGCTCACTGAATCAACCAAGATTAGGAGGATGGGTATATTACAGTATATCCATCGCTAGAAGAGAAATTGGCTAAAAGAAAATCAACAGGAGTGTGTTTAGTGCTTTTTTAAAATGTAAAGTACTATATGATACCCAGCTAACATGCAACCAGGACTAGTGTAATGAAGGATGAAATAATAATAATTGTATGGCACTGGCATTTTGTTGAGAACATTACATTTCTAAATTAAAACACATAACTGAGCAGGTATGGAAGAGAAAAGCTCTTGGCATTCTGAGTGAATGGAGCAGATGTCAACATAACATAAACTGTGTGTGTGTGTGTGTGGGGGGGTGGATGTGTGTGTGTGTGTGTGTGTGTGTGTGTGTGTGTGTGTGTGTGTGTGTGTGTGTGTGCATACAGTATGCTCCATCTGTTTGTTTACATCACAACACTCTACGGTACGTATATGCCTGGAGGAAAAACTGACCGTTTACAAATCAATGTAAACACAAACTCTGCTCTTTGTCTTGAGTGTACCTTGGCTCTGGGAACACAGCATTTCATAAAGATCATAGCTAGGGCCCAGCTGTGGTCACTGCTGGCCAATGGGATTAGTGCAACGTTCATAGGCTCGTTTATCTCTCATGAAGGTCAGTCTACAGTCTGTAATTTCCTCCACCATAAGCGAGGAGAGCAATCGAAGTGGTTGATTGTAAAAATTGATCATGCTCAGCCATCTGTTTAACCATTAACAATAGCTGAGAATGTGTCCCAAATGGCACCCTATTCCCTTATAGTGACAAGGGCAGTCCACTATATTTGGAATAGGGTGCGATTCGGGACACAAACTGGGATTAACATTTATTCAAGGTAACACGACTATTGGGGGAACAAAATGAGTACAGAGACACACTGGAACTAATCTTAGGTTTAATCTTGGTTTATGTACTGAAAGGGTAAAATCCTAATAGTAATAGTCCACTTAGATGCAATGAGATTACCACAAATAATGCAGATCTGAGTGTTGCTATACTAATGCGGCCGACGCACACTCTCCGTGAAATAAAATAGGGCTATATATTTAAGAGGCTTAATGCTCTGGAAGGAAATATGATGTGTTTCCTTAAGTGTAAAATGAAGTGGTTACATTCTCGTAAGACTGCCTAGGAAGAAATAATGTTTTTTCATCATAATCGGTTGTATAAACTTCACTCCATGTAAAGCAAAGCCAGTCAGATGGATGAAAATGTTTAAACATCATGGAGTAGGTATCAGATTGCACATTCAACCCACTGCTTTCATCTCCCCTCTCATCTGAGAGACACATTGTACGGATATCACATTATCTAAGAAATTAAGTCATAGGAAAAGCCTAAGCATGGTTGTGTTTGAATTGAAAAGTGTCATCAGTGTACGACCATAATGTTCAAATACTCCATTATTAAGGGATGTGAAGTTGTATTTAATTACAAAGTTATACATGTTCATTTGAAACATTAGGAGTATAACAATTGTGTTTTAAACCAGTCGTTTTAACCTGTATTTTCTTGCCAAATTTCCCGGTCATGTTTAGTTGACATTGACTATTTCAGCTGATGGATTTACTATATACTGTCTGTATAGAACAGGATCAAACCAGTTGTGGCTTTTCCAGACTTCACAAAGGGAAGTGTCTCAAAATAATTCAGGGGAGAAGACCATGTACAGTAATTGACCAAAGACAATGTCAGAGAAGAGAAAGAACTTCCGCTTGCTAATGACACATAACTAGGCTAGTTTCTGGCCGTTCTGATGAATACTGCATATTTAATGTGGTGTAACAATTGAAGTTAAGACTCACTGGGTGAAGCTCTAGCCAGTGAAAAAGGCATATACCTGCGATTTCCATAGCAACATGCAAGGGCCTGATAAGGTCCATTTAAACCGTCATTGGAGTCCCTCCTATGAGTTGCTCGTTCCGCAACTGACAGTGCAGACATAAGACAATGCTAAGAAGGTGAATCTCTAGACAGTAAAAAAACAACACATACATGCGATTTCCATAGCAACATGCTAAAGCCTGATAGTTCTGTTAGAACCGTCCAACTGGATCAATCCTTGATCTCCCCTGGATAAAATAAGCAAACCTCCATAGAATATCAATGGGCAAGAGGAAGGAATCCAATATTATTAATTAATTGTCACTGCAGCTGTTGGATGCAGTAGCAGGGAATCGGCAACTCTATGAAATATTCAACATGTTTTTCCACATTATTTCTATATATATTTTGGTATGTATTTTGAAAGCAAACCCCAAAATGCAGCGCAAAAAACTTTACAGAAGATCAGTGTTACTGTAAGACACACTTGCCAATATGTTACAGTATGTATATGGTGTCCGTATTGTTAAACCAGCTATGCAAATTATTCCACCATTTTCTGTCCATCTACACCAGAGCTCGGCAGGCATCCTTAAAAAAGATAGTTTCACATAGTGTACAATGAATTATATCTTGACATCTGGGATTCAACTCAGTGTTGTCAACTAGGGTAGGAGAGGATAGGAGATTATGCGAGTCAGAGCTCAAACATGGGATCCTGCCATACACTGCCATGTCAAGGCTGAAGCCAGATTATTTCCCTGTCAGTCTCCACTGCTCTCTACTGTCCTCCAGAAAGACCGTAAGTCTCTGTCCCAAATGTCACCATATTGTCTTTATTGTGAAAAAAAATGGTGCACTATATACAGAACAGGGTGTCATTTTGGGACGCAGACAGATTCATTCTTTAGTATGCCAAAGTCTTCCCCAAAATATGTCCCTCCAAACATTGGTACTAGGAGAGATCCGCAGCACCACTTATGTGGTTTCTGCATTCAGATAAACAGTACACAAACTATTCTTAACATCATAGTAGAATGACTTTATATAAATAATTATTTATATCTGTGCTGGTCAGATTACCCCCGCTGAGTTCGCTACGTTTACACAAATGCAATACAAATCTCAACATATTCACCTGTACTGCTAAAGGTGTGATTATAAATGTCTGAGAGCATGACGTTCCAGTGGCTCACCTGTAGAATGTTGTTTGGGGCAGTCCGTACATCCATGGTTGCAGCTCCAGACTGGGGTACTCAGCAAAAGGGGGGACGATGACGGAGAAGATGAGAGACAGGCAGACGAAGACAGCAGGCAGAATCACCTTTGTGACACAGATATGATATCAGAATCCCCTGTGTGACATAGTGAGGATATCAGAATCCCCTGTGTGACATAGACATGACATCAGAATCCGCTGCAAAATGACGCTTCTTTGGCAATGCCTTTTTAAGATATCCTATCCTGTCAAAAGACTGTTGTAACTGTCATAGAAGGCCGACACAATGCTTGTAATATCAATTAATGACAATTACTGACTATCCACATATCTTTGCTATAATCAGAACAGATCTGAATAGGATAGGATAGTGTCATCGCTGGTATGTCAATCATGTCATCATTGAGAGCCGTTACATGCATGTCTTGTGTACAGTATACTGTTGTAGCGGGATATATAAAGTCGTATGTGTTACGGTACTACTTTCACCAGCCGACCATGAACTGAGCATTTTCCCCACAGACTCAGAAGAGGGGTGTAGTTTCATGTGTACGACCGAGCATCGAAGTGTTATTGCGTGATCCAATTAGCAAACGCTGGGAGTGATCAGGTATAAAGATGATCATTTGTCTTTTCAATTGTCATGTGCTTTCATCCAGAATGGAAATATGTACTGTACTGCACTGCATACTTAGAATTCAATTCAATCTAAGTATCATTACCATAAATCTACTATGGATGGTTTGGCCTTCAAAAAGAACAATGCATATGTAGAAAATACCTCATCACTATTGTAAAATATGGTGGTGGATCTTTGATGGTATGGGGCTATTTTGCTTCCACTGGTCCTGGGACACTGGTTAAGGTCAACGGCATCATGATCTTTATCAAGTACCAGGACATTTTTGCCAGAAACCTGGTTGCCTCTGCCAGGAGGCTGAAACTTGTCCGCAAGTGAATCTTCCAGCAAGACAATAGCCCCAAGCACACATAAAAAAATATTTAAACATGTTTAATTGAACACAAAATCAACATTTTGCAATGGCCATTTCAGTTTCCTGACTTGAACCTCATTGCACACCTGTGGTGGTTTGAATTGAAGAGGGCAGTCCATAAGCACAGACAAAGGATGTCAAGGATCTGGAAAGATTATGTATGGAGGAATGGTAAAGATCCCTCCCAACGTGTTCTCCAATCTCATCAAATATTTTAGAATAAAAAAAATATATATGTTTTTGGGCATTCAATATACTGTAGCTCAGTATTTGTAATATTTATTTTATTGTATTTTTTACTCATCTTTATTAAGGGATCCAATAATTTTGGACCGCACTGCATATAAATTGTGTGTGCATGTGGTTTATGCGTAGGTGTTGAACAGGTGGGGAGGTGAATTCATAACGTCCACCCCCCTCCACCCAATCTCCGTTGCAATCCACAACGAAAGTGATGCACGCAATCAGACAAGAGACCAAACGCTTTTATAACGGCGTCAATTATAATTCTCGCTGTGAACTTGTTTTGGCTGCTATGCATGTGTAAGGAGTTTGATTAAACACTTTCAAACACTTGCTTTGTCAACTGTCGCCTACTTTGGCATAATTCATTTTGCGCTGTTCCCTTTTCCTGCCACCTCGATTTCCCCCCTTTCTCTCCACCATGTAAAATGTTCCCTTTTCATTTCCATTCTTGGAGCTGACAAAAAGGTCATAGACAGAATGCACAATATCTTTAATGTTAATCACTTGTACCGCTAGGTACTCCACTGAAGAGGGAGGTTTGCTGAACTTGATTAATTACATGCTGCAATTGCCAGAGCCAATTCATACAGTACAATACAAATGAAAAATGCTATATTTACCGCAGAGTTCTATGTAAATGCGGGCGCCGCAAAAAGAATAGTCTGCAACAACTGAAAAGCGTCTTAATGAGATAATCCGTCAAATGGAGGACAACAGAACACACACACTTTCTCTCAGATTGTAATTGTGTGTGACAACTGGTAATATTTATTCTGTGAACACACAGCAAACAATAGAGAAAAGTAATTGAGTACACAATGCACTCTTCTCAAGTTTGGTGAAACAAGGAAGATCATTTTTGTAAATGGATACAAGCACTAAAACACAATTATGGTGTTTTGCGATTCACAGTAAACATTTTTTATACTGATTAATTTTATTACATTTAATTTGAGGGCAGACTGTCTCGTTGGCATATCACATTTGTTTCTGTGAATCCACTAGTCTATCCTATTATGTGAAAACTGCATCCAACATGCTAAGTGGGCTCCCAAGTGGCTCAGTCGCAGTGGTCTAAGACACGGCATCTCAGTGCTAGAGGCGTCACTAAAGACAACCTGGTTTGAATCCAGACTGTATCACAAACGGCCGTGATTGGGAGTCCCATAGGGCGGCGCACAATTGGCCCAGCGTCGTCCGGGTTTGGCCGGTGTAGGCCGTCATTGTAAATAAGAATTTGTTCTTAACTGACTTGGCTAGTTAAATAAAGGTTAAATACAAACAAAAAAGGTTGTAATCTTAAAATGTCTGATGTAGCATATCATACACCGACCTACACACAGACCATCAACCATAGCTGTATATGATACACTGTTAACATTGTTATATTTCATTCTATGCCATCAACAGGGATTTTGATATGCATCATATTCACGCCAACATGTTCTCAATCCATCCTAACACTCACCCTGACTTGGCTTATTACTACTTTTGTCAAGAAAAAATGTACTTACGATGACTGTGATATGTCATTGGTCCGAATACCCGTACTAGCGTTTATAGTATGTGTAATTTTGAAAATGTATTGTGCTTTAAATGCCGGGATGTCACACTCGTTTTGGCTTTTCACCTAGTAGAATTTGTAGCACACTATTGACGAAGAGTTGTCTTTTGAGACCCACGTTTATCTGACAACAGATGACAATCAGCTGATAGGACGCGCTGTACCAAAATGAACAAACAGCGGGAATCAATACGACTGCGCATTAGATGACACATTCTCAGTAGGATGAGACTAGTACGCTGATATTTGTTGCTTACTGAATTCGTTTTTACTAAACAGTACGTTCTAAATAGTATGTAGTACGATTAGTACACAGTATGCAGTTTACGTAAGTAGTAGGAAATACAGATTTCAGACAAGGCTGTTGTCTCGCCTAGCTATCTTAAGATGAATGCACTAACTGTAAGTCGCTCTGGATAAATGACTAAAAATGTCAATGTAAAAATGAATCAATAAAGAAACCACAGAAATACTATTTATTGCACTCCCTATGAATTTCTTCTACATTATACATTATACAATATACAATGCTGGCCGTTAAATTATAAGCAAGGTTAATTGACCGGAAATAACAACGACGATAATAAATTAGACCAATTCAGCTAATAACAAAATACTCACTGCAACACACAGGATCATTTGATCACTAATAAGAGGCAGTTAGAAATTGATGGAACATTTCAGAACACCACAGAAAGCTACTTTATGTACCAAGTTAAGTAGATTGGTTACATATCTGAGAGGAAGTCACCAAGTGCAACTCAGCTCATCAATTAACCGACTGGTGAATCACAGGATAATAAAGAAACGGTAGAACAAAGCGACTGGAAGGTCAATGTTGTAAGAGACTACAAACCCCAGACTGTCAATGTTGTAGGAGACTACAAACCCCAGACTATCTTCTTTCAATCACAGGATAATAAAGAAATGGTAGAACAAAGCGACTGGAAGGTCAATGTTGTAGGAGACTACAAAACCAGGACTGTCAATATTGTAGGAGACTACAAAACCCAGAATGTGTTTTTACGATGACTTTCCTTGAAGTGTGACATTAATACCAAGTGTTTGGCATAGCACACAAAAGTGTCATTAAATATCTGTACACTTTGCCACAAACTATCAGTGTTCAAATTATACATTAACTGTTTAGGGTACTAAACGTGTCTTGGGGGTGCCCAACGTTGAAATAGCTAAATTCTTTGACTTGCCCCCGTCACTTGAACCATGACTAATTTTCGTGCAACGATGTTTTGATGAAACAGCTTTGATGCATTTATGTAAGATGTATTTATTTATTTTAACCTTTATTTAACTAGGCAAGTCAGTTAAGAACAAATACTTATTCACAATGACGGCCTAGGAACAGTGGGTTAACTGCCTTGTTCAGGGGCAGAATGACAGATTTTTACCTTGTCAGCTCGGGGATTTGCTCTAACCACTCGGTTACCTGCCGCCCCATAACTAATTTAACACTATGAATGTTCTGGAAACAGAGGCCTGGCCCTGAATGATATCTATGTGCATCCATTGGAAGGAGGGTCATCTGCAGTGAAGGCAGAGGACATCCATTTTGAATCAAACATAATGCTTCCACACACAGCTCTGGGATCCCCTGTCCAAAAGCCATCGCAAACAGTCTCAGGTACACATGCCGAGCTCCGATTCAGTCACCTGGGCTCACACGTCACAAGAGCTTGCCTCCCTACCACTTCCTCGAGTCCACATCCTTAACCGTCCATCTAACTTTCGTCCCCATAAATCACTTCCTTTTGAGCTTCACGCCATCCTCTCTTTTGAATTTCACACCGGCTCTGTTCAAAGAGATTACCTCACGCCACGTTCATATGGGGGGCTGTTTACATGACGGTCAAGCCCTTTGTCAGCCCCACAAGTGACATGATAGGACAGGAAGAGAGGAGATAAGAGAAGAGGAATGAGCAGAGGAATGAGAGGAGGAAGAAGGGGGGAGAGGAGCCATGAAACATAGGCTGCGTCCCAATTGGCTCATGTTCCCTTTATAGTGCACTACTTTTGACGAGGGCTCATAGTCAAAAGTAGTGCACTATATAGGAAATAGGGTGCCATTTGGGACTCAGTAACACTCCACACACACACACCTCCCCTCGCTAACAAAACATAGTCACGTCCTGGATTGACAGTGACTAATGGTATGATCGGTATTGCAGCGAGTTACAGAGGGAAGCGTGTTCTATAATAAGGCATGTGGTTGGTTTACACACAGGCAAATAGGAAGAGTGGAGTGGCGTACTTCACAATGACGGTGCCTTTGGAGTGTAATTACTTCAATGTCGTGGTATCATTCATCGCTGATGGCGTCGCACCATGTCTACACACGTGTTATGAATACAGATTTGCATCTATTTGATTAACAGTTGAACAGAGCTCAAAATTATTAATCTGAGTTTGTACGTCAACAATTGTGCATCATCTCTGATGAAAAAGAAATGTAATCTGTCATGGAAATAGACAACAATGTATTGGTTCTGACTCGAAATTAAAATAACCTGCAAAACGATAGGGACACTCACTTTACAGGCTAATAGCAACCTGCCAGCGAGCTAATTGTTATGATAATCTTATTTGATCCATAACTAATGAAACCACATTATTAGCATACTAGCAAATTAGAAAAAAACTAAAAGAAAAAAAAATTCATAGACATCTCTTTGACTTTGAGGTTCCTATTAATTTAAAGTGGAAGCCGTTATGAGGGGAGACAGGAAGTTCACATAGCTGGTGTGTGTGTGTCTGTGTGTGTGTGTTCTAAACAGATAGTTTACATTACAGAGCATCTCTTAAAGTTGTGACGGGCTCTGTCTCCTTGGCAACCGTGAGACAGATAAGCCCCCAGATAAGATAAAACATCCACTTTCCTTAAGAAACGTATAATGCATTCTAGGTTTGTTGCATACACAGAGGCATACATAGGGACTGAGCCTTCATTTCTCCTCCACAGATTGAAGGGTTGGTTATCATATCTATTTGTCTTCCCTCCTACGGTACGTAGCCACATCTTTTTCACAATATAATGGATTTTTTTCGTGAGAGTACTACACTTAAGGGGTATAGAGAACAGAGGCATAACTATGGGGTTTGTGTGTGGTCATTACCTGAGCAATGATCCCTTTGCGGCTCCTGCGTGCATGGTGGAAACGTTTGATGAAGAGGGCCAGGAACTGTCTCCGGATTAGTTCCCATCCCGTGATTACACTGGAGCCCTTCCCATTCACATTGGCCACTCTCTCCACATCTAAAATGGAGAGGATACAAAATGTCCACAATAATACAGATGTCTCCGTGCATTTTCTGTGCAATACAGTGTTCATGAAGTGAATGAAAACCATCTTTGGTTTGTAGGAAGTGAATGAAAATGTTTAAGCCTCTCTTACAGTGTAGGAAAGTACACCTCAATAACAATATTTTGAGTAAAACAAAGCCCACAAAATAAGCAATGTGGCCTCTTATCCATCTCAAAAGTCCAACAAAAGTATTTTTGATGCAAAGCATATACAAATTGTGAAATAAAATGTGTTTTATAAGTAGTCTTGCTCAGGAAGAAATTGAAAAGGCAGCGGACATATTGCATTGTGTAAAATGAAAACCTCCTGTGTGGAATATGAATTCAAATGGATGTGGGATCTTTTTTGGCATTTCCAAAATGTCCGCCAGTGTGGAGAAGTTGCGCCTGTAATTGACTCTCTTGCCAACCAAGGAGACAATGGAGCAAGAACTGTCACAAAGACTGACCTTTTGCATCTTCTTCAGAGTTAATTGTCAGAGAGCAGAAAATAATGAGGCTTTGTGAAAACATGAATGTGTGTGCTGCTGCAAGATGACAAGGCCTTAACTCGGTATACGTACCCTCCACTCTGCTTGTGAACTTGGCTTTCACTTCAGCTTCAGTTGGATTGTAACAATAGACAGGGAGGACATAAAGAAAACAGAACATTATCATTAATTTGCAGTTGGACATCACATGTCTACCTCAGAATAGGCCTATTTTTATATATTTTTATATTACTGAAAGGTAAGCACATACCACTTTTCCTAGTCACTTCGTCTGAAGTCTTCCCGACATTGGTGAGGCTTTGCCGTTGCCGCTTGGATTCCCTTGAACTTCTTGTCTTGTCTCTAACCAAAGGTGCTTTGTTAGCTGAAAGAATATACAGTACATAAGATCAGTTGTATTGGCATAACCCATTTACAGTTTTAAATACCATATAGAAAGAATAGCAACCCCTTGTGGCCTATACAGTGTAATATTACTAGTTGAGGGTACCAATATCAATCATTTGATAAAGGTACATTGTGATATTAGTTTATTCTTCCTGGGCCTTTAACGGTGGATGGGCTTCCCATTGTATTTAAATTGGCTTGGTAGGTTTAGGCTCCCAGAACATTCACACCTGGCCCAATTGACAATCAGCAAACAGTTGTCTGGACTCTAGAGAGCCGTGAAAGAAAAAGTTTACACAGTGGCAACATTTACACATTTCCAATAAAACCAATTCAGTATCGATATTCCATGTCGGGGCGCTTCACTACATACTGTATATAAAAGCAGAAAAACACAAAACCAGAGTTTTTAAGTAATTGTAAAATTTAGATTGGTTGTAGGTTGAAAAGCAAAGTCCTTAAGTAATTGATCCAATCAGCACTAGGCCAATCAATGGAGTACAGAGAATCAATCATTGAACATCAAAGCAGACGGAAGATTCTCAATAGTGTGTGTGTTTGATATGACTACAATTTCAATTGTAAGCCCCCAAATTGCACTCAACTGGCAAAACATGCAATTTACCTAGCATTTCCACATCCACACCGGTGTCCTCCGCCACTTTGAGGAAAATCTGTGAGATGGAACGCAGCATAATTAGCATGATAAGACATTGCTTAGCATCATCATCTCCAGTGAAATGACTTGAAGTGACCTCTATGAGTGTCATTAAACAAATGATCGACAGCACTCCTGTGATGACAAAAACAAGGGCTCTATATTTACTACAATGGCAAATAGGCAGGTTAGCAGGTTTTTTTAATTATTCTTGTTCTGGAGGAAGCTCTGCGGAGTGGTCACTAGCTGGCACAGCCACAATGTCATAAACCCAACCCTAAACTTAAACACACTGCTAACACTTATGCCTAACCCTAACCTTAGATTAAGATTAAAAAGCTAACTTTGGTGAGAATGCATTTTTACAATATAGCCATTATAGTTTTGCCTCCAGGACAAGACTCATTACAATAAACGTCAACCTGCGACAACAGGTCCTTTCTCCATGCTCTCGTATTACAGATGCGCAAACACTAGTGATCCGCGGGTTGACTCATAACCCGCGGTCCCCACGGTTATATCTGCGAGGCGGACGGATTTAGGGTCAGAAAATAATGTGTGGCTGGAGGGCAGGTAAAAAGAGAAAAAATCTATACATTTATAATTCTTGTGCAATTTATATGGGCTACATTGAGTTTTTTTTCTGTTATTAGTGCATAAACTTTAGGGCTTAACTGTATGCGCGCCAAATGGTCAACACAGCCAATCGCCAAATAATGCTTTTGGGGACAGGCAGAAAATTTTGGGGAGAGGCAAAAATCACATTCAAGTTTAATTCAATAACACAAAAGCTGCGAAAGGATGGTTGAAAATAAAGAGAAGGGAGGGACAGAAAAGTAATGTTTGAGAAAGATTTGATGATGTGGTAACAGAGGTTGATAGCAGTGCCGGCTATGTTATGTGTGATGATTGTGGGGCGCTATACAAATTTGACAGTCACAAGACGGGGACTTCAAATAGACCTATGGCACGTCAAGGGAACTGTAGCCTACTGTTCAGATGGGTTAAATGGAAACTGAAATCTGTAACTTGGGAACAGGAGTGGAGAAATATGATTTATTTGTTTCTGCATCTTGAGAGAATGCAACGCTCAGTTCGATACCATCTGTAGAGGTGCTGTCTTTATCATAAAAGCATTATAAAAGCTGATAGTATTTCAACCACATAAAATCTGCATCGAAGCCAATCTGAAATCTTATCAGAAACATGTTGGGTTATTTTCACAGCTTTATTTTTCCTTACAACCGGTCAAACTGTAATTTGGACATTTTGAACAGAAAATATTTTCCTGTTTTTTTGGGGGGGCGTTATTGTATTTTCTCCCCCGTCCCGAAATGTATTTTCTCTGTGAAAGATGACAGAGAACTTTAATGCTGTCAACTAGATTGAAGTAGTCATTATATCAATCTATTACGTTATTCTGTTGAGCAAAGGTTTATTTATTCTTCTTTTTCCAAGATGGCAGAACAGTGCAGGCAGGTTTTTTTGTCCTGTCCCGTGTAAATAGTCTGTTTCTGTTTTTCCGTATATATTTCTTAATCTCATATACTTTCCTGCAACCTGCCTCACCCAATGTGGAACAGATCTAATATTTCTTTATCCCATATAACTGGACCTCCAACAGAAGCTAGCCTGCTAACTAGCTATTAGCCATTGATAGCCACTGCTAGCGGTCTTCACCACTGCCCTTGGCCTGCACCAGCCAGCTTTAGTTCAGACAATATCAGCCAGTCTGCACAGCACGCTTCCAACCCTGCGCATATCGGATTGCTTTCTCTACCACATCACCGGATTTCTGCCAAAATCACTGGACCATTACACCGGATCTTCGCAGCTAGCTAGCTGCAACCGAATGGCTGTTGTTGGCTAACACCACTGTCCCGAAGCATGCACCAGTTAGCCTTGAGCTAGGCCAATATCCCAGATAGCCGACGTGTACAAGCTAATTCCTGGGCTACAGTACCTCTTTGTCAACCGGCCTGGACCTTCTATTGTTGACACGGAGCTCCGCCGATCCATCACGAGGCTTTTCCGTTGCGATGTCGCCGAAGACCCATCTGCTAGCCCCGGCCCGCTAGCATTCTGAACGCTGTGCCTCCCGCTCGCCTAGTGCAGTAGCAGCTACTGAACTGCCCCGTCTCACCTCTTGCTGCTCATTAAACCTTGCGATCACTCGGCTACACAGCTGATGCCTGCTGGACTGTTCCCTTACACGGTACCTCATTCTGTTTATCTGTTAAGCCTTCGCCTCGAACTCCTCTGAGTAGCACAGCATTATCTCTAACTGAACCCTCTCTGCCCATTCATCGCCATTTACCCGTTGTTGTCTTAGCTCTCTTGATTAACACCTGTGATTGCATTTCGCCTCTCAATCACGTCAATATGCCTTGTCTGTTGCTGTTTAGGTTAGTTCTTATTGTTCTATTTCACTGTAGAGCCCCCAGTCCAGCTCAACATGCCTCAGATAGCTTTGTCCCCCACTGTACCTTCTCCGCTACGCAATCTGGCTTCCGAGCTGGTCATGGGTGCACCTCAGCCACGCTCAAGGTCCTAAACGATATCATAACCTCCATCGATAAAAGACAGTACTGTACTACCGCATTGTAATCACCGCATTCTTATCGGCAGATTCAATAGCCTTGGTTTCTCAAATGACTGTCTCGCCTGGTTCACCAATTACTTCTCATATAGAGTTTAGTGTGTCAAATCGGAGGGACTGTATTCCGGACCTCTGTCAGTCTCTATTGGAGTGCCACAGGGTTCAATTCTTGGGCCGACTCTATTCTCTGTATATATCAATGATGTCGCTCTTGCTGCTGGTGACTCTCCGATCCACCTCTACGCAGACGACACCATTCTGTATACATCTGGCCCTTCTTTGGACACTGTGTTAACATACCTCCAAACGAGCTTCAATGCCATACAACACTCCTTCCGTGGTCTCCAACTGCTCTTAAAAGCGAGTAAAACTAAATGCATGCTCTTCAATTGAACTACCTAGGTGTCTGGTTAGACTGTAAACTCTCCTTCCAGACTCATATTAAGCATCTCCAATCCAAAATTAAATCTAGAATCGGCTTCATATTTCGCAACAAAGCATTTTTCACTCATGCTGCCAAACATGCCCTCGTAAAACTGACTATCCTACCGATCCTTGACTTTGACAAAAAAAAATAGCCTCCAACACTCTACAAATTGGATGTAGTCTATCACTGCGACCTGTACACTCTTGTTGGCTAGCCCTCACTACATATTCGTCGCCAAACCCACTGGCTCCAGGTCATCTATAAGTCTTTACTAGGTAAATCCCGCCTTCTCAGCTCGCTGGTCACCATAGCAACGCCTACCCATAGCATGCGCTCCAGCAGGTATATTTCACTGGTCATCCCCAAAGCCAACACCTTCTTTGGCCGCCATTCGTTCCAGTTCTCTGCTGCCAATGACTGAATTGCAAAAATCATTGACGCTGGAGACTACCATCTCCCTCAATAACTTTAAGCATCAGCTGTCAGAGCAGCTTACTGATCACTGCACCTGTACACAGCCCATCTGTAAATAGCCCACCGAACTACTTCATCCCCATATTGTTATTTTTGCTCATTGGCACTCCAGTATCTCTATTTGAACATCATCATCTGCACATTATCACTCCAGTGTTAATGCTAAATTGTAATTATTTCGCCACTATGGCCTATTTTATTGCCATACCTTCCTAATCTTACTACATTTGCACACACTGTATATAGATGTTCTATTGTGTTTTTATCCCATGTGTAACTCTGTGTTGCTGTTTTTGTCGCACTGCTTTGCTTTGTCTTGGCCAGGTCGCAGTTGTAAATGAGAACTTGTTCTCAACTGGCCTACCTGGTTAAATAAACAAAATGTAGTAATCTAGGGCTATATACAGCACAATGACCCACTAGCACTTGCACACACTCAGTGTATGCTTGTGTGTGTGTGTCTGTGTGTGCATGTGAAGCTTGTGTGCGAGTCTGTGCCTGTGATGCCTGCGTACATGCATGTGTGTTTGTGTGTCTCGTCCGCCTCAAACCTCCTCTAGTGTGGTATCCGAAATGCCGTAGTTGGTCAAGCCAATGTGTGCCAACTCCAGGTCCAGCTCTTTGAAGAGGAGGGCGAAGGTGCCATCCTTGGCCCCACCGTAGGGCAGGATGTAGGTGATCTCCTGGCCGATGCTCTCCAGGAACACCGCCTCGGGAACATGCCTACGCACCAGCTTACTGATAGCTGTGAGCTCTACATGGTGAAGAGAAACAGGAAGGATGACATGGATGTGAGAAAAGGAATAACAGGAAGGATGACATGGATGTACGAAAAGGAATTACAGGAAGGATGACATGGATGTGAGAAAAGGAATTACAGGAAGGATGACATGGATGTGAGAAAAGGAATTACAGGAAGGATGACATGAATGTACGAAAAGGAATTACAGGAAGGATGACATGAATGTACGAAAAGGAATTTCAGGAAGGATGACATGGATGTACGAAAAGGAATTACAGGAAGGATGACATGGATGTACGACAAGGAATTACAGGAAGGATGACATGGATGTACGAAAAGGAATTACAGGAGCAACAAAATCATATTGTGCTTTATGTATGGTACTGCCAAAATAATGGAAACGCTTGAGTAAATGAGGGACACAAAGCATACTGAAAATAGGTGCTTCCACACAGGTGTGGTTCCTAAGTTAATATTCCATCATGCTTAGGGTCATGTATAAAAATGCCCAGTTGCCCATTATTTTGGCTACCATGACTAGAAGACGAGATCTCAGTGACTTTGAAAGAGGGGTCTCAAAGGAGCATAGGGGGTTTAAAGTGTGTGTGTGTGTGTCAGTCACCAGATCGCAACACAAATGAACACTTATGGGAGATTCTGGAGTGTTTTCCACCACCATCAACAAAACACCAAATTATGGAATTTCTTGTGGAAGAATGGTGTCATATCCCTCCCGTAGAGTTCCAGACAGTTGTATTAACTTGTCGCAAGGAGCATTGATGCTGTTCTGCAGTTCGTGGTGGCCCAACGCCCTATTAAGACACTATGTTGGCATTTCCTTTTTAGGCAGTATTTTTACGTGTATTTTAATTGACATATTTAAAAGTGAATACACTGCATTTCGAATAATTGAGGACAACAAAAAAAAGTTATACCACTTATTTACTTTTTCAAAAGTGAGGTGAATCTGTTTCTCCTCAAGGGTCATATTCAGAGTTGAGGGACACTAGGTTTTTGAGTTTTGCATTAACCGGCAAAACATAGCTATGGAAGACTTCGAGATACGCAAATGGATTTCAAAATCTACGCTCCAAAGAGAGACCGGAATGGCAATATATTGTTAGTCCCTCATCATAAGCACTTTGAGATTGTAATGAAATGTATTATTATTATGCTCATCATGCAGTAGGGAATAAGGTGCCATTTGGGATGCAACCCAAGAAGACACCACCACCTCCCATAGACACCACCACCTCCCATAGATGTATATATCTTTTTTTTTTACCAAGTAGATAGATAGATAGATAGATAGATAGATAGATAGATAGATAGATAGATAGATAGATAGATAGATAGATAGATAGATAGATAGATAGATAGATAGATAGATAGATAGATAGATAGATAGATAGATAGATAGATAGATAGATAGATAGATAGATACAAGTATTTGATACACTGCCGACTTTGCAGGTTTTCCTACTTACAAAGCATGAAGAGGTCTGTCATTTTTATCATAGGTACACTTCAACTGTGAGACACGGAATCTAAAACAAAAATCCAGAAAATCACATTGTATGATTTTTAAATAATTAATTTGCATTTTATTGCATGACATAAGTATTTGATCACCTACCAATCAGTAAGAATTCCGGCTCTCACAGACCTGTTAGTTTTTCTTTAAGAAGCCCTCCTGTTCTCCACTCATTACCTGTATTAACTGCACCTGTTTGAACTCGTTACCTGTATAAAAGACACCTGACCACACACTCAATCAAACAGACTCCAACCTCTCCACAATGGCCAAGACCAGAGAGCTGTGTAAGGACATCAGGGATAAAATTGTAGACCTGCACAAGGCTGGGATGGGCTACAGGACAATAGGCAAGCAGCTTGGTGAGAAGGCAACAACTGTTGGCGCAATTATTAGAAAATGGAAGAAGTTCAAGATGACGGTCAATCTCCCTCAGTCTGGGGCACCATGCAAGATCTCACCTCGTGGGGCATCAATGATCATGAGGAAGGTGAGGGATCAGCCCAGAACTACACGGCAGGACCTGGTCAATGACCTGGAGAGAGCTGGGACCACAGTCTCAAAGAAAACCATTAGTAACACACTACGCCGTCATGGATTAAAATCTTGCAGCGCACGCAAGGTCCTCCTGCTCAAGCCAGCGCATGTCCAGGCCCATCTGAAGTTTGCCAATGACCATCTGGATGATCAAGAGGAGGAATGGGAGAAGGTCATGTGGTCTGATGAGACAAAAATAGAGCTTTTTGGTCTAAACTCCACTCGCCGTGTTTGGAGGAAGAAGAAGGATGAGTACAACCCCAAGAACACCATCCCAACCGTGAAGCATGGAGGTGGAAACATCATTCTTTGGGGATGCTTTTCTGCAAAGGGGACAGGATGACTGCACCGTATTGAGGGGAGGATGGATGGGGCCATGTATCGCGAGATCTTGGCCAACAACCTCCTTCCCTCAGTAAGAGCATTGAAGATGGGTCGTGGCTGGGTCATCCAGCATGACAACGACCCGAAACACACAGCCAGGGCAGCTAAGGAGTGGCTCCATAAGAAGCATCTCAAGGTCCTGGAGTGGCCTAGCCAGTCTCCAGACCTGAACCCAATAGAAAATCTTTGGAGGGAGCTGAAAGTCCGTATTGCCCAGCGACAGCCCCGAAACCTGAAGGATCTGGAGGTCTGTATGGAGGAGTGGGCCAAAATCCCTGCTGAAGTGTGTGCAAACCTGGTCAAGAACTACAGGAAACGTATGATCTCTGTAATTGCAAACAAAGGTTTCTGTACCAAATATTAAGTTCTGCTTTTCTGATGTATCAAATACTTATGTCATGCAATAAAATGCAAATTAATTAATTAAAAATCATACAATGTGATTTTCTGGATTTTTGTTTTAGATTCCGTCACTCACAGTTGAAGAGTACCTATGATAAAAATTACAGACTTCTACATGCTTTGTAAGTGGGAAAACCTGCAAAATCGGCAGTGTATCAAATACTTGTTCTCCCCACTATAGAAACTTTAATTATCCCCGAGGGGAAATTTCTTCGTCAAGCAGCTACGAAAAAACACATGGCTGGTGCAAAATCCCAGAATGAAAATACACAAAAGACAGATACATGATACATAGAGCGGCAGTATGAAAAAGTATAAAAAGACATTGCATAGTATGGGTGAATGGCTGAATATGTACACTATACATTGTTACAGAGTGTTAGGTGAAAAATTGATATAGATAAATAAGGAGTATTTGCATGGTTTACTATACAGATAGATGGCAGAGAAATACTTAAATAGCTAAATGTGCTTATGATATAAGTGAGGGTAATAATAGTTTACTTAATATACAGTCTGGTTAAATGAACAGGTAAGTGAATATTTTGCATGGTTAAATTAACTGTACAGGTAAATGTACAGTTAAATGTACAGGTAAGTGAATATTTGCATGGTTACATTAACTGTACAGGTACATGAATAATGTGAATATGATATAATTTAAGGTAATAATAGTAATTCCCTTAAAATACAGTCCTTAGTGCAGGGTTTAATTACAGATAAATGCACTTATTGTACATTCAATATACTAAAAGCAATGAAAAAAGATACAACTGACAGGATACTAATATGCATTCCTGAGTGAATGATTACGTAAGTTTAGTCCAAGAATTACTTACAATATTGAATGTGATATGAGATAACAACTGTACATGAATATGTATATACAGACCTGAATGAATAAATAAGTCCTGAGTGAATGAGTGATTACAGACCAGAGTTACTCATGGATGGATGCATGCAAGTAACTTGACTGAGAACACATTCTCATATACAGCAACGACCTGAGAAGTAGTTACAGGGGATGAATGAGCCAATTAGAGGCTGTGGATAATAAGGTGGCCATGATGGTATGAGGGCCAGATTGGGAATTTAGTCAAGACACCAGGGTTAAAACACCTATTCTTACGATAAGTGTCATGG
Source organism: Thymallus thymallus (assembly GCA_023634145.1). Classification (NCBI taxonomy): domain Eukaryota; kingdom Metazoa; phylum Chordata; class Actinopteri; order Salmoniformes; family Salmonidae; genus Thymallus; species Thymallus thymallus. The sequence continues at coordinate 13,370,653 of CM042422.1, forward strand.
GATCTTTAGTGACCACAGAAGTCAGGACACTAGTCACATCTGAAAGATGGCACACTGCACAGGGCAACCACCACACATCGGCTATAAAAGGAAAGCGAAAGAATGGCTGTAGAATGCCATGTCAGCAGTTGATTGTCTGCTCCTTTTCAGGTGACAGTCACATTTCTAAGTACTCAAATCAAATCAAATTGTATTTGTCACATGCTCCGAATACAGCTGGTGTAGACCTTACAATGAAATTCTTACTTACAAGACCTTAACCAACAATGCAGTTTTAAGAAAATGCAAATAATCTGGGTAGCCATTTGATTAGCTGTTCAGGAGTCTTATGGCTTGGGAGTAGAAGCCTTTTGGATCTAGACTTGGCGCTCCGGTACCGCTTGCTGTATATGACTAGGGTGGCTGGAGTAAATTTTTAGGGCCTTCCTCTAACACCGCCTGGTATAGAGGTCCTGGATGGCAGGAAGCTTGGCCCCAGTGATTTACTAGGCCGTACTCACTACCCTCTGTAGTGCCTTGCGGTCGGAGGCCGAGCAGTTGCCATACCAGGCAGTGATGCAACCAGTCAGGATGCTCTCGATGGTGCAGCTGTAGAACATTTTGAGGATCTGAGGACCCATGCTAAATATTTTCAGTCTCCTGAGGGGAATAGGCTTTGTCATACCCTCTTCACGACTGTCTTGGTGTGTTTGGACCATGATAGTTTGTTGGTGATGTGGATACCAAGAAACTTGAAGCTCTCAACCGTCGATGAGAATGGGGGCGTGCTCAGTCCTCTTTTTCCTGTAGTCCACTATCGTCTCCTTTGTCTTGGTCACGTTGAGGGAGAGGTTGTTATCATGGCACCACACGGCCAGGTAAAATCTGATCTATTTTAAAACCTCTTATATAGTTGGTTTTGTAGCATAAACTGTGAATTTGATATTTTTGAATGATATTATGATTGTCTGTTTCATATCTGTAAAGTAGTTCAAACTCTGTCAGTTCCACTAAGTGCTTTGAGTACTTGAAAAAGCACTTATGAACTATAATAAGATATATGTACGGTGTCCATATTAGGACAGCCTCAGTAGGACTATTCAATTCAATTATTAGTTTGGATATAGCCAAAAATTGTTTGGATAAATTATTTAGGGTGATCCATTTGATGCATCATATTTAGGTGGTGTTATTGCTGGTTCTACCTGTGGGGTCAGAGTTGCTCCAGTTCTGGCTCGCAATCCCTTCATCCAGACTGGTTCTCCTCAAGGTCTCATCAGTTTCCTATTAGAGAGAAATTTGAAAGTATTCATCATCACGGTAGAGCTCTCAGACTGATTATCACCTCCACAATTCTCCCCTCATATCTCATATTAATCGAATTACCACAGTGGTCCAACTCGTTAGTGTTTCATTAGAGCAAAGTTTGGCTGTCAGCACCAACAGATGCTGTACTTACCATATATTGGGAAATTGTAAGGGGATCCACAACAAACCCTCATACAATGAATAAGGTGCCCATATACGGACAGCCTCAGCAGGCCTGCTGAGATTGGAAGAAGTCATACAAAGACTGAGTCTGTCCTAATATGGGCACCTTACTTGTATCATATTATTCACTTAACCATCGTATCATGAGTTCATTATATGAACTAATTTAATTTAGCAAATAGATGTGTAACAAAATCCCATATGTGAGGAGTAACCTGGCCAGAGACCTGAAGACTTGTGTTAGCTACCAAGCTAATGCTTAAGCTTTAGCTCAATGTGATAACACAGTGGTGCAGGTGATCAAAGTTCGAAACCTGGATGGTAGCATTGGCACAACTTTCCAGTCAACGGGCAGAATGGGCAGCATTAACTTTAGTTTTTATGAGAACTACAGGCCAAGTCCTTAGGCTATGCTTAGCTCCTCTCTGCACCAGTGGGCTGATGTAGCAAGTCCTTTTGGGGGAGCATTAGAGACGTCTTTGCAAAATGTGTTTGTTTGTTCTTCTTCTTATTATTATTTTTCTTACAAATTACTCCACTCTCCACAAAGGGCCTGTATACTAATGGTAATTGCTGTAGCCCTGCTGGCATCGGTGCATCTTGTTAATTTGCGCCTATTGATTAAAACTGTGTGCAAGGCACTGCAAGGACCTAGATCAAGAATCCCACTCCCCCCCTCCCTCATGACATTTAGTATCATCCAGTGCAGAAGTGTCTGCCAATTCTCATGCTGGCGGAGTTTAAACACAGATCATTACAGGGGAGGGCAACAAGTCAGATCACTCTGGAAAGTCACAGGAACTGTGTCGATAATGGAGTGTGTGGCAAATGTTGCTGATGTGTCTTAAAGGTTACTATTGGAGTGCTTCCCGCCAGATGCAAAAAGTCAAACAAATGATCTTGCCCCATTATCGGTGAATTATAGATTGGTGTCATGATGTTGTCCAATGTAGGATCAGACATCATGAATGGGTAATTGAAAAATGCACCAGAGTTTAGTTCATTAAGGTGAAAACTCATAGCCAACCAAAATAAAACAAAAGTTGGGATTTTTAGCTAGGTAATACTTGCTTATGTGCCATTTTTTACACCGAAATGTAATGTGTGGACTTCACCCAGCTCCAAAATGTCCTAAATAACATTGTCTTAAATGCTAAACTGACCCAAGATCAGTTTCTATGGCTCCGCTGCACTCATTGGTAATTTACCTCGTTCTCTTTCACCCGGCCCTGCTCGTCTCCGGCCTTGACCAGAGTGAGGTAGTAGCCACTGCCAAAGTATTTCTTCAGGAACAGGGAGGAGCCGTAGCAACACATCTTGCCGTGAGAGATAATGGCAATGCGGTCTCCCAAGATGTCCGCCTCATCCATGTGATGAGTGGAGAGTATGATTGTGCGACCTGCGGAAGAGAGATGGAGCCAACAAAACTATTGATTTCACTCAATGGGCCCAATTTTGCGTGTAGGTGGACTGTGTTTGTGTATGAGACAGAACAAAAATAAAGACAATAAGAGTGAGTTTGTGTGTGTGTGTTCGTGTGTCTGCATGTGTGTGTGTGCAGAAATAAACAGAAAGGGAAAGAAAGAGTGAGAGTTTGTGTGTATGAGTCAGTTTGTTTGTTCTGTCAACCATCTTGAGAAATAAATAAATTGTACCAAAAAATCATAAGAAATGTAAAGTCTGCAATCTGTTTCCATATTGTGGCCTTGTGCTTATTTCCTCATTGTACAAGTCATAGCCTACTGTAGTTGTCTTCGAAGCAAGATTGTGTGTGGGTTGGAATCTGGAACAAAGGACACATTCTGCAATTCCAGTCTTCCTTCGAAATCAAGTTAGAAACCACAACAACTACATACACTTCCACCTAAATAGAATACAATGTAACCCAAATAAAATTATGCATAGACCCAACATAAAATGTTGCATAGACTACCATTCCTTTGTTGTGTTTCCAAACTTTTTTAAAGTTTCAATTTTTGTCAGCAGAAGTTATTTGAGAGAAACCAAATCACAACCACATGGAATCTATACGACACCGGAGCCTGTTTATTCACAGGGGGAGTGGAGGGTCGTATCATGCACCCTGAGCTAACACATACTAATTGGCACATTCCTAGTCAATAAGGAAGTAGATATGAGATCTGTGATGAAGTCACAGCATGGTCATCTAGCTGGATGTCGTTAGGTCACAGCGTGAATGGTGGCAGCATTAAAATGTGTCTCGGTTATTGTTGATTTTGCCACATTTCAAAACAGAATCAAAACCCTGAAATGCAAGGAATTTTAGGATTTAAAGATTTGTTTTGAAATGGCTTTATTGAAGGGTACCAGGATATTTTCCTTTTAAGAGGAAATAATGATGATAACTGATGTTAGAAGAGAACACTGCATGCAACCATTGTGTAAAAACAACAGTGTGAAAACTAGCAACCCCTCTATTACAAGATACTGACAAGAGTAAAGGTAAGATGCACAGCATGGTGTCTTGTGGTATTGAACATTTTATCTGCATAATATTGGCAATGATAATGAAGTCCTTCAGCAGGAGAATTCCTTCTCCCTCAGTTGAAACAGTAACAGCCACAAGCAGAGGTGCATTGTACAGTCGAACATACAGTTCCATGATATGGTGCACATTCTCTCTTGATTGGCTGGATTTTTAGGGCATTGTTTTGGGGGGGGGGGGGGTAAGATTAACTGTCATTATTACGAAAGGTCAGGGTTATCTGCTGAGTGTGGCGTTTTCTCCCTCCGAGCTAGTTCAATTTGTATCCCCACAGGTCGCATTATCCCCGGGATAAGGACACACACAGGGGTCGTTAACCAGAGCCTCACGCAGCACTATATGCTCTGTAGTTTGGAGAACCCGAGAACCTAACCGTTTTTCCTCCTATCCCTTGTGCCCTCTCACCCTCCAAGCTTCTAAATCTGTCCCTGCCGCAGAGTTATGACACAGAGTTATCGCTGCACTATACTAAGCTCTTTTGAACCTATATATCTACAGTACATATATTATATCTACTGCTGTACATATCATTCTTAGATATATTCTGTAAATTCATCCAGCGTATTATACATATAGATTGCATTTGGATTACTGTTACAGTGCTATTTCGGTTGTTAATTTTTGTATAAATGTTTTATTTGTGTACTTGTTCGACATTTTACTGCATTGTTAGGAGCTAGTAACAAACATTTTGCAGCACCTGCTATAACATCTACGACAACAGTGTACGCAACCAATAAACTTTGATTGGATTTGATTTTAACCTTTCACACCATGGCCAGGATGCCCTTTGAGTATCACTCACTAAAATCACATGATTCAAACAAGCAGATCAATACACATGGAATGAGGATGTCACAAACGTCAAAATGAAAACCTTAGTGGAGCCAAATGTATTAATTTCTGAGGCAGCATTGTGTTTGCTAGCAAAGAGTGACGCAGTAGCTAACTAACTGTAAATAAGTTACTTGTTTCTCACCACAGTTAACTAGCGAAAGTTATTCACAGTTAGTCAGCAACTACTCCTTCTACACTATTTTCCTATCTAGTGTAATACTGTCATAAAACAATGCCTCCAGAATGATGATGTGAGGTGACTCCAGTTGTGTTTACATTTGACAAATTTTGACGGAATGCACTTTCCATGCGAAATGAAATGTATGGAATAGTTCTGATCTTTGAAAGGGGGAGATGAGGAGATTGGGAGGAGTGTGGCAGAAACCCAAATAAAAAAAAATACTATATACTATAATCATAAATACTATTATTTTTATTTAACCTTTATTTAACTATTTTAGGTAGGACTGAGGTCTAAATGGATAGTTCAGAGCTTCCGCTCTTTTCTATAAACTGTAGGGTACACGATAAATTATCTACATTTACATTTTACTCATTTAGCAGACCCTCTTATCCAGAGCGACTTACAGTTAGTTAGTGCATACATGTTCATGCTTTTTTCGTACTGGTCCCCTGTGGGAATCGAACCCACAACCTTGGCATTGCAAGCGCCATGCTCTACCATCTGAGCTAGTATACTTGATATGTATGGTACGTTTCTAATTACTGTAGTATTTACTACAGTTGTTTTTGCAGCTAATACTGTGGTATTTTACAGTATACTACAACATTCTATAGTAAGTACTACATATGATCGAGCAGTGGGGAACCGTCAGGGCCCTCTCAAGGATAGATACAAATCTGTATATATTTTTGTATATTATAATTTGTTTTCATTGATTTAATCTTTTTTTGTCTTAATTGTAATGATCTTCCTATTGAATTTCTTCAGTTTGTGTAAGAAAAAGAAGCGTTAATATATATATAAAATATCCAATCAGAATCTCTCTTTGGTAGTCTCTTGGTAGAAATAATCTAGATGGGCTCAACGCTCATTGGCTAGGCCCTCAGGCTTTGAATAGAAGGCACCAGCCAACATAATTGACATTCTTCAATTAGAGCAGCATTTTGGAATGACAGTAGAATCAACCAATCACAAATTGTCTGTAATAGGTGGGACAATTGTATGATGCCTCAAGGCCCACCTGAGTATATGTCACTAATTCAGAGCCAATAGCGAGCCTTATCTTGTTTTCTCACGCTTGAGCCTAGCTAGCTGGCTAGCTTTTTGCAGTGAGTGTATGTAACGATGGCGATGGCAACTGCAGAGAGAGTAATTGAGGACGATGTGGTGGCTAAATTGTTAGCATCGCCCTTTTCAAGACTAACATTTAAATGAAAAGTTAAATCTTGTACAGACCGGGAGACCAAACTCCAGCACTGCCTGATTTGGTGCAACAAGGAAAGAGTTTTGAAAGGCATTTTCAAGTTAATAATTATGAGCGCTATCTGTGGATAACTGGCTGTGAGCTGACAAAAAAGCACCGATAATAGCTCAACCTGGACAACTGGTTTCAACGATTTAGCCTGTTTGACAGCACTTCAGGTTGTCACTCAACTTCACATCTAGAGCTACAGTGAGTTTAAAAACATTTGGGGAAAAAAGAGTAGACCTTCTTAACGAGCAGCGGCACAATGAGACACTTAGTGAGTGGACTACAGCTTGCTTTTTGTTGCTATCTCGTTCATATCCTTTTGAATACAATGTTTAAATTATTATTTCAACTTTAGATCACTGGTTGTGTGGTAAAAACAATGGTAATGACATTGCAATTGGAAGTACTGAGTATATGACATTTCGTGTTGTGGTGCATTTTTTTATTGTTGCATGCTTATAGCATATACTGTCTGTGGTCTTGAAACAATGTGAGTAGTTGTGTGGTTGAATTTATTCCCGTCACTATTTGAGTGACTGTTTGTTTTGGCAAATGTTTCTTTGAAACGAGGCAACCGAATTTTCTTCTAACGTGGTTCCTGCTATCGATATTTTCAACCGTTGTGTACGTGTTCTGCTTCTGCGAGCGACAGCTGAGGCGTGACTTAGGACCGTTTGACTCTGTCATCAAAGAATTGCATCTCCTACATAGGTCTGCAAAAGAAAGGTCTCAAGTCATCCTCTGTATACACAGGCATCCCAGTTCTCTATCTATATGTATGATCTTTTTCCACAACTGAGGGCCGAGCTCCAAGTCACGGTTCACCACTGTGATCGAGCTATACTACAGTGTGTAGTGCAATATTGTAAGTAATTCATGGACTGAACTTGCATAGTCATTCACTCAGAACTGTATACTAGTATGCTGTCAGTAGTATCCTTTTTTTTCATTGCATTTAGTATATCGAATGTGCAATACGTGCATTTATCTGTAATTAACCCTGTTCTAAGGACTGTATTTTAAGGGAATACCCTAAATTATATCATACGCACATTTAGCTCTTCAAGTATCTCTTCCTGTCATCATTTACCTGTACAGTTAATTTAACCATGCAAATATTAATTTACCTGTACATTTAACCAGACTGTATATTAAGTAAACTATTACCCTCACTTATATCATACGCACATTTAGCTATTTAAGTATCTTTCTCTGCCATCGACCTGTATAGTATAGTTAACCATGCAAATATTTTTTTATTTATAGATAGATAGATAGATAGATAGTTACTTTATTTATCCCCCGGGGGGGAAATTTCATAATCAACGTGCAATTGTATAATTTGTATCTATCTATCTATCTATCTATCTATCTATCTATCTATCTATCTATCTATCTATCTATCTATCTATCTATCTATCTATCTATCTATCTATCTATCTATCTATCTATCTATCTATCTATCTGTAGAATAGTATTCTACAGAATTCTATAGTAAGTACTGTAGTATTTTTTTAATGTGGGTAGTCCCATGTGATTCGTTACTACTGCCATGGCTCATTTTGCATGGCAGTTCGTGCTCGCTGTTGATTTCTTCAAGGGATTGCATTCGTTTACAGGGAGAAATAATCAAAACACACTGCATGATGGGAGTAAAATAAACGTGTTTGTTTTGTGTGCAGTCCACTAAAGGTAAACTGATTGATGGTGTGTTGTGGTGCATTACAGCACAAAGTGATATATCAAAGTAGTGGGAAATGCAGGTAAATCTCCTGTGCTGTGACTGCATACAACATAGTGCTGGAGATCTAAACTCCTGATTTCCTTGTAGGCCTACATCAAATGTAGACTTTCATACACTTTAAAAGCAGCAAGATATTGTTCCTTGACAAGCAAATTGAGGTGTGTATACTTAGGTTGAAGTAAGCACATAGTGCTGCTTTGCTAAGGCTGGACCCTAATTTACAAAATCCATATTCTGAACATTTTCACTACTCTTCAGACATCACCCATCACCTAGTCATCTAAACTCTAAACTAGTCAATCGTCACCCCAAACTCTGTACTAGTCAAGCATCAAATTTCACAAGGTGAAGTGTGAGGTCTGAGGAGAAGGAATGACAATGTCCCTAATATGTATTCCGTCCTAACTTTACCTGTTTCACTAAATGAGAAACTGATAACCTGCCTGAAGTGTTGCGTGTTAATACAGCTACAGTCGGAAGTTTACATACACTTAGGTTGAAGTCATTAAAACTAATTTTTCAACCACTCCACAGATTTCGTGTTAACAAACTATAGTTTTGACAAGTCGGTTAGGACATTACTTTGTGCATGACAACTAATTCTTTCAACAATTGTTTACAGACAGATTATTTCACTTACAATTCACTATATCATAATTCCAGTGGGTCAGAAGTTTACATACACTAAGTTGACTGTGCCTGTAAACAGCTTGGAAAATTCCAGAAAATTATTGCTTTAGAAGCTTCTGATAGGCTAATTAACATCATTTGAGTCAATTGGAGGTGTACCTGTGGATGTATTTCAAGGCCTATCTTCAAACTCAGTGCCTCTTTGCTCGACATAATGGGAAAATCTAAAGACCTCAGAAAAATAATAAATAATAAATAATTTTAGACCTCCACAAGTCTGGTTCATCCTTGGCAGCAATTTCCAAAAGCCTGAAAGTACCACGTTCATCTGTACAAACAATAGTACACAAGTATAAACACCATGGGACCACGCAGCCGTCATACCGCCCAGGAAGGAGACGTGTTCTGTCTCCTAGAGATGAATGTACTTTGGTGCGAAAAGTGCAAATCAATCCCAGAACAACAGCAACGGACCTTGTAAAGATGCTGGAGGAACCAGTTACAAAAGAATCTATATTCACAGTAAAAATTATTCCTATATCGATATAACCTGAAAGGCCGCTCACCAAGGAAGAAGCTACTGCTCCAAAACCGCCATAAAAAAGCCAGACTACAGTTTGCACAAAGGTAGTACTTTTTGGAGAAATGTCCTCTGGTCTGATGAACCAAAAATAGAACTGTTTGACCATAATGACCATCGTTATGTTTGGAGGAAAAAGGGGGAGGATTGCAAGCCGAATAACACCATCCCACGGGGCATCATGAGGAAGAAAAATTATGTGGATATATTGAAGCAACATCAGTCAGGAAGTTAAACCTTGGTCGCAAATGGGTCTTCCAAATGGACAATGACCCCAAGCATACTTCCAAAGATGTGGCAAAATGGCTTAATGACAACAAAGTCAAGGTATTGGAGTGGCCATCACAAAGCCCTGACATAATCCTATAGAACATTTGTGTGCAGAATTGAAAAAGCATGTGCGAGCAAGGAGGCCTACAATCCTGACTCAGTTACACCAGTTCTGTCAGGAGGAATGGGCCAAAATGCACACAACTTAATGTGGGAAGCTTGTGGAAGGCTACCCGAAACGTTTGACCCAAGTTAAACAATTTAAAGGCAATGCTACCAAATACTAATTGAGTGTATGTAAACTTCTGACCCACTGGGAATGTGATGAAAGAAATAAAAGCTGAAATAAATAATTCTCTCTACTATTATTCTGACATTTCACATTCTTAAAATAAAGTGGTGATCCTAACTGACCTAAGACAGGGAATTTTTACTAGGATTAAATGTCAGGAATTGTGAAAAACTGAGTTTAAATGTATTTGGCTAAGGTGTATGTAAACTTCAGACTTCAACTGCATCTTTTAACTAAGCCACCAACCAAGACTGACATTCACCACACTCCTCAGCAGCTCTTCCCTAATTGATGCCCATTAAAGGGTCTAATTTTAGAAAACTTCCTTGCATGTAATTTTGAGGTTGTCTACTTCTTTTACTTCAAACAGGCTTTACCTAAAGAGAACGCTCAGTCAATGTTCTGTTTATCCCGTCTAGATGGAACATTTAAATTGAGATAAGATGGAAGTTGAAGATGAGTTGGAAGGGTAGGGTTTCTTAGTGCTTTGAGAGTGTTGAGTTATATCACAATCTCTCTCAGACCAAGGCATCGTCAATGTGTAAATAACTAATATACTCACTGTTTGTACTGTATACCCATATTTACACCTCCCCCCGTATTTATTTGGAATGCCCACATTTTTTTAATTTGGCTCTATACTCCAGCATTTTGGATTTGATATCAAATGTTTCATATGAGATGACAGTACAGAATGACACCTTTTATTTGAGGGTATTTTCATACATACAGTATCTGTTTTACCGTTTAGAAATGAAAGCACTTTATGTATCTAGTCCCCCCATTTGAAGGCGTCATAAGTATTTGGACAAATTCACTTACAGTGTATTAAAGTAGTCAAAAGTGGAGTATTTGTTTGCATATTCCTAGCACACAATGACTATATCACGCTTGTGAATTTGCAGTTTGTTTTGGTTGTGTTTTGGATTATGTTGTGATCAATAGAAATTAATGGTAATTGTATTGTGTTGTTTTGGATTCACTTTTACATCTACATTAATGTGGATGCTACCATGATTACGGATAATCCTGAATGAATTGTAAATGATGATAATGATGAGTGAGAAAGTGACAGAGGCATAAATATCCCCCCCCCCGTTGTGACAGACAGATGTTCCAAACTTTGTTTTAGACAAGACTGACTTTATGACCAAAATTATCCTCCTAACACTGTAGTCAATTTTGACACTAGAATAACTGTTTCAGACTCATATCGATGCCACATAGGCCGTTTTCAAAGGGTTTCGTTGCTTTTTAAAGGCAGTTGCTCTTTAACACATCTACATATAGGAGAATGTCCAGTGCTCTCAGCACATACAGTACCAGTCAAAATATGGAATCATGTAGGAACTGGTACTGTACGTTTAATTGGAATGTATAAAATCCCCCATATGTTTTTTGAAGAAAACAAAACAGGTACAGCAGATCACAAAGATCTTCTACAGAGTGTAAGAGATCTTCTGATGAATAACTATTTATGTAACTTTTATTTAACCAGGTAAGTCAGTAAAGAACAAATTCTTATTTTCACCTTGTCGGCTCGGGTATCCGAACCAGCGACCTTTCGGTTACTGGCACAACTTTAACCGCTAGGCTACCTGCCGCCCCTAAAGCAAACATGCTATGTATTCTGAGGACCCAAATGTCTACATGAGGAAGAGGCCCATAAGTACACCATTAGTGTCTACTGAACATAGAACATAGAATTTACTTTCTAATTAACTATCTACAGTTACAAGTAAGGCTACTTCACAGCAACAATGTGTACTCCCTATCAATATCACTGAGACTGACCAATGGGAACATTTGAGAAGAAGATAACATTTCCTAGATCAAATCAATGAAATACTTTGAACAATCAAGAATTAAAGGCTGAAACCTGTAACTTACGATAACTCAGACTTTTGGTTAAGTTTCAGCCTTAAGCACTTCACTTTTTCTGACAATTACATAAACTGTTTAGTGGTTTTATCCTGTCAGAAAGACAAAACAACAAAAGTATAACAACAGAACCAATAGCAGTTCAAACAACGTGGACATTCTCTGCACACTTGAAACATCTGTCTAGAAACATCAAACCAATTAGCCTGAGAAATGTAAAATGCAATGTATCACCTTGGTTTTGGTTTCAAACAAATACACTCTCAATGCAATTTGTTCCAGTGATCAACTTTAGCACCATTATCAACATTGTGGTGCCAATAAGACCTGATACAGTATGACTCACTTAACTATTATGGATGTGAATGTTTTCATTAAACAAGAGTTATCTCAAGCTCTGAATTGGACTTGATTAGAAAGAACACTGCTAATGACATAGAAAGGACGAAATGCCACTCGATGCACATTAAACACTTAGACATCTGTAGGAAATGTGTTATTATAATGTCCACGTCTTGCCTTTCAGTCGTTGGCTAGCCTGGGCAAACAGAGAAAGTGCAGGCTAGAAAGTGACAAGCAATTGAATATGTCAACAATTAACGAGCGTGTTAACTGTGTTATCGAATTGAATGTGTCTCAGATGCCTTATTATCGCTGTCATCTAGTCATCACTCTCGGTCTACTGCGAAGACAGATGTCATTGCCGCCCAAAGCAAAATAATCTCGGGAAAAAGGGTCTTTAAAACCAAATAAATGAAGTGCTAACTGAACTAGTGTTCATTAAAACCATGTGAGACCCAAGCATAGATCCAAATGTTTTTTTTTTTTATTACCCTTCAGAAATACTTGTAATAGAATTTTGTAGAATTGTATTTAAGTTTATTGAACCATTTTCTGGAAATGTTGCAGAAATGCCACACTGGGCTTCAATGTGGTAAGAAAACTGTGAAATTACAAAAAAGAAGTGGAAACATTTAGGAGCAACAACAGCTCAGTCACTAAATTGTAGGCTACACAAGCTTACAGAACGGGAACGCCAAGTGCTGAAGCAAGTAGCGTGTAAAAATAATCTGTCCTCGGTTGCAACACTCACTACCAAGTTCCAAACGGTCTCTGGAAGCAACGTCAGCACAAGAACTGTTCGTCGGGAACTTCATGAAATTGGTTTCCATGGCTGAGCAGCCGCACACAAGCCTAAGATCACCATGCGCAATGCCAAGCGTCGGCTGGAGTGGTGTAATGCTCGCCGCCATTGGACTCTGGATCACTGGAAACGCATTCTCTGGAGTGATGAATCACGCTTCACCATCTGGCAGACCGATGGACAAATTTGGGTTTGGCGGATGCCAGGAGAACACTACCTGCCCGAATGTATTGTGCCAACTATAACGTTTGGTGGAGGAGGAATAATGGTCTGGGGCTGTTTTTCATGGTTCGGGCCAAGCCCCTTAGTTCCAGTGAAGGGAAATCTTCCCAGAAGAGTGGAGGCTGTTATAGCAGCAAAGGGGGGACCAACTCCATATTAATGCCCATAATTTTGGAATGAGATGTTCGACAAGCAGGTGTCCACATACTTTTGGTCGTGTAGTGCATGTACATCTGAAATGAAGTACTGTAATACTTTGTCTGAAATAACAAAAGTGTATAAACTTGTATATGGAGAACCTCTAACTTACTATTAGCAATATTTCTTTGTTCTTTCTGGCTAAACATGAAGAGATAACCTCTTATTTTTATTTACCATAAAATAAGTTGTCGTCAACTGCAATATTTATAAACTTATAAACCACTTTTTGTAACTTAAAACACACTTTTTTTGCTATGTGTAATGTAGTTATTTTGATGGGTAGAGGGAACATCAAAGTTACTCTAAGTATTTGGTTGTCCGTATTTGGAAAGGAAACAATTTGTAACTTGTCTATCAACAGATGAATGTGGCCCTATGTCTCAGTTTAGCAACCCTTTACTCCCATCTACCAAACTACCTCTATCTCAGGCTAGATGTTTGGTTCTCAATTACTTTTTTGTACATACTTCAAATTCATAATCACTACATCTTACAGCAGACATTAAACTAATATTTCAAGTCATGTACTTGCATGGATGACTTTCAACATGCTTGTGTAGGGGACCAATGTGGTCTCAGATGAGTGGACAGGTTTCTAATGTTTCAGAGGCTACTGACATACTACCAAGAGATACATCTGGGTCCAATGAGATGCACCATGTAAGTTAATGTTTGAAATGCTTTTACTTTGTTTGGGATCTGTACAGGATACAATTTAGGAAATGTTGCATTTTTGCAACTGTGAAATTCACAGGGCCCTCCTACAGCCAAATTATCTACCTTGTAAGCTGATGTAATTTGGTCCATACCTGGGAAAGGTTTTCAGAGATCAGACCCATAATAAATACTTCAAGTCGACACCCCAAACAACATCATACATAGTCTATAGTCTTTGGAGCTCAACAGTGGCTTGATTTGATTTGATTTGTATTTGACCGACAAATCCCATACCTTGTTTGTACTTCAACAGTAGTTCCCATATCCCTCTCCGGGCGTATGGGTCCACCCCAGCTGTGGGTTCATCCAGGATGACGATGTTGGATCCTCCCACGAATGCGATGGCCACCGACAGTTTCCTCTGCATTCCCCCTGAGGATACAGTTTACGTTTGGTTTACGTTACTTTTCTGCCCCCTTCAAAAGGACACACTTCCTGCCCCCTTCAAAGGAAACACATCCCCAATTCCAACACCCTAGAACTTGTGTGGATCTTAAAGAATTGGATAGGTATAGGGAAATAGGTCCCAATAGAACAGGACTTTATGTGCCCTTCAGAGAACATACAGGCCCAATTCCAAATCGACCTCTGCAGGTTATTTTCTAAATGAGAGTCTGAAATAGACCTGAAAACCAGGTGTGTAGACTTCCTAGCTAATCAATGACCTGACTGATCAATCCAGGGAAGGAATGAGAACCCACAGACTGAAATTAAAACTAGAATTTACCTGATTTCAAAAGCATATACTGTATCGCTGTTCATTCTGATCAATTTCTTCCTTTACTGTGTTTGAGTGTTGGTCATGATAACACTTACAGTTAATCAGCTTTTTCCTTTCATAAAAGGGACGTTTTTGGTTGAAATCAAAACCACCAGGGGTCTTTCTCAATAAGGACGGGCAACTACTCTGTCATAGAATGGCAAGGTATGTAGCTAATTGTCCGTTTGACATTTTGTTACAGATAGAACAAGCACATGAAACAGATTAGTGTAACATTTCTACTATGATAGCTATAGTGTTATTACCAATGTGAATGTCACAGCTGCCATGTATTGACATGTTGCTCATACCATTACTGAGCCCTTACAGGAAGCATACACACAAAAGTGGAGAAACCTGATTGTGCATCAGCATAAAAACGTTACCGTAGACATCAAAGACATCTCAGCAGTAGATAAGATATATTTTCTGTACATGGTTATATGTAAGACTGTGCATGTATGTGTGCATGTACAGTATGTGTGCATGTGTCAGACAGAGTGTGTGAGCATGTTTTGTCGTCTTTTGCGCAGCGCGAAATTGATATATGACAGGAAGCTGCATAAGACGATGACGCACAACAGTACAGGACACTCTGGGAGCTGTTGTGAAAGTGTCCTGTGTTGTGGAAGTATCAGACTAGATGTTCCTTGAAAGTCATATTTCAGTGATTTTGTTCGCATTTAACCCATGACTGGAGCCAATTTATCAAGAATATTTCTTGCTCCCCAGACAATGGATTATACACCTGATCACACATTCGGAGGTGCATTTTCACAGGCACACACAGTCACGTACATACATGCGGATTGACAAGTGGTGGCTGGGAGAAAGAGCTACTTATTGAAAATTGAATAAAAGCAACATTTGTGCATGATTGTAATCCCTCGATACATATAGATCCCAAGGACACAAATATTTGCACGCAAACAAACACACCTGACAGGTTTTTGGCAAGTTCCTTGCGTTTGTGCGGCAGCCCGACATCCTTGATAATTTGGTCCATCTCCGTTTTCACTTCATCACCGCTTCGCCCCTTTAATCTAGCATAGAAGTAGATGTGCTCCTCCACTGTAAGGCTAAGAATCAGAAATAAATTAAGAAACAATTATTTGATTTATCAGCAGCAGAATGAATACCAAATGCAAGTGTGTTGAATTAGGCACAAAATCAATACAAAATACACATTTTTTGTCCAATGTGCAAAAAGTAGATTTGCATTTCCAAACTCAAGTGACTATAACAATTGAAAAAGTTTGATTATATATGTTATTTCAGTGTACTTCAAGTTACACGGGATAGTCTCTCCTGAACTAGGCTTCAAATGAACTTGGACTCTTAATAACACAATTTTATATGGTCCTTCATGATTCATAGATGACTTATTTGCTCCTAATAAGAACCTTCATCATCAACTCTCAATCTGTCACGTTAATACAATCCACACAACTCTGACACCACTGATTCCACTCCAGCGAGCCGACTCCATTCATAACATGATGTCACAAACTTCTGTGGAATCATCTTGACTACCGCGCCGGCGGGTATATCTGTGCGTACGTTTTAGCGTCTACCTCCCCTGCGCATGAATATTGAGAGCCGCAGTTTAAATATAGACACTTCAGTTCTGTTGGGATAAATATTAATGGCCATAATTCGCCAGTACTCAGTCATAATCATGATGTAAGACGTGAGGCATTGGAGGTCACAGGTGATTACTCAGCAGAGGGGAAAATGGAAGAGAACCCGGTTATGAGATAAAATAGCGAACAACGGCAGCCTGTGAGTCTGGATCATGGATAATAATGACACTATTAGAGGGAAGAAAGTGGATGGAAAGAATAAAGCTTAGTTAATTTTCGAAAACGGTGCGACTATGGATGAGAATATTTCAAAGATTTGAGATGCAAGTTACTGTAGATATTGAATTTGGAATAGGTCCAACACTTACTGTAGGCTCTCCAACAGGGCAAAATTTGACACATTTAATGAAAATGTTCTAATTGTTAACATGTTTTTCTTGTTGAGAAGAGGTCATGTAAGCAGATTATAACCAGATGGTCTGTAAAGCTATGGTCACACACCGAGGTAAAGTTGGTTTTAAATTCACACATTCAGACATTTGCCAAAGCCAGTTCAAATTTCAAAAATCAATAACTAATTCACCGTTTTGATTTGTTAGAAATACAGAAAATCTATGATGCTATTAAAAAAGGTATAAATCAATAACTAATTCACAGTTTGTCACAGAAACATCAAACTAGGTAGGATTTATTATGTAAATGTATAGTATACTTTTACAATCTTTGCTTTGAGTAAACATTCTAGTTATGATTTGATAGAAATACATATCTATAAAATGTAATTTAAAGCTATTTAAATCAATAACGTTTTCACTGATTATGACAGAATCATAAAACTAGGTTTGATTTATTATATAAATGTCTAGCATACTTTTACAACCTTTGTTTAGAATACCAATTCTAGTTTCAATACATAACTGAAAAATGCCATTTAAAGCGGTATAAATCAATATCTAATTCACCGTTTGTCACAGAATCATAAAACTGGGTATGATTTATTATATACATGTTTAGTATACCTTTACAACCTTTGCTTTGAGTTAACATTCCAGTACTGATTTGATAGAAATACATAACATCTATAAAATGCCATTTAAAGTGGTATAAATCAATAACGTTTTCACTGATTATGACAGAATCGCCTCGCTATGGAGAACCCTTTGCTGCAGGGTGTGGGAAGGGGGCAAAGCACAGACAGTGAGAGAATAATGTAGTATTGCAACTGTGAGGGGCAGATTTTGTCTTTGAAGCACAACCTTGAGAACTACGGGTTCCAGAAAACGTCTTTAAATGTGTCAACAATGCATAAAAATGTGGTCCTCTTTTTTTCCAAAGATCAATGTGTGCTTTGCATCATCCACAGAAAGATGATGATCATCTGACCTACTATGTTTGTCTGTAATATAACAATAGGCTATGAAAACTCATGTAGTTTCATCCTTCAAGACATTTTGAAGTATGAAACTTTGTCTTGAAACTTTTTTATCAGGGTTATCCTTTTATTATTGCTTGAATATATTATTAATATTAACTATTTTCATTATTCTATTTTATTGTTCTACTATGAGAGATACTAGATACATACTATGAAAGCAATTCACTGCAATAGGTACACACATTGTATCTGGCACAAGTAACGATTCAACTGATTTGGATTTCAAAGACTGCCATTATTGTAATGTTTGATATTAAAACATTGATGTGTGATACTTTTTTGCTTCTGTCAGGGTTTTGGTCAAATGCATGTAATTTAAAGTCAATTCAATTTGAAAATGTTCCTAATTGCAAAAGCATGTAACAGAATTTGGGTATTCCAGAACTATAATTTACATGTAAATAAACATAACCCTGTTTTATGTTTTTAATACTGCAGATAGGATGCTGTGTGTGCCAGAGATGATACCATTCAGCTTGTCTGGGGTTGACAAAGAAGGACTTCAACCAAGCCAAAATAGAAAATTATTGGAAGGGGCCTCTTTGCTGTTATATTAGAGACGCACAAATAAATGACTGTTGTGCCTTGTAACTACTTTAAAATGTAGAACTGTTGAAGTAAAAATGCAAACATTGACTTGACATTTATAGAATAAGTCATACCTAGTTCGATGTTTCTGTGACAAAGAGTGAATTAGTTATTGATTTTAACCATTTTAACTGGCTTTTGGCAAATGTCTGTTGGATGTCTGTTGAATGTCTGTTGAATGTCCAAATGTGTGAATATAAAACCTAATTTACCTTGGTTGTTCACACTGCAGGCCTTAAGGCTCAAATCAGTTTTGCTTTTCAAATCCATTTTGAAATACTGACTGTCCAAACAGAATGTTGCTAGTGACCAAATCAGATATGTGTATTCAGACAGCAGTCATTTTCTGACATGGCTACGCAAGTTGTTGTAGTAACGACGGGTGTGTGTGTGCAGTGTAGATTGACTGGTGATGGGAATCTTGCTTCCTATCACTCAGAAGTTATGTATCAGTTAAGGTGACAACAATGTCTGTCATGGACGTTTCCCAGTTGCTTTGAATGTTCAAAATCATAGTGTAAGAACACTTTTAAAATCCTCAAAAGGATAAGATGATCCAACTTTCAAAACAAGTCCATTTTGTCTAGCCACAGCAGTCAGCTAGCTAACAAGGTAGTGGTTTAGCTTTCTAACTCATTCACTAATTTATTTGTAAACAATTAACAACTTCTTTTTGCTATGGGAAGGGTTGTGTGTTTTTTATTGGGAACAGGGAGGTTAGATAATTCCTTCCCTGTTTACATTCACCTTTTTGCAGGTTTTACTATATCTTTTACTCATCTTCTTGCAGGCGTCTTCTCTATATCAAAGTATTTTGATACTTCCTTTATGCACTACGCTTTTCCACACGATAAGCTATACCACAGGTCAATATAGTCTACCAGTCTTAACGGTCTATCCTGCCCTCTATCCACCATTCATAGTGACGAAGATGGTAGGTGGATCGTTTGTCCAGACCTGCAATAGGCTAACTAGCATCATACCACACATAAAATCATTCAAAGTTAAAGCAATTTTCTATATAATCAGAGGCCATTGCACATGAAAGGACAGTGAATACATGCAGCTCCAAATGCTCCAATATTGATATAGTTTTAGGGACAATACAATCATCCTACCTAGACTAACCTACAACACCAAAATGCAATGAATAATTGCATCATTGTTTTCAAGTGGGTACAACGTTCTACTCTAGGCTGTAAACTGCCCTGTGATTTAAATATTTAATTCCATTTGGATCAGTTGTGGGTCTACTCTTGACAGTTTATAAGTTCTAGAAAGGCACAGTAGCAGGCCAGCAAACCCTCAACGTTCTGTCCAGTAGCCCTGCATGGCATCGACTGTGCAAAGACGATATCCACGTTTATAAACAGAGGGTGTCCTACAGTTATGGTTATTTGTGGTCGTAAACATTATTTGGAGTTAATTACAGTATATGAGTATGAGGGGGGTGGTGTGCAAACTTTTTTACAGTACAAGCGGAGGGTCATATGAAAACACTTTTTACGCTGGGGAGGGGGATGCATTTTTTTTATGACACCTCGATTTGGACCAGACCCCACCCCCCAGTACATTTCGAACTGTCCCTTATACAACCAGTATACAACCTGACCATGACATAGTGACGTTATTGTAACCTGTTTTGCCCGCTGGGATATTGAGAGGTGATTGTAGAGGCGATTGAACAATATCGATTGTTGAATGCAACTTACTCATTGAACAAGACATTGTGCTGAGGGCACATTCCCAGATGCTTCCTAATGGTGTCCATGTCCGTGCGGATATCATAACCGTTTATTATAGCGGTCCCCGATGTTGGAGCGAAGAGTCCTGTCAAGATCGACCTATAGGATAAGAGGAGAACAAGAAAATATGCTGGGAAAGTTTGAAGTCATTTTCACTTCCGTATCCCTGGAAAATTAATTGAAAACCTTCATAAAACACATCGGGTAGAAGTAAATGAATATACAAATATTAATATAATTGTACAATGCCTTTCATTAAAAACAATTTTTTGTACTTTGATATTGTATTGCAACACTTAAAGTCACAAAGAGCTTTCTGGACACCACATTCAACTGGTATTAGATGGTGACTAACCACTCACTCGTCCTTTCCTTTACTCTTCATGCTTTGCTCCCTCGCTCCAGTACTGGCTTTAATTCCGCTTGCTCAGCTGAGACCTGTTGTCTTCTTCCGTTCTCTCTCTTTCTCTCTCCTTCTACCCACACATTCTCTATCTATATCTTTCTCGGTCTCATTTTCTCTCCCTCTCTCTCTCACAGTCCCCACCCACTCTCTTCTTCTTCTTCATCTCCCCACCCGCTTTCTCTTTCCCTCTCCCTAACTCAATCTCTGGCCTTGTTGACGGTCTTCATTTTGTGCCGTCTTAACCTTACCTAACCTCTTGCACCCCTTTTTCGACCAGCAATTAAATGACTCCCCCTTCCATCCCGGCACTGCTGCTAACTTACTTTATTGTACTCTCAGAAGGCTAGCCTCAACCTGAGCTGTGGCATTAGTACTAACACCATGAGCTGAGAGCGATGCCAAAGTTCTTTGATGAAAGGATTCAACTTTGAATGCAACAGAGCTAAGAGTTTGATATTGCCATTAGCTGTGTTGTAGACAGGCAGATTGCAGCATGAACCAACACAAACAATCAACTGTACACATGTAATGTGTAACCATGGAAAGCTGACAGTTTGTATGTCCTCTCCTCACCTCTCCACTGTGATAGCTGATGTGTGCTAAGCTTTCTGGGACAAAATTGGTGAATTGCCCCCATACAATGTCAAGTGCTAAAGCTTCAAGCACCTGGGAAAGTACTGCATCAATTCAATCCATTTGAATTATTATGTTACTTACATAGTGGTTGTTTTTCCTGCCCCATTGTGACCAAGGAAAGAGGTGATGTGATTCTCGTAGAAGTCCACACTAAGTCCATCCACGGCAAGCTTTTTTCCTGTTTTATAGATCTTCACAAGGTTCCTGATTGAGACCCCTGCCTTCATATTGGTCGGTGGCTTTTCCAAATAATCTTTAAAACAAAACACCAAAAAAACATAGATGTATACATGCATACATTTCAGACAACATAAGATACAATAGACAAAATAACATTGTAAAAAGGTGATCCTGCTTTAGACAAATGTCATGTGTTTTTAATATGGTAAATAATACATTACATACATGAAAATAGATGATATATATATACAGTGGGGAGAACAAGTATTTGATACACTGCCGATTTTGCAGGTTTTCCTACTTACAAAGCATGTAGAAGTCTAATTTTTATCATAGGTACTCTTCAACTGTGAGTGACGGAATCTAAAACAAAAATCCAGAAAATCACATTGTATGATTTTTAAGTAATTCATTTGCATTTTATTGCATGACATAAGTATTTGATACATCAGAAAAGCAGAACTTAATATTTGTTACAGAAACCTTTGTTTGCAATTACAGAGATCATACGTTTCCTGTAGTTCTTGACCAGGTTTGCACACAGTGCAGCAGGGATTTTGGCCCACTCCTCCATACAGACCTTCTCCAGATCCTTCAGGTTTCGGGGCTGTCGCTGGGCAATACGGACTTTCAGCTCCCTCCAAAGATTTTCTATTGGGTTCAGGTCTGGAGACTGGCTAGGCCACTCCAGGACCTTGAGATGCTTCTTACGGAGCCACTCCTTAGTTGCCCTGGCTGTGTGTTTCGGGTCGTTGTCATGCTGGAAGACCCAGCCACGACCCATCTTCAATGCTCTTACTGAGGGAAGGAGGTTGTTGGCCAAGATCTCGCGATACATGGCCCCATCCATCCTCCCCTCAATACGGTGCAGTCGTCCTGTCCCCTTTGCAGAAAAGCATCCCCAAAGAATGATGTTTCCACCTCCATGCTTCACGGTTGGGATGGTGTTCTTGGGGTTCTACTCATCCTTCTTCTTCCTCCAAACACGGCGAGTGGAGTTTAGACAAAAAAGCTCTATTTTTATCTCATCATACCATATGACCTTCTCCCATTCCTCCTCTGGATCATCCAGATGGTCATTGGCAAACTTCAGACGGGCCTGGACATGCGCTAGCTTGAGCAGGGGGACCTTGCGTGCGCTGCAGGATTTTAATCCATGACGGCGTAGTGTGTTACTAATGGTTTTCTTTGAGACTGTGGTCCCAGCTCTCTTCAGGTCATTGACCAGGTCCTGCCGTGTAGTTCTGGGCTGATCCCTCACCTTCCTCATGATCATTGATGCCCCATGAGGTGAGATCTTGCATGGTGCCCCAGACCGAGGGAGATTGACCGTCATCTTGAACTTCTTCCATTTTCTAATAATAGCGCCAACAGTTGTTGCCTTCTCACCAAACTGCTTGCCTATTGTCCTGTAGCCCATCCCAGCCTTGAGCAGGTCTACAATTTTATCCCTGATGTCCTTACACAGCTCTCTGGTCTTGGCCATTGTGGAGAGGTTGGAGTCTGTTTGATTGAGTGTGTGGACAGGTGTCTTTTATACAGGTAACGAGTTCAAACAGGTGCAGTTAATACAGGTAGAGAGTGGAGAACAGGAGGGCTTCTTAAAGAAAAACTAACAGGTCTGTGAGAGCCGGAATTCTTACTGGTTGGTAGGTGATCAAATACTTATGTCATACAATAAAATGCAAATTAATTATTAAAAAATCATACAATGTGATTTTCTGTATTTTTTACAGACCTCTACATGCTTTTTAAGTAGGAAAACCTGCAAAATCAGCAGTGTATCAAATACTTGTTCTCCCCACTGTATATACACACATTCACACAGTATATAAATATACTGAACAAAAATATAAACGCAACATTAACGCAACGATTTTACTGAGTTACAGTTCATATAAGGAAATCAGTCAATTTAAATAAATTCATTAGGACCTATATGGATTTCACATGACTGGGCAGGAGCCACCCACATGGGAGCTCGGCCCACCCACTGGGAAGCCAGGCCCATGGCTTTATTACAGACAGAAATACTCCTTAGTTTCAACTGCTGCCCGGGTGGCTGGTCTCAGACAATCCCGCACGTGAAGAAGCCGGATGTGGAGGTCCTGGGCTGGCATGGTTACACGTGGTCTGCGGTTGTGAGGCCGGTTGGACGTACTGCCAAATTCTCTAAAACAACGTTAGAGGCGGCTTATGGTGGAGAAATTAACATTCAATACTCTGGCAACAGCTCTGGTGGACATTCCTGCAGTCAGCATGCCAACAGCTCTGGTGGACATTCCTGCAGTCAGCATGCCAACAGCTCTGGTGGACATTCCTGCAGTCAACATGCTCCCTTAACCCTGCTGTTGTGTTCCAGTCGAATTGGAGTTCTCTCTGAAAAATGTAGTTAATTTAATATGATTGTCATAAGGTTTCATGACTTTGTCCACACAGGGTATCTGAACACAAAATACATTTGAATGATTTTCATTAAATTTGGGGTGTTTTATTTAACTTTTGTACACCTGTGGTGTTCCCGGGTCAAAAATGACAGGGTCAGAAATGAATGGGTGAGACTACAATTAGTGCATAAAATTGAGTTCAGGCACATGCCCATTCATCAGATGGACACACTTCCTCTCCCAGACCCCCACATGCATGTGTGTCTGAGCACACACACACACACACACACACAACTCACTCCCCTTTTTGGCTTCCATTGCAACCCCCACGGGAACCTTTACCCAATAGAATCTTTCCCCAATAGGAACCACACCTGTTGGCATTCTCACAAACAATCGCAACATTGTTTCAATAATATATAGAACTTTTCTCGCAGCTCTGGAATATAAAGCTTTTTTGAGGCCTTGCTGACAATTCATTCTGTGGCAGCACAATGACCAAACGATATACTGTATGTGAGGCTCTTGATCATATCTTTGATCATGACACTGGTGAGGAGGAGAGAGGCCAGGAAACTGACAGTGAAGATGCATTAGAGGAGGAAGTGTCAGAAGTTGAAGACAACACAGAATATGATCCAGACCAAGAGACAACCGATGTGGAACAATCCTGTGATGAGGGAGAGGGCCCTGCACAAAGTAGTCTGTGATAAATAGCACAATATGTTTAATCTGAGTATTTGTTATAAAAATGAGTTGTATGAGCTCAGGTCAATGAGGCCTACAAGCCATAAATAGCAAATAGAAGTTCAAAACATATAATGTTCACAAGAACTTAAGTTGATAAAAAGATCTAACACAACATTAGGTGATGATATATGTATTATTATGGATTTATAAATCACCTATAATGGGGCGGTCATTTTGGACCGGGAATACAGAATTAATTAACATGAAACAAACACAACAGGAGGGTTAAAACTTGAGACATCTGTGGCATAGTGTTGTGTGACAAAACTGCACATTTTAGAGTGGCCTTTTTATTGTCCCCAGTAGATACCCCCTTTGCTGCTATAACAGCTTCCACTCTTCTGGGAAGGCTTTCCACTAGATGTTGGAACATTGCTGCAGGGACCGACTCCCATCCAGCCACAAGAGCATTAGTGAGGTCAGGCACTGATATTGGGCGATTAGGCCTGGCTCGCAGTCGGCGTTCCAATTCATCCCAAAGGTGTTCGAAGGGGTTGAAGTCAGGGCTCTGTGCAGGCCAGTCAAGTTCTTCCACACCAATCTCGATAAACCATCCCCGACGAACATTTATTGTGCTGACATTGCTTCCAGAGTCAGTTTGGAACTTAGTAGTGAGTGTTACAACCGGCGGTCCGGTTCAGGAAACCTCTGAGGCCTACCATTTTGCTCCTGAGCTGTTGTTGCTCCTAGATCTTGTTTCCACTTTACAATAGCTGCACTTACAGTTGACTAGGGCAGCTCTAACAGGGCAGAAATTTTACAAATTGACTTGTTGTAAAGGTGGCATCCTATGACAGTGCCACGTTGAAAGTCGCTGGGCTCTTCAGAAAGGACATTCTACTGCCAATGTTTTTCTACAGAGATTGCATGGCTGTCTGCTGAATTTTAAACACGTGTCAGCAACGGGAGTGGCTGAAATAGCCAAATCAACTAATTTGAAGGGGTTTCCACATACTTGTGTGTCATGTCCTGATATGTTTCACCTGTCTGTGTTTGTCCCCTCCCCACACCAGGTTGCACCCTATCACCATCATTAATCAGTTTGGGTATTTAGTCCCTTGGGTTCTGTTGTGGTTTTGCCAGATCGTCTTGCCTAGTTCAGTCGTTCCAGCACTCTCTCGTATTACTAACTCTGCCAGTCTGTTTCCCGGTATTTGGACCTCTACCTGCCTTTTGGATTTACGTGCCTGTCTATCCCCTCCTGTGCCTTCGACCTTCTAATCTCCTGCTAAAACGAACTCTGCCTGTGTTACAGATTACGAGCCTGTCTACTCCTCTGCACTGCCATCCTTCTGATTCCCGGTACCGAACACTGCCTGAATTACGACTACGAGCCTGACTCCCCTTATTGGACGACTGCTATTCAGATCCCCTGTTACGAACATTGCCTGTCATTTACTACGAGACTGTCTTGCCCCATATACTCTATTAAACAGTCAATCATATCTCTGCCTCCGTGTCCGCTTTTGGGTCCCGTATATCTGTCGTTCTGTAACTTGTGTGTATATATATATATATATATATATATATATATATATATATATATACAGTGTATATCGTCGTTGAAAACGTCATATACAAAATGTTTTCACAAAATTGAAATAATTAAATTTTCCCATTAACAAACACAAATATAAACTATTTTGAATACGTTTTCTTGGTCCTAGAGTCACGACATGTTCAGAGCACATTGAGGGAGTTACTGCTATAAGTAAATGTAAAAATAAATAAAGCAGACACTTTAATCCATGTTGGATTCATGCCCTCAGAAAAGGTACCTCAAAGTATATTCCACACAAAATCTACACACAGCCAAAATCTATATTCAATACGAAATCTACAAATTACATATATTCCATTAATGATATTAAAAAAAGGTGTCTGCTATTATAACAAAAGCTCAGTTATATGAAATCAATGTTACAGATACTGTGTGACACAGATTTACCACTCTTTGCTCTCCCCCCTCCGAACAACAGAATCGGTTTTAGTTACACCGTGTGTCACATTTCCTCTTGGCTAGAGGCTAACCCTTTCCAACCAGTGTGAAGCTCACTTAGCACCTTCCAATTTGGTCACAGATACAGGCAAAAATAAGAGAGAAAATATACATAAAGAGTGTCACAATGGCCGTGTCTACACTTTGCACTTACATGCGACCTCTATCAGAATACGAAGATCGCATTGAAAATACGTCTAGATGATTGTGTTCAGATCTGGTGCCACCTCAGGAAGTGGTCAGGGAAGCATTGTATGCCGATTTCTCCTCAGTCTGGACGCAATCAGGCTACCAATAGCTCATACAGTGGGCGACGACCCGATGTCATCAGCACTCCGCCACAAGTCTCCAGAATACTTGTGTTTTGGCAGTGAGAGGTACTTTTTCATTATAACGTTGGAGGAAATAGTTTCTTAGTGTGGGAGCTAGCTAATATTTTGAAATGTATTTTGGGGTTTGGCTAGAGTTATGCTAACCTGTTTGCAATCCAATAAGTTTTGCTTGCTAGCTTTCTGGCTAGCTACAGCTGTTCGCTGCTAGTTAGCTACAGTTGTTAAATTCATATTATCATATTTTGCCTATTCCACCGTTTGCAGAATGCATACTGGCATTTTAATATAGCGCAGGAAAAGGGAATCCGTACACAATGTGGACACAGCAGACACATTCAAAAGTAAGTGTAGACACATGATGTGTTCAGAATTCCACTCCATGATCAAAAACGGCCTAGACACGGCCAGGAAAACACCCTTGCACCTCCCTCGACCAAATGTTAATTAGCAGTCATTTACTAACGAGGCTTTGACTTTTTAAGCTCAACCTTGTTTTTACCCCCACCATTATTCTTTGTCTATCGTTAGGTGGCAACAATCAAAAGTCTAAAGTTATAATGAACTAGGCTTATTGAGGTTGCATTCCGTCTGTGATGGGAATGACCTGTGTTGAACCAGACAAATAAATAACCGTTGCGTAATGCCTAAGTGTGTGTGTGGGTGTGTGTGGGTGTGTGTGTTTGTGCACAGGTGTGTGCGTGAATACCACTGGCTACTATACCGTTGTATTCCTTGGTATCCTTGAACTGACTATGGTCAGTGTTGGGCACAGCAGACGTCCCGCACCAATAGGATGCGGTGAAAGGGAAGTGCCACGGCTTGGCTATTCCATATTGGCCTGTGATCAAGCATGGAGAAACATCATTCACATTTTAATAACAGCTTGAGGGATGGCACTTTGCAGTGCATGTATCCATCCAGCTAGACTGGCACAAATCCCCCGCTTATTTTAATTAGAGAAGATGAGATGAATATGTTTCGGCAGTCTCCTGGGATCCTATTTTCTGGTTACTGACCAACAACAACACATACACAAGGATTGCATCGATTCCGTGTACTCTGTGGATTCCAGAATTACAGTATAACGTACATTTTGTCTATAAATCTGTTGATCATACTTTACACAGTTTAACACCCAACGCACTTCATCCACTAACTGATGTCATTATGTACAGCACTCCTAGTGCACGGTGTCCATTTTAGGACAGTCACACCTTAAATGGAGGTTGTGTCAAGGTCACCTGGAGCTGGAGAGTCCTAATATGGACACCGTACTATGGGTCCGTTTTCCCCATTGATGGTTACAATTGGGGGAGGGGAAGCTGATCCCAGATCTGTACATAGAGGAAACTTCACTCCGGAGTGTGCATTACTGATGGATTTCTCATGAATGAGTTACCTGGGAAGACGTTCTCGATGTACCACGTGAGCAGCCAGTAGATGAGTGCGTCGATGAGCATCATGATGATGGACACGATGAAGCTGTACC
Source organism: Thymallus thymallus (assembly GCA_023634145.1). Lineage (NCBI taxonomy): Eukaryota > Metazoa > Chordata > Actinopteri > Salmoniformes > Salmonidae > Thymallus > Thymallus thymallus. Next base: position 13,398,873 of record CM042422.1, read on the forward strand.
GGTCTCCCTCAGGATTTTGGCCGATGTTACTCCATTGGATACCGATGCCTTGCTCCTCGTACATGGCGAAGTTCTCACAGCCATACCCGAAAGCCACGCACGAAAGCAAACTCTGGAAATGGATGCAGTTTAGATCTGAATTGGTTGTTATCCAAGAGGATCATGTCAGATCCTCATGATCACCTTTAACATCAGTGAGGCAGAGCATGTCAGGAACAATCACTTATACCGGATATGCAACACTGTCATTGAATTATACACTGAGTGTTCACAACATTGGGAACTCTTACACTCTTTCCATGACATAGACTGACCAGGTGAATCCAGGTGAAAGCTATCATCCCTTATTGAGGTCACTGGTTAAATCCACTTCAGTCAGTGTAGATGAAGGGGATGAGACGGGTTAAAGAAGGATTTATAAACCTGGACATGGATTGAGTATCTGTGCCATTCAGGGGGTGAATGAGCAAGACAAAATATTTAAGTGCCTTTGAACAGGGTATGGTAGTAGGTGCCAGGCACATCGGTTTGAGTGTGTCAAGAACTGCAACGCTGCTGGGTTTTTCACGCTCAACAGTTTCCTGTGTGCATCAAGTCCGCCACCCAAAGGACATCCAGCCAATTTGACACAACTGTGGGAAGGATTGGCGTCAACATGGACCAGCATCCCTGTGGAACGCCTTCGACACCTTGAGGAATCCATGCCCCAATGAATTGAGGTTGTTCTGAGGGCAAAGGGGGGTGATTAGGGTGTTCTTAATGTTTCGTACACTCAGAGTATAGTGTGATTTTCAATTGAGCCTTTGACTAGGATCAGTGCCAAATTGTAGGAAAAACATTTTGCAACTGTCAGGGCCTGACTGAGGCCAGGTCTTTGACTCCCTCTAGTGGGAGTAGTATGGCCACAGTCAGGACCTGACAATAATCTGGGAGTCGTGGTTGGTTTTGGTCAATCCCCAATTAGAGGCAGCTGTCTTGAGTTGTCTCTAATTGGGGATTCCATTTATGTTCACATTGTATCCACCTGCGTGTGGATCATTGTCTGTGTCTGTGTGCTTGTGTGTGTTCCAGACACCAGTTCACGGTACTGTCTCAGTGTTTGTTTCGTTTGTTATTTTCTGATCGAAAATAAATATGTTTCCATGCACTTCTCGCTCTGCGCCTTGTTCCCTCACCACTCACCGTGACAGCAACAGAATCTGTGTTCTAATTAGAAACATTCCACCCTATTTCAAAATGCTTTGATACAGTAGGAAATTGCTAGGGAAATGACAAATGGTGCTTTGCCCATGGTACAGCCGATCACTCTCTCCTGCCATATTGCCTGCCAGCTGTTTGGGCATGCTTAATTTACCCCAAGTGTTTAAGCCCAGGCAGATGCCACAAACACTTAATAAAGCCTTGTAGACCAACACATGATGTACAACAGCACCCAAAAAAAACCCATTGCAAATGTTATCCCTCTTCTGTCGCAGCAAAACTGCCCAACTGCCAATGTCTGTAACTGAATGACATTCTGACTGAGTGACAATAGGGGAAGTTATGGCCCCACTGCGACACCCAAGTTCTGACCTGAACGCTGTCCGCAGTCTTTCCATGCAAAGCAACTTGCGACCATTCAACTGTCCCCCTGAGTCCGAGCTCGCAAACGTTTGACTTCCAAACAATCGGCAGCCAATCATCGGACAAAGGGTGATGGCAGGGCAGCAAATGGCCCCTCCCTGACCTTTCAGTGACAGGCTGATAGAGTGACGGTGCGGCTAATCTGACATTGAGAAGGGCAGACGCCCCAGAATCAAACAAACAGACCATCCGCTATGAAACACGTCAACACGATAATACAGAGGCCACAACACACACCCAGGTGGTGGAGAAAAAAAAACTGTCTAACTCTCAGTTAAAGAGCTCTCACAGATGGCAAACAACACATTTCCACCTGAAAAAGAATGGAGGAGGATCCTAGTTTGTGGAGGAGGTGAAATGAATGAAGAAAATTACAAAATCTGGATGCTGGAGAGATATTATATTTTGTATCACACACACAGCCAATATCTCTGCATATGTAAAATCCTCAAAATTACAACACAGTCATTAATATGAATGTAAATTATTTGGTATTATTAAAATGCATAGCATGATTATGATATCAAAGACAATAGGAGGAAGAATATCTCAATGCCAAGGGTAAAACTTAACAAAGGTACTTTGACAAAAAAGCAGGGAATAAAAGTTGTGTTTTCTTCCTCCCCACAAGATATGACGAAAAAAAGAGGGCCACAAGGATTATTATTGTTTCCACACAAAAACACACCTCTTCTCCCTCAGGAAGTTGAAAAGGTTTGGCATGGGCCCTCAAATACAGCTGCAACATTGAGAGCGTCTTGACTGGCTGCATCACTACTTGGTATGGCAACAGCACCGCCCTCGTTCGCATGGCACTACAGAGGGTGCTGCGGACAGCCCAGTACATCACTGGGGCCTGCCACCCAGGACCTCTATATCAGGCGGTGTGAAAGGAAGGAAAATCGTTAAAGACTCCAGCCACCCTAGCCGTAGACTGTTCTCTCTGGTTCCGCACGGCAAGCAGTATCGGTCCATCAAGCCTGACACCAACAGGCTCCTGAACAGCTTCCATCCCCAAGCCATAAGACTGCTAAATAGCTAACAGAATGCCTACCAGACTATATGAGCTGACCTTTGTATTACATTTTTGCACGTTCTCTATGCACACTCACATAAAATCCTAATTGAAACTTATACTACTCTGTTTATCGTGTATCCTAATGCCTAGTCACCTTCCCCTATACCTATCTACCTCCATCACTCCAGTATTCCTGCACATTGTAAATATGGTACTGGAACTGACCCTGTATAGAGCTTCTTACTTTCTTGTTTTTTCTTGTTTTTATTCTACCTTCTGTTATTTTTTGTGCTACATTTATATTGACTACTGCATTGTTGGGTTGGAGCTTGCAAGAAAGGCATTTCACTGTAATTGTGCACGTGATATTAAAACTTAAAACTTAACATAATAAAAAAAACCTGACTACAAAGGAAAACACTTTTCAGAGAGAAGATCAATGTGTTGTTGAGTTGCCATTACTTGTTTGAATGCTGGGTTTAAATGAATTAGGGTATACAAGAGTAAGATATATCTTGAGGCCATGGTTAGATATTAAAATTTTGAGGAACAAGGAACAAGATATGTCTCCGCGGCAATGAAGATTCCGAACGGCTGTGTCTTTATGTCTGCAGAACGGACAGCTCCATGACAAATGATCCTACACAGTACAGAAAGGTCACTCAGAAAGGCTACAATAAAAGTTGAGCATGTATATGTCATTCATCTTTTCATTCCAAACGACAAAATGACCTAAAAAACTACCCCATGGGTTTATTTGGTCTCATTTTTCTGCTTTCTCAAGTATGTGCATTATAAAGATTTGAGTACAGTATGATTGAGTGCTTGTAGGGGAGACCGGGGTTAGTTGTCACAGTGCTTATTACCAGTTGTGTGGACGAGTCACATGTCTTGGACTTGAGTCTGACTCCAGTCTCAAATTTGATGACTTGAGCCTGGACTTGATATCAGTCACCGGCTTCATCAATAAGTGCATTGATGACTTTGTCCCCACAGTGACCGTACATGCATATCCCAACCAGAAGCCATGGATTACAGACAACATCCGTACTGAGCTAAAGGGTAGAGCTGCCGCTTTCAAGAAGAGGGACTCTAACCCAGACGCATATAAGAAATCCTGCTATGCCCTCAGACGAACCATCAAACAGGCAAAGCATCAATACAGGACTAAGATTGAATCCTACTACACCGGCTCCGACCCTTGTCGCATGTGGCAGGGCTTGCAAACTATTATTGACTACAAAGGGAAGCCCAGCCGCCAGCTGCCCAGTGACCCATGCCTACCAGACGAGCTAAATGACTTCTATGCGCGCTTCAAGGCAAGCAACACTGAAGCAGGCATGAGAGCACCCGCTGTTCCGGACGACTGTGTGATCATGCATAGCCGATTTGAGTAAGACCTTAAAAAGGTCAACATTCACAAGGCCACAGGGCCAGATGGATTACCAGGACTACTTAGAGAATGCTCTGACCAACTGGCAAGTGTCTTCACTGACATTTTCAACCTGTCCCCGGCCGAGTCTGTAATACCTACATGATTCAAACAAGCCATCATAGTCCCTGTGCCCAAGAACACCAAGGCAACCTGCCTAAATGACTACCGACCCGTATCACTCACGTCTGTAGCCATGAAGTGCTTTGAAAGGCTGGTCATGGCTCACATTATCCCAGAAACCCTAGACCCATTCCAATTTGCATACCGCCCCAACAGATCCACAGATGACGCAATCTCTATTGTTCTCAACACTGACCTTTCCCACCTGACTACAGCTCAGCGTTCAACACCATAGTTCCCTCAAAGCTAAGGACCCTGGTACTAAACACTTCCCTCTGCAACTAGATCCTGGACTTCCTGACAGGCCTCCCCCAGGTGGTAAGGGTAGGCAACAACACATCTGCCACACTGATCCTCAACATGGGGGCCCCTCAGGGGTGCGTGCCTCCAACTCAATCATCAAGTTTGCAGATGACACAACAGTAGTAGGCCTGATCACCAAAAATGACGAGACATCCTACAGTGAGGAGGTGAGGGCCCAGGCAGAGTGGTGCCAGGAAGATAACCTCTTCCTCAACGTGATCAAGACAAAAGGAGATGATTGTGGACTACAGGAAAAGGAGGACCAAGCACGTTCCCATTCTCATCGATGAGGCTGTAGTGGAGCAGGTTGAGAGCTTCAAGTTCCTTGGAGTCCATATCATCAACAAACTGTCATGGTCCAAACACACCAAGACAGTCGTGAAGAGGGCATGACAACAACTTTTTCCCCTCAAGAGACTGAACATATTTGGTATGGGTCCTCAGATCCTAATGTTCTACAGCTGCACCATCGAGAGCATCTTGACTGGTTGCATCCCCGCCTGGTATGGCAACTGCTCGGCCTCCGATCGCAAGGCGCTACAGAGGGTAATGCGTATTGCCCAGTACGTCACTGGGACCAAGCTTCCTGCCATCGAGGACCTCTATACCAGGCGGTGTCAGAGGAAGGCCCTAAAAATTGCCTAAGACTCCAGCCGCACAGCAAGCAATACCGGAGCGTCATGTCCAGGTTCAAAAGATTCTTAACAGCTTCTACTCCGAAGCTATAGGACTGCCTGCTGAACAGCTAATCACATGGCTACCCAGACTATTTGTATTGACCCCCCCCCCCCCCTTTTTTTTATGCTGCTGCTACCACTATATATAGCCTCGTTATGGTTATTCTATTGTTGCTCTTTTATTTTTTACTTTAGTATATTTAGTAAATATCTTTCTTAACTCTTATTTTTCTTAAAACTGCATTGTTAAGGGCTTGTAAGTAAGCAATTCACGGTTAGGTCTACACCTGTAACCTGTAACCTGTTGTAATAACATTTTATTTTATTATTGACTTGGACTTGGAGCCTCAAGGTTCAGGATTTGACTTTGATTTGAGACTGATTACTTAAAATTATCTGGCCAGGTTTTGTAACATTTTGTCATTCTGTGGCTCAATGGATTACTCTCCACACAGCCAAAGAGAGGCTACGTTTCAAACTCATAAAAGACACACCCTCGTCCACTTACCCCCGCCTTATGCCCTTGGGGGAATCCCCTTCACCATCTTGGACATTGGTCCAAACGATTAGCCAAACAAGAGAAATTTGCAACCTAAGCCCCTCAGCCCTCATTTTTTATCAAGTTTGCGAGTGTAAAATTATGTTGACTTCGGGTCCTGAAACACCCCATAATTCAATTTGCGATGATTGTACATCCACTAAGAAAATTCAGCCGAAACGTATAACCTCAACATCAATATGGAGAAGTCAACATACAAGTCTAAGTAAAAACTAATGTAAATAAGTTCGAATATGCTGCTAATGCACATGATGGCACAAACACGTCTCGTAAAAGTAATTATGTTTTTGAATGGTTAGCTTTTGGAAAAATTGTCAACTTTGTCACTTTACTGTTTTTTATTTCTTTACCTCTCTTGTTTACATAATACTTATTTTCTACTTAAAACTGCATTGTTGGTTAGGTCTTGTAAGTAAGCATTTCACTGTAAGGTCTACACCTGTTGTATTCGGCGCACTTGACAGATAAACTTTGATTTGATTTTAATTCTAGATACAAAACATTTTCCTTCTTCAGAAGTTCCAGCTAGGCAGGCTAACATTAGTTAGCTAATTAATTTGCTAGCTATCATACAGTAGGCGTATATTAATAATTATACATTAATGTGAATAGAGTGTATCCTCGTCAGACGTCATGATACTCAGCAGAAGTGTCCACTTAATTTGAGGGTGGATGGGATAGGGTGTGTCTTTTAAGTGTTTGGAATCCAGCCACTGTATCGCACTTGCAAAATAACATCTTGACTAGTGAAATTAACACTCTGTTCTCTCATTGGCAAAGCAAACTGTCAATCAACACAGGTTGGGTGAGCTAGCTAAAGTGATAAGGTTTATATAGGGGTTGTGATTGTGAAACTGAATGAAAATATATACATTTTTCATGCATATTTTAATAGGCTACATATAGCCACCATTTGTATTGAATATTTACCAGTATACCTTTGCTTATTCGATCTGGTCACTAACATAGGCCTAAGGCATTGCACCAAATTATTGTTTCAAAACCATCTAATCTGTGCTTCAGAACAAAAGGTTGTGTGTCTTTGACTGTTGAGCAATGACCAGTCATCAGTATTGGCGTGCAAAGGGGTGCGAACATATCCATATTAGTGACCCGAAAGTGCTCCTTTAATTTTCTCCGGACTCCAGAGAAGTGACAATGTGACATGATATCCCTAGTTGATATTGACTGCTAACATGAATAACACTTAGCTCAAAATTCAACTGTAAAATGCAGTTTATTTATGTATCTTGCGTTTAGAAAATGTATAATCGTTTATGGCTGTAATGACAGGCAACATTTGGTCAGAGATTGTGTTCGCCCTGTGCGCAACTGCAACTTATTTTGGGGTTTTGCGGGTCAAAAACCACTGAGCTAGCAAACAAATGGCTGATTTGCTGTGTACAGCTATAGGATCGGGTGCAGTGCAAATGTCACATTATAGGGAGAGAGGATTGCCATAAATTAAGATGCTCCCCAAAAAATGGTGATAAAAAATATGAACCATGCTCACCACCAATGGGGCATCAAGTTACAATTACTAGCATAGGCCTTTTGGTTTGTCAAAGTTGCTTGACATTTATGAAGCTTGCACAATCAAAATGTGTTGTAGACAAAGAATGAAAAGGGCTATCTGGTATCCTCAATAAATAGACAAAGATTTGTCCATTTGCCTGAATAGATTTAGTTTTTCTTAACTTGAAAAAAATTGTGACTTGACCTACTCTTAGAATGCATTACTAGGACTTGACTTAAGTCTTGACCAGGGGCGTAGGCACGGGTGGGGAGCCAGGCTCACCCAATCAGGTTGAGCAAAACATTTACGCTCCAATGTGCCTCGCAAGTAATAGGCTACAATAACTGACCTATTACCAGTATTGTCATATAGCCTAGCATGAGACTTGAGTTTTGACATTTAAGGGACGTTATTTATAGTAAGGGGTAGGCCTACATGAAGAAAATCAGACCTCTTATTATATGAAAATGGACAAATGCATGAAACAATATTTATTTCCAGTTCCCTTTTTTTCAATTTTTGCCTAAAATTACATACCCAAATCTAACTGCCTGTAGCTCAGGACCTTAAGCAAGAATATGCATATTCTTGATATAATTTGAAAGAAAACACTTTGAAGTTTGTGGAAATGTGAAATGAATGTAGGAGAATATAACACATTAGATCTGGTAAAAGATAATACAAAGAAAAACGTTTTTTTTTGTCACATCTTTGAAATGCAAGAGAAAGGACATAATATTACTTAGGAGTCCAGGCGCAATTTAGATCTTGGCCACTAGATGGCAGCAGTGTATGTGCAGAGTTGCATTACCGTTCAAAATGTTGTATCAAGTCTGCCCAAATCTGTCTATTGGTTTATTGAAACATTTTCAAGTACAAAACTGTGCACTCTCCTCAAACAATAGCACAGCATTCTTTCACTGTGATAGCTAATGTAAATTGGACAGTGCTGATGGTGTTCTCTGATGGTAAAACCTCTTCTATTTTTATTCATAGATATGGCTACCTGTAGTTGTTTAGCTAACTTAGCTAGCTAACTAGCTACCTAAGTTAGAAAACAGAAACATAATTTGATTTCCCCCCACTGTAACACAGTAGTATAATACCCAGCAATACATAATATGGGCCTCAGTAGATAAACTAAAACTAGGTGGCTTGCAGGACAAATAACTTACTTAGCTAGCCACCGTATTTGTCATCTGCCCTCTTTGTGCTGGCATCAGTTGTAGCTAAGTTTCTAGCTAAATCCAACTCTTTGTCTAGAATCCTCTTCACTATATTTGGGTTGAATCGTGTATGGTTGAATGTCACCATGTAGCTAAACATTTTTTGAATTTGTGTTGATGAGAGGAATCACTTGAAGCCATTGTGGTCTGGTCAGTTCTTTCAATTTTGCCCAAAGGATTGTGTTGTTAGTATCCGCCTCCCTTTCAAAAAAGTCTACCTTGAGGGAGGGACAGAACCAGAGCACGAAGCACCACCCCACGCGAGTTGTAGTCTTTCAGAGACTGGAAAAAATGTGTCAGCTTGTATATTTAGCAATGAATCCGCTGATAGGAACATCGCTGAAAGAAGTCCAATGGCTCTATTGAACAAGGACAACCATATCTACACGCACAAAAATGTATAGTGCCTTCGGGAAATGCAACAAAGCAACACTACATTTATTTCCAGATCTCGCCCCCTCCAATAGACCGGAAGTCATCATATTGTGTATCATTTAGCGTGTGAAGCCCAGACCTGCCTTCCTCCTGGACAATTACAGTATGTGTGAAACACATCTCACTGACCTAGAAATGCCTCAGACATGATGAAAACAAGCCCAGATTCCCCCAGGGTTTCCCTTTAAGGAATAGATTCATGAATTTAAGAAAATGCATTTCAAAAGAACAGAATGGGATATTTTTTGTTGAAATATATTACTGTGCTTTGAGTGTTTGCGAGTTCATGCGGGGAGCATATGTAATAGCAGTAATTCTTCCCCCCAAAAGTTTTTGAAATACAGCTCAAGGGAGTATTTTTAAGAGTTGTTTGGCAAGGACAGGTGATTTGGATATTACATAATGTGCTATTTATGATACTATATAGACATCAAAACAGCTCACTTACTTGTGGCTCTGTAGGAGAATTTGCAAAAGTCACTTTTTGGCACTCAGTTTCGTTTCCCTGCTTCTGTGCCAATTACAAGCTGTGCTGTTCATCAGATTCAATGTAACAATTGATAATATTCTAACCCCTCAGACTATTGTCAATTTAATCTTGTCTTTAGGCTAACTTTATAACTTTAAAAATGGCAGAGTCATTCAAAAAAGTACATTTGTTTTGAGTCAATGACACTCTCGGCTCTCCTAGTGTTAAATGGTTACATTTGTGGCCACCTAGCCTAGCCTAGCCTATTGTCTCCTGGTCGCCTAGGCTAGCCTACTATCAGTGAGAGGTTGCCAAGCCTATTGTGATTATTACTGTTATATCAGGGCATTATGTTCTAGTCTCATAGTCAATTAATTATAGGTCTCTAGTTTATTATGTGTAGGTCTATGTGAGTTGCATGTTAATTGCAAGAGTCATGGATTTACGTAGGCTTACAAGACTATTTGGTCTGTAATGTGAAATCACATTAGATGGTTTGTTGTGTGCAATAGATTACAGTAGGGTATAGAGTAGCGTATGCTTTTATGATAATTTAATTATTTTGGCCCACCTACATTTTTGCTGGCCCTGCTATGAACGGTTTTCTTGTTACGCCACTGGACTCAACCCATTTTACTTGGGACTTGGACCTTGTGACTTGAGACTTGCTTGTGACTCGAATAATAGTGACTTGGTCCCACCTTTACTTACCACTCCCAATCTAGAGGTTGCTGTGTAATAACTTTAAGATTAAAATGTGTGAATTCTTTGAAATTACTCATCCACCTGGTGAATTCATGTCAGCGTGACAAAACATTGAGGAGAGGGGGATTTGTGTTTTTCATATGTGAAAAGTAAAACAAATATATATGTCTTGTTATTTTATTTATTTAAATGTTTGAATTATGGGAGTGTACATGAAACATTTGGTTTGTTGAAAAGAAGAAAAAAAGGGGAGCTATATTCCAAACCCATTTCTGATTTGCTAAGTCAAGCCATGTGATATGTAAATTTGAGGGGCAATTAGCATTGGGGGGGTGTGGTTGGGGATGGTTATCACATGGAATGTGTGGTTGGTTGTCACTTTCAACTCCATTATAACCACATTGTTCAGAGCCAGAATACAATAAATCCCAAGCTCTTTTGTGCTGTTGTTGCTATAGAGATCTCCCTTCCCAATAAACATCAAAATGTGTTGCGAATATGTAGTGTGGAGAGCGTTTGCACATTGGGAAGACGTTGCAGAGACATCAGAGTAGAATGTTGATGCCTGGTCGACGTATAAACAGAATTTAGAATGTAGGTATTCTAAATACATTTGTGAGGCGTCTGGCCAAAGTCTAAACTGCATAATTTACTGTATACATCCTATAGGCAGCGGTGTCTGTGCTATCTGGGTTTTTTGCCTCCCTCTCTCTAACACATTTTTTCTGTCACACACCCACACATGAATGTGCAAACACACGCATACACACACAAATTTACTCTAAATGTCATATATTGTTCTCAAGGCATAAAACGCTGAATTTTGTAAGGAACATTGTTCGATCAAAGAAAGGCTATTTCTAAGACTTTGTGTTATATTGCTTAGTTTCCTGTTATAAAAAGGAATAAGCGACTAGCAAACATTGTGACGACCACCACCATACCGTGTGACACAACCGACCCTGCGAGTGTACAGAGTGAAAGAAGATATGAAGATAAAAAGGTCTTGGTCTTTCTACTAATGTTGAAAGGGGTCTTGTAAGATATACTGGTGCTGAAAAATAACACAAGAGTACAACGTTTAACAGCCAACCCTGTTCTCCCCTACTTCTGGCAGAGAGTGGTAGGAAAACGAAAAGTAAACCTTAAAGGCTCAAAAACTGCACCATATTGGAAATGAAACAACATGACTCAATGTTATTATTATTATTGTCAGAGGAAATCTCCCACTTTCAGATCTTAGAAAACAGACAGAAGTATTGCAAATTGCATCTTGTATACAGTAAGGGCTAAGGGCAATGGGACACACTCCAAAACACACAAACTTAATGAGGAAAGGTGGGAGAGATCAATAAATAATTGGATCAAATGGCAAATACAATAACAACAGGGGGTTATTGAAGTTAACATTATAGATCTGGTGATACATTGGCAGAGTTAAAAGGGTGAGAGAAGAATGGTTATAAGGCACATAGGAATATCATTAATAGAGCTCCACAGTGGAGGTGTCATAATACCTATAAAACCTAGTGGTCAAAACAGGGAAATGGTTCCAATCGTTTTTCCACCATACATTTTTCCCATAAGGGATTTTAAAAACACTTAAAATAAGAGCTGTGTTTCGTGTAAGCTTACCCTGGCGTGACTTTTTGATAACCATGTAAATCTCTGTCGGACAAGGTGACCTTTATCAATATATTTGGCTCTATTTACTCTCAGATTTTAAAATTCAAATTAGCATCAAAGTAGATATCATGCAAAACTACAAATTCCTGCAAGCTCCTACACGACATCACTAGCTGACACCTTTGCTAACAGGTATTGTGTCAATATAAAAAACTTGCACAAGACAGTGCACAGAATTGTCAACGTAAAGAAATGTAGCCAACTGATTAATTTCTACATTTAGCTAACATTTGATAGTTAATCCAGAGATTCTTACCTTTGCCTCGATTCGTCAATCTCGTCAAGATCATCATGGCATTTGTAGTTCTTTATGATAACCACATTAGCAGTTAAATAGCATTTTATTTTTCGGGAGTAAATACAGGCAAATATATTGACAAAAGTCACCTTGTCCTCAAAACGTCACGCCAGGGGAAGCCTGCACAAAACATAGCCCTTATTTTAAGTGTTCCTAAAATCCCCTATGGGAAAAATGAACGGTGGAAAAACGATTGGGACCATTTTGTTGATTTGCCCTCTAGGTTTTATGGGTATTATGACACCTCCACTGTGGTACTCTATGCCCTGCTTACAATCCAAATGATACTTGTGTGTCAGAGCAAGGATCTATAGTTTAGGTCATGGGGATCGCACAGTGGTTGGATATTATTCCAGCATCTCTACTGTGTCTGTGCATGTGTGTGTGTGTTTCTGTGCATGTGCGTGCGTGTGCGTGTTTCAGTAACATTGGTTCTGGAGACCCACAGGGTGTGTAGGATTTTGTTTGTTTTAACACAACTGAATTAATCAAAGTTAATTTAATGATCAGTTCATTTATTGGAATCAGGTGTGCTATTAAAGCCTGGAGAGAACAAAAGCCTCCATATCTACCATGTGCCTGATGTTTCCAGGCAGAACCTCACAACTCTCTTGGTCAAAGTACAACCTTCCTCTCTCTTCAATACCATTACAAAATCACTTACTTAGTATTCAATACAGTTTCAAATACTAACCCTGTCCATTATGGACCTGTTGTGGAAGCAACAGTAGTTCCATAGGTCCACTCACCACAGCGATTTTAACCTGGAACCCCATGACGTCCCTCCAGGCGTAGCAGAGGAGGTGCGGAAGGTAGAGGACGAAGTAGATGAGGCCACCACACGCCGCCGCCAGGTTGGCCTTGGAGAAGAAGACGCTGATGAAGAAACACTCCATGATGGTGGCCACGCAGAAGACCAGCATGAAGACGAAGATCACTGAGGGGTCACTGTACTGCAGCACCTTCCCATACTGCACCAGGGGAGGGCCGGGATGAAAGGGAAAATAAAAGGGGACAAGAGGGGGAAAAGACAACACTGTATCCTTGTTCGAAATGTATCTTCCTTCCTAGTTTTCATGAGATAATCACAGATCTGTAAGTGATGAGTGATAGGTGAAAGCAAGGCTATTGTAGTTTGAGGGTTCTTTAGATAGTGGATGGATGACTATGTGGATAAACACTGGATGGAGACATTACTCTTGCAGGTTTAATGACGAACTGACCATAGTTACAGACATGAATGAACTCAACTACTTCCTGTTCTCATCCAACAATTAACACACGTCTGACCAATCAGCATAGAGCAAAGTAGTTGTTAGGTAGATAATCAATTACCATTACAATTCCAAACAACTGATTCAACATATTTTATAAATACACAACCATGACTTAGAAAACAAAAATACAGTGCATTCGGAAAGTATTCAGACCCCTTGACTTTTTCCACATTTTGTTACGTTACAGACTTATTCTAAAATGGATTAAATAGATTCTTTTCCCCTCATCAATCTACACAAAATACCCCATAATGACAAAGCAAAAACAGGTTTCTAGCAATTTTTTGCAAATGTATTTTTTAAAAACCCTCGGAAATATCACATTTAAATAAGTATTCAGACCCTTTACTGGGTACTTTGTTGAAGCACCTTTGGCAGCAATTACAGCATTGAGTCTTCTTGAGTATGACACTACAAGCTTGGCACACCTGTATTTGGGGAGTTTCTCCCATTCTTCTCTGCAGATCATCTCAAGCTCTGTCAGGTTGCATGGGGAGCGTTGCCACACAGCAATGTTCATGTCTCTCCAGAGATGTTTGATCGGGTTCAAGTGCGGGCTCTGGCTGGGCCACTCAAGAACATTCAGAGACATGACTGTGTGCTTAGGGTCGTTGTCCTGTTGGAAGATGAACCATCACCCCAGTCTGAGATCCTGAGCACTCTGGAGCAGGTTTTCATCAAGGAGTTCTCTGTACTTTGCTCTGTTAATCTTTGCTTCAATCCTGACTAGTTTCCCAGTCCCTGCCGCTGAAAAACCTCCCCACAGCATGATGCTGCCACCACCATGCTTCACCGTAGGGATGGTGGTTCCAAACTTCTTCCATTTAAGAATGATGGAGGCCACTGTGTTCTTGGGGACCTTCAATGCTGCAGAAATGTTTGTTACCCTTCCCCAGATCTGTGTCTCGACACAATCCTGTCTCGGAGCTCTACAGAACAATTCCTTCAACCTCATGGCTTGGTTTTTGCTCTGTCATGTACTGTCAACTGTGGGACCGTATATAGACAGGCGTGTGCCTTTCCAAATCATGTCCAATCATTTGAATTTACCATAGGTGGACTCCAATCAAGTTGTAGAAACATCTCAACGATTTCAATAGAAACAGGATGCACCTGAGCTCAATTTCGAGTCTCATAGAGAAGGGTCTGAATACTTATGTAAATAAGATATTTCTGTTTTAGATTTTTTTATACATTTTCTAAAGTTGTAAAAACCTGTTTTATCTTTGTCATTATGGGGTATTGTTGTGTAGATTGCTGAGAAAAAAAGTATATTTAATCAATTTTAGAATAAGGCTGTAACGTAACAAAATGTGGAAAAAGTCATGGGGCCTGAATACTTTCCCAATACACTGTATATCCTAAAAGAAATCCTACATTATCATGGTTTTACTTTCACCAATCCAAACATTTTAGATATGTGATTACTTCAAGGAAGGAAGAAAGGAAGGAAGTAAGTAAGTATTCAAACAGGGCCAGTGGTAGCTGCTAAACTACCCGAGTTAGCACTTTGGGAGTATTGATTGCCAATGGATGTTCGAGCCATAACCATTTCTTGTGTCTAGCAGCTCAGGCAAGAGAAGATTATCTTACAATGAACAAGCTTCACAGACAAAAGCAGAGTGATTGCGACTGATTGTGGTGATTAACTTATTATTTGTGAAGAGAGAACAAAGCGGCGCAAAAATAAAGCTTTTGATTAAAATGACTCATTGTTAATTATTTTACAAGCAGTAGGCAGAGTGACTCACCAGGTGTGGATAGTGTCTTATCAAGAATACTCACTTATAGATAGATAGATAGATAGATAGATAGATAGATAGATAGATAGATAGATAGATAGATAGATAGATAGATAGATAGATAGATAGATAGATAGATAGATAGATAGGTACTTTATTGATCCCCGAGGGGAAATTCCGTTGTCAAGCAGCTACAACAAAACACAGGGCTGGTGCAAAATGCCAGAACAAAAATACACAAAAGACAGATACACGATACATGATACATAGAGCGGCAGTAAGAAAAAGTATAGAAATACAAGATGTCTGGAGTGCAAAAAAGCTATAAAAAGACATTGCATAGTGGTTGGCTGAAAATGTACACTATACATTGGTGGATGTTGGATGGTTAACTATACTATACAGGTCGATGGCAGAGAAATACTTCAATAGCTAAAAATGCATATGATATGAGTGAGGGTAATAATAGTTTACTTAATAGACAGACTGGTAAGTGAATATTTTGCATGGTTAAATTAGCTGACAGGAAGAGATACTTAAATAGCTAAATGTGTGTATGATATAATTTGGGGTAATAATAGTAATTCCCTTAAAATACAGTCCTTAGTGTGCAGGGTTTAATTACAGATAACTGCACGTATTGCACATTCGATATACTAAAATTGTACTTCTAACACAGCTTCAAAATATGATTTATCATCATGTTGACGTAAAGGACGGTCAGTCCTTGCATCCATAGCCCCCTCTATGGATTTGCAAGTGGTTACACCCCTGCCCCATCTCAACAGCAATCCAATTGGTGGAGCTGCCGGTTTTTCTTTTTTCTTTTCTTTAGGAGTGAGCCTTTATTTGCTAGTCTATAGTTAGTTGTACTATAACCCTTATAGTGGCGCAACTCTGCTTGTCGGCGTTACAAGGAAACCCTTTCCCAGTCTTGGAGGTCTGTGCACCAGTGCAACTCAAGGCTTTGATTAAACTCTCCTCCTCACTACCATTTTGATTGAACAAACCCAAACCCACTGAATACTATCATTAGGAGTAATGCTACGTCCCTGTTGTGTTGCAAGCAGTGGTATGCAAGCTAACAGCATAATCCGAATTGATCTAAAATGTTGCAAGACTAGGCCCAGGTCTGCCGCTTGGCATTACTTCTAATTCTAGTTTATTACAGGCTTATTACATGCTTATATTACAATACAAGTATCACTTCCCTCTCGTCCAGTCATTGACATCCTAAGCCCACCGTTGATGCCCACAGCCCTCCAAGACATGGAGAAAGGTCTGGAATTAGTGGTGAATCACCTTGAGGATGAGGGTGAGGAGGAGCGCACTGACAGCCAGCGGAAGCATGCTGGACACGGCCCAGCTCAGCCAGTAGGTGGAGAACCTCAGACCCATCATCCTCACAGTCTCCTTCAGACGCGCCTCCTTCTCCATGACGATGCCCTTCACGATCATGGCCACTGAGTAGATCCAGGCCAGGGTCATGTATAGGGGCAGAGAGCGTGCCAGCATGCGGAGGAACCTAATAGGGGGAGGGGTCGGATGGGAGAGGAAGAGGGAGGGGCAGAGGGTACATGGCCCAGTCACATCCGGATGCTGATTAGCATTTTCTACTGAGCTATGGTCATGGCAAAATACCAATGAGTGTATGATGTACCTACAGTGGTAACTTGATTTGGCCTATCAATGGTGGTTGTGTTCCTGCATGCTGATTTCCAACTTTTTGAAGTCATTCATTGTCTGCAAAGTAACTTTGTTACTTTGGCGGCAATTATTGATTTATAATTTTTTAACCCTTATTTTACCAGGTAAGTTGACTGAGAACACATTCACATTTACATCAACAACCTTGGGAATAGGTACAGGGAAGAGGAGGGGGGATGAATGAGACTATTGTAATGATGGGGGATGGTTAGGTGGCCAGATAGGGAATTTAGCCAGGACACTGAGGTTAACACCCCTACTCCCATGGGATCTTTAGTAACCACAGAGGCAAAGAAAACTCTCAAAGAAAATATTAATGTTGTTCACAGACGCTAAAATGATTTTCAGTGAAATGGGGAGGGGACATTATGAGGACATAGAGATAGAGTATAGGGGGTATGTTGATCATCACTAAAGTCATACAGTATTTCCATTAGGGACACATGGTCTGTGAAGAACCAAACCAATGCTTCATCTTGCTGTTGCCTTGAGTGGGAAGCAGAAGGGCCACAGTGTTTCGGCCAACAATATTAATAAACTCCAATTAATCACTTTAGATAGGAGGGAAATTAGTGTTTTGACATCCCCTGGAGTGAAATGGCAAGTGTAAAAGAACATGGGGACTTAGGTGTGGATGACAAATCTTGTGGCAGTCACACCTAATCCAGACACAGCAGTCAAATAATTGCCTTCTAATTCTCTGTTATACTAACGTGCTGCAAATGGCCATGACATTTAGAATAGGGCTCTATGATTTGAATACATATTATGCCCAGTTGTTCCTCCAAGGCACCCAACTAACTCAATTTATTGTTATTAATGTTACAAATTGCTGATGGCTGGTAAACACATTAGGGTGATGGGGAAATTATATTTTGCCCAGAGCTGTTTTATTTACTTTGAGAATTTTCCAATTAAACTGCAAAAAAAATGATTAGCTGATCTAAATGAAGAATCATTATTTTTCATGTAACCGTGCATATTAATTAGGAGGCTGAAAAGGACACCGTACCTTTAAGAGTCAGATAACAATGATGCAAAAAAAAATGGTGGTGATTATGATCAAACAAAATGCCCGCCTCATTGGGATAAATGTTATATAATTTAGCTTAGACTCGCATTAGTCCACAGACAGGGGATCAATTGAACAGATAGGCCATTAAATTGAACGCGGCAGGATCGATGATACAGAAGAACGATGTAAAGTACATTTAAGCTACAGAGCAACAGCCTAATGCAATGGTAAATCTAAGCCTAAGAGCAGGCGGTAGCACTATAGGTTCAGGAGTGTCAGAAATATTTTTGCTATTGCTTATTGACCATGTTTGGCATAAACATTGTCAATAAGCAATATTACATTCATTATTGATAAGGCCTAAAAAGAGAACAAATTATTATAATCAAATTTTTAACAAAACAACTTGTTTACAATACTGTATAGGTACCATAATTTCTCCCCGTGGGCATATAATATTAAAACAACGCAGACTATGGAGGGTTTTACGATATTAGTACCATGCTCAATTAATTAGCATGATAGTGGAAATTACGATAATCAAGCTCATGCCTGATTCTATTAGTTATTGGTATT
Source organism: Thymallus thymallus (assembly GCA_023634145.1). NCBI lineage: Eukaryota > Metazoa > Chordata > Actinopteri > Salmoniformes > Salmonidae > Thymallus > Thymallus thymallus. Next base: position 13,417,260 of record CM042422.1, read on the forward strand.
AGTTGTCCTGCAAATAACGGAGGCAAGAGTTCCAAAGAACAAAGCAAAACCACTTTACAAATCAAGTATCTTTTAGATCTAGTATAACACACTATTGTGCACCTCTTTAAAATAATATTGTTTTCTCTGTACTTCTCTTTAAACAATATTGAGTTATTATATATTTAAACAGCACTGTTCCAGTAATGCGTTTACACCAAAGCGGTTGTGTTTTGATCACTCTTTAGGCAAAGTTTCTTTAATTTGCCAAGTAATCTTCTAGCTTATTACTGTACACAGTGCATACTAAGTAGGACTATCAGAAAACAATATACTGTATAACAGGCAATGTTAGCTAACAACTGGTCTCTGTTAACCCACACAAGTTAAGTTTAGTAACCAAGTAATATTTTGTTTAGTTTATTAACCAAATGATATTTTGTTTAGTTTAGTAACCAAGTAATATTTTGTTTAGTTTATTAACCAAGTGATATTTTGTTTAGTTTAGTAACCAAGTGATATTTTGTTTAGTTTAGTAACCAAGTAATATTTTGTTTAGTTTAGTAACCAAGTGATATTTTGTTTAGTTTAGTAACCAAGTGATATTTTGTTTAGTTTAGTAACCAAGTAATATTTTGTTTAGTTTAGTAACCAAGTTATATTTTGTTTAGTTTAGTAACCAAGTGATATTTTGTTTAGTTTAGTAACCAAGTGATATTTTGTTTAGTTTAGTAACCAAGTGATATTTTGTTTAGTTTAGTAACCAAGTGATATTTTGTTTAGTTTAGTAACCAAGTGATATTTTGTTTAGTTTAGTAACCAAGTGATATTGTGCTTTGTAATTTGAAACCTTGCTTCTTCATTCTCTTCTTTTTCAGAACGGACCGCAACACTTATGGATGTGCATGGGACCAAGAGCAGGACAAAGTTCTTGGCGAACCAGGCAACCCAAATGGTACCATTCTGAGTTCCTTGAGCCTGAGCTCCTTCTCCAGGACGAGGCCCTTGACGGCCATGCAGACAATATACATGAACGGCAGCACCAGGAACATGGGATGCATGCTTCCGATACTCGAAGCTGGTGGGTGCAAAGGGAAGGCAAGGGAGGCAATCGAAGAGGTCAGGAAACAGCGAAGCTGGGAATATCGACAAGTCAAGGTTTTGATAAGGGAAGGCAATATAACCAGATGGGAGCTAATGCATTATTCACTGATCATCTGTTGTATAACCCCCACTCCTTATGTAAAGACAGAACTCTCACAATCAGGATTTCAGAGATGGGTTGAATGGGGCATTTTGCACCATTAACAAAAACAAAATCAATCTTCCAGGGCAATCTCGTCCAACACGTATCCAGCTTGATTTAATGTCCTAGTATAGTCTTTCACACATGTTTTTCTGCTCTTGTCTTACTTCCATAGCTAAGCATGATAATGTACTGAACAGGGAGCCTTGGCAACCATTATTATATTGTTTAAATGGCCCCTAGTCGTTTTAATAAATTCAACACGGTTTTGGATAACACTTTGTCTTAAAACTCCTAATTTTTCATCTGTTGAACTGACCTTTGCCCCTTAGAAGAACGAGCGAGAAAATATGTTTTGTTGATGCAGTAAATGTCATTGTCCCAATGGATGATCCATTAAGATAGACACACTCTAGGGGTTTTTAATCAAGGGCCCAACACGTTTATAGATCCAGCTATATAATTTTACATTGAGCTAACCTTCATAAACCTGGAGCATCAGCTCTATCCAACCAGTTAGAACTGCCCATCGTGCTCAGGATGATGGATCGTTTGATGTTACAATACAATAAGACGATATTAAACAAGCTTCATAATGCCACCAAAATGCCATGTCAATATATTGTACGTCGCCAATATAATAGTGCTTCTGTGTCTCTATTAGACAGTGAAGAAGAGATATCAAATGAACTGAGCATTTGACAAAATGTAGATTTCACATGTCAGTTATGCTTAGCGACCGTAAATCTGCTCCTTAGAACGCCAATGAAGCACCAGTTTATCACTGTTCGGCAGATAGGACTATGCATGCCATAATAGGCAGAACGATGTCCCACTTTCAAGCCATTGAACATAAATAGTTAATCAAAGTGCATTTACGTTGGGCCAATTTTTTGGCAAGTGATTTGTTAAAGGGATTTTGAAATGTGTTAAAGGCCAATTGAAAACAGGCTGGCACAAAAGCCTACTTTCCTTAATTGGTCATTTGCCCCTGACAATGATGAGCATTTTATTTTCTTTCCAGCGCCTAAAGATTGCTCCAAACCTAGCTGAGTTAGCAGGGCAGACTTGAGCATGGAAACATGGGTAGTGGCTCCACAGAGATGGTAAAAACACTGTAAAGTTGATATTATATCACGGGCCGACGTGTCATATTAACTGCAAATTGAGGTGTGATCCACTAGGGCAGTGTTCAGTCCATTTACGTGATGAGAAGTACCTTTTAGAAAGCCTTCACTACCATAATATGGTAGTGAAGGGGGCATATGAGGGCCACAAAATATACTTTTTCGAACCATTTGTGAAGAGAATTTGGAGTTGTGCCTAGCTTTGAAAGACATCAACCAAAGGCTGTCCCGGAGTAGTATCAATTTGGGAGTCAGTGTTCAATTACCATGTCCTCTATCTCCCAATGTAGAGACAGCTGTTCTGCCCAATGGGACTGAGAGAAAATGCAGTAATGTGAGCGCTTGAATGGGAGAGCCCGGTCTTTGAGGTCACTTCCTGTTCGTGAAATATATCACTTTCACAGGAAGCTTTGTAAGCCACAAGAACTTGAGACCACCACATTTATAGGAGAAGCACACAAAACTGAAACAGTATAGAAATGTAAAAAGTTGTGATGACACCAACTTTAACTTGAAATGTGTGTGGAATTAAAATATACATATCAAAATGTATAGGTCTGCTTATGAGCGTGAAGTAGACTTTTAAAAACCTAAAAGATTTCATACAATGTAATCATGCCTCAGCTAACAGTTGCATCAGATTGAATAGTAATCCTTTTATAACCGAGTCCTGATTTTATCGTAACATTTCTTTAATGGGGCAATCTGGAATTCAAACAACACTAAATCGGTCAAAAATGTATGTACCCATCCCAGATTGTCCCTTTAATGGAAGCCAGCCTGCGACCATTAACTCCTTGTCGACTCGTCACAGACTAGTCACTCTAGAGTAGATCAGTCATGCACACCACGTTTGACATTGACAACCTTACCACCAGATGGTCCTGAATAATACATTGCTGATCGATTTGAGGGTGCTTAAGTAATACAAGTCTTACTAGGTGCATGTTACAGGGCTTGAGTTACATCGCAGCCGTGACCTAAATTAAGGATAGTCGGGAGACTTGGGGTTCTTAGTAAATCAAGTGATATGGGGAGCAGAGAAGCCCCAGAGAATTGCGTAATTATGTTAAATATGCCCTCACCTTATTTCTAGAAAATGTACTGGGGTGGTGGTAAAATCTTTCCAGGATTAGTTGGAATGTTTTAGAGATCATTTCGACCGCCGCTGCAAACATTTATGGAGGTGATTCTCAGACATTGACCCAAAGTATCTTCTATTTAAAACAAAATGTGGTATTTCTATTGTTTTGCATATAGGCACAAATGGGCAGTAATGTTGATGTTAATCTTTGTCTTGTATTGCAGATAATACATACATTTTCATGTTTGCAAAGTAATATTGTTGGATAATGGAGTCACAATACTCATTTTTCAAAAGCCTCATGGGAACCTATCCTGTGCAATACTAGCGTATGTACATGTTATTGTAATTAAGTTCTGATACAATACTATCAAGTTGGCATTGTTATACAATGATTAATATGGAACAGGCTTGAGTTAAACTGATTCTCAGATTCAAGCAGAATTTTTTAAAGTCTTATCTCGCCCCTGAAGGCCGAGCAGCCCGAGCTCTTATCCTCAGCTTTCATCTTATGGTTGGCGCTTAAAACTTACCATCCTACCAATCCTTGACTTCGTTGAAGTCATTTACAAAATAGCCTCAAACACTCTACTCAGCAAATTGGATGTAGTCTATCACAGTGCCATCCGTTTTGTTATCAAAGCCCCATATACTACCCACCACTGCGACCTGTATTCTCTCGTCGGCTGGCCCTCACTACATATTCGTCGCCAAACCCACTGGCTCCAGGTCATCTAAGTCTTTATTAGATAAATCCCCACCTTATCTCAGCTCGCTGGTCACCATAGCAACACCCACCCGTAGCCTGCGCTCCAGCAGGTATATCTCACTGGTCATCCCCAACACCAACACCTCCTTTGACCACCATTCCTTCCAGTTCTCTGCTGCCAATGACTGGAACGAATTGCAAAAATCCTTGAAGGTAGAGGTTCCTATCTCCCTCACTAACTTTAAGCATCAGCTGTCAAAGCTGCTTATCGATCACTGCACCTGTATATAGCCCTTCTGTAAATAGCCCATCCTACTACCTCATCCCCATATTTATTTTTCACTTCCACTCATTTTGCACTCCAGTATCTCTATTTGCACGTCATCATTTGCATATCCATCATTCCAGTGTTAATGCTAATCTGTAATGTATTTCGCCTATTTATTCTTTCTTCCTAACCTTACTGCATTTTGCACTACATTTGCACTCTGTATATAGATTTTCTATTGTGTTATTGTCTGTACGTTTGTTTATTTCCCATGTGTAACTCTGTGTTGTTGTTTTTGTCGCACTGCTTTGCTTTGTCTTTGCAGTTGTAAATGAGAACTTGTTCTCAACTGGCCTACCTGGTTAAATAAAGGTGAAATAAAAAATAAATGTGATAAATGCATTGAGCTAATACAGTTTGTGTATCTCCAGTTAAAAATGTAAAAAAGGGCCCGCTCTTGTTGAAGGACCAACAGTTCTGTATCAGTTTACCTGGTTAACCCGTCTGATAATATATTATAGGAACCCTAGAGAGAAAGTAAAAAACCCACTCGGCACAAACTGGTTGAATCAATGCAGTTTCAACATAATTTGTCAACGTATTGTGAAGCGGAATTTACGTTTGACCTAAACTGTTGTTTGGAGGGTGAAACTTCAACCAGAGGATTAAGTCATCATGTTGGTTCTGCTTTTAGAGGCTGAAAGCATAGTGATAACACATAGGGCATTTAGCTGTCTTTTAGATGGCTGAAAGCATAGTGATAACACATAGGGCATTTAGCTGTCTTTTAGATGGCTGAAAGCATAGTGATAACACATAGGGCATTTAGCTGTCTTTTAGATGGCTGAAAGCATAGTGATAACACATAGGGCATTTAGCTGTCTTTTAGATGGCTGAAAGCATAGTGATAACACATAGGGCATTTAGCTGTCTTTTAGATGGCTGAAAGCATAGTGATAACACATAGGGCATTTAGCTGTCTTTTAGATGGCTGAAAGCATAGTGATAACACATAGGGCATTTAGCTGTCTTTTAGATGGCTGAAAGCATAGTGATAACACATAGGGCATTTAGCTGTCTTTTAGATGGCTGAAAGCATAGTGATAACACATAGGGCATTTAGCTGTCTTTTAGAGGCTGAAAGCATAGTGATAACACATAGGGCATTTAGCTGTCTTTTAGATGGCTGAAAGCATAGTGATAACACATAGGGCATTTAGCTGTCTTTTAGATGGCTGAAAGCATAGTGATAACACATAGGGCATTTAGCTGTCTTTTAGATGGCTGAAAGCATAGTGATAACACATAGGGCATTTAGCTGTCTTTTAGATGGCTGAAAGCATAGTGATAACACATAGGGCATTTAGCTGTCTTTTAGATGGCTGAAAGCATAGTGATAACACATAGGGCATTTAGCTGTCTTTTAGATGGCTGAAAGCATAGTGATAACACATAGGGCATTTAGCTGTCTTTTAGATGGCTGAAAGCATAGTGATAACACATAGGGCATTTAGCTGTCTTTTAGATGGCTGAAAGCATAGTGATAACACATAGGGCATTTAGCTGTCTTTTAGATGGCTGAAAGCATAGTGATAACACATAGGGCATTTAGCTGTCTTTTAGATGGCTGAAAGCATAGTGATAACACATAGGGCATTTAGCTGTCTTTTAGATGGCTGAAAGCATAGTGATAACACATAGGGCATTTAGCTGTCTTTTAGATGGCTGAAAGCATAGTGATAACACATAGGGCATTTAGCTGTCTTTTAGATGGCTGAAAGCATAGTGATAACACATAGGGCATTTAGCTGTCTTTTAGATGGCTGAAAGCATAGTGATAACACATAGGGCATTTAGCTGTCTTTTAGATGGCTGAAAGCATAGTGATAACACATAGGGCATTTAGCTGTCTTTTAGATGGCTGAAAGCATAGTGATAACACATAGGGCATTTAGCTGTCTTTTAGATGGCTGAAAGCATAGTGATAACACATAGGGCATTTAGCTGTCTTTTAGATGGCTGAAAGCATAGTGATAACACATAGGGCATTTAGCTGTCTTTTAGATGGCTGAAAGCATAGTGATAACACATAGGGCATTTAGCTGTCTTTTAGATGGCTGAAAGCATAGTGATAACACATAGGGCATTTAGCTGTCTTTTAGATGGCTGAAAGCATAGTGATAACACATAGGGCATTTAGCTGTCTTTTAGATGGCTGAAAGCATAGTGATAACACATAGGGCATTTAGCTGTCTTTTAGATGGCTGAAAGCATAGTGATAACACATAGGGCATTTAGCTGTCTTTTAGATGGCTGAAAGCATAGTGATAACACATAGGGCATTTAGCTGTCTTTTAGATGGCTGAAAGCATAGTGATAACACATAGGGCATTTAGCTGTCTTTTAGATGGCTGAAAGCATAGTGATAACACATAGGGCATTTAGCTGTCTTTTAGATGGCTGAAAGCATAGTGATAACACATAGGGCATTTAGCTGTCTTTTAGATGGCTGAAAGCATAGTGATAACACATAGGGCATTTAGCTGTCTTTTAGATGGCTGAAAGCATAGTGATAACACATAGGGCATTTAGCTGTCTTTTTGTGGGTGAATATAGGTTGCAATGTTATTGATCAACATCTCAGCCAAATATTACCCTACTGAGTATTATAGAGAAAGAGTTGCAATGATTGAAGTGCAAAGCTCAATGTTAAAAGGAAAGTGCAAGGCTGGTCTTTCATAATATGGCAAATGGAACAATACACAATAAATCCAATAAATATTGCAAGTGCTGTTCATAAAAGCACTTTTGGGCTGCTATTAGTGTCTAAAGTATGCAGGTAAAGTGAAAGTGTGTTATTATCAATTTAAACAAGGGCATTACACAGAATAAAGCTTTGATAAAGGACTTTACATACAGCTGTGAGAAACTGTCAAAGGTTACATTGAACTTCAGAGATATATATTTTATGACGTTAATCCATCTATTGTATTTTCTTCGCTCTCTTCCCAGGTGAAGTGCACACCTTTAAATTGTTAATGAGTTGTCTAAAAAATATTGGAGAATTCTCTGCTTTTTAAAATGACATTTTAAAGTCAGATTAGACTTTAGACTTTTTCTAAACTAAAAAAAGGTTACAGCAGATTACAAACAGGAACACCTGAATGCACAATGCTATTCTTCCACTTTTCCAGATCACAATAATTACCGTGAAAGGTCCTGTCTGTCATGCTTTCCTGCATCTTAGTGCATCTTCCCTTTTTCTGCAATCCCTCTCTCAATTATTTATGAATTAAATAACAGTTTTCAAGGGTTAATAATTTACGGAAATGCCCAAATGGCTAAGCAGGCGAAAGTGTAAATGGCAGAGGGACCGGGGGTATTGCAGTGTTTTATGGTCCCCATTCATTTTCAGTGATTATTAATCCTTTGTTTCACGGAGAGGGAACCCAGGCATTAGGATATGAGTGCTTTGATTGTCTCATTTGAGCTCGTTTGCAACATCCGCTGGAAAATAATGAACAGGAAATGAGGGGACCATTTTTTTAAATACAGGCCTGGATATGTGAGTCGCCCTCTCTCCCATAATCATCTCAGGATAAAGCAAGTTCCTCTCTTTTTTTCTGATGTGCACACCAACTGCAAATAACTAATAGATTTTCCATTTTCTTTGACAATGTTAGCTATATAATACCTTGTATAGGCTTAGTAGGACCTATATTCAAATGTTTTGAAGATTCAACAGAATTTTATGTGGTTTGTGCTACCAATCAAGTGCTATACAATGAAACAAGCTGATTACCGGCTAAGAAAAGATCATGGAGATCTTTTTCATGGAGATCCAATTGCTAGTCCAGATGTTGATGCCAAATCAATAAAGACATTACCGACTCGGCCAATGTGCTTGCTTTCTGACTAGCACTGATGTTGTCTTGATCCATGTGTTTGCATGGCAACCATATGGAATAACTCACCATAATTAAAAAGAACACCAAAGTTCTAACCAGACCTGGGTTCAAAAGGTATTGGATATGAATACTTTGAGCTTGATTGAGCCTGTCTGGAGTGCCAGATGGAAAGGGATTGGACTTTTGGGTCTATTTCAGGGATTGCTTTGCATCAGGCAAGCTCGATAAAGCACAGATAGAGTATTTAACATAAAAGCAAATACTATTTGAACCCAGGACTGATCAACAATTGTACCATACTCACCATGACTCCCTCTAGCACCGGTCCGAAAACTGTATGTCTGTATCACAATAAGACTACAGTATAATGAAGGTTCTTATGCTGCTTGTTCTGAAGCCGTATAAAGCATTTAAAAAATGTAAATCAGGGACAGAGACTTCCAACGGGGGAAATATGTGTCTCTCCCCTGAAACATTGTGGCTGCGCTGCAAATGGCACCCTATTCCACTACTTTTGACCAGGGCCCATAGGTCTCCGGTCAAAGGTAGTGCACTGTATAGGGAATAGGGTGGCATTTGGGACAGACTTTGTTGCACTAGTGGACTTTGATCTCCTTTGAAATGATCCGTCCCCCGATGACACCATTGAGCTCTGAGTATATTATTGGAAATGTTAAAGCCATGTAGATTGGAGTAATTTCCCTGCCTCTGAGGAAATCTTAACTGCCTAAGATTGAGCGCTACAGTGCAGTCTCTCTCCCTTGGCGAAATACACCTATCTATTGTGATGTAGAACAGTACCACTGATGAATACCTGATTCACACAGAATAGAATGGTCCCTATCAATCTCTACACATGATGGACTTTGTGTGTGGCTTCATAAGGGAATTGGGTAGTTTCTTAAGGAGGAAATGTGATATTGAATGAAAGGGAGGGAACATAAAAATGCAGCCTGAATAATTTAAAGATACATCAAGCATTCAGGTCTATAATGCTCAGGACTTGGTCTGCCGGTGGTCAGACTAAATCAATAGATTTTTCTTCGGCTCTGTCTTGTTGTATCTCCGTCTTGCAACAACTCTGTTTTCCCTCAGCTTTGACACAATTTAGAAATTAAAAACACCTGAAAGGGCGTTAAACTTTCAAGTTTTAATTTTAATATTAACACTTCTCTCCTCTCTCCCTCCCCCCGGAGTTGTGGCTGCACCAGACAGCAGTAGCCAGGGACAGAAGACAACATGAGAGATAGCTTTGTAAGAGTTTCCACAGGGAAATTTGTGTGGGCTAAGTGACAGATAAGCCCATTACTCAAGCCTGTGGTGGCGGTGAGTGGCAAGTCCCCAAGTGAGTAGATTTTTATTGCGGTAATGCCTTCTTCCCTCTCTAATCACGGGACAGACAGATAACAGCTTTTGTACTCACACGTCATCCACGTAGCAGGGATACGGCATTTGCTGGGCAAACACGCCGAGCGGCTGGGATTTGTTTGTGTGTGCCCGTATAATGCCGTGGTCCATCATGTCCTGCAGATAGGCGAAGCCTCCCGATATATAGCGCAGGTCGTTAAAGGAGTTGCCACGGGCCCCAGGAGACCATCCCCTTTAAATTGAAAGGACACACATCACACAACGGTCAGTGTCTAAGGCTGTGTTTACACAGGGAGCACAATTCTGATCTTTTTTTCACTAATTGGTCTTTTGACCAATCAGATCAGCTCTGAACAAGATCTGATGAGAAAAGACCAATTAGTGGAAAAATTATCAGGATTGGGAGAGAAAGCCGGGTTTGAAAACATTATGGATGAAACAGTCAAAAGTTACACCAATATTAGTTTTTTTTTAATGTCATGAGTCATGATACATTACATTTGTCCAACGAGCAACATGGAATCATCAATTTATTGGCACTGCATACTTAATATAAATCGTTCGAGACACATCGCATGTCTGTTTTGCTTCACATACTTCAAATGTCTGATAAAAGTTTCCATGTCAGTTGATGCATGAAATAAATAAAATAAAACAGGCTAAGCAACATCAGGGCCTGTATTCATAATGTGTCTCCGCAACATCAGGGCCTGTATTCAGAATGTGTCTCAGCAACATCAGGGCCTGTATTCAGAATGTGTCTCCGCAACATCAGGGCCTGTATTCAGAATGTGTCTCCGCAACATCAGGGCCTGTATTCAGAATGTGTCTCCGCAACATCAGGGCCTGTATTCATAATGTGTCACCGCAACATCAGGGCCTGTATTCAGAATGTGTCTCCGCAACATCAGGGCCTGTATTCAGAATGTGTCTCCGCAACATCAGGGCCTGTATTCAGAATGTGTCTCAGCAACACCAATGTTTTCTCATTAGCAATAAAACATGGTGAGGGCAGAAAGGCTGTACACTGGGCCTACCTTTCTTTGATCTTATTGGTACGCTCCCCCTCATCAATGTCCATGCGGATCTTGTACTTGACATAAGGAGGTGGGTGGCTGGCGGCAGGGTCGATGTCTTCAAAAACGATACCAGCCCAGTACGTATCGCTCTCTAGAAGCTCCAAAGCTCTAGTCATGAGATGTCCCTCACTGTCGGCAGCCTCAAACTTATCCAGGTTCAAGCACTGTAAAAGACAAGTTACACCAAGAAAGAGAGAAAATAAGTGTAATTCTTTACAAACTGCTAGAGGTCTTACTAAAACAAGATCATGATGTTTAAGTATAAGATAAGAGATGAGAGTGCTGGAGAGAACTTCATTTTTAAATCTCAGGATACAAATCTTACTGGGAATTTCACTTTGGAAACACAATTTGTTAAAAGTTCCCACCCATTGCCAATCAATGGCGAAGGTGTATAAAGATGGAGGAATTCAAATATCACGTCATTGTTTTTAGTACTCACCCTAGTTCTTAAACTATGGCACGCAACATGGTTCAATGTGTCAGTAAATCAGCACAATCTACCTTTTCGCTTTTAACGGATTTCTGTCGTCTTGGAGCTAGAATTGGGATCACGTATAATGGGCTAATGCCCATACAAATGTAAGCAATGTAAGATACAGCGAAATGCACAAACAGGCATCTTTATGCACCATCCTTTTTTTTTACCCCATTTTCTTCCCAATTTCGTCATATCCAATTGGTAGTTACAGTCTTGTCCCATCGCTACAACTCCCGTACGGACTCGGGAGAGGCAAAGGTTGAGAGCCGTGCGTCCTCCGAAACACAACCCACCAAGCCGCACTGCTTCTTGACACAATGAACGCTTAACCCGGAAGCCAGTCGCACCAATGTGTCTGAAGAACCACCGTCCACCTGGCGACCGAGTCAACGTGCATGCGCCCGGCCCGCCACAGGAGATGCTAGAACGCGATGGGACAAGGACAACCCGGCCGGCCAAACCCTCCCCTAACACGGACGACGCTGGGCCAATTGTGCGTCGCCTCATGGGTCTCCCGGTCGCGGCCTGCTGCGACACAGACAGTGCTCGAACCGCATCTGTAGTAATGTAATTTGCACTTTATGCACCATCTTTATCCACCAGCCATCTTTATGCACCATCTTTATCCACCAGCCATCTTTATGCACCATCTTTATCCACCAGCCATCTTTATGCACCATCTTTATCCACCAGCCATCTTTATGCACCATCTTTATCCAACAACCATCTTTATGCACCATCTTTATCCAACAACCATCTTTATGCACCATCTTTATCCACCAGACATCTTTATGCACCATCTTTATCCACCAGACATCTTTATGCACCATCTTTATCCACCAGCCATCTTTATGCACCATCTTTATCCACCAGCCATCTTTATGCACCATCTTTATCCACCATAGATATTACACAGAAAAAACCATTACACCCACTCTCGGCATCTACCATCTTTTCAACAACACTGAAAGCTGGAGAAATCAAGGTCATTGATGCCAGTTGTAATGTCAAAAACATGATGCAACTTCTTTGCACGGTTGAAAGAGTAGAATAATATCATTTTAGCAATATGAAGTAGCATTACTAAACTCGATAGAGTCCCATTACTTTTAGAAAGGAATCTCAAATCGACCAGTGGTGTAGTGAACTACTTGTAATTCAACTACATTTTCCAGTAGCTTGGTGGTAGTTGAACTAAATTAAAATCTTGGTAGTGTTTTCAGTAGTTAACATTTTTTGCCATATAGCGGTGTGTAGCTAACTATTGGAACTACACGCTACTTTTTTTGCTAATAAAAAATACAATTTGGGTGAAGTAGGCAAAAGTAGGCAAAAAAAGTGTATATAGTGAATATAACCTTTCTACAATACCACTGTCCAAAAATAAGCAATGGCCAGAAACAATAAGACGGTTGGGGGAAAAACATGTTTTGGTACTGACACTGAAAACAATACACTGGACAACAGCGGAGTTACAAATGATGCGGAGGTGCCAAGGGATATGTTTTGGGCTACAGTTGAGACATACTCATGAGGTACAGGCTTGATAGTTAGATGGAAATCACTATGTCCTTCTTTAATGATCTATAGCCATCCGGGGAGTGAGTCTGGCATTAACCATAAGCCAGTTTACATACTGTATGACCAACCATGTGGCAGCATCTCTTAAACAAAAACATATTTTTCCCATATCACACTTAGTTCATAATCTCCATGACAACATATGACAATAACACTGCAGAGAGTCAAACACAAACTTCATTAAAAAGTTTTTCATCTGTAGTGGTCCAATGAGGAAACAGGCTAAGCAGTCATTCAGCACAAGCCCACTGCCCTAAATCAACCCATCAAAATCCTATTAGCTACTAGGTGAAGTTTCCCTTAGGTACAGACCTCGGATCAGCTTCACATGCCCCCAATCCTACATTTAACCATTAGCGGGGAAAATGCAAAACTGATCCAAGATCACTGTCAAGAGACAACATCACCCTACTCTATCCTATTACGAGAAACAGGAAGTATGTTAAAAACATCATGCTTTTCCCCAACCACTTGACATGATGGCGCCAAGCCTGAGTCGTTGCAATGTTTGGACTTCAATCAAGGTTGAGGAACTAACCTACTGACAGTGCTACCGCCACCAATCCAGGTTGAGGAACTAACCTACTGACAGTGCTACCACCACCAATCCAGGTTGAGGAACTAACCTACTGACAGTGCTACCACCACCAATCTAGGTTGAGGAACTAACCTACTGACAGTGCTACCGCCACCAATCCAGGTTGAGGAACTAACCTACTGACAGTGCTACCACCACCAATCCATATCATGGTGGGCCATATGAGAGGCAGACCCACTTCCAGATATGGAAGGACATCGGGTAGGGAGTAGCAGCAAACACAGTGATGTCATGGTTGTAGAGGCCACGCGAGTGCTGCTAACCGACAGCTACGGGATGAGATGAGCATGCCTCTCATATGGCCCACCATGATATGATAATCATGTGTTTATACTGTTTACTGTGTGTGTGTTTTCCCCCAGATGCCAGCATATTTGCTGGGGAGGACTAGCCGCCTGCTTCCTTGGTGATAACGCAGAGTATACCTCAAGTTTATCTACTCAGTGAAGTTCATCTATGGCCCACTTTAGGAAATAGCTTGTAGGCACCCAGTCAACATCTTTAACAACAATGATTAGCTACAATGTTGTTACAAGTTTATTAACACAATTAATAGTGGATTAATCTATTTTTGTTGTTGTATTACTAGTAATATAACATTGGGTTTTAAGGACCTGAAAGATCAGAAATGTTGATTTAAAAGTTAAATATTGCCATGTTTCCTCAACTTGACTACTTGAGCTCTTGATTAATACACTAATAACTTTTTTTATACCACGAGAGAAATTCAAACATTCTGTAGTTGTTCAAATGGGAGAGAGATGAAAAAAGAGAGAGAGAGAGAGAGAGAGGGAGAGAGAGAGAGAGAGAGAGAGAGAGAGAGAGAGAGAGAGAGAGAGAGAGAGAGAGAAAGAAAGAATGAGAGTGAAAGAAAGAATGAGAGAGAGAGAATAAGAGACAGAGAGAGAACGAGAGAGAACGAGAACGAGATAGAATGAGAACGACAGAGAGAACAAGAGAGAGAGAGAGAGAGAGAGAACGAGAGAGAGAGAACGAGAGAGAGAGAACGAGAGAGAGAGAGAGAATGAGAGGAGAGAAAGAACGAGAAGGAGAGAAAGAACGAGAGAGAGAGGAGAGAAAGAACGAGAGAAGGAGAGAAAGAACGAGAGAGAGAGAGAGAGAGAGAGAGGAGAGATAGAACGAGAGAAGGAGAGATAGAACGAGAGGAGATAGAACAAGAGAGAGAAAGAACAAGAGAGAGAGAGAATGAACAAGAGAGAGAGAACAAACGAGAGAGAACGAGAGAGAATAAGAGAGAATAAGAGAGAACAAGAGAGAGAACAAGAGAGAGAACGAGAGAGAGAACGGGAGAGAGAGAGAGAACGAGAGAGAGACAGAGAATGACAGAGAGAACGAGAGAGAGAGCAAGAGGACAAGAGAACGAGAGAGAGAGAGAGCGAGAGGACAAGAGAACGAGAGAGAGAGTGAGAGGACAAGAGAACGAGAGAGAATGATAGAAAGAGAACGAGAGAGAGAGAGAGAGCGACAGAGCGAGAGAGAGAGAGAGAGAGAGAGCGAGAGGGAGAGCAAGAGAGCGAGAGATAGTGAGAGAACGAGAGAGCGAGAGAGAGAGAACGAGAGAGCGAGAGAGAGAGAGAGAACGAGAGAATGAGAGAAAGAAAGAGCAAGAGAGAGCAAGAAAGAGAAAGAGTTCGAGAAAGAGAGCGAGAAAGAGAGCGAGAGAGAGATTGTGAGAACGACAGAGAGAGCTAGAGGACAAGAGAACGAGAGAGAGAGCGAGAACGAGAGAGCGAGAGAGAATGTTCTCCCTCCTGTCTACGCTCAGCATGGGTTGAGTCTATGTGACAGACAACAAGTAAATGATTGGCGAGTAAACATCTTCATCGGGGCATTCATTTTGAGATATGGAATACCATTAGGACCGAAAATAGATTGCATTTCTTTGGAATTCATTTGTCACGTGGTTAAACCCCAGGAGGCTAAGATGTCATCTCCCAGGTATTATCAATGAGGGAGATGATAAGGGTATTTGAGATATGTCTGTAGTCTACACGTGGGGCCACATAATGGCAGAGAAAGTATTGTATCGCTTCAAACCACCTTACGGATCAATATGTCAATGTCTGCCCAACTGCCTGCATGTCCCCATGTGTAGAGATGTGCGCTGTGTGTTTTCTGCTGTTACGGTAGCAGAAATGTGTGTCCTTGGATGCTTATAACGATCTTTATTTTTTATTACCCCAGCAGTAGGCTACACATTGTAAGGCATTTTTATAAATGTTGTCAAGGTCAATTCATATGGACTTTTCTATATTCTGTAACAATTGGCAACCTTGCTTCTTTTACACCCAATCAATTGACAGCTTGTGCTGGTAGCGGTGAAGTGAAGTGTTATATTTGTGAAAGTACACAGTGTTGAAAGTTCTAACCCATATCCACACATTACAAAATGACAGTGTATTTTGTAGAGGGGGAATGGGTATCAAATCACTTTTTTGACAATGTGAAGCAAAATAATTAACAAACCCCAATGAACTTCTTCAGGAGGTCCAGGATTTGGCTTGTGGTGTTGAACACGTTGCGCCAGTCATTCTGCGGCATGCCCGTGGGGCGGTCCTTGGGGGGCCCATTGTACAGGAAGTTGGCGAGCAGTTCTGCCGTCCATCTTGTGCCATTGAGTCGTTGGTTGAGCAAGGCTACAAACACAGGGTTATCCAGCAGTGCCTGATTTGTCAACCAGAGAAGAGGGGTTGTGTGGGTAATTTACACTCATCAGATTATAAAACAATCAATGCACTGAGAAATGAATGGAGTGGAAGCTAATTGGAGACCTGCACAACCGCAGATCCCAGGACATCCCACCTGCAGGACTTAGTTTTTTTCTCTGTGATATAATTAATTAGAAACAATAAGCTAGATGGCACTGTTGTACTTCAGGCTTGGGAATTTACTCCCACCATTTCCACGACCATGGATACTCATGATGCAGACACACACACATGCACATACGTAGACGCACTTAGGCATGTGCACACACACATTCACACCCACACACTGTGATTCATGTGACTGTCATGTGACTGTCTCCCTTCTCCCCGTCCTTCCCCCAGCCCTCACCCCAGTTTGGTAAGAACCAGGAGTGCATTAACTCTTTAAGGTCACCTCGGAATTAAGCCTCGTGCCAGGATTTCACTCGGCTCTCAAAGAGTTAACAAAGAGATATGCTAAATGCAAACGGACCTCCTATTTGTGCTGTTTAAAAAAAATGCACGGCCGCCGATTCCTCTAGTGTAGAACATCCTTACATAATAGCTTGCTACGCATGTACTGTACGTTCCCTGGTACAAGTTTGGTTAAAACACATTGCATGTGTCCCAAATGGCACCCTATTCCTTATATTGCACTACTTTTGACTAGATCCCTATGGGCCCATGTCAAAAGTAGTGCACTATAAAGGGGATAGGATGCAGTCTTTCCATCTGTCTGGGACTACTCCACTCAGTGTGCTTTGTAGGGTACATACAGTATGCTCGCAACCATGAAATTGCAACCGTGTAATAACACGATAATAGCAGTGTTGTATTGTAACTTCATAAATTGAACATGGACTGCGGATAATGTAGTGTGCATAATTTGAAGTCAAAACATGCTGGAAGCACACACACACCTCAAACATATTCTGACCAATGTGTTCAGTGGCATTTCTAAGTCAACACTTTGCGAATGACATTCCGTTTAGCATGGGGTCAAAGTGTCAAATGAAGTCATCTCTATGCTTCTCCTGACCTTTTTGAAAAATCTGTTCAACCATTCTGTGCCAGTGAGAGTGGAATAATTAATTTAGGTTTCAAGAGGTAGGTCTGTAACATACAGAGAGATATATTGTAAACAGTGCAGTGTCTTTATTTTAGAGTAAATAATATTTGTAAGGGGTCACTGAAATTCAATTGTTAAACATGGCCATGGTTGAGTAGGTTACTTTCTAAATGTAATTCGTTACAATTACAAGTTACCTGTCCAAAATTGTAATCAGTAACCTAATTTTTGGATTACCCAAACTCAGTAACGTAATATGATTACATTCAGTTACTTTTAGATTACTTTCCCCTTAAGAGCCATTAGAAGACAAAAATGTATGTTACCAACTGAACAACATATATTGCAGGATAAATCAATGTTAAAGTTTACATAACTGGCCATATATGGATGTTAAATTTTACGTTATGGGTTGGTTATGTAGGCTTCTTCTAACCCATCGCTTTCTACTACATATAATAATACGATTAAATGATATGTTTATTAAAAAACTAAGTCTATCAGAATTCTAGTCATTCCAATAAATGTTATACCCCTTGATCTTCAAGCATTGGACTTGGAAATTTGGAAGTATTGATTAGCCAAATTGTTTTACCTGAGCATAACCCCAAAACTAAGAATTCATTAGCCCGCCGTATTCTGTTGTTTCTGATTTTGTTGTCATGGAGGACTGATTGGGCTCATTGATTGGAGTTGAAAAATAAATGCATTGAATGGCATGCTTTGAGCACTACTGAAAAGTGCTATTTACATGTGAAAAATGAATGCCACATGCTGCATTTGCTATAGGTTTATTGTTTACCTTTTTGTTGGTGACACTTTGATATCTTGATAATATGCAGCTGTTTAAAGGGCAAATCCACAGATGAAACAATAACAAAATGGTCGCCTCGCCTCTGTTTTGGTATAAATCTGAGGGATTTGCCTGGAGAAATGTAACCACTCTCAGATTAATCATGTTATAAGGCTATACAGTGTTTGTTTACATTTACAACATTGGAGAAAAACAAGCTTATATTTTGGGTTCTCATGGAGTGTGACAGTTGAACTAAGCTCATGAGGCATTTGTAAGTTATATTCTTCAATAATCAATGGATATATATACAGTATATATAAATCCCAAAACTGATGTAGCAACTACAGCTTGCCCCTTTAAGTCTATCAAAAGTGTAAGAGTTTGAGCATGTGTCTATGGATGTACTTATTTTTATTTTTTCAGCATGAATTAGATTGAGCAATAAAAGCCCCAATTTTATTCCATAGGCTTGGATCCGCACTATGCAGCTGTTGCAAGAGAACATTTTTCACTGGCTGTCAACTGGTTTCAAAAACAATGATTGATAGGCAGCTTAAACTTCTTGAATTCAACCATTATTGGGTTCAAATACACATTTAGATTTGTGAACAGCCATCCACAATCCGTATGGTGCAAATAGCGAAATGAGAGAGCAGCAGTGTGATTCACATCAAATCGCTATGTAGATATCAATAAGTGATTTCCATATCACTGTAGACTACACCACTGCGGTCATCCTTACCTCTAAGCGTTTATTAAATTTGGATAATCTTTGGTGCCGACAGCTTAGCCAACAAAAGCCTATTCCTGCTCTTTTCCAGCAATTGATCAAACACATTTGGTTTGTCATCATAGTGG
Source organism: Thymallus thymallus (assembly GCA_023634145.1). Lineage (NCBI taxonomy): Eukaryota > Metazoa > Chordata > Actinopteri > Salmoniformes > Salmonidae > Thymallus > Thymallus thymallus. Next base: position 13,436,119 of record CM042422.1, read on the forward strand.
TCTCTGAATTGTGGTCAGACTCGCTCAGGTGGAACAAACTTAAACTTGCACCTTTTTTCCATGCTGAATGTCAAAGATTTCTTTCACAAACATCCTTTCTGAAATTAAAAGTAATCCTCGAAGTAATCATCTAGTTTTCAAAAGTATCTGTAATCTGATTACAATATTTTAGCTGTTAACGTAATGGATTACAGTTACCGCTTTTTGTAATCCCTTAATCCGTTACTCCTCAACCCTGAACATGGCATATACTGTATGTTCTACTTCTCTTAATGTTCAGTGGCATTTGGGCCAGATTGTTGCAGATATGCCATTTAACCTTGGTGTCCATGTGTCAACTGACATTATCCGACATGAGAAGGTCTCTGAACGCAAACAGACCACCAACGGCCAAAGAAAAGTCAAACCAGCCCTCTTAGCATTTTCCAACATAGGGTCATACTAATAATAATTTCTGCTTGACATTTTCCAAAATGGTCACTGGTTTGGTGTCTACAAATTGGCAACTGTTAAAAATCAGTTGCTCTTTTATTGTAATAGAATGTTGAATTGATGTTGTAAACCTACAGGTTTACCTGTTGGCAAGATTTGAACTAGTAATTATTTAACAAAAAAAGAGTGAGAATAGTGCTTTATCGGTCCTTTACTCCACTGTAAAATAGTATGGGACATTTCATTGTGAAGGTTAGGAATGAATTTGTCTTTTATCTTACTGATTTGAACTGCTTTCTCAATGGCATAAGTCCTGAATTAATAAAGAAAATATCAAGGATAGTAAATGAAACACTTAAGATCAAGCTTGTAAACATGAAGTTCCCTATCCTAATCTGAACTATCCCCTCTCCCCTATGCACGTGTGTATATCTGACAGGATTGAATGGGTATAAGTAAATTGGTAGTATCTCCATCTTGTCCTTTGATAGTCAAGGTGAAATTATCACCATATTGCTCAGACCTATCCAATCCTCCTAGATCCTTTCTGTGTCTAGGGGGCTAGGGGTTCATTTGGTATTTAAGAGATTCTCTCTCTTCAGCTCGGCTGATAACTCAACTGTGCTGTGATTGCCACCATCAATGTAGAAAGTTGCCAAAACCTTGAGAGACCTCTGGAGAAGATGACATACCAGCAGAGCTACCCTTTCTGAGGGGAGTCAGGTGGGCTGCCACTCGGTGGGAGAAAATGAAGACAAAGGAGAATTGCCAGGCCCATTTGTGTAAAGGTTAGGGCTAGGCTAATGAATACCCTGGCTATATGGAGCACTCGGCTACGCTCTCCCCTAGCTGCCCATAAGCTCATTTCAGGTGACACAGGAGTAATGTCAGCTTCAAGGGAACAGGAAAGCTAATCCTCTTCCCTGACTGCCGAGGTGAAAGGTACGCAGCACTTACCCATAATTACTTTATTTTTCCCCGATTTCCATATCCTACAATAAATGTATATTTTTCAGCTGAATTTGTGTTGAAAATAAATTATGGTGGGAAATGTAGTAGTCTATTGTTGAGAGATATCAGGTGAGAAAAGTAGTTCTCAAAGGTTGATAAATATTCTTAGTGGTAACAGTGTACTCTTTCTTTCTTGCTGCATGAGGATATTTTCAACATAAGACGGGAAGGCTTGTGTACGTCATTCAATATTAAAAGTATTACCACAATTTGATACTGATATTAAAGCTCTTTTCAACTTGATTCAACCAAGTTATTTTATCACTTAAATTTAAAGTAATTGTCCAGTGAAAATCTTACTTTTAAAAGTTAATATTCTGTCAACTCATACCCAAATGTTTTTGACTCATACTATGCTCATATTTGTGGCCAAAGCATAAATTGGAGAAAAGCCACTTCAAAAACCCAACCTCACCCCACCTCATTGGCTTAGCCAATTTCTTCCTCGATTTCAACAGTTAAATAAAATACATTTCGTTGTCCTCATCTTCATCATTCTAATGACATCCTTGAATAAGATAGGACTAGAATTAGACGCAGAAGGCTTTCACTTCTCTTCACAAAGTTTAAAGCCTGGTTTAGACATTTCACGCAATGCTGTTCATGTAAATCATTTATTATAATTTACCGGTTTCTGCCGGTAACCGGGTTCCCACAATTCAACCCTAATATATGCCCACACCATTCTGTTGTTGGGCTAAACCCACACCATTCTGTTGTTGGGCTAAACCCACATCATTCTGTTGTTGGGCTAAACCCACACCATTCTGTTGTTGGGCTAAACCCACACCATTCTGTTGTTGGGCTAAACCCACACCATTTCAACACAGAAAAGCTGATTTATAACATTCTTAATTACAACTATTTCATTCATATTGTAATTAATTATAGTTCATATTTCATAGAAATCTGGAAACACTGGATAGCTACTTTAACATTAGACATAATCACCATAGATAAGACACTGACACTGATGCATGCATGACAAGTCACTCAACCTTGTCTAACATTGGATATATGTAAACCAGCTCCCCTTGTGCAGTACATCAAATATCTGTGTTTCTGTTGAAGGAGTTATAAATCTTACCCGCAGTGCATTGACTTGGTGGCCATTTTGAAAGTAGTCCCAAACACGTGGTCCCAAATCCTCCCAAGCTTCCGCCAGCTCTTTCAACATGGCCAATGCGTTGAATGTGCTATTTGCCTTAAACAAGATAGAGATGCACAGAGTGGTGATTAAAACATGGAAAATGCCACTGTGCTGTCTAATTTATTTCGCAGCCAGTCCGACCTTGAGAACGTACTGCTTCTTCTTACTTTCACTTATCCCCCGGGGAGACTCATCTGATTCCTATACCCCCCCCCCCCCCCCCGGTTGTGAATAATGTAAACATGGTTATTTAATCCTGAGCACAGACGTAAACAATCAGGCTGCGTTGAATGTAAAGACGGGCCACTATGCCAACACCGAGCTGGTCGCTGTGAAGTCGGTGGATCTGCTCAAAGTCATTATCTCACTGGATACCTCACATCCAATTCCCCGAAGCTTCTCGGCATTTGTTTGTTTGGTTTATGCTGTTGTCAATGTGATGTTAATATCGTGAGAAACATCATGAAAAAATACATTACATTCTACATCTCCTCTCCCTATCTGTGTTTTGGAGACGGGTTCATAGCCAGTATCATCACATTTTTATTTACCAGCTAATGTAAATGCTTCCTGATTCATGGAGTGAAAATAAGCAATTAGATAAAATGGCAAACCTTTTAATTGTGCAAGCTATTTACATAGACACCCGAGTAATGTCACTAAACAGGTTTGTCAATTTTAGGAAATGTTAGGGCGTAAGTGTACTACATAAAAATGTAATGGATGTAACCGATGTAGATATTAGTTTCTCTTTCACTTACCTCTTTCACCATTAGTCGAGTTGCAGGTGTGTCAGGGGTGTAGAGGACCTTCCCTTGGACGAGGGGCCTAAACGTACTCCAGACAACACGTAGGCCAGGAGTTCCCTCAAGAGTATCAATCAGTATTTTGCAGAAGGCACCTGGTGAGAGAGAATACACCTGTTAAAATGATCGGACCTTTTATAAATATTTTGGCCTTAAATGACATACTCAAATCTAACTGCCTGTAGCTCAGGACCTGAAGCAAGGATATGCATATTCTTGATACCATTTAAAAGGAAACACTTTGAAATTTGTGGAAATGTTAAATTAATGTAGGAGAATATAACACATTAGATTTGGTAAAATATAATACAGAGAAAGGTCATAATATTAATTAGGAGTCCAGGCGCAATTTAGATTTTGGCCAATAGATGGCAGCGGTGTATGTGCAAAATTTTGGACTGATCCAATGAACCATTGTATTAATGTTCAAAATATTGTATCACGACTGCCCAAATGTGCCTATTGATTTATTAATACATTTTAAAGTACAAAACTGTGCACTCTCCCCAAACAATAGCATGGTATTATTTCACTGTAATAGCTACTGTAAATTGGACAGTGCAGTTAGAGTTACAAGAATTTAAGCTTTCTGCCGATATAAGATATATCTACGTCCTGGGAAAGTTTCTAGTTACTTATAACGTCATGCTAATCACATTAGCGCACGTTAGCTTAACCGTACTGAGGGCTGGACAAGATCCTCTTGAGGTTAACAACTTCAAAATGGAGAAATGCAATCTATCAATGAATACATGGGCCAAACTACTCAATACGACACAAGATAAATGAATAATGTCTTGAACATTTTATTTTGGCATCACATTTTATCCATCTGTTACTATCAAAGTTACCATCTAAATGCAAGTTTGTTCATCTGTTGTGTTTCAGTTTGTTCATCTGTCGTGTTGAACGTTCCATCCCAAATGTACATTTATTTATTTATTTTCCCCAATGGCAACCCTATTCCCTATAGTGAACTATTTCTGACCAGAGCCCAGAGCCCTAGTAAAGTAGTAGTTGCACTACATTTGCACTCTGTATATAGATTTTCTATTGTGTTATTGACTGTACGTTTGTTTATTTCCCATGTGTAACTCTGTGTTGTTTTTGGTCGCACTGCTTTGCTTTGTCTTGGCCAGGTCTCAGTTGTAAATGAGAACTTGTTCTCAACTGACCTACCTGGTTAAATAAAGGTGAAATAAAAAATAAAAAATATTGCACTATATAGGGAATAGGGTGCCATTTGGGACGCAGATTGACAGAAAGGAAAACCTGAATGCTGAACATAATGGATGAACCACAGAGTACAATTACAAAGATCACCAGAAATCTGCTGGCAATCACAACAAACCGGCACGTCACTGCTGAGATAATAAACAGTAATCTTAATAATAGAAGTAGCGGGCGATATGACACAACTGGCCAAGTTTCTACTTTTCACTATGCAGAGGATTTAATGCAATTACCACACTTCAAAAGACTCCGAACGACTCCATGAATATGTACCTAATAACACAACGTCTGGGGAGAGAGGAAGGAATGGAGCAAGAGGTGTACAGTAATCTAGCTGAATACATAGGAGGTTGGGAGTGCTCAACACTGAGGGAGAAAACGAGTCAATATCCTCAGCTGCAGCAGGATCATTTTTTATTTATCCAATCTGCCAATGTGAATAGTGCCAGGTCGGTTGGAACACTGTGTAGGTTACGCAGAGACATAGATCTAAGGGAACAGCACGGTGACAGGTGCTGCAGCCTTCACTTGTGTGTGTTTCTCAAGGGGTGTGCGGATGGGTCTGTCTGTCTTGTTCAGCATCTCTGTGTATCGGTCTGTCTGGCAGCCTGGCTGGCTGTCCTTCTCTGATGGTGGTATGTCGGTTTGTCCGTCCATCTTTCAACGTCCCTCTGTCCTTCTGTGTGGTCTGTCTGTGTCACTGTGTCTTTGTCTAATGGTCTGTCCTTCTCTGTGTTTCTGTCTGTCCGTCTGTCTGGGCTCAGGTGCGTATGTCTACACTTGGCTCGTCAGCTTGACCCAAAAGACTCTTCCACTTCCTCTACCACAGTGCTCCCGTCACAGCTGGCTACCTATACCCCCTCAAAGATTTTAGTGGCCATTTGCAGTGCAGGATGTTGCGATAAACGTTAGCCTTTTGCCTTGCGGCCATCACTACTCAGGTGCTCCAGGGAGAGCTAATGGCCGCCCTCAGTCCAGCCAGCTGTTTCCCCCGACCACACAGATGCCATTTCCTATAATCACATCGCTTAGACAGGAAGTACACAGGGACACATGGCTTGTAGCTCTCTGTCCAATAAATACTGACATCAGGATGAATCGCTTCCGCCCATTCTTATTCCTATGAATATTTATCTCCCCCAAAACTGTGATGCACCATTGTATTCTGACTAAAGGTGTCCGATTTATCACACAATGGTGACGGTGAGGAACTGAATCCATATTTTACACAGGGAGCTGCAGCCAAGTAATTGCTTAGAGCCTTTAGGCAGACCCTCATCTTACCTAGCAAATTTAATCAATTTGAGTTGTACCCTGGAGAGTGGATCAACTCGGCACAGCTCAGAAACAAGACAACTCTCACACACAGTCAGTCACACACCTACCTAACTGGGCTAACACACACATCACTCACTCAGACTGCACCGCTCGCTTCTCATTCCCAAAACAAACATCTATTGAGAACAACATTGAAATAGAACTCTCCAGAATATGTGTCATTCAAACAGGAATTTCTCTTACGTGAAATACAGACAATATTCCTTTTGTCACTCACACATAATATTTGTGCGCGCACACACACACACACACACACACACACACACACACACACACACACACACACACACACACACACACACACACACACACACACACACACACACACACACACACACACACACACACACACACACACACACACACAAATGCTCCAATGCAACTACTAATCAATATTTTACAATCATGTCAGTTCACAGAAGGAGCCTGCCTGTACAAAACTACACCAACAAAAATATAACATCTAAATTAATGTCTTTCTGTACTATATAGGCTTTATCAATCAAACATTTCAATGGCCTACACACATTTTCTTCTACGAATGAATAGATGTGATTCCCCAGTACAGTGGGGGGTGTAAACGATCGATCGAAAGTGCTAATCTCATTGTGAGAGGATCTTTTAAACAAAAATACTGTTTACTGCCAAGGAAAGCAATTTACTACAATGTTATTTTCCTTAATGATGCTATTGGATGGTGCCGAATGCCATCATGAATTAATTTGGGAGGGATAACAAAATGGAGTATTTACCAAATGTCTTTTCTAGCCTTTATTGTTGCTATTTTAATATTCCTCAGAGTACACTTGAAGCCTTGCAAATGTTCATTCCCATACCCATTTACTTTACATAACAATAAAAAGAAGCAGGAAAAGCTATTAGCATGCCGGCAGAGGTGTTTCAAATGGCTGCTGCATTGTTTTACTAATTTGTAGTGGCACCAGCACACAAATCCACTTTAGAGTCTAACTTTATTCCCGGGAAGAACCAAGCTTATTAAAACCTTTCATTTTTTCTGTGGATCCTCAAACGAATAGGCAATTAATGGAATAGGATAGCGCAGACCCTAATTAGTATAATTCCAAAGGCATTACACTTGAGAAATTGCGATCGGTGGTAAGCAGAGGGACAAACATTTGTGCAATGAGGAACTCGGCACTGTAAATAAATAGGTTGATTTGACAGGTCAGACCCCTGATAAAGGTTTAAGACTCTGTTTTTATTTTTTATATATATTTAAAACATACAATCTACATGCAGTGAAGACGCTCAACATCTACATTACATTAGTCATCTAACAGATTCCCATCCAGAGTGACCCACAGAAGCAACCAGGATCAACGCCCTGCTCAAGGCCAAGTCAACAGATCTCTCACAAGGTCAAAAACTAGGACCTGAACCACTGACCCATAAGCCACCAGGCCACCAGCCCTCCAAGATCCCCCTCACAGTTCCCTGGAGCTGCCCATCAACTAACCAAACCCCCCACTCCCCCCATCCCCCGAGAAAAATAAAATCATTCCATTCCCCACCCCCAATCCCCTGTCCCACAATGCACCAACAACCAACAAAATGAAAAAAAGAGAAAAACGAGAAAGACAAATGGAAACAGAAAACAACAATGCAAAAAACTAAAGACATCAAGGACAACAAAAATCATCACAGCAAGGCCAACTGAATAAGTTTCAGTGCATGTATGGAGCTATTTACATATGTGTATGTGTGTGTGTCCGTGTATGTGCACGTGTGTGCATTTGAATGTGTACATGCGTACAAACACCTGCTCGGCATCAGCCTCAGGCAAACAGGACTTAGCTGTAACAACACTGCCCCTCAGCGTCATTCAAACTTACTTTCTGTTATGTTTTATTTAGACTTTATTTTTTTACTTTTATCTTCTGTCCCCCGCCCAGCAACTCCACTCCCACTTGTCTCCAATCCACATCCCAACCCTCAGCTTCCCTCAGCCCATACCACCTATCAATGCTGGCCACCCTCTTCGGATTTCTACTATGCTGTGATGTTTAACATACAACTTTATTTGATTGTATGCCCTAAATATTCAACATTTTGTCAGTGGCAAGAATTCTGTACAATAATTTTAGCTGGAAAGCACAAAGTCTTGAATCTGGCATCGTTTTATACATCAACTCATACACCCTGTACCATGGAATCGGTACATCAAAAGTCTCTTCCCAATTATTTTGCAATCTGTATGGCACAGCTGTCAACATCCTGGTCCTCAAATGAAGCTGATACACTTTCCTATTTATGCTATTTTCAGTTTTGATCCTTTATATTGAGCAGAAAGACCAGTTCCCTACCTCCTCCTGCTGCCACCTGCCTCCTCCTTTGTTGGGGTAATTGTAACCTTCCCATACAATTCTGATAACCATGAAATACATAACTCTACCATTCCAATTTACAATATCTTTGATAAATACAGGTCTTTTATCAACCAGCACATTTGAGTTCAGCCATAATATTTGTTGTAATATTTGTTGTTCTATCTTTTCAGGGGGATGAAAATGAAATTGTAGCCAGCTCTGCAATGTTTGTTTGAAAAAGAGATATACTTAGAAAAGTTTCATTTTCAATTAATGGAAAATAAGACATGGCAATCTGCACAAAGGCAAAAAGGCAATTTTTAAACAATGGATGAGCTTTTCTTAGTAATCTACTTTAGAACCATTTAGGGTTCAAGTAAAACTTTTGGATAAGTGAAGCTTTTAGAGAGAGGTTTAGTGCTTTTATATTGAATCATCTCAACCCACCCAGTTCATATTCATTATATATATAGTATATAAAAGCTTATAATAAAACAGATAAAGAAAGATATTTTGTTGCTCATATGATTTGAAAAACGAATCATCAGGAGTAGGCAGCGGCGTAAGTAAGTCAGTAAACTGAGATATGACTAAGGTGTAAATCAGGGCAATTTTGCCATAAATAGACAGGTATTTACCTTTCCATAGTTGCAGGATCTTGTCTATTTTTACATTTATATATTTTGTGATATGAATACCAAGTATGTCTGCTTCACCATCAGCCCATTTTATAGGTAAACAGCAGGGTAATGTAAAATACGTAATATTGTACACTTAGCATTATTAGGTTTAGTCCAGAAAAGTTATGTAGATCTTCAATGAGACATTGCAGGGATCTAGCTTGTGGACTTTATATAAAACTTGAGTCATTGGCATACATGGACACCTTCTTTTTAAGCCTTGGATTTCTAATCCTCTAATGTTGCTATTTGATCAGATTTTAATAGCTAGCATTTCGATGGTCATAACGAATAGATATGGTGAGAGCGGACACCCTCGTTTAACTACTCTTGACAATTAACAACTCTGAGAAGTAGCCGCTATTTACTATTTTACACCTGGAGTTGCTATACATTACTTTTAACCATTTTATAAGAGAATCACCAAAATTGAAAAAAATTCAGGCATTTATAAATAAAATCCAGTCTTACTTTATCAAAGGCCTGTAAATACCACGTCTGGCTTCTTAGATGTTTCATGTTGTTCTATTATTTCTATCGTCCATGTAAAAAACCTGTCTGATCAGGATGAACAATACCTGGTAAAACCTTTTTAATTCTGAGTGCTATGCATTTCGCTAGTATTTTTGCATCACAACATTGAAGTGTAAGAGGCCTCCAGTTTTTTAGATAGACTGGATCTTTATATTTGCCATCTGGGTCTTGTTTTAATAATAGTGAAACCAGACCTTCCTGATGAGTACCTGACAGACTGATCATTTCTATCGGAGTAGTTAAAACAAGCTAACAATGGAGCTTTGAGTATATCAAAAAAGGTATGCCATCAAGTCTTGGGGGTTTTCCAGAATGAAAGGATGTAATAGCCTCAAAAAGTAGGTGAGGGTGAGGATGAGACGGAAAAGAGAACATCTGCTTAAAATATTTAGAATCATAGATGACTTCGTCTTTAGGAACGAGTTTCTGCAAATTAATTTTGGTAGCGTTCCTCTGTTGGAAATTCAGGAGGACCTTGGTGCATTTTTCGCCATATTCCATCCAGTTTGCTTTATTTTTGTAATAGATTACATTAGATAATTCTTGAATAAGTTTTTTTTTGTTTTTCCTCCAACTTGTTTTGTATCTCTGTTGTATCGTTTTTATTGCAATCTACCAGTACTATTAGTTCATGTATTTCCCTTTTTAGTCTTGTCTCTTTAGACAGAAACTGTTTTTTTATTATTGATGAATATTGAATTGAATGACCTCTGAACTCTGACTCTCTAGGTTTTTGGTTTGGCGTCTTCTGACCCTTCTGAACTTTTTCACTCTGAAGAAATCAATAAACATCTTAGCATCCGCCTACCTGTCAAGTGGAACAGACAAGAGCTTTGCTGCATTTTAAAGCATGACCGTTTGTTGGAAAACAGAAACCCAGAAACAGGCTACATATTTATTTCATGTCGTTGGGATTAGCAACCGCATTGGTATGTCTAGCAGGTAACTGTTGTAATAAATTGATGTGTTGTCATTGGTGGAAAACTATTGAAGCCTGTTTTTTAGAACAACACACATTCCCCATGACAAGTGTGACCTTTGAAGCATTTATGAATGTCATTTCTGAACATGGTGCAGTGCCATGTCTGTGCTGTGTATACATTACACAACATGGCTAGCTGTTTGACAGAACAACTGATCGAAGAACCCTTTTCACAATAATAATACGCTATTTCAACGCTTGATATTCTACAAGAATCAATGGATCTACAATATATAATTATTTCAAATGTTCAAAAACGGCTATAAATATTAGTTGCCATATGCGTTTCGTCATAAACTGTTGTACAACAAAATTCCTTAACAGTAAAATATAATTTACACATGAAAGAAACCTCCATGGACTGTTCAAAAGTTATCTTTATCATTCTATGAGAATAGGACTAACATTGTAAGAACATTGAGGGAAAGTTTTGTGCACCCTGATCAGCGGCGCCGCCAAGGGGTGTATGTATTCAGTAAACTTTCCGTTTTTTGACGGTGTCGAATTACCTAGCTAGCTAGCTTACGTTAGTTAGTTATCTAGCTAGCTAAGTTAGCAAGTTAAATTAGGTATTTGGGGGGCTTAGCTAGCTAGTTTATGCCTTAAGGTTACTCTGCAGCATAGAGAGTGTTAGCTAACTATAGTTAGAGTTATCGTAGCTTTCTAGAACGATTTTCAAACCACTTGACGAACTTAGGACTGCCAGAGCATCTAGCTAACTGACGTTAAGGGCTGGTATAGCGTTCACTTAATAGCTACGATTAGTCACTATACCTATGTCAATTTGCAGACAATGAAGAGAAAGTCCACGCATATCTAATCTTTCTTTAAGAAGAAAAGTAGTACAGGGGAAACGCAGCCGACAGGGGAGTAGCAGCAGAGGGTTAACGTTAGTGGGGATGATGATAACATCATTGAGCAAGCCAATGAACAGGCAGAGGCAGCGAGTGAGCATGACAGAACAGAGGCAGTACATGACAGCGATGAACAGGCAGCATCAGTGACAGAGTACAGTGAAGATCAACAGACAGCAGCATGGCACGAAAGTGCAGAACAGGCAGCAACAACAGTCACAGAGGTTGACAACCAAGCGAGGCAGGACTCAGCTAGAGCTATTCAACCCGTTCCTGGACCAACAGGGGAAGTTATGACGGGGTGACAGTGCCCCTGATAATGAAATGGATGGCTAGAGAGTAACGTTATCTGGATAAATGTATGGTTATAGCATGTCTACATTGAGTTATGAGTCCTGACATAATCACATAAAGACTTCTGATTCATGTTTATTGGTAGCTGAGTTTGAATAGTCTGAATAGACTCCCATAGGGCGGCACACATTTGGGCCAGCATCGTCTGAGTTTGGCCGGTGTAGGCCGTCATTTTAAATAAGAAAAAAACTGACTTAGTTTAGCTTAGTTTATAAAAATAAAAATAAATAGAATTGTCTATAGGCCGATATTACAAATGTAATTGTTAACTACTATGGAGAGGGGCTAGCTACACATGTTATTATTATTATTATTATTATTATTATTATTATTATTATTATAAAATCAGAATAACTGATTGTGCCTCTTGTTTCATCCTAGATATATCCCAGTCAAGAGGAGAGAGTCCCAAAAATGTGATAAAAGCAACTTACAAAGATGGGGGATTTGTAGGCCATGCCTAATCAGAATCACATACTAATGCTATGTTAGCATGGGCAGAATATGAAAAGTTGACTGCAAGCAAATGCTTCTCAGCCTCCTTAAATGCAGAATATAATAAATTAGTGAGGGAAAATAGAGAGCACATTAAAACTGTTGGAGGAACCCTGCTCCTCACAGCAACAGATGAGTAAAGCTGTATTGAAAATAATGGAGCCTAATAAAGCAGGGATATGAATAGGTTCTGAGTAGACGTCCATGATTATAATTTGTCCATGATAATGATTTTTAGTTTTGTTTGACATTTTTGGACAAATATAATTTTAGTTTACAAAAAGACACAGCAACAGTCGAATAAAGCTGTATTGAAAATAATTGGAGGCCTCTGTGTGGTGTTTTTAAACTTGAGTAGGCTTGTTCCCAGTAAATGTTTTGTTCTTACAATTAATGTACCCCTTTAAATTAAATCTGTATATTTGTTTTTTTAAGGAAAAGGACAACTAGCCTATTTGAAGAACAATTTATCGCCTAACACATGTATGTACAGATACATAACACATTAAAATAGGATTGTTGTGGAACTCAAAATGTTAACTCTACCGGTATTAGTCTATGCACATTAGATAATTATTAACTGTAAAATAAGAAACCAAAGTATATCAGTATGTGATTCCTTAACTCTCATATTGACATAGTTTTCAACTAGCCTATATATTACAACTATATACTATTTTTTTTATTTTTTTTGGTGTGCCACCCCAAGATTTTCAGTGGTCCCATCTGGCCACCCCTATGAAATATTTCTGGGTGCGCCACTGACCCTGATTCAAACATTGAATGAAGGTCATCAACTATTTTGTGTTTCGGGAACCAATTTTTTGTATTGTCCCCACACCTAATGGACTGTTTTGGGAACTTTTAAAGAACATGTGAGTCATCCGGTAGAGAACAATGCCAAAACTGTTACCTTGAATGATAGTATGTTTTTTCTCAAATATGAATAATTGATGTCAGTATTTTGATAGGTCGAGGTATTGTGCACTATTAACAATACTTACTGGAACTGCGGTTCCTGGCATCGTCCAGTGATTCACTGTTTTCTGTGTCATTCCTCATCGCTCCAGAAGCAGGGAAATTCATGGTGGAATTTGTGGAGTTGGAGTCTGGAGCTTTGCCACATAGTAGCATGTTCAGACTACCAAACGCATCCGCTCTGAAATCCAGCGTGTTAGCGGACTTGAACAACATTGAGTTCTGCAACTTGTTCATCTGTATTGGTGGGGGGTATTATTACAACAACATATTATCAGACAATTACAGTGTAGTACTTCATTTATTGATATGATACTATACATTATCATGCAATTGCTCAATAGACTAGTCTTTATTTTTCCATTATTGTTAATGATTACAATGAGTCATGTAGGGGCGACACAGGTGTTTTCAACAAAGACTAATACTGAATGTTATTAGATCCCACTATCCTTTCAGATGGTAAATAACTACCACACTAACCTCATCAATCACAGGTAACACATCTTCTGTAGTTCTCCTCACTAATGTTACAAATGTCTCTGCCGGATTCAAATCCAAAGGTAGCTAAATGAGGGAAGAAGAAGTTGTTGAGTAATATTGCATACATAATGCATATTTGTTTGTAACAGGCTTAAGGGTATTAAAGGGGACGTTCAGTATTTTACAAATGAATGTAAGATGCATGGTTCCTCAATCTGAATTAATCTGTTGCCCATATAACTCCCATTGAGTTTTAGCTTGCAAGTTAGCTGATGTTTGTAATGGGGTGTTTAAAATCATGGATTACAGTTTATTGTAGCCAATAGACTACTTTCAGAGTGAGAAACCATCTTACATAAAGTTGTAAAATACTGAACTTCCCCTTATAGCTAACACCTCAGATGTTACATCAAACACCTTGGGTGTTTGCAATAAAAGTGGCCGACAGAGAGTATTTCATTGTTCAGGTGAATGTCCTCTCAGTTTAAAACAATGGTTGCTTGAGGATATACAACACCGTATTAAGTATAGTAACTGTTACATTGGAGAAATAAAACACCTAGGCACTGCATTTTTTCCCAGTAGTGTTTGTCATCAAAATGATTAGGTGCATGAGGCCTGTGGTAACTTTTAGTTCAAACATGGTCAAAACCAATATCTTCCCCAACAGTGTACTGATAGTTTTAAGTGGATGTGTTTTTAATGAAATGGTTGGAATATGATTCATATCCATACCACGTATCTGATGGCTAGAACAAAATGGCCCAAGGCAGCCCAGCCACTGCACATGTCCTTAAACGCTATAATTTCCATGTGTCAGGAGTATGCTAACATGAGTCCTTGGTGACCTTCACTGAGAAAAACATATCTCAAATCGAGAGAGAGAGAGAGAGAGAGAGAGAGAGAATATTAATCCCCCTGTTGTGTTTATGAAAGTACTGTATAAGCCACAGAGTGTTTACGAATTTAAGGAAGTGTCACTCGAATCCCCGTTTATTCCAGCAATTGAGGCAGCTCTTATTGAGTTCTGAGTACATTCATTTTGGTTCAATTTTACCCTCGGCAGCAACACACAAGGAAGCATAGACGCAATGATTGGAAAAGCATGGGCATCTCACTCAGGCAATTTTGGATGAAACAGCTTGAAATCACAGCTAAGTAGTCAATGGGCAGAGAGAGAGAGGTCTTGGGCTGTATCTTATTAAAGGCTTTATAAGTAGACCCATGGCACAAGGCAATATCTCAGAGCCATTCGTTATACTGTATGATGTTTCAGTCTTTATTCCTCACATTAGGTGTCATTTCTCAGCTGTGTTTCCAATGGAGGCAAGAGCATGGAATGTCATTTTGGACTCAGAAACTACAAAGATTACTAAGGCAGTGACCTTACTAGATTTAATGGATACTGTGACTTCTTAAGGAATGCCCAAAACTGACCCCCTCAGATTTGAGTTCATAACATCCAAGCATCCAATTATGTTACTGAAAAAAACAATAGTTTTATGAATCATAGATGAGCAAATTAACCCTGATATGTATTAAATTACATTTTAAAACAGTTTAGATGTAACTGTACAATTATTTTGTCTGCTCAGAGTCTCCAATATGGTTTGTAAGATGTTGCATTATACTTATTCTGCTGATGCCATTGATGTCATGTATTGACATCAGTACTCATGCGACAGGTAGCCTAGCAGTTAGCGCATTGGGCCATTAAACGAAAGGTTGCTTGTTCGAATTCCCGAGCCTTCTATGTGAAAATCTGTCGATGTGCCCTTGAGCAAAGCACTTAACCTTAATTTGCTCAAGGTGCACTGTGTTGCAACCAACCCTGTAAAACTGCACCTATCTGTTGTATGTGTTCTTGTTACTGTATGTATCCTACGCTGGTGACAAATCCTATTTTCCCTCTGGGGATCAATAATTCAATTCAATTAATCTAAGGTCAAAACATCTTATTTTCATACATCTCGCACATTGTATGACAGAAGTAGAGAGCACCAGTTACTTACTGTCCAACACCTCCTATGACCTCTATCTATCATGCTCTGTGCTAAGCTGCAACAAATGTCCAAATCACCCACTGCCACTCAATGCTGTCTTGATAAACCCTGTCTCTCTTTTTTTCTTTCTTAAGTCCCTTTCTTTATGGTTTTTGTTATGAACACTTTTCCCCGACTCCAATCTGTCTGAGTGTGAAAGAGTAGTTTTCCCGCTCCATTTTGCTCTGAGCTTGTCTGGCTTTCTCTTCTATGACTAAAAATGCCTCCGGGCTTAAGTTGGTCAAATGGCTTTTCTCCCCCTCTGTGTACTTCTTGCCTCATCATTTATTTATTGCGTTTGCTGTCTCATAGACTTTCTCTCAAAGATAAACTTGTGCACTTTTTTGTAGCCTCTCCTGGAAATAAAGTTTATATGAAATCCAGAAAATATCAATGCTTATTCAAACTAATTTAATTGTTTTTACTTTTCTACGGCCATTTGAGACCATAATAGGAGAGGCATAGAGAACAAACTTCAATTAAAGAGGTTATGCAGACATTTGATGCTCTTGAGACAAAAAGTGTCCCCTAAACGGACGTATCCATTGCCCTCATTTGACTAAAAGGGATACAACTACCAGCGCCCATGAGCAAAAGCATATTGTTAGCCGAAAACTAAGTATTGTGTGGTTCCATTAGTTTAGTAACTGAACTTCCTTACAGTCTCTCTAATAGAACAACAAGCTCAGCATCTCGGGCTTAGGGAAAATCTCTCAACTTGGGTTTTACTCAAACATACTTTTTTCCCCCCACCAGCCGTCCAAACTGTTATACCACCATGCCAACATATTGAGACAGATACACTCTCACATATTTCAAAGGTGCAATAAACAAAGCAGGTTAAGATGGTGAATGCCTTTGACAGTTTTGACCTTAGGAGGCTCTGTTCGGTGCAAGATTGAAAAAGTGAACTCACGCATTGGAGACAGTGAGGTACAAGATTCAGTAACGAAAATACTCCAGAGAAAATTATCAACATAAATGATTGCCGACTCCACACTATTGTATAATATTGTATATATCCAGTTCAATGCACTGTTGAGGCCCTTTGGTTCACTACGAGCTAAAAGGAATAAGTAAGTAAATCCAATTTAGAAACTTATTAGAAACTATGCAGCTCAATAGAACTAAAATATGTATTATTATACAGCAGTATTACGTTGAGTGTTACAGCTACACAAGATATGCCTGCAATTTGACAGTAACAAGCACCAACTGACTACACCGTAGGAACTCCTAATTTAGCCTTAATCTTTCTTCCCTACTTGGTGACAGTTGGATGTCTTGGACTGGAAATAGCCACTAATTGTGAATCACCAATATGCCACAACCATGAGGCAGTGCCTAACATAGATTTCAAACAATTAAGATCCAAAGAGAGAAAAGGTCAATGAATTCGCGTAAATACAATGCTGCATCATCACATGTACTTTACGTCACAGTGAAACAAACAATACAATTGAAGATGGAATACGCATTAGAGGAAATAGCGCCACTGTCCGGCCCAGCACCTGTTATTGCATCGAGCAGTGTGCATATTCTGCTGTTCTATCGCGTGTGCAATGATGTCAGAGAAAAAAATACAGTCTTAATTGTTTGCAGTAACTTCTTTGTTGTTGTAATATCCCAAATGGACATGGCCGTTTCACCATTAGGGATTCCAGCTTTAAGGTATATTGACAGCATTGAGTGGTAGGCCTAATTCCATTGCAGAGGGTGGTTCTCAGGTCATCTTGCCTTGAAACGCTCATCATCTGGTTAAAGGATATGAGGAGTGTCAGAAGTGAAAGAAATCTTGCTGATTCAGTTTCCTACTTGGTGTTTTATTTTTGTACTTTACACAGATGCACACACATGCACAGACACGGACATGTACACAGACGACACACACACACTACCGCCGGCCCACACACACATTAGACAGTGAGTGGAGGAGATGGTGATCTCCTAATCATTGTGCAATCAAAGTACCCTTGTCAGTGAAGTGTGTATTGCCTGGCATTAGTGAAGTGTGTATAGCCTGGTATACATAAATGGTCTTCCTCCACGTCATCTGATATCAGTTGGAACATGGCAGGGTATCAATTGGGAACATCTGAAGGGGTCGCTCATAGCTCACACTCATCGCTATAACAGCTTTTAGCGATTTAGCATTTCACCCAAACACAAAGACAACAGTCTCAGCTAGGTAGAGCAGTGTTCCTCAATCAACTCCTGGAGGACCCCCAACTATTCACATTGGGGGACCCCCAACTATTCACAGTCGGGAACCCCCAAGGCTAACACAGCTGATTTTACTAATCAGGGGCTTGGGGATTAGTTGATTAGTTGAACCAGGGGTGTTAGTGCTGGGCTAGAATAAATATGAAATTGATGTCCTTTTGGAGATATGTTCAGTCATTTGGAGAGGTAGGTAGCAGCCTAGAGGTTGGAGTGGTGGAGATCTAGTCAGAGGGTCCCTGGTTTGAATCTACAGCTGGGTACTAAAAGAAGTGCAGGACTGCTCGTCTCTTATCCCAACTACAATCTCCAACCATTGTGCCCTTGAACAAGGCATTTCAAAACTGTCTCTAGCGCCACTGCACCGTGGCTGAAAAGTCTGTGTTTTGTGAGTGTGTTGTGTGGGGCGAGGGGGTTAAAAGAAAAGCAGACACTGAATTTTAGACAAATAAAGTTGTGTTGTGTTTGTTAAGAGTGCATTGTTGTTTCCGGACCTTTCCGCGCCTCTTTCGCATGCAGTACTATGATGTGAAAAAAATGTATGTGTGGCATTATGCTGACTCACCTCATTCCGGCGAATATTTGAGTTCATCAGACTGTTGACTACGGTCAATGGCACGGACAAGTCTGCCTTCAGATATGCAGTAAACATTTCATTGTCATTTAGGAGACTTCTCAGAGGAATGGGCTGACCTTAAGCATGAAGGGTGAGAAGAGAACAAGTCGTGCTTTCACATTGGAATGGATCTGGGGTGAAAAATATTGTATCAGTTTTTTGAAAGACAGAATGTAATATACTCCATAAAAGTGTCAAACATCAAAGATTGGAAGATATTTCTGAAAGAGGTGATGTTCCATTATCATGTTGTTCTTGACAGCATCCCACTGATGTATTTAGGTGTAACATTTCCCAAAGTGCTTTGCTTTGTGAAGTCAGTTAAGCAGCCATTTTGTGCTGATAATAATAAATTACATTTCTGTAGCGCTTTTCATAATCTCAAAGTGCTTCAAAAGCAAAAAACAAACAAGCAGTATATCATCATGAATAGCCTAGCTATAGTTAGGTAAACCAATACATCATGAGTAGCCTAGCTATAGTTAGGTCAACCAATACATCATGAGTAGCCTAGCTATAGTTAGGTTAACCAATAGAAGCCAAGTCTTAGAGTGCATGCATCCTCCAAAGATGGAGGGGATAGTTCATGGCTTTATCAGAGGAAGGTGGTCAGGGAGATGGTTGATGAAGATGGAGTCTGGTAACGATCATGTAGAGAGCTACTCTGGGAACCAGCTTGAGTCGTGTAGCCACTGGACTTCTCCTCCTTCACAATGTATCGTACCCACTTGGGGGATGCCTCAGCAGCTCTGGGCGCCAGAAAGCTCACCACAAACAGTTCAGGGTAGTAGCCAGTTGTCCTCACTACGAGCCCAAGCTTCAGATGACTCTTCTATTGATGTTTTCAAAAGATCAGGAACCAGCAGCCATGTAAAACAAAAAATCTGGTACATTGTGAAACAAAACCAATTAGGCAGCTAGCTATATATTCCCACTGATAGTCATGATTGAAACGACAAAATCAAAACCAATAGACTGTTAAATGCAATCCTCTCCTCTTTAGCCTTTGTGAGGCTAGTTAAGGATCATATCACCTCTACCTTACCTGACACCCTAGACCCACTTCAATTTCAATACCGCCCCAATAGAGCCACAGACAATGCAATCACCATCGCACTGCACACTGCCCTATCCCATCTGGACAAGAGCAATACCTATGTAAGAAGGCTGTTCATTGACTATAGCTCAGCCTTCAACACCATAATACCCTCCAAGCTCATCATTAAGCTCGGGCCCTGGGTCTGAAGCCCGCCCTGTGCAACTGGGTCCTGGACTTTGTGACGGGCCGCCCCCAGGTGGTGAAGGTAGGAAACAACACCTCCACTTTGCTGATCCTCAACACTGGGGCCCCACAAGGTTGAGTGCTCAGTCCCCTCCTGTACTCCCTGTTCACCCATGACTGCATGGCCACGCACACCTCCAACTCAATCATCAAGTTTGCAGACGACACCAGTAGTAAGCCTGATCACCAACAAAGACGAGACAGCCTACAGGGAGGAGGTGAGGGCCCTGGTGGAGTGGTGCCAGGAGAAAAAACCTATCCCTCAATGTGTACAAGACAAAGGAGATGATAGAGGACTACAGGAAAAAGAGGACTGAGCACGCCCCCATTCTCATCGATGGGGCTGTAGTGGAGCAGGTTGAGAGCTTCCTTGGTGTCCATATCACCAACAAACTATCATGGTCCAAAAACACAGAGACAGTCGTGAAGAGGGCACGACAAAGCCTATTCCCCCTCAGGAGACTGAAAAGATTTTGCATGGGTCCTCAGATCCTCAAAAAGTTCTACAGCTTCACCATCGAGAGCATCCTGATTGGTTGCATCACCGCCAAGGCACTACAGAAGGTAGTATGTACGGCCCAGTACATCACTGGGGCCAAGCTTCCTGCCATCCTGGACCTCTATAACAGGCGGTGTCAGAGGAAGGCCCTAAAAATTGTCAATCACTCCAGCCACCATAGTCATAGACTGTTCTCTCTGCTACCGCACGGCAAGCAGTAACGGAGCGCCAAGTCTAGGTCCAAAAGGCTTCTTAACAAACTTTTACCCCCAAGCCATAAGACTCTATAAACAGCTTCTACCCCGCCCCCCTCACCCTCTTTTACACTGCTGCAACTCGCTGTTTATTATTTATGAATAGTCACTCACTTTACCTCTACAGGGGGTACCTCTTAATACCTTGACTAACCTGTGCCCCCGCACATTGACTCTGTACCGGTACCCCCTGTATAAAGCCTCGCCACTGTTATTTTACTGCTGCTCTTCAATTATTTGTTATTTTTAAATGTTTTACTTACCTGTTTTTTACTTAACACTTATTTTTCTTAAAACTGCATTGTTGGTTAAGGGCTTGTAAGTAAGCATTTCACTGTAAGGTCTACGCCTGTTGTATTTGGCGCATGTGACAAATAAAATTTGATTTGATTTAACAATGTTGACATACTGCTTCACACATTTGAAAAAAGTACCCAATTGTCATACTTATGTAAAAGTAAAGATACAATAATAGAAAATGACTCAAGTAAAAGTAAAAGTCACCCAGTAAAATATTACTTGAGTAGAAGTCTAAAAGTATTTGGTTTTAAATACACTTCGAAAGTACATATAATTGCAAAAATATACTTAAGTATCAAAAGTAAAAGTAAAAATCATTTCACATTCCATATATTAAGCAAACCAGACTGCACCATTTCAAAAAAAAAAAAATTGTAACGATAGCCAGGGGCAACACTACAACACTCAGACATAATTTACAAACAAAGTGTTTGTCTTTAGTTAGTCCGTCAGATCAGAGGCAGTAGGGATGCCCATGGATGTTCTCTTGAGAAGTGTGTGAATTTGACAATTTTCCTGTCCTGCTAATTCAAAATGAAACAAGTACTTTTGGGTGTCAGGGAAAATGTATGAAGTAAAAAGTACATTATTTTCTTTAGGAATGTAGTGAAAATATAAATAGTAAAGTAAAGTATAGATACCCCCAAAAACTACTTAAGTAGTACTTTAATGTATTTTTACTTAAGTACTTTACACCACTACTCATCTCATATGTATATACTGTATTCTATTCTACTGTATTTTAGTCTATGCCACTCCGACTTTGCTCATCCTAATATGTATATATTTCTTAATTCCATTCTTTTACTTTTAGATTTGTGTGTATTGTTGTGAAATGTTAGATACTACTGCACTGTTGGAGCTAGGAACACAAGCATTTCACTACACTCGCAATAACATTTGCTAAATATGTTTATGTGTCACGGAAGGGTGCAGAGAGAGACCAAGACCCAGCGCAGGGATAGTAGTTCGACATAGATATTTATTTATACTATGTATAATCGAACAAATGGCGAACTACACAAAAACGAAAACAAACACTATAGGAAAAAACGTCACGTTAACAAAACACACTAACTAACAGACGTAAAGAAAACACACTTACTTTCACCGTGACTGCGACATATAACGACAACGACCCACACCAGAGTGAAGGACAGACTCAACATATATGGGATCCCTAATTAGAGACAATGCGGTGCAGCTGCCTCTAATTAGGGATCCAACCCAAAACCCCACACAGAAACAGAAAAGAACGACACTGTCAGACTCTGACCATAACTACATAGAGAAGCCTATTGCTTCTCTATGGCCAGAGCCTGACAGTACCCCCCCCCCCCCCCCAAGGCTCGGACTCCCGGACGCCAAAACAAGGGGGGGGTTAATGGGAGGGAAGACTAGTCCATTGGGGGCGGCTCTGGCTCCGGCGAAGTGGACAGTTTTCTCCCATGCCCCTTCTTTATAACCGGGCCTGGACTGGGCACCGGTGGGGAAAATGGCTCCGGCCATGGAGCGGGGCAAACAACCAGGCCTGGACTGGGCACCGGTGGGGCAACCGGCTCCGACCATGGAGCGGGGAAAACAACCGGGCCTGGATTGGGCACCGGTGGGGAAAACGGCTCCGGCCATGGAGCAGGGCAAACAACCGGGCCTGGACTGGGCACCGGTGGGGCAAACGGCTCCAGCCATGGAGCGGGGCAAACAACCAGGCCTGGACTGGGCACCGGTGGGGCAACCGGCTCTGGCCATGGAGCTGGGAAAACAACCGGGCCTGGACTGGGCACCGGTGGAGCGGACTTCTCTGGCACTGGGGCGGAGCAGACGGCTGGACCCGGAATTGGCACCGGTGGAGCGGACTGCTCTGACTCTGGAGCGGAGCAGATGGCTGAACCCGGAATGGGTACCGGTGGAGCGGACTACTCTGGCACTGGAGCGGAGCAGACGGCTGGACCCGGATTGGGTACCGGTGGAGCGGACTGCTCTGGCACTGGAGCGGAGCAGACGGCTGGACCCGGATTGGGTACCGGTGGAGCGGACTGCTCTGGCACTGAGGCGGAGCAGACGGCTGGACCCGGAATGGGCACCGGTGGAGAGGAATGCTCTGGCACTGGGGCGGAGCAGAAGGCTGGACCCGGAATGGGTACCGGTGGAGCGGACTGCTCTGGCACTGGAGCGGAGCAGACGGCTGGACCCGGATTGGGTACCGGTGGAGCGGACTGCTCTGGCACTGAGGCGGAGCAGACGGCTGGACCCGGAATGGGCACCGGTGGAGCGGAATGCTCTGGCACTGGGGCGGAGCAGACGGCTGAACCCGGAATGGGCACCGGTGGAGCGGAATGCTCTGGCACTGGGGCGGAGCAGACGGCTGAACCCGGAATGGGCACCGGTGGAGCGGACTGCTCTGGCACTGGGGCGGAGCAGACGGCTGGACCCAGAATGGGTACCGGTGGAGGTTCCGGGCGGCGGACCTTCGCTGGAGGTTCCGGGCGGCTGACCTTCGCGTGGAGGTTCCGGGCGGCTGACCTTCGCTGGAGATTCCGGGCGGCTGACCTTCGCTGGAGGTTCCGGGCGGCTGACCTTCGCTGGAGGTTCCGGGCGGCTGACCTTCGCTGGAGGTTCCGGGCGGCTGACCTTCGCTGGAGGTTCCGGGCTGCTGACTTCGCTGGAGGTTCAGGGCTGCTGACCTTCGCTGGAGGTTCAGGGCTGCTGACCTTCGCTGGAGGTTCAGGGCTGCTGACCTTCGCTGGAGGTTCAGGGCTGCTGACCTTCGCTGGAGGTTCAGGGCTGCTGAGCTTCGCTGGAGGTTCAGGGCTGCTGACCTTCGCTGGAGGTTCAGGGCGGCTGACCTTCGCTGGAGGTTCAGGGCGGTGGACCTTCGCTGGAGGTTCAGGGCGGCAGGCCTTCGCTGGAGGTTCAGGGCGGCGGACCTTCGCTGGAGGTTCCGGGCTGGGGAGGCGCACCGGAGGTCGGGTGCGTGGAGCTGGCACAGGAAGCACCTTGCTAGGCGCATGCACTGGAGGTTGGGTGCGGGGAGCCGGCACAGGTCGTACCGGACTGGGAAGGCGGACCGGAGGTCGGAGGCGTGGAGCCGACACTGGAAGCACCTGGCTGGGCACACTCATGGGAGGTCGGATGCGGGGAGTAGAGTAGAGGTCCGGACCCAGACAGGGCACCGGTGGAGCGGACTGCTCTGGCAAGGGGGTGGAGTAGACGACCGAACCCGGACTGGGCACCAGTGGAGCGGACTGCTCCGGCACGGGAGTGGAGTAGACGACCGGACCCGGATTGGACCACTCCGCCATCTCCCTCTCGACCTCTATCTCTATCTCCCTCAATTCCTCCAGAACTCCTCCATAATACTCCTCTAAACAATCCTCCTGCTCCTTGCTCATTGGTACCTCGGCCTCTCCATGCTCCACATGGGGGGTGGTATTGGCACCTCCTGCCTATAGCCAGACCACCCCCATAGCCTCCCCCAAAAATTACCTTGGGGTTGTTTGCGGGCGTTTCCTCGTCTCGCGCGTCGCGCATAATGCGGCGGCACCTCCTCTCTCTCCGTCTCTCCCCAGTTACGCTGCTTGGTCTGGTAGTGGTGGGTCGTTCTGTCACGGAAGGGTGCAGAGAGAGACCAAGACGCAGCGCAGGGATAGTAGTTCGACATAGATATTTATTTATACTATGTATAATCGAACAAATGGCGAACTACACAAAAACGAAAACAAACACTATAGCTGCCTCTAATTAGGGATCCAACCCAAAACCCCACACAGAAACAGAAAAGAACGACACTGTCAGACTCTGACCATAACTACATAGAAAAGCCTATTGCTTCTCTATGGCCAGAGCCTGACATTATGTGACCAATCAAATTTGATTTGATTTGGAATGTAAGGGTGCAGCTCACAAGCCAAATACATCCTAGTACTAGTTTCCTGTATAATGTTTAGCTACTAGGCTACATGGTTCGGTTAAGTGTTCTCGAGTAAATAAATAGAACATTGTGAAATCTGCTTATGAAACAAATTTTGTGACTATTAATATTGGGGGATATGCTAAGGACATTTTGACTCAATCCACAGAAATGGCATTTTAATATAGTCGAAAAAAAAACTTGTGTATCTATGATGTTGGATTCATGCTTATAGGAATTCAAGGTAGAGCTACTCATACTATCACTATACTCTTACTAATACTATACTCTTACTAATACACACACTACCACTATACTCACACTACCACTATACTCTTACTAATACTATACTCTTACTAATACACACACTACCACTATACTCACACTACCACTATACTCTTACTAATACTCATACTACCACTATAAACATACTACCACTATACTCATACCACAACTATACTCATACTACCACTCCATCCTAATAATACTATACTCTTAATAATACTATACTCTTACTAATACTCATACTACCACTATACCCACCAATACTATAGTCTTAATAATACTCTACTCTTACTAATACTCATACTACCACTATACTCTCACCACCACTATAATCACACTACCACCATGCTCTTAATAATACTATACTCTTACTAATACTCATACTACCACTATACTCATACTACCACTATACTCATACTACCACTATACTCTTACTAATACTATACTCTTACTAATACTATACTCATACTACCACTATAATCTTACTAATACTATACTCTTACTAATACTATACTCTTACTACTACCTCTTTCATTATAATTTTAACGCCACCAATCAGGTAGGAGGACAACATTGCGCTAACAGGTCGAAACCAAAACATGCTCTCCCCTCTGACTGAACTTGGTTGCCAGGCGAGATTGGAGTCCCCACCCTAACACATTTAATCATCTCCGGTGAGAAGCACAACACAGTCACCTTTGCCATCCCTGTCCCTTTGATATCTCTCTGCTTCTCGCTTGCGTTAATGACCTTTCGCCATCTCGCCTCAGACAGCGTATCCCATTAATTAAGCTGTGGCTTAGATCTCTGATGGATTTAATCTTGTATATTACAAGCCCGCGACCCCAAAATGCAAATGTCGTTTTCGGTGTGGTGTTTGTGCGAGCCTCAACAATGGCTGAGCCCCCTTTTGCCTATTTGCAAATTAGGTGCCTTATGAAAATCTGAATATCATCAGGCTAAATGAGCCTAATGCAAAGTAGCAACTTATAAAGATAAACGATCTGCCACTCCACACGGAAAATTGGATCATAAATAATCAGTTGTCATTGTTTTTTGAGGGATGTTGGAGAATAACAAATTGTGAATGGGCTACTCTCGTTGATAGAGGACCTTGGTCAAATCCATGGCGAAGTGATTGTCAGTCTGGTAAAGTATTAAACTGTTCCAATTACTGCTGAACCATTAGTCAGTGGCTGTAAAAGCTGGATTATTCATGTGATATTCAGGGTTTAGTTTAAGACAGTTTTAAACAGTGGGTACTGGATCGGTTGAGTTTATGTGCCGAAGTAGATCGTCACTGCAATGGGCTCATGATTTTCCAGGGCCCTAAAAACTGTTTGAACAAATTGAGTTGAAATGTTGAAATGCTGTACCGTTTGCAGGGTTAGATGTCTGTAGAATCAAAACCCACTGGTCCACATCCTCTGAAAGCCTCTGGACCTTGGTAAGAATGGATCTGTTTGCCAGTAGTGACTGCAGCTCGATCAACATCCCAGCAATTCTGGTTAGACAGAGGAAGGTTGAGGAAGGTGAACTAATGTAACTCAAACTAGGATAAATTAAAGTACATTTGGAAATTGTCACTGTATGGAAATGGCTTGAAAAGGTTAACCTTCTACATACATGGAATTGTTGAAGTTGTTGACTTGTCCTGGTGCTTCTCCTGGTGTGGGATGGTTTACACACGGGTTGTCTATGTTACACATCATGCTTTGAAGCCAAGGCAGCACCCCGGAGGAAGGCATGGCTTTATTTGGATAATGACCTGGAAATGTTAAAATAAGCTATAATTTCCTTTCATACATGAGCACTAAAAAGTCCTCATCCTCCACTTTTGTTTAAAGATACATAGTGCAGTCAGTGATAGAAGAGGAAGTGAGAAATCCCGCTCCTTAATTGTTTCCCTTAAGTAGACCGGACCCGACCATTTTTTTCAATGGTGAACGGCCATCTTCATTTAGTGTGTGTCTGCAAGTTCTGTCTCAGGCATCTTAATAAGGTCGTACAAATACACACAATACCCTATAATGACAAAGAAAAAACAGTTTTTTTTACATTTTTGCACATTATTAACAAATAAAAAATGGAAATATCACATTTACATAAGTATTCAGACCCTTTACTCAGTACTTTGTTGAAGCACCTTTGGCAGGGATTCTTGGGTATGACGCTACAAGCTTGGCACACCTGTATTTGGTGAGTTTCTCACTTTCATCTCTGCAGATCCTCTCAAGCTCTGTCAGGTTGGATGTGGAGCGTTGCTGCACAGCTATTTCCATGTCTCTCCAGATATGTTTGATCGGGTTTAAGTCTGGGCTATGGCTGGGCCACTCAAGGACATTCAGAGACTGTGTGCTTATGGTCGTTGTCCTGTTGGAAGGTGAACCTTTCATCTAGCCACTCTACCCTAAAGGCCGGATTGGTGGAGTGCTGCAGAGATGGTTGTCCTTCTGGAAGCTTCTCCCATCTCCACAGAGGAACTCTAGAGCTCTGTCAGAGTAACCATCAGGTTCTTGGTCACCTCCCTGACCAAGGCCCTTCTCCCCCGATTGCTCAGTTTGGCCGGGCGGCAAGCTCTAGGAAGGGTCTTGGTGGTTCTAAACTTCTTCCATTTAAGAATGATGGAGGCTACGGTGTTCTTGGGGACCTTCAATGCTGCAGAAATGTTTTGGTACCCTTCCCCTGATCTGTGCCTCGACACAACCCTGTCTCGGAGCTCTACGGATTCCTTCGACCTCATGGCACTCTCAACTGTGGGACCTTATATAGACAGGTGTGTGCCTTTCCAAATAATGTCCAATGAATTTACCACTGGTGGACTCCAATCAAGTTGTAGAAACATCTTAAGGATGATCAATGGAAACATGATTAAAGGGTCACATTTCTAAAAACCTGTTTTCAATTCGTCATCATGGGATATTCTGTGTAGATTGATAGGGAAACAATTTGTATTTAATCAATTTTAGAGTAAGGCTGTAACGTAACAGAATGTGGAAAAAATCAAGGGGTCTGAATAGTTTCTGAATGCACTGTATGTCACTAGGGAGTAGGGGCATCCTAAAATATACATCATACTAATGAGAGTTTGTAGGGAGATTGATACTGAACAGTGTGTGTCACAGTGGAAGGTAGGACATTTACTAGGCCACGGTGACATTGCTACTTTTATCAGGTGACAAAGTTACAGAAGAAAATGGACAAAGGAAGTGACAAGCTTGACATTTTCTGATTGGAGTGCAGTAGATGACATTTCTGGGGGAATATATATAGTGAATTATGTCACATTTTGGCATACAGAGGGAGCTATTATGTCACCCTTTAGAGCAGGGGTACTCAAAAACTATTTGAGAAGTTCCGGTCACACAAATGTCCTAGGTTGCAAATGTCCAAATGGATATTGTAATTTATCAACGTAGTAACAAGCCTCCACCTCACAAACCATGTGATCCCAAACAGTTCAAACAGTTCACACCCTTCTGTTGGCGAGAATATTTAGCAAATTTCCTGCAATTCTACACATTTTGCAATGTCTTATGTGTGTTCCTATGATACCAGGGTTGAAGCCCGACTGAGTTCCAAAATAATAAAATCAGGACCTGCGGTCCATATTGACTCAGTTCTCGGTCCAGATCCGGTTGACCTGTTGACTATGGGGGCTTTAGAGTATAACGATTTGTGAGCTTAAAGATTATTTGTGAAGCATCTATATATTTTGGAAATACTTTATACAGCCTTTATAAGTTGTAGTTTGCTCTACTTACATTCGCCCTGATAAATGGGTTGATTTGTTGATCTCACCCTGACGAGGATGAAGAACAGGAAGAGAGGCCACAATAACTCCACCAATAGACGCACCTGCATTGAAGATGAATTGAATTATATTGAATATCATATTATATCACATCACAAGTATATTACCTCATGAATCCTATTACAGTCTCTGTGTTTGTGTCATTGATAATGCCTGTGTTATTGCCCTAAAAGGAAGGTGTTAACTCTGACACTTTGCTGAAGAGGAGTTGCAATAAAATACCCTGTATATTAAAATTGGCATGCCAAATGCATAGACTACAACAAATTACATATAACCTGCTGAGGCTGCTGAGGGGAGAACCATGCATTTGATACTATTCCACTGATTCCGCTCCAGTCATTACCACAAGCCTGTCCTCCCAAATTAAGGTGCCACCATCCTCCTGTGGTTATGACACTTACTGTCCACGATATTTAAAGATGATTCAAGTGCATTTGGAACAAAAAGTATAGCCATCCATCTATGATTACGAAACATGCATCTCTGAAATAATAGAACTCAAAGTACAGTGACAAATCACAGAGTCGACAGAGGTTTCAGTAAAGTGCAGCAGCTCTGCAAAAATCACCTGTTTCAGTAAATTGCAGCACCTCTGCAAAATCACCTGTTATGTACGAATGTGCTTTTTGAAATCATTAGGTACGGTTCAGTGAAGGTAATGAGGGTTCACTGGAGCGTGTGTGTATGTGTGTGCATGCGTATCGGCGCCTGTGTGTGTGTATGTGTGTGTGTATGTGTGTGCATGCGTATCGGCGCCTGTGTGTGTGTATGTGTGTGCATGCGTATCGGCGCCTGTGTGTGTGTATGTGTGTGTGTGTGTGTGTGTGTGTGTGTGTGTGTGTGTCAAAGCATAATCATTGCAGTGGGGTCGGCTTCTACATCACTATAGCTTTGAGCTTTTGCCGATGAGGAGACTGCAAGCTCCACTGCCTCCTCTACTTCTTCGCCCAGCCAAAGCTTACTCAGATTGTCTTCTCATACACAGGCTGCTTCCCAAAATGTGCCATTTAAAGGCACCATATTCCCTATTTAGGGCTTCCCAATAAGGCTCTGGGCAATAGTAGTGCACTATTTAGGGAATTGAGTATCATTTGGGACACAGGCACAGTCTATCCTGCTATAAATGGAATTTAAACCTGAGATTCCCTTCTCTTCGTTAATGTGTCCAGTTCACCGCCTGCATCATCAAAGATATCAGCCTTTTATTCCAAATAACCGGAATGAAAAGGGGAATGAAAAGGGGAATGTTTTTCTATTACTCTATCTCTTCTTTTTGCCCTTTGTAGAGAGGGCTAGTCAGAATGTGTGACTTTTTAATTAGAAGTTCAACTTGCCCTATGTATGCTATCTCATTCTAATGTCTTTTGACTAGCCACCAATTCTCCAAGCTAGCTAATGTTGAACCAACTCCTATATGCAGCCTGGCTATACGTCTACCATGGCAACCTGAGTAGCTAAGCGACAAGGTAGGAGGGCAATTCAGAACAACAGTCAAAGTGCTCTCACAGCGTGAGCTGTCTGCAGGTTTCGCAAGGAGCCAACTAGGGAGAAAGATATTACAACTCTACATCCGGCCTCAACTTTTCACCTCCCTTCCTCATCTAGGCTTTTATGTGTCCCTCAGCGCTTTCCCTCTCTCTCCCTCCACCAACCTCTTCTGTCGGCGTGTTCATCCCCCCCATCCTCTCCAGTGGAATGACGTAACTGCTTAGAGGAATCAGAGAGCAAGACTCGATTGTGGTGCGGCTCTCGCTGGAGTCCATGGCCTTAAATATCACCAATGCTGTCCTACTGACTGGATGTCTGTTGTTGTCAATCCTCTCAAAAGTGAATGACTTATGGTGTATCTATGGCATGTGGCATGTCATTACTTTCTCTTGTAGCTAAAAGATCCATACATACAAACTCTTTTAGGTTTCTGAATTCAGCCCAACGGTGTTGTTAGACGTACTCGGCCAATAAGCTAGTTGTATTTAGGTGTTATATTTGTTGTTACTGAGTGTTGTAGCTTCTCCAATGGTGTGGCATAGACTTACAGTCCATAGATCCAATGAGAACTTAAATGAACCACACGGTTGATACACAATTACTCAGCAGTTTTTTGTATTTTGCTCCACAATGTAATACTGTATGTATCCAAAAGTCAATGCTGAATATCAATATGAAACCACAATTTATTGAGGGATGTCTTAGGTCATTTCAGATCTTTTTCATTTTCCTCAGCTTTACATGTGTCAGGGAAATTGTGGTACCACTGAGAATGTGAATTATCATAAAGTATTCCGGAGTATCACATTTTCTTGACACCTCAATGGAAGAGGAGGCAAAGCAACTGGAGGATTGGACGGCAGAGAACAACATGCTTCTTAATGGAAAGAAGTCTGTCAAACTAAGAATCTGCTTCTCCGAAAGTCCTCCCCAACCAGCTCCACTAATACTGTGTGGACAGGCTGTTCCAGTTGTAACAAGCACAAAATACCTTGGCTTCCACTTGGACAACCAACTCAGGCAGTGAAAAAGGCTTCAAGGTATCTCCATTTCCTGACTGTGATGGCAAGAAATGGCCTTCCCACTGATGACCTTATAGACATCTACTCTGATCCAACCATGCCTGGAGTATACCTGTGTGTTGATGGTGGGCTGCACAGAGGCAGCAAGCTGCACTGGAAAGGGTAAAGAAAAGGCCAAGCAAGATAATAACAAAAAACAGAGACATCCCACTGACCCTTCCACCACTACATACACAGAGAGAGCAAGTAGCAGTAAGATTGGTCAGTGGCTTGCACCAACCCGATCATCCTCTACATGATATCCTACCACAGAGAAGGGGAGATGGCGCTCGCAGAGTCGTACCGCAACCAGAGACAACTGTTCAGCATCAATGCAAAAACTAATTCGATCATAGCCACTGCAATCAGACTTTTTAATAACCAAATAGACTTTTAAACTGTAATTGGTTAGGGCCTTTTTAATTTAGTGCATTCTGCATAAGTAAGTGTGAATATGGTGTGTATATATAGTCTAGTGAGTGTGCAAGATAGAGTCAGTGCAGATAGTTCAGGTACCATTAATTGACTATTGTAGCAGTTTGGCTATTTAGTTTTATGGCTTGGGGGTAGAAACAGTTGCCATTAGACACAACATTTATTTTATTTTAGCAGACACTCTTATACAGAGCAAATTAGGGTTAAGTGCCTTGCTTAAGGGCACATCGGCAGATTTTTCACCTAGTCGACTTGGTGATTAATTTGAACCAGCAAACCTTTGGTTACTGGCCCAATGCTCTAACCTCTATAGGTTACCTGGTGCCTTATACTAGCTTCTTTGTGAACAGATAACCTCTCACTATGAAATTAAGTGAAGTACTGTACCATAAAGTCAGTTTCATGCCTGTTATAAAATCCCAAAATGCTTGGTGAGAGATTAATTTAATTGGTCATTAACCTCTAAAAAACCCTTTCTCCTTGTTAACTCCCATCCAGTTTCCGCTAGCCAGTATCCCATGTGTTTCTTTCCCCTGACATATAATCTTTGCACAATATCTACGTTGTCTTCGACGACATTCCACGGAACAAGGCGCACACAGAGCCATTCATGATTGCCATGACATAACTTCTTTGTCATCTTCTTAACACAATTAATAAGAGAATGCTTCAGTTACAAAACAAGATTTATCAAGCCTCAAATTACATGGTGGCAGTATTGATATAAAGTCAAAACTGTATTAAAAAGCTGACTTAATAAATATCCTCTGCTGGAATGAGGCCCACCCTACTGTGCTTTATCCATAGGGAACCTGGTATACTGGTGGATGTTTTGGTTAAGTCAAAACAACAATGTGATTGAGATTGACTGAAAAGAATAAGGGCCTTACCGTA
The DNA here is from genome assembly GCA_023634145.1 of Thymallus thymallus. NCBI lineage: Eukaryota > Metazoa > Chordata > Actinopteri > Salmoniformes > Salmonidae > Thymallus > Thymallus thymallus. Next base: position 13,468,879 of record CM042422.1, read on the forward strand.
TCTATAGCAAACAATGAAACTGCCCTGTTTCTATGAAAACAAGCTCTGGTCATGGCAACATCTCTCGTGGGTCAGAAAATTACATACACTCAATTAGTATTTGGTAGCATTGTCTTTAAATTGTTTAACTCGGGTCAAACATTTCGGGAAGCCTTCCATAAGCTTCCCAGAATAAGTTGGGTGAATTTTGGACCATTCCTCCTGACAGAACTGATGTAACTGAGTCAGGTTTGTAGGCCTCCTTGCTCGCACACGCTTTTTCAGTTCTGTCCACACATTTTCTGTAGGATTGAGGTCAGGGCTTTGTGATGGCCACTCCAATACCTTGACTTTGTTGTCCTTAAGCCATTTTGCCACAACTTTGGAAGAATGCTTGGGGTCATTGTCCATTTGGAAGACCCATTTGCGACCATGCTTTAACTTCCTAGCTGATGTTTAGAGATGTTGCTTCAATATATCCACATAATTTTCCTTCCTCATGATGCCATCTATTTTGTGAAGTGCACCAGTCCCTCCTGCAGCAAAGCACCCCCACAACATGATGCTGCCACTCCCATGCTTCACAGTTGGGATGGTGTTCTTCGGCTTGCAAGCCTCCCCCTTTTTCCTACAAACATAACGATGGTCATTATGGCCAAACAGTTCTATTTTTGTTTCATCAGACCAGAGGACATTTCTCCAAAAAGTACAGTCTTTGTCCCCATGTGTAGTTTCAAACCATAGTCTGGCTTTTTTATGGTGGTTTTGGAGCAGTTGCTTCTTCCTTACTGAGCGGCCTTTCAGGTTATGTCGATATAGGACTTGTTTTACTGTGGATATAGATATTTTTGTATCCATTTCCTCCAGCATCTTCACAAGGTCCTTTGCTGTTGTTCTGGGATTGATTTGCACTTTTCGCACCAAAGTACGTTAATCTCTAGGACACAGAACGCGTCTCCTTTCTGAGCGGTATGATGGCTGCATGGTCCAATGGTGTTTATACTTGCGTACTATTGTTTGTACAGATGAACGTGGTACCTTCAGGCGTTTGGAATTTGCCCCCAAGGATGAACCAGACTTGTGGAGGTCTGCAATTATTTTTCTGAGGTCTTGGCTGATTACTTTTGATTTTCCCATGATGTCAAGCAAAGACGCAACACTGAGTTTGAAGGTAGGCTTTGAAATACATCCACAGGTACTCTTTCCATTCGGTGGATCCTGGCTCATAGTGATGTCTGCTTTTGAGTATCTGACATTCCTTTTGACCATGATCTACTGTATATGACATTTGTATGCTGGTGATGGAAAGCTAAATGTTAATTGTTTTTGCTGCTATTAAGCCCAAAACTGGAAATGTTTTCTTTAGTGGGAACAGTAAATTATAACCTTCCAAGAAAGTTAAAAGCCAGGAATTGTTACCTGAGTACAGATACATCAATACCGTATCCATTACCCACACTCCACTGTTCATGTAGGTCCTGACTACAGTAAGATCTCTAGGCATCTTTATGGTGTCTGGAGGATGCTGTCAGGGCTTGACAGTAGGGTTGTCTAGGCTAATCTATGTTTTTGTTGGTCCCCAATTTGAGGAAGCTGCCCTGCGTTGTTTCTAATTGGGGATCCTATTTAAGTTGTTGAGTTTCTCACCTGCGTGTGGGTTATTGTTAGTGCACGATGCACATCAGTTCATGATTGCGGTCTCTCCTTGTTAGTTGTTTTCGTGTAGAACAAATAAAGGAATGTCTGGCTACTTCAGCTCTGCGCCTCGGGTCTTGCCTAAGCAACGTGACAGAATAACCAACCACCACAGGACCAAGAAGAGCTGGACGATGGAGGAACTCCTTGGGGGTAAGGAGCTAGTCCCAGAGGAGGAGTACCTCCGTTGTCTAGCTCTGGATCCAGAGAAGGATCCAGGGCAGTGGCGACCAAGGGGCAGGCCCAGCGAACAGCCCAGAAGACCCCCCATACAGTATGGGCCCTGTCGGAGGGGTGGGAAGGAGAGCCCCTGCCGCTACACTCGTGGAGGTTCGTGGAAGAGCCCCTACAGCCATGGTAGCAGGAGTACAGAGTGGTGTCGGATGAGAACGATGAGGTGCTCCTGTCTCCCAACTCGTGGAGCTCTGGGATGAGCCCCTGCAGAGCTAGGATTGGCTGAGGAGGGACGGAGAGACACTGCGACCTCCGACAAGGGAAGATCGGCTACCCCAGAGAGGTTTTACGACCAGCCCCTGGTGGATGGCTTGGCTGGCGCTGAGACCGCCCAACCAGGGAGCGACAACCAGCCAGAGGGAGGACGAGGAGACGTTTGAGTGCCGCAGGAAGATTTGGGCAGAGCGGCTGTCGGCTCCCAGGCCGGAGCTCCCGGAGGCGGTCCCCAGCCCAGTACCTCCAGTGCCGGCTCCTCACACCAGGGTCCCGGTGTCGATCCCCAGCCCGGTACCTCCAGTGCCGGTTCCCAGCCCGGTACCTCCAGTGCCGGTCCCCAGCACTGCTCCGGGGGCGGAGCCTCCTGCTCCGGTGCCCGGTCCGGCTCAAGGGGCGGAGCCTCTCCCTGCTCCGGCGCCTTGTCCGGCCTCTGGGGCGGGGTCCCTGCAGGATCAGGTGGCCATGCCCCATTCAAAAAATGTAGAACTAAGAATCAGCCTGAGGTCTCCCAGCTGCCCCCACCCCTGCTTCTCCGTCACCCAAATCCAGATAGCTGATGTTCTGAATGAGCTGCAATATCTGGACCCCTACAAATCTGCTGGGCTAGACTGTCTGGACCCTTTCTTTCTAAATTTATCCACCGCAATTGTTGCAACCCCTATTACTAGCCTGTTCAACCTATCTTTCGTATAGTCTGAGATCCCTAGAGATTGGAAAGCTGCCACGGTCATCCCCCTGTTCAAAGGGGGAGACACTCTAGACCCAAACTGTTACAGACCTATATCCATCCTGCCCTGCCTTTCTAAAGTCTTCGAAAGCCAAGTTAACAAACAGATCACCGATCATTTCGAATCCACCATACCTTCTCCGCTATTACAAAATAGCCTCCAACACTCTATCACAGTGCCATCTGTTTTGTTACCAAAGCCCCATATACTACCCACCACTGCGACCTGTATGCTCTAGTTGGCTGGCCCTCACTACATATTCTTCGCCAAACCCAATGTCTCCAGGTCATCTATAAGTCTTTGCTAGGTAAATCCCTGCCTTATCTCAGCTCGCTGGTCACCATAGCAACACCCACCCGTAGCATGCACTTCAGCAGGAATATTTCACTGGTTACCACCAAAGCCAACACCTCCTTTGGCCTCTATTCCTTCCAGTTCTCTGCTGCCAATGACTGGAACGAATTGCAAAATATTTTAAGCTGGAGACTACCATCTCCCTCAATAACTTTAAGCATTAGCTGTCAGAGCAGCTTACCGATCACTGCACCTGTATACAGCCCATCTGTAAATAGCCCACCCAACTACCTCATCCCCATATTGTTATTTTTTCTCATTTGCAACCAGTACCTCTATTTGCACATCATCATCTGCACATCTATCACTCCAGTGTTAATGCTAAATTGTAATTATTTCACCACTATGGCCTATTTACTGCCTTACCTTCCTAATCTTACTACATTTGCACACACTGTACATAGATGTTCTATTGTGTTATTGACTGTAAGTTTGTTTATCCCATGTGTAACTCTGTGTTGTTGTTGTTGTTGTTGTTTTTGTCGCACTGCTTTGCTTTATCTTGGCCAAGTTGCAGTTGTAATTGAGAACTACCTGGTTAAATAAAGGTGAAATAAATCAGTAAATAAAAATGACTTGTCTGAGAAGGCTTGAATCATATTGATGCTATGTTTGCATGTAGTATGTTGTCTGAGAAGACTTGAAGCATATCGGTCACACAATTAACTCTGCGAATTACAATGGTTTGCTTTTCAACTACATTTGTTGGGTTTTCAAAAGCACACTTGTTTCATTGCTGGTTGGATCCTAGATAGATAGATAGATAGATAGATAGATAGATAGATAGATAGATAGATAGATAGATAGATAGATAGATAGATAGATAGATAGATAGATAGATAGATAGATAGATAGATAGATAGATAGATAGATAGATAGATAGATAGATAGATAGATAGATAGATAGATAGATAGATAGATAGATAGATAGATAGATAGATAGATAGATAGATAGATAGATAGATAGATAGATAGATAGATAGATAGATAGATACTTTATTGCTCCCCCGGGGGGGAAATTTCATTGTCAAGCAGCTACAACAAAAACACAGGGCAGGTGCAAAATGCCACAACGAAAGTACACAAAAGACAGATACACGGTACATGATACATAGAGCGGCAGTATGAAAAAGTATAGAAATACAAGATATATCAAGATATATCCTGAGAGTCAAATAACTAGGACGAACCTTCAGTCACTGGCAGTGTTCCTTCAGTTACCTCAACATAAGCTGGGTTTTGTCAGAATGTGCTTGGTACATTGCAGGTTAGATCTGACCTGTGACCTTTTTCCATTATTGTCACCACTGCTGCTTCAGTCTGTATCATCATGTAAACTTGAGTATATTAATGTGTCACAGAGATCGTCAAATCACATTTGTGTCATAACTGGGAAAAACCAAATCATCATCAGAAGACTGTAGTAAGTCTTGAGAAGAGGACCGACCGGAGTCTAATTTATGGAGGTAGACGGAGATGGGTTCGAAGTCTGACGTCTGTCCTGAGTCTGATGTTTAGAAGTACACGATAGGAGACTGAGGTCTGTCAGTAGCCTGAGGTATGTCAGGATACTGAGGTCTGTCAGGACCCTGAGGTCTGTCAGGAGCCTGAGGTCTGTCAGGAGACAGAGGTCTGTCAGGAGACAGAGGTCTGTCAGGAGACAGAGGTCTGTCAGGAGACAGAGGTCTGTCAGGAGACAGAGGTCTGTCAGGAGACAGAGGTCTGTCAGGAGACAGAGGTCTGTCAGGAGCCTGAGGTCTGTCAGGAGCCTGAGGTCTGTCAGGAGCCTGAGGTCTGTCAGGAGCCTGAGGTCTTTCAGGAGTCTGAGGTCTGTCAGGAGCCTGAGGTCTGTCAGGAGCCTGAGGTCTGTTTTATTTTTATTTCACCTTTATTTAACCAGGTAGGTCAGTTGAGAACAAGTTCTCATTTGCAACTGTGACCTGTCAGGAGCCTGAGGTCTGTCAGGAGCCTTTGGTTTGTCAGGAGCCTGAGGTCTGTCAGGAGCCTGAGGTCTGTCAGGAGTCTGAGGTCTGTCAGGAGCCTGAGGTCTGCCAGGAGCCTGAGGTCTGTCAGGAGCCTGAGGTCTGCCAGGAGCCTGAGGTGTGTCAGTTAAGTCCCTCTGGTCAGAATACTTACTATCTGTCCGTGCCGAGGTCAGTTATGTGTAACTGTTTATGAGTTTATGGTCATGTTTCTGAGTTTTGCAGGGTCCTATAGGCCAGTCACCCTGCTGTCTACCAAACAAAGGAATGTTTCGGTGCTAGGCGACCTAGTGGTTGAAGAACAGCGGGGCTATGGGAAGGGGGTCGGGCAGACGCAAGTTGAAAGAATAGGTTTTTTATTTTGTTCTCCCTCTTACGTCCAGGACGAAGTGTGTTCGATAACTGATGATTGTGCAATTTTATGGATTTTTTTTAGCGTAGGCTACGACCCTACAGTAGCCTGCTAAGAGTTTAGGAATAAACCTTTTGATTCGAGAGCTGAATCCTGATCTATTGAGCTAATTTCATTGGTGTCAGAAGTAAAAGCTAAAATGTTGCTTGGTGGCTAGCTACATAGATGGTGGCAAGCTACATAGAGTTGCCTAGACTGAGAGTGAAGGAGGAGGCAAAGGATGATCACGGCGACAGGGGTGTTTGTGGATGGACATCAGAGGATCTGGCTGAGGAGTTCGCAAGGGAATCGGGGGACATGTCCCTCTTGAGAGAGGCCGCTAGACGGATGACGGTTGAAGCGGGCATGGGTGCCTCTTCATCTGCTAATTGCACAGATTCTGGTGGGTGGACCGAAGGTGTGACGTCAACGCTGCATGACGGGAAGGCTAGGGCTCAGAATACAAACAAACATGGCAGAGCCCAGTCCCTGGTTGCATCCCTAGCTGTTACGACCCTGAAGTACTCTGGTAAGGCTGGGAAGCGTTTATTGCCCAGTTTAAACAGTTAGCTCATTCGGGGAGGTGGTCGGATAACGATAAGGTACTTCTGCTAGCTTTGTGCCTCATGTACGATGCTCTGTCCTGTCCATTGATTAGCCTAGAGGACAGACGTGATTATGGGGCTTTAGTTGGAGCACTGAAGAGGAGATTTGGACATTGTTTACAACCAGAGCTGCTGCACTCTGAACTGAGTAATAGAAGCAGGCAGCCAAGGGAGCTACTACGGGTGCTAGCTAATGACTTTGAGAGCCTTACTCAGCGAGCATATGCTCACATGCCCCCCTCCGTGCAGAGCGATCTGGCATGCGGCCAGTTCATACAGGCACTCTCTCCTACGGAGCTGGCACCCATGAAAGGGAAGGGGATAATGACTCTTACAGTAGGGGGCAGGACTATGAGTCATCCTGTGTGGGTGCGACTGTGCAGGACTCGGGTTGGACTTGTATACTAGGGTTGGACTTTCTTAGGAGCACAGGCTGCCAGCTAGACCTAGACGGGGGCACACTGAGCGTCCACAGACCTACAGCCAGTGTTACAGTGGGGGGAGGAGCAGGTCACAGACCTTCAGCCAGTGTTATAGTGGATGGAGGAACAGGACACAGACCTACAGCTGGTGTTACAGTGGGGGAGGAGAAGGACACAGACCTACAGCCAGTGTTACAATGGATGGAGGGGCAGGACACAGACCTACAGCCAGTGTTACAGTGGGGGGAGGAGCAGGACACTGACCTACAGCCAGTGTTACAGTGGATGGAGGAGCAGGTACACAGACCTATAGCCAGTGCTACAGTTGATGGAGGCGAAGCAGAGGTCACAGTTGGAAGAAGTGGAGGACTGTGGTGAAGTTTTAGGCTCTGCGGCCGGCTGATGGAGTGCTACAGTGAGCATGGAAGGAAAGAGCTACAGGAGAGGAGCGGTGGTGGCAGGTGGTTGTTCCCAAAGCATTGTGGGATGCTGTGCTCCAGTGCATGTATGGAGGAGTTGGGATGGACACTCTGTCGCCTCCGTCAGGGCTTCTACTGGGGTCAGCACAAGAGCGATGTGCAGGACTTTTGCCTCTGCTGTGACAGCTGCATAGCTAGAAAGGGTTTCTCAGGGTTGCTCCCACACTCAGCTCCAACAGTTTTCAATCTGGGCTCCCACGGAGATGGATGTAGTTAAGCCTTTCCCCACCACAGACAGTGGAAACAGTTAGGTGCTCACGGCCATGGACTATTTCCCAAAATGGCCTGAGGCCTATGCTCTGCCTGACCCGGTAGCAGAGACCATCGTCGACTCCCTCACAGCGGGCATGTTCAGCAGGTTTGGCGCTGCAGAGTCCATTCAGAGCGACCACAACAATCCCTCCCTCTGTCAATGGCATTCCTCGCACACCCAGTCCCAGCAAACAGAGCTCCAGACGGCCCACTCCCCCTATACCCCCTCTCTCACTGAGTGGTAGCCCAGAGCCACAGTCTGTGTCCCCTATCTCCCCCCCACCGGAGTGAATAAAATGGCCTCTAACACATTGAAACCATTTATTTGATACCATTCCACCTAATCCGCTCCAGCCATTACCACAAGCCAGTCCTCCCCAATTAAGGTGCCACCAACCTCCTGTGGAGAGGACTCTCTACCCCATCACGCCCGTGCACACAAAGGAGACATCTCGACGCTTCCGGGACTTTTTTTTCACCACGCTCCATGTATTTAATGTATTCCATTTCAAATTTGGCTCCCAATGTGGCTAGTTCCGGGGGTATTCTGACGCATCTGACAGAGTTAGCCAAACTTTTAGAATTGTTAATATTGTTCTATTTCCCGATGTTCAGTTACGAAGTATTGTTTAAATATTTCACATGAAACGTTAATGGGGAGCTAACATGGCTGCCATAGAATGTTGAAGTGTCATGTAAATCCATCATAACGCAGAAACCGCAATTGCCCAACTTTCTAAATACATGGCTCTGGTTGGTGCTATCTGGGATTCTTGGGACGTCCCTAACCTAAAACCTAATCCTAACCTTAACTCCTACCCTTACCCTAACCATAACCCTTACATTAATAATTTTACATTTAATATTCAATGGTATTAGGGACATCGCAGGGATCCCGGATAGCATGGACAATAATGGGTCTCTCTCTTTATTCAGTGTAGTCTGTTCCCTTATGGCTAGTTTGTGATATCACAGACTATTATATGGCCCATACATCATTAGCTGCTACATTAGGCTTGTGTGAGAGAGAGGGGTGTGTGTGTAATGAGAGCGAGGTGAGGAGCTAACGACTAGGGTCGGGGGAATTGGCCGGGGATAATGCAAGTTGAACCTTTAACCTGAACTCGACACAGAGTCCTGACATTCATTACACACTTCAGAAGCCTTTTTAAACCTCAAATACACAACAAGTTTTACATTTTCTCCTGCAACAAGGTGATAAAATTAAGATCCTACATCTGTACAGATGTTGAATCTTAATTTGAGCCAGTTTGTTACAGCAGGAAAATAATTCTGCAGCAACAGGAAATGTTAATTATTATGTGGATTTTAATCAATAGACATTTTTGTAGGGGTTGATACATTTTTCATAAGAGAATATCAAGTCTGAAATGTAAAAGTGGAAATCACAAAATGTAAGCCTTTTTAAACCTCAAATACACTGCAAATTTTACATTTCCTGAAAGTTCTCCTGCAACAGGGTGATCAAATTAAGATCATACATTTGTATGTAGTTTTGGATTAGATGAGAAGATGAGGATGGATCATCAATGTTACATAGTAGGTGAGAAATCTGCTGATCCTTGAGCGAGACACTTAGCCCTATTTGAGTGTCTGCTAAATTACTAAAATGTAACATTCCAGTCAAAGCTATGTAGTGAAATTGGAGTTCGTATCAAACTCGGGATGTTACACTCCCACCTTGGCTAAGATGATGAGTCAGCAGGAATTGTCAGAGACCAGAATAACGAGTGGGCGTTGTAAATGTCCTTGGACTCTCTGACCATAAAAGAAGAGCCCATTTTTGAATCTCATTGAAGGAGGTTCAAGGGGATCTCTTTTTTATCAAAAACCTGCCTTTATGCTCCCCTATAAAAGCATTTGCAAGGACAGAGACAATTGTATGGGTCATATTTCACATACCCCTATGTTATTGAATTTCATGTAATACTGTAGGTGTATGTTTTGATGGCTAAAGGTATAGTCTAGCTTTTAAACAAACATTTTACCACTTATTCCCCATGCCCCATCCATTCCCATCAGGCTGACTTTGTTAAAGTTTAAACACAGGCGGCAAGTGACATAACATTTGGAAGGGATGAATCTCTGCAAATTGAAGGTGACACTTCCAGCATGTGCGTGTCAGGGTAAAAATTGTTCTCCAGCGAGAGAATTAGGGCAGCAGCTCACATAGATATGAACCAGTTTTTAAGACAAATCCCTCTACTCTTCCCCTGACACAACACCTTAGATGTCCTTGTTCACTTATGGCCAACATAACACATATGAGGACATCGAGGTCCGGACGTCGGCAGTGTTTTCTAATTAGATGACAAATATATATATAATAAAAATATTGCTCCCAGCGTTGATCAAAGCTCAGAACACTGTATATGCTTGATCTGTTCTAATTGCGCCTGCGTCTTTGCCAAGTGGCGCAGTGGTCTAAGACACTGCATCTCAGTGCTAGAGGCGTCACTACAGACAACCTGGTTCGAATCCATACTGTATCACAACTGGCCGTGATTGGGAGTCCCATAGGGAGGCGCACAATTGGCCCAGCGTCGTCCGAGTTTGGCTGGTGTAGGCCGTCATTGTAAATAAGAATTTGTTCTTAACTGACTTGCCTAGTTAAATAAAGGTTAAACACTTTACATTTTTTTTATCAATCATGAACATTAGTTTGTTTGTTATGTTCGCCTGCGTCCCCCGGATTTTCCTCAGAGATTTTTCCTTTTTAGCTGCACATTCGCCACTCTCACAAACAGCTAACTCCGCCCTCTCGCGGCACAGTCCAAGGGTGACGTGAAACGAACTACACCAGCTTGCAGCCGGCATAATAGGTAACTAGTGTGTTGGCGAGATACAGGACAAAAAGTTTTTTTCAAACCGTCCCGCTACTACTAGTGCACAACTGGTAAATAGTTGTTTTTTTTGTAGATCAACTGAGATGAATGAACCTATACCAGCCAAGGTGATAATGGCTCAGGTCATTTTTTCTTGATTTTGCAGTTCTCCAAATAGCATTTTAAAGTTTTTTTAATTGTATAGAAATGCAGTAAAATCATTTTCCAGACCTCACTAAAAACTAAAACCCTAGTTACGGCCCTGTGTCCAGGTAGCACAAGCGTACATTTGCATATCCTTACGATTTTAACAGATGTAGGTTGATTTTATTTTGAGGGTGTGTAGTTACCTTTTGTCTCTTCCGAAGAATGAAGTTCTTCCACAGGAGCAGACCAAGTTGTATCAGGAGACCCATTATGCCGTATCTAGGCAATATCCTGCCGACGAGTTGTTATGGCAACCCCCCACTTAATAGACCCTAAAGGGAATAAAAGCAGGGTTTTGGTTTTAATACAGAGAACAAGTGCATCATGCCGGGGGGAATGCCACTAATCACCCACTTCCCAAGGCCTTGGTCTCATGGCAAAGCACCTGGTTCAGGACTTATTGTGACAACCCAGAGATGGATATACTGAACAAAAATATAAACACAACATGCCACAATTTCAAAGATTTTACTGCCTTACAGTTTACATAAGGAAATCAGTCAATTTAAATAAATTCATTAAGCCCTAATCTATGGATTTCACTTGACTGGGAATACAGATATGCATCTGTTGGTCACAGATACCCCCAAAAAAATTTAGGGGCGTGGGTCAGAAAACCAATCAGCACCATTTGCCTCATGCAGCGTGACACATCTCCTTCGCCTACAGTTGATTAGGCTGTTGATTGTGGCCTGTGGAATGTTGTCCCACTCCTCTTCAAAGACAGTGTGAAGTTTCTGGATATTGGCAAGAATTTGAACACGCTGTCGTACACATTGATCCAGAACATCCCAAAGACACTCAATGGATGGCATGTCTGGTGAGTACGCAGGCCATGGAAGAACTGGGACATTTCAGCTGATGTGCAATTGCCATGCTGACTGCAGTAATGTCCACCAGAGCTGTTGCCAGAGAATTTATTGTTTATTCATCAACCATAAGCCACCTCCAACGTTGTTTTAGACGTGTTCTCCATGGTGGCATTGGAGTTATGGTATGGGGAGGCATAAGCTATGGACATCGAAGACAATTGCATTTTAATGATGGAAATTTGAATGCAGAGAGATACCTTGACGAGATCCTGAGGCCCATTGTCATGCTATTAATCTGCCATCATAACCTCATGTTTCAGCATGATAATAATTTGAGAGAAATAAGCCTTTGGTGTGTATGGAAAATTTCTGAACCATGGGACCAACACTATATGTGTTGCACTTATATTTTTGCAATAGGCCTATATCTAAAAATACATACAGCCAAATTATATATATACAGTATATATATTTATATAATTTGGCTGTATGTATTTTTAGATATAGGAGGATAGGCCTATTATAAATGTGTATTATTGTTCAAATTATGTATACCGGTATATGTATATATATATATATATATATATATATATATATATATATATATATATATACAGTACTAGTCAAATGTTTGGACACACCTACTCATTCAAGGATTTTTCTTTATGTTTTATATTTTCTACATTGTAGAATAATAATGAAGGCATCAAGACTATGAAATAACACATTTGGAATCATGTAGTAACCAAAAAAGGTTGACAGTTTTGCACACTCTTGGCATTCTCTCAACCAGCTTCACCTGGAATTATGCTTTTCCAACAGTCTTGGAGTTCCCACATAACCTAAGCACTTGTTGGCTGCTTTTCCTTCACTCTGCGGTCCAACTCATCCCAAACCATCTCAATTGGGTTGAGGTCAGATTATTGTGGAGGCCAGGTCATCTGTTGCACCACTCCATCACTCTCATTCTTGGTCAAATAGCCCTTACACAGCCTCGAGGTGTCATTGTCCTGTTGAAAAACAAATGATAGTCCCACTAAGCGAGAAAAAAGATGGGATGGGACCAGCCATGCTGGTTAAGTGTGCCTTGAATTCTAAATAAATCACAGACAGTGTCACCAGCAAAGCAACCCCACACCATCACACCTCCTCCTCCATGCTTCAAGGTGGGAACCACACATGCAGAGATCATCCGTTCACCTACTCTGCGTGAAGGCCTGATTCACTCAGTCTCCTCTGAGCAGTTGATGTTGAGATGTGTCTGTTACTTGGACTCTGTGAAGCATTTATTTGGGCTGGTAACTTATTCTCTGCAGCAGAGGTAACTCTGGGTCTTCCTTTCCTGTGGCGGTCCTCATGAGAGCCAGTTTCATCATAGCGCTTGATGTTTTTTGCGACTGCACTTGAATAAACTTTAAAAGCTCTTGACATTTTCTTTATTGACTGACCTTCATGTCTTAAAGTAATGATCTCTTTGCTTATTTGACCTCTTCTTGCCACAATAGGGACTTGGTCTTCTGTATACCACCCCTTCCTTGTCACAACACAACTGATTGGCTCAAACGCATTAAGAAGGAAAGAAATTCCACAAATTAACTCTGTACAAGGCACACCTGTTAATTTAAATGCATTCCAGGTGACTACCTCATGAAGGTGGTTGAGAGAATGCCAAGAGTGTGCAAAGCTGTCATCAAGGCAAAGGGTGGCTACTTTGAAGAATCTGTTTAACACTTTTTTGGTTACTACATGATTCCATATGTGTTATTTCATAGTTTTGATGTCTTCACTATTATTCTACAATGTAAAAATTAATGCAAATAAAGAAAAAGCCTTGAATGAGTAGGTAAGTCCAAACATTTAACTGGTACTGTATATATACTGTATATATGTATACTGTATAACGGTATACATAATTTTAATAGCAGGACACTGTAAAGTCCATTATCCCCTGAAGAGTATAAATTAGACTGTTTGAGAAGGTTTGACTCCTAAGCAACCTACCTACACATAGTCTTGAGTACAATACCAGCATACTCTATACATGTATTTACTTGACTTTACTCAACAAAGTTTGACAGGGACACTGTACATTATTCAACATTTTGTGTGCCGGTTTACTTTTTTACTCCTAAATATTCAGCTAAAACTGGTTCTAGACTTGAATATTTCAACTATCTATTTCTGCATAGCTAAGCAACATAAATCACAGTTTAATTCAATGCCAGATTTGTGCAATGGAAAAGGTCAATTGGGATAAGAAATAAATATGCATACACCCATTGTAGATCTTCATTGGCCTGACTTCTTGGAATGGAATTAATTGAATGAAATGTTAATTCTAAAACTAATTGTACTGTGTATTTACAAGTAATTGATGGCTAACAAGTCAACATAGATTTAAATAAAGTTTTGATATTTAGTTTTTATATAGTTTTGATATTTATATTTCAGATGATAATAAAAGGATTTACAAAACATTTTATTCGCTTGGGCACATTGATTAAACAGATAATAATCACAGTTTGATATATATACGATGGCATTTTACACCATGACCTTTAATAAAAACTCAATAATTGTACAACAGGCAGGCCGTTATTAGATTATGAATCCATCACTGACATACTTCAACCTTTACCTGCATTCTATTACGTTAAATTAGACATCACCACTGCTTTCCTTAAACAAATAATACATTTAACCTGCTGATTTACCATTATAATAACAAGTGCCTACTGTAATCAGCACACTTAGGTTTCAACTCAGTATTTCTTTGTTTGGTAGTACTACCAATACACTAGCTCTGGTCCAGAACGTGGGTGTGCACGTGAAAGGAAGTGAAGGAACGCACACTAAAGCCCTGGACCAGAGCTATACCTATACCATTTACGATAAATACTGTATTTGTTCATTTTATCACCCAAATGGACAATGTCATGGGCGTTATAGGTGGACGTTAAGCTAGGATAGCTACAGTGCCTTCAGAAAGTATTCACACCCCTTGACTTTTTCCAAATTTTGTTGTGTTACAACCTGAATTTAAAATTTTGATTTCTTGTCACTGGCCTGCACAAAATACCCCATAATGTCGAAGTGGAAGTGTTTGTAAAAATGTTGACAAATTCATTAAATAGGAAAAGCTGAAATGTCTTGAGTCCTTTGTTATGACAAGCCTAAATAAGTTCAGGAGTATACAACACATTACTGAGTATCACTTTCCATATTTTCAAGCATAGTGGTGGCTGCATCATGTTATGGGTATGCTTGTAATTGTTAAGGACTGGGGAGTTTTTCATGATAAAAAAAAAAACGGAATGGAGCTAAGCACAGGCAAAAACCTAGAGGAAAACCTGGTTTAGTCTGCTTTCCACAGACACTGGGAGATTCATTCACCTTTCAGCGGAGCAACAACCTCAAACAAAAGGCCAAATCTACACTGGAGTTGCTTACCAAGAAGTCAATGAATGGTCATTGAAAATCTATGGCAAGATCTGAAAATGGTTGTCTAGAATTGATCAACAACCAATTTTGAAAAGAATAATCAAATAAACTGTGTGAATCATGCCTTCATGGTTCAATTGCGGCAAAGAAACCAATACTAAAGGACACCTATAATAAGAAGAGACTTGCTTGGGCCAAGAAACACAAGCAATGGACATTAGACCGGTGGAAATGTGTCCTTTAGTCTGGAGTCCAAATTTGAGATTTTTGGTTCCAACCTCAACCAAATTTAGATGGTTTGGGATGAGTCGGACCGCAGTGAAGGAAAAGCAGCCAACAAGTGCTCAGCATATGGGAACTCCTTCAAGATTCCAGGTGAAGATGGTTGAGAGAATGCCAAGAATGTGCAAAGCTGTCACCAAGGCAAAGGGTGGCTATTTGAAGAATGTTTAAAAAAAAGATAATCTTACTACATGATTCCATGTTATGGAACTACATGTTATGTCATAGTTTTGATGTCTTCACTTTCATCCTACAATGTAAAAAATAATGCAAATATAGAAAAACCCTTGAATGAGTAATATTCCAAACTAACTTTTGACAGGGGGTGTACATATTTGCCAAAATGTTTGGAAGCCAAAGGTGAAAATAGAGGATGCAAGTTTTAGCCCGTGCTACTTTTAACGTTCCATTTCCTTCCCTTCCATTTTCACCCTGTATTACATTATTTACCGCTAACTTCGTAGATGTTTTATTTACTGTCATGAAAGCTGAGGTCACTGTACATCCAGGTGGCCAGAAAGACGCTCTAATGGTGCAAAAGAAAATTAGGTCCCCAGACTCTGTTTCCAGAAGTACAATTTCTATTAGCGTTAAGCTGCTGTAAAGGCTAAGTAACAGACAAAACATAGACAAAACCAAACCTGTAAACTCCAAGTGGACTAAATGCACTTTTTGGTCTCATGTAGAACTATTTTGGGTTCCATGTGGAAAGTGTTTTACATGGGACCCAAAATGATTGTACCTGGACCCAAAAGGTTTCTAACTAGAACCAAAAAGGGTTCTTTAACGGGTTCTCCTATGGGGACAGCTGAAGAACCATTTTAGGTTCTAGATAGCACCTTTTCTTCTAAGGGTGCATGTACAGCTACTATGATTCCAATATAGGAATAGGGGGTCATCAATGGAAGTGGCTTAATGAAGTGAATACATCTTTTGAAATATTGCCATAACGTTTTTTTTTTTTTCATACCCAAAGAAAAATGTAAAGATACATGAAACAAAACAAAAAGTAGTATATTGCAGATATACATGTAGTCACTCTCTGTATGACCCTCGAAGCAGCTGGCTCCAAAAATAATTCCCATTCTTTCCATGTCTTTGAGGTGAGTTGACATTAAGGAGCAGACAAATGGCACCAGGATGAACCAGCCTGTCTCCTTCTTTATATAGCATCCCCCTTGTATATGCATGAACACTTGTCTCCCTCAAGCGCTTGTATAATTGAGTAAGTTCCACATTTGCTTGCATAGCTTTCATGCCCCGTCCTTTGAAACAAGCATTGCACATAGGAAAGGACAGCTCTGTGTTGGAAGACACGTCAACCACGAAGGGTAAATAACACTCTCCCAGCACATGGCCAATACATTGAGAAGCGGGAATGCTGCTGGAATACGCTATACAGAGGCCTGCTTAGTAGGGAAATATTCAGTCAACAGGAAATGAGAAGTGATGATGGAGATTTGCATCTAAGTCGGAGACAAACACAACACAAGCCCTTGTGAGTTCATAGTCATACAGTACAGTCTCCCTGGTTTTCCATAATTGTTTTCCCTCTCAGTGACAGAGGAAACACTACTGAATAATTTAAATATGTTACTGTGCCAATTTTTACACTCAAGACGTCTCAATGGTGTCATTAGTTCCAAAGAGGATCCGAGAACAGAGCACAGTCGAGGCAGGGGAAAGAGAAAAAGAAACGGAGCGAAAAAAGAGTAGAGGAGACGAAATAAATAAAATAAAAGCGTGTAGTATGAGATAAAAGTGCTGGTGCAAGCCTGGTATTTGGGGACTTGCTACATCAGGGTGCGTTATTTCAACCCCTGCAATGACAGAACGTGTGAACAGATAATTTTGTCATCCAAACGGAGTAAGGCAGAGAATGTTCCTAACATCCGTTAACAAAATCCCCTTCCAAAGAGAAAATGTTCTTTCTGCACCCCTCCCTCTATTTGTCTCTCCTCTCCCTCGTCGTCCTTCATCTCTCTCTCTTTATCCCCAGTCTCTTTACATGTGGGAATCTGAAAAGTCTCTGAGGCTGGTTCAAGGGGATGGCTTATGTGACAGCTAATTAGTACCTAAGGGGAAAGGTGAATTGCTGGGTCACGCAAATAAACAGTCCACTTTTACCAAGAAATCATTCTCGGGTGGACATGTCAGTATCCTTGACCAAAACTTTCTTCTCTGAATATTGTTGTATTTCAGTTGACATAGTTGGGGTCTTCATTCATTAAGTTTTAATAATAAGGGAAAATATAGCTCACATTCAAAGACGAATTAACCATGGGCTAAGGTATTTACCGTCATTTTCTTCTCGGTGGCAGATAAAGTACTGCATTATGAATTATCATTTTTAGAAATGGGATCTCCTACTGAATACATTTATACATTTTGCCTCATTTATAATGAATAATATAAACTGAGTATACAAGACATTAAGAACACCTTCCTAATATTGAGTTGCACCCCCCTTTGCCGTCAGAACAGCCTCAATTCGTCGGGACATGGACTCTACAAGGTGTCGAAAGCGTTCCACAGGGATGCTGGCCAATGTTCACTCCAATACTTCACACAGATGTGTCAAGTTGGCTGGATGTCCTTTAGGTGGTGGACCATTCTTGAGCTTAAAAAACCCAGCAGGGCTGCACTTCTTGACACACTGCAACCGGTGCGCCTAGCACCTACTGCCATTCCCTGTTCTAACGCACTTAAATATATTCACACTCTGAACGGCATACATACACAATCCATTTATCAAGTCTTGAAAATCCTTCTTTAACCTGTCTCCTCCCCTTCATCTACACTGATTGAAGTGACATCAATTATTGATTGACATCAATAAGGGATTATAGGAGTGCAGAAGTTGATGGTGATGAGCGGAGATGCAGTAATATGGCAGACAAGAAAAAAAGGAAGAAAGTGGAACATATTATAAATAAATATGCAGTGGGGGATTGCAAAAGCCTTCTGGAAAATCTGGTGAAGGTGAAGATGGTGGACAAGAAAAAAATAGGAATATGTTTTGAGTAAGTATAGAATGGAGAGGCGCAGCGGTCTAAGGCTGCACCGTAGTGCTTGAGGCGTCACTACAGACCGGGAGACCCATGAGGCGTCGCACAATTGGCCCAGCGGCGTCCGGCCGGGATTTACTTGTCATGTCGCGCTCTAGCGACTCCTTGTGGTGGGCCTGCAAGCTGACTACGGTCGCCGGCTGGACGGTGTTCCTCCGACACATTAGTGCGGCTGGCTTCCGGGTTAAGCGAGCAGTGTGTCAAGAAGCAGTGCGGCTTGGCAGGCACATGGCCTCTCCCGAGTCCGCAGGGGAGTTGCAGCAATAGGACAAGACTGTAACTTCCAATTGGGGAGGGAAAGGGGTAAAAGAATATTGAATGGAGGATCCCACAGAACTTTTGGAAGACATTGAGGAGGAAATTGAACCTGTCGAGAGTGAGGATGAAGTACCTTCGATGATGACCGCCGAGTTCGGGCCTCGTCCCAAGGATTATAAGGATGATTCTGGCCCAGTAGGAGTGAGATTTGTATAGAGAATGGATCCTTGCATTTTGGCTGATCCAGATGTGGTGTCAGGTTGGGTGGAGAAGAGGTTAGGGAATGTTGAGTTGGTGAAGGTAACTCGGTATGGACTCGTGATTACTTTTTGTGTTTCCTCCACCCAGAGGGAGCGTGCGCTCCGGATTATGCTATTAAGGACAAGAATTGTGACTTGCTTTGCTCTTCGGAGTAGGGTGCCGGAAAGGAGTAAGGAAAGGAGTAATAACAGGGGTGGCATTAAGTGTTGAGGAGGAGCAGTAGAAATGGAAAACCCCCGGTGTCTGTGACGCCCGCCATTTGGTGAGACGTAGATCCGGTGGAGAGCTTGGGGAAATGAATAAGACATTGTCTGTCATGCTGAGTTTTGATGTAGAGTATTTGCCAGATAAGGTCAGGGTAGCTTTTTTTCTGAAAATACTACAGTATCAAGTTGGGCATGTTGCAGCAGTGTGTAGGAGGGAGATGCCTAGATGTGAGAAGAGTGCAGGAGGGCATGAGACGATGGAATGTGTAGTATCGGTGGAGAAAGTTATACAGCGGGTGAAATAAGGATAGAACACGTCACCATTTTTCTCAGAAAATATATTTCCAAAGGTGCTATTGACATGAAATTTTCACTAGATGTTGGTAACAACCCAAGTAATCCATACATACAAAGAAACGAAAACAAATAAGTTCAGAAATTAAGTTATGTGTAATAATGTGAAATGACACAGGGAAAAAGTATTGAACACATGAAGAAAGGGAGGTGCAAAAAGGCATGGAAAGCCAAGACAACAGCTGAAAACTATCAGTAATTAAAAAGCAATCCAGCCCCCTGTCAGCTGGTTCAGTCCCAACTGATGGCCTACAAAAAGGTCTCATTGCCAAGGTGTCACACAAGACACATCTCATGATGGGTAAAAGCAAAGAGCTGTCTCAAGACCTTCATAACCTAATTGTTGCAAAACATAATGATGACATTGGTTATAGGTGCATTTCTAAGCTTCTGAATGTTCCAGTGAGCACTGTTGGGGCCATAATACGGAAGTGGAAAGACAATAATTTCACCATAAATTTTCCTCGACCAGGTGCTCCTCGCAAGATTTCTGACAGAGGAGTGAAAAGAATAATCAGAAGAGTTGTCCAAGAGCCAAGGACCACTTGTGGAGAGCTTCAAAAAGACCTGCAATTAGCAGGTACTGTTGTCTCAAAGAAAACAGTAAGTAATGCACTCCACCACCATGGGCTGTATGCACGCTCACCACGCAAGACTCCATTGCTGAAAAAAAAGCATGTTGAAGCTCGTTTAAAGTTTGCTGCACAACATTTGGAAAAGCCAGTGAAATACTGGGAGAATATAGTGTGGTCAGATGAGAGCAAAATTTAACTGTTTAGATACACACCATGTTTGGAGGAGAAATGGCACTGCACATCACTCTAAAAACACCATACCAACAGTGAAGTTTGGAGGTGGGAACATCATGGTGTGGGGCTGCTTTTCAGCAAATGGTACTGGCAAACTTCACATAATTGAAGGAAGGATGAATGGGCAAATTTACCGAGACATTCTTGACAAAAATCTGCTGCCATCTACCAGGAGGATGAAGATGAAACGAGGGTGGACATTTCAGCAAGACAATGATCCCAAACACACAGCCAAGGAAACTCTCAATTGGTTTCAAAGAAAGAAAATAAAGCTGCTAGAATGGCCCAGCCAATCACCTGACTTAAATCCCATTGAAAATCTATGGAAAGAACTGAAGATCAAGATTCATAGAAGAGGCCCACGGAACCTTCAAGATTTGAAGACTGTTTGTGTGGAAGAATGGGCCAAAATCACACCAGAGCAATGCATGCGACTAGTTTCTCCATACAGGAGGCGTCTTGAAGCTGTCATTACCAACAAAGGCTTTTGTACAAAGTATTAAATAAATATCAGTAAGTGTGTTCAATACTTTTTCCCTGTGTCATTTCACATTATGACACATAACTTAATTTCTGAACATATTTGTTTTGGTTTCTTTGTATGTATGGATTATTTGGGTTGTTACCAACATCTGGTGAAAATTTCATGTCAATAGCACCTTTGGAAATATATTTACTGAGAAAAATGGTGACGTGTTCAATACTTATTTCACCTGCTGTATGTGTTAACTGTGGGGATGCCCATGGGGCTGGAGATCGGAGGTGTCCGGTGAGAAAAAAGGCAGGTTGAGGTTGCCAGAATAACAGTACAGGACGTGAACTTGCAACCTTATACACAATAAAACATCATATTCCAGAGGCACTGTTAACACCACTAATCCAAAACAGCCAAGGCATTTGGGCCCAGTGCAATAGTAACTTAGGTCTCAGTAAAGCACTAGCAATGTTAACTTAGCTACCGACTACATCACGTGTGCCTATGGCTCTATTTAGTAATTTTTCTTTATTCCCTCATTAGTGCTTTATTTTGAATGTATTAACCTAGAAGTGCTTTAAATATTTCTCTGTGTTTTGGTGTTTGTCTCATTGTGGGAATGAGTGTTAATCAGGGATGTGAGCCACGCCCCCCACACCTGACGAGCATTGGGGCTAACAAGCTGACCCTGCACAAAGGCAGCTCTTAGACATTGTTCAGGAGGTTCAAGCCATCAACGGGAGACGACAGGTGCCACAGGCTGTGCTCAGCCACACACGCACACTCACATGCACACGAATGCACCACTACTGCCGCGTCTGGGTAGAGGGGAACAGATGAGAGTGACCCTGACCGGAAAGAGCCGAACGGAACGACCCTGTTTGGGATGAAAGGTGTACCAATGGTTTCCAGTATAATGACGTTACTGATTAAGGTTTCTCCACCCTCTCCAGACGTGGCCTGCTACGACGAGATTGCAGATTACGACTACCGCAACGTAACCCCATGATGCCAACACTGAAGCGCCGAACACTCCGTGCTAAACAACTACTGTGCTAAACGACTCTAGCGTGTATGTAGTGTGAGCGTGCCTGGGCCTGCCCTTGTGTTTTCGTTCTGTGTTGCTTTTATCCTGTAAACCCCATTTTAATACTGAGAAAATGAAGGTATTAAAGGACTGTAGAGACTGCCTCCTCCCTGTTGTATTGGTATTAAAATAACTGGTTTTTTTTTACATTTGACTACATAATCAAAACCTAAAAGCTGACCTAAACCTGCACTGTCACAGATCGTTTGGTAACTAAAGCTTTCCAAAACCAGAACAGATTATACCACCAACTGTGCATTGTGGGAGGGCCAAGGGCCTTCTGCTCTTTTCCTGACACTACATCCTTCAAGAATAATTCTTAAACACCCAAAACTAATTCCCCAGAACATCTGTGCTTTAATAAAACGTGGCCATGGAATTGTCCCTTCAAGGTATTGTCACCCTTCTTTCTACAAAGATATTTCTGAACAGCTGGTAAGGTTTATTCAGGAGCAGGTTGAGACATTTCCAGACTTTATTTACAACATGAATAACCTAGCACCGCTATTTTAGTGAGAACACTGGGGTTGCTCGGTGTGTGTAAGTTGTTTTTATTGTTCCTTTAATCCTTGCTTTACAAGGTAAGTTGTTGACTGAGAACATTCTTAATTACAACAACTTAAATACTGTTCAATATCTGTTTGTATTATTGAAAGGCTGTAGCTACTGTATAGTAAAGGCTGCATATGTTAGATTTTTTTTGGTTTGTTTGTTTTTACCTTTATTTAGGCCAACTAGGTCATATTGTGTGCCCCTCACAAAGTACTATGCGGCTACTTTGTATAATTAAGCAATAAGGCATGAGGGGGTGTGATATATGGCCAATATACCACAGCTAACAGCTGTTCTTAAGCGCGACACAACACAGACTGACTGAACACAGCCCTTAGTCGTGGAATATTGGCCATATACCACAAACCCCTGAGGTGCCTTATTGCTACTATAAACTGGTTACTAACATAATTAGAGCAGGAAAAATAAATTGTCATACCCGTGGTATATGGTCTGATATACTACGGCTGTCAACCAGTCAGCATTTAGGGCTCGAACCACCCAGTGTATAATGATATTTAGTTCAGACTCCTAACATTCAAACGTTAAACCTAGCCCAAAACCTACCACAGCAAAAAAGTTATATCGATCTTTAAAGATAAGCCTACTAGGCTGAGACGGACTGGGATCAGAAATCTGTTCAGGCATCTTTAACACATGGAGACATTTTTTTTTCCTCAAGGCCCTCACACCAGCAATTTAGACAGGCCTACTGGGCTAAAGATGAAGCAGCCCATCTGGCATTTTTCTGAACTGCCCTATGACCAATCAGTTTCTTCTGCCCTATGACCAGTCAGTTTCTTCTGCCCTATGACCAGTCAGTTTCTTCTGCCCTATGACCTATCAGTTTCTTCTGCCCTATGACCAGTCAGTTTCTTCTGCCCTATGAACAGTCAGTTTCTTCTGCTCTATGACCAGTCAGTTTCTTCTGCCCTATGACCAGTCAGATTCTTCTGCCCTAGTCTACTATGTAGGGATCTACTATGTAGACTAGGTCATATACTCTGCTTTACTTGAATATTTCATTACGCTCTACACAGGCTTCGTTGGGTAAAAAAAAAGCCCTGCCATCACCGGAAACCTATGTTATAAAAAATGCAGAAGGTAATTTACTATTTATAAAAAGCATGCTCAAGATGGGGCATCAAATGGTAGTCTTGAGAGGTTCAGCCCCTTTTGATTTCTCTATGTAGAAACAATTACATGCAATTTGGCTCAAAGGTATGTTTGCTCGCAGCTCAAGAAGCTTGACCCTGTAAATTGTAGTGTTTTACAGTAAGTATACAAAAGTATGTAGTGTTGCATGTGGACATATTCAGTGAAATTGAAAATTTCAGTCGGTACTCACTAATATTAAAGGGATCGTTCACCCATATGACATATTGGTTTCCTTCCATTTGGAGACAGACAAACAAAACTAAATATGGCTTGATGTCTAACCTTGTACATTGATTGATTTCAGGTTAAGGAAACCATTATGTAATTTGAGTGAACTATCCCTTTAAGGGATGCTCAACACACTCCAGCCATACACTACATATTTCCTTCGCTGGGGCAAATTTGGCATGTCACTTTTTGGTTTGAATTAGTTAACGTTAACACAACTTCATTTTACAACCAGTATGACTTTGAAGTCATAACATTTTTCATAATGATGTCATTGCAACCAGTTGTATACTTCCTCCACTGATGCTGTACAATGGATTTAACTCAAAATGTTCTAAAATGTTGAATCTTCTGCATCAAAGCCATTGTGTTATCTGTGTGTTAAAGGGGCAATCTTTTAATTTAATGATATACAGCCATTACACAATGTAATTTTAAACAAACACTGTATAGCGTCAAAACCTGGTTAAAACTAAAATGTTAATGTCATGGATGGTCAGTCCTTGCATCCATAGACATCCCACTCTGTTTATAAATCGTAGTTTTTAAATTTCTCCAGCCCCAGCCCTCAGCTTTTTACAACAAAACAAGTGGCAGAGTGACTGCTTTGTTCCACATTGCCCCTTTTGAGTATGAAAACTTGACAACAAAACTGTTTGTGAAATGTTGAAAATGTGTCACTGTACAGAATGCAACGCTGTATGCACTAAAGCTATTCAGATGTTCAAAGCAGCATGCTATTAGCATCCATCAACAACAGTAAATTCATATTAATTTGGTGCCTATTACTCAGTTGTTAGCTGCTCATTAGCCATATTAACACTAACTTAATGCATGTTTAGCACAGGAGGTTGGTGGCACCTTAATTGGGGAGGACGGGCTCGTGGTAATGGCTGGAGCGGAATAGGTGGAATGGTAACAAATAAATACAATATGCTCCCTTCCAGCCGTTATTATGAGCCGTCCTCCCCTCAGCAGCCTCCACTGATGTTTAGGACACATTAGAGATGGTATTAAGCTGTCAATCAAGCCGACTTTTGTCTTAAAATGTTAGTTGTTCTCTTGTTACAGCTATTGTTGAAGGTAAGCGTTAGGGAGACAACCAGATTGTCCAAAAGCAAAGACAGTGAATTCCAAAAGTAATGGGACAGTGACAATTTTGTTGTTGTTTTGGCTCTGTAATCCAGCAATTTGGATTTGAAAGACAGTCATCTTTAATTTGAATGTATTTTCATCCATATCAGGTGAACTGTTTAGAAATTAGAGCACCTTTTGCACATAGTCCCCCCCATTTTAGAGGACCAAAAGTATTGGGAAAATTCACTTGCATGTGTATTAAAGTAGTCAAAAGTTTTGTATTTGGTCCCATATTCCTAGCATGCAGTGAATCTACAAACTTGGATGCATTTGCTTTTTGTTTTGGTTGTGTTTCAGATTGGTTTGTGTCCAATAGAAATGAATGGTAGATAAGGTATTGTGTCATTTTGCGGTAACATTTATTGTAAATAAGATTATAATGTTTCTAAACACTAATACATTAATGTGGATGCTACCATGGTTACGGATAGTCCTGTATGAACCGTGATGATGAGTGAGAAAGTTACAGACACGTAAATATCTTTCCACCGAAAAAAAATGCTAACCTTCCCTGTTATTGTAATGGAGAGAAGTTTGCATGTCTTGTGGGTATGATATTTGTCTGTAACCGAGTCTGTAACTTTAATTCAGGACTATCCGTAATCATGGTAGCACTACTGTCTTGTTCATATATTGTACTGTGTATATCTTGTTCATGTCTTGTACTGTATATCTTGTATCTTGTTCATATAGTATCTTGTACTGTAGAATGGTATTGTAGAATACTAGTGAAGACATCAAAACTATGAAATAACACATATGGAATCATGTAGTAACCAAAAAAGTGTTAAACAAATCAAAATATATTTTATATTTGAGATTCTTCAAAGTAGCCACCCTTTGCCTTGATGACAGCTTTGCACACTCTTGTGCTGTGTATCTGATTAATTAATTTCCAGTTATAATTAATTGTACGCAAAACCATGTGTTTGATGTCTTTGATACACTCATTCCGCTCCAGCCATTACCACGAGCTTGTCCTCCCCAATTAAGGTGCCACCAACCTCCTGTGCTCTGAACCTGCTGGTTCAAATCCCCAAGCTGACTAGGTACACAAATCTGTCTTTGTCCTTGAGCAAGGCACTTAACCCTAATTGCTCCTGTAAATTGCTCTGGATAAGAGCGACTGCTATAATGTAAATAGCCCCAGGAGGAAACTAGCTAGCAACCATAACAACAGCCCAGGGCATCACATGTGGCCTTGCTATGTAACGTAGTTAAAAACACACAATTGGTAACGGGTACCAATGATGCTTAGAGGTACTTGTTTTTGATCAATCCCAAAGACACACACGTATGTTATGGGTTATTACTGTGTAACTACATACTCATCATGCCCTCATGGGCAGGACATCGATGGACTTACTGACTGCATAACAGACTATATACATTTTTGTTTAGACAACACGGTACCCACCAGGAAGGTACGCTGTTTTCCAAATAATAAACCCTGGGTCACCAGCGACCTGAAGGCCCTGTTGAATGAGAAGAAGAGGGCCTTCAAGGAGGGGGACAAGGACAAATTGAAATGCGTCCAGAGGGAGCTGAAGTTGCGGATTGCTGAGGGGAAGAGAGGGTATACGGAGAAGATTGAGGACAAGCTGAGGCAGAGCCAGGTGAGAGAGGTGTGGAAGGGTATGAGAAATATCACTGGCTTCAAAAAGTCAAACAGTGGGCAGACGGAGGGGACCCAGGACAGAGCCAATGAGCTGAACCAATTTTTTAACAGGTTCGATACTGGCCCTGTCCACCTCCCTTCCAGCTCCCTCACGGCTGTCCCACCCACACATTGCTCACAACACATCTGTTGAGACAATCAGCGACCCCACCTCCACCCCTGCTCCCTCTGGACTGATCCTCAACACCCCCCTTCCCCCCACCTCCCCACCTGGGCTGGCTTTCACCACCAACCAAGTGAAGAGAGAGCTGGAGAGACTACATCAGTGGAAAGCGGCGGGCCCTGATGGCATCAGCCCAAGGGTGCTTAGGGTCTGTGTTGACCAACTGTGTGGAATACTCTAGCGTCGCTTCGACCTTAGCCTGAGCCTGGAAAGGGTCCCTGTGCTGTGGAAAACATCCTGCCTCGTCTCAGTGCACAAGAAGGCACAGCCCACTGTCCTGAATGACTTCAGACCTGTAGCGCTAACATCCCACATCATGAAGACCCTGGAAAAGTTAGTCCTCGCTCACATCAGACCCCTGGTGTTTACATCACTGGACCACCTGCAGTTTGCATACCAGCGCAACATCGGGGTGGATGATGCTATCATCTACCTTCTGCAGAGGGCCTACTCTCACCTGGACAACGCAGGTTGCACTGTTAGGGTTATGTTTTTTTACTTCTCCAGTGCCTTCAACACCATTCAGCCCCTGCTACTGGGTGAGAAGATGAAGAGGATGAAAGTGGAAGCACCCTTAGTCTCCTGGGTCACGGACTACCTGACCGGTAGGCCACAATTTGTGCGACTACAGAGCTGTGTGTCAGAACGGGCAGTGAGCAACACAGGGGCCCCCCAGGGAACGGTCCTGTCCCCCTTCCTGTTCACCCTCTACACCTCGGACTTCAGGTATAACTCTGAAACATGCCACCTACAGAAGTTCTCGGATGACTCCGCAATTGTATGGTGCATCAGGGGTGGGCAGGAGGAGGAGTACAGGAGCACAATCAGTGACTTTGTGTTGTAAGCAGAACCACCTTCAGATCAACATCAGCAAAACAAAGGAGATGGTGGTGGACTTCAGGAGAACCAAGACACAACTGACTGCAGTCCCTTTACAGGGGATGGATGTGGAAATGGTTGGGTCATACAAGTTCCTGGGAGTCCATATGGACAACAGGCTGGAATGGGCTGGTAACACTGGGGCCCTGTACAAAAAGGGCCAGAGCCGACTCTACTTTCTGAGGAGGCTCAGGTACTTCAATGTGTGCAGTAAACTACTGCATACCTTCTACCAGTCTGTGGTGGCCAGTGCCATCTTTTTTGCAGTGGTGTGCTGGGGAGCCAACATAAAAGCTGGTGATGCTTCTCGTGTAAATAAGCTTATCAGGAAGGCTAGCTCTGTCCTGGGGATGAGCCTGGACACTCTAGAGGAGATGGCGGAGAGACGGATCCTGGCCAAACTGCTGGCCATCATGGACAACGTCACCCACCCTCTGCATGCCATGGTTATGACGAAGAGGAGCACCTTCAGCCAAAGACTGATCCCACCACGGTATGCCAGAGTGCTACAGGAGTTCCTTCCTGCCGGCGGCTATTAGACTATTTAATGCCTCACCGGGGTGCCGTGCCGTCGGCAACACAGACCTGGAACTGTTGGGGTGTTAGGACCTAGTTTAACAACTGTGCATCCATCCGTGAGTAACTCTGGTCCGTAATCACTCATTCACTCAGGACTTATTTATTCATTCAGGTCTGTATATAAATGCTCATGTACAGTTGTTATAACATATCACGTGTAATATTGCAAGTAATTCTTGGACTTAACTTACGTAGTCATTCACTCAGCAATGCATTAGTATATTGAATGTGCAATACGTGCAGTTATCTGTAATTAAACCCTGCGCACTAAGGACTTTATTTTAAGGGAATTTCTATTTTTACCCCAAATTATATCATACACACATTTAGCTATTTAAGTATCTCTTCCTGTCATTTACCTGTACAGTTAAAATATCCATGCTAATATTCACTTACCTGTAAATTTAACTGTATATTTACCTGTACAGTTAATTTAGCCATGCAAAATATTCACTTACCTATTCATTTAACCGGTCTGTCTAATTAGTAAACTATTATTACCCTCACTCATATCATACATATTTTTAGCTATTGAAGTATTTCTCTGCCATTGACCTGCATAGTATAGTTAACCATGCACCATCCACCAATGTATAGTGTACATATTCAGCCAACCACCCATACTATGCAATATCTTTTTATAGCTTTTTTGCACTCCAGACTTCTTGTATTTCTATACTTTTTCATACTGCCGCTCTATGTATCATGTATCGTGTATCTGTCTTTTGTGTATTTTCGTTCTGGCATTTTGCACCTGCCCTATGTTTTGTTGTAGCTGCTTGACAACGGAATTTCCCCTCGGGGATCAATAAAGTACCTATCTATCTATCTATCTATCTATCTATCTATCTATCTATCTATCTATCTATCTATCTATCTATCTATCTATCTATCTATCTATCTATCGGCACTTTCTACGTAAATAGGCTACCTGTTCGTTTCTGTACCGTAAAGTGTTACCAAAAAAATCAATTTATATGCAACTTACCTCCTAGATCTTTAGAATATAATTATTCTCAGCACATGTTTAGGAGTCTCCAGATGACATTGACCCAGTGTAAACTCCAAACAAGTTCCTGTGAGTCTTAGCGTCACCCTCTTTCCGCTGAGCTCTCTCTCTCTCTTTCTCTCTTTCTCCCTCTCTCTCTCTCTCTCTCTCTCTCCCCTTGTACCCTGAGCTATAAAGTATGCAAATTACCTCTCAAGGGACTGCCATGGCCACAGTACACAGGTAATAGACCCAGGTGACGAGGTTGTGTGCAATTGTACCTTACAAAACAGGAGCACATGTTGACTCTAGTGTAACAAATTGGGCACCTCGCCTGTGTTTTGATTTAAAAAAGCTTAGGGATGGGGCTTGAGAAATGTAACCACTTAAATTCATAGACAGAGCTTTATTTCTAGCTTTAATTGGCTGAGGTAAAAATCAAGGTGAGGGAGATACTTTGCATATATTCATGGCCTTGAGAAGCTGAAACATTCTCATGACTCAAGTAAATACATTGTAACTGTAGGCTTTAGGTCATTATTCAATCTAAGCTAAACAGAGAAATAAATCATTTGAATATATTTCTGAGTTTTGATGACTAGGTGTTGAAATAAAGTTCAATGCTGTGTCAGGTCTTTCATTACAGAATGGTCCTGGTCTTGTATTTTTAGAATCAGGACCTCCCTGTCCATAATCTGATTTGTTAAACTGATTCGGTATCAGCTTTCCTACTTGGAGACACTTGATACGTACATATGGCCCCCGGACTTCAAAAGTATTCTCTTACAAGACTAGCTGCCTCCTGAATGACATCCTGTGGTTGAAGTCCAGGGGCCAGTTGACAGATCTTCAAGAAATCATGACAACCTTCAACCTAAAAATATGTATATTTTATTTATTAATCAAATACTATGTATTAGAAAATTAAGGGAGCAGGTGAGAACACTAGAGCATGTTTAGAAACAGACAATATTGTTGATATTGATGATGCTGTTGATGATCAACTTGTGGCTGCATCACAGGGGGGCCGGTTAAGTGCATTTGCTGTTGAGTTTTATGGCAACTATATAATTTGGTAACAATGGGACTAAGGGTTTACTGCATTCAGCAATAAATTATAATACCAGTGGTGCATTGGGGGAACATAATTATGTATATTAACGGGATGTTTACTCAGCAGCCAGGAAACAAACAGGAATCGCATCATTGCAGCCATATGAGAATGTTTAGTATTCAGTAAGCATGGCCTAAAACGTTTTATTCCAGGCTAGTCCTAGTGGTGTTGGAGCGCAGTTTAAAACATATATATATATACGTATATTCCCACCAATACCGCCTAGGTGAGACCTCTGCTGCCCAAATAATTGCTTCAATTCAATAAGTGTTGGGGCTCAAAGGCAATGAGCAGACACTGGGACCCAGCCGATCCCAAGCCAGTAACCCAGTGTTAGACTTGGCATGCATCCCAAAAGGCACCCTGTTCCCTTTATAGTGTACTACTTTTGACCAGGACCCATAGGTCTCTGGTCAAAAGTAGTAAACTATAAAGGGAATAGCATGCTATTTGAGACACAGCCTGGATATTAGGTAAAATGCTAATGAATCGAGTTCACATTGGACCCCGACCAGTGCTGGATGAAACTGATGCAGCATCAAGAATTAGCTAAGATGCCTGAGGACTGACTAGCTTATTAATGAGCAAGAAGCATTCAAGAAGTCAAGAAAAAATTCCAAGTGCATAATTTATGACCGCTCTCTTTACCCAGTTGATTACTTCTAACAAATACATTATTTACTTTCCTCAGGATACTGGTACAGGACGACTGGCACTTGTTCTCTCATCCTTTAGAGACTATGAGAGTGAATAAGAATTGCTTAGCACACTAGCAGAGCCCTAGAAACCACCTGGCTAAGAAGGTAATGAAGTCTCGCCTGCTGCACCACTACATCAATAGGACACACTATCACGACTTAGGATATTACCCAGATGCAGACACAGGAGGCGGATGGTTTGGTTCTCCGAATATTTATTATAACCAAGGGGCAGGCAAAAGGGCAGGTCGAGGGCAGGCAGAGGATCGTAGTCCAAAGCAGAGTCAAAAAGGGACAGAACGGCAGGCAGGCTCAGGGTAAGCTTCAGGGCAGGCAGAAAGGTCAGAAACGGGA
Source organism: Thymallus thymallus (assembly GCA_023634145.1). Classification (NCBI taxonomy): domain Eukaryota; kingdom Metazoa; phylum Chordata; class Actinopteri; order Salmoniformes; family Salmonidae; genus Thymallus; species Thymallus thymallus. Next base: position 13,499,850 of record CM042422.1, read on the forward strand.
AGACAAGAGACAATGGGCTCTCTTCCAGGTACGTCGACAGTGGAGGACAAACATCTGGGCCGAGGGTACGCTGACCTCTTCATCTTGCACAGGAAAGACCGGGGGCTGGTAACCCAAGGAACACTCAAAGGGCAAGAGTCAAGTGGCTGAGCTGGGATGGGAGTTGCGGGGGCGTACTCCACCCACAAAAGTTGCTGGCTCCAGGTAGTGAGGTTGGCAGAGATGAGGCAGCGAAGAGTATTTTTTTTTTTTTTTTTTCTCGAGGTCCTGATTGGCTCGCTCCGGTTGGCCGTTGGACTGGGGATGAAACCAGGAGGACATGCTGGCCGATGACCCAATGAGGGTGCAGAATGCCTTCCAGAACCTGGATGAGAACTGAGGACCCCGATCAGAGCCCATGTCGACCCAGAAGTCAATGGATCCGAAAGACATGAAGCACCATAAGCTGAGTCGTCTCCTTGGCTGAGGGTAACTAGGGATAAAATGCAGCTTTGGAAAACCTATCCACCACAGAAAGGCTGGTGGTGTTGCCATCTGACAGAGAGAGACCAGTGACAAACTCCAGAGATATAAGGGACCAGAGGCGATGAGGAACAGGGAGTGGTTGAAGGAGGCCAGCCGGAGCTTGCCGTGGAGTCTTGTTCTGTGCACACATAGTGCAGGCGGCAACAAATGCAGAGACGTCCAGAACCATGGTGGGCCACCAAAAACAGGAGCCAGGATGACAGGTGTGTGCAGAGAGGGGGGAGGCCAGGGTGCTGTAGCCCCAAATAAAGCGGCGGTAGAAATGAGCAAATCCCAGGAAACGTTGAAGCTGCGCTCTGGATGTGGGTTGGGGCATATCCACCACCGCTCTCACCTTGTCAGGATCCATCTGAATGTTCCCTGCAGCGATGACGTACCCCAGAAAGAAGATAGTGGAACGATGGAAATCACATTTCTCCGCTTTAATAAACAGCTGGTTCTCCAGGAGGCGCTGGTGGACTTGTCGGACATGAAGAACATGCTCTTTAGCCGGCCGGGAAAAGACAAGGATGTTGTCGAGATAGACAAACACAAACCGGTTCAACATGCCATGGAGCACATGGTTGACCAGGGCCTGAAACACTGCGGGAACATTGGTCAGACCAAACGGCATAACCAGATACTCGTAGTGTCCGCTAGCCGTGTTGAAGGCTGTCTTCCACTCGTCTTCTTCCCGTATCTGAATCAGGTGGTAGGCGTTCCGAAGGTCCAACTTCGAAAAGATGGTCGCCCCTTAGAGATGCTCGAAAGCCGAGGAGAGGAGTGGTAGCGGGTATTTTTGCATCACATCATTGAAGTGTAAGAGCCCTCCAGTATTTTTTTTTTCACCTTTATTTAACCAGTTAGGCCAGTTGAGAACAAGTTCTCATTTACAACTGCGACATGGCCAAGATAAAGCAAAGCAGTGCGACAAAAACAACAATAACACAGAGTTACACATGGGATAAACAAACATACAGTCAATAACATAATAGAAAATCTATATACAGTGTGTGCAAATGTAGTAAGATTAGGAAGGTAAGGCAATAAATAGGCCATAAATAATTAATGAAATAATTATAATCTAGCATTAACACTGGAGTGATAGATGTGCAGATGATGATGTTCAAATAGAGATACTGGGGTTCAAATGAGCAAAAAATTACAATATGGGGATGAGGTAGTTGGGTGGGCTATTTACAGATGGGCTGTGTACAGGTGCAGTGATCGGTAAGCTGCTCTGACAGCTGATGCTTAAAGTTATTGAGGGAGATGTTAGTCTCCAGCTTCAATGATTTTTGCAATTTGTTCCAGTCATTGGAAGCAGAGAACTGGAAGGAATGGCGGCCAAAGGAGGTGTTAGCTTTGGGGATGACCAGTGAAATATTCCTGCTGGAGCGCATGCTACTGGTAGGTGTTGCTATGGTGACCAGCGAGTTGAGATAAGGCGGGGATTTACCTAGCAAAGACTTATAGATGACCTGGAGCCAGTCGGTTTGGCGACGAATATGTAGTGAGGGCCAGCCAACGAGAGCATACAGGTCGCAGCGGTGGGTAGTATATGAGGCTTTGGTAACAAAATGGATGGCACTGTGATAGACTACATCCAATTTGCTGAGTAGAGTGTTGGAGTCTATTTTGTAAATAACATTGCCGAAGTCAAGGATCGGTAGGATAGTCAGTTTTACGAGGGCATGTTTGCACCATGAGTGAAGGAGGCTTTGTCTGCGAAATAGGAAGCCGATTCCAGATTTAATTTTGGATTGGAGATGCTTATTGTCTTGAAGTTTACAGTCTAACCAGATCTAGGTATTTGTCGGTGTCCACGTATTCTAAGTCAGACCCGTCGAGAGTAGTGATGATAGTCCGGTGGGCGGGTGCAGGCAGCATTCGATTGAAGAGCATGCATTTAGTTTTATCAGCATTTAAAAGCAGTTGGAGACCACGGAAGGATTGTTGTATGGCATTGAAGCTTGTTTGAAGGTTTTTTTAACACACCAGCAGCAAGAGTGACATCATTGATATATACAGAGAATAGAGTCGGCCCAAGAATTGAACCCTGTGGCACCCCCATAGAGACTGCCAGAGGTCCGGACAACAGGACCTCCGATTTGACACAATGAACTCTATCTGAGAAGTATTTGGTGAACCAGGCGAGGCAGTCATTTGAGAAACCAAGGCTATTGAGTCTGCCGATAAGAATGCGGTGATTGACAGAGTCGAAAGCCTTAGCCAGGTCTATGAAGAAGGTTGCACAGTACTGTCTTTTATCGATGGCGTTTATGATATCGTTTAGGACCTTGAGCGTGGCTGAGGTGCACCAATGACCAGCTCGGAAACCAGATTGCATAACGGAGAAGGTACGGTGGGATTCAAAATGGTCGGTGATCTGTTTGTTAACTTGGCTTTCGAAGACTTTAGAAAGCTGGGCAGGATGGATACAGGTCTGTAACAGTTTGGGTCTAGAGTGTCTCCCCCTTTGAACAGGGGGATGACCGTGGCAGCTTTCCAATCTCTAGGGATCTCAGAATATACGAAAGATAGGTTGAACAGGCTAGTGATAGGGGTTGCAACAATTGCGGGGCATCATTTTTTTAAAGAAAGGGTCCAGATTGTCTAGCCCAGCAGATTTGTAGGGGTCCAGATTTTGCAGCTCTTTCAGAACATCAGCTATCTGGATTTGGGTGAAGGAGAAGCGGGAGGGGCTTGAGCAAGTTGCTGCGGGGGGTGCAGAGCTGTTGGCCGGGGTAGGGGTAGCCAGGTGGAAAGCATGGCCAGCCGTAGCAAAATGCTTATTGAAATTCTCGATTATCGTACATTTATCGGTGGTGACAGTGTTTCCTAGCCTCAGTGCAGTGGGCAGCTGGAAGGAGATGCTCTTATTCCCCATGGACTTTACAGTGTCCCAAAACTTTTTGGAATCAGTGCTACAGGATGAAAATATATGTTTGAAAAAGCTAGCCTTTGCTTTCCTAACTGACTGTGTATACTGGTTCCTGACTTCCCTGAAAAGTTGCATATCGCAGGGGGCTATTCGATGCTATTGCAGTACGCCACAGGATGTTTTTGTGCTGGTCAAGGGCAGTCAAGTCTGGAGTGAACCAAGGGCTATATCTGTTCTTAGTTCTACATTTTTTTAATGGGGCATGCTTATTTAAGATGGTGAGGAAAGCACCTTTAAAGAACAACCAGGCATCCTCTACTGATGGGATGAGGTCAATATCGTTCCAGGATACATGGGCCAGGTCGATTAGAAAGACCTGCTCGCTGAAGTGTTTTAGGGAGCGTTAGACAGTGATGAGGGGTGGTCGTTTGACCGCGGACCCATTACGGACGCAGGCAATGAGGCAGTGATCGCTGAGATCCTGGTTGAAAACAGCGAAGGTGTATTTGGAGGGCAAGTTAGTCAGGATGATATCTATGAGGGTGCCCATGTTTACGGATTCAGGGTTGTACCTGGTAGGTTCCTTGAGAATTTTTGTGAGATTGAGGGCATCAAGCTTAGATTGTAGGACGGCCGGGGTGTTAAGTATATCCCAGTTTAGGTCACCTAACGGTACGAACTCTGCAGATAGATGGGGGGGCAATCATTTCACATATGGTGTCCAGGGCACAGCTGGGGGCTGAGGGGGGTCTGTAACAAACGGCAACAGTGAGAGACTTATTTCCGGAAAGGTGGATTTTTAAAAGTAGAAGCTCAAACTATTTGGGCACAGACCTGGATAGTATGACAGATCTCTGCAGTAGATTGCAATCCGCCTTGTTTGGCAGTTCTATCTTGACGGAAAATGTTGTAGTTGGGGATGGAAATTGTATTAATTATTATTAAACTTGTTTTAATAATAGTGAAACTACTAGTCTCCAAGTATACACTATTTCTAATGTGTCCATAATATTTGTGATCTCCTTAAGGGCACAGTGATGATAGTTTGTAGAGTGATTTCCTTTACGTTCTATTGAGGTACTTAACACTGTGTTATAGTCTCCCACCATAATGATTTGACTGTTTGCTGCCTATGAATTCAAAAATTGGTATAGATATTTTCGAAGAAGTATGAATCATCCTGATTTAGACCACATAGATTAATGAGCCAAATCTGTTTTTCATACACTTTCATATTCAAAGGGATCCACCTTCCTTGTGAATCATTCCTGACTATTTGCACATTAATATAATCCCTTTTGAGTTCCTTTGTCCACACAAATTCATCTAAGGATGTACAGTAGAGTGAGTTCCCTGTGAACAACATATGTAATATCCCTTTTCTTTTAGCCACGTAAAGACTGATCTTCTTTTCTTATAATCTGCTATGCCGTTACAATTATAACTGGCTATACTTATTTCACCCCTTACCATAACTAGATACTATTCTCAGTCTAAATATCCCATAATTAGTGCTTGTAAAGTTAATACCATAAGAGGTATTATGACGGTCAAAAATAGGGATTTCAAATGTCTGATGTTTAGAATTCAAGGAGCAGGTTCTAGCCATATGTTTTTTATTCCCTTTATAGTATTTTAAATCTGCATCCTCCAAAGATGGAGAGGGTCAGTTCATGGGTTGAGTGGAGAGAGCAGGTACGATATTGTAGATGATGGTGATGGAGTCTGCTGATAATCTTGTAGAGGCACTGGACTTCTCCTCTTCCACTCTGTGTCCACTCTGTGTAGCCCCCACTTGGGGGATGCCTCAGCAGCTCTGGACACCAGAAAGCTCACCACACAAAGTTCAGAATAGTAGGCAGTCGTCCTCACTACGAGCCCTCTGCCTCAGCTCTACTGTATTCCTCCATCTCCAAGTCCTCTCACACTAGAGGCGATTCCTCAAATTATGTTCTCAAGATCAGGAATTGGAAAAGATCAGGAAAAGATCAGGAATTGGCAGCCAGGTGAAACAAAAAAGATGGTAACTAGCCAAGCCGAAAAGTGTTAACCTGTCAGTCAATCTGCAAATTCATGGCTCAAAAACACCAGATATATGCCATGAAAACGAAATGTTATCAAAAACTAAAGATTGGATTAAAAAACAACAGTGAAAACCACTGAAAAATAACAAAATACAGTAGATATGTACAGGAGCTCTGTGCTTAAGCTGCTACTAGGGGGGCACTAGGCTGAGTGTCAGTATAATCAAACTGCAAAACCCAATGGTCAGGAGTCCAAGCCTATCAGTGATGTCAGACACTACACACCCAGGTTAGTCAAAGTCATAGCAAGCTCAGCTCATGAAAACACCCTACTCACTAAGGTCACAGTATACAAACAGAAGTTAATTTACTGTTGTTCAACCTAAGAGGTCCCATGCTCTTACAGTTGCATTGTGACAACATCACACTGTCCAACTGGGCCATAATGGTGACATGCAGTGTCCATACTATTAGTCCATGCACACTGCAGACCCTCAAAGGTCAAACTGTCAGTGCCCACACCTAGCAAAACTCATGTCCTAATAACCAGCATTGAACAACTCCTAGCTCCAGGCAGGACCACCTATAGTATACGTGAGGAGAGAGAGAGGAGTGAAGAGTGAGTAGCGTCAAAATGTCAGAAGACATAGCCGCCATCCAGGATATGGAGAGCTAGGATGAAAAGTCTGAGGGACCTGACCTTGAGATTTAAAGCAATGCTGTCTGCAGGTGCTTGTTAGCAGCACTCATCCACGAGAGGAGTGTGGACAGTTGATGGACACTCTGAAGGATTTAAATTGGGAGTGCAGTTGGCTTCGGTTTACACCTTTCAGTTTATGTTATGTCTTTCTCTCTGGATCGAAAAGAAGACAGACAGAACAGACGTTGAAGAAAACAAACAAAAGCTTGCCAATAGTTGCAGTGCTTTTCTTGACTGCTGAACAGCGGTACAACATCGTTGGTCTGACTCTGGAAGATGTACTCTGCCACAGCTGTGGTGAACCTGATACTGTGTGGGGAGAGCCTTTTTTCTTATTTGATATTGTATTGTATTTCTCTGCAGCACGGCTGTACACTATGGGAGAAAAGGGTATTGTATTCAAAACAAAAGGTAAGAAAGGTAAGAAAGCCAATAAGTATTTCCAGTGAATCGTCAGGCAGTGATCTATAAATTATATGAATGTCTGTAGATATTCTATAGAAACAACCTGTGAGTATACTCTGAAACACACATACTGTACACACACGCACATACACACACACACACACACTTGATGTATTGTCCAGACGGATAACTGTCCACAAGGGAGTGACAGCTGCTGATAGGCTGGCAGTGGGCAGCACCCGGAACGTGAAAGCCAAGTCCAGCATTGTCCAGAATATCGACGGGCCAACGTTAGCATTGTTACCATCTGTAGTGGGTGGAGCAGCTCCAGGAGCTTGGCTGTACAGAAAAGACCCTCTTTGATATGAGAGGGCCCATGTTTGAAAGAGAGGGTGTTAACAAGTCTCATGGGATAGACACATGCTATAGTGTGAGTAAATCTGGATGAATTATTGAGAGCAGTATTGGTTTTACACCGTATGTGCCATGCAGACCTTACTTCTGTGCTATGTCTTCATTCAAACCCCTACTCTGTACTGAGGACCTGTAAGGAGTTTAGATAGGTCTATCAATTGTTTAATGAGAGTGCATTATTCTCATATTTTTTGTCTTAGTCAATAGCTAAAACAAGGTTGACATAAATACATATCACAATTTGGCTATATCTGATGACAAAAAATAATTGTGTCTGTTTAAAAACTGTTTAAAAATGGTGGACAGACTTGACTTCCCAAAAAGAAACATGCTTTTTATTCTGAAAGCTTTAACAAGAGCAATGTGAAGTGGGGGATCCTTACATATTACTTCTACTCGAAAATAGGATGTGGGGCAAAGGCATATGCATGCATGCTCTCGATAAAATAAAAACTAAATGAAACAAAGTATCTACCCCTAAGTGCGATATCATGCTGCTCGCAATCCTCCCTTTCAAAGCAGCAATGTCATCCGTCATCTGTTTCCTTGATAAAAGGCCCATAGATTAAATCTTAAGTGGCCTTCCCTTTTCATGTAAGTAGCTAACCAATTTACTGAAATGTAGTTGAATGACTGCAAGAGATCTGAAATAGCAACTGAAATATACAGTGGGCATGATATTTAGAATAGAGGTCTTCACGGATCCACCTGTACCCGAATACCCAAGGCCCGGTCCAGGACCCGAGCAGGTCCGGATCCAGAATTCTAAATAATATCAAGGGTCTGGGTCGGATCTCATATGACTGTCACGGGTCTCCGGTATGTGTAATTTGTCCGGAAGGGCCCGTACAGATCCGAAAGCAACTGCTGCAGTAGAGGAAAAGATAAATGTTATAATTGATGCTGCTGCTCTTGATTTCCATGAATAGCGCGTGTAGCTTGTTGTTGGCCAATCATAAGTCATCAAAAGCTACAGTTATAGAGCCTCACTCCGTGTGTAGCAACAGTTAGGACATATCTAATCAATGGTGTTGTGTATTGATATTCTAGTTTGTCCCTTTAGGGCACCTGTAACAACCCGCTGCTTACGTACATCGGAATGCATGTAATGTTTGTCCTGTGAAACGCATTATACAATGCCCACGTTAGTTTCTACTCCTGTCTCATGTCCTCTCATTATATTAGTTGTATAAGTAATACAGTGTGCTATACAACAAATGGAAATACAATTGCGGAATTAAAAGTTAAAGGAGAATGATAGGCTACAACAACCAAGAGACAACAGGTAGGCTGCTACTTAGTATTCTGAATGGAGGTGTTGCTATTTATAACTGTAGGATGAGAAAGTGCATGCACTGCAGCCTTGGTTAGCCTAGATAGCTAACATTAGCTAGCTTAACTAGCTTCTCCCAGTTTCATGCAGTCAAGAAAGGTAGTACGTAATAATATTTGATGATAGTATCCTATGGCTTAGTTGGTTGGTTGCTGTTTCTCCTGTGAAGACGTCTAATTTAGTCTGCTTGCTTACTCTTGAAAGAGAAAAATAAAACCTTGAAGAGCTGTGGGATTATGGAGATAAGTACAGTATGTAACAAGATCTATCACTGTCTTAGCAGACTCGGGATGAGAACCAGCAAACCCAACAACACAATGCATTCTTGAAGCTGACAAGAACTGTCTCGACAAGGTACACAAAACTAACAAGTCATTATCACTATGTTAGCAGAAGTGTTTATACCACAAATAGTTTCTTAATCCTTTAAAAATATATATATATATTTAACCTTTATTTAACTAGGCAAGTCAGTTAAGAACAAATTCTTATTTACAATGACGGCCTACACCGGCCAAACTTGGACGATGCTGGGCCAATTGTTCACCGCCCTATAGGACTCCCAATCACGGCCGGTTGTGATACAGCCTGGTATCAAACCAGGGTGTCTGTAGGGACGCCTCTAGCACTGAGATGCAGTGCCTTAGACCTCTGAGCCACATAGATTGTCTACCTGTCTGTCAACCTTAGAACAATTTCAATGTAAACATAGAGCTGTACCTGTCATGTCTGGGAGTCACAATATCTTGTCCATATTAGACCTCATCTGTCCTAATATGGACACTGTATGTGTTTACTACATGACCAATAAATCCTATGCATTGGGTTTATACACGAACTGGCTTATTAGTCTGGTAGATAAACTCCCAAAAAAATACGTATTGTTCGATTTGGTATAGAAGCGGGAAAATTGGCACAGCTGTAGAATTTTTCATGCTGAACAATACCTGATTCAGTGCCATTTCAGCAAAGCCTTGCATAGGATGTATCGCCCACTATAGGTCAATGATGAAAATGAATTTACCTGTATTGAGGTTTTGGGTCATGGCTTCCCTTGTGTTGGGTTTACATGGCCCCAAAATAGTTTCCAATGTTTGTATTGGTTTGGGGAACAAAGTCAATCAAAAACCTAAACCATATAGGCTTTGTTTTTTTCTTTATGATCGTAACAATGATGAAAACCCATCAGAAATTGCAGTAACTTTTTAATATTTTCAAAGTGATGTATTAAATACCAAGTTACCTTTAACACTAAAAAAGTGATGTAAGTTTTCCCGTAAATCTACTGGTTACAATGATATACAGTACCAGTCAAAGATTTGGACATACCTACTCATTCAAGGGTTTTCTTTATTTTTACTATTCTTTACATTGTAGAATAATAGTGAAGACATCAAAACTATGAAATAATATATATGGAATCATGTAGTATCCAAACAAGTGTTAAACAAATCAAAATATGTTTTGTATTTTAGATTCTTCAAAATAGCCACCCTTTGCCTTGATTACAGCTTTGCACACTCTTGTCAAAGCATGCTTGGCCACAAAACTGCACCTGGGGAGGGGGGCAATAATTTGTTATTAATAGCCCCACATATTTGAGCCTCGCTGAAAGAAAGCCTTGAGTGATAACCAAACCACTCTGATCAATCTCCCAAATAAATCCCATCACGAGAAAACTGGCTAACTCATCGTCATGGGTCACATAAGGAGAGAGAATTAGGAGACAGAATCAAGTGTGAGTGCCATGGCTCAATATCTAATTATGGTACCTAAACTGATAAATGAGGGAAGTGAACTTTGCATTGAAAAGTTGAAAGAGAGGAGCATTGCCCTTTCTTTTCACATTTCATAGAAAATAGTTAAGGAATTGTTGTATTCGAGAAAAATCTCTTTACTAATTTTTCCAAATTATTTCATTTGTAATCGCAGACCTTGCATAAGGGAACCTTGAAATGGATTGCCCTCCCCTCCCCCAATGTTTCTTTTTACATTAAACAACAAGTGGTTCATCTAGCAATGTTCCTTGCAAACGCTACTTTGATGTCATTATATTTGAGTGCATTAGATTAGAAAATCCATCAAGTGGCTTCACTTCATTTTCTGTATGTATTCCCCCGATATGTAGAACTGGCTTTATATTAGAGTAAAGCTTTCAGGTTGAGTTAGTGATTTAATTTGGTGAGTACTGTACTGTGTACTTTGTTTATGGTACACATCAAAAGAAATAGCTGTGTGTTAATGGAGGGGCCTGTTCTCAACGTAAGCACTCGTCGAACTCAGACACAAATGGACGCGTATTAATGTCAATTAGAATAATTGTTTAATCAATTTTTTGCCCACGTCTTCACACTTTTCCAAGGCGAGTGCTTAGATGGTGATTAGATGGTGCCTTTGATTAATTAAATCGTTTGACTTTCTAAGTTTTGTTTTATTTAAAGGAGATCTGTTCATGTTTCAGAGAAATTGTCAAATATCATTAGCAGTGAATGTGAATAGCTATATTCTATATTCATTAAACATTATGAGCAGGCAGTATCAGTTCTTATGAAGCAGAGTGTTATAATGCATTATGCACCATGAAGAGTATTCATAAGAAGTGTTACTGGTGCAACTCTGCCAGAAGGTGTTTTGAGGCCTATCAGGGCACACAGAGGCAAAAAAGAGGTGAAAACGTGGACATCCTACTGTTTCATTTTGAATAAACTTAAGCAAATCACTGGATAAACAGCTGAAAGGTTGCCAGTTGTTTGTTTTTAACAACTAAGGTTAAAAGGTGAATAAACAGGTATGCAATGACTAATCCATGTACAGATTGCTCTACACAACCTTTGCAGGCCACAATAAATCAGCTTGTGGACCGGATTTGGCCCGCATTCCTCCAGTTGAAGACGCCTGACCTTGACTGTCTACACTCAACACACACCCAACCTCTGCATATAGCACTACATTTCAATATAGAGGTACAGTGAGTTTAGACCACTGAGGATTGTCACACTGTCACACTCTTGTTACAGGGGGTCCAAGAGAATACTTCTGTATGTAATAGGTGTCCTTTAAAAAGAGAAATGTGTGTCAGTTTGATACATGTCTCAGTGACAGCATGGCAATTGGATCTACTGTCAGCTACAATAGTTTTTCTCCTCTTTCAAGGCAACACACACACATGCAGAAATGTGTGTGGGCACACACACACACACGCACACACAAGAATGCTTCCAATTGTTTGCCCACGTCTTCACACTTTTCCAAGGCGAGTGCAAAGATGGTGATTAGATGGTGCCTTTGATTAATTAAATCGTTTGAACTTCTCAGTTTTGTTTTATTAAAGGAGAATTTTTAATATTTTAGAGAAATTGTCAAATGTCATTAATAAGAGTGAATGAGTCTGAAAAGGATAAATTCTGAACTTGATGAAAGATCAAAGCAGGTGTGTTGCATCAAATTAAATCAAAGTTTATTTGTCACGTGCAACAGGTGTAGACCTTACAGTGAAATGCTTACTTACAAGCCCTAACCAACAATGCAGGTTTTATGTAAAAAATTAGTATTAGGTAAACAATAGATAAATTAAAAACAGTAAAATGACAGTAAAAAATAACAGTAGCGAGGATATATACAGATGGTACCAGTACAGAGTCAGTGTGCGGGGGATGTAAGTCTTTTTGCTGAGAATGTTATTATTTTTCCAACAGTAAAATAAAATAGTTGATGTTAAAATAAGGATTAGCGAAGTAAAGTAGGCTACTCACATAACAAAAATGTTTAACTATGATACATCTTCAAAGCAATAGGAAATAAATCAAACAAAGGCTGAGCAAACACTACACATTTTGACCAATCAGTTTTCTAAAGCAAACCTCGACCTGGAATAAAAGATATACGGTACACTGTAACACCTCCCATGAATACCCTCTTAGTAAGGCATTATAGTGTAATATAAGAACATTCTTAATGCCTTATGAGGTATGCATAAGTAAGGGATAATAAACGAGGGTCTATGCATTCTATGGAAAATAATAGACGACGTTGAAGGTGTGTTCCACGACGGGCTAGCGGAGTACCTATGATAAAAATTACAGACATCTACATGCTTTGTAAGTAGGAAAACCTACAAAATCGGCAGTGTATCAAATACTTGTTCTCCCCACTGTACATGTACAGTATAAGTGAATATTTCCCCAAACTTTTGTTCTCCTAAAATGTGGGGGACTATGTACAAAAAGTGTTGTATTTTCTAAACGTTTCACCCAATATGGAGGAAAGTATCCTCAAATTAAAGCCGACCGTGTGCAAAAGAAATTGTGTGGATACACACACACACACACACACATACAATGATGCTTCTAGAGAAAGGGGGAATACAGTACCGTATATGTGAGAGTACTATTGTCTCTGAGGCCCAGGCTTTTTATGGTTCAGGTAACACCACTCTCACCTCTGCACTGCAGGACACATGAATGAAGCCCCCGTTCACTCTCTCTCCACATTGGCCTGTAATGGAAAAGTATTGGACAGAGGTCACTTGCCTCTTCCATATATGAACGATAGCCATATGCGATAGAGCTCTTTACAGAAATCAGCTTTAACACTGGGGTGGTGTAGAGTTAGCTGCTAATGATTCACCAGTAAGGTATAAGGAAGGACCCATAAGAACCAGATGTACTTTACGGTGTGTTCTACCTGCAGGTGCATCGACACCACACTGACAAGCACTTTGATTTCCACAGGTGGCCTTCCATCAAAACCCATTCCTTGTTCTCTTGACAAGAGAGCTCCAGTACCTACCTGGCTCTCTCAGGTGAATATGGCTGTAGGCTAATATTACATCGCTTAGCACCGCAATGCTAAATAATCCATGCCTTGTTCTAGTGTTGCGCACTCACCAAATGTTTCTATAACACCACACACACAAGTTGCATTTGGATGTCTATAAATTAATGCATGTTTGAAGCAGCTAATTGCCATATTTATGTCAGAGAGGTAGTTATCAGTAGGGACAAGAAAAGACAACAACCATACTTTTGAATAAAATGTACTGTCAGTGTCTTGTACACTTCTTAGGCCAATACACAGCTAGAATGACACTGTTCTCCTTCTTAGCATACTCAATAGCCAGTGGTGTAAAGTACTTAAGTAAAAATACTTTAAAGTATTGTTTTATTAAAGGAGAATTTTTAATATTTTAGAGAAATTGTCAAATGTCATTAATAAGAGTGAATGAGTCTGAAAAGGATAAATTCTGAACTTGATGAAAGATCAAAGCAGGTGTGTTGCATCAAATTAAATCAAAGTTTATTTGTCACGTGCAACAGGTGTAGACCTTACAGTGAAATGCTTACTTACAAGCCCTAACCAACAATGCAGGTTTTATGTAAAAAATTAGTATTAGGTAAACAATAGATAAATTAAAAACAGTAAAATGACAGTAAAAAATAACAGTAGCGAGGATATATACAGATGGTACCAGTACAGAGTCAGTGTGCGGGGGATGTAAGTCTTTTTGCTGAGAATGTTATTATTTTTCCAACAGTAAAATAAAATAGTTGATGTTAAAATAAGGATTAGCGAAGTAAAGTAGGCTACTCACATAACAAAAATGTTTAACTATGATACATCTTCAAAGCAATAGGAAATAAATCACTCACCAAATGTTTCTATAACACCACACACACAAGTTGCATTTGGATGTCTATAAATTAATGCATGTTTGAAGCAGCTAATTGCCATATTTATGTCAGAGAGGTAGTTATCAGTAGGGACAAGAAAAGACAACAACCATACTTTTGAATAAAATGTACTGTCAGTGTCTTGTACACTTCTTAGGCCAATACACAGCTAGAATGACACTGTTCTCCTTCTTAGCATACTCAATAGCCAGTGGTGTAAAGTACTTAAGTAAAAATACTTTAAAGTACTACTTAATTAGTTTTTGGGAGTATTTGTACTTTAGTTTAGTATTTATATTTTTGACAACTTTTACTTTTACTTCACTACATTCCTAAAGAAAATAAGTGTTCACCCAAAAGTACTCGTTACATATGGAATCCTTAGCAGATCTGGCCCTCACGAAACACACATGCATTATTTGTAAATGATGTCTGAGTGTTTGAGTGTGCCCCTGGCTATCTGTATCGTGCTGTCTGGTTTGCTTAATATAAGGAATTTGAAATAACTTTTGATACTTAAGTATATTTAAAACCAAATACTTTTAGACTTTTACTCAAGTAGTATTTTACTGGGTGACTTTCACTTTTACTGGAGTCATTTTCTATTAAGGTATCTTTACTTTTACTCAAGTACGACAATTGGGGACTTTTTCAGAGTACTTTGAGAATACGGTGTCCATATTCACACAGCCTCAGTGTCATAAGGTGCTAGTGAGTGACTACGCCAACAGGACAAGGGTAGTCAAACAACTCTGAGTACAAAGTCTCTTTGTCTCTCTCTGGGGGGACTTGTTTATCGGCCTGGAGCTGGCTTCAAGTCCTGGTCCCTGTTACTTCCCAAGAGTGACATTGTGGGGACGCTGGACTGGGCTGCTCATGCTCATTACCGTCACCCTGACGACGTCGGAGCCACAAGCCATGGAGATCGTCACCCCGGAGACCATCACTGTCTTTCTTCAGCCACAGAGAAAACACAAACACACAACTGAGTGAGATTCAGCACTTTTGTGAGGAATCAAGACATCAGTTTGCATCTATATAATACACAGAGTAGTTGTTGTTTAATTTCAAGCAATTTTTTTATTTCAATACATACTTGTACACATCGCAGAATATTCCCCAGGGCATATGAAACTACAAGTTATACAGCGCTTATTACACAATTATTATTTGTTTTTTGATATGTAAATAACATGCATTAGTATATTGTTAGCATTATTCAATGTGATTTGTATTCTAAACTAAAGTTTTTGCATAATCTTTTGCTACAATGTCTCAACAATGTCTCAAGACTTTTACCTTCAGGCCCTTGTCAATCTATTTTCAAATGTGTACCCTTGCATTCAGACACCTCTGTAGAGACGACACAGGCTGATACAAATTGCTCTAGATTTAAAGTGTGATTGACATTTCAAAAACAGTCTATCGATTTGCCCAGGCTCTTTCCTCTGGCATGACACGCTGTCAGTCCGGTTTGTCCCAGCAGGTAGTCGACCTATGCTACAGTATAATCGCTGATAGCCATGATCAAAGAATAACAACACACACACTGCACATCTGAAACTTTAAGAAAACAGTGCTAACAACAACAGAACATAGGAGATACAGAGTGAATATGATGTATGTATTGACTTGTTGTTCATACTGAAAAGGCCAGTATTTGTTTACCTTGTGTCCTGGGATATGCATACTGTACATCCATTTACAAGGACAACTCACACCACTGTCTCTCCCTCCCTCCATGCACGCAATCTTGGCGTCATCCTGGACTCCACCCTCTAATTTTCCACCACATAAGACAGACTGTCAAATCCTCATTCTTCCACATCCACAGCACTGCCAAAGTCAGATCCTCCCTCTCCCGTCCTGCCGCTGAAACCCTCATACATGCATTAATCTCCTCTGGTCTTGACTACTGCAACTCACTACTCTCCGGCATCAACTCAAGCTCCCTCGGCAAGCTCCAAATGGTTCAAAACTCTGCAGCCCGACTTCTCACCCACACTATATCTTGCCAGCACGTCACCCCTGTCCTCTGTCAACTCCACTGGCTCCCTGTCTCCTAACGCATTGCTTACAAGATCCTCCTTCTGACCTACAAAGCCCTTCACCACCTTGCCCTACTTACCTCACAGATCTTCCTCTCCCCCACCAACCCCCACAGCGGGCCACCTTGCCATTCCCAGGTCGAAGCTAGTTAGCAATTTCGCTAACACTAGTTAGTAACTTCCTTCAAACTGCACGCAGAGACATAAAAATGGTATCCACGAGTTCATCTGACTCTGGGGAAGTAGATAAGGTCTGTATATAGACACTCATGTACAGTTGTTATATCATATCACGTGCAGTATTGCAAAAAATTATTGGACTTAACTTAGGTAGTCATTCACTCAGGAATGCATATTAGTATCCTGTCAGTTGTATCTTTTTTCATTGCTTTAGTATATCGAATGTGCAATATGTGCAGTTGTCTGTAATTCAACCCTGTACACTAAGGACTGTATTTTAAGTGAATTACTATTACCCCAAATTATATCATACACACATTTAGCTATTTAAGTATCTCTTCCTGTCATTTACCTGTACAGTTTGTGTAACCATGCTAATATTCACTTACCTGTAAATGTAACTGTATATTTAACTGTACAGTTAATTTAACCATGCAAAATATTCACTTACCTGTTCATTTAACCAGTATGTCTATTAAGTAAACTATTATTACCCTCACTCATATCATACGCATTTTTAGCTATTGAAGTATTTCTCTGCCATCGACCTGTATAGTATAGTTAACCATGCACCATCCACCAATGTATAGTGTACATATTCGGCCAACCACCCATACTATGCAATGTCTTTTTATAGCTTTTTTTTTCACTCCAGACTTCTTGTATTGCTATACTTTTTCATACTGCCGCTCTATCTATCTATCTATCTATCTATCTATCTATCTATCTATCTATCTATCTATCTATCTATCTATCTATCTATCTATCTATCTATCTATCTATCTATCTATCTATAAAGGGCCTCATTGTCAAAATCCCAAACTATCCCTTTAACACCAAAAGATCAATGATAGAAACGTACCCTAAAGCACATTATATCCTTAATTTAAATAATTGTTTAGCATGAATGTCTTACAATACGTTTCTGAGTGCCTAGGAGGCTCACAAGCTGGATGTCTGTTGTCTAGTTATTTTGTCTTATGGGAGGTTAAATAGAATCCTTGATTGATAGTGTCTCTGTTTGTGCGATATCTTCCTATACCAGAGAATCCCAGCTCTGCTTTAGCCAAAAATGCCTCAGGTCTGTAGTCTGAGCAGTCCCGGTACCCTGTCAAAATCAGACAGAGAGATGTAGAAAAGGTTAGGTATGCATGAAGCAGCTTCATGAACACAGTGGTGGGATATGCTTTCAGATCTACTAGGCTTTTGTTAGAATGCGTCACATCCATATATCAAAGTGCCTCACAAGCTAAAATTGGGCAAGTATTAGGACAGACTCTTTGCTACTGGCAAGGTCTTGTGCATACATTTTTTTGGTACACAATTTATGATATTTTGAATGATACATTTTTGTATCATATTAAATGGAATGTGTTTTCAAACTAGCAATGCTGTACAGATGAACGTCAGGATGGATTTCCATACACTAGCCCAGGGGTACTCAACTCTAAACCCTACGAGGTCCGGAGTCTACTGGTTTTCTGTTCTACCTAAATTGCACACACCTGGTGTTCCAGGTCTAAATCAGTCCCTGATTATGGAGGAGCAATGAAAAAATGCAGTGGAACTGGCTTCGAGGTCCAGAGTTGAGTTTGAGGGCACTAGCCTATAAGCCATTTTGAAATTCTTCAAAATACAGGTCCATTGGTGTTCATCTTCTATCGTTCAATGTCTTCAGGTCTCTTAGTTTGTCCTTCACCTCTAAGATGTACCACTATATTTCATTACCATAAAGAGGGAAAGAACCTGTAGTCGGGCTTCAAAATTAGCTGTGTTCAAATCCTGCCTCAAATGAACCCTTTATCCAC
Source organism: Thymallus thymallus (assembly GCA_023634145.1). NCBI lineage: Eukaryota > Metazoa > Chordata > Actinopteri > Salmoniformes > Salmonidae > Thymallus > Thymallus thymallus. The sequence goes on from CM042422.1 coordinate 13,517,819, forward strand.
CTCACTTCACAGTAAAGCCGCTGGCCTGACAAAAATATTTAGCCCTGCCACTCTCCCGATATTGGATATGTCACCCTCCATTGCCTGTGCCGTGGACCAATGTCAAACTCATTTTGCCCATGGTTATTTTCAGTACAGCGAGCCACACAATGGCTTTGCAATGGATGAGCCTTTTCATGAGAGGAATACTGAGAGGAGTAAATATATGGTGGCCTCAAAGGCCTGTGTTTCAAATGAAGAAAACTCAATCTGGGCCACCGAGAATGAGAGTCACTATGTCCCTCTTCTTTTAAGCAGGTTAGTTTTATATCATGAATCTTGTTCTGGAGGCAGCTCTGCAGAGTGGTCACTAGCTGGCACAGCTACAAAGTCATCAGATTTTAAACCTAACCCTAATCTTAAACCTAATGCTGCTAACCCTAATGCCTAACCCTAATCTTAGACCAAATGTTTTTTTTTCATGAATTTTCACAATAATAGCCAGCTGGACTTTACAGCTGGTCATGTAGCAGAAATCACTAAATTCTGCCTCCAGGACAAGACTCATCCCAATAAATGTCGACCTACTTCTGTAAAGGATTTATCTTCACTATCCTACTTATTGCACATTGTCTCTCATGTTCTTGTTTATTTCTCGTCTCTGTGCCAGTTTGTTGTATGTCTGAAGCACGTACATAGCTTTATTACAATTGCTCCAAAAGGACAAAACGTTTTTGAATGTCATTTAATTTCATACATTTTTTTAATGTATTTTTTTTATTTATGGCATTTTGAATTTCTTATAACATACAGTTTACCAAACTGACTCTGCAATGTTTATTAATATTTGGAGACGGGACATAGTAAATTAAACCAATAGTAAAGTAGAAACAATGCAATACATTTTTTGTGACTTTTTCATAGTGCACCATATTTCGAGAGCTTGGGACTATAAGGTTCTATCTGCAAAAAGATGATTTTGAGATAATTGGCTATAAAGTTATGAATCTTGTATTCTTTTGAACTTAACATGAATGGGATATTTTATTGTACTTTTTACAATGGGTGGGTCTAATCCTGAATGCTGATTGGTTTAAACCGCAGAACAAAAAGACTGAACGACTGGGTCGCCTCTCTGGCAACCAAACTGATAGAACGAACGATTAGCCGGCTTGGGTAGCGACCCTAGATTCGTCTCGGGCCTAACAACACCCATGCCAATATATCCTCCAAACACCGGCTTCGAGGGCATTATCACTTATATATAGGTAGAGAACATTGAACAGAGCAAAGCTATGTCAATAACTCAATTTTGAAAAAAAATACAGACAGAACCTTATTGCCCCAGGCCTAGATTTGTTTCCAGGTACTGTATTCTGTGTATCTGGAAACCACCAATTTAAGATTCATGTTTTTTGACGTCTGGACCCCAGACATTAATTATGCCAATTCTCAGTATTGGATTTTCAATCATTTAGATAATTCCAGGAGCACATGACCCGCAACATTATATTTGAAAGATTTCAAACCCTAAACTTAACCCTAACCACACTGCTAACCCTTATGTCTAACCCTAACCTTAAATTAAGACCAAGAAGTAATGTTTTCATAAATGTCTAAGGTGGGAACAGATTTACTCTAGCCCAGCATTAACACCCAATTCAACCAGTGGCCGGATCCGGTACCTCTCGTGACATGAAAAATAGTTGTCACTTTTTGCAATGTAAAATTCAAATAAACGTGAACAAAGTTAATTTGAGATTGCCTATATCTTAATTCGTGCAGACCCCCCCCCCCCCCCCTATCTCTCACAGAACTAGAATAAGATTAACTTTCTATGATCTCTCTCCCTCGCTCTGCTCTGATAGACATGAGCCTGCAACTCTCATTTCTCCAGCATTGCATGCACTTCATAATTAATTTCCTTATAAAGCCGCACGAAGGGTTCTGGAGGAGCCACAGCACGCCTGATAAATTGAAATAAATTTGCCAAAGTTATTGAGTTACTGCTGTCTTCAGAAAGAAATGCAATAATTCAGAATAGCCCACTACACAATGAGAAAGCCTAAAATGTAGCTATATAGCATAAATAGCTTCTTTTAAAAATAGCCTAGCTGTGGAGTGTAGCCCAATAACAAGCCATAGCATACATTTGGGAACACAAGGAAAATCTGTCAGTGAACAAACAGCATGTAGACAAAACTGGCTTTTCGCAATATTTCAAATAATCTACAATCGCGGGAAAACACAGGTTGGAAGGCAAATGGCTGCTGCTGAAAATAGAAGACTCTAATCAGTCATCTGTAGGCTACCAACATATTTGATAAATTTCCAAACATTGTTTTAGAAAGTAAACACGGACCCTTGGCAAAAAACAAATTCCCCCATGTTTGCCACTTCTGTAATGTCTCTACTCTAATGCTCTCTGCCACTACGCAAATGTGATGATATGAATGCAATGCATGCTCCCCAGGTTACCCCTCTCTTGCGCTCACTTTTTGTTCCGGCACCTACCGATTTACAAATTAAGCACTGGTGAAAACCCCCTCTTGCGATATTCATGCATTTATACAGTATGTCTTTATGGTAGAAGTAACAATCCGAGGTCCCTGTTATAATTAATTCACTGCTGCTGTGTTCTGGGTAATTTGTCGGTAAATTCATCAGGGAGTTCTGAAGAAAGAGAGACACTGAAATGCCAGCATTCAGCCATTGTGAAGTCATATTGAACCCTAATTTGTCATTTCTCCGTTAATGTGACCATTAGAAGAAATGGATAGCTATTTAATTTTCTGGCCGTGGCTATCCTTCACTGAGCCATCTGACAGGAGTGTCAGTATCAGCTGAAGCCTTGTTAGATTGGCTCCTCTCCAGGTTATTTTGATTTGACACCAAATGTAATTCCTCAGGTTTTTCAAGCTCTGTCTCTCACTTTGGATTATATTTAGAAAGCTATGAATCATGTGAGTAACATAATAGTGTAGCCTAAGTAAACCTGTCTCTCTGGCCATCCAAAAGGTACGTTATTTTAACTAGTTTGTTAAGCATGTTTTTCTTCTCTTTCATGGACATGTTTGAAGGCCCCTATTTCTTTATTAAGGACTCCAACTGCCAGTCAAATATTCAAATGGCGAACGGCAGAGAAAAATGTAATGTATAGCTTTCATGATGTATTGTATTGATGATTTGTTTAAATGTAACCTTTACTTAACTAGGCATGTCAGTTAAGAACAAATGTTTATTTACAATGACGGCCTACCCTTGCCAAACCTGGGCCAATTGTGCGCCGCCCTATGGGACTCCCAATCACGGCCGGATGTGATACAGCCTGGATTCGACCCTGGGACTGTAGTGACTCCTCTTGCACTGATATGCAGTGCCTTAAACCGCTGCGCCACTTGGGAGCTATGTCATCTCATTTGTTTTAACCCGCCCAGGGAACACAGATGTAAATAGCTACTGTTGATGTGTAAATCGGCATGTTGGATAATGTGCACTTTATCTATCAAGTAAACTGCATGAATAATAAAAGACAATGAAGGAATGAGTGAACACATAGAATAATAGTCTCAAGTGTGATGTTATTGTCACGACGGGGCACATACACAGCCCAAGGTCCGTTACGGTTGGGTGCAGCGAGAGACCAAAACGCAGCGATTATAGTTCGACATTTTTTTTATTTACTGAATATACAATTAACTGAATGAACTACACATACAAAACAAACACGATGCAACAAACATGGAAAAAACGTAGCACACTTACCCGTGACTTATATATGACCCACACCCCGGTGTGGAACATACAAACCTATGTAGGATCCCTAATTAGAGACGATGCACTGCAGCTGCCTCTAATTAGGGATCCAACACAAAACACCACCAGAAACAGAAAGAATAGACCTGTCAGACTCTGACCATGGCTACATAGAGAAGCAAATAGGCTTCTCTATGGCCAGAGCCTGACAGTACCACTCCCCTAAGGCACGGACTCCCGGACGCCAACAAAAAAAAGCACAAATACATGGGGGGGGGGTTATTAGGGAGGGAAGATTAGTCCGTCGGTGGTGGTTCTGGCTCCGGCAAAGTGGACAGTTTCTTCCCATGCCCCTTCTTTATGACCGGGCCCGGACTGGGTACCGGTGGGGTAAACGGCTCCGGCCATGGAGCTGGGCAAATAACCGGGCCCGGACTGGGCACCGGTGGGGTAAACGGCTCCGGCCATGGAGCGGGGCAAATAACCGGGCCTGGACTGGGCACCGGTGGGGTAAACGGCTCCGGCCATGAAGTGGGGATAACAACCAGGCCCGGACTGGGCACCGGTGGGGCAAACGGCTCCAGTCATGGAGTGGAGCAGACCACCGGACCAGGACTGGGCACCGGTGGAGCGGACTGCTCTGGCCTGGGAGTTTAGCAGACAACCGGACCCGGACTGGGCACCGGTGGAGCGGACTGCTCAGGCACTGAAGCGGAGCAGACGGCCGGATCCAGACTGGGCACCGGTGGAGCGGACTGCTTTGGCTCAGGAGCGGAGCAGACGGCTGGACCCGGATTGGGCATCGGTGGAGCGGACTGCTCAGGCACTGGAGCGGAGCAGACGGCTGGACTCGGAATGGGCACCGGTGGAGCGGACTGCTCTGGCACTGGAGCGGAGCAGACGGCCGGACCCGGACTGGGCACCGGTGGAGCGGACTGCTCTGGCTCTGGAGCGAAGCAGACGGCTGGACCCGGAATGGGCACCGATGGAGCGGACTGCTCTGGCACTGGAGCGGAGCAGACGGCCGGACCCGGACTGGGCACCGGTGGAGTGGACTGCTCTGGCTCTGAAGCGGAGCAGACGGCCGGACCCGGACTGGGCACCTGTGGAGAGGTAGGTTCCAGCCACAGAGCTGTGCTGACTTCTGGAGACTCCGGGCTGTGGGCCGTAGCTGGAGGCTCTGGGTTGCGGACCTTCGCTGGAGGTTCCGGGCTACGGACCTTCGCTGGAGGTTCCGGGCTGCGGACCTTCGTTGGCGGTTCCGGGCTGCGGACCTCAGCACCTCCAGAGGAAGAGTGTTCCAGGCTCTCCACCACCTCGTCTGCTCCTCCTCTGAACTCTTGAAAAAACCCTCCGGTCTCTCCCTATCATGGAACGTGGGAAGATGAAGTGGTGGGCGATCCTCTTCCTCCAGCCTCTCCGGGTGCTGAGAGCGCACAGATGGTGTGGTGCGTGGAGTCAGCACGGGCCGTACCGAGCTCTGGAACGGCACTGGAGGCACCGGGTTGGGAACTGGCGTTGGAGGGCTGGGACTGCCCCGATCTTCCTCTCCCCATCGCCTATCCCCTTCCGGTGAAATATATGACCCACACCCCGGTGTGGAACATACAAACCTATGTAGGATCCCTAATTAGAGACGATGCACTGCAGCTGCCTCTAATTAGGGATCCAACACAAACCACCACCAGAAACAGAAAGAATAGACCTGTCAGACTCTGACCATGGCTACATAGAGAAGCAAATAGGCTTCTCTATAGCCAGAGCCTGACAGTTGTAAGAACAAAACTATAAGTATATTGAAGTATTATAATGTCAGTATTTTGCATCATACTGCTTGAGACATTTATTTTTTTGTTATTTCTGTATTCATTTAAAGTTTGTAAAGGTTATGATCTTCAGGCGAGGCCTGTCAAACATGTAATCTATGCATCACTTTGCCTTTGAGCAAATATTTTAATATTCTATCCATTAAACATTATATTGAATATACAGTAATATCTCGTTTATATGCTCTTCCATGTAGATATCATGTCTTTGTGGAGCTCGGAATGCAATCATGACAAACCAGCATGCTCTTAATTATTTAAAGTCACGTATTCTTTATTAGCCCCCATTATTCTGACCGCTATACACCCTCGCAGGGTGGTTCTCTCCCCAACACATGGAACCAATGAGCAGTTCATCATGCGGCCCAATCTGGACAAGAAAATGGCATTTACAGGCTTGATTAATGGGGTCGATATGGTGCTAACCGGGGGTACTAAAACATGTAATTTTAATCGTGGCAACTGCTTGTGGGAGAGATGGTGGAAATGATTTCATTACCATTCGAACAATCTAGCCACACTGCGTAAAACCCCTCGATCCCTACAGCTGTGCTATGCAGACAGACCTCCCAATGCATAGATGCCACAGACAAAGGAGAGAATGTGTTGAGGGAGAGAGAGAGCACACTGGGCACGTCTACTTTTGATTTACATTTGGTTAAGTTATCAACTAACGTGAATTCAACGTAAAATCAACAAACAAATTCACCATGTCATTGGATTTAGGTTAAGAATTGGGTGAAAAACATATTCATTCCTTTACGTTGATGACTTTTTCAAATTCAATCAGTTTGCCACATTTATTCAACGTCATCACATACATTTTATGGGTTGAAATGACGTGCAAACAACGTTCATTCAACCAGTTTTTAGTTGAAGAGAGAGAGAGAGAAAGGGAGTGAAAAAGAAGCGAGAGAGTGAGAGAGAGAGAGACAGAGAGAGAGAGAGACAGAGACACAGAGAGAGAGAGACAAAAACCCAGAGAGAAAGAGAGAAGTGTGTTTATCACAGGTGTGTTCAGGAGAGATTAGAGGGGAAATGGCCAGAATTATTTTATGTTGTACTGTAGATTCAACACAGTTGGGGTCAAGGCCTATGCATGTTTATTGGGGTTTGAGCTGCCAAGTGTGTGTGTGTGCATCTGTGGTGTACATCTAGAGCGTTGATCAGGTGAGGTCATGGCTAACACACCCACATTATAAAAGTGTTTTGTTCATAGGCCATACCGCAGAAATGGCTTCCCGTCTAAGCGCCATAGTATTTGTTACAAGAAATTAATTTTATACATAAAAACGTTATCCAGCGTGATGGAATAGGTAGGTTCATTAACCTTCTAGCCCAGGCTTTCAGAGCACTTTACAGTGTAATGGTAGAGGGCCCCTCAACCGCAGAATATGCACAGGAATTAAATGGTTTCCTTTGAGATGATTGCTTCGCCAGGTGGAATAGCTTTGCCTACCTCCAACGAGCCCATCTGCAGACACCCTCTTCTTCCTCTCCTCCCCCCATCCCCTCGTCCTCTCAAACCTATCCCCTCTCCTCCCTTTTATACAACACCTCAATGAGACTATTTCCTATAGCCTGGACTTGGATCTGTTACTTTATTCACAGTTTATTTCAAATTGACATTTCATAGACTTTAATCTCCTAGGGGACAATGGCGCATTCCATCACAAAGATAGATACTGTATGAAAAGCTCAGCCCTTTTGAATGGAAGTGAGAATTAAATAAATAAATTAATATCTAGGAGCGACAATGAATACAGTTGATGAAATCAAATGTATTGGTCGCATACACATATTTAGCAGACGTTATTGCGGGTGTAGCGCTTGATAGGAGCTACAGCAGCGGGCAACTCTACATCTCTCTCTCTCACAAACACGCGCACACGCCTACGCTCTCTCTCTCTCTCTCTCTCTCTCTCTCGGGTAATTGTCAGTCACGGTGCCTCCAGCCCTTTTGCTCTAGACCGCCCCAGCATTCTGGGACATTATTCACAAAGTGAATGGAGCTCTTAAAAGCAAAAGGCCTCTGGATGTCTTGCTTTGATTGACGTGTGTGTGTGTGTGTGTGTGTGTGTGTGTGTGTGTGTGTGTGTGTGTGTGTGTGTGTGTGTGTGTGTGTGTGTGTGTGTGTGTGTGTGTGTGTGTGTGTGTGTGTGTGTGTGTGCGTGTGCGTGTGTGTAAGTGGGCAGCAGCCCGGGTACCATTCCCCTCTCCCGTCACTGTGTGCCATGTGTGGCTCCCTCCGCTTTGAAGTGCATCCACACTCCGTCTCGCTCCGTAAGGGAGACATCAAGGCCCTTTTCTCATGAGCAATTGGTTAAATAAAATGACTTAAACTCCAGTCCCTTCACCTGTCATGGCGCAGCACTAGGCACCTCCAGAGAGTATTTTGAACACATCTCCCCGTTTCCTAAGTTCTCCTGAAGGCCAGCACTGCCAACCCCTGCGATCTATGGTTAACCATGACAACCTTTATCCATACTATTATCATTGCCAGATGGAGACCAATATCACCTCAGTGACTGAGAAGAGACATTCAGAAGTTGTTATTTGGCTGGAAGATCACTGGTTGTTGTTGAGTCCCACTGTTGTTTTTCAGTTGCCTGAGGCACAGGACGTCGGGCAGTTTGCTCACAGCTAATCAGTAATTATGTATTTTGTTTTGCCTCAAACAGACTTTAATAGGGTATTCTTGATGTTGACTACTCATGATGTGCTCATTCTACTAGAATTCATAAAATTTTAATTATCATCTATATCAAATGAGGAGTTGACTTTGCTTGGCCTCTGAGCAAAATAGCATAGTATCTTTCTGCTAGGAAAACACACAAAAAATATGCATAAAACCAGTAGAAATAAAATTGGTCCAATGTGATCCCTGAACTGTATTTTAAATCCAGAAAGTCAATTAAAATTAATTAACTCAAATGGATACCAAAACAAATGATATTGTAAGGCAATGACTCACTAATTTGACTAACTGAGGGTCACATTTTGATAGTTTCCTGATGAAATGTGTTAATATCATTATACTTACAGGGTTTGTTTTTAACACCCTGATGCCACAGGTTTGCTGAGGGCAAACTATATTTCAGAGGTGGAATCTAAGCAGATGCTACAAGATTTGACCACACTGTTGCACTTGCAATATTATGCAGTCAGTGTTTCAAGTAGCACTTTGAACGTACTGTATGTCTTATTCTTTTTTTCATAATGTTTCTAGCTGGGAGTTACACACATATTACTCTCACTTAACCTTTTCCCAGATTCATACCTTGGTTTACAGTACACACTATACAGTGAAAACGTAGCATTTCCACCTCAGCTTTTACTGCCAGAAGCTTGGCTCATCTTGGTGAAAATATAACAATTTCACCTGCTACTTTAGATAAAACCTTCAGCCCCAGATAAATAATTTATGCCTGTATATCCCTCCCCGTTGCTGACGGAGATACCTGTGGGTATAATTGTCATTATACTCTACGAGTGTCATCTCGACCATATATTGTACGCCGTGGTCTCTTGACCTTTCAGAATCCTTTGCCGTTTCACCGCGGTGCTTGTCTCTGCCTGACATATGGTCGTCTGTTTCTGCGCTGTGGGTCGGTGGACTTTTGAATGAATGAGGGAAATTAGGGGATTTTTTTTCCTGTGGAAGGCAAGGAATCATGGAGATTTTACCAAGTGGACCTTGAAGAAATTCCAAGGAGAATGCATATTAAGTTCTCCATTGTGATATGACTGCTCAGGGTCTTGATGCTATAATATAAAAAGCCATTAATTTTCAATGAAATGGATCCTTTCCTTAACCTGAAACATGGCTACACTGAAACATGTTTATGCCCACTATTACGATGTAAAATTGTTGACAGTGATAACCTCAACTGTCAGTATGTACAGCACTTTGCTAGTGTTGAAGGCAGTTGGACTCCCAACCCATACACACACTGGGGTCCGAAATGATTGACACCCTTGATAAAGATGAGCAATAATGACTGTGTAAAATAAAGAATTCAAGTACTGAGCGATATTGTATGTTCCAAAAAATTGGGAAATTAGAAAGAGAATTTGTTTAACAAGTAATATTTATTTTCTCAAAAACGTTGGGGTCAAAATTATTGACACCCCTAAATATTATTTTTAATGAAGTAGTCAAAAGTGTAGTATTTGGTCCCATATTCCTACACGCAATGACTCTTTTGTGCCTAATAGAAATGAATGGGAAATAATGTATTCTGTCATTTTGGAGTCAAGCTTGTGACTCTACAAACTTGTTGGATGCATTTTGAGTTGGTTTTGGTTGTGTTTCAGGTTATTTTGTGCCCAATAGAAATTAATGGGAAATTATGTATTCTGTCATTTTGGAGTCACTTTTAATGTAAAGAAGAAGATAATATGTTTCTAAACACTTCTACATTAATGTGGATGCTACCATGATTACGGATTATCCTGAATGAATTGCGAATAATGATGAGTGAGAAAGTTACAGAGGGTCAAAGATCATTACCCCAATACATGCTAACCTTCCCTGTTATTGATAATGACCATTATTGCTCTTTGTCAAGGGTGTCAATAATTGTGGTACCCCACTGTATTTTACAGATATCCACATTGGTCATTCACTAAAATCAATGAAGACAGATGAGGCTGGGAAAGGGAGTATGTACAGTAGCTTGCTCCCAGTGAGATGTCAGCCATATCAATACCATCTGGATGGATTTCTATTTTTTAGTCAGCACCTGTTGTTTTACGAAGCACATGAATTATATTTGATTGATTTGATATGACAATGATTGCACAACACAGTAATATGCAGATTTTGGCTTCAATAATACTGAGCCTTCTTGGCATATTAGTGTATGTACATGAGAGAGGTAGGTGCGAGACATATTTGAACATTCAGTGTTAGTCTCTGAGCAAGGCAGCTGTGACGACTGAGACTTGGCCAGACTACCAGCCATTCATCTCCCTTATCACTCTGAGTCTTCCCAGGGGTTTCAGGGATGGACAGAGAGCAATGCCTCAGGAAGGAAGGCCCAATATGTGACCATTACCTGAGCAGGTAGTGGATCACCTCAACAACCTGTCACTGTCAATGTTTGGTTCTGACACTTCATGTAAAGTTGTCCTCCGTTGTGAAATATCATATTGCGACGGGCACATTTCTTTCGTCAAATTGGTTGGACACAGTTTTTCTAATCGTATCTAATAATTATATAATATGCATGTAGAGATTGAATCTATATGTTAGACAAACAAAGAAGAAAATATAATACATTTTATTATTAGGTTTATTTTTTTGTACTGGGATGTTGACAGATTTTTATTTTTCCTGTCCCCCAGGACACACGCACACACAGACAGAGGTTGGAGCACCTGACCTCTATAGGCTACCTGCCACCTTTAAATTGGTACAACCTGCACCCTTACTCTGAAGCTGGCTGGAAAAACGACTGTACTGTCGGGATGGTGGGGGACCACTTGGAAAGATGCTATCTGGCAATTCAGAGGAAAGGGATTAGATTCATCTGCTTGGAAAATGATCACAACCATGTATTCTCAAGTTGTATTAAAAACCAACTATTATGTCCATAGTAGTCACATGCATGGGTATACCATTGCATAATTATGTTGCCAGAAGCTTGAAGAAGAGAAAATCATCTCCAAGATTTAAATCAGTGCTAATCCCCATCATATCCCCATCATTACCGATGATGGTTCTGCTATCTTCATCATATAAATACAATCTCTGAAATGAATCTTTGAGTGACTTGAACTGGGTCGCGTTCATTAGGACACGCAACAACAAAACAGTTTTAAAACAGTAGAGAGTCCAGGTAGTCACTCCTTGTTTCAATCACATTTATTTCGTTTGGTGCCTAATGAACATCGTCACTCTGATGTCTGGCCCAGCCCAGTGTCACAGAGAGAGTTTGTAATAGTCCTTGTTTCAGCTGAGCCACGCACAATAATTGACTGGACAGTATCTAAACTAGACAGCAGTAAGCTGTAAGTATTCCTCCCTAATGTGTCTCCTGTTTTTAATGGAGTGTGAAACTGACATTTATGTAAATGAGACGCTGTTAAATTACATAAACAAGAAAGGATTACAAAAAGGAAGAGCAAATACACCCCACACGTGAAAACTGTCTAAATAACAATAGGTCATGGGGTTGTGGAAAGCTGAGCATGATCACCAGCTACTAATGAAGGTCAAGACATGCCTGCCTTTAATTCAGTGTTAGCCTATTAGCATAAAACCACTATTAGCATAGATCCATTATGGCAAAACAAGTATGTGGAAAATTATATAGCAATTTCTAAACGTTACAGTATAAGTACACATATCGCTATCATACCACTTCAAGCTGCCCACAAGCATAAACAAATGAAAATAAACGAGGAATGATTTCCATCAAATGCCCGAAGGATTCATTATTTTTCTATCGGCTCAGCTCTGCATTAACCAGCTTTGATATATATAGTGGGGAGAACAAGTATTTGATACACTGCCGATTTTGCAGGTTTTCCTACTTACAAAGCATGTAGAGGTCTGTAATTTTTATCATAGGTACACTTCAACTGTGAGAGACGGAATCTAAAAAACACATTGTATGATTTTTAAATAATTAATTTGCATTTTATTGCATGACATAAGTATTTGATCACCTACCAACCAGTAAGAATTCCGGCTCTCACAGACCTGTTAGTTTTTCTTTAAGAAGCCCTCCTGTTCTCCACTCATTACCTGTATTAACTGCACCTGTTTGAACTCGTTACCTGTATAAAAGACACCTGTCCACACACTCAATCAAACAGACTCCAACCTCTCCACAATGGCCAAGACCAGAGAGCTGTGTAAGGACATCAGGGATAAAATTGTAGACCTGCACAAGGCTGGGATGGGCTACAGGACAATAGGCAAGCAGCTTGGTGAGAAGGCAACAACTGTTGGCGCAATTATTAGAAAATGGAAGAAGTTCAAGATGACGGTCAATCTCCCTCAGTCTGGGGCACCATGCAAGATCTCACCTCGTGGGGCATCAATGATCATGAGGAAGGTGAGGGATCAGCCCAGAACTACACGGCAGGACCTGGTCAATGACCTGAAGAGAGCTGGGACCACAGTCCTGCAGCGCACGCAAGGTCCCCCTGCTCAGGCCAGCGCATGTCCAGGCCCATCTGAAGTTTGCCAATGACCATCTGGATGATCCAGAGGAGGAATGGGAGAAGGTCATTTGGTCTGATGAGACAAAAATAGAGCTTTTTGGTCTAAACTCCACTCGCCGTGTTTGGAGGAAGAAGAAGGATGAGTACAACCCCAAGAACACCATCCCAACCGTGAAGCATGGAGGTGGAAACATCATTCTTTGGGGATGCTTTTCTGCAAAGGGGACAGGACGACTGCACCGTATTGAGGGGAGGATGGATGGGGCCATGTATCGCAAGATCTTGGCCAACAACCTCCTTCCCTCAGTAAGAGCATTGAAGATGGGTCATGGCTGGGTCTTCCAGCATGACAACGACCCGAAACACACAGCCAGGGCAACTAAGGAGTGGCTCCATAAGAAGCATCTCAAGGTCCTGGAGTGGCCTAGCCAGTCTCCAGACCTGAACCCAATAGAAAATCTTTGGAGGGAGCTGAAAGTCCGTATTGCCCAGCGACAGCCCCGAAACCTGAAGGATCTGGAGAAGGTCTGTAAGGAGGAGTGGGCCAAAATCCCTGCTGCAGTGTGTGCAAACCTGGTCAAGAACTACAGGAAACGTATGATCTCTGTAATTGCAAAGAAAGGTTTCTGTACCAAATATTAAGTTCTGCTTTTCTGATGTATCAAATACTTATGTCATGCAATAAAATGCAAATTAATTACTTAAAAATCATACAATGTGATTTTCTGGATTTTTGTTTTAGATTCCGTCACTCACAGTTGAAGAGTACCTATGATAAAAATTACAGACTTCTACATGCTTTGTAAGTGGGAAAACCTGCAAAATCGTCAGTGTATCAAATACTTGTTCTCCCCACTGTATATACGCTCAGTGGCCAGTTTAAGAAGCTGTCATCAATGCAAAGGGTGGCAACTTTGAAGAATCTCAAATATAAAATCTATTTTGATTTGTTTAACACTTTTTTGGTTACTACATGATTCCATATGTGTTATTTCATAGTTTTGATGTCTTCACATTATTCTATAATGTAGGAAAACCCTGGAATTAGTAGGTTTGTCGAAAACCTTTGACTGGTACTGGATGGATGGATGGATGGATGGATGGATGGATGGATGGATGGATGGATGGATGGATGGATGGATGGATGGATGGATGGATGGATGGATGGATGGATGGATGGATGGATGGATGGATGGATGGATGGATGGATGGATGGATGGATGGATGGATGGATGGATGGCTGGATAGATGGATAGATAGAGAGGGTAATAATAGTTTACTTAATGGACAGACTGGGTAAATTAACAGGTACGTGAAAATTTTGCATGGTTAAATTAGTTATATTTACAGATAAGTGAATACTTGCATGGTTACACAAACTGTACAGGTAAATGACAGGAAGAGATACTTTAATAGCTAAAGGTGTGGTTTAATAGCTAGATGAATTTGGGGTAATAATAGTAATTCCCTTAAAATACAGTCCTTAGTGCGCAGGGTTTTATTACAGACAACTGCACGTATTGCACATTCGATATACTAAAAGCAATGAGAAAAGGTGCAATTGATAGGATACTAATATGCATTCCTGAGTGAATGCCTACGTAAGTAAGAATTACTAGCAATATTGCACGTGATATGATATAACTGTACATGAGTATGTATATACAGACCTGTATGAATAATAGGTCCTGAGTGAATGAGTGCTGATGGACCAGAGTTACTCACGGATGGATGCATAATTGTTAAACTAGGTCCTAGCACCCCAACAGTTCCAGATCTATGTTGCTGACGGCACGGCACCCCGGTGAGGCATTATATAGTCTAATAGCCGCCGGTAGGAAGGACCTCCTGTAGCGCTCTCTGGCACACCGTGGTGGGATCAGTCTGTGACTGAAAGTGCTCCTCTGCGTCATAACCATAGCGTGCAGAGGGTGGGTGACGTTGTCCATGATGGCCAGCAGTTTGGCCAGGATCCGTCTCTCCGCCACCTCCTCTAGAGTGTCAAGGCTCATCCCCAGGACAGAGCTAGCCTTCCTGATCAGCTTATTTACCCAAGAAGCATCACCGGCTTTGATGTTTGCTCCCCAGCACACCACTGCAAAAAAGATGGCACTGGCCACCACAGACTGGTAGAAGGTATGCAGTAGTTTACTGCACACGTTGAAAGACCTGAGCCTCCTCAGAAAGTAGAGTCGGCTCTGGCCCTTTTTGTACAGGGCCCCGGTGTTACCAGCCCATTCCAGCCTGTTGTCCATATGGACTCCCAGGAACTTGTATGACCCAACCATTTCCACATCCATCCCCTGTATAGGGACTGCAGTCAGTTGTGCCTTGGTTCTCCTGAAGTCCACCACCATCTCCTTTGTTTTGCTGATGTTGAGCTGAAGGTGGTTCTGCTCACACCACAACACAAAGTCACTGATTGTGCTCCTGTACTCCTCCTCCTGCAAACCCCTGATGCACCCTACAATAGCAGAGTCATCCGAGAACTTCTGTAGGTGGCATGTTTCAGAGTTATATCTGAAGTCTGAGGTGTAGAGGGTGAACAGGAAGGGGGACAGGACCGTTCCCTGGGGGGCCCCTGTGTTGCTAACTGCCCGTTCTGACACACAGCTCTGTAGTCGCACAAATTGTGGCCTACCGGTCAGATAGTCCGTGACCCAGGAGACTAAGGGTGCTTCCACTTTCATCCTCCTCATCTTCTCACCCAGTAGCAGGGGCTGAATGGTATTGAAGGCACTGGAGAAGTCAAAAAACATAACCCTCACAGTGCAACCTGCGTTGTCCAGGTGAGAGTAGGCCCTCTGCAGATGGTAGATGATTGCATCATCCACCCCGATGTTGCGCTGGTATGCAAACTGCAGGGGGTCCATTGATGTACACACCAGGGGTCTGAGGTGAGAGAGGACTAACCTTTCCAGGGTCTTCATGATGTGGGATGTTACTGCTACAGGTCTGAAGTCATTCAGGACAGTGGGGTGTGCCTTCTTGGGCACTGGGACGAGGCAGGATGTTTTCCACAGCACAGGGACCCTTTCTAGGCTCAGGCTAAGGTTGAAAAGACGCTGGAGTATTCCACACAGTTGGTCAGCACAGACCCTAAGCACCCTTGGGCTGATGCCATCAGGGCCCGCCGCTTTCCACTGATGTAGTCTCTCCAGCTCTCTCTTCACTTGGTTGGTGGTGAAAGCCAGCCCAGGTGGGGAGGTGGGGGGAAGGGGGGTGTTGAGGATCAGTCCAGGGGGAGCAGGGGCGGAGGTGGGGTCACTGATTGTGTCAGCAGAGGTGTTGTGAGCAAAGTGGGGGTGGGACAGCCATGAGGGTGTGTGGTCTGGGGAGCAGGAGGGGAGGTGGACAGGGCCAGTATCAAACCTGTTAAAAAATTGGTTCAGCTCATTGGCTCTGTCCTGGGTCCCCTCCGTCTGCCCACTGTTTGACTTTTTGAAGCCAGTGATATTTCTCATACCCTTCCACACCTCTCTCAACTGGCTCTGCCTCAGCTTGTCCTCTATCTTCTCCTTATACACTCTCTTCCCCTCAGCAATCCGCAACTTCAGCTCCCTCTGGACGCATTTCAATTTGTCCTTGTCCTTGTCCCTCTCCTTGAAGGCCCTCTTCTTCTCATTCAGCAGGGCCTTCAGGTCGCTGGTGACCCAGGGTTTATTGTTTGGGAAACAGCGTACCTTCCTGGTGGGTACAGTGTTGTCTACACAAAAATTAATATAGTCTGTTATGCAGTCAGTGAGTCCATCGATGTCCTCCCCATGAGCCTCACAGAGCACATCCCAGTCTGTTGTTTCAAAGCAGTCCTGTAGGGCCTCATTCGCCTCCAGGGACCATCTCCTAATGGTCCTGGTGGTTGCAGGCTGCTGTTGGACCAAAGGCCTGTAGAGTGGGGTGAGGTGGACAAGGTTGTGATCCGATCTACCGAGGGAAGGGAGTGCAGTGGAGTTGTATGCGTCCTTCACATTAGCATATAACAAGTCCAGAGTTGTATTATTCCTGGTTGGGCACTTCACAAACTGTTTGAACGAGGGCAGCATTGAAGAGAGAGATGCATGGTTAAAATCCCCCGAAATGGCAAAGAAAGCACTGGGATGCGCTGTCTGTAACCCCGCGATAACAGAGTGGATGACGTCACACGCTGTGTTTGCGTCCGCGGAGGGAGGGATGTAAACAATAACAGCAATGGCCGCCGTAAATTCCCTCAGCAAATAGTATGGTCTCAGGCTAACGGCTAACAGTTCAATGTCCGGGCTACAAAACTTTTCCTTAAGAGTAATATGGTTCGGATGACACCATCTGTTGTTAACTAATAAAGCCAGCCCACCACCCTTACTCTTACCGGAAGAGACGTGATCCCTGTCCACTCTGTTGGTCTAGAAACCGTCGATAGTGACGTTCTGTATGGGGATGTTATCGTTCAGCCAAGTCTCAGTAAAAAACATTAGGCTCGTTTCCCGATAGATCCTTTGTCCACGAACAAGTCCCTCCAACTCGTCCATCTTGTTATGTAGTGACCTCACATTGCCCATAATAATAGATGGTATAGCCGGCTTGTACTTGAACCTCCTCCGCTTTGCCTTACATTTCAATCCCGCCCTGCGTCCACGGCGTCGCCTTTTCAACTCTGCGTGGGCTAAATCCAGGAGCTGGGCTCGGTTGTAAACAATAACAGTTGACGACTCCTGTCGACGTTCAGCTGCGATAAAATCCATAAAATCCATAATCCTGAACTATTATCGTTCTACTGTAGCAAAATAAAAAATAAAACTAAAGAAAAGAGACAAAAAAAAAACGAACTAAAACAACAATTTATGCGCCAAACACAGCCAAAAACACTACGAACACCTGCTCTTTCCATGACACAAACTGACCAGGTGAATCAAGGTGAAAGCTAAACTATATACAGTTGAAGTCAGAAGTTTACATACACTTAGGTTGAAGTTATTAAAACTTGTTTTTCAACCACTCCACAGATTTAATGTTAACAAACTATAGCAATTCCCCGCTGCAATGTTCCAACATCTAGTGGAAAACCTTCCCAGAAGAGTGGAGGCTGTTATAGCAGCAAAGGCTGGACCAACTCCATATTAATGCCCATGATTTTGAAATGAGATGTTTGACGATCAGGTGTCCACATACTTTTGGTCATGTAGTGTATGTTCCCTTTATTTGTCTAATGAAGCGTAAACAGTGATGTCTAGTGAACACCGAATGTTTTCCAATCTAAAGGCCAAGTGTATTATTTAGCAAATGGACAAAATGACTCATTGTAGTTTGAAATCATTAGACAAGTTACTCTAATGAAAATGGTGGTAGTGGGTCTCTGTCCCTGCAAAGCCAATTAAGTGGATTTAACTAATTCTGACCACTTTAAGTACAGATGTAGGATCTTAATTTGAGACAGTTTGCTACAGATGGTAAATAATCCTGCAGCAACAGGAAATGTGAATTAGTATGTGGATTATAATTATTAGCCATTTTTGTAGGGGTTGGAAAAATTTTCATTAGGGCAAATTAAAATATCAAAGTGGAAATTAAAAACCATTTTAAAACTCCAATACACTACAAGTTTGCATACAATTCTCAGGAACAAAAGAGTGATAAGATCCTACATTATCACAATATTGACAACCTCGCTCCACAGCATTTGAAAGTCTGAATTAATAAGTAGACAAACCCATATTCTGGAGTTGTATTTTTCCAACTTTCTCAGTCTGCATCCAGACTGCACTGATATGTGACAGAGTTGGATGCCAAAGCACAAAACTAGGTTATATTTTTAGTTGGCAGTTTATGTAAGAAATCCCACATTAAAACATGTCCACAATGAATTAATTACCTTCTAGTTGGCCTATGGGGAGCGCCATTTAATTGAAGATATTAGAGTATGAATACTAAATAAGTGGTGGCATAAATTGCCATTAAAACAAAATTAGTGGGACATGCATAATTATAGAAAAATTGACAGATGCTGTAGATGATATGATAGTGGCAGAGGACTCAGTTGATTTAGCACAGTCACAGATCGTCCCTCCTCTGGGGTTTGTACAGTACATGTAGGGTTTACGGAGACTAATTTCTGCCATCAGACATATTAAAGGCCCTGCATCACAGAATCTGACTGCGGAGGTGGTTCAAAAGTTTGCTTTAGGTCAAAAACGTCAGATTCAATTTCCTTCAAAATGGATGGGGGGCATAAGTATTGTTCTTGATGTGAAGAGATAAAGATATTTTCTAAATAAGTCTCCTGAACTCGAAGGTCATTGGAGTAAGTCCAACATTTCCTCTGATGTCTGTTCTCTGTCTGTGTTTTGTGAGGTTACGTTTCTGAGAGACATTGACTTCCCGCCTGTTGGACAATTCGTTGCATTGAATTAGTACCATGACAGGCCATTTTGGTTAAGCCATGTATGAACTCACAGAAATGGGATGTTGTCAAAGGCTTCAAAACTTGTCTTGGTTAGTATCGTCTGGAAGGAGAAGAGCATGTCTGTCCAGGAAATCGATTATAAATGAATATAAGGCATGTTGAATTGAAGAAATGGCTGCCTGTGAGCTTCACTGCCATTACTTCAGGTTAGAGAGGAGAAAGACTTTTGACTGGGAACCATACCTCATGTGAACACTTTCAGACAACACTGAACGGAATTATGACACCAATCATGTTGAGAAGAGCACTCAATGATGGAGGGTCAGTGTGGATTTGATAGCCTACGTACTGAGAAGTAATACTCCTATTGAACCAAATTCAGAAACACTATTTCAATGATAAACCAAAACAAATCTTCCTGCACAGCACAAATGCATGTTTGGATCCACATACTCAACAAGACACGTTTGGATGATTCTGCGACTTCGGGAACTTTGGCCCTGCAAGCTTTCAGAAATTAAAACGTATTGAAACACCATTTTACCAGTATCATAATTGTCTCTGATTTGTCTAGAAATAATATCTTATAATGGCTGTGATCTTACTATTCAGGAATGTACAGTATATATTTTTTTAAATTTTCTCAGATAGCCATAGATAAATGTAATTTCCATCACGCCATTAAACATCAATTTTAATTTTATATCATACAATTAATTTATAACACATTTCTTATACATTTGTAAATATGAACTTGCATTGAATATTATTTTAAGTGATTTTGAAGGTTTTTCTAATGTTAATAATTCAACTCAACGCACAAATGTAAAAACTTGCTTTGTGACAGCTGAAAACATTTATTTATCATGTAAAATAAGATATTTCCACCCAACCTTATTGTGAGATTATGATAACAACAATATGATTTCCCATTCTAAAACAAATCAATCAATATAAATTATACATAATATACTAATTTACCTCAAGCATATGGGTGTTGTGGTAATGACAAGGTGTGATGTAAAAAAACAAAAACGTATGAAAATATTTATTGCAAATGTTTTGAACAACAACCATTGTTAAACATTTTATTAATTCAAGACAAAGTAAGATTCCAAATGTAGCTGATGGGCAGAGCTCAAGGAAGTAGGCCAGTGTTTTTGAGAGATGGGCCAAGGGTCCATCCGTATAGAAGAGCTCAGTGAGCAAAGTGAAACTGTATCATTTGTGGTATATCCAACACAGGTGTGGAGGGTCACCTGCTTGTGAGAATCACCAAAGTGAACTTCCTGGATTTCACTGGTGTTTTTACACAGGTAGTTCTCTGCAAAGTTAATATGCACAATGATCTCCTCTTTCTGCAGATTGTCTCCAGTAGAATCTGCAGTGTGCCACACCTTTTCTTTTACTGTCAAATGTGCAGTGAACTTCTCCATGTTTCCTTCTTTGTTGTTCCACTTCTGCTTTTTCTTCTTGTTCCTCAGTAGTGTGTCCCTTTTCCATGTTGTTGCTCTACTGTTGACATCACGATCACAGAATCTAGTGATTTTTTCTTCTGCGACTGTACTAATTCTGTTACACTGCTTTTTCCTGGAGTATTGAAGGCTTGGCCTGTTTTCATTTGCCCTCATTGCTTTTGCTGAAAATCCAAATTCTCTACTTGCGCCTTTGACCAGGCCACACTTTCTCAGGATGTTGCCTCTTTTTTGAAGCCACTTGTTTGTCCTTGACACTGTGCATCTTTTTATACTTATGCTTTAACTCTGCAATGATGGCATTTTGAAACAATAAAATCCTTCTCAAGTTCTGGATGTGGAAATGGTTGGTTCATACAAGTTCCTGGCAGTCCATATGGACAGCAGGCTGGAGATATGACCATGTGAAATTAGATATATGAGCCTATCTGATCATAATGCTTATAACTGCCAGATACTGTACATACACAACTGCCAGATACACACACAGAGCCACAAGATGAAGTTTTAATGTTTCCTTACTACAAAATATACTTTTTTGTTAACATTTTTAAACTGAATTGAATGAATTCAGTCGATGATCCTCTGATTTTATGGGACGCCATCAAAGGTTTTATTAAAAACAATGCAACTGCATTTGCATCTGGGCTGAATAAATCACATTAAAGAAGATATTAGAATTGGAAAAGTTGTTAATGCGTTCTCAACAAACTTTCTTCACACTAGCTAGCAACTACTCTCTCCAAAGTCAAGACAGAACTAAATCTGTTGATAAGACAGAGAGCAGAATTTGTAATCCCATCGAGTTAGACTCAACCATTAGTTCCATGGTAATCAACCCAGTCATCTACTGGCTAACAAGCTTTGTAGTAATGATCAAGTAGCGGATATTGCAACTATTTTATCTGAATAAGGTGAACCCAAATGAATCAACCAAAGAATCTCCCGTTTCTATAAAGAATTGTACACCTCTGATTGTAAATCTACACCAAGCCAGATCGAGTCCTTTTTAAAAGATATAAGAACTACTCTTCTCTCAACTGAGGAAGCCGGCATGCTGAGAGCCCAAATCTCTCTCCATGAACTCAGAAGGGCATTGGATAACATGAATAAAGACAAATAACCTGGTTGTGACGGTATTCCTCCTGAAGTCTATTAAAAATGTTGGAACTAATTAGGTCCACTGTTTCTTGAAATGATTGACACAGCCAAAGGTTCATTTGGAAGGGATGTAAATACAGCACTAATTTTGCTTTTATATATTTTTTTTAAAGTAAGGACACCACCCAGTGCTCTCACTATAGCCATCTATCTTTGATAAACACATATTAAATTATTTTCAAAAATTATCTTGTCCCGTTTCAAAACGTACTTACTCAAATTGGTACATCTGGACCAAAGCAGGTTTGTAAAAAAAACAATTATCCTCAGATAAGCTTCATCATGCTTCATCAGAAACCAAATCTCCTTGGGCAGTTCTGTCGCTCGACGCAGAAAAAGCTTTTGATGGACTAGAATGGTCATATCTTCAGTCGGTTTTGGAACATATGGGACTTGGCTCCAATGTTATTAATATGATTAAAATACTATTTGCCAATCCGTTAGCCATAATAATAACAGGCAAGACCTGTTATGTTCCACTTAGAATAACCAGAAGTAGCAGGCAAGGTGATCCCATCTCATCACTGCTATTTTTATTGTCTATGGAGACCCTGGCACAGGCAATTCAACAATCAAAAGAAATTACACCAATATCTCTGAATTCTACAGATTACATGATCTCATTATACGCCAACGATATCTTACTTTATCCAGACAATGTATCTCAATACCTCCCAAAAGCTTTGAAGATCATACACAAATTCAGCTCCATCTCAAGTTTTAAAATACATCTAACCAAATCTGTCCTACTGCCTCTCAAGAGCCCAATGGAGGACTCCATCTCTATTTACAGTACGTAATCTCAATTGTTTCCCATAAAAGTTAATTGGGAATAGATATATTTCCTTCCTTAGATGAAACCATTGCCAGAAACTTTAACAGAATCCTCAAATCAATTCAATCCGACCTCAGTAGATGGACTAATATCCCATTTGCTTTAACCGGCAGAATAACTATTGTCAAAAATAATATTTTGCCACGGCGGAAGTGCAAAGGAGATGTTGTACCCACTGTGACTATTAAAACATACCCCAACCAGAAAGCGTGGATGGATGGGAGCATTCGCGCAAACTGAAAGTGCGAACTACCGCATTTAACCAGGGCAAGAAGACTGGGAATATGGAAGAATCCAAACAGTGCAGTTATTTCCTCCGTAATGCAATTAAGCAGGCTAAATGTTGATATAGGGATAAAGTTGAGTCACAGTTCAATGGCTCAGACACGAGACGCATGTGGCAGGGTCTACAGACAATCATGGATTCTAAAAGGAAAACCAGCCACGTCACGGACACCGACGTCTCGCTTCCAGACAGGCTGAACACAATGCAAACATTTTGGGATTTTCAACACATTCATTTTTCTTATAAAAAGAAGAAGTGATGCAGTCAGTCTCTCCTCAACTCAACCAAGAGAGACTGGCATGCATAGAATTAATATTAGCCCTCTGATTACAACGAAGAGCAAGACTTGCTGCTCTGTTCTGGACCAGCTGCAGCTTAACTAGGTCTTTCCTCGCAGCACTCGCCCACACGACTGGACAATAATCAAGATAAGACAAAACTAGAGCCTGCGGGACATACTTTTTGGAGTGTGGTGTCAAAAATGCAGAGCATCTCTTTATTACGGACAGGCCTCTCCCCATCTTTACAACCATTGAATCTATATGTTTTGACCATGACAGTTTACAATCTAAGGTAACGCCAAGTAATTTAGTCTCCTCATCTTGTTCAACAGCCACACCATTCATTACCAGATTCAGCTGAGGTCTAGAACTTAGGGATGATTTGTACCAAATACAATGCTCTTAGTTTTAGAGATGTTCAGGACCAGTTTATTATTGGCCACCCATTCCAAAACAGACTAACTCTTTGTTAAGGGTTTCTTCATTAGCTGTGGCTGCTGATCCGTATATGGTTGAATCATCAGCATACATGGACACACATGCCTTGTTTAATGCCAGTGGCAGGTCATTGGTAAAAATAGAAAAGAGTAGAGGGCCTAGAGAGCTGCCCTGCGATTCACCACACTTTACATGTTTGACATTAGAGAAGCTTCCATTAAAGAAAACCCTTTGAGTTCTATTAGATAGATAGCTTGGTTGAAAAGCCTTAACACATACACTACCGTTCAAAAGTTTGGGGTCACTTAGAAATGTCTATTAAATAACATCAAATTGATCAGAAATACAGTGTAGACATTGTTAATGTTGTAAATGACTATTGTAGCTGGAAACGGCTGATTTTTAATGGAATATCTATATAGGCATACAGAGGCCCATTATCAGCAACCATCACTCCTGTGTTCCAATGGCACATTGTGTTAGCTAATCCAAGTTGATCATTTTAAAAGGCTAATTGTTCATTAGAAAACCGTTTCGCAATTATTTTAGCACAGCTGAAAAATTGTGTGCTGATTAAAGAAGCAATAAAACTGGCCTTCTTTATATTAGTTGAGTATCTGGAGCATTTGTGGGTTCGATTACAGAATCAAAATGGCCAGAAACAAAGAACTTTCTTCTGAAACTCGTCAGTCTATTCTTGTTCTGAGAAATGAAGGCTATTCCATGCGAGAAATTGCCAAGAATGTGTAATACTCTAACCAGAATAGAAAGAGGAGTGGGAGGCTCCGGTGCACAACTGAGCAAGAGGACAAGTACATTAGAGTGTCTAGTTTGAGAAACAGACACCTCACAAGTCCTCAACTGGCAGCTTCATTAAATAGTACCCGCAAAACACCAGTCTCAACATCAACAGTGAAGAGGCGACTCCGGGATGCTGGCCTTCTAGACAGAGTTGCAAAGAAAAAGCCATATCTCAGACTGGCCAATAAAAATAAAAGGTTAAGATGGGCAAAAGAGCACAGACACTGGACAGAGGAAGATTGGAAAAAAGTGTTATGGACAGACAAATCTAAGTTTGAGGTGTTCGGGTCACAAAGAAGAACATTCGTGAGACGCAGAACAAATGAAAAGATGCTGGAGGAGTGCTTGACGGCATCTGTCAAGCATGGTGGAGGAAATGTGATGGTCTGGGGGTGCTTTGGTGGTGGTAAAGTGAGAGATTTATACAGGGTAAAAGGGATCTTGAAAAAGGAAGGCAATCAATCCATTTTGCAACGCCATGCCATACCCTGTGGACGCTGCTTAATTGGAGCCAATTTCCTCCTACAACAGGACAATGACCCAAAGAATAGCTCCAAAATACACAAGAAGCAGTCAGCTGGTATTCTGTCTATAATGGATTGGCCAGCACAGTCACCGGATCTTAACCCTATTGAGCTGTTATGGGAGCAGCTTGACCGTATGGTACATAAGAAGTGTCCATCAAGCCAATCCAACTTGTGGGAGATGCTTCAGGAGGCATGGGGTGAAATCTCTTCAGATTACCTCAACAAATGTACAACTATAATGCCAAAGGTCTGCAAGGCTGTAATTGCTGCAAATGGAGGATTCTTGACGAAAGAAGGCCAGCATCCCGGAGTCACCTCTTCACTGTTGACATTGAGACTGGTGCTCCTCAGACCCGGCCTTGGTCGGCAGGATAACTGGACAGAGAGTAGCAGTCCCAGCAACTGATGCCAACTGTGTCGCGGGAACCAAACTTTCCAATACAACAATCCGAGCTCTCCCTCATTCCGCGTTCAACAGGAAGTTACAAAAGAAGCCATTAATGAACATTCCAAGATTTGAAAGACACATACACAAATACTTTGCTCCATTCATCTTTCCCTCGATCATTACTAGTCTCCCAGTCCCTGCCGCTGAAACATCCCCATTGCATTGTTCCACCCCCTCTTTTACGCTGCTGCTACTCTGTTTATTATCTACGCATAGTCACTTTAGCTCTACCTACATATACATATTACCTCAATTACCTCTACTAACCTGTGCCCCCGCACATTAACTCTGTACCGGTACCCCCTGTATATAGCCTTGCTACTGTTATTTTATTTTTTTACTTAACACTTATTTTTCTTAAAACTGCATTGTTGGTTAAGGGCTTGTAAGTAAGCATTTCACTGTAAGGTCTACACCTGTTGTATTCAGTGCATGTGACAAATAATAATACAATTTGATTTGATTTGATGCTGCCACCATCATGCTTTACCGTAGGGATGGTGGCAGGTTTCCTCCAGATGAGACGCTTGGCATTCAGGCCGAAGAGTTCAATCTTGGTTTCATCAGACCAGAGAATCTTGTTTCTCATGGTCAGAGTCCTTTAGGGGGATTTTGGCAAACTCAAAGTGAGCTGTCATGTGCCTTTTACTGAGAAATGGCTTCCATCTGGTCACTCTACCATAAGGCCTGATTGGTGGTGTGCTGCAGAGATGGTTGTCCTTCTGGAAGGTTCTCCCATCTCCACAGAGGAACTCTGGAGCTCTGTCAGACTGATCATCGGGTTCTTGGTAACCTCCTTGACCAAGGTCCTTCTCGCCCGATTGCTCAGTTTGTGTTCTTGGGGACCTTCAATGCTGCAGAATCCTGTCTTGGAGCTCTATGGACATTTCCTTCAACCTCATGGCTTGGTTTTTGCTCTGACATGTCCAATCACAGGTGGACTCCAATCAAGTTGTAGAAACATCAAGGATAATCAATGGAAACAGGATGCACCTGAGCTCAATTTCGAGTCATAGCAAAGGGGTTGAATGCTTCTGTAAATAAGGTATTTAATTTCTAAAAACCAGTTTTTGCTTGGTCATTATGGGGTATTGTGTTTAGATTGAGGAAATATTTTTATTGAATACATTTTAGAATAAGGCTGTAACATAACAAAATGTGGAAAAAGTCAAGGGGTCTGAATGCACTGTACATGTCAATTGTATTGAGTGATAATCTTCTTCAGGCTGTATTGCTGCCAGGTTTAATTTCTGGGGGAACTCGTTGAGGGATTTCCTGTTTAAAATTCATAATAGAGAATCATTAGGCAAATCAGTGTGTAGGCCTATGTGAGAGCGTATTGTAGTTTATCTGTGGCAAACCAAAGGATTGTAATAAATCAGTTCTAAAGCCTGATGCGAAGAGTTGATCACAACAATAATTGAAACCACCAAAGATTAAAGGCACTAAAGGTTATAGTCAACACTCACATATTCCGTACAGTATAATTGCTGTTATGATTGAAATTTGCTCAAGTTGACAAGTTGTGAATAAAATCAACTATATTACAAACTGACCTCCCCCCTTCTCCTGCATTTGACAGTTCAATTTCCTGAGCAAAGCTTTAATTTGGACCATACTCTATATCTAGCGTTTAGATCTTGCAAAATCACTGGCGGTGCACGGAAGAAAGGGCCATCCTGCTAGATATTAATCTGCAATGTAATTCTTATTTCATCCTTTAACCTCTGCAGCCCTGGTGCTAGGCACTAGACCAATGCATGTTAGCAGGCTTACTATTGGCTGTATTTTCTTAAAGAGCCCATTGAGCAGCTGGTATTAACTGCATGCCTGGAGAGTAGCTCAGGTCAACAAACACAAAGACTGTGTACACTACAAGTATTACAAAGACTGTGTACACTACAAGTATTACAAAGACTGTGTACACTACAAGTATTTCACTGAAGCAGTCAAGGCCGAAGCTTGCCTGCTACACCCCTCTAACAGCAGTATTGTTGTTTAAACTACTATTCATGGTATTTTGTTGGCAGCTGCTGCTACTGGATGGATCTGCGGAGAGGATATTGACAACAGGGGACGACTATTACAGGGTGCCTTTCGGAATTGTTACCCTGTGTTGCTATGATAAAGCTATTTGTCAGTGTTCAGTACCTGGCCATCTTGGTCAGTGGTGTGTTCCCAATAAAGCCTCTCAAAGACATTGTTTGTGGAGTGTTATATAAAAGGTGAACAAATACATATCGATATCAAAAGGAAAATGGATGCCTAGCAATTGGGAGACTAAATGACCCCTATGTTGTCCATTGATCAAATAGTCAGCAATGATCAAATGATCGTAAATGCCAGAGGGCAGTTCATCTTCCTGAATAAACTGTTTTTGTTGCTGCTGAAGTAGAGATTGATTGCTTTCTTGGGTCATTTGGCTTGAATGAATGACTCCCAGATGACATTTTGATGCACAAGGAAGAGAACTAGGGCAGTTACAGATAAACATTATCTATCTGTTGTCCTTTTCCATAACAAAGCTTGAAGACAATCTGTTGTTTGATGTTTTCTTTTCAAATATCTCTTTCTGGTGGTTCAACATCCATCAAAAACAAAATTCGGAGAATACACACCAATACAGCACTGTGTATATTTAGAGGGTAGCTGGTTTCTGTATTACAGTTCTACCAAGTATTCATACCACTGACAGAGTTTTATGAGCTGTTTTGACTGCAACTAAGCATCTATCTAAAATAATTTTGATTTTGTACACAGTCATGCCTAGTTATAATCAGGTATACCCATATGCGAGTACATAAGGCAGGGGTGGGGCAATTATGGTTAAATTCGGCCCGCAAGAGATTATTATTGGGTAAAAAAAAAACACTCCAGGCCACACTTCTAGAACTAGATAGAACATATGTAGAAATGATAATGGACGTATATTTTTAAACTGCCCTTTTTCTGGCACCCGTAGAATTTGTTTATCCTAATGTGGCCCTTGAGCCTAAACGTTTGCCCACACCTGACATAAGGTGCTCCATCGCTGCAGGTAATCTGTTCATCAGGTAAAGATCACTGCAACAGGTCCCCTTCCACCCTCTGATGATACTGTATGTATAACATAATATTAAGTCTACAGAAAAACCTGGATTCCAATATACTTTTTTAGATTTGCCCTAGAATAACTACTTTTGGATAATACACACCAATACAGCGCTCTATGTAGATTCAGAGTGTATTTTAGTTCTGTTTTGCAGTTTTATCAAGTATTTCTACCATTGGCATACCTTGTATACCATTGGCAGATTGTGGTTTTGTACACAGTCATACGATACGTGGTGTAGAAAAGCACAATCTTAGGCAAGTTATGTTTCTGCAGATCTGTCTATCTGGTCAAAATCACTGATACAGATTCCATTCCACCCTCTGGTGGTATGAATAACTTGTTATTATGTCTCCAAAGAAACCTGGAGTCAAATAAAGGTCCTATTTATCAAATTACTATAGGTGGAATTATGTGTTTTTGGTTGGGGTCAAAATTATACAGAACCACTAAACACTTATTTAGATTTATTAAGAACAAGTTGATTGACAAAGTCATGAAAACAATTGAAGAATTTAACAAACCACCTTTTGGCTATGATCAAAAATATGCCTCTGGGGTCAAAATGTGTTAAGAAATGTATTAACATTATGTGCGTTAACTATACAGCCAACATTCAAGCCAACATTTGATGCAAACAATTAACAACTAAACTTCCATAGCGTACCTTAAATGAAATAAACACGTTTTGCATTGCCTTTAATTTTAGACTACCCACAATGCATTACCTCAAGGTGCAATACCACCACACAGAAATGTGTGGCAGTGGCAGCACACAAGCATGAGGAGCATCAGTTAATTTCTCTGTCTGTGTGCTTTAGCCTTAGTTCTACTTTCTCCAGAGTTGAGGAGAGAATAATGGTTTCTTACTTATTGGCAACATGGCCTGCCTCTTCCACACAGAGAGCTCTTGTTATTGAACAGATCCCGGTTGTCAGGGAGGGCCAAAGCCCTCTTCTGTGCACCAGCTCACTGACTCTGTGAGGTGACTACTGATTAGGTGCAGGAAGTGTGTCCCTTTGTGCCGGGATGTGTGGCGCTTCAACTGGTAGTCAAGTACAAACGCAGAGGCTTTTCAGTCGACAAGAATGCAAAAGAAACCGCTTGCTTTTCCAGCCTATGCCATTATGTTAAATTCCCCTTTTCTTTTCAGTATGCAAGGGGCAAGACTGTCACAGTAAGCCCAGCTTTTAGATAAATGGAAAAATGCTACAAAGAATGTTTTCCAGACAGTCAATGAATGTTGCAGTGTTCTCCCTTAAGAATTTATTTGAAGTTCAAACAGGTGGCACTTTCTTGACCCTATTCCTATGTGTTTGTGTGTGTTTGTGTGTGCATATACTTAGGTATATGCATGTTGACATGTTGCATAATGCATGCATAGAAGTCAGACAATGGACAAGATGTCTTGTTACAGCAGTCTTTGCCTCAGTTTATGGTTTACCTGTAAGGTTAAATATGAAGGATTTCACCACATTATCACATCTAGTCACAGATGCCAAGCATAAAACTACTGAATGAGAATACCTTAATAACGGGTTATCCTGTCAACACTATATACTGTATACACAGCTTTTTATACAGCTTTAACCTCATGAAATACCTACATTGTTAACATCTGAATATCTTCAAGGATGCACTCATAACTCCCTGTTGGCTTGACAGCACGATATTGAGAGTTAAATGTGTGACGAATTAACTCATCATGTGATGTAACAGAGCTTTGTCTAGCTTTTTCACATTTTGGCATGCTGCTTTTCATTTGCATTCAGGGTCCGAAATTAAAACCCGCCAAGCGCAGGTAGGTTTTCCATTTGGCGAGTAAATCTCAGAAGGCTATCCGCCACACTGGAGGGTAAATGTTTGTACCATAATAGTAATGTAATAAAATATCTGGCTCGGAGGAAATTACTCAGATCGTCTCGGGCACCTAGTTTCGCGACACTGTTTACCTTACGGGACATCGGCTACTCGTTATCGCTCACTTGTCACTGCTAGCTACCGTTCATTAAATAGCTGTTATGTGGCGATATTTACCTGGGGTAAGCCAACCTTTGAAATGAAAACCTACCGACGAAAAGGAGGGCGAATCACACAAAAAAATGAAAGTTTTGTGAGAAATGGAGGTTTGGAGATTTCAAGAGGCTGGCTACAGTATGATGCTGAGGCTGTGGTGATAAGTTGTTCTGTGTGTCGCCAGTATGCTAAAGATAAAAGCAGAAACAACTAATTTGTCATTAGAAATAAAACGATGAAGCTGGAGAACATTCATGACCATGAACACAGCAAGTGTCACATTGCCTGCGTGTCTGTGTCCCGGGCTCAATCGGAGCCTCTCCTCTTGATACCCTCTGTGAAGGCGCTAATGGCAATGTCAGAGCAGACCAGCACGAAGATGAAGATACTGTTTAGGACTGTACATGCCATTGGCAAGGAGGCGAGACCACTTTCTGATTTCGAGTGGATGTGCGAGTAAGTGAAAATGTTGTTACTCTTGTAGCTAGACTAGTACTTTTGTAGGTAGTTTTTTCAAGTCTATTTAGCAGATATGGTCCAGTATAGTAGGTTATTTCTTAGCTCTTGATAAGCTTTGGTTCACCTCAAAATAGTGTATAAATACCATAACATTATAGGCCTGTATATGTGACACAAAAAGGCAATTTATTATTTTGACTGGTAAAAAATAGGCTTGGCTGGTGTACCAGTCCCCTTGGCAGGTGAGCCAAAAAGTAAATTTCGGACACTGTTTGCATTCCAACATAGGTGAGGCAGTAATTTGACAACATTAAAGAGACAGAAAGAGATAGAGAAAAAACTATTATGATCAATTGTCTTCTATCAGCGTACAGGTGAGACCCAGGCGCAGACAACATTGGAATAATGTTTGGTAATCCAGAGTAGAGGGGTAAAGGTACAAGACGGCAGGCCGGCTCAGGGTCAGGGCAGGCAGAGATCGGTAATCCAGAGTAGAGGGGCAAAGGTACAAGACGGCAGGCAGGGTCAGGGCAGGCAGAGTAAAGGTCGAAACCGGGAAACCAAGAAAACAGGCACTTTAGAGAGACAGGAGTAAAGGGGGAAAACCCAACTATTTTGGGTTCCTTGTAGAACCCTCTGTGTAAAGGGTTCTACATGGAACTCAAAAAGATTCTGCCTGTAACCAAAAAGTTTCTGCCTAGAACCAAAAAGGGTTCTTCAAAGGGTTCTCCTATGTGGACGGCCGAAGAACCCTTTTAGGTTATAGATATCACCTTTACTTCTAAGAGTGTAGGCTTGATGAACAAAATGAACTGACTACATGAAAACATAGAACACGGGGATAAATACACTGGGAATAATGAGGAAGATGGGCGACACCTGGAGGGGGGTGGAGACAATCACAAAGACAGGTGAAACAGATAAGGGTGTGACAGTAAATCCCCCCCACCCCCCCACGGGCGCCACCTAGCATCCTACCTCGGCGCATATCTGGCTGACCGGGGGTCCAGCGGTGGAACTCAGAGATGAGGGCTGGATCCAGGATGTCCCTCGCAGGGACCCAGCACCTCTCCTCCAGACCGTACCCCTCCCAGTCAACCAGGTACTGGAATCCCCTTCCCCGAGGTCGAACCTTCAGGAGATGCCTCACCGTGTACACCGGTTGGCCATCGATGAGCCGGGGAAGAGGGGTAGGCCTGGAAACAGGAGACAAAGGGCTGTGAGAGACAGGTTTAACCCTAGACACATGAAAGGTGGGATGAATACAAATCGTCTGGGGCAACAGCAGACGGACAGCAGAGGGGCTAATAATGTGGGAAATGGGGAACGGGACGATAAATCGGGGGGACAGTTTACGGGATTCCCCCCGGAGGGGCAGATCCTGGGTGGACAGCCATACCTTCTGCCCTACCTGATACCTGAGAGCTGGAGTCCGATGGCGGTCTGCTTGTTGTCGATACCTGGCAGTGGTCTTGAGAAGGGCTGACCGGGCTCTCCTCCAGGTATGATGACAGCGGCGGACAAACATCTGGGCCAAAGGTACGCCGACCTCCTCCTCTTGCTCTGAGAATAGTGGGGGCTGATAGCCCAGGGAGAACTCAAAAGGTGAGAGATCCGTGGCAGAGCAAGGAAGGGTGTTCCGGGCGTACTCGACCCAAACTAGCTGCTGACTCCAGGTGGTGGGGTTGGCGGTGACTAGGCAGCGAAGATTCATCTCAAGGTCCTGGTTGGCTCGTTCCGACTGACCGTTGAACTGAGGGTGAAAACCAGAGGACAAGCTGGCCGATGACCTAATAAGCAAGCAGAACGCCTTCCAGAACTGGGAAACCATGTCCACTGGGAGTCCGTGGATCCGGAAGACGTGCTGCACCATAAGTTGGGCTGTCTCCTTGGCCGAGAGCAGTTAGGGAAGAGGGATGAAGTGGGCAGCTTTGGAAAACGGTTCGACCACCGTCAGGATGGCAGTTTTACCCTCTGATGGGGGGGGGAGACCAGTGACGAAATCCAGGGAGATATGGGACCAAGGACGATGAGGGACAGGGAGTGGTTGCAACAGGCCAGCCGGAGCTTGCAGAGGAGTCTTGCTCTGTGCACAGACCGTACAGGCGGCGACAAACATGGCCACATCCAGAACCATGGTAGGCCACCAAAAGCGTTGGCGCACAAAGGCCAGGGTCCGCCGGAAACCTGGATGCAAGCCTGGAGGAATGGGCCCACTTCAGGACTGCGGAGCGGACCGCGTCAGGCACAAACATCTGATTGTCTGGGCCCCCTCCAGGGTTCAGCTGAGACCGCTGCGCCTCCCAGACCTGCTTCCCTATACCCCAGCTGAGTGACGTCACCAGGCACGAGGTGGGAAGGATGGTCTCGGGCTCCCGAGTGGTCCCTGTGGGGCTGTAGGGGCGAGACAGGGAAGCCGGCTTAATGTTCTTGGACCCCGGCCGGTAGGAGAGGGAAAAATTATACTGGGTAAACAGCAGGACCCACCTCGCTTGCCTGGAGTTGAGGCGCTTGGCGGTGCGGAGATACTCCAGGTTTTTGTGATCCGTCCAAACAATGAACGGATGTTCCACCCCTTTCATTCCTCGAACGCCATCTTCACCACAAGGAGCTCCCAATTCCCCATGTCGTAGTTCCTCTACGTGGCGTTGAGGCGGTGGGAGAAGAAGGCACAGGGATGCAGCTTAAGGTCCTGGGCAGAATGTTGGGACAGGACAGCCCCCACTCCGATATCCAAAGCACCACGAACTGACGGGAAGGGTCAGGATGAATCAATATGGGGGCCATGGTGAAGCGGTGTTTGAGGTCCCGAAACGTCCAGTCAGCGGCCACGGACCACGGGAACGGAACCTTGGTGGAGGTGAGTGCTGACAGAGGGGAGGCCAGGGTGCTGTACCTATGGATAAAGTAGCGATAAAAATGGGCAAACCCCAGGAAGCGTTGCAGCTGGACCCTGGACGCAGGCTGAGGCCAATCCATCACCGCTCTCACCTTCCCGGGATCCATCTGGACACTCCCAGCGGAAATGATGTAGCCCAGAAAGGGAATGGTGGAGCAATGAAATTCACACTTTTCGGCCTGCAGAAGGCGCTGGAGAATCTGTCTGACGTGGAGCATGTGCTCTTGAGGAGAGCAGGAGAAGACAAGGATGTCATCAATGTACACAAAGACGAACCGGTTCAACATATCACGGAGGACATCATTTCCCAGGGCCTGGAACACCGCCGGGGCGTTGGTGAGGCCGAAAGGCATGACCAGATACTCGTAGTGGCCTGCTGGCCGTGTTGAAGGCCGTCTTCAACTCTTCCCGCTCTCGTATCCGCACCAGGTGGTAGGCTTTCCGTAGGTCCAACTTTGAGAAGACCGTGGCCCCTGGATCGTCTCGAAGGCCGAGGAAATGAGTGGTAGCGGGTAACGGTTATTCACCGTAATGTCATTGAGGCCCGATTAGTCAATGCACGGGTGCAGGGTTTTGTCCTTCTCCACGAAGAAGAACCTTGAAACGGCGGGAGAGGAAGAGGGACAAATAACTCCTACCGCTAGGGAGTCCCCAATGTAGGTCTCCATAGCCTTGGTCTCTGGTCACGACAATGAGTACAGCCGTCCCCGGGGAAGCGTGGTGCTAGGGAGAAGATCAATCTCACAGTCATAGGGCCTTACTGAACACCCCCCCCGAGGTCCTGGTACTCCGCGGGAATGACGGCGAGGTCCAGGGAAGCCTCAGAGCCCCCAGGAAGACGTCTCAGGGCAGGTTGCGCTGACTTAAAACAGTGGGCGAGGCAGAACGGGCTCCAGCCCATAATGGCCCCCGTGGCCCAGTTGATGAGGTGATTGTGACGTTGGAGCCAGGAGAATCCCAACACCATGGGAATTTGAGGAGATTTTATCAGTAGAAATTGCATCATCTCGCTGTGATTCCCCGACACCCGTAGGTTGATGGGAGTGGTGTAATGGGTGACCCGCCCAATAGAGCGCCCGTCCAGTGCTCTAACCTCCATGGGTATGGAGAGGGGCTGAGTGGGGATGTTCAGCTCCGTAGCCTGGGTGACGTCCATAAAAACTCTCATTAGCCCCGGAGTCAATGAGGACCCGGAGCAACTTGGACTGGTCTCCCCACCGCAAAATAGCATGAAAGGTGTGGGAATCCGACAAAATCTCCATATGGCCCACCAGAGTACTTGCTCCTACCAGTGGGCCTTGTCTTTTACCGGACAAGCAGACACAAAATGACCAAAGGTCCCGCAGTACAGACACCTCCCAGTGTTGGTCCTGTACTGCAATTCCGCTGGTGACAGCCCCGCTCTGCATAGCTGCATCAGCTCGGGGAGCGGTGACTCGGCCGTCTTCGGTGATTCTCGGGGAGGGTCAGGAACCCTCGGGTTCTCTCGGCAACGGGGCCATCGGGGACTTCCGGAATGACTCGGATTCTGGGTGGAATCTCTGGCCTTGTGCGAGAACCGAAACTTCCTCTCCCTCCGTTGTTCCCGTAATTGCCCATTGATGCGGATAGTCAAGGCGATGAGGGAATCCAGATTTATGGGCAATTCCCAAGCAGCAAGCTCGTCCTTGACCTCCTCCGAGACGCCGTGCAAAAACATGTCGAAGAGTGCTTCCTGGTTCCAGGCACTCTCCACTGCTAACGTGCGGAAATACACTGCATAATCGGCCACGCTGCGGGAGTCCTGCCGAAGCTGGATTAGCCTACGGGTAGCCAAAAATGTCTGACAGGTGCTCGGCTCATTAAAGCGTTCCGGCGGTGGTAAGCGGGGCTCCCGGGAAGGTGGAGTGACCGGTGGTAGTGGGGCAAAGGTACAAGATGGCAGGCAGGCTCAGGGTCAGGGCAGTCAGAGTAAAGGTCGAAACCAGGAAACCAAGAAAACAGGCACTTTAGAGAGACAGGAGTAAAGGGGGAAAACGCTGGTATATAACCTTACTGAAAAGTAATTAACCTAAACCTAACCTACAGTGTAAGGTAGAGGGGATAAGAAAGAGTTCTCTTTATTTCTTTGTTTCTTGTTTTTCTTTCTTTCTATGCAAACCTACTGTCTCATATTTTACAAAATCCAATATAATTTACACATTAATTAATTATTAGTCTCACTATAGTCCAATATAGGTCGGTCTATTCATTGCTACATTTGTAACATATCCTACCACACTGCAAAAATTAAATAAATTAAAGTGAAAATTACACAAGGACATGCAACCAATTAATAATTGAACTGCATTGTTCAAACATTTATATTCAACATTCTTGCAGATTACTCATTCCACAAAGCCCTGAACTGAAACATACGGTACAATTAATATTCAAACACACTGGGCACATCTTATTTGAATGTCCTTCATTGAACTTTGAATGGCATTGAACCTTCGAACAAAATGCCACACTGTTTGCCAGACATTGTGGATTCAGAAAAAAAATCTGCCACTGACTTATTGATGATTAGATGAATATGAAAAATACTATAGCAGACAAATCAATTTCATACAATCTCATATCATACAATGTTTTTTTTTTTTTTTTTTTACTCCATATACAATAAATATGAACAACAACTTAGATGCACACAAACTATGACATCTCATCTGCCCAGACCTGCATGCTCACACCCTCATTCCTAGTGCCTGCATTATTGTTAGTCACAATTGTATCGCCCATGCTATTTCAATATTTCAATGATGAATCATTTGATTATACCATTGTGTTAGTGATGGCAGATTGATTGTTTTGCAGGTTTTTAGTATACGTTTTTTTTCCAAGAGTGTTGAGAAGAGAATCGTCCAGCCTATTGGGTATTTCACTACACCTCCATATGCCATGTCTTGAAATATTCAGACAGATGGATTTAAAGTTAGTTTACATTGCAATACTTCTGACAGACAACTTTCTAGCACCGCCCCAAACAGTCTTTCTGTTTATTAAAGGAAATTATCAAACATTAATGAGGAGGCATTGAGCCGTCAAATATTTTGACAGGAGGAAATGAGAGGTTGCGGTCCTGGGTGAGATTATGCAACTTCTGCCTCAGATTTCCCAGAGTGCAACTCTCCGAGAGGAAAATTAAATCCAGATTCAAGCAGGCTCCCGAGTGATCCAATTACAAGACATGGCACAGTATGACTTCATCCTCTGTAATAGACTCTGCAGCATGCTAACTTTGGCATCCGTGCATCTCCAGCCCCTGTCACGAAACCAGATGTACACATTAGCATTAGCGATAGCGATGATGATCCCTTCGCAGCGGTAGCCAATCAACAGTGCTCCTTGGAGAGTTCGATGAGATTTACCCATTTTGTTATCGGTCTGTTTTTGGTGCAATATATTTCTTTCTATATTGAGATGGTCTGCTTGGAATGAATATTCACATTAGTTTATGTGTAGTGAAACATGCATGGCATCCATTTTGTATATGACAGAGGTAATTCTTTGCTGTTGGGGTAGGTGGTAGCTTACTTGGCAAGCTTAGCACAGTTGATTTAAGAATTACTTACCAGGCACCTTGATTAGACTACAAGAGGCAAGAGATCTTGAGGGAAGAGTGTACCTTTCTGGTTAAAAACAACTCTATGAAGTGTCAAAGACAATATGGTGGATTTGTAAGTAAGTGAAATAGGGACTTTGTCTCTGGTGACCTTTCTGGTTCTTCCTAGTTCACAACCAGTTGTTTGAGTCTTACAACGTGTGGTTAAATCAGTCAGCTAATCCTTACCCTAAACTTTACTTTAACTTACAGGACCAGTGATCATAATCAAGCAAGGTCAGCAGATTAATTGATCAGTTAAATGTTTTTTTACAATGTTCTTATTAAACCTTGTGCACTTCCTTTGTATAGGTTATTGTTTGTCCTCTCTAAAGAACACAGAAAGAACACAACCTTTTCCAAATATCTGGCAGATCATCAAGAAAATGTGGCCAATGTCTGCAGGCTGGACATTAGGAAGACTTAAAGGACACAGATGAGAGACTGCTGCTCCAGGTTTCAAGGTTTTAGAATGCTGGCGGGGTGTCTGGACCCATTGCACCTAGACCACTGTGACACTATCTACTGATTCAATCTACAATATGCTGAAGAAAATTGTCTAAATCCCTTGGGGGGGGCTTAATAGAAAAAAATTCTGCCCTTGAAACACTCAGGGCCGTCTTTTGATTAGATGATGCTATCTTTGTTTAGACTTCAGCATCTAGGGCAGGACTGTGTGTTCATATATTTAATTAAAATACAATTGCCCGGCCCCAGCCCCAATAAAAGCTAGTTATCTCGTAATCTTTAATTCAAAGATTATCAGTGCTGATCAGCACTTGAAACAGAGGTGGAAACCCCACAAAAAAATGGGCCAGTGACATAATGTCAAGAATCCATCCGCTTGTCAAAGCGCAGGTGTTTCGGGTCAGATTTTTTCCTATTACCTTGACTTAAGGCCAGACACCTGGTGAATACCATTTAGGCATCCGTCTAAAAATGTCTGGCCATATCCCTCTATTCTACTTTTCCTTTAACTGGACTTGACAAAATAACAAATGGTTAAGGTTCCCTTATTGTAAAGTGTTCATCAATATACACTCTATTCCAGTCCTCTAGTACCTCCAACCATACACATTTTTGTTTTAGCAAGCACACCTGATTCAACTTGTCAACTAATCATTAAGTCCTTAATGAGTTGAATCAGGTGAGTTTGTCCAGGGCTACCACAGAAATGTGTGCTGTTGGGGGTACTGGAGGACTGGAGTTGGGAAACACTGCTTATTGTAACCATAAAGGTATTGATGTGACGTCTGCAGTGAACACAACAATCACCACCGTTATTATCTTTGATGATTAATACATGCTATATTTTCTCTGGAAGTTAACGTCACTTTCTACCAGAAGAGTTAATACACACTGCTACCAACAAGATACTACCAAATAGCACAGATTTCCAAGTGCATTGCATCAATGTCTGGACTGATTTCGTATACAGGGCAGCATGTTTGTGATTGCACAAGTGGGATCCTGTTATATGCAGTTCACCCCGTGCTGTAAACAACAGTACATTCTGCAGATCCCTGAACAGTCATTACCGGCTTGCTGGCTAGATGGTCTGCCGGCTTGCATCTATTGTGGCCTGTACACAGTAAGAATGATCTACCAAATGAACTGGCTGTGGGCTTCATGAGAACATCAGGCGGCCTGTTTGCCCACAGCATCGGGAGTAAGCCAAATCCCAGATGACATAGTGCTTCGATACGGGCAAACATTTAAGGGTCGCAAAGGGCTGTGTTCGCCACATTCAACAGTCATAAACAGGGCCGATGCAACGGCATCCTAAGGCATATTTATGAGTGAGATAGGTGATAGAGGTGCCTTGGTGTACCGTTAAAGCTGCTGGATGACAAGATATATTCTGGATGATCGATGTAAAACCTTCATCATTCAAAACAGTTTAGTGTAGCATAACTCATGACTTATTGCATTGAATGGAAGACATTGCCATGTAAGCCATCGGTCTCCAAAACAGAAATGTACTTTCAGTCAGAGTTCCATTAGACCAACTAGTAGAACCCACCAGGTGTAGCCAAGTGAAGTGATGTTTCGTTGTGGATATAAATCCCCCTTACAACGTTGTTTACCTGCAGTAGTCCACCCCAACTTTTTAAAAGCTCTCCAAGATAAACTGGAGCCTTGGTCATGTCTCCTTTTACAAAATGGACCACAGGGTAGCAAACATTGACAAAATCCCCTTAAATCAATGTTCTCAACAGAAAAGGGTAGGGAGGGAGTTTGCAAGGACTGTCAAGCCGTACCAATACACAAAACCAAGAGATGACATTGAATCACCTTTTATTTGGAATTCTGCAGGGCATTTGTCCA
This sequence comes from Thymallus thymallus, assembly GCA_023634145.1. Lineage (NCBI taxonomy): Eukaryota > Metazoa > Chordata > Actinopteri > Salmoniformes > Salmonidae > Thymallus > Thymallus thymallus. Next base: position 13,557,602 of record CM042422.1, read on the forward strand.
TTGACTTTACAGGGAGGGCCAGATATGAAAATGTGCCATTTGATATATACTGTATGTCGTATCTTACCTCCTCCTTCACTGGTATTCATACACGACATACAAGTGTTCCCGAACACACACACACACAACCACAGCGGTTTTCTGAAACAATCTCTTGAAGTGAACAGCCCGCCATCACTGCAAGATGAACACTTCACCTTATCAACACATCCACATTGAAGCGCCCAGCCCTATAGGCCAGGGATCATCAACTAGATTCAGCCGCAGGCAGATTTGTTCTTGAATGTATGGTCAGGGGGCTGGTGGCCAAATAAAATCACCCACAGGCCACCAGGTATAGGCCTTCTCCTTAAGTGCTTTCCCAATGCCTTCATGCGGTTTCTCCCCATTCACTATAAATAACTTTATATCATACCAGCCATATATTAACGACAAGACCAACCAGAAAGTTCAAATGGTATTTTGTAAAACATTCTTATGTGACCATCATAACACCACCAATGTCTTACTGTGCTTATAAGATATTGCTAATAAAATTAGGTTCCAAACAGTGATATTCTAAGTGCCTTTTTCTTGTTTCGCTATATGTTCCCTGAAACCAACAAAGAACAGCGGACATCCTTTCAAGCCACAAATTGAAATAACATGCGCAATAACAAAGAGTGGTCCCACTCCCTATAGAATGTGTCTCAATTACTGACAGATATGTAATTTAGCTGTCAGACCAAGCGTTGCAAAAACATTTTTTTACAGACAACCTTGTTTTTCGTTTTGTCATGGAATGCTTTGTGAACATTCACAACCAAACATGCAATATGACAATAAGGACTTAAAGTTCTTCTTCTTCAATTTAAAGGAGAGAGAGTTTATTTTCTCATGGCCGACAGGAAGGATGGATGGCATGGACAGGCGATGGAGGTGGACAGGAAGGAAGGACGAGGGGATAGACGATGTCCTTCCTGTCAGGACCAAGGATATCTACGGTTACACGTACTGTCTGGGGGGATGTGTTGTCTGAAAGGATTTACTAGGGGGATTTTAAAGTTTGAAATGAATAATTGTGTATGTATGCCCTATACCGGTCCGGGACAAAAAAGCTTAATTTAATACCTAAGGATAGTTGTGTTGCCTGTATCCAGTTGTTTTTATTCTAGAAACAATTTGAAACAACAAGTGAATGTATGATTTATTGATTGATTATAATGATTGTATTCATAAAACTGCATAATATGTGAACCAAAGAGAAACTGAACTGGGTCGTTCCACGAAATGAGTCCCTTTTGCGTTTCTTTGATTTTTTCATTAGAAAATGTGCACCAATGTTGAATTTTAAAATCCTGTTATATTAAATGAAGTGCCCTTTAATAGAGACCACATGGAAAATTCAATAGATATGATTTTTAATATGAATAAAAGACTCTTCCCTCTGTGCACCCTTTAACTTCTAGGAAGATTTTAACCCCAAGTTTTACCATCATCCTTGTTATTGTGTCCTTGTTATTGTGTTACTTTGACAAAGTAATTTCTGAAGAGTATTATTTATTTCATGTGATTAGTGATTCATTTTAGGTTTAAAAAAAAAAACATAAACGTGTCCCTCATTGAACTCTCGTTTTAATATGGTGAGACCACTCGAATTTAAGTTGTTTATATTAACAAATGAACATCTAATAGTCAGATCATAGTAGGTTCTACACTTTTTTGCCATTTTCTGGTGGGAAACTGAGTGGGTCGAGCATAACACGTTAACCCTATTATCCATAGATAGAGAAGCTAGAAATGTTTTAACAATTATATATTTTGTGAAGCTTGCATTCAATTGGCCCCCTCCTGTTGCACACAACAAACTTCCATTCCCTGCCACAAAGGGATTTATGGCTGATTTAAGATGAAATTGTCAACACTGTTACGGTCAAGCATGTTACTTTATTTGGCACTTACTATAATCATATTATTTAACCTCTTAAGATGGGAAAACATGTTTTTTATTAGGTTCAATGTGCTCTTCATGACAGAATGTAACAATTAAGTGAAATAAAACTTTTTTTTACCACGTTTACCAACTCATTTCATGTAACGACCCAATTATTCATTTGTATGCCCTTTCTTGAAACGGATTAAAGGAAAGTTATTTTCCCCCGGGACCTACAGTATGGATACTGATGCAATTATTTAAGACTCTTAGTCAGATGCCATACACTACAGTCTCAACATATTTAGAGCCTTCCTCCTCACAGAACTAACGCTCATCTACAGATGAAGACTAATTTGGCATTTTCTCACATTTCCAGTGAATGTGATTGATCTGCCAACCCCCAAAAAGTAAATGAAACCATCCTCAGCGCGAGGTAACACGCATCAGCACCAGATCATAGCCATCAACACACACACACACACACGCGGCTCAGCGGTTGAGTAGTTGTGTCGATTCCAGACCTATGCTTACTCATGACGGGGCCGTTTTGTGCCGTGTCAGCAAGTACACGGAAACGGCACAGCAGAGGCGGCGAGGGCCCGGGGCCCACTTATGAGCCAGTGTAATGACTCGTTAATAAAGTGTATGGAGGCCAGAGTCACTTTTTTAGCACGTTTCATTAACTTACCCACTTTGTAAACGCCAGTCAAACTGACACGCGGCGAGGGCCATAGCTCTTGGAGAGAGATCTAAGAGGGGATCCAGCCTCATGCATATCCATGGGGAGGAAGGAAGCGTCCCTTTAGTGGCAGCGGGCCCCGAGCAGTTATGAGACGAGCCTCACATCCCCTTGTAATTTTTCACTAGGACTCGGCCATCAATCACATCTGAGACTCTATGAATACGGGATTGGAGGCGGACAAGTTAAAAAAAGTTTTTTACTGCTTTAAATGTATAACATGCAAAAACCAATTAAGCAAAGTAATTAGGAGAGAAGTGCTGAGTTTCAGAAACTGTATATTTGATTGGGGGAAATGTTACTGCTTCATATGAATTATGTCAAATGCAAAAGTCTACACAGCATGGACCATATTTTATGTACAGTACAACAGTGGCATGACATTCATTGTCCAAACCATTTGCACTTCACTATAAGCATCTTGACATACAGTTCATGTAGCTACAGCTTGCATAACATTATATGACGCATGTCATATTGGGTCATTACCAGCAACACATACAGTTGAAGTCGGGAGTTTACATACACTTAGGTTGAAGTCATTAAAACTCATTTTTCAACCATTTCATGATAACAAACTACAGTTTTGTCAAGTTGGTTAGGACATTTACTTTGTGCATGACACAAGTATTTCTTCCAATAATTGTTTACAGACAGATTATTTCACTTATAATTAACTATATCACAATTCCAGTGGGTCAGAAGTTCACATACACTAAGTTGACTGTGCCTTTAAACAGCTTGGAAATTCCAAAAAAATGATGTCATAGCTTTAGAAGCTTCTGATAGGCTAATTGACATAATTTGAGTCAATTGGAGGTGTACCTGTGGATGTATTTCAAGGACTACCTTCAAACTCAGTGCCTCTTTGCTTGACATCATGGGAAAATCAAAAGAAATCAGCTAAGAAAAAAAAATGGAACACCTCCACAAGTCTGGTTCATCTTTGGGATCAATTTCCAAAACGCCTGAAGGTACCGCGTTTATCTGTACAAACAATAGTATGCAAGTATAAACACCATGGGACCACGCAGCCGTCATACCTCTCAGGAAGGAGACGCATTCTGTTTCCTAGAGATGAACGTACTTTGGTGCAAATCAATCCCAGAACAACAGCAAAGGACCTTGTGAAGATGCTGGAGGAAACAGGTACAAAAGTATCTCTATCCACAGTAAAACAAGTCCTATATCGACATAACCTGAAAGGCTGCTCAGCAAGGAAGAAGCCATTGCTCCAAAACCGCCATAAAAAAGCCAGACTACAGTTTGCAACTGCACATGGGGACAAAGACTGTACTTTTTGACAAAAATTATGTTTGGCCATAATGACCATGGTTATGTTTGGAGGAAAAAGGGGAAGGCTTGCAAGCCGAAGAACACCATCCCAACCGTGAAGCACGGGGTGGCAGTATCATGTTGTGGGGGTGCTTTGCTGCAGGAGGGACTGGTGCACTTCACAAAATAGATGGCATCATGAGGAAGGAAAATTATGTTTAAATTATGTTAAGCAACATCTCAAGACATCAGTCAGGAAGTTAAAGCTTGGTCGCTAATGGGTCTTCCAAATGGACAATGACCCCAAGTATACTTCCAAAATTGTGTCAAAATGGCTTAAGGAAAACAAAGTCAAGGTATTGGAGTGGCCATCACAAAGCCCTGACCTTGTGGGAAGAACTGAAAAAGCGTGTGTGAGCAAGGAGGCCTACACCTTGACTCAGTTACACCAGTTCTGTCAGGAGGAATGGGCCAAAATTCACCCAACGTTTGACCCAAGTTAAACAATTTAAAGGCAATGCTACCGAATACTAATTGAGTGTATATAAACTTCTGTGATGTGATGAAAGAAATAAAAGCTGAAATAAATAATTCTCTCTACTATTATTCTGACATTTCACATTCTTAAAATAAAGTGGTGATTCTAACTGACCTAAGACAGGGAATTTTTACTAGGATTGAAAACTGAGTTTAAATGTATTTGGCTCAGGTGTATGTAAACTTCCGACTTCAACTGTAGCTGACCATGGTCCTGTCATCAAGCATGGGAAGAGTTAAAACATCTGGAAAAGGCTAAATGTTCAAGGGACAGCTCACCCACATTTCTAAATGACATTGGCTTCCTTACCCTATAAGAAGTCTATGGACATGGTAAGACATCAATCTATTCTGTGGTGTTACATGACCGCTATAACTGCAGCAGTCTCCATACCCACTCAGTTGAGAAAGTCAATAATTTGAAAAAAACACGGTCATGACGGATTTTCAAGTAATAATCAAGGCTAATATTAATACAAAAATGAACGATTGCTTACCCACCTTTCTTCATAGCTCATGTCAGGGTAAATTGATTGATGTTCACTCTTTTGTTCACCCACCTGTTGTTATCCTCCATATTCAGAGTAAATATTTTTCCAGCAGTGACACATTTCCATTTATTGTGTTGAAACAGAGCTCATACAACACCTTTACGTGTAAAGCCTTGCTTTGCCTTCTGGAGTAAAACCCACAGAAAACTATGTGGTAAATCTTAATCAGTAATTTATTTGTTGGCAAACAAGTTTCACTGTTACAACAAATATTAGTTATGAGGTCATTCAACTTGGAAACCAATACAAAAATGAATAAATAAAAATCCATAACCATACTCACAATAAACACGTATCTGTGCTGCTAAATTCCATTTTTCACTTTATATTGTAGTTTGAACAAATAAATACATATTTTTTTCCTTTGAGGAAGAAAAAAATAACATTTCCAGTTGTTTTACTCACTAGAAACGTTCTCTCTTCAAAAAGTAAAAATAGCCTTTTTCTGTTTGCCTAGTGCTTATTGATATTCAATTTGTTCTTTCTCTCTGAGAAGCACCAGTGTCTTATAACTGATGCTGGCCAACTCTTATCTAACTTTTCAGACACTTGTGATTGTGTTCCTTCTATGGTGTGTGAACCATCATTCTCTTTCTATCTACACAGTGAAGAAATAATCAAACTGTGAAACAAAAATGGAAAACATTGGTGGTTACATCACTAGAGAGGAAAAAATAATGTATGGTAAGTGTTTCGTTTTGTAATTTTTTTGGAGGTGTTATTTCGTTTTGTTGCTTTATTTGTTGTTTCTTGAAAAAAAGGAAAAGGAAAAAAATATATCATACTGGTGTCAAGACCAGCACAACAGAAAATAAATGCTACTAACCAACTACATTTACAGAGACAAAGGTTTGGGTGGAACAAAAATCATACTATTATGTGCAATGCTAGTATCTGTACATTTACATAGAAATATCTCATAATTCTCTGTTATTTGTTTTTTTCTCCCTCTTTTTCGACAATTGTTATTGTTACAGCAAAAGAAAAAAAACAAGAAAACAAAAAATATGGTGTAAAGCACATGTGATTTAAAGAAGTCCTTCATGATATTGTTGAAAATCGGTTTAGTCGAACTTGCAGGAACACTTCAGCAAAAAATGTGCTGCAATATCACTAGAGGAAGAAAACCCCTTAAAAAGCCTTTATGGATACAGAGGTATAATAAAATAGTTTTTCTCGATTTGAACTCTACACATCAACTAGTAGCAGAATGTTTTTTGTGGCTGTTGGTAGTTCCTTTGGGAGTGTCAAAATGCATTTCAGAGCCAGAGATCCCGCTGTCCCGAGTGCTCATCTCCGCTCACACTAAGGGGAGAACATCAATCCACACAGGGTTCGGGCATCTCCAAAGAAGAAAAAAATGCACATCAATAGATTTCTCCAACATCCAACCCAGACTAGTTATATTATCCACAAAACATAACCGTTTCAGTACTGGGACTGGCATCAGTTTCGATTAGAGTCTTCGGGACACAGAGTAAAAAAAAAAGGCTACCACTGCCGACGATTGATCAGCACAAGGGGGAATGCGTAGGGCGAAGGGGGAGGGCAGAAGGGGAACCACAGCGAGAAGGGATTGGGGCGGATGGGTCAGGGGAGTTGGGTTTGTAGGCCTATAGGCTAGTGACCAGGTGCGAGGGCTCGGCCTCTTCAGGGGACAGATCCTCCTTGTTGGGGGGCACAATGAACCCGTCGCTGCTGCCCCTCCCTAGTTGGTAGTAGGAGTGCAGCTGGTTACGTGAGCCCAGGTTAGGCATGCTCTTATAGTAGACATCGTCCTGGCTGGCCTCGGGGCTCTTGCCCCCTGCCGGGTGGCCCTCTCCGGCATCTATATCGGCGAGGGGGGCGGTAGTGGTGGTGGTGTTGGTCTCTGTGGTATCCGGTAGGCCTACCAGCACGGGCATGCTGGTGTAGAGGGAGTCCCTGTGATGGTGGTGGGGGTGGCGGCTGGGGGAAGTGGGCTCCACATCCAGGGTATGCTCGTTGGTGAGCAGGGGGAAGAAGCTATCGCTGTTCTCTTGCGGGATCCGCCGGCGGGACGAGGACGAGGTGGTGGTGGTGGCTGAGGAGAAGGCTGGGTGGTGGTGGTGGGGGGGGAGCGGAGGCTGGTGCAGCGGGCCCTGGTTGTGGAGGTGGTTGTGGTGGAGGTTGTCCACGGGCGGCAGCAAAGGGGGTCTCTGGGGCAGAAGGGGGGCGTTGGACTCTTCCCGAATCAACTCCAGGCCCAGACCTTCATCATGGAGGTGCGGAGGGAAGGAGGAATCATCATCCAAGTCCAACGCCACGTTCATCCCCATTCCCCCCATCCCCATCCCCCCCAGGCCAACATCCTTGCCTCCGTTGCTCATGTTGTTCACCAGCTTGTTCATGAGGTTGCGGTTTTGCTCTGCCGAGCGGTCGTGGTTGTTCAGGTAGGAGGGGATGTAGTTGGACGTCAGCTCTTTCAGGATCTTCTTCTCCAGCGTAGTCTCCTTGTGGTTGTAGCCCCGGTCGATGATCTGGACGCAGTCGCTCATGTACTCGGCGCTGGCAATGCTGTAGCCGTGGTTACCATTCAGTGGTAGAGTATCCATGACACTTGTATCCCGGGCATTGTTCAGGATTCCCTCTGGAGAAACAAGAGAAATAGAAGAGAGAAGCTCATATGAGAGGGATGGAAGTAGCGGTCGCTCATTAGAATGGCTAAATGTCATCCGCTTGGACTTGTTCACGCACACATTAGGCCCGCCAAAACTCGATCTTTTAATGTGAGGCACAACCTTCAAGGTGGCTCACAGATTGTAATATTAATTTAGTTGAACCTTTTCACTAGAATTTTGTGTTTTGTACGTATGGTATGTCTACAAATGGCGAGATTGTCTAAATGCTTAAATATAGTCAGTCAATTCTAGATATACTTACCTTTTTACACACACAAAACACAAATTCTGTAAAATGATATATTCAAATCTTATTTCTAATTCTAGATGTTTGGCTTGTGTTGCAGTAATGAATAACTTTGTCCATAGATGAGAACACTTATACATGTGTGACAATCAACAACATGTAAAGCTTTATGCACATACACTCAACGACAACAAACCACAGCCATGCATTTAATTTTAAGAGTGAGATACACAACCTACATCTCTGGACCCCAGTCATATTGGCCCCTATTTAAAAGGTGCACTCAGCAATATGCCATAATCATATCCTGCGGGGCAACATCCTGCCTACAGCCATCAACAAAAACAGCATTTAAATCTGCCACTGTGGGGATTGGGGATGTGGAAAATTGCGAAAAGCCAATGGTAGCAGTCTTGGCAGATTTAAATGATGTTGTTGATGTCTGTTAGCATGATGATGTCATATTGCTGAGTCTATCTTTAAGAAAGCTTCATCTTTAAATTGAGTTGGCCATAGAGTAACATGGTAAACCTACTGACTTTGCAAGAGATACATAGACTATAGAGCAGGCTTTCCCAAACTCGGTCCCCAAATGGGTGCACATTTTAGCTTTGCGCTAGCACTACACAGCTGATTTAAATAATCAACTCATCACCAAGCTTTAATTATTTGAATCAACTGTGTAGCGCTAGGGCAAAAACCGAAACATGCACTCCTTGGAGTCCCCAGGACGAGGGTATGATGATGAGGGTAAACTTGACAGTTATACGTTAGGAAAGGACTTTCTGTTCTCTCATGCAGAGAAAGTATGGATTCCCACATGTAAAATGTCCAAGGAGATGTCAACATTCAGCCTCACACAAGGTCATCAGGCTAGTTAAAAAGTGTCTAAAGTTAAACTTTCTATCCCTACTTTTTAGGCTGGTGGTGACCAAGTTCCAAGATAGGCCGACATCGGAGATGAATCCGATATTTTAGGACCATGAGCATGTCGGCTACTTTGGCCAATTTAATCTTACATTATGGATTACAATTATGACAACTATAAGTGACAATGACATCTTATGATATCAAATGGATGCACCTTGGGCTGGTCATTTTGCAGAACATATTAAGTTCTTTCAAAGCATCTCCTTTGTGAATATATTTGACGGATATTCTCCAGAAGAGGCTAATCATTTCGGAGGAACGTCTGACATTTTTAACAGTTCATTGAACAGTTCAATGAACAATAGGATTCACACATGAATTTAGATCGACTCTCATGTTTCGATTTGTCAGAGGAAGACCTGTGTTTTTGAAATTGGATTTAAACTTCCAAATAAGTATTCTCATTCCCCTTCGTCAGCATAGAGTGAAAAGAAAGTAAGGTCAATTACATTTGGTAAGCAATGTTTAGTTTGTCTCCCATACTTGTCTCTCTGTAGGGCACTTTTAGGGACAGCATGAGGAAAAGGAAAGAAAGAAAAACACAAGTAAGCATAACAGTGACAGGTAGAAAGAGACAGACAGGGTTGATGATGCTTCCAGAAATGACCTCCCGTGCGCCATGACAACATGCATACTTTATTTTGCATAGAAGTTTGCTGAAGTTTGTTCAGATAAAACCAAACCATGGACCCGTAGACTACTTTCCGGGTGAGAAACCACCTGACAACAAGTTGTACAATCCTACACTTCCCCTTTAACGTTACAGCTCAGGTGTTAAAATCACTACTACAGCAACCTACATGCATTTCCTGTGGTAACATTTGGCCAAAACCGTTAATCAACTGACATGCACCAAGTCACGATAGACTTGTAGAATGTGTAAGATATGAATAAGATTTTAGATAATGAATTGGTTCACATGCATCACTTTATTGATTTTGTCATAATGATCCAGGGAGTACTATGTAGTACTATTGATTACTATTGTGGATCTGTTAAACTCATTGATACAGTATAGGCTCTGCTGGAGTAATTGATCTGATTAAATCAAGTTGAGTCTCATTTTCAGATGTGACACGTTTTGCCTGACACATGTACTTTTAATATAATGGGAAGCTTTGGTTGAAGAATGTCTTGTTTTGTCGGAATGCATTGATGTTTTTTGTTGGTTGTACAAACAGACTTCTTTACAGATTTTGAGGCACATATGTACCAATGCAAAACTAACCATTTACATCATTGGGAATGTTCAGTCGGTTCATAAACATTGCCAACATTATAACATCATGTTGTCTTATTGGAAAGGGGCCCAGAGGCAGAACAGTTATGTTGTTTACAATAGATCATCAGTAGCTCAGCTTTATATGTTTCATATTAGAATCATAGATTGGGAGGACTAACAGAACAAAGATGTTAATTTAACCAACAAACAGCAACACTTAGAAGATAACAGACATAAGACTGTAGACGCACAGGACAACAGTGCAGCAAAACCTTAACAAGTGACTGGTGGTGTATTCGGCTCCCAATTGGCGCACCGACGTCCCTTCCCAATTGTTTTGTGTTTGTCGCACCATTTCCCCACACTGAATTATGCATGCAGGCACATGAATGAGTTTGAAGTGTGACAAAATGATTCCCAATGGGAAGCCACCATACACCCCCTCCCACCAAAAGCCTCCAGCGAAAAAGGAAAGGTGCAGGGCTTTTCAGGATAAAGCATTCTAGCTACATTCTAGCGACATTCATGAAGGAATGAAAACAAGGCTAGCACACCTTGCGTGTTGTACATGCCCACTGACGGGTTGTTATAGACGGCCGATTCCCCGAGCAATGTGTTATAAGGATTGTTAGTGCCATGGGGACGGAGGAGCGCGTTAGTTATAAGATGGTTAGCCATAGCCCCTGGAGCAGCCAGATAGAGACAGAGGGAGGGAGAGAGAGATAGGAAATAGAGGGAGAAAGAAAAAGAAAGGGAGAGACATGTCAGTCAGGCAGATGCAGCCGAGGCAATGACAGCAATAATACATTCACACGATCATTAGGGTGAGTTGTTAAACAGTTGGTCTACAGACGTAGCAAAGCTTGAAACAGACTGACACGACCACGCTTTATCAAGACGGCAGGTAGGTCAATAATGCTTTTGTTTTTTTCTCAATGGGATAAACGTCCATTTAGCATTGGTGTGCTCACATTGAAGACAGAATCAGCTGAGTGTGCAACAGTACAGTACATTTAAGCATAGACAGATTAAAAGCAAAGACATACAGTATAACACTTCAATAACGGACCTGAACTGAACATGATCAAATCACCACTCGACAGATTAAGACAGGTTTTCTGCTTTACTCCAATTAGATTTGAAGCTTTTGGCAGGTAATATTTCAGGGTTACTCTATTCCGTTGTGTAAATGTTCTAGATATCCCATGCATTTTGTCCAGTGAAATTCTTTGCATTCAACATTCCCGCATAGACAATTCCCTGGCAGAAAGACCCTCAAATGAAACATCCTTGTGGATGGTAGGCCCCATTACAGCGCTCATTGTACCGGCTCTTTCTGCTTTAGTGCCTTCGAACATAAGCAGAGGTTTGTGAGCACAAAGACTCCGATTCTATTTGTCCAAATGTCACCCATGGACTATGTGGCAGTGACTGATGCCTTGGTCTGTGTGACTAATCTTCTCCCAGATCAGTTCTAAATAAACCTTTGACTTTGAGCAATGTCACTAACTGTAGCTAGACAATAAGATGATTTATGTGAAGGAGGTACTGTAGTTTGGATGTGGGTTGGATTCTGCACAGCCGTTAGTGAGGAAAAACTGTCTTGACTTTTTGGGGGGAAATTGCTTAATTTTGTGAAATATTGAGAGTTACGGTATCCAGTTGCGGACATATCTGCAATAAGCTCCTGTTTATATGTTATGTTCGCAATGCCGCAACACCTAAGAGTTTTCTCTCTTCAGATTCAGCGCACATATCGAGATCCTAACATGTGCTCTGTGACATGCCCGATTCAACTGTGCAGTGTACCAATGCCAGAGTGTGTAAATATCTTTGGAAAACATCTTTCATCTGAGGCGGAAATGCACGCCAATTAGTTCTGCCGACGCAGTAGCCTACACTGTTCTCTCGCAGTGCTCTGAATCTGTCAGAGCGAGGAAGAGAGAGAGAGAGAGGGAAATAAAAAGACAGAGAGAGAGAGAGGGAAAGAAAGAAAGCGAGGAAGATAAACCACTTCTCTAACGACATATGACTCTCGTCTTTGACAAACAGTGTCAAGGAATGTCTGTTTGTCTCAATTATATGTCTGAAAACTAACTGCAACCAATTCTGATTGGAGAGGTTTTGGACTTAAGGAAATGGCAGGAGTTGGAGGATGTATGACTAATTATGATAGCTAACGTTGAGGTTTGAGTACAGCTCTGTAATGCATCCTGTACTAAGTGCATCATGCACTGCGCTAATGATGACATGTTGGGAATGGGCTAACAGTTACAGTATGTGTTATGTGTTGTATGCTTCTTGGCCAGCAAGGGCATGATGGGAATGATACAGAGGCTATATATCTGTGCTATTGTCTTACCACATTTATTAATGACTAGAACTATAACCTACATCAGGTTGCTGCTGGGTTTTCTACTCTTCTGACTGCGCAGGGAACAAATGGGCCGACATTATAATTGCCTGAAAGAGAACCTTAAGTGCAATGGAATATCAGTTTTCCAGTTGAATAACTTCACTAAGATAGTTTCAACAAGCAATCTTTCTATGAGTGCATCATTGCAGGAGTATCTTCAACTCCAATACTATCTATCACAGTGGTCACTAACCAGTCGATCTCCAAGGCTTTCCTAGTCGATCGCCAAACATCCCTGTAAACAGCCCAACGATAAAGCCTTGCGTTCCGATTTCTTTATTCGTTTCGCAACGTTTCCCATTTTGTGCATCTAAAAAGGTACAAACACTGCCTACCGCTGGGGCCAGGAGATCAAATCAAGTGCACCTACCCTGGGTGCCAAAAATTTAGAATATTACTCATTCAAGGCTTTTTCTTTATTTGCTAAATTTTTTACATTGTAGAATAAAAGTGAAGACATCAAAACTATGAAATAACACATAAGGAATCATGTATTAACCAAAAAAGTGTTAAACAAACCAAAATATATTTTATATTTGAGATTCTTCAAAGTAGCCACCCTTTGCCTTGATGACAGCTTTGCACACTTATGGCATTCCCTCAACCAGCTTCATGAGGACCACCACAGGAATGGAAGACCCAGAAATACCTCTGCTGTAGAGGATAAGTTCATTAGAGTTACCAGCCTCAGATTGCAGCCCAAATGTGTCCTTTGGTCTGGAGTCCAAATTGGAGATTCCAACCTCAACCAAATGTAGATGGTTTGGGATGAGTCGGACCGCAGTGAAGGAAAAGCAGCCAACAAGTGCTCCTTCAAGACTGATGGAAAAGCATTCTAGGTGAAGCTGGTTGAGAGAATGCCAAGAGTGTGCAAAGCTGTCATCAAATATAAAATATATTTTGATTTGTTTAACACTTTTTTGGTTACTACATGATTCCATGTGTATGTCGTCATAGTTTTGATGTCTTCACTTTTATTCTACAATGTAATTTTTTTTGCAAATAAATAAAAACCCTTGAATGAGTAATATTCCAAACTTTTGGCCCCCAGTGTATATGCCAACAAGATAGCTCAGATCACTGTGTCTGCACTCCGCATCTTCCACGAGCCAACAGCGAAGTTGATAGTCAACTGTACTGTGTGAGATTTTCAAAACTTAAAAAAACAGGACTAGAGAGAGACTGTCAACGAATACAGCAAAGAGCTGCTGTTTTTATGAGTGAGTTAATGTTTAAGATTATATTCAGCACTGTCAACACTTTATTCAACACTTTTATAAGCTATAAAACCGCCCTCTCCCTATAGACTTGCATTTTTAGTAGCGGCTTGTGTCTTTCTAATATCGATGAGTTGGCCTATTTCACGTTCTCTGGTCACATGAGTAACAACATGAATTGGTGCATGAGGGAGAAATAATGAAGTGCGACTCGAGTTTCGCCATCAGCTGGAAGACGGTGACCCCGTTTTTGGTCAGTCAGCTGAGGGAGGAAGAGCAGATGGGACAGTGAGAGGCAGCCTCTCTACTGCTTCCTCTCTCTCTCACTCACACTCTCTCTCTCTCTCTCACAAGTAATACAACAAATGATATATTACTAGTGTGATCATATACCTCGTGTTTTGAAATATCATTTTAAAAAGGTCTGAGAAGATCATTAGCAGGTCAATTCAATAATCGCCAATATGCAGTGATAATGTATTAATTATAATGTATTGTGATAATGTATTGTGATAATGTATTGAGCCTATAGCCTACTGGACAAACCTCAATGCTACAGAACTGTTTTTAAAAAGGTCCAATGCAAAATTAAGTACTTTACTGGGATTGTTTTCAATTAAAATGGTAAAAAAATTAACAAAAAAAGCTTCTTAGCAAAGAGCAATTTCTCAAGCAAGAATTTAGCTAGGACTGTCTGTGAGTGGTCTGAGTGGGTTATGGGGAAAACTGAAAACTAGAGTCGCTTGGAACTGTCTTTCTTATTGGTCTATTAACTAACTTACCGCCTTGTGATGTCACCAGGCAGGTTAAAACTCAATCCCACCAAAACAGGCTGACATTTTCAAACAGCTCTTACACTAAAAGAGCATTAGCATAATTGTCACACTTTCACAGTAATGTAGGTTAATCTTGCATCGGCTTATGTTTTTAAAGTCATGTTTTTATTTTTATTCTAAGCGGTAGATCTCGGCCTGCTTTTTGACTCAGAAAGTGAACTCGGCACAAAACAAAGTTGGTGACCACTGATCTATCATGTTGATGCATCAGAGCAAAATCACGATTTACTCAACTAAACTCCTTTTTTAGACGTAATTTACATAAGTTGTTTGATGTGTCAATTAACATGCATGTATGTATTCATTAGGTTATTGCTTCTGTTTGATATAATGACTACGTACTCCTTTCTTGTTGCTGTTGGTTCTCTAATTACGAAGCCTTCCAAAAATACCAGCCTCTTTTGATATGATAAACAGCTCATCCCCAGCCCCGGGTGTTCGCCCACTTGTGTCTGTGTTTGATAAATTGGACCATTTCCAAACCGTACCGATTGTGTAGCAATAATCGTGAATGCTGGGATAAATTAAACATGTGAGGCTATCAAGATGATTGCATGCTTCCTTCTCGAGAGGAGAGAAGTATGGAGTCAGCTGCAGTTATGCAGAGACTGAGGCGGGGTACTGAATACCGATTCAAAAAGGACTAGCAGGGAGAGATGTATGCTCATACACATAACTCCATAATAACATTGCCGAGAAGAGCAAGGGGGAGGTGAGATTCTATTCCCATCTGTTTGTGATGCTTTTGACGGTTCAGAACATGATGCGTTATCCTGTGCCCGACGGAAAATGCATCTGGGCAGACTTAGTGTTTATTCGAATGCTTCATACATCAGACCCCACGCGTTTCAACGCCTTGAGCGGAAAATGTGTTAATTAATTTACTCCTCTCTTCCTGGTCTTCGTGATAGGTCTATGGCAGTGTCTTCTGCACGCTCTCTCACTCTCTCTCTCTCCTTTACTTTTCAATCATCTCTGTCTACTCCTCCTATCTCTCTCTCTCTCCCTCTCACCCTCCCTCTGCTAAAAGCCAACGTCTTGGGACGGCGCTCGTCGCGGAGTGCCTAATTATTGAGATCTCCACACTTCCTCTCGCAGTCTAACATCAATCCGTCATCATAACTGGGCATTAGTGTCTGAGGGAGAAGGAGTGATGAGCAGATTTAGAGAGTGAGGTAGCGTCAGGGACTCAACCCCTCCATCAAGGGACCCCATGACTGGAGAGGAGTCGTCCCTGAGAAATGTCAGTGTGGTGACATCATCATCATCATCATCATCATCTAGTGCAGATAGGATCTCAGAGTCAGCACTTGACACATTTATTTTGACCGCCATCCAATACGCTATGGTGTATTTCTTTAATCGTTAAAATATGTCATTTTCATCATTTTCAAGCCTTTGTGGATTTATTTTTCAATGACAATTATGTTAAATAAAGCAATTACTATTACTTTCTTGGTTTGACACTAGTTTGGTTGACAACTGTCATGAAGATGTGTAGAACATTAACAAACATGCTCTAGTCTAACTGTTTTTGATTAGGCAAATAAAATGATGCTTTTAGCATTTCATATTGACATTTACTTTGGTTCTTGGTTCCAACAGGTGCAAAATTAACCCTTTTCAAATGAATTAAAAGGTTTGCATCTTAATTTAATAAATTAACAAAAACCTTTGAAAGCTTTGTTATTTTACAAAAGTCAAGGTCATTCAGTATGGAGGTTAGAAAGGAGTTGAGGGCCTTTGATATTTTCATTAGAAAATGTGCACCAATATAGAATTTTAAAATCCTGTTATATTAAATGAAGTGCCCTTTAATAGAGACCACATGGACAATTCTATAAATCAGATGTTTTAAATGAATAAAAACCTACTAAAGTGCCAAAATTCAGCCCTAGTTATTTTGTTGCATTGTCAGTCATTTCTGAACAGTATTATTTATTTCATGTTATTAGGGATTAATTTTAAGAAAAAAAAACAAACCCTGTCCCTCATTTTGAAGGTCAACCCTGTTATGTGAACTGAACTTTTGTTTTAATATGGTGAGACTATTCCTTTAAAATGTTTTATCTAATAGTCAAATCATAGTGTAAAAGCAGGTGAGCTGGTTTTACAATTTTCTGACAATTTCTGGTGTGTTGTGGTGGAAAACTGAGTGGGTCGAGCATAACACGTTAAACCCTGTTACCCATAGATAGACAGGCTAGAATTGTTTTATCATTTAACATTTTTGGGCGAAGCTTGGATACAATTGTCCCTCCCTGTTTCACACAAGCAGCGTCTTTTGACCCTGTCACAAGGGGATTTATGGCTGATTTTAAATTTTATTGTCAACACTTTTTAGGGTCAATCCTGGTGTTACAGTCCATCCTGTTACTTTATTTGGCACTTAATAGGCACTTACTATAGTCTTTTAAATTTAACCTCTTGAGATGGTGTATTTTATAAAGTTGAACATGTATTTATGATAATGTCAATATGTTAAGATTTGGTTAAATAAAACGTCAATTTCTTTCACCAAGTTACACTACTCAAAAGGCACCTAATTGGTGGAATGACCCAGTTACTATTTGAATACAGTAAGGAATTCATAATTCTTTTAGAAACAACAGGACCCTTTATATAGGTGGGTGGGACACATATACTTTTGTTCTGTGCACAAAACACAAAGTGGACCATCTCTTGTCAAGCGAACATGCCACGATCAAGAGTGAAAACCACCCACACTATGCTGACTTAATGGATAGCATATTTCAATGTCAGGACAATGGATGAGCATAGGTCAAGAATCTCCAACTACGGTCCTGAAAATGTAACCTTTATTTAACTAGGCAAGTCAGTTAAGAACAAATTCCTACCCCGGCCAAACCCGGACGACGCTGGGCCAATTGCGCGCCGCCCTATGGGACTCCCAATCACGGCCGGATGTGATACAGCCTGGATTCGAACCAAGGACTGTAGTGACGCCTCCTGCACTGAGATGCAGTGCCTTAGACCGCTGCGCCATTTGGGAGCCCAAAAGCTACAGTGTGTGCATGATTTTGTACCAGCCCAGCACTAACTCACCTGATTCAAACAATCATGGTCCAGACAGAAAACCATTATTTGTCAATTCAGACAAATGAAACCAGTGTCTTTGTGCTGCGGAAGAACAAAAGCATCCATATGCAATTTCTCCCTTCTTCCTTGACATCACACAACCCTGAAAACCTATAAGTGAGTCTGGTGGGTTGCAGGGCATTCAAGCATGCGTGGTGTTAACTGACTAATTATTATTACCTCGGTTCAATGACGCTGAGCTGTTGATGTCGCCGGTTATGAAAGACGACTCCGACTGTTTCCTGACTGTGTCGTTCCACATCCGACGGATCCGGCTCTGCAGAGAGGGAACAATACAACTAACATGTCAGTGGGGTTTTGTAACGGTAATGTAATCAGTGCTCAGAAGACTAGATGGCCTCCAGTCAGAACGTACAGTGCCTATAGAAAGTCACATTTAACTGTTTTACAAAGTAGGATTGAAATTCATTTAAATGTCTTTTTTTTATCAACGATCTACACAACAAAGTAATGTCAAAGATGAAAAATTATATATTTTTTTTACTAATTAAAAATAAAACACTAATATACATTGATTAGATAATGATTTATTTGTATTCTTCTTTATTGTGGAGTAACTAAAATGTTGTTGATCCATCCTCAGTTTTCTACCATCACAGCCATTAAACTCTGTAACTGTTTTAAAGTCACCAATGGTCTCATGGTAACATCCCTAAGCAGTTTCCTTCTTGTCCTGCAGCTCAGTTTGACACTCTAGAGGAGGTGGTGGAGAGAAGGATCCTGGCCAAACTGCTGGCCATCATGGACAACGTCACCCACCCTCTGCGTGCCATGGTTATGACGCAGAGGAGCACCTTCAGTCACAGACTGATCTCACCACGGTGTGCCAGAGAGCGCTACAGGAGGTCCTTCCTGCCGGCGGTTATTAGACTGTTTAATGCCTCACCGGGGTGCCGTGCCGTCGGCAACATAGACCTGGAAATGTTGGGGTGTTAGGACCTAGTTTCAAAATTAGGTATCCATCCACCCGTGAGTAACTCTCTGGTCTGTAATCACTCATTCACTCAGGTCTTATTCATTCAGCACTCATTCATTCAGGACAACTGTATGTACAGTTGAAGTCGGAAGTTTACATACACTTAGGTTGAAATCATAAATACTCATTTTTCAACCACTCCACAGATTTCATGTTAACAAACTATAGTTTTGGCAAGTCGGTAAGGACATCTACTTTGTGCATGACACAAGTAATTCTTCCAACAATTGTTTACAGACAGATTATTTCACTTATAACTCACTATATCACAATTCCAGTGGGTCAGAAGTTTACATACACTAAGTTGACTGTGCCTTTAAACAGCTTGGAAAATTCCAGAAAAGTATGTAATGGCTTTAGAAGCTTCTGATAGGCTAATTGACATAATTTGAGTCAATTGGAGGTGTACCTGTGGATGTATTTCAAGGCCTACCTTCAAACTCAGTGCCTTTTTGCTCAACATCATTGGAAAATCAAAAGAAATCAGACCTCAGAAAAAAAATTGTAGACCTCCACAAGTCTGGTTCATCATTGGGAGCAATTTCCAAACGCCTGAAGGTACCACGTTTATCTGTACAAACAATAGTATGCAAGTATAAACACCATGGGACCACGCTGCCGTCATACCGCTCTGGAAGGAGACGCATTCTGTCTCCTAGAGATGAACGTACTTTGGTGCGAACAACAGCAAAAGACCTTGCGAAGATGCTGGAGGAAACAGGTACAAAAGTATCTATATCCACAGTAAAGCGAGTCCTATATCGACATAACCTAAAAGGCCGCTCAGCAAGGAAGTCACTGCTCCAAAACCGCTACGGTTTGCAACTGCACATGGGGACAAAGATCATACTTTTTGGAGAAATGTCCTCTGGTCTGATGAAACAAAAATACAACGGTTTGGCCATAATGACCATCGTTATGTTTGGAGGAAAAAGGGGGAGGCTTGCAAGCTGAAGAACACCATCCCAACCGGGGTGGCAGCATCATGTTGTGGGGGTGCTTTGCTGCAGGAGGGTCTGGTGCATTTCACAAAATAGATGGCATCATGAGGAAGGAAAACGATGTGGATATATTGAAACAAAATCTCAAGACATCAGTTCGGAAGTTAAAGCTTGGTCGCAAATGGGTCTTCCAAATATTACCCCAAGCATACTTCCAAAGTTGTGTCAAAATGGCTTAAGGACAACAAAGTCAAGGTGTTGGAGTGGCCTTCACAAAGCCCTGACCTCAACCCTATAGAAAATGTGTGGGCAGAACTGAAAAAGCGTGTGCGAGCAAGGAGGCCTACAAACCTGACTCAGTTACACCAGTTCTGTCAGGAGGAATGGGCCAAAATTCACCCAACTTATTGTGGGAAGCTTGTGGAAGGCTACCCGAAACGTTTGACCCAAGTTAAACAATTTAAAGGCAATGCTACCAAATACTAATTGAGTATATGTAAACTTCTGACCCACTGAGAATGTGATGAAAGACATAAAAGCTGAAATAAATAATTCTCTCTACTATTATTCTGACATGTCACATTCTTAAAATATAGTGGTGATCCTAACTGACCTAAGACAGGGAATTGTTACTAGGATTAAATGTCAGGAATTGTGAAAACTGAGTTTAAATGTATTTGGCTAAGGTGTATGTAGACTTCCGACTTCAACTGTATATATATTTTCACTGACATTATGGAGTATTTTGTGTAGATCAATGACAAAAAGTTACAAGATCTATTTCAATCCCACTTTGCAACTCAACAAAATTTGAAAAATGTTCAAGGGTGTAGACTTTCTATAGGCATTGTATATGTTTTGGGTGGGCAAAGCATCATTCACTGGCCATATAAAAACATACCTCAACCCTGTGATTATGCATTCATTCAGACAACATAGGTTGGAATTCCCTGCATTAAATTACTGTATTCTTTGTTACTGTGTCTTTCTGTAAGTCTTTGTAAAGGTTTGACACAATAGTGTTATCACAATTAAGTCATTGCTACTGGCATTGCTAGCTTTCGTGGCTGTTATTGCTAACCCGTTGCTCTACAAGAGTCAAGGCCATGTTCAACTGTATGTGGCTGTGATTGCTTGTGGGAGCAGGCCTGTCTGAAGTAACAGCCGGGGCAGGGTTTGCACTGGGACTATTCCATTGGTTCCACTGAGCTACACATGTTCAATCAAGCACAGTTTGTCTTTGAGAGAAAAAGCTAACTATACTGAACAAAAATATAAAACACAACATACAAACATTTCAAAGATTTTACTGAGTTACAGTTCATAAGGAAATCAGTAAATCTATGGATTTCACATGACTGGGAATACAGTCACAGACACCTTTAAAAAAAGGTAAGGGCTTCAGCATCTGGTGTGACCCCCATTTGTCTTGTGCAGCACGACATCTCCTTTTCATAGAGTTAATCAGTCTGTTGATTGTGGCCTCTTCAATGGCTCTGCGAAGTTGCCGGATATTGGCAGGAACTGGAACACAATGTCGTACACGTCGTTCCAGAGCATCCCAAACATGCTCAATGGGTGACATGACTGGTAAGTATGCAAGGTCGTGGAAGAAATGGGACATTTTCAGCTGGAAAATGTTGGAATTGTGTAGAGTTCCTTGCGACATGGGGCTGTGCATTATCATGCTGAAACATGAGGTGATGGTGGCGGATGAATGGAACAACAATGGGCCTCAGGATCGATAAAATGCAATTGTGTTCGTTGTCCGTAGCTTATGTCTGCCCATACCATAACCCCGTCGCCACCATTGGGCACACTGTTCACAACATTGACATCAACAAAACGCTCGCCCACACGACCCAATACACGTGACTGCAGTTGAGATGCCGGTTGGTCGTACTGCCAAATTCTCTAAAATCAATGTTGGAGGCGGCTTATGGTAGAGAAATTAACAACATGACAATTGCATGCTCCCTCAAAACACAAGACATCTGTGGCATTGCGTTGTGTGACAAAATTGCACATTATAGAGTGGCCTTTTATTTCCCTAGCACAAAATACTCCACAAGGTGTATTTCCCTAGCACCTGTGTATTGATCATGCTGTTTAATCAGCTTCTTGATATGCCGCACCTGTCAGGTGGATGGATTATCTTGGCAAAGGAGAAATGCTGACTTCACCAGGTATGTAAACAAATTGTGCACCAACATTGAGAGAAATCTGTTTTTTGTGCATATGGAACATTTTTATTTCAGCTCATGAAACATGGGACCAACACCTTACATGTTGCGTTTATATTTATGTTCAGTGTATTTCAACCCAGGTCTGTGTGGGAGTGGGGTTGAAGGTCTCTTTCTCTGTTCAAGTCTCACTTCCACTCCTTCCAACTTTTATTTAGATAGAGAGAGAATCCTACCACCGTAACCACCCTGAGCACACCGGTTTACGATGTACTTTGCTAATTACACATTAATTTAAAAGCCTCAGAGTTGGCGATAAATGACAGCGTGTTTACGAGCGCTTCCGTTCACATGCGGTTCATTAGGAAAACTAGGGGTAGTGATTAGTTGTCAATGTGCTGCTGTATGTAATTAAAGGGTTATGGATGCTGAAATCAGAAATTCATTGTGACGGGCTGATGGTGTACTGTTTACTTTTTGTATGATTCATAAATGTATTGTTAGCAACCTATTCATTAATAATGTACTATTAGACCAAGTAGATACAATAAACGAAATAAAATAAACTCTCTGGTCTACATCAGCAGGTAGAATCAAGGAAAAAGTAAATATCAGATAGGCTTGCAATCAAACAAATACACTGACATGTGAGAGGAGAGGCGCCTCCTACCTGTGACCCTGTGGAATAGCGCCCTGGTGGGCGGGAGGCTGAGGTCTTCCCAGAGCCAATGGAACTCTCCACACTCTTGCCACTGCAGCAGTGGGTACGCAGACACTTCCCGTACTCCTTACGCACCTGTGAACCACACACACAGACACATTCCCATTCAGATGCATGATTTTTTGTTATACTTTCAGAAAATAAATACATTTATTAATACATTTAATAAGTAATAAGCCATTTAAAATTGTGAGCTAACCACTTCACATTTTATGTTTTCTGAGTGGACTGAAATTAGCCTGCTGCCAATCTGAAAGTGCTTTAACCAACTCTTCTTAGTAAGAGGAGTTGACTTGTATCAAGCTTCTCAGAGTAGGAGTGCTGACGTAGGATCGGTTTTACATTTAGATCCCAATTAATAAGATTACATAGACAGAGGGCACTCCTTCTCTGAGACTACAGGTTAGCGGGAAACGCATACCTTCTTCTGGAGGACACAGTGGAAGATGAAGATGAACATGCCCTGAAGGGAGTTGAAGATGGTGAAGAGGTAGGCCATGATGACCGTGCTCTCGTTGACGTACATCAGGCCGAAGGCCCAGGTCAGACCCAGCAGACAGAGCAGAGCGATGGCCCCAATCACCCAAGATCTGGAAACACAACGCCGTGACACTGTCAACATTTTGGATGTTCTCAGAACTGATACAGGAGTACCAAATGAACTCCATAACTTTTGAGAAGTTGCATGCCCTCAATTTCTGTTGGCTGTCATTTCCTAAAGAAATGAATGTGAATTAAGCTCGTCACCAACTACCGCCAGTTATGATTTGTCTGACAGATACCTGTGCATACATATAGCTGGTAAAAAATATTAATTGACGGTACAATCTGTAGCTATGTAAATATGAAGCTAAAGGGGAAAATGTTTTGCTGGAGAAAAATAACAAGGTCTTAGTCTGGTTCTACATTTCAAGACCAGATACAGGAAGTGGTGACTGTTCTTAGACTTCCCACTTAGCATTCTGCCAGTAGCGCACAACTCAGAAGGAACATCGTGACTAGCTATTCACTGAAGCACAACGCAAAGAAAGATTTTAAAACAAACTTTCGGGTTGAAAAGTACATATCGCAAGAACACTTCCCCCTTTCTATTTGCGACCTTGGTCTGTGATCATACTGATGAATCAAAAAGAGATAAATGTCCACCAGACAGACAAAAGTACTGGATGAAGGGAAGGCGGGAGGGAGGAGAGAAATGAAGTGGAAAATCGACAGAGGAGACAAATCGACTCGAGGAGAAATAAAAAGGAGTGAAATTGAATTTAATCTTGTTTTCGTCTTTTGTTATCTTCTGCTCCTAGGGGACACCTAGGATTTCTCTCTCTTTCCCCTTCTTTCAAGTGTTGCATCCATTACGTGTTTGAAAAGTAACAGACCAATAGACCAAAGAAATAGTCTTTAAAAAACGTGAAAATGGGAGACACTATTACTATCTCAGGAGTAGTAGCAGTGAAAAACTCTCTGATGAAAAGTCAAGTCAAGGTAACTCTCCAATATCAAATGAGTACTTGGTGTATAATGAATATGTACATAATAGGCGATACAGTCTTTATGACCTCGGGGCTACCATATAAGGCATAATCACTGGAAGGCAATTTGCATATGAACACGTGAACACAGTATTTTGAATGTGGTGCCCGAGGGTTGTGCCAAAGGCCTTGACAGATAATTAAGCTCTGAATATTTATGCTTGTATAATCAGAAATACCAGTGCATTCAAAATCAAGGAATTTATGAAAACATAATTACTTTCATCAAAACTTAAAATCGGACAGTGCATGACTGCTTCTTTTTTAACAAACCGGGAGATTTGGTTATGGGTTCGGAAATTACTCCAAGAGAAGTGTACCTATAGCTAATATTGATTTAAAAAATGTGAGGTGTGTGACTTGACGGAGAACTTCACTTAACATTTACTAAAGGCATGAGGTGGTATTAACATTACTCATTACTTTGTTATGAGGAAATTAATGGTTAATGAAGGGTGTGTCATACATAGATGATAACTTGTCAATTTTAATCTTACTTGATCTCAGGTTCGTAATCCTCATAGCTAACAGGAATAATAAAAATAAATGAAAAACATTAAATGAAATCAATAATCAAACAAAACATCAAATATAAAAACCATATGATTTTGAAAACGACACGCTTACATATACACACACGACCAAAAGTATGTGGACACCTGCTCGTCGAACATATAATTTAAAATCATGGGCATTGCTGCTATAACAGCTTTCACTCAGGCTTTCCACAAGATGTTGGAACATTGCTGCGGGGACTTGCTTCAATTCAGCCACAAGAGCATTAGTGAGATCAGGCACTGATGTTGGGCGATTAGGCCTGGTTCGCAGTCGGCGTTCCAATTCATCCAAAAGGTGTTAGATGGGGTTGAGGTCAGGGCTCTGTGCAGGCCAGTCAAGTTCTTCCACACTGATCTTGACAAACCATTTCTGTATGGACATCACTTTGTGCACAGGGGTATTGCCTTCCCCAAACTGTTGCCACAAAGTTGGAAGCACAGAATCGTCTAGAATGTCATTGTATGCTGCAGCGTTAAGATTTCTCTTCACTGGAACTAAGGGGACTAGCCCAAACCATGAAAAACAGCCCCAGACCATTATTCCTCCTCCACCAAACTTTACAGTTGGCACTATGCATTAGGGCAAACCCAGATACGTCCGTCGGACTGCCAGATGGTGAAGCGTGATTCATCACTCCAGAGAACGAATTTCCACTGCTCCAGAGTCTAATGGCGCTGAGTTTTACACCACTTCAGCCGATGCCTAGACATTTCCACTAAATAATAGCACTTACAGTTGACTGGGGCAAACCTAGCTCGTCTATGGATGTTGCATGGCTGTGTGTTCGATTTTATACATCTGTCAGCAACGGGTGTGGCTGAAATAGCCAAATCCACTGATTTGAAGGGGTGTCCACATACTTTTGAATAAATAGTGTAGTTGAAGGAGAGGGTTCATGGGGTCTACCGCAGACACATAACCATAAAGACAAACAGGAAATATTCAAAAACGGCTGATCAAATAAAACACTAGACTGATTACATCCAATACTCTTGAAGCCAGAATCTTCTCGTTCTCACTCGTATTTTGCCAGTGAGTTGCAGGTGCTAAACCTAATTATCTTGGTTCACAAGCGTCTCCACTCCTCAATAAATACGGGTGGGCCTAGTGTCCGCCTCAATCGCCTGTAATAAATGGCCCAGGTGCGATGGCAAAAATAAATGATTTATGAAATTACTGGGGCCAACCATTAAACATCATTTTCCCAGGTCTATCTTAATGACCTGTTGGGAGAGGCACTTCATCAAGCTGATTGCCCCCTGGACGGTCAGGGAGACAACGAGGGTGCAAAGAAATATATATATTGACCTGGAACTATGGACATTTCGCAGAGGGACGGGCGACTCGAACAGTGGGAATAAGATACAAATGCCGCAGGACATAATACAAGTATTAGGGAGGACATGAACAGGATATAAATAGGTTATTTATCATATCTTTCCTGGTTTGTATATTTCAACATAATGAGTACTGGATCTGGTCAGCGTTGCTTTTCACATCCACAACTAAGAATTGATGATGATTGTAATTTTCCCTTGAGGGCCATCTTGAAAGAACATGGTTCAAGGTAGCACATATGCCCAACAACCAGTATTTCCTCGTACTTTCACTCACTCCGGAAATGTTCAAAATATGTACTTTATATGAATCATTTGGGCATGTTATTTTAAAAATGCCTTTCAAAAGTGCATAATTTATTCCTGCATTTTATATTATTTACTTATATATTTTTAAATTGAGAAAGTATCCTAATTAATCCCGTACCACTTTCAGTCTTACAGGCCTGGGCCCATTTCCCAAAGCTGAAGTAGCTCCCGCTGAGCCGGTGAATACCCTCGCAATGATGCCACTCGAGTGACACGCTCAATGGTTCCAATGCCGCAAAAAGAGCACTTGTGCTCTTTCACCGGAAAACGAGGGAAAAGTGTTAATTGTGTTAATAGTCGGGTATAAATATCAAAAATGAAAAGAAGCTGAGGAGTAAAGTGTTCTAATACAACAACCACATTAAATTGGTACCAATTTACTTTTTGAAAAGATACAAAAGAGACAATTCTGAGAGGTGATATGCATTTTAAAGCTGATCGCAATTGGTCAATTGAGTTGCCTTTCACCACGGCATAAAGTAGTCTCATTGTCTAGTTGAAAGGAAAGAAGAAATTGCTGTGATCTACTCAGCAGGATGCTAATTGTTTAACTAAAGATATGCATCTGAATAAATGCTAATCACCTGAAATTGTTTACTTCAGATGTCAATTCTGTGCGTTTGACGCAGGAACAGGATCATTTCTTAAAGCAACGATACCATCTTAATTTGCCTAGTCCTTCAGGGTCTATTGTAGGGGCATTCCTCAACATGTAGAGAACTCCTCACTTTATTTGCCATGAGGCATATACAGTACATCTACTCACAGTGCTTTTTAACAGTCATGAAAGAGTCGTGTCATGAAAAAACAAAACCTACGTTTCTCAGCATCTTGTGGACTGCAGTCATTAACGCTCAGTCGTTTCCCAGACATGGGGTTTGGCAAAGTTTAGTTTAGTTTGAGTAAGAGAGGATAACAACATCCAATTTGTGCCAAAGGAACAACAAAGCTAAATCTTAAAAGTACAACTACAAGTGGCGTCAAAATACGAGTTACACCAACACAGCACACCACAAACAGATGAGGAATTGCTAAACTACTGCCACATAGGAAAGAGTACTATGTCTAAAAGGAAGGGCAATGGGGACCACACACACAACACAGTATATGTGAAGACATAATAGTGGAGTCCTCTGTAGAAATATGTTACATCTTACCAGTGCCATTCCACAATAATAATTCCATCATAATAACGATAGCTACCACGAGAAAGAAAATATGAAAGAAAAATAATGAGGTTAAAAAACAAACAAAAATAATTAAATAAGACAGAAAGGGAACCATGCAGTAGTAATCAAAAGAAGAGAAATTGAGTGAAAAGAAGAGAGAGAGAGGAGAGAGAGAGGAGAGAGAGAAACATTCATTACGAAACCAAGCAACATGACAAAATTCTGAACATAAAGTCTGACATCAAGAGAGAGAGAGAGAAAAATAAAAGAAATAGAAACACAGAAATAAATGGCCTACCTAATCACCACCTAGTCAGGAGTAAAAAAAACTAAAACATCTCCTTCAATCTTACAATCCAGTAACCCTCTCACTGAGTCCGACTCTAAAACAAACCATTATTTTTATAGTCAAACAACTGGTTCTTAGTAGCAGCCTGAGTTGTTAGTAACAGCCTAAGTTGTTTAGAACTTTTGGAACTGATGTGCTACAGTCCATTCAAAAGTAACCGGCCTATTACTTTGTACCATATTTGTGAACCACATTTGTTTTCGTAGCCATGTTTTGACAAACTGTCAGGGTAGAGGTGAGGCATTGGACATATTGACCCTGTCTGCATCCCAAATGGCACCCTATTTCCTTTATAGTGCCCTACTTTTGCCCAGGGCTCAGAAGGCTCTGGTCAAAAGTAGTGCACAAGAATAGGGTGCCATTTGGGATGTAGCCCTGGTGAATGAGATACATAAATCTAGAGGTAGGTCTATCAGACGTCAGAGCTGGGAGAGAAGGGGTTGTGACATTTATGTTGTGGTCTGAGAGACAGTCCGGAGGTGAGGTTTCTGATTGGCCAAGGGAGGCTAGTGTGATAAATCCTATGGTGCAGAGAACGGACGCTAGTCAATATTGTCTTCACAGACAAACAAGGCAATGCATCTAAAAGGAACCATCTATAGCTCATTCACAGTATTCTTAGACAAAATCGTAACACTTGCTTGATACAGGGCTAGTTCAAAATACTGTCTTTACTAAACTTTAAAATGTAAACTATGTTACTTATAAGTGATCAAATTATCCCATTATAAAACTGGTAAATATAGTTGGTGATGATTATCAACTCAATAACCCGTTAGGTTCAAAATCAGCTCACAGTATCAACAGCTGTTGTCAACAGTGTTAGCACTAACATGGTTTACCTACAGGTGTAGGATCTTCATTTGAGCCAGTTTGATACTGCAGGAAAATAATCCTGCCGCAAGAGAACATGGGAATTATTATGTGGATTATAATAATGGACATTTTTATAGGGTTTGATACTTTTTTCCTAAAGGGAAAATCAAGTCAGAAATTACAAACTTCAGAAGCCCTATACACTATACATTTTAAAAAGTCCTGCATTGCCAGAAAGTTCACCTGCAACAGGGTGATGAAATTAAGATCCTAGAATGAAACAAAAACAAGCTAAACTGATGGTCATTCTTGCTCTAATAAGAATCCACAGTTGCAGAAACACACAGTGTTCACTGCCCATTATTGCAGTACACATAATCATATTTACAAAACTCATTTTAATTGGTTGTTATTGAGTCGCGAATGTATGCACAGCTCTGTGCATTGAACTCTGTCGCAGCAACACGTCTCAGACTGCTATCAATGCTATCCAACAGATTACTATTGATTCTGATACAGACAGTCCTGTCCAGTATTTGCTGTGTTTGCTCAGCTCTCCCATCAGCTCAGGATTACAATTCGGACAGGGATGTCACTCGGAGTTCACAGAGCAGACATCCTCTGGAAAACTAGCATCAACACCCACTAGAATGCAAACTATAATGTGTATATGTGCGCGCGCATGGGAAGAATGAGAGAAAGAGTGTATTCGTGAGAAAGAGTGTGACTGTGTGTGGGTGGCGGAGTGTGTGTGTGTGTGTGTGTGTGTACTTGCTGAGAGTACTAGGCCAGCAGAGGCTCACTCCACTCTGACAAAAGCAGTGACAAGACGTTAGAGATGAGGCCATTAGTATTACAGCCATAAAACACACTGATGCCACAAGTGTCTTCAAACAGGCGGACAAGGAAAACAGACAATATATTTATCCATCAGTAGGAAATAGGACTGGTAGACAGAGGCAGAAAAACTACTTTAGCCCGGCCACATAATACGTCTACCCTGACACCTGGTTGGACTTACACTAAGTCAACACTACAAACATGCTGTGCCATTGTATTGACTTGTTTCCTAGCGGAGAAAGGGCCCAACTGTGTCATTGTGCACAAATGTAATGTTACAAGGCATGACCAACACCACCTTCTTCCAAATGACCTTGAATTACTATTACATCAAATAAAGAACACATAACACCAACAGATATGATTTAAATTAACACATTCTAAGAATGACCAAACCAATCTCACATTTTAACCCAATTGTTATTGTGGTGATATCACAATACATGGTTAATTTGTTTTCACAAAGCACAGTGAGTCACAAGTCATAGACTGTTCTCTCTGCTACCGCACGGCAAGCGGTACCGGAGCGCCAAGTCTGGGTCCAAAAGGCTCCTTAACAGCGTCTCCCCCCCCAAGCCATAAGACTGCTGAACAATTAATCAAATGGCCACCTGGACTATTTGCAATTAATCAAATGCCCCCACCGCCCCTTTCATTTTACACTGCTGCTACTCTGTTTATTATCTATGCATAGTCACTTTACCCCTACCTACATGTACAAATTACCTCAATTACCTGTAACCTGTACCCCCGCACATTGACTTGGCACCCGTACCCCCTGTATATAGCCTCGTTATTGTTTTTTTATTTAGTAAATATTTTCTTAACTCTATTTGCTGAAATGTGTGTTTCTTGGCAGTCTTACACAAATCTACTGTTAAACAAAAGTATACACCTCACACACATGGTTATGGGCTTAAGGAAAGAGGACACCTGTACCATGTCAGATATACAGCACAGTTGAAATGTATTCAATTTTGAGTTTGCATCCCAATATTACACTTTATATACATCACATAACGAAACAGTTTGACATAGAAACACCAGATTTTCGGCGTTTAAAAAAAATTACGTTTATTATTTATGAAATAAAATAAAATATGAATAACATTACACCCTTGAGGCCACTAGACGGCGATTTGGTAATTTGACTGCAGGGAAAGACTACCAGTGGGCTTTATAATGTCATTCATATTTTAATATAATGAGTGGTAGGGTGCGCGCATGCACAGCACGCAAGCAGGCATGCGTACAAACAAACACTCCATTTTATGAATATTCATCTGTGTGTTAACGGATGCCGACAGGTCAGGTTAATTCCACCAGATTGTCTCTTGGCCTTTTCCGCAACCAACGAGCGTGCACTTCAAATAATGAAGGACGCCTGCCGGAAATAACTGTCTCATTTTAACCCTTGCCTTTCCCTCCATGACACAGCCATTAGTGAAACTGAGTGTTAAGAAACCTTGATGGCTGCACTTCCTGCATCGCCGCATGGCCACTCTCACCCTTCAGATGTGTTTTATGAGATGGTTCACAAATAGCACGGAAGAAGTTATTCTAAGTAATGACATGATAGAATTATACAGCTTCCATCTCAAAGTCTTATTATGATGTACATGAGATCAATCGTTCCTTATAATATCTTTGTTTTGGGAGCTTTAATGCAAAAGTGACATACAGTTAACATATGTTGAGTATATGTGGCCCATGCGGGAATGTACAGTTCAAGCGTCATGTCTGGAAGGTCCCAGTGCCTGGAAGGACACGTGACTTACTTGATGTTGTCGAGGCAACCCGAGTCGGGTTTGAGGATGGCGGTGTGGTGGAACATCTTGTACAGCGCGATGCCTAGGAATATCACGTTGAGCTGGGAGAGAGGGGTGAAAGAAAACAGAGAGCATAGCTGAGATGGAGTTTGTGTGACGTAGATGATGTTTTCATTCATTTTTAAGTCGGGGAGACATTGTTAGAGATAGTTGAGTATGTTGTGTAGGAACAAAATGCGGTTTCCCAATTTGTCAAATAGAGCACAAAATTATACGAACATTGTATACAGCACAACTAACACGTATGCACTGAGTGCACAAAACATTAGGAACACCTGCTCTTTCCATGCGAGACTGACCAGGTGAATCCAGGTGAATCCAGGTGAAATCTTACTGATGTCACTTGTTAAATCCACTTCAATCAGTGTAGATTAAAATATTAATGGACCAGTGGTAGGGCCATCTCAAAATAGTATGGCCCCCTTGAAATGACACCAATTGAATTGTAACTCATAATACACTGTGCTGGGTAAGTGACATTCACCTAACACACACCCCAACTCCTAGAGGGACTACGATTCCAGACGGAGTCAGCTTTCTTAGTGGACGTATTCTGGTTGTTACAGAGAAAAAGCACGAGTCATGAAGTGGAAATAAGAGTGTTGTGTAAAGGATTTCTGAAAATTGGAGCGTGTAGAAAGAGCATTAGACATGCATTTCGGGTTTTGTAAAGATCTAAGTTAGGAATTAACCCGTGAATATTTGTGTGTGCGTGCGTATTTTACCTCAGCCTATGCTTATGCAGCTTTGGAGTGCCTGCCTGTGTGGGAGTGTGTGTCCGCTCTCGGTATAGCTAGTGTACGATTCTACGTGGAAGTTCTGGGTGAAAATCAATCATCATCGTAGAGAGTAGAGAGGCATCACTTGGCCACTGAATTCTACATGGAAGTTCTGGGTGAAAATCAATCATCATCGTAGAGAGGCATCCCTTGGCCACTGAATTCTAAGTGGAGTTCCTCTCTCCCTCACCAAAGACATCTCTGTCAGTCGTGCGGCAAAGCGACTAACCGCAATACTTCACAATTCACATCCTCATCCATTTCCCACCATGACACATGACCAGCAGTGGCTTATACCCAACGGTGTTACAGAGAAAAGTGGATGTTAAGTTCTCTCTGGACCATTGAAGCAGCGACCTGGGGGGCTAAGTAGGGTTAATGAGACAGTACGAGAGTGGGGAAGTAGGGACGCTTACCATAATTATCAAGGTTGCCGGTCCTATGAAACTCCAAATGAAGTAGGTGTCCAGACGAAGCCAGCACCTGGAGGAAAGAGAGAGAGAGAGTATATCATTTTGGAATAGCATTATGTAGAATATTATCATTATGATCTCTTTGTCTTGTTTGACCATCTCTGCAATATGAATAGAGAGAATGTATAAGAGGGAGAGGAGATTACAATGAAGAAAGAGGGGGGAGGAAGAGAGAGAGAGGGAGGGGGACATGGAGAGCGAGGGAGGGAGGGAGAGAGAGAGAAGGGGGGTGGGGAAGAAGGAGGGAGGGGGAGAGAGAAGAGGGGTGGGAAAGAGGGAGGGCAAGAGAGAGAAGGAGGGGGAAATGGAGAGAGAAAAGGAGGGTGGGGAAGAGGGAGGGAGGGAGAAATGGAGAGAGAAGGGGGTGGGGTTGGGTAGAGAGAAAGAGAGAGCGAGAGAGAGGTAAGGTGAGGCCGGCGCACAGGACATACATCAACATGGAGGCTGGAATGACAAAGAGAAATGAGCACTTCAAAAACACAGTGCCGCAAGGGGGTAGGAGAGTTATGACCATTGCATGAGGGTTTGGAGGGTGAGAGTTTTTAGTTTCAGTGCCATAACTGCTTATAGGTTGTGATGGTCACAACAGAGTTATCAAAGGACAGAGTAACAAAACGGTAAAGTGGCTCGAGGGGTGAAGTTTCCCCTAGGTACAGGTCCCCTCCCCAATCCTAAACGTAAATCTAGAATCCTTAAATGCTACATCTATTTTTGGCCTTAAAAATTAATGATATATCCCCATTGATTTGTATAACTTAATATAAATATAATATATAGTATATAAATGCCTCATGAGCTCAGCTCAACCCAAAATATACACTTTTTTTTACTCCCATGTTTGTAAACAACGTAAATATAAACCAACACTGTATAGCCTAAAAACATAGTTAAAACTATAATGTTGATATCACTATAGCCTCAAAACATGGTTAAAACTATAATGTTGATATCACTGTAGCCTCAAAACATGGTTTAAACTATAATTTATTTTCATTAGTTTATGTTACTCTAGGGCCCTCAAACTCAACTCTGGACCTCGAAGCCAGTTTCACTGCATTTTCCCCCCATTGTTCCCTTCTAATCAGGGACTGATTTAGACCTGGGATACCAGGTGGGTGAAATTAATTATCAAGTAGAACATCAGCAGGCTAAGGAACCTTGTGGGTAAGCGTTGAATACCCCTGTTCTAGGCTATAAGTAAACATGAAAATCCATCACAAAGATCATTATAATTTAATAATTTTGTTTTGAAAGGTCTAAAGAAACATTGTGGAAATAAGAAAATGTAAAAAAAAAAATCAGGATAGTATATTTTAAGTATATTATGTTACTAATCTTTGCTTAGTAGCCAGAGTAATGATGTCATGCCTGTGCTCATGTGCTAAATGATAAGCATGATTATTCTTAGAAAAAGGGATATTTGGAAATAGAGCTGCACCTCTTGAATTTTGAGCCTTATTTGACCAAGGTAAGTGTCATAGAAACAGAACATGCGCTTTCTGATACTATGTAGAAATCTAAACGTTTTACCTGCATGTGACTGAAGGTGGATTTGATAAAGGGAAAGGGTGATACCTAGTCAGTCGTACAACTGAACGCATACAACTGAAATGTGCCTTCCGCATTTAACCCCACCCCTCTGAAATCAGACCCACTGTTCCCCGGGCGCCGAAGACGTGGATGTCGATTAAGGCAGCCCCCTAGTGATGCTCCTTTCAATACATCTGTAAACTCCAAGCTGAATTTGAAAACGTAGAATATCACTCATCAGACTATTGTCAATTTAATTTGGTCTTTAGGATAACTGTTATTATGTGTGAAATTAGTTTCGGTGTTGATTAGGTGTAGTTTAGTGTCGGAGTTGTTTCGATGGGCCGGCTGTGCAGGCTGACAGGCATCATTCGCTTCCCCTCACTCATCTACTTGGATAGAGTCAAAGATATGTTTTGCATTATTGTAAAGGCCTGACCTACTGCAACACACAGCATGTTTTACTTTCCCTTACAATACATGTGATTAGTAATAGAGTTATAGTAAATAAAACACTCCCGTAACAGCTTCTATTTACAAAGTAAATTGTAAAAGAAAATGATAACATCTCACAAGCTGCAAGGTCAAATTATTTGCTATAAACATGAGTGTCAACGCTGACAAACAGGCAGAACACAAACTCATCACTACACTATTGTTGTTCTAAATCAACCTCTTAACTGTCCTCAACATTCAGTTAGGCCTAATTTAATTTAAATTGTGAAGTAACGTGTACAATTATCGCCGATTCAACTATTTGTCATTCAATCAGTGAGGAGAGAGAGACAACGTCCTACAGCACATTGTCTTGGCAGGTTAAGTTGGGAATAGGTGTGGGAAATAAAATTGGTAAAAAGGCTATAAATACTTTTCTGTTTGTGATGAAAATGTTTTGACAAATGAGCTGTATAAAATTCAAACATATAGGAAAAGTCAGGAAAGGGGCAGGACGTTGCTTTCCTTTGGGGGGATTTTTATAATTTACAAAAATCACTACGTCATGGCCATTGGCGGTTCTAATGTTAAAGCAGGTACAGCCTCAGTGTTCACAGTTAACGCGTGCCAGATGTTGCACAGAATGCTCGCCCACAACACCTAAAATTTGCTCAGTGCCGAAAAACATTCAATGGAAAATTGCGTGTCACCTCGAACACGAACAAGATAGTGAGTGTTCAAAAAGACATACTGAGTCCTGAAAAATATATTAATTTTTCTTACATGGACTGGCCCTAGTGCAATTTACCTTAGCGTTTCAACCATATTAAGTGTTAGTAGCGTTATTAGACTACAGTCGCAGCTACAAGCTCAAATGCCTTGGCCGAGTATGTGCAATTACTTCACACACCAACATGCTCTAGCACAGTTCTGGTTCCAAAACCGAGGCTTTGAAAGAAAATAAATACAGATGGGTTAGCTGACGTTGTCACAGAAACGATGCCCACGCTTCAATGGGGCAGAAGTCCATGAGTTGTTGTGACTTTATCCGCATAAATACTGTGAATGGAAACGTGTATAGTGTTGGTAGCTATCTGGCCATCCAGAATTGCAACAACTCATGGACTTCTGCCCCATTGAAGCGTGGGCATCGTTTCTGTGACAACGTCAGCTAACCCATCTGTATTTATCTTCTTTAAAAGCCTCTGTTTTGGAACCAGAACTGTGCTAGAGCATGTTGTTGTGTTAAGTAATTGCACATACTCGGTATACACACAGTATATATATAAAGAAAATCACAACAGTTGTGATGGAAACAGAACATTTCGGTAAAATTAATTATGTGAGAAAAAGCAGTGGAAATGAATATGTGCAAATATTGATATAATAACCATCATATTGAAGTAAACTTGGAGTCACAAGATCACCTGGTGTGTGCTCCTCCCACTACGACTCTGGAAACCACGTGTTTAGTAGGCTACAGAGGTCATGGCTAGAAGGGATTCAGCTTTTGTAAAATGAATGTCAAAAGTTGAAATGTTTTGCATTTTATCTAACCCTAACCCTTTTCCTAACCTTAACCTAATTCTCATAACCTGCTACAAAATATAAAATCTGACGTTAATTTGACCTAATATGGATCCCTTCTAGCTATGACCGGCTACAGATTATATAAATTATGATGAACTTCACAACGTGGTGAAAGCGCACAGTATGAGCTTGATGCTCCTTTCCAATAAATTTTAAGCGTGTAATTCTGGTGACATGATGATTGATGCTTGACTGACGTTTGACTAAAACTAAAATCAACATAAAAACAAAAATTCCAGACCTCAAAAGTGGTCTCCTGATGTGGATTAAGCATTGTTGTGGACTTAGAAAAATAACAAAATTGTATGGTTTATTTAAAAAATTGTGATTTTAGAAAGTGAAAACCCAAAAACAAACAAAATGGTAGAAGAAATGCAAACCCTGAAAAATTACGAAATTTTCGGAAAAATAATAAAACTACAATTGGCCCCGATCTATGGGCCCTGAACAAAAGTAGTGCACTATATAGGGAATATCAAATCAAAGTTATTTTGTCAAGTGCGCCGAATACAACAGGTGTAGACCTTACAGTGAAATGCTAACTTAAGACA
This sequence comes from Thymallus thymallus, assembly GCA_023634145.1. Lineage (NCBI taxonomy): Eukaryota > Metazoa > Chordata > Actinopteri > Salmoniformes > Salmonidae > Thymallus > Thymallus thymallus. The sequence continues at coordinate 13,594,161 of CM042422.1, forward strand.
TAACCAACAGTGCAGTTTTTAAGTAAAAAAATAGGTATTAGGTAAACAATAGACAAGTAAAGAAATAAAAAAAAAACAGTAAAATGACAGTAAAAATAACAGTAGCGAGGCTATATACAGGTGGTACAGGAACAGAGTCAATGTACGGGGGCACCGGTTAGTTGGGCTAATTGAGGTAATATGTACATGTACAGTCATGGCCAAACGTTTTGAGAATGACACAAGTATTGGTCTCCACAAAGTTTGCTGCTTCAGTGTTCTTAGATCTTTATGTCAGTAGTTACTATGGTACACTGAAGTATAATTACAAGTATTCCATAAGCGTCAAAGGCTTTCATTGACAATGACATTCAGTTTATGCAAAGAGTCAATATTTGCAGTGTTGACCCTTCTTTTTCAAGACCTCTGCAATCCGCCCTGGCATGCTGTCAATTAACTTCTGGGCCACATCCTGACTGATGGCAGGCCATTTTTGCATAATCAATGCTTGGAGTTTGTCAGAAGTTGTGGGTTGTTGTTTGTCCACCCGCCTCTTGAGGATCGATCACAAGTTTTCAATGGAATTAAGGTCTGGGGAGTTTCCTGGCCATGGACCCAAAATGTCGATGTTTTGTTCCCCGAGCCACTTAGTTATCACTTTTGCCTTATGGCAAGGTGCTCCATCATGCTGGAAAAGGCATTGGTCGTCACCAAACTGTTCTTGGATGGTTGGGAGAAGTTGCTCTCGGAGGATGTGTTGGTACCATTCTTTATTCATGGCTGTGTTCTCAGGCAAAATTGTGAGTGAGCCTACTCCCTTGGCTGAGAAGCAACCCCACACATGAATGGTCTGAGGATGCTTTACTGTTGGCATGACACAGGACTGATGTTAGCGCTCACTTTCTCCGGACAAGGTGTTTTCCGGATGGCCCAAACAATCGGAAAGGGGATTCATCAGAGAAAATGACTCTACCCCAGTCCTCAGCAGTCCAATCCCTGTACCTTTTGCAGAATATCAGTCTGTCCCTGATGTTTTTCCTGGAGAGAAGTGGCTTCTTTGCTGCCCTTCTTGACACCAGGCCATCCTCCAAAAGTCTTCGCCTCACTGTGTGTGCAGATGCACTCACACCTGCCTGCTGCCATTCCTGAGCAAGCTCTGCACTGGTGGTGCCCCGATCCCGCAGCTGAATCAACTTTAGGAGACGGTCCTGGCGCTTGCTGGACTTTCTTGGGCGCCCTGACGCCTTCTTCACAACAATTGAACCTCTCTCCTTGAAGTTCTTGATGATCCGATAAATGGTTGATTTAGGTGCAATCTTACCAGCAGTAATATCCTTGCCTGTGAAGCCCTTTTTGTTCAAAGCAATGATGACGGCACGTGTTTCCTTGCAGGTAACCATGGTTGGAAGAACAATGATTTCAAGCACCACCCTCCTTTTAAAGCTTCCAGTCTGTTATTCTGACTCAATCAGCATGACAGAGTGATCTCCAGCCTTGTCCTCGTCAACACTCTCACCTGTGTTAACGAGACCATCACTGACATGATGGCAGCTGGTCCTTTTGTGGCAGGGCTGAAATGCAGTGGAAATGTTTTTTGGGGATTAAGTTCATTTTCATGGCAAAGAGGGACTTTGCAATTAATTGCATTCATCTGATCACTCTTCATGACATTCTGGAGTATATGCAAATTGCCATCATCAACACTGAGGCAGCAAACTTTGTGTCATTCTCAAAACTTTTGGCCACGACTGTAGGTATAGTAAAAGTGACACTAGATGTTGGGAGACAAAACGCTACTCTGTCTTAGCGGGAAACAGGACCTTTCTATTCTCTTTGCGTCGTAACCAAGAGGATCTGTGGAGGCCGCCGCCAATGCAGTGTGCCAGAATAGAGTGCCATTTGGGACATAACCAGTGAGTGTTACTTTGGTGTTACTGGGACTTGACAATTCTCCCCGTGGCTCTTATCAAGGGATAAGAGGAGATGATGTAAAAGCACGTGCACACGCACGCACACATCAAAGGCCTCCTAAGTAGTCATTATAAATTATGCTGAAAGCGCTATTGTTTCTTTTTTTCCATCTTTTTCCAGATCACAGAAAAGCTGATTTATTTAAAGGGGAAGGGCTGTCATTTCTGGAGAATACTCGAGCCAGCAATCCTCAGACTATATGCCCGTTCTCCTCTCCAGTCATGTCAGGGCTCTGTTTTGCTTTTTGAGCATATCTATTTTTCCCATGTGCCAGCCTGACACACTGCATTGGCGGCGGCCTCCTCAGATCTTCTTGGTTACGACGCAAAGAGAATAGAAACCCAGGTCCTCTGTTTCCCGCTAAGACAGAGTAGCGTTTTATCTCCCAACGTCTAGTGTTGGGTACCCGTATTGGTGACACTGACACACAGCAACTTGACACATTAGTTTAGCTCAGAGACACTTTGGAGAGATGGGGGGAGAAATGTGCTACTGTGACGAGAGAACCTAAAGAGACTTCAAGTGAGGACATGAGGGGCTCCACGTACGCCAAGGTGACTAAATGCAGTTCCTGTTTCAAAATGGATAGAGATGCTCTCAAAGTTATAACAAACTGTCATTATTAATGTCCGCTAAATGATCAAGTAAATTATTTAGAATGAAATGTGAGCTATGTGGCAATGCTATAAGGCATTGTTGCAATGTTGTCATTTGAACTAAGTTCACCTCATGGTATATAATTTACAGTAGAATAGTATATACCCCAAACATAGGGCTTTTTTTATATGAATAAATTCACTGTCCACACACAGATATTATCTCCAACAACTAACACAATCTAACAATATAGTCTAAGAATACTCTGGAACAAGCAGCTATTCAAGGCACATTTATAACACAGCTACTGTTTAACTCCTTAGCGAATTAGCCCCATAACAGCCTAAATGGAACTACACCAAGGCATGTAACACAAAACAATGCTTTTCATTATGTTCTCTGTCACTGGACTCACTTAGACTGTGACTAAGCAAAATCTTAGTGGCCATTTTGAATTTTTTAAGTGTGACACTTTCTCCTCAGGACAACCCATGGTCATGTTGTTATTGCTCAAATGATTCTATTCCGATCCTAGGTGGAATATTGAGCTGTGTGATGCCCAAACCCCTCCCCCTCTAGCTGAGCATGTCACGACCTGTCCCGTCCCCCATCTCTCACGGCTGGTATAATTGTTCCACCTGTGGCTAGGCTTTAATTATTCACATGGTGCTGTGGCGGCAGGCAGTGGCAGCTATCTCCCCAATCCATCACCAAGAACTGTGGATCCTGCTACCCACAAATGCACTGTCTAGTGTGTGTGTGTGTCTGTCTGTCTGTCTGTCTGTGTGTCTGTGTGTCTGTGTGTCTGTGTGTGTGTGTCTGTGTACATGTGCAGGTGTGACTGTTGTAACTCTAGGGGGTCACAGTATCTCTATAGGTAACATGTTCACCCCTTCATATATGGTGAGTCATAAACCTTACATGAACTGACGTCTTCCTGCTCTTAGGAGATAGCTGACCAGTCACACCAGCTTGAAGGAAAACATTGAACTCTCACCCCTTAGGAGACACAACCGAGGTCATGTGGTGTGTCTAACAAAGGTTTCCTTGGTTCAACATGTTGGGGGGGAGGGGACGACGACGACGACACACACCGTAACACAGGGGAAACAATAAAGTATAAACTTTTATACCTACTCTACTCTTTTTATGCAACCTTTATTTAACTAGGCAAGTCAGTTAAGAGTTATTCATTGTGTTCTAGAATATAAGACAGACACTTTGGAAACAATTGCATATACATAATAAGAGCCTGATAGCCTTTTAATAATGATGTCTTATTTACAATTCACTGACTCAAATAGGGATGGGGAACTCCCCAAGTTGATGAGAGAGACAGAGAGAGAGAGACAGAGAGACAGAGAGACAGAGAGAGAGAGAGAGAGAGAGAGAGAGAAAGACGGAGAGGGAGAGAGGGAGAGACAGACAGAGAGAGAGAGAGAGAGAGAGAGAGAGAGAGAGAGAGAGAGAGAGAGAGAGAGAGAGAGAGAGAGAAAGACGGAGAGAGAGGATCTGACCATTGACTCAGTAAATATGACATTCTGTGTTTCCCCCTTGAATATTTGGCATTGCAAAATTATAATCTTAATAGACCAATCATAGTCTTTGTTTCTTTTCATTGTGTGTTTCTCTGGTGTAATGATAAATCCTATCTTTATAAAGAGATTGTTGATATGAGACTTGATGAACGAAGGCTAAACTACTAATCAGAGTTTCATATTTGTTCTCTTTGAATTAAAACAATTAGTGATACCCTAATACAACGTTATTAATTAGAAACAGTAGGCAAATTAATGACTTTATGACGTCACCAATTATCAGATCACTAAAGTTCCTACAGTGACATGTATGATCAACATCTTGCGAAAACTGCTGATGCTGGTTTTCATTTTTTTTCAGATTGGCTACAGATTTAGTGAGAGAGGAAAAGTGTCTCTCTACTTCTGCCCTGGTGTCATTGTTAGGAATGCTGGTTTATATTTCAGAGGGAAGTGCGAGAGCAAATCAAATAATTTCTCCAGTATCTTCCGCAGGGAAACATAAGAACGTATGATGATAACTTTCTCTACGTCTCCCTTTCTTGCACCGGCTCCGTCTAGTGCTTCATCGCTTCTCTCCAATCTCTCCATCTATTGCTCCCATGCTCAGTTATACAGGAGTTATGTGAATGCTGAAGACGCTAACCACAATGGCTTGACATTCACACAGCTATGGCTCACGTTTGAGCTTGCATTTGCCACTGTTAGACATTTTGTCAAGTCAGCAGAAGTTAGAATAACCGTTCAGGTCCATTAAAGAGTGATGAGGAGCATTAGTTATTGCAGCAACGCAAAAAATATATGTTTAAATTATAACGACCACCACAAACTATTTTTATTCAATGAAATTATTCAGTTGATTCAGTGTGGTTGTGTGAATTAACCTGACCAAATAAATGTGGAAATAAAACATATTTAGGGTAAGGCTTTTTCGTTTTGACCAGGAAGAACTCTGCCCTTGTTATATTCTACAAGATGTTTCTAGTTCAGGTCAGGTGTTCAGGAACCCCCCCTATCATGGGCTCATCTGGGCCAGAGTGCTGATCTAGGATCAGTTTTGCATGGAGAGGGGGGGGGACCAGATCCTAGATCAGCACTCCTACTCTGAGACGCTTTATGAATACAGGCCCTGATTTAAAACCGCAGAAGAACTTCCACAATGCTCTCAAAAACCAAACAGAATGGTACAGCAGAATGTCTCTACGTCTAGACAGCTGGTAAACAAATAAACACTAACAGAAGTGGACCACACTGCCTACACGTCAGCCATAGTAAACATATCAAAACCATATTGAATAGTTCAGATGGCCGTCAGCCTTTGTATTGTGTGTCATCCGAAGGTGCTGGTCGTATAAACGAGGACATGTTTGAACAAACCATTATTTTAATACATTGACTACAATAGGTTAAGACGTTATTATGACCTACGCAACAGATTCTCTAGAAGTGTTTCCCAAACTCGTCCTTAGGACCCCCTGACGTTTCACACGTTTGTTTAATTGCAACCCCATTTGAATCAGGTGTGCCAGTACTGGATAAGATCAAATAGAGGAACACGCAGTGCTTAAGGAGAGGTTTGAGCAACATTGCTTTAGAACGTACACCTTAGCAAGGAATGGGTTAATGGCGGGCATGGTTCAAATGACAGGGTTCCTACGGTCAAGGTTCTAATGGCATGGTTCTAAAGCCGTGTTTCCATTGCCGGTAAACACTCACACTCTGTCCGTGCCGTAGCTCCGGTAGTCCACGGCGGCCGACACGGCCACGATGAGCGCGGGCACGCCGTAGCCCACCAGGTAGAAGTAGCGTTTGCGTGAGTGCTCGCTCTCGAACACCTCCACCAGCAGAATGTAGAGCTGCACACCCTCTAGGAACATCCAGGTGAAGGCCGCTAGGAAGAAGAAGTGGAGCAGGGCGGCGAACACAGCACAGGCAATCTGAGGGGGACACGGTAGAGGTCAAAGGTCAAGTTCAAAACTTGAATGCATTTGGCTAAAAAGACAGACACAGCATAGCAAAAACTATGCGCAGAACGCGCACGCACGCACATGCACTACTTATAACGACAGATTATTGGAGCAATTGGTCATACCCGGGTTACTCTGTTCAACGGTCATTGAAATTGGTTCAATTAAATGACTGTCAGGATCAGTGGCCATCAATGCAATTCAGGAGAGAGTGATCTTTAAACTGCCCACTGAATCAAAACCTATCAGAAGAGTAAAGGGCAGAAAGCACAGTCTGAAAACTCTAAAATAATATAAATGTTGCTTTGTCATCCGTACTCTAGGGTTCACATTTATGACAGCAAGTGTCTACCACTGTTCTAATTGTGCAACATACCCTACCTTGGAAACTACAGCTCTATCTCTCTCACACACACACTTTCATTCATTAACACAAAGTGAGAACTCCTCCTCTAACAACCCCCCCCTCCACCACCGCACCCTGTTGGTAATGACGGTGCCCTGAGAGCAGGGCTCTAGCAGGTCAGCTCTCTAAGTGACAATCCAGCGGCGGCCAATAAAAGCAGGGGGGGTTGACATATTGATCGCCTAATCCAGATTATTCACAGCACTTAGAGATCAGTCTACTGCTCCACGACGGGGGGGGGGGGGGGTTGGGGGGGAGAGGTAGGGGTGAGGGTGTGTGGTCCTTTGATAGAAACATAGGAGCTTGAGCTGTGTCAGGTGAGGTAAAAGGGGGGGAACTGGAGAGAACCAGGGGGACTGGGGAGAACCAGGAGGACTGGGGAGAACCAGGAGGACTGGGGAGAACCAGGGGGAAAGGTCTAGATGAGGGCAGAGTCAGCAAACAAAGGTATTCCATGGTGTTGATTATCAATGCTAGTTGGAAAGATACATGAGATGTTTGTTCGCTGAGCAGCTTTTATATTTCTCTGCTTTATACACGTGATTGACCTATACCATCAATACATTCTATACATTACATTCCAATAAATTGATGAACAACCTTTTTATCAGTGGCACACACTCATCACCATGGATACTTAAAGCTTCAAAACACTCATGTTCTGTTGAGGCATTCAAATCGGAACAGATTAAGGGGCATTTATATGTGTTTTAAACTTTATAGGAAACAGAAACATTCAACTGTCTGCAACCTTCACTTATTTAAATTATGATAGCAGACAATATCATGTTGTCTAACACAAATATGATGTAGCGTCTATAGATACATTTTTACTTCAGCGGTTCACCCTTCAAATACACAGATGCCCTAGGAAGTGCATAGAAGTACACTCAAACCTTAATGTTCTGGTCAGACTACTGAATTGCTTTCTCGAGTGTAACTGGCCTCCTAGAGATGAGAGAGCCGTGGTGAAGCACACGCTGAATGCTTAACTATCAGACATGTTTTTGAAATATTTAACTGATAAGATTATACTGCAATAGGAAGGTGTGAGCAAAACAATTCATAAGGGTTAAGATCAAAAGCTGATGGATTTTCCCATTTCCTAAATTCCTGGCTCAACTCATGTTGGTTTTCTACTATCCTTTCTAGTGTCTAACCAGGGTTGTTGTGTGAACAGAATAGTTTGGAAGCAAAAGTTCAAACATAAGGAATGAAATATGGTTAACTATCTAGCTGTTACCAGTGGGCCCACTCTATTGAAGGCCTAGTTACTGGAGTGGGACTTACTAGCAGTATAATAGGCAATTGCACTAATATACTGTACAGAGCACAGAACCATGTCTAATTTAGACCTGAGGAACCAGGTGTGAAACCTCTCTAGCCAATCAGTAAGACTAATGAATGAAATGCAAGGTTGAAATGAAAACACGTGGGCACTTTGGCCCCTCAAGGACTAGAGCTGACACCCTGGATGCATTTCAATAGTCTAACGTGGCTCCCTCTCCTCGCCTCCTTTCTCTGATCAGAACTGATTTGGGACAACCGGTGACACATCCCAAATACACTTCTGCCTCGTTGCTTTCACCTATCCTGCATCTTCAGATTAGTGCAGATAAAGACGACAAGACAAGGGGAGGGAGCAACTCTAGACTACTGAGATGAAGCCCTCTGACACGCACCCCTCCCTCTGTCAACCACTGGGACCTTCGAGGGCTTAAAAACCTAAATGCATGAAACATGCCTGATGCAGGTGTGTGGTGGAGTGTATCACAAGTAGAAACATCACCAACGTTTCAGACAGACAGAGCAACACCCCCCTAGCCCCTCCACCAACACACCACTGTCACTGAAAACATATTGAGTCGGCTGTGTTTTTTGAGCATCATTTGTCCAGCTTAGGAGTGTTCTTACTGGTTGGTCAGCTCGGTTGATCCCCACCAGGAAGAGGGACTCTGCGATGAAGAGGCTGATGCAGAGGTTCTTGTGGATGGTGTTGCGGTCGCTCTGGAGGCCCCGGAAGAAGCAGAAGGTGAACAGGCTGATGAGCAGGCAGACCAGGGAGAGCAGGATGCCAACCCACGTGATCACGTCCAACAGCAGGTCATGGACTGGGTCTGTATTCTGGGAAAGGGTACAAAAAAATATATATATTAGAGTATTTTATTAGACTTAGTTAAAATACATATAGTTGCTTCAACCACTTAAGTACAACAATAGATGCATTAAAAGATCAAGGCTTAAAAGCACAATAAAGTCTGACTTATTTACACTGTGGTTCTCGTTAATACCAAGGAAATGCATTAGCTGAGATTACTGTAATTTATTATCATTCTTTAGCGTATTTGTGTTGCAACATTATAACGACACTATATTGAATCAAGAAATCACTGGCCAAAATGACAGTCTGTTCAAATGGCGTTATGATTACAATCTTTTTTAGTTATCGATAACTAAAATCACACTCAAACGTTATATTCAATAATACACTCAAAACTAGATGAAACTGCCGTTTGGTAGGGCCACCCCTCACCCTCTTCAGGAAATGACCTAGCTGTCACAGACAGGACCACAGGTGGTGATGTGGAAATGGCATGAAAACATGTCACTAGGGTTTTTTGGCAAGGTAACAAATTGGGCCACATCATAGAAAGGGCCACAGGTGGCTGTGAAAGGCACTATGGGTAATCTACTCAACCACACTACGGTCAATCAATGTCATCATTGCTTTTAGTCAACACTTTTTTCCAAAGGATAAATTCCCCAGTAATAAAAAGGTACCCTTCTGATGGCAGACACCTGTATTTACAGGAAATAAGCAGGCACTATGATGTCACAGCAACCATGAAAATAAATTTACAGCAAACCATAAGTCAGTGCACTAAAGGACTACTTAAATGAGCCACAAAAAAAGTAACACATTCTGAAATAGCATGGAGCAAATGCGCTTTATGTTCCATTTTCCAATTGACTCGCTAAGTCTTACCTCAGAAGCTAGTCAAGTGCTACTCAATACATTCATATCTGTACACTATCTCAACTGTATACGTGCCTAGACCATATAAGTGATCTGATTGTATGCACTCGCCTTTAACTAGGCAAGTCAGTTAAGAACAAATTCTTATTTACAATGACGGCTTACCAAAAGGCGAGTGACTGGCAGAACGAGTGTTGTATGTGGAGGATGAGGGTTGCAGTAGATATCTCAGATAAGGGGGAGTGAGGCCTAAGAGGGTTTTATAAATAAGCATCAACCAGTGGGTCTTGCCAGTCAGTTGATTATTGACATGTTTTTCCAACACTTTTGATAAACAGGGCAAAATAGAAATAGGCTTATAACAGTTAGGATCAGCTTGATCTCCCCCTTTAAATAAAAGACTAACCATTGTTGCCTTCCAAGCAAATGGGAACCTCCCCAGAACAGAGAGATAGGTTAAAAAGATCCGAGATAGGCTTGGCGATGATAGGGGCAGCAACCTTAAAAAAGAAAGGGTCTAAACCATCTGACCCAGATGTTTTTTGGGTTCAAGTTTCAGGAGCTCCTTTAGTACCTCATACTCAGTGACTGCCTGCAGGGAGAACCTTTTTTAGCAGGGCAGGGGAAAAAGAGGGAGAGGCATCAGTGATAGTCGCATTAGAAGGGGTGGGAGATGAGGAAATGTTGGACCGGCAAGGAGGCATGGCTGAGTCAAATTTAATGAAGTGGTGATTAAAGAGCTCAGCAATGTGCTTCTTGTCAGTAACAACCACATCATCAACTTTAAGGGACATGGGCAGCTGTGAGGAGGAGGGTTTATTCTCCAGGTCTTTAACAGTTTTCCAGAACTTCTTGGGGTTAGACCCACAGAGAGAAAACTGCTCCATAAAGTAACTAACTTTGGCCTTCTGGATAACATGAGTGCACTTATTTCTCAATTGCCTGAACGAGAGCCAGTCAGCCTGAGGATGCGTGTACCGAGCCTTTGTCTCTTATATCCAGAAAACTTGGCAATTAAGCATCAGAGAGAGACATCATGATTTATTAACCTAACATACAGTAATTACTGCCACCCAAACACTGGTCAGCTTCAGACACTCCTAATTTTCCCACAGAAGTCTCTTCATTCTCCCTCCAGTAGGCATTGACTTTGTTCAAAAAGATATAAAAGAAAACTGACTGCTGGTCCCTGCTGGATTCCACGTTTCCGGAGTCGACTGCGCATGAGTAGTAATGAGGATCGCAGAGGTAACACAGTAGGAATAGAAAAAAGGGTAAGCATTTAGAAAAAGGTAGAAACACCTTTGTCTAAAGCTATAGACCGTTATATTTACGTACAGTGTTTCCTGAGGATGTCCGTTTTGCAGAGCAGTTATTCAATAACTAGAAGTGTGTGTGTGTGTGTGTGTATGTGCAATTTCAAAGGCTCACACAATAGTCCTCAAGGACAATATCAGTGAGTGACAGATAGAGGATGCGCTCCTCACTGTTTTCTTACCGAAAGCACACAGTATATCTTTTCACACAAATGAGCACTGCCTCTAAATCAAACTTCCACCGAGTCAGCAGTATTATTCTCCACGGGGGCGGGGTGAAAGGCTAGAGCAACCAGGGGGGAGTGTTTACAGCAAGCGGAACTTGGTAGGAAACGACACAAAGGCTTGTTTAACGGGGTGCGCGGAGCGCGGGCTAACGCTAGCGAAGAGAGAGGAGAGAACAGATGCTGATCATTAAGGGGCTGCTGTACAATAACAGTCGACCCACTACTCTGCATCTGGGGAGAGGCCCTCTTGACTCTCATGCCTGATGAGCCATAGTGTATACATCAGGGGGGTGGAGCTGTCTGTCTGTCTGTCTGTCTGTCTGTCTGTCTGTCTGTCTGTCTGTCTGTCTGTCTGTCTGTCTGTCTGTCTGTCTGTCTGTCTGTCTGTCTGTCTGTCTGTCTGTCTGTCTGTCTGTCGTCCCCCTGTGCTACAAAGGCATCTTATGCGCTGGGTGGTGGCAGACGCCGACTGTTTTGAAAAGGGGGTCTAGAGTGGGTTGAGCTAGCGAGCTGTGCCATGGCTTCAGACTCTATCAATCACAATCTCTGCCTCAATATGGAGAGGGGGTGCTGGGACAAAAGAAGAGGGAGGGGTAGGACGCATCCACACCTGTGTGATGGATCTACTGCAGTGACATTTCTTTGTTCTGAGAGGGTGGATGATCGCTAAGGCGCCACCGACCACGACTTTATCCCTACGATGAAGGCCTTTTTCTGGGGTCTTGTCCGGGATGGCAGCCGGCTGGAGCACACTACCACCTCAGAGCCACGGTGGCTCTACCTCAACGCTCCTCTCCTTTAACAAGCGTCCGCGGTGGGAACGGGCACGGGGTCCCCAAAGCAGCGGACTGTAATTCGCTCCAAAATTCATACCAGTGGACATGTTACTTACTGGGGCGGTACGCACCTCGTGCACATTCGATTTCTCTTCCAATCTCTCCTGTCACCCTTTTTTATTTCTTGAAAACACATTTTTCATTCCAGACCGATGCCTGAGGAGATTGGGTTTGCCCTTGATCTGTTACCGCAGGGCACACAATAGGGCCTGGGGTTACCAGGAAATCAGACAGTGTACAAAACATTAAGAACACCTTCCTAATATTGCGTTGCACACCTTTTTGCCCTCAAATCAGCCTCAATTCGTCAGGGCAAAGACTCTACAAGGTGTCGAAAGAGTTTCACAGTGATGCTGGCCCATGTTGATTCCAATGCTTCCAACAGTTGTGCCAAGTTGGATGGATGTCCTTTGGGTGGAGGACGATTCTTGATACACACAGGAAAATGTTAAGCGTGAAAAACTCAGCAGCGTTGCAGTTCTTGACACACTCAAACCAGTGCGCTGGCACCTACTATCATACCCCGTTCAAAGGCACTTCAATATTCTGTCTTGCCCATTAACCCTCTGAATGGCACACATACACAATCCATGTCTCAATTGTTTCAAGGATTAAAAATCCTTCATAACCTGTCTCTCCCCCTTCATCTACACTGACTGAAGTGGATTTAACAAGTGACTCAATAAGGGATCATATCTTTCACCTGGATTCACCTGGTCAGTCTGTCATGGAAAGAGCATTCCTAATGTTTTGTCAACTGCATCCCAGTCGCCCTATGACCTGACACCTCCAATCAAGTCCATCCAATCAGATATCACACAATACTAAATGAACTGCCGTTGACACCCTTCATCCTCCACTGGGCTCTGGATGTGTCAAGATCATGTGGGCCAATGGGAGAGAGAGAGGAGATGAGCTTCATGCCTTGATATTCATCAGAGAACTGCTCGCAACATGAAGCCAATCCAATTATAATTCATAAATCTGCCTGGATAACACACACACACACACACACAGAGAGAGCGAGAGAGAGCAGCGAGAGAGAGAAGAGAGAGATCGAGAGCAGAAAGAGCGAGCGAGCAGAAAGAGCGAGCAAGGAGCGAGCGAGAGAGCAAGAGAGAGGAAAGAGAGAGCGCAGAGAGAGCGAGAGCGAGAGAGCAGAGAGAGAGCGAGAGCGCTGAAGAGAGCGAAAGCGCTGGAGAGAGCGAAAGCGCTGGAGAGAGCGAGAGCGCTGGAGAGAGCGAGAGCGCTGGAGAGAGCGAAAGCGCTGGAGAGAGCGAAAGCGCTGGAGAGAGCGAAAGCGCTGGAGAGCGAGCGAAAGCGCTGGAGAGAGAGCGAGAGCGCTGGAGAGAGAGCGAAAGCGCTGGAGAGAGAGCGAAAGCGCTGGAGAGAGAGCGAAAGCGCTGGAGAGAGAGCGAGAGCGCTGGAGAGAGAGCGAGAGCGAGAGCGCTGGAGAGAGAGCGAGAGCGCTGGAGAGAGAGCGAGAGCGCTGGAGAGAGCGAGAGCGCTGGAGAGAGCGAGAGCGCTGGAGAGAGCGAGAGCGCTGGAGAGAGCGAGAGCGCTGGAGAGAGCGAGAGCGCTGGAGAGAGAGTGAAAGCGCTGGAGAGAGAGCGAAAGAGAGCAAAAGCGCTGGAGAGAGAGTGAGAGCACGCGAGAGCGAGAGCGTGAGAGAGAGCCAGAGCGGGAGAGAGAGCGAGAGCGGGAGAGAGCGCGAGAGCGGGAGAGAGCGCGAGAGCGGGAGAGAGCGCGAGAGCGGGAGAGAGCGCGAGAGCGGGAGAGAGCGCGAGAGCGGGAGAGGGAGAGCGGGAGAGAGCCCGAGAGAGAGAGCCCGAGAGAGAGAGCCCGAGAGAGAGAGCCCGAGAGAGAGAGCCCGAGAGAGAGAGCCCGAGAGAGAGAGCCCGAGAGAGAGAGCCCGAGAGAGAGAGCCCGAGAGAGAGAGCCCGAGAGAGAGAGCCCGAGAGAGAGAGCCCGAGAGAGAGAGCCCGAGACAGAGTCCGAGACAGAGTCCGAGACAGAGTCCGAGACAGAGTCCGAGACAGAGTCCGAGACAGAGTCCGAGACAGAGTCCGAGACAGAGTCCGAGACAGAGTCCGAGACAGAGAGAGCGATTCGGTCATAAAATATGGTGGGGTAGGGCACATGTTGTAGTAAGGGTATCAGAGGCCCTACTGAGGGGTGTCGCGCGACGCTTTCATGGATTAACGATCTGTACGGGACGAAGAGAGGGGTAGCAAAGAGGTCACATGAATCAGGGATCTCGGACCCTTCATCACGTTTAAAGGACCAGGAGGAGACCTTGACGTTTCCATTCAGTGCATGTGCCTAATAGAAATGTATGATGTTCTCAGTGACGGTAGAACATGTAAGCAGCCTTCTACAGTGGAAAGCGTCCAGATAGCAGTCGGGCCGTGGATCTGTCCACCGTCATCTTTACCCATAGAAGGTGGTGGTGTTTGACCCCAAATCTGTCGGTGACCACGTGCCTGTGGTTGTCCACAATGCCAACATAGCACAGGTTAGCTGGTATAAGTACCTGGGTGTACACATGGACAATGTGCTGAGCTGGAAGATCCAAGCAGAGAGTGACTGCTGCCCTCTTTTTCCTGTGAAGACTCAGGTTTTTTGAAAGAATGCTCCTGTTCTACAATGCGGTCATAGAGAGTATCCTGAGATATGGCATCACATTCTGGTTTGGCAATTGAAATCCCAAATCTCCCACCTGATACTAACTGCCATGAAGGTCATGGGTGTGAGGCAACATCCCTCCCTACAGATTATTTTTGAAAAGATCGTTATCAGATAAGCGCACAACATAATTCAGATCCGTCCGATGGTCGTCGTAAAGGACCATTCGCTGAAACTGAAGAGATATAACTAGCTAACGACCTCTTGCACGTGTAAAAAATACGGTGGACAGAGACTTGCTAGCTACGTTAGCTAGTTAGCTGGGATATTCTACTGTTACCTGATGGACTGGTGCTTGGATTCCACCTGCCGATATATTGGTTACATAGACTCTTGGCCTCCCATTCTATTCTAACCACTTCTCGCCGGCTTTGTATTCATGTCACCTGATGAAATTGCTGTACAATATGATCTTGTTTCCATCTGATGCACATTCAAATGTCATAAAAAAATCAACACTGCAGAGCTCTCCCTGTCCTCTGCCATGCCCTGATTGTATTACTGATGATAATATCTGGTAATGTACCTGTACAACCTGGCCCATCTACTGTTGCTAGCCCCAATTCTGACTTATTACCTATTATCAATTGAAAGTGTGGGTTCACAAGTCCAATCCAGATGTGTTGGTAATTACTGAGACGTGGTTAAGGAAGAGTGTTTTCAATACTGATGTTAACCTTTCTGGTTATAACCTTTTTCGGCAAGACAGGTGGTGGAGTGGCAATCTTTACAAGCGTCCTCCATCAGCACTGGCCTGTACCCTACCTTCCCTAAGCTCTCTCCAGGCCCCTTACACTAAGTCTGAGTTTGTCCTGCTACGTGACCTAAACTGGGACATGTTTAAACCACCTGACCAAGTCCTAAAGCAATGGGACTTCCTAAATCTTTCTCCGATTATTACCAATCCCACAAGGTATGACTCCAAACACCCAGAAAATGCTACTCTCCTTGATGTTATCAGTCTGGTGTTTTCTGTAATAAACTTGAATGAGCATGCCTTCCTTCATGACCTGGCCTCTGTAAATTGGTATAGAATCAGCTTGTCGAAGATGCTTCTTTTTTTATATTTTCAGTGGTCTTGTTAACAAACCCGCCCCCATGAGAAATGAGAAATTAGTTCAGCTCCTGGTTCCACCGTGATCTGGCAGAGTTACTCCACCTCAAAAATGCAATTTGGCGAAAGGCTCAGCACACGCATATTAGGCAAATGAGAAATAAGTGCACTCAGGCTATACGGAAGGGCAAAGTTAGTTACTTTAAGGAACAGTTCTCTCTCTGTGGGTCTAATCCCAAGAAGTACTGGAAAACGGTTAAAGATCTGGAGAATAAACCCTCCTCCTCACAGCTGCCCTTGTCGCTTAATGTTGATGATGTGGTTGTTACTGACAAGGATTCCTATTTGACTCAGCCATGCCTCCTTGCCCGTCCAACATTTCCTCATCTCCCACCCAGACTAGCCCCGAAGCTCCACCATCTTTTTCCCCTGCCCCGCTACAACATTTCTCCCTGCAGGCAGTCACTGAGTCTGAGGTGCTAAAGGTGCTCCTTAAACTTGACCCCCAAAAACCAGCTGGGTCAGATGGTTTAGATCCTTTCTTCTTTAAAGTTGCAACACCTATCATCGCCAAGCCTATCTCTGACCTTTTTAACCTGTCTCTCCTCCCTGGGGAGGTTCCCATTGCTTGGAAGGCAGCCACGGTGCATCCTTTATTTAAAGCGGGAGATAAAGCTGATGCTAACTGTTATAGGCCAATTTCTATTTTGCCCTGTTAATAAAAAGTGTTGGAAAAACTTGTCAATAATCAACTGACTGGCTTTCTTCATGTCTATAGTATTCTCTCTTGTATGCAATCTGGTTTTCACTCAGGTTATGGATGTGTCACTGCAGCCTTAAAGGTCCTAAATTATGTCACCATTGCCTTTGATTCTAAGCAATGTTGTGCTGCTATTTTTATTGACTTGGTCAAAGCTTTTGATATAGTAGACCGTTCAATTTACTCTACTGTATCGCTCCTCTTTCACCCCACCTGCCAAACTAACCCTGATTCAAATGACCATCCTACCCATGGTAGATTACGGAGACGTAATGTATAGACCTCTCGAGCGGCTAGATGTTCTTTACCATTCAGCCATCAGATTTGCCACCAATGCTCCTTATAGGACACATCACTGCACTCTATACTCCTCTGTAAAATGGTCATCTCTGTATACCCGTCGCAAGACCCACTGGTTGATGCTTATTTATAAAACCCTGTTAGGCCTCACTCCCCCCTATCTGAGATATCTACTGCAGCCCTCATCCGCCACATACAACACCCGTTCTGCCAGTCACATACTGTTAAAGGTCCCCAAAGCACACACATCCCTGGGTCGCTCATCTTTTCAGTTCGCTGCAGCTAGCGACTGGAACGAGCTGCAAAAAAAACACTAAAACTGGACAGTTTTATCTCAATCTCTTCATTCAAAGACTCAATCATAGACAATCTTACTGACAGTTGTGGCTGCTTCGCGTGATGTATTGTTGTCTCTACCTTCTTGCCTTTGTGCTGGCAGCTTCATTAAATAGTACCCGCAAAACACCAGTCTCAACGTCAACAGTGAAGAGGCGACTCCGGGATGCTGGCCTTCTAGGCAGAGTTGCAAAGAAAAGCCATAAAAAGGCCAATAAAATAAAATATTAAGATGGGCAAAAGAACAGACACTGGACCGAGGAAGATATGGCTTTTTCTTTGCAACTCTGCCTAGAAGGCCAGCATCCCGGAGTCGCCTCTTCACTGTTGACGTTGAGACTGGTGTTTTGCGGGTACTATTTAATGAAGCTGCCAGTTGAGAACTTGTGAGGCGTCTTTTTTTCAAACTAATGTACAGTAATGTACTTGTCCTCTTGCTCAGTTGTGCACCGGGGCCTCCCACACAGCGTTGTATGAGATCATCAGTTTCATCGCAATTTCTCGCATGGAATAGCCTTCATTTCTCAGAACAAGAATAGAATGACCAGTTTCAGAAGAAAGTTCTTAGTTTCTGGCCATTTTGAGCCTGTAATCGAACCCACAAATGCTGATGCTCCAGATACTCAACTAGCCTAAAGAAGGCCAGTTTTATTGCTTCTTTAATCAGCACAACAGTTTTCAGCTGTGCTAACATAGTGCAAAAAGGTTTTCTAATGATCAATTAGCCTATTAAAATGTTAAACTTGGATTAGCTAACACAACATGCCATTGGAACACAGGAGTGATGGTTGCTGATACTGGGCCTCTGTACGCCAATGTAGATATTACATTGAAAAAAAAAATCAGCCGTTTCCAGCTACAATAGTCATTTACAACATTAACAATGTCTACACTGTATTTCTGATCAATTTGATGTTATTTTAATGGACAAAAATAGAGTCCCTCCTCACCTCAGGCAGAGGCTATAGAGTCCCTCCTCACCTCAGGCAGAGGCTATAGAGTCCCTCCTCACCTCAGGCAGAGGCTATAGAGTCCCTCCTCACCTCAGGCAGAGGCTATAGAGTCCCTCATCACCTCAGGCAGAGGCTATAGAGTCCCTCCTCACCTCAGGCAGAGGCTATAGGGTCCCTCCTCACCTCAGGCAGAGGCTATAGAGTCCCTCCTCACCTCACGCAGAGGCTAGAGTCCCTCCTCACCTCACGCAGAGGCTATAGAGTCCCTCCTCACCTCAGGCAGAGGCTATAGAGTCCCTCCTCACCTCACGCAGAGGCTATAGAGTCCCTCCTCACCTCAGGCAGAGGCTATAGAGTCCCTCCTCACCTCAGGCAGAGGCTATAGAGTCCCTCCTCACCTCAGCAGAGGCTATAGGGTCTCCACGTGTAAGCACTCCTTCATTCCTATCAAATACCTGAACAGCAATACGTAAAGCTGAGCTGTGTTAGCATATTCCCTTATTCTGTCAGTGGCGTACTAAGTAGTATGTATGTGGTTATATGAGAAGTGTATGATGATAAAGGGTAACGTGCAATGTGTGTACTATGTTGAGGGTGTAATGTGCATTGTCTATTTTGTATACTGCAGTACTGCGTGTCTAAGACATTTATTCCCTTGGGACATTAAAGTTAATCCTATCCTATCCTAAACGTACATAAAAGCACATGGATGACCATCTCTTTGTATGAACGTCAAGACACTGGGACCACAACAGCTTATCATGCCACATCAAGATGTAGATGGATGGAAAGCTACTGTACATAGATGAATGGATGGAAATTAGAAGTTATAATAGGTTATAAGTTAACATCGTAGGAACTGTGCACACAATGACTGTGCCCTCTATGCTATCCGAAGTCTAGAAAGTATCATGGTAGCGTCATCATTTCCGATTCAGACAACCCACCAGGACACTGATGTATGGGGTTTAGCATCCCCCCTTCCATCATCCCATTGAGAGGCACCATTGATTTATACCCCGGTGGTCCCTAGGGAATGGTGCTACTTACAGGTGGCTCGATATTACCTCCAGCCAACCACAGCATACACACTCACCACCTAAGTAATGGCCTATATGTGGAGGGACAACAGGTCTATCTTTCTAAGTCTCGGCTGGGGTTTTAGCTGCTATTTAAACAGTGCCTCCACAACCCCGGGGCTGTCTTGAAAATGGAAGCTTAAATTCAAAGAAGGGTGGTTCGATGAAGAGTAGACTGTTGCTGCCTTGGGTAGCTGGCTGGGTGGTGGGTGGGAGTGTGGACTATTAAGGTATTTAAGAAGAAAGTCTAAAGCAGTCTTTTCCAAATGTCCTTTAGTAACACTGGTGTACTGGTTTTCAAACTCCAATTCCTTTGTTATGTTTGATTAACCGCTTAAAATGGCAACTAGAATGAACATGACATCCATGTGCAGAAAACAAAGAGGCCTTTGAATCTAAAATATTTAATGTAGGCAACAACAAGATGGGACATTTCATTCCTGGCCACTTGTTACCAACATTTGTCTGTTATTCATTCAACGTGTTGTGTATATAGACATTGAATGGAAGCTAAATATGTATTTACATTTTTCAGATATATTTAACTTATAGTGGCTGCCACGCCCCCCCCCAGGGGCCAAATCTGGGGTGGCTCCATATTTATATATTTTTAGGGTGACAAATGTAGTGCTTTCATAACAAAGTTTACTATTAAGTCAACCTTTTCAGATTACATGCTGACCCCACTGCCCATGTTCCGTGCGCGAGCATTAGCAAAATACATTTACACATACGTATCACTCAATTATTTCATCGAAACGTGTGTCAACGAGAACTTGCTTCTATTTTAGACGCTTGATGCGCTGCAAGTCCCGCCTCTCCCATTTCCTCATTGGTTTTTATAAGCACATACCCACGCTGGTGATTGAAAAATGAATGAGGTCCACACTCGAGTCGGTTAGGCAATGCACTTAAAGGTTGTTTGCCATGGAGGAGTAGGAAGAAGAAGTATGAAAGAAGAAGAATGAAAGAAGGAGAAGAACGAATGAAGAAGAAGAAGAAAACGTGGAGAGATTATTAGAAACTAATTTGGTTTCCCCTTCTATCTGTGGATTAATTGTCAGAGTAGAGAACACACAATTTTGAGTGACTCAAAACGGGTCAAAATTCTACAAAGACCCAGCAAAAAAAAAAAAAACTTGTGCATAAAAATAAAATAACAACCCAAAGTTTATATCCCAGGACAAATTAGCTACCAACAGTAAACTAGGTAGCTAAATGTTCATGAATGTTTTATATGTGAATGTTAACACTAGTATACAAAAGAGAGATTCTTTTTCATTCTTCCATATACACACAGAAATCATGGTAAATTGTGCTTTTTTTGTTAGTAACTAGTTGCTTGACAAAGTCCACAATTTCAGGATCATAAACAGGATATCGAAATGATGACATGTACTGTATGACTTTAAGTGTTAAAAGAGATCAAGTTGTTGGAAACCTTCACTCAAACAACCAAATCTTCTCTTTGAGTAACTTCCAGCTGGAAAGAGGAGCATAGCAATAGACTTAAACACCCCTTTTAAATATTGGTTATTATTAACATATGATTTGGAGCAGTTGGTGTTGAATGATTAGAGGAGACATCATACTGTACTTTGACAGACCGCTTAAGCAATCACTCATCTTCACTCGAAACTCCCTCGCAATCACTTCCCTTCCTGGAGACACAAAAGCGACATACTCTCTGACTAACACACAGCTGGTGAGGGGCTGTTTAGTTTCATTTGTTTACGCGATCGACGGGTGTACTTCAGTGCGTCGGCAGGAGCAGCTAACAAATGGGAGGACTTTCACCCTCGAGCTAGCTCATGTTGGTTCACAAAAGGCCTGAGAGGTGAGACAGTTGAAAGTGACGGCACCTAATCCCTTCCCGATCGTTTTGATGTCAGCTACCTCATTCCCTGTCGTTGACAGACACGGTTTGAGTGTATGTGCCTGTGTCTATTGGGATATGATAGCCACACTGTCGATGGCCTTCAGGACTGTGTTGACTTTCTAAAGGGGACAATGCTTCAGTCAGTACAAGCCTTCAATAAGTGCAAGTCCACAGATAATCAATAGAGATCAAAGTTACACAGTAAGTTCAGAAAGGTGATAATTGACTAGAAACATAATTAATTCCTCAGAGAGTCAGAGTTTGTGGATTCTGGATACATATATCTACAGTACTGAGCAAGCATGATAATCACCCATATGCTTTAAGTTCAAAGGTAAAGTATAAACACGAACGTTAGACTGGGCAGCGTGGTGCAATCAAGAAGGAGATGAGGGCAGTTATTGTTGAAAGGCACCTCATTAGCTGTTCTAAAAAGCTCACATTATTAAATCACCAAGTTCACGCTTCTAATACAGGTTATTTACTCTTATTTGGTCACCTTAAAAATGTCCAGCAGGTATTTCTGGTTGAAAACGGGTTGTAGAGATGTCATTTCAACAAACTTCGCCCGCTGGGAAGCCATTGCATACTGTGTATTAACTACTAAATTCTTAATGACACATAATGTACATACTTTATTGTATATAAACTACTACAGCCTCTTAATACCTCAATTTAGTAATATCTACAACTCTTACAGTAATAAGCTGTTAATGAACAACTGAACGGATCAAACAACGCCTTGTTATCATAAAAGCCTGTACACTTCCGAACATAAAAACAGAGTAGTATTATTGTTATTTCTACTGGAACACCCTGTCTATCTACAGCAAAATGAAAGATGATGATAGTGGTCCTCTGCCTGCTCAAAGTGAAGGTGTTGGTAATTACGGCATACCAATCTGTAATCTCTCACTCAGAGGGTAATGTGTAATAACAATGCCGAGACAGAGCAGCGCGAATGTTTTGTTACCATGGAGACAAAATATGGTCACTCCAATTTATGACATTTTTGTGCTCTTTCTTCACCATTCATTAGTGCTTCTGTATCGGAATGCCTTGGCAGTTTGTCAATGGATGCCTGCGTTTCCTCAGAACCTAAATGTCTTTCGACGACACCCTGCCTTTATGCCGACCGAGCAGAAAGAAAAATGCCGCCATTTTGGAATTGGGCTGTAACAACACTTTCCCACTGAATGAACACCAGCATCATGGGGTTTCCAAAAGGTGAGGGAATCATATGACAAAGCGCTTCTTTCACTCCCATTTTCCCTATTCTTCCTTCTATTGTTGTGTTAAGGCCCTAGATTATTCACAGCTTCCCTCTGCATTCATGGCCCGGTTTGACACCGGGGCTTGAGCACACTGGCTCCCCCAAGCCAAGCGGCTTAGTGAAAAACAGTGACTCCTGCTCACTGAGGGTGACCCTATTTGGACCAGAGGGGCTGGTTGGCTGGTGCGGGGTGGGAGCTGGGGCAAAGAGCAGGGGAGGGGGCTAAGGGAGGCCCCAGGGCCTGCGTTTAAATGGCCTTGGGCCAACTGGGAGAGGTATTATAGAGTCCTCCTTCCCTGCTGACTAGGGTTCACTGCCTTGGGGGAGAGAGAGAAAGGAAAAGAAAGAGGGGAGAGAGAGAGGGAGCAAGAGAGAGAGTGAAATAGGGGGGAGAGAGAGAGAGGGGGTTGAGAAAGAGGGGGAAGAGGGAGGGAGAGAGAGGGAAGGGTGAGAGAGAAAAAGAGAGGGGAGAGAGAGTGGAAAAAGCAAGAGAGAGTGAAAAGGCGAGAGAGAGAGAGAGAGAGGGAGAAAGAGAGAAAAAATAGGAGAGATCTATTATATTTTTTAGAAGTTGTGTAGAAGTACGAGAAGACCTGTCAGGGAAATGAGACGGCAACAAATAAACGTCAAAGTGAAAAAAAAAAAAAAAGGTTGCAATATATTTGCTTCAATATGACGAAACAACATCAATTGAAAAGTAATCTCAGATATAAGCATCGCAGTGAGACACTTAAAAGCACAATAACGAACACCAACAACCTTTATCATTATCAGTCCACTATTCACAGAAAATGTAAATGCACTAATTTATGCTGTCCCAGTACCCAGCCTCAACACAACTAAAACAGATGAGGATTCTCCTTAAATTCATCAACCTGCGAATATCGGCGTGTTGGGGACATTGAACCATGCATTCAGGTAATCTAAATGCTTTCAAGCATAGTAGGTATGCAGAAGACTGAATGGAAGCCTCTTAGCTAGAAGTCTTGAAGGTCCAAATGCATTTCCCTCCTACAAGGGCCACTCTACTTCACACGAGGCCTAGCACAAGGCAAGGGGACGCAATTAATACACTTAAGATGCTTTCGGCACAAATAAATGCTTAAACGTGCCACTTTTCTTTTCGTAGAATATGCTATGAAGGTCGCAAAACAGAGCTATCCATTTTCTACTACTTGTGGAAGGCCTTACCTTGACCTCCACATGAGCCATGAGGACGGCAAAGTTAGTCAGGTGGGTACAAGAGCACGTCGTGTGAGTCCTGTTGGTGCCTAGCAACCGGCAATCTTGCGTCGACCAGTACCCCGTCATGGTCCGCTTGGAGTAACTCCAGAACGAACAGTTGGGGTTGAAGCTTTCCTTGGATTGCTGTGGAGAACAAACCACATAACAATTAGCCTACGGGCCCCGGCACAATGGAGCTAATGGGAGGAAAAACGCACACACAGTGATTGCAGTTTGAGTCATGTTTCTTTTCTTAAAGGCTCTGGCTGGGTTAAGCGGAAACACATGGGGCTAATTCCAGGTAAACTCCCATAACCTCAACAGGCCACAATGCCATAACTCTAGATCCCTTTTCCGGTGGCGTTGCAGGTTTCCTCCTCTGCAGCGCTTGGTTTTAGTTTAATGGCGGCGGTGAGCAGCCTTTCATTGTGTTTTTCAACCTTTCACTTTAACCTTCACTGTGCCACAATAGACTGCCCCGCTATTTAACGGCCGCCACCGCCGCTCTCTGCCAGGCGGCAGCCTTAACGGCTAGCGTCTCCTGCCATCTCGCTAGCCCGCTTTAAAACAGTCACTTAAGAGCTTAATGCAGATAAAGCGTGAGGAGAGAGACGTGCCGATGCATAGGAATGCCTCAAATAGTTTTCAACAGGCTGTAAGTTTCCCTGATCTGGAAAACCGCCATCTTTTGCAGCTAGATATTGCCTGAACACTTCGACTGCACCTTTATCTTGTGTGGTTTTAAGGGAATTGTCCATAGCAGTTCACAATCTGGCTGCTTCTCACAATGCTATCAAAACTGTGACTGTGTATATGGTCCCAAATGGCACCATATACAATAGGTCTCTGGTCAAAAGTAGTGCACTATATATGGAACAGGATGCCAATTGTGACATATCCATAATCAGCAGATCTTCTCCAGAACTAAACGTCCCATCTTATTGAGTTAACCTCTACGCAGTCAACCAATGGGTAGTTGGATACAGTGTAGCACGGGGTGGAACAACTAGACCAGGTGACCTTCTGTCCCATTAACAACATGAATTAGTCGATTAAGTGCTGAGGCAAGGAAGCAAAACAATAACTAGAGAAGGACCACAGTCCCCTGGGACCAGTGGTCCAACACCTCTGATCTAAGGGCTTATCATTGTAGAGAGATGGAGAAAAAGACTAGAGTGAAGAGCAGTATAGCCTAATCCCAGATCTGTTTATGGTGTATAGTCAAGTACTATGTTGGCGTTTGGTATGACAGTCAGTGGTGGAGTGGAGGGTAAACGCAAGTAAACGCAGTTCATCCACCCACCTTTTGCAGGAAGAATGCATTGAAACTATAGGGAGTGTTCCTTCATTCACTGCGAACAGCGATCAAGTTAATATATTTGACCACTACATCACTGATGACAATTAACATAACAGCTGCCAAGATGACACAAATAAATCTGAACCCAGGCTGTACTTCTCATAGGATAAGTCAGTTTTTGTCACGTTTTCCATGACAATGACCATAGTAGTGGGCAGCAGAAACAGATCTGGAACCAGGCTATGAGAAGCACTACTATCCATTCATACTCTAGTGTCTCCATACCTGCAATTATAGAACCATCCATGAAGATCCGGTTCATCTGTTTAGAATACTATTTAAAATAAACAACTTTTTAGAAGACCGATCAAACAGCCGTTTGGAATAAGACATGTCCTCACTGTCAGAAGTGCGCTTGGGAGGAGTCTAGGGAACCACAAACTTACTGTATATAAGAGCACTGTTTTATTGAGATTAGACCAGTGGGGCAGGAAAAACGTAGGAAAGCGGCGACGGACTCCATTATTCTCAGACAGCTCTAGCACTGTGTCTTCTGACAAAACCAGGAATTAAACGAAAGGCAGTTGGGTCCCCGGTAATAACTGCATTGACCCCAAGTGTGACATTTCCCATTTCATTTTGAAAAATCTCTCTCTCTCAGCCATCTGCAAGTTCCTCTCGAGGTCTTTCAACCTGCCTAATAACAGCTTTGGGCGCCGTTGGGAGACAAAACGGGGCTGTTTCGACGGAGTCGTGCGAGGGGAAGATAATGCAGTCGGGAGGAAGTTAATGCTCAGCCTATGACTAAACAGCCTTCAGGGACGAACAATAGAACACTCATATTAGCTCAGTCTTCCAGGTCAGACTGTTCTGTTCTAAAACTAATAGGGAGAAAATAGTTTTGCATCATCAATATGTTATGAAAGATTACTCTCTTTTTTATTTATGCTTTCTTCTTGTCAAAGAAAATGTGGTAAAACTTGAAGATGGGGGCTATGGGGTGACTCCATTCATTTAAAAGTCCAAAATGGATGTACCAATCCCAAATTGCCCCTTGAAGAAACTCAGTGAATTCCATGATAATCCCAAAGTGTGTGTACTGTGTGTGTGTGTGTGTGTGTGTGTGTGTGTGCACGAGTCCTACCTGCAGGTGTTTCAAGGTAAATATGACCGGTTCAGACAGGTAGACTTTGTTGCTCTCTTTGTTAATGGCTGCAGTGATGACGGGAGAGTTGACAATGACAGAGTAGTTGGTGGCCATGGCTTCCCTGCCCAGCTTCATGCTGGCATTCTCTGTAGACAGGTAGGCTCCGATGTGTTTATACAAGACGAAGGCCATCCGGATCTCTCCTAGAAAAAATAACACATCATGATGGCTCAGTCACAATTTCTTGAAAATCCGTACTCTGCTCACCTCCTCCCCTTTGTCTGTAGTGACAGGTGAAAACAATATGGCGTAAGCTCATCATTAAGCTGGCTTTCAACAGGTCAGTTGTTTCAGATCAGAGTGATGAAAGAAAGACACATTTTTAAAGGCAATTGAGACTTGAGACAGAGCCAATGCCACGAAAGTGTGTGGTTAAAATGTTTAACCATATAATATAATGTTATTGTACATGTGACTGAACAGGGCAAAGCAAGGTTAAAGTAGCTGAGAGATTAGCGCCAGAAAACCAAACACAATTGATGAAAAATTACTTTCTGGTCAACATTTTGTTTTTTTGTCCATAAATAAATAAGTTTGTAAACCTAGGCTAGATGTTGCCAAGGTTTAATATACCTACAAGAAACCCACACACATTAAAGAGCACAGGGTCAGCCAGAGTGCAGCCGACCTTTGTAACTATTTTGGGGTTAAGTGCCTGCTCAAGGG
This sequence comes from Thymallus thymallus, assembly GCA_023634145.1. Classification (NCBI taxonomy): domain Eukaryota; kingdom Metazoa; phylum Chordata; class Actinopteri; order Salmoniformes; family Salmonidae; genus Thymallus; species Thymallus thymallus. Next base: position 13,620,691 of record CM042422.1, read on the forward strand.
CATAACGGCATTGGACATGCTACAGTTCAACCCACAGATGTCAAACATTACGGTTCAACAAAGTCTTAACCTATAACCGTAACCTATTCAAATATATATATATATTCATAAGACTTCAAAATAAGGATAAGTGTAGATTCTATGTATTTTGAGGTACATTAAAAACGACATTCATTAATTTTCAGATGTTTGATTCCACAGGATTATAGAGTTGAAATTATTCTGGACAAACTATAGCGAAAAGTGTTCAAACACATTCGCTGCTCAGAGCATGTTATCAAGAGCAATAAAGGTGTTGAGGCTGAAAAAAATACCTCCGTAGGTACGATAGGTGGATTTAATTCACCTTCAATGAAATGTCATTATTGCTTTATTGCACTGACAAAGGCAACAGTTACTCTTCCCTGTTTCTTTCCCCACTCCCATCACACAACCTTCTCCCTCTCCTACAGTCTGTCTTTACTCGACGGATATGAAAGCACACTCCCCTCCCACCACGACTTGGATTACTCACTTGAGATGAAAAGAAAACAGCACTTCGAGATATAATGAAGCATCAGGCACCGCTGGACATTCATCGAGAGCTGAGAGCGGCGAGCACGCACTAACAGCCTAACTCATTTGCATGAACAAGTAATCAAGTCCAAAAATGGGCCGTGGCGCTCCCGTAGGTAGCTACGCATTGTGTATAATAGCCTCATTAAAGTTTGAAGCAGCTCTCGAACACAACTAATTCCGCAACCAGGGACCCTCTTTTGTCCATTTGAAGTCGGTAAAAAGGTGCTTTACTTTATCAGAGGTTGTATCAGGGGTGGCCAACCCTCCTCCTGGAGAGCTTCCCTTCTGATATCTCTCCAGCCCTTATCTAGCACACCTGGTTCTACTAATTAGCTGCTTTCCATGACCTTGAAGAATCAGCTGTTATAACAGGGTTGAAGCAAAACCCTGGTAGATCCAGTATCTCTCTCCTGGAGGAGGGTTGGTCAGCTCTGCCTGAAACCAAGTGTAAGTATTCCACCTGATTCTAATACTATTTTGGCACACTTGGAATTATATTGATGCTATTCCAGGGAAACTATGCAATTACCGTGTCACGGGTCTGTAAGTGGTTACACTGGTACTTCTACGGGTGCATTCAAACCAGACAAACGGATGTGTAAATAATGCAGCACAAAACACATGTTAACGGTAAGCAACCCATGCTCTTAACAGCCTGGTATGCAAGTATAATTAGCTGTGGGGAAGTAATATTTCTCATCCAGACCAGGTTGTTATTTGTTTTATTCTTTTACCCCCTTTTCTCCCCAACTTCATCATATCCTATTGGTAGTTACAGCCTTGTCCCATCGCTGCAACTCCCGTACGGACTCGGGAGAGGCGAAGGTCGAGAGCTGTGCGTCCTCCGAAACACGACCCCGCCAAGCCGCACTGCTTCTTGACAATGCACGCTTAACCCGGAAGCAAGCCACACCAATGTGTCGGAGGAAACACCGTACACCTGGCGACCGTGTCAGCGTGCATGCACCCGGCCCACCACAGAAGTCGCTACAGCGCGATGGGACAATGACATCCCGGCCAGCCTAACCCGGACGATGCCGGGCCAATTGTGCATCGCCTCATGGGTCTCTGCGATGCAGTGCCTTAGACCACTGCGCCACTCGGGAGGCCCCAAAGGCACACGTTTTAACTCCCGAGCCCCTCCTCGTATCCTTCAATGCATTTCAAAGTAGCTTACAACCTATTAAATTGACTTAACAGGGTGCCAGCTTTGTTGTTGTTTAAGATCCTTTGCTGGTTTCAAAGAAAACACATTTCATACACTCTTATGGCATCAGAAAAATAAGCAAACTATGCATGGAATGATCAATGGCATATTTATCTCAGACACGGATGTTCAGTCCAGGAGAGCTACTGAGTATGCAGGGTTTTGTTCCAGACGAGCACTAACTGATGGAATGGACCAAAAGCCTGTACTCCAAATAGTTGTTCAGGACTGGAGTTGGAGACCCCTGATATATATTTATTTTATTCAAGGCAAAGAATTTACCGTTTCTCCCATGTTGTTTCAAGGTGCTCGATGACAGGGAGATGGAGTTACCATGGCCGCCGCTTTGTGGGAATTTCAGGTCGGGCAGATTTCCTTCAGTACTCATCCGAGCCACCTCCAGCTCTGGACAGAGGCAAATGAGAAGAAAAAGGATGATTTAAAGAACCTTATTATGAGGGGTGATAGTGTTGACAGTGATGAGAGAATTCCATCTGGGATAACATGTGCAGTATATGAATCGAAAACCATACACCCACCAGTGCGCTCTGTCAACCTACCAAAATATGTTAGCATTGAACAATAGCTTTACATTGTAATATGAAACTCAGTTCTGATCTGACTGTATGCATCACAGCACTGGAGGCTGTTTCAGATCAGAGACAAAGCAGACAAAGGGGTAGTAACAACAAAGTTTTTAGAAACACTTGATCAAAAGATGCTCCACTCCACAACATCAGCTATTATGCACTACTTTATGCATTTCACAAACTTCAAATGGATTTTCAAGTAGATATACTGTCAGATTTTTCTCAGAAGCCTTTTATTTTGATATAATTGATTCCATTCATCAGTGGTTCCTGGGTGTGTTGAATGAAGTACATCATCCTCTCAATTCGGCAGGCTTTGAAGCGTAGCGTCCCACTGAAGCCTTCTGATCAACACTGGGTTATACACGTCTCGCAACAACTTTTTCATCGAGTTAAGAGTAACTGATGGAGCCTGGTTGCGTACTTCCTCGCTTCGTACAGTTGAAGTCGGCTAACTTTTGCCAACTGAGTAAATTGGCCCTCACATCAAGGAAGCTATCATTTTTGGGGGTGAGCTGAGAGGAAAGCGATGGGTAGACGAGATAGAGACGGATGGTGAAGACAGCCAGGTTTTGGAGCGCTGGCACAACAGCTGTTGTGTCTGAGGGGAGATCATAATTTGTGGTTTAAAGACTGCTGCAACGTACAGCAGAAGAAAATTAGGCGTTGATAGGAGATTGGCAGAAATAATCAGTTTATAAGAGTTACTGTACTTTTCATGTGCTTGAATTTAGTTTGAGAATACAGTACAAGACCCGTCTTAAAACAGTACATTGTCTTTTAAATTCTGCACATGAGCTTGTTTGCACTTAACCCTGCCCACCTGTCACTCCATGCAGGCCCAATTAAATGTTCTAAGTATTTAAAGGAAACCAATACTATTTGTACACAAGCCTGTACAGTATTGTGTTAATTACGAGAGAGATGGCGTTAAAGACTTCAAGGCAACCTCTCAAATACTCGCACAAAACACCCACAGAGGGAAGGCATAATCTTCTTATTGTGGCTAACCTTGAAAATAAAGTTGTTCTCATGCCATGCCATGCTCTCACTTTGTATTAACATTCCTTTGCACCCTCGCAACTGCTATACAACGGTGCAAGGGATTCTTTTGGAGATGGAGAGATGTAGTCCTATTCAACTGGAAAGCAACAATGGCCAATATACCTAACAATCCCAGAATTTCAGGGCTAACTGAGTCAGTTGGAATATTTTTCATCCCGTTGGATGAGCCATGTAAATAAGGCTTCAGACTGGCTTTAGGCATCGCACACACCCCCAATAGATGTTGTCGTGCACGCCATTTGAAATAACACGGCAGAAATCTGTTCATAAGATCAGCGATGAGAGGGAGTGATACACAGACACACACACACACACACACACACACGCATGCATGCAAACACACAAAAGGTGTAGAGAAGCTTAACACATATACACACACGCAGGCATGCAGATGTAGGATCTTAATTTGAGCCAGTTTGCTACAGCAGGAAAATAATCCTGCAGCAACAGAACATTTGAATTATTAATGGAAATTAAGGGAAAATCAAGACTGAAATTTCAAAGTGGAAATTACAAATGACCCAAAATTACAAGCCTTTTTTAACCTCAAATACACAACAAGTTATATATTGTCTGCAGGAAAGTTATTTTGCAACAGAGTTATCCAATTAAGATCCTACATCTAAATGACCTCCTTTCAACGCCTCATTTTCCGTTGCAGCAGTCTTTGAACCACAAAATATGATCTCCCCTCAGACACAACAGCTGTTGTGCCGGCGCTCCAAAATCTGTCTGTCTTCACCATCCGTCTCTATCCCATCTACCCATTGCTTTCCTCTCAGCTCACCCCCAAAAATGACAGTCTCAGAGGGCAAAAGCGTTCGTCGGCTTCAACCGTTCTTTAAATGTACAAAGCGAGAACGTGTGCAACAAGGCTCCCTTGGTTACACCTGAACTCCTCACAATAAAGAACGTTCTCCTGCAACAGGGTGATCAAATTAAGATCCTACATCCGTAGGTACACACACACACACACACACACACACACACACACACACACACACACACACACACACACACACACACACACACACACACACACACACACACACACACACACTAACGTTATTGGGATCTTGTTTAGTGAGGAGTACATACTCAGTGGCCAGTTTAATAGGTACACTTCAGAGAGTGAAGTACTGTTTTACAAAAATGGTTCACACCTTCAGACAGTGAGTCACGTGGCCATGGCATGTTATATAGTTAAGAAAATAAGGCACGATGGACACTTTGTTGCTCGTTGTGAATTCTGTGTCCTGTATAATCCATGCCAGACAGAGTGGGTCGTTGATATGTCGGTTCAAACCAGTGTAGCTGCTAATCCCATATTCTTCGCCATTCATGTTTCTCACTGAACCATAAAAGTCACGTAGAATGATGTTCAGCTCCGTTTTTGTTGTATTCCCAATCTCACAATATATTAATTTTTCTGCACACCAGTCAGTGAAGCAGGTAAGTGCCCACTTAGTTTGTTTCATGATGTTCTTTTTTTCATTTCGGTTTCTTAACGCTTCTTTTCTATATCGGCATGTCGAACTATTGTTGATGTCGCCATTTTATTGAGGTGAAAAGGCGCAATGATATCAAGGTGAAAAGCCTAAACGTCATGGTATATGGTCTCACATACACACGACTAAATGCTGTTTTAGCCAATCAGTATCCAAACTACCCGGTTTATAAATTCCATCAAGGCATTCAGTTACTGCTCAATTGAACATTAGAATGGGCTACAAGAGTGACCTAAGCAGCTTTAAACGTGGTATCATCACTGCAAGGCGCCGGTTCCAGTATCTCAGAAACATCCGGCCTTCTGGGCCTTCCACACACGACAGTGTCTAGGGTTTACTGAGAATGGTGCGACAAACAAAAAACATCGAGTCAGCGGCCGTCCTGTGGGCGAAAATAGCTGGTTGATGAGAGAGGTCGAAGGAGAATGGCAAGAATCATGCCAGCTAACAGGCGGGCCACAAACAGACAAATAACGGTGCAGTACAACAGTGGTGTGCAGAACGACATCTCTGAAGACACAACTCGTCAATCCTTGTCACAAATGGGCTACTGCAGCAGACGACCACACCGGGTTCCACTCCTATCATCTAAAAACAAGAAGAAGCGGCTCCAGTGGGCACGCAATCACCAACACCGGACAATTGAGGAGTTAAAAAAACATTGCCTGGTCCGAAAAATCCCGGTTCCTGGTGCGTCATGCTGATGCCCCATCCTGCCTGTTGTCAACAGTACAAGCTGGTGGTGTAATGGTGTGGGGAATGTTTTCCTGGCACACGTTAGGTACTTTGATACCAATGGAGCAACGCTTCCATGCCCCAAAGAATTGAGCGTATTTCCAGCAACCAGATCATGAAAACAGGGTAAGCTTTTGTATTGCTTGTGAGCACGTAAACATTTACATTTTTCACACACAAACAAAGACTAGAGGTACATTGATTATTCAGCCATTGCCTTAGAGAGAGCAATCATTGGAGCAGTGGACACACGAGAGCACGAGCTGTTCCAGACGACTGTATGTTCATGCTCTCCTAGCCGATGTGAGTGAGTCCTTTCAACAGGTTAACATTCACAAAACCGCAGGGCCGGACGGATTACCAACACACATACTCTGAGAATGCGCTGACCAACTGGCAAGTGTCTTCACAGACATTTTCACTGACCCAGTCTGTAAAACCTACATGTTTCAAGCAGACCACCATAGTCCCTGTGGCCAAGAACACCAAAGTAATCTGTCTAAATGACAATCTCCCTGTAGCACTCTCATCTGTATCCATAAAATGCTTTGAAAAGTCTGGTCAAGGCAACAACACATACGCCACGCTGACCCTCAACACGGGAGCCCCTCTCCCTGTTCACCCATGACAGTGCATGATTCCAACTTGATCATTAAGTTTGCTGATGACACAACGGTGGTAGGCCTGATCACCAATGATGAGAGGGGGGAGGTCAGAGACCTGGCAGTGTGGTGCCAGGACAACAACCTCTCCCTCATTGTGAGCAAGACAAAATGAGCTGATTGTGGACTACAGGAAAAGGAGGGCCAAACAGGCCCCCATTAACATTGACAAGGCGGTAGTGGAGCGGGTTGAGAGCTTCAAGTTCCTTGGTGTCCACATCACCAACAAACTATCATGGTCCATACATACCAAGGCAGTCGTGAAGAAGGCACGACAACACCTTTCCCCCTCAGGAGACTGAAAATATTTGGTATGGGTCCCCAGATCCTCAAAAAGTTCTACAGATGCACCATTGAGAGGCCCAAAAAGACTCCAGTCACCTAAGTCATAGACTGTTCTCTCTGCTACCGCACGGCAAGCGGTACCGGAGCGCCAAGTCTAGGGCCAAAACGCTCCTTAACAGTTTCTACCCCCAAGCCATAAGACTGCTGAATAATTAATCAAATGGCAACCTGGACTATTTACATTGACCCCCTCCCTTTGTTTTTACACTGCTGCTACTCGCTGTTTATTATCTATGCAGTCACTTTACCCCTACCTACATGTACAAATTCTCGACTAACCTGTACCCCCGCACATTGACTCAGTAACCGTACCCCCTGTGTATAGCCTCGTTATTGTTATTTTATTGTGTTACTTTTTATTCCATTATTTACTTTAGTTTATTTAGTAAATATTTTGTTAACTCTATTTCTTGAACTGCATTGTTGGTTAAGGTCTTGTAAGTAAGCATTTCACTGTAAAGTCTACACCTGTTGCTTGTGACACATACTATTTGATTTGACTCCTTGTATAGCCTCGTTATTGTTATTTTATTGTATTACTATTTCCTTTTTTTATGTTTAAATGTCTACACCAGTTGTATTTTATTTGTTAACCTTTATTTAACTAGGCAAGTCAGTTAAGAACAAATTCTTATTTACTATGACGGCCTACCTACAGGGTCAGACCCTGGAGCAAAGTAGGGGTAAGTGCCTTGCTCAAGGACACAGACAGGTTTTTCACCTTGTTGGCGCGGGTATTCAAACCAGCGACCTTTTGGTTACTGGCCCAACGCTCTAACCTCTAGGCTACCTGCCGCCCTAAAAGTTGAGTAGGTCGCATGTGACAAATACAATTTGATTTGACATGATTTTTTGTGGGGTCTAAATACTTATGTATGTACTTATGTAGGTACATGACGGGGTGGGCACTTGGTACCGCGAGGGACAAACAATCCTCATTGGCTGTCAAACTAAACAGAGCACACCGAAAGGCCTAGTAAACATGTTACTGAGCACGATTAACCAGACTACCTCCATGAAGGATATAAAAACACATCTGCCGAGGGGGTGGGGAGGTAGTTCGCTGTCAGGGGATTGTTTTGTTTCCTCCCAAACAGGGCTAGGATCCCTTAATACCCGGATAAATTGAGTACCATAGACAATAAATTCCCATTTTATTAATTCCCAGACGCAGGCTGCTTCATTCGACTTGGCAGACCTATATGTCAAGGTCGCCATTGCAGCAGGAGCCTAAAGAAATCCCTTATCCCTTTATGCTGAGGGCGATATATAATAATGTATCTTTCCCTAATGCTCGATACACGCTGGCCGTTTCCTGAGCTCGCAAACGTGTTTTATTCACTCGCCTCCTTCCTCTGGTCTTTCCCCATTCCTTACAACTGTGTTCAACAACCGTTTGAAATGTAAACTGTTGATTCCACAAGTCTTACTATCTTCCTGTTTCATCTCCCAGGGGCATGGGGAAGAACATTTAGATGTTTCAAGCATCTCATTTCTTTGTACATGGACGTTTCCTGCAAAAACTGACAGCTAAGGGCAATCAGGGGAGAGTGTATACATTCTACCATCACTCAACTGCTTCTAATTTATATCAATACATTTCTCCAGAAGACCCTCAGGCCTTGACCATTATGCATAGAACTGAGGGTTAAATCAAGTTAAGGTATTCGTATGGATATAAACACAATCATTTAAGATAATTAAGTTAATTTATAGGTGACCACCAACGGAGAGGTCACCCATTCCTAACCGGGCTAAACTTGACCTCTAAGAGTCTGGGAACGTTTAGTGGTTGACCTTTGATCTCATTTGGAATCTTCAAGAGCCCATTGGTGGACATTAGAGCACCAATGATCAATAGCCAGAAGGTTCTCTGTGTAATCTGAACTATGGTTGTGTCACAAATGGCATCCTATTCCGAATATAGTGCACTAGAAATGACCAGGGTCCACAGGTTCTGGTCAAAACTAGTGCACTACATAGGGAAATGTTTGGGATGCAAAAAAGGACAACCAGATATATAATAATATATTCATAATAATATATTTATAATACCGTTAGAGAACAGCGGAAATAAATGAAATCAAGTACTTCAACAACAACAGAAAATCATTAAGAAACACTTTGGCAATGGCGTATAAATGATGCATCATGCCATTTTGGTAATCTAATAGCTATACAATAGCTGAACAAAAATATAAATGCAACAGATTGGCAAGCTGACTGCAGGATTGTCCACCAGAACTGTTGCCAGAAAATTTTATGTAAGCCTCATCCAATGTTGTTTTTGAGAATTTGACAGTACGTCCAGGTCCAACTAGCCTCACAACCGCAGACCATGTGTAACCACGCCAGCCCAGGAACTCCACATCCATCCTGCTGGATTGTCACCCAGACAGCTGATGAAACTGAGGAGAATTCCTGTCTGCAATAAAGCCCTTATGTTTGGAAAAACGAATTCATGTGAAATCCAAAGATTAGGGTCTAATACATTTACTTAAACTGACTGATTTCATTATATGAAAAGTGACGCAGTAAAATCGTTGAAATTGTTGTATGTTGTGTTTATATTTTTGTTCAGTATAAAATTGTTAAACAATACTACATAATTTATCCATCTTGCCTCCATGGAACAATCACTGGAGAAGTCGTTTTACAATATATTCCAATATCTAAATGATCACATTCAGGTTCTGAAAAAACTTGAATACACTAGTTTAGAATTGGCCTCCTCATTAAACCCTAGGACCCCACACACCCCAGCCACGAGCTGTTCTCTCCCTTACTGTCGGGCAGACGGTTTCGGAGCATGAGGTCTGATACCAAAAGGCTCGGAGACAGATTCCATCTACAAGCCATCAGACTGCTATCCACACCTTAGCAGCACACACACACACACACATCACAACTGCTGCTACCAGACTCTTATTATACTGCTCAGTTTATACACTGCCCCCCTTCTTCAATACGTGTGTAAATATTGGACTATAAATTGTGCCTTCCTGTATTATACTGATGCTAAAAAAATGTATTCTATTCTACTGAGAAATGTACTTTAAGTTCCTATTCTTATCTTTATCATGTCAGTTCCATTGGACGGTGTACGCCATGCGAGACTAAACTCAAACAACAACTAAGACTGTGGATGAGTCTCAATCCTCAAATGGCATTACTTGTGTAGAGTGCCCATAGGGCTCGGGTCAAACGTAGTGCACTATATCGGGAATAACGTGCCATTTGGGACGCGAGTAAAGCCATCTTGCCTACACTCTCTTCACCGAGAGGCTGCGTGACTGTGCAGGAATTTAGTTGGTCCCAATTGATTTCCTTAAGACGACCAAAACCGACCACATTAGGATGGCTAATGCTCGTATTACTGGCAGTTGGAGACGAGGCAGAAAACGCAGTAATCTGTTTAATCGCATGTGATTAGACAACAGCCAATGTTTTTACAGACTAGACACTTTTCCTGCTTGTTTTACTATGTCAAATGTTCTAATCTTTGTATGTACAGTATATTGTAAAACAATAATATAACATATCCCATTTAGCAGACACTTTTCTCTAAAGCGACTTACAGTAGTACGTGCATGCATTTTCAAATGGGTGGCCCCCATCAAACCCACAACCCTGGCATTGCAAGGGGCCATGCTCTACCAACTGAGCCACACAGGACCAATCTTGTGTGTATATATATATATATATATCTCAAGAGATGACAGTGTTTGCGATCACACTGTCCTATGACGGCTATGAAAAGGTTTGTAAAACATTCAGTCATACATCCTAGAAATCATGTTCTGGCAGGTTGACAGCTCCTCTTGTGTTCACCAGTGTACAAAACAGTGTCTGAAGAGTTCTTTTACCACTTCAATAAGTTCTAACACTGTGTGTGTGTGTGTGTGTGTGTGTGTGTGTGTGTGTGTGTGTGTGTGTGTGTGTGTGTGTGTGTGTGTGTGTGTGTGACTGTCTGCATGCATGCGTGTATGTGATAAGATCTAATTTAATGTTTGTGCTGTGTGAGTGGGTCTTTATGCCTCTGTGTGTGTACATGGGTCTGTCCTCACGGATGTTGTCGGTGTTCTCCTGCACGATGTCCGTCTTGAGCAGGTTGTCGGCCAGGACGAAGGCTCCCTGCTCCACGGTGTCCAGTAGCATGGTAGCTGCTCTCAGCTGCTCCCCGGGGCTCAGGTCCCTCCACGCCGACTGGGCCTGGGGCTGAAGCAGGTTGTTCACAGTCTCCACCATGGCCTGCACCAGACAGGAAGGAAGGAGAGTTAGCGGCATGACGATAGTGGAGGGGGATAACCAACCAGAGCATCAGTAGGGAGCTAGGAAGGGCATCAGTATGGGTTATGGAAGGACTTTAGACTGCAGTATCCCCAATTCACATGAATAATGGATCATTTAAAAAGGGGTAGTTAATGAAGTTATGCCAGGACTTTTCAGAGGGAGAAATGTCAGGTAAGGGTAATCACAGATGTATGCAGGACCATGGGAGACGTTAGATATTGACTGTCTCCACACATTCACCCCAGCTCAATGTTGCTGTGAATTATGGCAGAGGTTTTTTCTTGAAGAGCTCTGGCTCTTGAAGAGCTCAGTCAATGACATGATATATATATACAGTGGGGAGAACAAGTATTTGATACACTGCCGATTTTGCAGGTAATTTTTATCATAGGTACACTTCAACTGTGAGAGACGGAATCTAAAACAAAAATCCAGAAAATCACATTGTATGATTTTTAAATAATTTATTTGCATTTTATTGCATGACATAAGTATTTGATCACCTACCAACCAGTAAGAATTCCGGCTCTCACAGACCTGTTAGTTTTTCTTTAAGAAGCCCCCCTGTTCTCCACTCATTACCTGCACCTGTTAGAACTCGTTACCTGTATAAAAGACACCTGTCCACACACTCAATCAAACAGACTCCAACCTCTCCACAATGGCCAAGACCAGAGAGCTGTGTAAGGACATCAGGGATAAAATTGTAGACCTGCACAAGGCTGGGATGGGCTACAGGACAATAGGCAAGCAGCTTGGTGAGAAGGCAACAACTGTTGGAGCAATTATTAGAAAATGGAAGAAGTTCAAGATGACGGTCAATCTCCCTCGGTCTGGGGCACCATGCAAGATCTCACCTCGTGGGGCATCAATGATCATGAGGAAGGTGAGGGATCAGCCCAGAACTACACGGCAGGACCTGGTCAATGACCTGAAGAGAGCTGGGACCACAGTCTCAAAGAAGACCATTAGTAACACACTACGCCGTCATGGATTAAAATCCCGCAGCGCACGCAAGGTCACCCTGCTCAAGCCAGCGCATGTCCAGGCCCGTCTGAAGTTTGCCAATGACCATCTGGATGATCCAGAGGAGGAATGGGAGAAGGTCATGTGGTCTGATGAGACAAAAATAGAGCTTTTTGGTCTAAACTCCACTCGCCGTGTTTGGAGGAAGAAGAAGGATGAGTACAACCCCAAGAACACCATCCCAACCGTGGAGCATGGAGGTGGAAACATCTATCTTTGGGGATGCAATTCTGCAAAGGGGACAGGACGACTGCACCGTATTGAGGGGAGGATGGATGGGGCCATGTATCGCGAGATCTTGGCCAACAACCTCCTTCCCTCAGTAAGAGCATTGAAGATGGGTCGTGGCTGGGTCTTCCAGCATGACAACGACCCGAAACACACAGCCAGGGCAACTAAGGAGTGGCTCCGTAAGAAGCATCTCAAGGTCCTGGAGTGGCCTAGCCAGTCTCCAGACCTGAACCCAATAGAAAATCTTTGGAGGGAGCTGAAAGTACGTATTGCCCAGCGACAGCCCCGAAATCTGAAGGATTTGTATGGAGGAGTGGGCCAAAATCCCTGCTGCAGTGTGTGCAAACAAATCTCTGTAATTGCAAACAAAGGTTTCTGTACCAAATATTAAGTTCTGCTTTTCTGATGTATCAAATACTTATGTCATGCAATAAAATGCAAATTAATTACTTAAAAATCATACAATGTGATTTTCTGGATTTTTTAGATTCCGTCACTCACAGTTGAAGAGTACCTATGATAAAAATTACAGACTTCTACATGCTTTGTAAGTGGGAAAACCTGCAAAATCGGCAGTGTATCAAATACTTGTTGTCCCCACTGTATATCACAGAACAGGTGTAGGCCAGGCTGATGCATTTCCATGTACGTCCCATGAATTTATTCACCCCCGATAATCCCCATCCTCCATGCTACATTAACACATGCATGTAAACACACTGACACAGAATGCCATTAATTAATCATAATATAATATTGTTCAGTATAAAAACCAATGGTGGTACACCATTTTTGTTGTTGGTTACTCAGGACGACCACTCGCTGAGGAAAACTGTCTATTAATACTGTTTAATCCCACAATAAATTAACAAATCTGAAACCAATAAACCAGGGAGGAAGAAAAGAGAGTAATCTCCAGACAAGAGGAGAAATTGTGAGCAATTAAAGAAATGCAGATGGCAAGACATTTACATAGAATACTAATTGGTCAAGCTAAACTATGCCATCCCTCTGATACATTATCATAAGTGAATATTCCATCCATGAATAGGTGTTCGCAGGGCACTCACATGTGCTTTTTCATCTCAAAACCTAATAATCCAACATTGATGAGTACTATTGAACAAAGGGTTTCACAGAACAGACAGAGAAAAATAATAATTCATCATTTGAAAGAAATCACAGCCTCTGATATTTCACGACTTCAAAGGCCAATTTACGCCTCGTCGTTTGCAAAGATGGACACCGCGCTTGATCGTAAATGCTCGTTGTCGAGAATCTAAGGGAGAAACATCAAGCCTTTTAAGAGGGGGGAAGAAAGCTCCTCCAACATCGCATATACCTTGGTGTGATCCCTGCGGCTACAGTAGGTTCCGTTTTGATCAATGGACTACGAAAGGGAATATGAGTTTCAGAGTTGATTCCAGAACAGCGGGTTCCGAAACAGTGGGGGTACGAAACCTCAGGCAATGCAATGAGAAAACATCCCATTGGAGCTGCCCTGTAGAATCAAACTGATTGAGATAAAAAGGAAAAAAAGCCTAATACTACAAACATTATAGACAACATAATCCATACACTAGAGTTACCGGCCTCCAATTAATTATGTAGATCCTTAAGGCGAGTGTCTCAGTTGTGGACAGTGGCAGCTAAACTAGACTATATCTGGTACAGAATAGACAAGTGCATGAGGAAGATATGTGGTTGTATTCAACTCACAAGTGCGCTGAGATGAAGGGAACATCAAATAGCACCAGCTGGCTATTCCACACTCCCCGGAGCACAAACACTGTCTTTAAGGCAGGCAAGCGCCCAACTTTGATGTAATTATTAATTATCTTCAGCCAATCTCAAATCGTACCTTTTGACATTAACAGAGATGCCGAGGTTGATTGGCTCTCAATTAAGGAGCTTTATCTCTGCGCCACTGGAATATATTCAGATCTGGTTTAAATATTATGAAGTCGGAAACCACAATCTACTAAGCAATCTGTCCTTCCAGAGTGTACATGCTGGAGCCATCAACAACGTTATAAACTCCATTTTGTGTTAAGCCACTGAATTAGGTGCAGTCTTTGGAAATGGCTCCTAATAGGGTAGCATTTGCAAGTCAATGCGACGCAAAGCCATATTTTGGATAGGAGTATTCAGAAACGATAGGGCATTGATTAGTGTGCGGATTCAAGTATAAAGCCCCCTCATTTTGAATCAGAAAGTCAAATTATGATGGGTTTAGCTGCTTAATATGGGGTTATGATGCTTATCTGTGGACCTAACAGAGAACAAATCAATTATGAATATAAATCTGGACGTATTTGGGCATCAAAATGCCGGATTTGAGGGTATGGATAATCTCTGTTACATGAGCTTTGACCTAGCTACAAAAAATGGAAATAAAACAGAACAATTACCGGATGCATTATTGTATGACATGACATCTGGGTCAATCATCTTCATGGACTTACATTATTGAAGGATATAAAACGGACATCAAATGTGTATAAAGGAAAGAGCTACATTGTTCTATGGTTTGTTTAATGTCAATTGACAGCATAATCAAGCAAATGGGATAACAATATGAGAAATAAAGAGGAAGCTGTATCAACCCATCTGTATTGCCATATATAAATGTATTATGCAATGTGTTAACAGCAGTAAGGCCAAATTCAAAGAAACATCATCATCTACAGTGCCTTCGGAAAGTATTCAGACACCTTGACCTTTTCTACATTTTGTAACATTACAGCCTTATTGATTAAATTGTTTGTATTCCCTCATCAATCTACACGCAATACCCCATAATGACAAAGCTAAAACAGGTTTAGACATTTTTGCTAATTTATATAAAAGAAAATAACTGAAATGTCACAGATCCTTTACTCAGTACTTTGTTTAAGCACCTTTGGCAGTGATTACAGCATTGAGTCTTCTTGGGTATGACGCTACAAGCTTGCCACACCTGTATTTGGGGAGTTTCTCCCATTCTTCTCTGCAAATCCTCTCAAGCTCTGTCAGGTTGGATGGGGAGCGTTGCTGCACAACTATTTTCAGGTCTCTCCAGAGATGTTCGATCGGGTTCAAGTCTGGGCTCTGGCTGGGCCACTCAAGCACATTCAGAGACTTGTCCTGAAGCCACTCCTGCATTGTCTTGGCTGTGTGTTTAGGGTCGTTGAAAACATCCCCACAGCATGTTGCTGCCACCACCATGCTTCACCGTAGGGATGGTGCAAAGTTTCCTCCAGACGTGACACTTGGCATTCGGGCATAAGAGTTCAATCTTGACCATAGACTATAGAATCTTGTTTCTCATGGTCTGAGAGTCTTTAGGTGCCTTTTGGCAAACTGGCTGTCATGTCCCTTTTACTGAGGAGTGTCTTCCGTCTGGCCAATCTACCATAAAGGCCTGATTGGTGGAGTGCTGCAGAGATGGTTGTCCTTCTGGAAGGATCTCCCGTCTATTTACAGAGAAATTCTCTGTCAGTGAACATCAGGTTGTTGGTCACCTCCCTGACCAAGGACTGCTAAGTTTTGCCGGGCGGCCAGCTATAGGAAGAGTATTGGTGGTTCCGTTCCAAACTTCTTCCATTTAAGAATGATGGAGGCCACTGTGTTCTTGGGGACCTTCAATGCTGCAGACGTTTTTTTGGTACCCTTCCCCAGATCTGTGCCTCGACAAAATCCTGTCTATGAGCTCTGTTTTTGCTTTGTCATTATGGGGTATTGTGTGTAGATTGCTGAGGATTATAAAAAAAAAATCAATTTTAGTATAAGGCTGTAACGTAACACAATGTGGAAAAAGTCAAGGGGTCTGAATACTTTCCGAAGGCACTATGTATGTATGTTTATAGAGCGCGAGAGCGAGAGTAGAGGGTCTGACTCCCGATGGCGTATCGCAACAGAATGCGTGCCTTGAATTCTAAAGAAATCACAGACCGTGTCACCAAAAAAGCACCCCAACACTATTACACCTCCTCCTCCATGCTTCACGATGGGAACCACACGTGGAAATCATCCGTTCACCTACTCTGCGTCTCACAAAAACACAGCGGTTGGAAAGGACAGATTTCCACCGGTCTAATGTCCATTGCTTGTGTTTCTTGGCCATGCAAGTCTCTTCTTCTTATTGGTGTCCATTAGTAGTGGTTGATTTGCAGCAATTCGACCATGAAGGCCTGATTCACACAGTCTCCTCTGAACAGTTGATGTTAAGATGTGTTTGTTACTTGAATTCTGTGAAGCATAATTAACTTATCCTCTTATATCTTTTTTCTTTCTTTTTTAATTTAACCTTTATTTAATTAGGCAAGTCAGTTAAGAACAAATTCTTATTTACATACTTTACGAACTTATCTTCTGCAGCAGAGGTAACTCTGGGTCTTCCTTTCCAGTGGCGATCCTCATGAGAGCCAGTTTCATCATAGCGCTTGATGGTTTTTGCAACTGCACTTGAAGAAACTTTCAAAGTTCTTGAAATTGTCTGTATTAACTGACCTTCATGTCTTAAAGTAATGAAGGACTGTTATTTCTCTTTGAGTATTTGAGCTGTTCTTGCCATAACATGGACTTGGTCTTTTACAAAAAAGGGCTATCTTCTGTACCAACCCTACCTTGTCACAACACAACTGATTGGCTCAAATGCAACAAAAAGGAAATAAATTACATTAACTTTTAACAAGGCACACCTGTTAATTGAAATGCATTCCAGGTGACTACCTCATGAAGCTGGTTGAGAGAATGCCAAGAGTGTGCAAAGCTGCCATCAAGGCAAATCGATGCTACTTTGAAGAATCTCAAATATATGTTTTGCTTAATACTTTTTTGGCATGCGTGTTATTTCATAGTTTTGATGTCTTCACTATTATTCTACAAAAACCATTGAATGAGTAGGTGTGTCCTTACTTTTGACTGGTACTGCATATCTATATATATCTACAGGGGTTGTGTAAACATTCAACATCAAATAGCTAAATGATCCATGGTATGACCATCTTTTAAGACAAATTAGATTTACGAGACAGAGAGAGAAAGGGCGAGCCGTGAGGGATGTGCTCAAGCAGGACAACACACTCAGTGTAGCGGGGTAGAGGAGGGTGGATGCCTTAATGCAGACAGACTGATTCTCCATCTGTCAGAAGTAGTGGTTCGGTTCGGCTCAGAGAGCTCCAAAACTTTCAACCACTATTAAGTCTTTACTGGTTTGATTTTACTAGGTTAAAGCACAGGTTCCAATACTTCGCTTTAACCAATACAGATCAACATCAGGTCAGTGATCATTCCAAATAAGGGATAAAGAAAGGATGCAATCTAGAAGAATTTGAACAGGGCCAATGTATCTTGCTGCAGCCAAAAACAAAATAAAATCAAGCTTTATTTATACAGCACATTTCAGACATGGAATGCCACACAATGTGCTTCACAGGAAAAGAAACATAAAAACAAGTAAAATAAAAACATATTTACAACACAACAAACACAAAGATAAAAAAAACAACAGAATAACAATAAAAACGGAATGACAAAAAAACACCCTGACGAAAAGCAAAGCTAAAAAGGTGTGTTTTACGATGTCTTTTAAAAATGTCCACAGAGGTACCCAGCGTTAGCCATAACGCTGGGTACCTCTAAATCCTGCGGCAAAAGGTCACAACTTTTAAAGGAGGAACCACTGTAAGAGGGAAACGGCCGCACCTTGTCAATGTTCCTCAGGTAGTAAAAAGCTATTTTGGTCACATTCCTAATGTGTGATTCTAAATTTTGTTCAGAATCTAAAATAACACCTAGGTTAATAGCTGGTGTTTTGTCTTTATTGCCTGTGAATTAAAATGTGCGGCCAGATTCTCTCTCTGTGCTTTGGCTCCAACAATAAGTACCTCGCTCTTGTCTTGATTTAGCTGGAAAAAGTTGTGAGTCATCTGAGTATTTAAATCACTAACACAATCTAATAATTTATCCGTGGAGCTAAAATCCTCTGGTGACACAGAAATGTAAAGTTAGCATCCCTGGTTGGGAAATACTGGGCTAGGGCACACACAGTATCAAACTTCTCATCAGGTCTTGCTTGACTGATACCCAGCCTAATGTTTGTTATCTTATCTCTGAAATATGCCATAAACTCATCACATTTAGATGTGGAGGAAAGTTCACAGGTTTGTGGGGGTAGGATTTATCAAGCCACAAATGGTCGAGAGGAGCTCTCTCAAATTATTCAGATTATTAGTGATCAAGTTAGAAAAATGAGCCCTTAAGTCATTAAAACTCCTTTTTCATTCACTCCACAGATTTCATGTTAACAAACTATAGTTTTGGCAAGTCGGTAAGGACATCTACTTTGTGCATGACAAATAATTCTTCCAACAATTGTTTACAGACAGATTATTTCACTTATAATTCAGTTTAAATACACTAAGTTGACTGTGCCTTTAAAGAGCTTGGAAAATTCCAGAAAATGATGTCATGGCTTTAGAAGCTTAATTTGAGTTAATTGGAGGTGTACCTGTAGATGTATTTCAAGGCCTACCTTCAAACTCAGTGCCTCTTTGCTCGACATCATGGGAAAATCAAAAGAAAATCAGCCAAGACCTCAGAAAAAAAAAAAACTGTAGACCTCCACAAGGTTCATCCTTGGGAGCAATTTCCAAACGCTTGAAAGGTATCACGTTCATCTGTACAAACAATAATGCGCAAGTATAAACACCATGGGACCACGCAGCCGTCATACCGCTTAGGAAAGAGACGTGTTCTGTCTCCTGGACATTAACGTACTTTGGTGCAAATCAATCCCAGAACAGCAAAGGACCTTGTGAAGATGCTGGATGAAACAGGTACAAAAGTATCTATATCCACAGTAAAACAAGTCCTATATTGACATAACCTGAAAGTCCGCTCAGCAAGAAAGAAGCCACTGCTCCAAAACTGCCATAAAAAAGACAGACTATGGTTTGAAATTGCACATGGGGATAAAGATTGTACTTTTTAGAGAAAAGTCCTCTGGTCTGATGAAACAAAAATAAAACTGTTTGGCCATAATGACCATCATTATGTTTGGAGGAAAAATGGGGACGCTTGCAAGCCGAAGAACACCATCCCAACCGTGAAGCACGGGCATGGCAGCATCATGTTGTGGGGGTGCTTTGCTGCAGGAGGGACTGGTGCACTTCACAAAATAGATGGCATCATGAGGAAAGGAAAATTATGTGGATATATTGAAGCAACATTTTAAGACATCAGTCAGTAAGTTAAAGCTTGGTCGCAAATAGGTCTTCCAAATGGACAATGACCCCAAGCATACTTCCAAAGTTGTGGCAAAATGGCTTAAGGACAACAAAGTCAAGGTATTGGAGTGGCCATCACAAAGCCCTGACCTCAATCCTATAGAAGATGTGTGGGAAGAACTGAAAAAGCATGTGCGAGCAAGGAGGCCTACAAACCTGACTCAGTTACACCAGTTCTGTCAGGAGGAATGGTCCAAAATTCACCCAACTTATTGTGGGAAGCTTGTGGAAGGCTACCCGAAACGTTTGACCCAAGTTAAACAATTTAAAAGGCAATGCTACCAAATACTAATTGAGTGTATGTAAACTTCTGACCCACTGTGAATGTGATGAAATAAATAACAGCTGAAATAAATCTCTCTCTCTACTATTTCACATTCTTAAAATAAAGTGGTGATCCTAACTGACCTTAGACAGGGAATTTTTACTAGAATTAAATGTCAGGAATTGTGAAAAATGAATTTGGCTTTAACTGTATATGCCAAGTTGCTCTCTCAGAATATCATAATGGACACAATAACCAGAGTGCAATTTCTATAGGAGTTGAAATGGTTTCCATGTCCTCTGTTGCTTATTCTGAAAGGGAGAACTGGAGGACTACCAGACCCTGTCTGTCAGTCTCTAAAACAGTTTAAGATGTTGCTGGAAATAATCCTGGAACCCCTGCGGTTAGGGTGAATCCCACAGCAAATGAAAGTTGTCACAAAAAGAGACATTCCAGGAGAGAGTTGATGTCATGGACACAGACTCCACCTTATCTTAATCTTGTGCCGAGCCGTGGATAAAAACACTGGTGGGCTAACACTGCTAGCGTTAGCCTGCTCCATTTTCATGATGGCTAGCAGCTAACTGCTAGCCATCATTCTGCGTCGCGGAATCCGGAGCAATACAAAGTTTAGCTTTGATTAAAAACAACTGAATGAAAACGATTTCATAAAAACAACAAACTGAGCACAGACAGTACACTGTTCTGTTGCACGCTCTGATTGCTCTATACCAATGAAGGGGAAGGAAGGGGTGGAATATTAGCATGGGGCCTGGAACTGGTCCAAGTCAACCCGTGTGGTGTGTGTGTATGTGTGTGCTGATTGATGAAATTAACTCCTGGTCGGGGAAATTGATTCTGGCTGAGACTGAACTCCCGTCAATGGCTTTGCGGAACAGCAGGGTGGCAGGTAGCCGAGTGGTTAGAGCGTTGGGCCTGTAACCGAAAGGTTTCTGGATCAAATCCCCGAGCTGACAAGGTAAGAACTGTCGTTCTGCCCCTGAACAAGGCAGTTAACCCACTGTTCCTAGGCTGTCATTGTAAATAAGAATTTGTTCTCAACTGACTTACCTAGTTAAATAAAGGTTAAAATAAAAGAAAAAAGGGATGGAGCGGGATTTCCACTTCCTTTTTACGCTCTCCCTTTTCCTCTCATCCCCTATCTTGTTGGCTCCGTCTTTTTTCTGTAACATGTTCGGTTGTAAAATAGGAGAAGTTGCTGTCATTCTGACTTCTGTCTTTCATTTCCTACATTCACCCTTCAACCCTGCTCACTCAATGATCCTCAATATGTGACTGCCAGCATGCAACAAGACACTTAAATGCATCATGGTTATCAATAAAGTAGACTGTGACACATTAAAAGTTCTGTGTATTTCCACAGTTGCGTGAAATTAATTACGAATTTACAGTTCTGAGGCGGAGTTACCTTTTCGTTGAATGAACTCATTTTACCTCCGTCGGACTCTGACCGTGAACAGACACGGTCCATATAACATAGTGAGGGTGGAATCGGTAAATAGTAAACCGCACGACAGAATTGTGGTTGGGGGTTGGCTAGAGGGGGAACTGTCTTTATGAGTATGTGGTCATTTTAACAAACCTCATATTTTAATAAATTGTCCGCCAATAAAATGTTATAATCTCATTACGCTCTTGGACAAGGCACCCCTTCCATTCGGCCTTTCTGAGGTCGCCTTCTACTGTGACACGTTCACTAGTTACCCCCATATATGAGGAAGGGGTCAGTACCCAATATCCTCTCTATATCACAGAATTTATTGGTTTACGACCTTCACTCGCGCCAGGAGATACAATTCCCGTTTTTAATAATCGACTCAGAGTTAGTGGAGCTGGGAACGTCATACCATGTAATAAATCCCTTAACTCTTTTCTGAAAATCGTATCCCTTTGGAAATATTGTGTGTGACAGACATTTTTAATGAGGGCGTTTGACCTTAGTTTGAAGCAAAGGGGATGTAATCACTGTAATTGGCCAACCATGGTGTCAAAGCCCCTAAACAAGATAGTAGTTAATACACCAAAGAGGATAGAAAGCTGGGTGCCATTTTGATTATATTTATTCGAAATCAAAGACCAGAGACCTTTTACGTATCTGATAGGGACATAATCCTTTAAGGTGAAAACAGGGAGGCTGGATTGTATTGAATGCTTGTAGTAAATCAAGGTTACAAATCATTTTAAAAAGGGACCAAAGAGTGTTTAGCTTAAAGTGGGACCCAATATTCCCAACACTTTCAACTAAGGTGTCTCTAGAACATGACATGACTTGTTGAATTATCTATAAATATTGGCCTACTACTGGCAACCTCAAATCTCTTTCTAAGATGTTATTCCATAATGGTCTCGGGTTGACCCGGTGGCATGCAAACGCCGTTATCAAGTGCCCCCCACATAAAACAAGATGGATTCCCTAAATCAAGATGGTGAACCGGGCTCCTCTCATCTCCATTAGAGAGAAAACACCTGCTTCATCCTCCTAACCAGCAATTAGGGGGCTAACGAGCAGTTGGGGCTGCATACCTGATCACCAATCTTAATACCATCCACGCCCTCCGACGTGCACTGCCAGTCAATTCACCCATGCACATCCTCGCACTGCTATAATCTGTTTGATTTTTTCGAGTTATTTCTCACCCTGAGAAGTCTGGCTAAGTGTTTAACATAATGCCTCTACCTCATTGCCAGTGATGATTGTGCATGGTGTGCTCAGCCTGGTGTGTGTGTGTGTCTATTTGTGTGCATGCATTCAGGTGCTGCAGAGAGAGGCATCTGCCTTGGTTTGTTTTGTATACCTCCACTAAACCCACTTATCTGAACCACCAAGGGCCTGGTTGGAGAAAACACTGCTCAATTTCAATAATCAATGAAAGTCGCTCAAAGCCATGACACAGCGCAATCGATGTCTGCGTTTACAGAACACCAGCAGATGTTGTTCCATTATTCTGGATCGTCGAACGAGATTCCTTTCCCTTTTGTTTGACACTGTCAGGCTCAGGGAAGGTATCGAGTCAACGGGTGAAATAAGTATTGAACACGTCACCATTTTTCTCAGTAAATATATTTCCAAAGGTACTATTGACATGAACGTTTCACAAGATGTTGGTAACAACCCAAGTAATCCATACATACAAAGAAACCAAAACAATTAAGTTCAGAAATTAAGTTATGTGTAATAATGTGAAATGACACAGGGAAAAAGTATTGAACACATGAAGGGAGCTGAAAACTATCAGTAATTAAAAAGCAATCCAGCCCTCTGTCAGTGCAAATTAATATCAGCTGGTTCAGTCCCAACTAATGGCCTACAAAAGGTCTCATTGACAAGGTGTCACACAAGACACATATCATGATGGGTAAAAGCAAAGAGCTGTCTCAAGACATTCGCAACCTAATTGTTGCAAAACATAATGATGGCATTGGTTATAGGTGCATTTCTAAGCTTCTGAATGTTCCAGTGAGCACTGTTGGGGCCATAATACGGAAGTGGAAAGACAATCATTTCACCATAAATTTGCCTCGACCAGGTGCTCCTCGTAAATTTGCTCATTCATCCTTCCTTCAATTATGTGAAGTTTGCCAGTACCATTTGCTGAAAAGCAGCCCCACACCATGATGTTCCCACCTCCAAACTTCACTGTTGGTATGGTGTTTTTAGGGTGATGTGCAGTGCCATTTCTCCTCCAAACATTTCCACTTCCGTATTATGGCCACAACAGTGCTCACTGGAACATTCAGAAGCTTAGAAATGCGCCTATAACCAATGCCATCATTATGTTTTGCAACAATTAGGTTGCGAATGTCTTGAGACAGCTCTTTGCTTTTACCCATCATGAGATGCGTCTTGTGTGACACCTTGGCAATGAGACCTTTTTGTAGGCCATCAGTTGGGACTGAACCAGCTGATATTAATTTGCACTGACAGAGGGTTGGATTGCTTTTTAATTACTGATAGTTTTCAGCTGTTGTCTTGGCTTTCCATGCCTTTTTGAACCTCCCTTTCTTCATGTGTTCAATACTTTTTCCCTGTGTCATTTTACATTATTACACATAACTTAATTTCTGAACTTATTTGTTTTGGTTTCTTTGTATGTATGGATTACTTGGGTTGTTACCAACATCTGGTGAAAATGTTATGTCAATAGCCCCTTTGGAAATATATTTACTGAGAAAAATGGTGACGTGTTCAATACTTATTTCACCCGCCGTATGTATATATATGCACAGTTGAAATTGGAAGTTTACATACACCTTAGCCAAATACATTTAAACTCTGATTTTCACAATTCCTGACATTAATCCTAGTAACAATTCCCTGTCTTAGGGTCAGTTAGGATCACCACTTTATTTTAAGAATGTGAAATGTCAGAATAATAGTAGAGAGAATGATTTCTTACATATTTTATTTCTTTCATCACATTCCCAGTGGGTCAGAAGTTTACATACACTCAATTAGTATTTGGTAGCATTGCCTTTAAATTGTTTAACTTGGGTCAAACATTTCAGGTAGCCTTCCACAAGCTTCCCACAATAAGAATTGTGGCCCATTTCTCCTGACAGAACTGGTGTAACTGAGTCAGGTTTGTAGGCCTCCTTGCTCGCACACGCTTTTTCAGTTCTGCCCACACATTTTCTATAGGATTGAGGTCAGGGCTTTGTGATCCTTAAGCCATTTTGCCACAACTTTGGAAGTATGCTTGGGGTCATTGTCCATTTGGAAGACCCATTTGCGACCAAGCTTTAACTTCCTGACTGATGTCTTGAGATGTTGCTTCAATATATCCACATCATTTTCCTTCCTCATGATGCCATCTATTTTGTGAAGTGCACCAGTCCCTCCTGCAGCAAAGCACCCCCAACCATGGCGTTGCAAGCACCATGCTCTACTAACTGAGCCACATGGGGCCCCTCCACATGGGCCCCTTATTGTTTTATATGCACTGACGAAGAATTCTATTAATTATAGATGACTGTGTGTGTATGCACACTTTGCACACAAGTGTCTACGTGTGTGTGTGTGTGTGTTTGTGTGTATGTATGTAAGTGTGTGTGTGTATATATATATATACAGTGGGGAGAACAAGTATTTGATACACTGCCGATTTTGCAGGTTTTCCCACTTACAAAGCATGTAGAAGTCTAATTTTTATCATAAGTACTCTTCAACTGTGAGTGACGGAATCTAAAACATAAATCCAGAAAATCACATTGTATGATTTTTAAGTAATTAATTTGCATTTTATTGCATGACATAAGTATTTGATACATCAGAAAAGCAGAATTTAATATTTGGTACAGAAACCTTTGTTTGCAATTACAGAGATCATACGTTTCCTGTAGTTCCTGATCAGGTTTGCACACACTGCAGCAGGGATTTTGGCCCACTCCTCCATACAGACCTTCTCCAGATGCTTCAGGTTTCGGGGCTGTCGCTGGGCAATACGGACTTTCAGCTCCCTCCAAAGATTTTCTATTGGGTTCAGGTCTGGAGACTGGCTAGGCCACTCCAGGACCTTGAGAAGCTTCTTACAGAGCCACTCCTTAGTTGCCCTGGCTGTATGTTTCGGGTCGTTGTCATGCTGGAAGACCCAGCCACGACCCATCTTCAATGCTCTTACTGAGGGAAGGAGGTTGTTGGCCAAGATCTCGCGATACATGGCCCCATCCATCCTCCCCTCAATACGGTGCAGTCGTCCTGTCCCCTTTGCAGAAAATCATCCTCAAAGAATGATGTTTCCACCTCCATGCTTCACGGTTGGGATGGTGTTCTTGGGGTTGTACTCATCCTTCTTCTTCCTCCAAACACGGCGAGTGGAGTTTAGACCAAAAAGCTCTATTTTTGTCTCATCAGACCACATGACCTTCTCCCATTCCTCCTCTGGATCATCCAAATGGTCATTGGCAAACTTCAGACGGGCCTGGACATGCGCTGGCTTGAGCAGGGGGACCTTGCGTGCGCTGCAGGATTTTAATCCATGACGGCGTAGTGTGTTACTAATGGTTTTCTTTGAGACTGTGGTCCCAGCTCTCTTCAGGTCATTGAACAGGTCCTGCCGTGTAGTTCTGGGCTGATCCCTCACCTTCCTCATGATCATTGATGCCCCACGAGGTGAGATCTTGCATGATGCCCCAGACCGAGGGAGATTGACCTTCATCTTGAACTTCTTCCATTTTCTAATAATTGCGCCAACAGTTGTTGTCTTCTCACCAAGCTACTTGCCTATTGTCCTGTAGCCCATCCCAGCCTTGTGCAGGTCTACAATTTTATCCCTGATGTTCTTACACAGCTCTCTGGTCTTGGCCATTGTGGAGAGGTTGGAGTCTGTTTGATTGAGTGTGTGGACAGGTGTATTTTATACAGGTAACGAGTTCAAACAGGTGCAGTTAATACAGGTAATGAGTGGAGAACAGGAGGGCTTCTTAAAGAAAAACTAACAGGTCTGTGAGAGCCGGAATTCTTACTGGTTGGTAGGTGATCAAATACTTATGTCATACAATAAAATGCAAATTAATTATTTAAAAATCATACAATGTGATTTTCTGGATTCCGTCTCTCACAGTTGAAGTGTACCTATGATAAAAAATACAGACCTCTACATGCTTTGTAAGTAGGAAAACCTGCAAAATCGGCAGTGTATCAAATACTTGTTCTCCCCACTGTATATATATATATATATGTTTATATGTGTGTGTGTGTGTGTGTGTGTGTGTGTGTGTATACATACATACATACACACACACACACACACACACTTACACACACACACACACACACACACACACGTAGACACACACACACACACGTAGACACACACACACACACGTAGACACACACGTAGACACACACGTAGACACACTTGTGTGCAAAGTGTGCATACACACACACAGTCATCTATAATTAATAGATTTCTTCGTCAGTGCATATAAAACAATAAGGGGCCCATGTGGAGGGGCCCCATGTGGCTCAGTTAGTAGAGCATGGTGCTTGCAACGCCAGGGTTGTGGCTTCGATTCCCACGGGGGACCAGTATGAACATGTATGCACTCACTACTGTAAGTCGCTCTGGATAAGAGCGTCTGCTAAATGACTAAAATGTCAAATAAGCAAATGCCAACTGATCTACAAATGCTGCACACACTTATACTCAATATGCTCTGTATCACACACACACACCTTTTAACCACTGGAAAACGCACAATGAAACAACCCATACTTATTGAAGTGAGTTCAGACTAGGGCTGGGCGGTATACCGTATTTTATGATATACTGGTATTGATGCAGGGACCGGTTTGGGTTTATACTTGAACTCCTATACTGGTATTTGAATGTTTGGTTTGTTAAATGTGATGTGTAATGTCAATTTTCATAGTTTACTTCGCTACTTGAGTCATCTCTCTACGCTCTGTCTTTCCAAGCCGCTTTCCACACACACCTAGCCACGCCCCGTCACTCAAGGAGCACATTTGTTGTTCCTCGACCACAAGACACTTGCGTTCAGTCTGCATGGACAATACAGCACATGCAACAACGTTGATGAAAATAATGCTGTTTTCACTATGCTTCTTAATATAAATCCACTAGTGTTCTATAATGACACTATTAGTTTGTGTTTCTTACATCTGCAAACAGCTAGTTTGTATTTTCTTAGGAAGTTGGGCCTAAATCTCGTGAGACGCTAATTGTTAGCTGCTAATGCTAATAGCTAGCTAGCTATGTACTGAGTAAGAGCAAACATATTTAGCTATACAGCCTGATAATACCAGTGATGATGTACACCTAAATCAGCATGCAACAGTATATTCTAAATCAAATAGGAATACGCAAAGCAAGAATATGTAAGCTACATGAAGTAGCTAAGAGATAACATTAAATGTAGCCAAAGATTATAGGGTCCCCTAGGAGAAACACTTATCAACACTTTAGTTCCTACCCTGTCACAATAACTCCTCCCTGGCATTAATCATTTGTTGTCATGTCAAACAACACTGTATTCAAAGTGCCCACTATTCTATTTCCATGATTCCAACAGTTCATCCAGGTCAAATCGCAATTGCAACATTTGGTTAAAAAAAGTCCTACATGATTTGCCCATATCGTGCAGCCCTGCGTGGCAGTGTGGAAATGATCTCAATTGAGTGAAGGAAATGCATAAAATTATAAAAATGCTGAAGTTTGTTTTGGTTGAAGTTTATTATTAAAAAACATACCATCTAATTTATTTTAAATACCGTGATATAATATTTTGCCCATATCGCCCAGCCCTAGTTCAGACATGCCACAAAATATTTGAAACAATCAAATTCATGTCGCCTAACAGACGTGATACTACAACAGACAATATAGGACATAATATGTAAGCTATAGGAACCATCTGCGGTGGGGAGCATGTGTGCATGTCAATTTCTCTGGCAGCTCTTCTCAAGGTAGAACAGATTTTGATGACATTTTACTGACAAGCAGAGATATCAAATCCACACTGGAGCTCAAGAAATAGCAAATTGGGACACACATGCTTAATGCATCAGGAAGAGTCATAACACCCCCCATAACACCCCCCTATGAGTCTTGCCTGTCTGGGGAGTTCTGGTGGATGGTGGGTTTTGACTTGCTTCGGTTTAATGAGGTCACTTTTGGCTCTTTGGGGCGTTTCACTCTTAGGATTTACACTCTTAGCCTGTGCTTCTCCTATGGAAAATCCTAAGAGTGAAATGACTTGATGGTAGTTTTGAGTGAGTGCATAACCACTGACTGTTATAACAATGTAATAACAAGGTGAGAGCTGTGAGTTTATGCTATAATTACATAATCAGGTTATTGTGGTGCTGTGATAGGATATTGCTATAGATGACTAATTGTATTTTTATTTAACCTTTATTTAAATAGGCAAGTCAAGATGTTTAAGAAAAAAATCGTATTTTCAATGACAGTCTACATACAGGGTCAGCCCCTGGAGCAAATTAGGGTTAAGTGCCTTGCTCAAGGACACAGACAGGTTTTTTTCACCTTGCCGGCTCGGGGATTCGATCCAGCAACCTTTCGGTTACTGGCCTAACACTAGACTACCTGCCGACCAAAGGATTGATGCTGTGCATTGGCCGGGAAACGAACCCAGGTCAACTGCTTGGAAGGCAGCTATGCTCACCACTATACCACCAATGCATTAAAATATAGATGATTATATACGGTTATCTTTAATTCATCTAAGAAAACAACTCAAATATGTTGTATAGATGTCTTGTTCACGTCTCCAGCAGGGAAACCATGCTTGACATTTAATTCAAGCGAAAAACCTGATATCTTGTTTGACATTTATATCCAGATTATAACCAATCCAACCATGACCAACCAAGGTTCTTATCACATAGTATACATTACATACAGTATTTATATAGTTTCTTCTTTGGAGTGTTGTTTTACCATCAAACACCATCACAACACAAACACAGAGGCATGAAGACAGCATTAACAGGCAAAGCATGCTGGGAAACAGTGGGTATGTGAATTGGTTGCAGGGGTGGGGTTGGTGGTAGAATTAGGACATTGGGATGTGGTTAAGACAAAGTGAGATGAGCAAAAATGTGAATAAAAAATTGTAACTAGCAATAGTTAGACCCAATTTTTCAGATACAATTTTACAAGGTCAAAGTTTACTTGGCAGGCCCAACATTGAGCAAAATATGCGTTCACAGCCAGGAATATCATTAGCACAAAGCATGACATTATGTTGGGGCAACAAGTTACAATCATGGCTACACCAAAACACAGCACAACGGTGGATGGGTGGGGTAGAAGGCTGGGTGAAAGGTAAGAGTCAAAATACCTGCACGTAAAACCGGCAAGAGCGCTCTCTTTTCTGCAGCTGAAAACCACCGGAAAATGTAACAGTTAGCAAAGGGTTCACACGACATATAAGTTACATTAGTATGAAATAACGTGTGAAAATAGAGAAAATAAATATATAACAAAATGTCCCCTCTCGACTTTGGCTAATTAAGACTTTCTCATTTTACATAAACTGTGTGAAAAACAACATGTACATTAATTATTCCCTCTCATAGAAAACATCACAAAGAATCGTAGTCAATTAGCGCAGAAACAAACCACACAGCCCAAGTGGGGATTGGGGCTGAGACATTGTTCCGCTTTCAAGTTGGAGTTTCAAGGTTACCGCTTGTACCTGTGGGGTGAAAAGGAACTAAAGAATAACTATTTAACCTGGAAACCTTGTCACAACAGGAGTAAGGCTAAACCTGAAAGATTTTAGCATACCTGGGACTGATGTTAGCAGGTAGAGATTTTGAAGTAGCACTGGAGGAATGACAGCTAACTTGGCGACATCACTGCACACGTGTTCCCAATCTAAATTATGTAATTTGAAATGAAGGAAGTTCGCTAGTTGCTTGGTCTAGCAGCAGACTAGATATACACTGAGGCCTATTATGTTAGCCTAGCACATAGCATTGGGCTGGGAACAGACTAAATAAACAAACAGAGGCCTGCTCTGTTAGCCTAGCTGTAGCGCATAGCATTGAGGGAATGCTGATGCGCTCCTGATTGTCTGCGATGGGTGGCATCCTCATAAAGACCATTTTCCTGGAAATGGTCCCGTTAGCGCCTTTCGCATGACTCTTTGATCATGAAAGTGGCACGGATCTTGGCGTTTGCCAACTCAATCGGCTCTTTGTCCTCCGGCGAAGAAGCATTGTGCTCACTATCAAAAGGATCTTTAATTCCGTTAGCTCTTAGCAGATTGTGTCAAAATGATTGAACTCAGAGGTAAACACATGTACAAGGGGGAGAGAGAGGTGGGGCACCAACGCTAGGGGCTGCTATGAAAGCAGGGATTAAAGGGGAAAGGATGGAGGACAGAGCGGAGAGGACAACATTGAATAGTATAGAGAGAGTGGTAGGGGAGATTTGTCATAGGTCCTTGGTGTACTAGGTAGTTAGTGTATTTATCTAAGAGATAATGATCAAATGAGAAAAATACTATTCTCCCAGTAGTAGCTTTTCTTACTCTAGACATTACAGTATCTTTTTTGGCATTATCATAAGAGAAGATGTACACCCCCGGTCAAAAGTTTGGAATATTACTAATTCAAGGATGTTTCTTTATTTGCACTATTTTTTACATTGTAGAATAAAAGTGAAGACATCAAAACTATGACATAACACATATGGAATCAAGTAGTAACCAGAAAATGTGTTAAACAAATCAAAATATATTTTATATTTGAGATTCTTCAAACAGCCACCCTTTGCCTTGATGACAGCTTTGCACACTCTTGGCATTCTCTCAACCAGCTTCACCTGGAATGCTTTTCCATCAGTCTTGAAGGAGTTCCCACATATGCTGAGCACTTGTTGGCTGCTTTTCCTTCACTGTGGTCCGCCTCATCCCAAACCATCTAAATTTGGACTCCAGACCAAAGGACAAATTTCCACCAGTCTAATGTCCATTGGTCGTGTTTATTGGCCCAAGCAAGTCTCTTCTTCTTATTGGTGTCCTTTAGTAGTGGTTTCCTTTCAGCATTTTGACCATGAAGGCCTGATTCACACAGTCTCCTCTAACAGTTGATGTTGAGATGTGTCTGTTACTTGAACTCTGTGAAGCATTTATTTGGGCTGCAATCTGAGGCTGGTAACTCGAATGATCTTATCCTCTGCAGCAGAGATATTTCTGGGTCTTCCATTCCTGTGGCGATCTTCTTGAAGCTGGTTGAGTGTGCAAGAGTGTGCAAAGCTGTCATCAAGGCAAAGGTTGGCTACTTTGAAGGACCTAAAATATATTTTGATTTATTTAACACGTCTTTGGTTACTACATGATTCCATATGTGTTATGTCATAGTTTTGATGTCTTCACTTTTATTCTACAATGTAAAAAATAGTGCAAATAATGAAAAACCCTTGAATGAGTAATATTCCTAACTTTCGACCGGGGGTGTAAGTGATATTTTTACATTGACATTCTTTGTCATTTAGCAGACGCTCTTATGCAGAGCGACTTACAGGAGCAACTAGGGTTCAGTGCCTTGCTCAAGGGCACATCGTCATATCTTTTTTCACCTAATCAGCTCAGGGATTCAAACCAGCAACCTTTCGGTTACCTGCCCAACGGTCTTAACCACTAAGCTACCTACATACTGTATATTCATAGTACATTGGCTTCAGATTTATAATAATACAAATCAAGGATGCTTTCCCCTAAAACATTGTTTGAATTGTACCTGTTCTTAACTTTTTATTTTAAAGATGGCTACCTCGTAAATGCCATAGATGAAGAGAAGTGCAAGCCGTCAGGTTTCTCCTCAGCCCGTTGGCTATCACCAACGCCTCGCTCTCCAATGGAGGGAACGACACTTAAATCTCAATGGAGGCATCTGGCTGCATGCGGCAATTAAATAAAGTCAGTAAAAAAAAAAGCTATTGGGAAACAGGTGTTATTGTTCCTCTACAAGTGAAGCCACTCAAACAAATTAACGGCTGACATTTTGAATTTCACTGATGTTTGCTTTTCCCTTGGTTGCGTCACATTGCCTGAGTGCCCCTATGTGTACCCAACTGTGAATTTGGTAATAATTGCATTAGGTTGGGGCTACAAAAAACTCCTGCACTCTTGGGTTTAGAAAACAGCAATGTTTAATACATTTCCTCTGTCATTAGAAAGAAACGGGCACGGCATGAGCACCGCTTCAGACGTGCCTGGAATATCCGTATGACCTCTTAAAAAGTCTACCTAGTTTGGAATAATCCTACCCAAGCGTTTTCTGCTATAATTAGCTATAACTCCAACCGACTTTTGGTAACGTAAAGCAGTACAGCCTATGAGGTAAGGCTTCGAGATATCCCCCTGCATTTGGCTGCTTGTAGATTTTGTTCATGAGCGGCAGCAGATCTCTAGACGCGAGAAATAATGCAGGAGATCATTTGGTATGACAGTACTGTTGCCGTAGTACAGATCATTAAAACAATGCCTACTGTTCAGGTTTGACTGGCTTGAAATCCTTGTCTGGCCCCCACCGGTAAAAAAGAAAGTTTCAGAGAATGAAGGAAACAAAGAAAGGTGAATAAAGTCAGTTCTTTCTTCGTCTATGAATCAATTCTCATATATATCCTCCTTTCTTCATCCTGTGTCCTTGGTGGACCACTGATCTGAACAATCTGGATAGGCGAGGCGAAAGGTTGGAAACCCTACTGGTTTTGTTTCTCTCGCCTGTCACAATCTGTCAAATCAACTAGTCCCGAAGGGAAGGAGACAAGGAAAGGAAATTAGTTGCGAGTATTATGACACAGCCATTGCTTTTACCAGACTGAGGTAGAAACCTACCTTGTTGAGGCTGCGGGCTGCACTATCTTTGCCTCCAGGGGTGAGGTTCCTCAGCTGCACGTCAAGTAGGTCCACAAGCTGACCCATGGCCTTGACTGTGTAAGTGATGTCCCCCGCCTGAAGGTTACTCTTGGTTTGCTCCGATAGCTCCCTGGCAATGATGGCTGCAGTCTCTCCGGCTTTGAGCTGGAAAAACAACAACATACACACAAATTAACCACACATAATGACACACATACATTCACATATCCACAGTATGCAATTAACCACTGACCATCATGCTATGTAGCTATAGTACAAACGGACTAGCCATAGGGCAGTCCGGGCAAATGCCAGATGGACTGGCCAAACATGAACCCAGTTGGCTGTCTAAATTGTGGGTTTTGGACAGAATTATCACTTTTTGGCTAATAATGGGGTACTCAAGGAAAAACAATAGGTCGGTGTGTAATATGATTGGTTCAAATCCATAATTTGAAGAAATTCTCTCTCTCTCCCTCTCTCCCTCTCTCCCTCTCTCCCTCCACAAATTAGCAACCACTTTGTAGTCGTCCTGTCTCTTGGTTTTTAAATTAAAACAAATAAATCTGCCATGCAGAGAGTCTCATTTCATAGTGCAATGTGTTTCTGTGCTTTTAATTTATCTTGAATTGGATTACGAAGAAAAAACTACCCAGACATTTAATTGAATAACACCTGTTCTATTCAAACGGTAATGTTATCACATGGCCTACTGTTCAGAAACAACATATAATCTGGTCAAAATTAGAGTGCTAAACACAACTTTAAGACATTTGAAATCTGAATATACAGTACATTCAACACGGACATTGAAGTGGTGAGCACTTCTACGGTACCGAAGGTCCGCTATTCTTCCTAAGGTCCTCCTATTTTTGGAACTCTTATAGCTTCCTGCATTGGATTAGCCTCAGGTTCAGTGAAGACCAAGAGACAGCATTTGGGCTACATATAATTTGGGCTATGTTTAGGAGTCTAATCAAGTCAGACATCTGTGTTTAGTCAGCTGTGTTCATGGTATATGCACGTCTTTCCTCTGATATTTCATACAAACAGTGCTTTCGGAAAGTATACAGACCACTTGTCTTTTTCCACATTTTGTTACATTATACATTTATAAAAATAAATAAAAAAACTTATTTACATAAGTATTTATTTACCCTTTGCTATGAAACTCTAAATTGAGCTCAGGTGCATCCTGTTTCCATTGATCATCCTTGAGATGTTTCTACAATTGATTGGACATGATTTGGAAAGGCACACGCCTGTCTATATAAGGTCCCACCGTTGACAGTGCATGTCAGTTTAAAAACCAAGCCATGAGGTCGTAGGAATTGTCCGTAGAACTCAGGCACGATTGTGTAGATAGATCTGGGGAAGGGTACCAAAAAATGTCTGCAGAATTTGGTCAGGGAAATTACCAAGAACCCGATGGTCAATCTTATAGAGCTCCAGACAACCATCTCTGCAGCACTCCACCAAATTGGGCATTTATGGTAGAGTTGACAGACGAAAGCCACTCCTCAGTAAAAAAGCTGTTCAAAGAGGTGTATTGTCTTCCCTCAATGTAAATCTCACATTTGAAGGGCCCACAAGTTCTCAATAGGATTTAAGTCATGTGAGGAAGGGGGCCAGGTCATTATTCAGGCATCTTTGTGGCCCTTGCTGGCTAGCCAAGCAGTGGAGTACTTGGATGCATGTGATGGAGCATTGTCCTGCATAAAGATCATGGCCTTCTTGAATGCTGTGGACTTCTTCCTGTACCACTGCTTGAAGAAAGTATCTTCCAGAAACTGGCAGTAGGTTTGGGAGTTGAGTTTCAGTCTTCAACCCGAAAAGGTCCAACTACCTCATCCTTAATGATAGCAGCCCATACCAGTACCCCTTCTCCACCTTGCTGGCGCCTGACTCGAAGTGGTGCCCTGTGTCCATTACTGATCCAGGCCAGCCACAGGCCCATCCATCTGGTCCATCAAGAGTCACTCTCATTTCATCTGTCCATAAAACCTTTGAAAAATCTGTCTTCAGGTATTTCTTTACCCAATCTTGACGCTTCAACTTCAAGAGTTCTGGAATATGGTGGCACTGGAGGATCATGGGTTCCTGGTAGCTTGACGTTTAATTCTTCTCAAGTCTTTTGTAGTTAATTTGCGCCTTTTCTTCTCCATGCATTTTTTGCAGCCACGTTGACTTTTCGCACAGTGGTCACTACACAAATACATATCACCTGAAAATGATTAAATCCAATAAGCATTCAAGTTTATATGTTTTGAAGTTGGAAAAAGTGCAGAGAAATAATGATAAGATACTCAGAATACTCACTTGCCTAATAATTGTGCACGCAGTGCAGAATAAGGCTGTAACATAACAGCATTTGGAAAAAGTCAAGGTGTCTGAATACTTTCCGAATGCACTGTAGGAGTCAGAGTCTGGGACTTTGTCCCAAATGGCACCCTATTGCCTATATAGTGCACAACTTTGAACAGGTCTCATAGGGCTGTGGTTAAAAGTAGTGTACTATAAAAGGGGAGACAGCGGTGTCCGCGGCAAAGGGGCTCACATGATTTACTTGGCCATCGCTTGCAATCATTGCCTCTGTGTTTATTAGCAGATCCAATTACACCGGATTAATTTGCCTTTCTTTGAGAACCCCGATACTGTGTGGACAGTTTGTGGAGAGTAGAGAAGCTCTCCCTCTCGGTTTCTCTCTTTCTCTTAATAATAAAGAGCTATGGCCTCAGTTAGAAAAAGTGAGGTCTGTCACCGCTCTCTCTCAGCCTCTCCCAGCCACTCTAAGCCTCTCCCTATCTCACTCCCAATCACTCTTTCTTTCTCAACCTCGCTCCCTCAATCCCAGTCTCTTTCTCTCAGAGTTCATCTCTCTGCACCTTCCTGTTTAGAACCAGGGACAGTGGTGTGAAAATAAGCACCAGATGGAAATTCTGGGACACCTGACAGGTTGATCTTCATTTAAATTCCCTGTCGCCACCGCGACAACGAGGGATGACAGGCACATCGCTCATGCCTAATTTGCATAATAAAGATTAATAACACTTTTGTTAAAAATGTATCCATATTCCGATAGTCACTCCCACTAAGTACAGCGGCTTGCGAAAGTATTCACCCCCTCGGCATTGTTCCTATTTTGTTGCCTTACAAAAAAAAAATTAAAAAAAATGATTGTATCATTTGATTTACACAACATGCCTACCACTTTGAAGATGCAAAATATTTTTTATTGTGAAACAAACAAGAAATAAGACAAAAAACAGAACCTGAACGTGCATAGCTATTCATCCCGCCCCCAAAGTCAATACTTTATAGAGCCACCTTTTGCAGCAATTACAGCTGCAAGTCTCTTGGGGTATGTCTCTATAAGCTTGACACATCTAGGCACTGGGATTTTTGCCCATTCTTCAAGGCAAAACTGCTCCAGCTCCTTCAAGTTGGATGAGTTCCGCTGGTGTACAGCAATCTTTAAGTCATACCACAGATTCTCAATAGGATTGAGGTCTGGGCTTTGACTAGGCCATTCCAAGACATTTAAATGTTTCCCCTTAAATCACGAGTGTTGCTTTAGCAGTATGCTTAGGGTTATTGTCCTGCTGGAAGGTGAACCTCTGTCCCAGTCTCAAACCTCTGGAAGACAAAACAGGTTTCCCTCAAGAATTTCCCTGTATTTAGCGGCACCCATCATTCCTTCAATTCTGACCAGTTTCCCAGTCCCTGCCGATGAAAAACATCGCCACAGCATGATGCTGCCACCCCCATGCTTCACTGTAGTGATGGTGTTCTCGGGGTGATGAGAGGTGTTGGGTTTTCACCAGACATAGCGTTTTCCTTGATGGCCAAAAAGCACAATTTTATTCTCATCTGACCAGAGTACCTTCTTCCATATGTTTGGGGAGTCTCCCACATGTCTTTTGGTGAACACCAAACGTGTTTGCTTATTATTTTCTTTAAGCAATGGCTTTTTTCTGGCCACTTTTCCGTAAAGCCCAGCTCTGTGGAGTGTACGGCTTAAAGTGGTCCTATGGACGGATACTCCAATCTCCGCTGTGGAGCTTTGCAACTCCTTCAGGGTTGTCTTTGGTCTCTTTGTTGCCTCTCTGATTAATGCCCTCCTTGCCTGGTCCGTGAGTTTGGGTGGGCGGCCCTCTCTTGGCAGGTTTGTTGTGATGCCATTTCTTTCCATTTTTTAATAATGGATTTAAATGGTGCTCCGTGGGATGTTCAAAGTTTCTGATATTTTTTTATAACCCAACCCTGATCTGTACATCTCCACAACTTTGTCCCTGACCTGTTTGGAGAGCTCCTTGGTCTTCATGGTTCCGCTTGCTTGGTGGTGCCCCTTGCTTAGTGGTATTGCAGACTCTGGGGCCTTTCAGAACAGGTGTATATATATACTGTGACAGATCATGTGACACAGATTGCACACAGGTGGACTTTATTTAACTTATTATGTGACTTCTGAAGGTAATTGGTTGCACCAGATCTTATTTAGGGGCTTCATAGCAAAGTGGATGAATACATATGAACGCACCACTTTTCCGTTTTTTTTATTCATTACATGAAATCCTAATAAAAATCCATTTAAATTACAGGTTGTAACGCAACAATAGGAAAAACGCCAAGGCACTGTATGTGTATAAGGGAAAGGTGTATGGATGTCAAGTTTTGTGCTGCTTTGCGTGTGAGATACAGTAGTTAGGATGTATGCTATAATAGACTAAGAATTTGAGTGAGGAAACAGAGAGCAACATTACTGTAAAGGATAGTACAGAAGAGTGGAATCATCTCCATGTCAACAGAATGGCACTGAGCTGTAGGTAATACCCAAAACATCAGCCCTCGGTAGAATTTTACTGCACGTAAACAAAAACAGGGATAGTGATGCTACTAGTACTACTAGTGGTACTGCTGTGGCCCCAATAACCATCTCTTCTGTGTCTGCCACTTCATTATAGATTCAAACACAGAATGCGTGGAGATTTGAGTAACTCTCGTCCAGGGAATGAGATAGACCCCTCTGGCCATAAAGAAAATGGCAGAATGGGGGGCCATAATTGTGTAGTGGGTGTATTGGCCAACATTGTGAACTCAATACAGCAGGTAGGAAAGTGTTCTAAGACCCTAGCCTAGAGGATGATGGGAGGATGGGCGTAGTATCCCCTTGGTCGAAGAGGTTTCCATTGTTGCCAAGTGAACAAGTGTGAGTGTGCATGCCTGTGAGTTAGTCCTCTTGGGGGCCCCTTACCTTCTGGGTGATGACATTGACCCACGGGGATGTACAGTTGCTGAGGTCGGGCCCTTGGGGGTCCCAGTATCCTTCGGGCCCTATACATAGATACATGGCCACGCCTGTGGAAGAAAACAACACTCAAGAGTTAGAAGCAACAGAGCAACACACAGGGATTCATATCTCAAAGCTATCCCTTGAGATCAACGCAATGCTACCAACGACAATTACCATGTTGCTAAGAAAACAAAAGGGTGGTCCCCTGAACGTATGTCTGGAGGGGGAGCGTTAGGGGTTCAACACCACTCTGAAGACCATGCTCCAGTTACCCAACAATCCCCCAGGGTAAAAAAACGAGTCCATTGCGAGACACGTGCTTCAAAATGACTATTCTCGCAACCGCTTTATTAGTCTGTATCTTCATTGTTCATCCTCATACAATCTGTTGGTGTTTGTCCGTATGAACGTGCATGTTATGACTTTGCCCCCAAAATATCCATATCCCAATCAAACTACCATGTCCTTAAAACCAATTCCACTTAATGTTAAAATAAATATATTTGGGGACATATTAATATAATCGACTGGTTTCATCTCCACATGTTGAATGAAGTCATTTATTTTTGTCGTAGCACTTCAGGGACTACAGAAGTATATCGGATAGTGTGTGAATCTAGTAATTAATAGTCGGAGCACCTCTGCAAGAGTTAAACGGGTGCGACAGTTGAACCCCTGGCAAAAATACACCAAACTGTGTTCCAATTAAGTCGGAAATCCTGGAGTTCGTTACGAAAGGTCAATTAATGCTGCCTGAGGGAGACGACTGGTACTGACAGGGATGTGGAGCGACGTGTGTGTGTGGCTTTTGGGTCACACAGGGCTTCTGAAAAAGGGTCAGTTAAAAATGGAAGTACGCCCCTACCAGTGCTTTTACTAACTCTGCGTATAAACTGTGATTGCGTCTAAAAACTCACACTCCCCTATGGAAGTCAAAAGTAGTGCACTATAAAGGGAATAGGGTGCCATTTGGGATGCATGATTTTTTTAAAGGGATACAGACAGAGGAAAACAGAACAGGTTCATAATGCGGGCTATGCTATTGATAGTGTTTATTTTCAATATGGGTATAAACTGCAATTGTGTATTTGTATAAACTATCAACTCCATGCTTGGGGAAGAAAAACGTTGGTCTCCGATTGATACATGCCTACGGGATATAGAGAGAGGGAGGGGGAGACAGACTGCTAACATTAACTGATATTAACTTTGACTGACATAATTTCCTTCCCAGTCCTCCTTGGACTTCCTTCCGTTTGATGGGTTTATCAGATAGGCCTCAACCTGACAGAGAGGAGCGAGAGATAAAGATGGAGAGAGAACGATGGAGAGACTGCGAGAGAGAGAGAGAGACAGAGAGAGAATGATAGAGAGAGAATGATAGAGAGAGTGATAGAGTGAGAGAGAGAGAGACTACGAGAGAGAGAGAGACAGAGAGAAAGAGAGACAGAATGATAGCGTGAGAAAGAGTGAAAAGATAGAGAGAGAGAGAAAGAGAGATATGGTAGGGATTCAAGGAACTTTCGAAGACAGCCTGTGAGGGAAGTCAAAGCCGTCCTCTACTTCGACTGTCTGAAGTGTGGCGGCTTTGAAGAGAGACGCACAGAGGGGCGGTGGTTTTGTGTCCCTCTTGTCTTCGAGAGGCCTCGTCGCAGGGATGATTTACTTGGCCATCGCCAGTTAATGAGGAAAAGAAGGCGAGAGACGGTCCCCAAACCTGGTTGCAATATTTCTGGGCTTGTATCTTAACAGTAGTGCTGATCTAGGATCAGGCCCACCTCCTTTCCATATAATCTTATTCATTAAGATCTTGTTACGTCCCTCTCGCTCTCCCTGTTTCCTTCTGTGTTCTGACTGTTTTTCAGTTTGGACACAGGTGGAGCTGATTGGGTCGTTAGCTGACAAGGGGCACCTGGGTTGATTCAGGTGTTGATATAAATCCCATTGTTCAGACCTGACGGTCGCTCTCTCAGCCTGCACCCTGTTTTTGGTTTGTAGTATTTTTGGGTATACTTTTTGGTTAGATGCACCATTCAACACTTACACCTTATATTCATTCCACTTGCATCCAAACACCACCACTACACTCTTCATGTCCACTTTCACACCTCACAGTTACTATTGTTTGTATAGTTTTGTTTTGTTTAGTTATTTAATAAATATCTATTACACCCTTAACTCTGTCAACGTGTGGACCCCCTTGTTTGTCACTCTCTATGAGCCGGGTTGTGACAATCTAAACAGCAAAACTGACCCTATATCAGCACTTCAACTTTGATACTTTGTGAATACGGGCCCTGAACAGCACTGGGACACAACCGCTGACACCCTAACCAACCCCATATTGGGCGCCATGTTCCAACGCAAATCTTCTATTGCATTGATACTGATTCTAATGGCAACATCCATCACTCTCTCCATGTAGATCTATGCTTACTGTTGACTTCAAAACCATTTCCCTTTAATATCAGAGGTGATTGACCTTCTATGGATCTTAATATGTTGGTATCCATTCCTTTTCGGCATGTGACAAGTTGGCACAGGAGGAGGGGAAGAAACAAGTGAAGCGGCGCCTTACGAACAAAGTGCATTGCCCTCGGTAAAGAGCACACATACAACCACATTTTAGTGTTAATTAATTAGGCTAATTGTTTCCTGGGAGTGAAGAAGTGTAGGGGGAGGATTCCAGGTCTTGGTTCCATGCGCACTGTACCGTTGCCATCTTTAGCGAGGGGGGATACATACAAACAAGACAACAAACCTGTAAATAACATTCAGGAAAAAATTCAGGAAAACATTCAGGCGTGCCAAACATCACACTTCAATATGCTTTCCTAAGGAGTTTGTTATTGTTAAAGCAACGCTAGAATGTGTTTTACGACACATTTCAGTAGGAAAACTGAAGGGGGGTTCAGGATTAATTGAGTTAACTGCATGACTTAATTTGGAAATTCACCCCCAGTGAGAAAGAGGCTGCAGAGAACTCTGGTTTGTGTCTGAGGGTCAGATTCACTGCCATTGGCATCCTTATGCATTATGTTCAATATTCCATACAGTAGTTCAGTTGGTAAAAGCGTGGCGCTAGCAAGATCATGGGTTTGATTCCTGCAGGGATCACTAACCTATTTTGGTGATACTCCAGACATTCCCTACATTGTCTTCACTACATAGTGCTTTAAGCAGTTTGATGCCATAACTCACATAAACATATGCGACACATATAACGATTAAACTGTCATGTTTGTTGCACTGGTCAGATAATTCAACCCGGACAGTGAGTTGCTATATTTGGCAACTGTACATGA
Source organism: Thymallus thymallus (assembly GCA_023634145.1). Classification (NCBI taxonomy): domain Eukaryota; kingdom Metazoa; phylum Chordata; class Actinopteri; order Salmoniformes; family Salmonidae; genus Thymallus; species Thymallus thymallus. The sequence goes on from CM042422.1 coordinate 13,662,416, forward strand.
CCATAGAGTAGGCCTATAGTGGTTTATGCACTTTTACCAGGGCCCATTTCAGAAGCAGGCTAGCAGGTGATGTTTATTGTCATGAATCTTGTCCTGGAGGCAGAAATGAGCGATTTCCGCTAGATGGGCATGCTGCAAAGTCAAAATTGGCTATATCAGATTTTATGACTTTGTGGATGTGCTAGCTAGTCACCACTCTGCAGAGCTGCCTCCAGGTCAAGATTCATGACAAGAAATGCCATCCTGCTGCAGGCTAACCACAGCATTAAGTAGAACAAACCTATTACCTATTGTTCCAGTCGGGCATGGTTGCCTGGTCACCAGTCCCTGTCTGGTCTTGGGCCAGGACACGTCTGACATGATCATGGGGTTACAGTACTCAACGCCGATGTTGGGGAGCTTGGAGGATGGGGACGACCTTGTGTTGCCCTCTGGGATATTGCCCTCTGCTGGAGGCAATGGCGGCGGCAGGGTAGACGGGGTGGTGCGTGGTCGCTGGGCAACAGGGGTCGTCGCAGAGGCCCTGGTGGTAGTGGTGGAGCTGGTTGTTGACGAGGTCGTTGTGGAAACCGTCGTCGGTCGAGTTGTAGTCTGCGTTGTCGTGGTATCCATAAAAATGATCACAGACGATGACGATTCTGTAGGAGAGATGAAAGAAAGAGTTAACCATTCAAAATGGAATTGGGATAGAGGGCGAGAGCAAGAGAGAGATTCTGAGCAATGTCTTTTCTTCATTTATTCAGTCACAGTTCATTTATGTCTGAGGCAAATTTATTTCAGAGCCAGCGCTAAAATACTTAGAGGGGTTCAATCGTTCCTATCTCCAGTGTCAGCTTAGGAGGAGGTAGTTCAAACTGGATCAATTGGATGTGGCAGGTGTGGCTTGGTTGTGCAGGCTCAGTTTCTACCGAGGAGCTGGCAGACTCCCTCAGCTAGAAAACACACACAGTTATCCATCTCCAGCTGTGTGTGTGTGTGTGAGCGTGTTTGTGTGTGACTGCCACTGACGTAGTTGTTGCAGACCCCTGTGTTGTTGTGGAGGCTTCTGTCACCCATGATGGAACATCTCATCCTACATCGACGTCAACCGTAGTAGGCTTGATTACCAACAACGATGAGACAGCCTACAGGGAGGAGGTGAGGGCTCGGGGAGTGTGGTGCCAGGAAAATAACCTCTCAATCAGCAAAACTAAGGAGATGATCGTGGACTTAAGGAAACAGGATCAGTGCCTCTTCAACCTGAGGAGGCTAAATACATTTGGCTTATCACCCAAAACCCTCACTAACTTTTACAGATGCACAATTGAGAGCATCCTGTCGGGCTGCATCACTACCTGGTACGGCAACTGCACCGCCCATAACCGCAAAGCACTCCAGAGGGTGGTGCGGTCTGTCCAATGCATTACTGGGGGAAAACTTCCCACCCTCCTGGCCACCTACAGCACCAGTTGCCACAGGGTGGCCAAAAAGATCATCAAATACATCAACCACCTGAGCCACTGCCTGTTCACCCCGCTGTCATCCAGAAGGCGAGGTCAGTACAGGTGCATCAAAGCTGGGACCGAGAGACTGAAAAACAGCTTCTATCTCAAGGCCATCAGACTGCTAAACAGCCATCACTAACAGACCAGAGACGGCTGCCTATAGACACTGATTAGAAATCACAGGCCACTTAAGGAATAGAACACTAGCCACTTTAATAATGTATCCGTATCACTTATTTCTATGTATAAACTGCACTCTACACTATTCTACAGTATCTTAGTAACTCTAATTGTGTGTACATATTGCATCATCCATCTCATATGTATATACTGTATTGTACTCTATACTACACCACTGACTGCTAAACAACCATCTATAACACATCAGAGACTGCTGCCTATAAACATAGATTAGAAATCACCGGCCATTTTAAGGAAATGCCGAATACGCCAGATATTGTTGTTGGGGGGAGGAGATGAATTTTGAAAGTGGGCTGCTCATTGGATTGTTACATGGAGCAGGCCTTTTTCTGAAAAGCTCCTTAAATAGCAGCCCCTCATATCATACCTGGACATCCTGGGATGCATATGCATTGATATTTGGTAGTCTGGACCACGTAGGCTTACGGTAAGTGGCCTTCAGATTGCAGGCCTGCCTAAGAGTAGTACAAAACAACTGACTAGGTACTGCTCTGTTTCAGCCGTTATGGGGGAGCCTAGCTGTGTTGTGGAGAAGGTAGTGCTCTGTTTCAGCCATTATGAGGGAGCCTAGCTGTGTGAAGGAGAAGGTGCTTTTTGTTTACTTAAGTGTCCTTGCATCAACGACCTTTGGAATGTTTGATCCCTTTATGATGTAATGTGATTTGTGGATTCAAAAAAGTATTTAAAATGTGTGTTTGTGTACATATCAAGTATTTCTGCATAGCAAGGCAATAACAGTATTGTAGCTGTGTGTGATTCCAGGTGGGGAAGAATATGGTGTCGTAGACGACATGGTTTTTCTTTGTCTCCCCGTTGCACGGATTAGTGATGCGTGGGTTCAACCCGCAGTCCCCATGGTTACATCTGCGGGGCGGGCGGGTTTAGAGTCATGAAATATTGTGTGGATGAAGGGTGGGTAGCTGGCGGGTGGGTTGAATAAAGAGAAAACAATACATACAAAAATGCAGAAATGTATTATTCATATGCAATAGGCTACATTGAGGTTTTTCTTTCATTATTTTTAGGCTATTTGGAATTAGTGATTAAGCCTATAAGCTTTAGGGCCTAAGTGTACGCACGCCAAACAGCCTACACACCAAATCGGCAAATGCTTTTGGGAACGGGCAGAAAAAGTTCACGTCGATCCACAGAGGCAAAAAGGACAATGTCAGAGCTTAATTCAATAAGAGAAAAGCTGCGAAATGGAGAGTTGAAAATAAAGAGAAGGGAGGGCCAGTAAAGTAATGTTTGCTCTGCGAAAGAAGCATAGATGACAGAAAACTTTACTGATGTCAACTATACTGAACAAAAATATAGTTACAGTTCAGATAAGGAAATCAGTCAATATGCATCGGTTGGTCACATATACCCCAAAAATAAAACAATAATTGGCCTCACAATGGGCCTCAGGATCTCCTCACTGTATTTATGTGTTCGTTGTCCATATCTTATGCCTGCACATACCATAACCACACCGCCACCATGGGGCACTCTGTTCACAACGTTGACATCAGCAAACCGCTCGCCCACACAACGCCATACATGTGGTCTGAATTTGTGAGGTTCGGTTGGACGTCCTGCCAACAGCTCTGGTGGACATTCCTGCAGTCAGCATGCCAATTGCACGCTCCCTCAAAACTCGAGACATCTGTGGCAATGTTGTGGAGTGGCATTTTATTGTCCTCAGCACAAGGTGCACCTGTGTAATGATCATGCTGTTTAAATCAGCTTCTTGATATGCCACACCTGTCAGGTGGATGGATTATCTTGGAAAATGAGAAAAGCTTAGTAACAGGGGTGTAAACAAATTTGTGCACAAAATTTGATATAAATAATATTTTTGTGTGTATGGAACATTTCTGGGATCTTATTTCAGCTCATGAAACATGGGATCAATACTTTACATGTTGTGTTTATATTTGTGTTCAGTGTCGATTGAAGCATTAATTTAATTCTATTGATTTATGAAATAAAAAACAAACCCACAATGCTCTTGACAGTTTTACTGGTTCTTTTTTAAGCTTTACATATTGGCCTCAGGGCCTTTGTCAAAGCTTTTGTCGATTTTGTTGAATAATGTCGATTTATGACATTATTCTGGTGAGCAAGGGTTTTAATCTTCTAGGGCAACCTAATGACAGAAGAGATGCTTCATGTATCTAACTAAAGACAAGTTGACTAACAAATAGCCTACAAAAATGTCAGAAATTATAAGCACAAACCATTCCGCCATCTCTGACTGTAGCCTACAGTGCATTTTCTATATTAGCAGGTTAGGGTCGGGTGCGGGCCTCAGATTGTCACTTTATCACAGATAGTCGGGCGATGACGAACATTAAGGATTCCCTTATCATCTTGTTTCCCTGAGGTCTTGGGTTAAGGGCTTGCTCCCACACACACAGGCAAACACATCCGTAGGCAGACCTACACAAACAAACGTGTGTGGGAGCACACACACACCCCATCACATCATTACAATCCCCCATGATATGCTCATCAATCATTTTCAGCTAAAGCTCCCCTCCCCGCTCTCACTGATTGTATTTATAGCAACGAGCATCTTATGACTGTGTGGTCTAGGCTCAGCTGTAAAGGGCAAGGATGGAAAGGCCAGGCCTTATAACCCTCCAGCAAACAGTTGGAGAAGGAGAGGGCAGGCAAATCAATGAAAAACCACACACACACACACACACACACACAGGAGGACATCACACGCACCCCTTCTTATAAGGGAGCTGTCCCTCTAACTCTCACCTCTGTGGCCATTATATTGTGTCTTTGTGGGACCCAGGATATTGGAGGTAGGACCAACATTGTGTACGGCCCTAGGGAAACCTAGCTCTCTGGAGAATAGAGGTTAGGCCCCATAGCCACTCTGATGCGGCTATCCATTCCAAATGCAATCATGAAGCAGGCGTTTGCGCTTCTACAAATAGTTAAGTGCAGCAAAAGTGACAAGTATGAAAGATGATGCTGATACCATCCTACAATAAAGGAGGATAATACAGGATTAAATCAGGGTCCTTTGTGTGTCCTGGCTGGTCTAGTGGCAATGCTGCAGCCTCTGGTACAAATGTCTACAGTGACGACCTACGACCCTTTGACAACCTCTCTCCATCTTTCCCCGCTCTCTATCGGTTCCATAAAGTCAGAAAATACCCTAAAAACTAAATGAAGTAGTACAGGGGCCTTTGTGAAAGTATGAAGCATGTTACATTGACAATGTGTAGGCCTATGGCAGGGGTATTTATATCCAGGCTGCAGGTCCGGAGGTCTGGACTACTACTGGTTTTCTGTTCTAACCTGGTGTCCCAGGTTGAAATAAGTCATTGATTAAAGGGTAAGAATTAAAATCATCAGTGAAACACATTCAATGACATTCAACAACAAACAAAAGTATCCCGCAATTTGATTAAATACGTTTTTTTCTTTCTAGTGGTAAATAAAACAGTTTCAAGGCTTTATTCTCTCCAACAAACCGTGCCTTGTAGTGTTTTTAAGATCCCTAGGTATTCGTTGACAGCCGTGGGGCTACTCCATCAATAAAGACTGCCTTAACAAGCATCATATTTGATCAAACTAACAGGAGGCACAGAGGCATCGTTTTACCTTATCATAATGCATATTTAATGACGTCCTATAGCATTTTTGCCTGCTCACAAAACTGACATGCACATCATACTTAAACGTATACAGCCACTGTTGCTAACACACATTGTGTGCATACATGTGCATACACCCCCCCCCCCCCCCCTTCAATGTGTCATATAACTCTTCTTCTGTCCGTCAATCAAAAGCGAACGAACGCAGAAATAGGTCTAACATTTCTCCCTGCGTCAAAGACATTACCATCAGCATTGACAGTAACGCATTAATGTTAAACATGGGCTACAACGCACAACGGCTCCTTGCCTCCTTTCCGCAGAAATTACCATATGGAGTGATGGAGGTGAAAATATCATGTTTACATTTACTTCCTTATTCACAACGCTTTCTATTCATCATGGTTACATTTCCATCCTTTATTTAACTTGGCAATTCAGTTAATAACAAATTCTTATTTACAATGACGGCCTACCAAAAGGAAAAAGACCTCCTGCGGGGACCGGGGCTGGGATTAAAAATAAAAAATAAATAAAATATAAATATAGGACCAAACAAACATTACGACAAGAGAGACAAAACAACACTACCAAAAGAGATACCTAAGACAACAACGTAGCAAGGCAGCAACACATGACAACACAGCGTGGTAGCAACGTAACATGACAACAACATGGTAGCAACACAACATGGTAGCAGCGCAAAACATGGTACAAACATTATTGGGCACAGACAGGGCAAGGGCAAGAAGGTAGAGATGACAATACATCACGGGAAGCAACCACAACTGTGTCCATGATTGAGTCTCTGAATGAAGAGATTGAGATAAAACTGTCCAGTATTCACAATGCTTTCTACTCATCATGGTTACATTTGAGTATGGTTACAATGCTTTCTACTCATCATGGTTACATTTGAGTATGGTTACAATGCTTTCTACTCATCATGGTTACATTTAAGTATGGTTACAATGCTTTCTACTCATCATGGTTACATTTGAGTATGGTTACAATGCTTTCTACTCATCATGGTTACATTTGAGTATGGTTACAATGCTTTCTACTCATCATGGTTACATTTGAGTATGGTTACAATGCTTTCTACTCATCATGGTTACATTTATTTCCTTATTCACTATGCTTTCTATTCATCATTTTTTAAGAGATAGCGATGAGTATCTCTTGTATCACTTGTGTGGCTAGGCTGCTTTCAATTTCCCTTGAAACACATTGTGAAGGACCTCTCTTGGGCTGAGGGTCTATGGTTGTGTCCCAAATAGCACTCTATTCAATATATAGTTCACTACTTTTGACCAGAGCCCTATGGGCCTACAGTGCCTTCAGAAAGTATTCATTATTCATTGTTGTGTTACAGCCTGAATTCCAAATGGATTAGACTTTCTTTTTTTTATCTTTTTTTTTTTTTTTTTTTTTTATCTACACACAAACATGTTAAGACATTTTAGCAAATTTTGGGAAAAATGAAATTCTGAAATCTCATTTACATAAGTATTCACACCCCTTTGCTATGACACTTCAATTTCCTTTGATCAACTTGAGATGTCGCTAAAACTTGATTGGAGTGCACCTGTGGCCAATTAAATTATTTGAACATGATTTAAAAAGAAACACACCTGTCTATATAAGGTCCCACAGTTGACAGTGCATGTCAGAGCAGAAACTATCCAAGGAAGTCCAACAGTCTCTACAGCACTTCACCAATCTGGGCTTTATGAGACAGTGGCCAGATGGAATGCACTCCTGTTTTTTTCACCAGACATAGCGCTTTGCATTCAGGCCAAATAGTTACATTTTTGTCTCATCAAACCACCAAATATTGTGCCTTATTCTCTCAAGTCTTTCACGTGCCTTTCTGCAAACTCCAGGTGTGCTGTAAGTTGGTCTGGATAAGAGTGTCTGCTAAATGACTCAAATTTTTTAAATTCCCTGGGACCTTGTTAAGTCAGTATTTGTGATATCGTATTATGCTATCCCTTTCCCATTTTTTATGTTACAGGCCAAATACTTAAAGGGCCAATCTGCAATTGAAACACTCACTGTTTTGGTAAAAAGCAGAGGGATGGGCCTTGAGAAATGTAACCACTCAAATTCATAGACAAAGCTATGGATGCAATGACTGACCATCCATGATATCAAAATTATAGTTGCAAGTATGTTTAGAAGTTATACAGTGTTTCTTTAAATCTACAATGTTTACAAACATTGGCGTAAAACAAGCTTATATTTTGGGTTCTGACAGAGTGTCACAGTTACTGTAGCTTATGAGGAATTATAAGTTATATTCTTCAAGAAACAATTGGTATATATCATTCATTTATAAGTCAAAAAATGGATGTAGCAACTACAGATTGCCCCTTTAATATTAGATATTTTCAAATAGGAAGCAGGCAACACATACCAACCATGAACCCAAACCATGACTCCAAACCCAGGTCAATGTTCAGCAATGAACATACCCTCAAATAATAGCTTTTTCAAATTGCACAATAACACAATGAGACTATTGCTACCATGAACATACAAAGATTAGTTCACCAGATAACATACTAACAATGCTCCAATAGCAGATATCTATATATGCATGTCGAATAAGAAGTAGGCCTAATGCTCTTGCATTGTCAAAGCAATGCTCCAAGTTTCCGATTCTTGTATAAGAGCGTTGAATTATAAAACCCCTTTACGGTAAAAGGACCATTCACTAAATTATGAAAGATTATAGTTGTGCTCTTTCCCCTAGTATAGGGCAATACTGACATCACAGTCACTACAGTAGGTTGTCTGAGAGCCAGGAATTGTGGTTAGAAAATTATTGGACGTCAGTGTGGGGCCAGTAACCGAAATGTTGCTGGTTTGAATACCCAAGTGTCCTTGAGCAAGGCACTTTACCCTACATTTGCTCTAGAGGTGCCGTACTACTATGGCTGACCCTGTAATAATAAAACTGATTTTATTTAATATTTTTAAATAAAACCAGCACAGCACCTTGTGTGTCATGAAATAAGATAATAGTTAAATGATGACCAGTAAACTGCTTGGCTATTGGCTAATAAACTGCTTGGCTATTGGCTAATAACCTGCTTGGCTATTGGCTAATAACCTGCTTGGCTATTGGCTAATGAACTTCTTGGTTAATCTAAGTCATGTTGTTAGGGATATACTATATTCTAAAACCTGTTCCCACAGTCTGCTATAAGAGCCAGAAGAGTTCTGAGAAAAAAAGAAAGCTTGACTATGTCCTTGAGCAGAGTTGTGCATTTCGCATGAAGCAATTACAAAAGGAAAAACGGGTCAGTAGACACTCATGTTTTGGGAGAAGTCTCCTCTCATCACCTTTACAAGGACATTTTGTTGTGCTCTGTCGGTTCCTCATTTTATCTGGGAGCCCAAAAAAAAGATCAGGGTTCAAGTCCAGCGGCTATGTGAATAGAAATGTTGTCTTCACTTTGTATTCTTAGAGGGAGTCATCCTTAACCTTATACATGGTAGCCTTGAATGCTTAAAACGTTCTGCTCAGTAGCTCATTGTTGTGGCTTGTGTAGATTGAACAAAGACACTGAAAATGGCCTTGGAGATATGAGTGTTGTGCAGGGCTTGAGTGATCTCTTTACTTTTGCTATGTCGGTTTAGTGTTCCTATTTCAAGCTTCACTAGGTCAGTAAAACCTCAGAATGGTACAATTCCATTGGCCAACAGACAAGTACACTTGGAGAGGAGAAAAATATTTTGTTTCAAAAGGTAGTGTAGGATAAGAGGATACAAAGTAGGTTTCATTGTCTCCAGGTGATGTGGAAAGGATCCGTGTCTGCACCACGTACTCTCACTACTTGTGTCCCCCAGGGCTCGGTTCTAGGCCCTCTCCTCTTCTCTCTAAACACCAAGTCCTCACAAGGTCTCTCCTATCTTTGCTATGACAATGACACTCAACTACTTTTCTCCTTCCCCCTTCTTACACATCAAAGCAGTGACTCGCTCCTGCAGGTTTAAACTCTAAAACATCTGTAGCATAAGACCCTGCTTCCCACAGTAAGGTTTAAGCTCTAAAACATCTGTAGAGAATGACCCTACCTCCCACAGTACGGTTTAAGTTCTAAAGCATCTGTAACGTACGACCCAACCTCCCACAGTAAGGTTTAAGCTCAAAAACATCTGTAGAGTACGACCCTACCTCCCACAGTAAGGTTTAAGCTCTAAACATCCGTAGAGTACGACCCTACCTCCCACAGTAAGGTTTAAGCTCTAAACATCCGTAGAGTACAACCCTACCTCCCACAGTAAGGTTTAAGCTCTAAAACATCCATAGAGTACGACCCTACCTCCCACAATAAGGTTTAAGCTCCAAAACATCCATAGAGTATGACCCTACCTCCCACAGTAAGTGGCACAGGTCCTAATCCAGAAACTTGTCATCTCCCATCTGGACTACTGAAACTTCTGGACTACTGAAATGTCTGGACTACTGAAACTCGCTGTTGGCTGGGCTCCCTGCTTGTGCCATCAAACCCCTGCAACTTATCCAGAATGCTGCAGCCCGCCTGGTTTTCAACCTTCCCGTGTTCTCCCATGTCACCATGTTCCTCTGCATACTCCACTGCCTTTCAGTCGAAACATCCACTACAAGACCATGGACCTACAAAGCAGCAGGAGGAAATGCCCTCACTACCTTCAGGTTATGCTTAAACCCTACACCCCAACCTGAGCACACCTGCCAACACTGGTCTCTTGCCCCCCTAGCTATATTAAGATGAATGCATGAACTGCAAGTCGCTCTGGATAAGAGTGTCTGCTAAATTACTCAATTATAAGATATGGTGCATGCAGTGTACTAAGAACATCCAACAAACTTCCACAGGTGGGGGGTACAAATGATGTCACAGGAAGGAGAAAACACAAAAATAGGTACAATTCCAAATACTTTGACATCTCATTGCTTAGTGGCAACAATCTTAATCTTCAATAATAATCTTCATCGGTAATCAGATAGAGTGCAACTGTTCTTCCTTTTCCTATTAGAGATGCACCTGCGACCATCTTTGATCCACCATCTTAGTCCAATTTAAGAAATACACACTTAAATTGAAACCCTCTCTATACAGACCAAGAAAAAGTGATCGTTTCAAATCTCAGAGGTCAATTGCTAACTTCAGTCAAACATGCTCTCAAATCCATAACTTGAAGACCACCCAAATTATTTCATTCGTAAAATAACTAACCCCAATACCTTCCTCATTCTGCATACTTCTTACAAAACACCACTCCCTTGCAACACGCCATGAAGCCTGTTGATGTTTCCACCTCAGACAGAGCTATGTGCTTCATTTCAAACCAGTCCTCCCTGGCTAATTAGTATTTTCCTTTGTTTCCCCAGGCTTTACGGCAGTTACAATTAGATAAGCTAGACACTCTGTTTTAGGAATGGGCCCATTATTTTGAAATTAATCCACTTTTTATGACCAATCATTTCCGTGTGAATAACGACGGTCTAGTCGCCTACAAGACAGTTGCAGATCGGTGAGATCAAAAGAAGAGATGTAGGCTTTGGGGTTGGAAGGAGAGAGCGCATAACAGGATAGGGAAATGATCAACTCAATAATCCTTCATTGTTAATATTTGGACTGTGTTCACACCGTTCTGCTTGGCTATGTCTTCTGCAGGTACGTCTTGAAGCTCAAACTTCCACTGGGATTCACTTCAATCAATATACAAGATACTGTAAACCAGAATCAAGAAATCCTTACTGTTTGTTGTTTAAGTATATACACTCGTATAGTGCCTTCGGAAAGTATTCAGACCCCTTGACCTTTTCCACATTTTGTTACTTTACAGCCTTATTGTAAAATGGATTAAATAAATAAAAATCCTCAGCAATCTACACACAATACCCCAAAGCAAAAACACGTTTTCTGAAAATGAACTTATCCTCTGCAGCAGAGGTAACTCTGGGTCTTCCTTTCCTGTGGCGGTCCTCATGAGAGTCAGTTTCATCATAACGCTGATGGTTTTTGCAACAGCACTTGAAGAAACTTTCAAAGTTCTTGAAATGTTCCATATTGACTGACCTTCATGTCTTAAAATAATGATGGACTGTTATATTTCTTTGCTTATTTGAGCTGTTCTTGCCATAATATCCACTAGGTATTTTACCAAATAGCGCTATCTTCTGTATACCACCCCTACCTTGTCACAACAACTCAATTCCACAAATTTACTAACAAGGCACACCTGTTAATTGAAATGCATTCCAGGTGACTACCTCATGAAGCTGGAGAGAATGCTAAGAGTGTCAAAGCTGTCATCAAGGCAAAGGGTGGCTACTTTGAAGAATCTCAAATACAACATTTATTTTTGGTTAGTACATGATTCCATATGTGTTATGTCTTCACTATTATTCTACAATGTAGAACATAGTAAAAATAAAGAAAAACCCTGGAATGAGTAGGTACTGCACACACACACACACACACACACACACACACACACACACACACACACACACACACACACACACACACAGTGTACAAAACATTAAGAATACTAGCTTGATGACAGACTGACCAGGTAAAAGCTATGATCCCTTATAGCTATGATCACTTATACAAGACATGAGACATGGATTGTGTATGTGTGCCATTCAGAGGGTAACAAAATATTTTGAACGGGGTATGGTAGTAGGTGCCAGGCGCACTGGTTTGAGTGTGTCAAGAACTGCAACGCTGCTGGGTTTTTCACGCTCAATAGTTTCCCATGTGTATCTAGAATGGTCCACCAAAGAACATCCAGCCAACTTGACAACAGTGGGAGGCATTGGAGTCAACATGGGCCAGCATCTGTGTTCCTAATGTTTTGTATACTCAGTGTATACAGTTGAAGTCGGAAGTTTACATACACTTAAGGTTAATTTTTCAACCACTCCACAGATTTCTTGTTAACAAACTATAGTTTTGGCAAGTCGGTTAGGACATCTACTTTGTGCATGACACAAGTAATTCTTCCAACAATTGTTTACAGACAGATTATTTCACTTATAATTCACTATATCACAATTCCAGTGGGTCAGAAGTTTACATACGCTAAGTTGACAGTGCCTTTAAACAGCTTGGAAAATTCAAGAAAATTATGTCATGGCCTTAGAAGCTTCTGATAGGCTAATTGACATCATTTGAGTCAATTGGAGGTGTACCAGTGGATGTATTTCAAGGCCTACCTTCAAACTCGACATCATGGGAAAATCTAAAGAAATCAGCGAAGACCTTAGAAAAATAATTGTAGACCTCCACAAGGAAGAAGCCACTGCTCCAAAACCACCATAAAAAAGCCAGACTATGTTTTGCAACTGCACATTGGGACAAATACTTTTTGGAGAAATGTCCTCTGGTCTGATGAAACAGGGGGATGCTTGCAAGCCGAAGAACACCATCCCAACCGTGAAGCACAGGGGTGGCAGCATCATGTTGTGGGGGTGCTTTGCTGCAGGAGACTTGTGCATTTCACAAAATAGATGGCATCATGAGGAAGGAAAATGATGTGGATAAATTGAAGCAACATCTCAAGACATCAGTCAGGAAGTTAAAGCTTGGTCGCAAATTGGTCTTCCAAATGGACAATGACCCCAAGCATACTTCCAAAGTTGTGGCAAAATGGCTTAAGGACAACAAAGTCAAGGTATTGGAGTGGCCATCACAAAGCCCTGACCTCAATCCAATAGAACATTTGTGGGCAGAACTGAAAAAGCATGTGCGAGCAAGGAGGCCTACAAACCTGACTCAGTTACACCAGTTCTGTCAGGAGGAATGGGCCAAACGTCACCCAACTTATTGTGGGAAGCTTGTGGAAGGCTACCCGAAAACGTTTGACACAAGTTAAACAATTTAAAAGGCAATGCTACCAAATACTAATTGAGTGTATGTAAACTTCTGACCCACTGGGAATGTGATGAAAGAAATAAAAGCTGAAATAAATCAATTATTCTGTTATTCTGACATTTCACATTCTTAAAATAAAGTGGTGATCCTAACTGACCTAAGAGAGGGAATTTTTACTAGGATTAAATGTCAGGAATTGTGAAAACCTGAGTTTAAAGTATTTGACTAAGGTGTATGTAAACTTCCGACTTCAAATGTATGTCTATATGCAAGGCAGTGGTACGATTATCAACAATTTGTTACAAGAGCAAGACGGAGTGTGGTATATGGCCAATATACAACGGCTATGGGCTGTTCTTATGCACGGCGCAATGTGGAGTGCCTGGTTACAGCCTTGGCCATATACCACAAACCCCTAAGGTGCCTTATTGCTATTATAAACTGGTTACCAAAGTAATTAGAACAGTAAAAATGTTTTGTCACTCCCGTGGTATACTTTTAGCCAATCAGCATTCAGGGCTCGAACCATCCAGTTTATAATTGCTCTTGGAGAACCAAAACCTCAGATCGAGGATAGATGACACATCCAAAACTACTCCATTCAAACCATGTTTCCATGACAACGCTTATTTATTTATTGATTTATTTGATTTGAAAAATGAAACACAAACCTTCTCTATAAATGTTAAAAAGCAGACAACATTAAAAGCCGCATCTCCTTGCCCCCAACTGGCATATTCTTCCAATCAAATTCGAGAATGAGCGAAGGCAAATTAAATTAATCAAAACAGTCTTTACAAAATGGCAGGCAAAAACATTTGTATAGAAATTGCAAATAAATAAGGAAATATAAAAGTGGAGGAAAGAGGAAGGACTGTTATTATGTCTCTGACAGTTTATTATACAAGCCCACTCCACCAAGCAAAATACAAATCTGAGGGAGAATAGTTGGGCGGAAAAGCAGACAAGAATAATCAATATACTGTAATATGGGAACACTTAAATGTTCATGTGAATCTATTTCTCATGGATACGTGTAGGTTTGAAATAGCAGACATGCCATTAATAGTAAACATCCAGAATGAAAGATCACAAAAGAGGGAAAATAGTCAGTTTAAATTCAGCTGGACGTTCAGGCTGTCTCACTAATACGAATCTGCCACAGTGAGCAGAGTAGGAGAAAGTCCACAGGCCTACTTAGTGCAGCCAGTCACTTGAGAGAATTTACCCTGCCTTAGGCTCAGACACCTGCTATGGGTGCCTGTTTGGTGTGTGTCTATGTGGGTGGGTGGCAGGGGGAGGTGTGTGTGTGCACGCGCGTGGGTAAATGTGTTTGAGTGAGAGAGCACATACAGTGCCTTCAGATAAGTACATACACCCCTTGACTTTTTACACATTTTATTGTGTTACAGCCTGAATTTAAAATGTATTAAATTGAGATTTTGTGTCACTGGCCTATACACTATACCCCATATAATGTCAAAGTGGAATTATGTTTTTAAAAATGTTTACTAATTAATAAAGCATGAAAAGCTATAATGTATTGAGTCAATAAGTATTCAATCCCTTTGTAAAGGCAAGCCTAAATAAATTCAGGAATAAAAATGTGTTTAACAAGTCATATAATAAGTTGCATGGACTTCCTCTGTGTGCATTAATAGTGTTATCTGTAAGGTCCCTCAGTCAAGCAGTGAATTTCAAACACAGATTCAACCACAAAGACCAGGAAGGTTTTCCAACGCCTCGCAAAGAATGGCACCTATTGGTAGATGGTTAAATATAAAAAACGAAGACATTGAATAATATCCCTTTAAGCATGGTGAAGTTATTAATTACACTTTGGATGGAGAGGAAGGACCCCGCTCAGTGATTTCACCATGAGACCAATGGTAACTCTAAAACAGTTCGAGGTTAATGGCTGTGATGGGAGAAAACTGAGGATGAATCAACAACATTGTAGTTCCTTGAAAATACTAACCTAATTGACAGTGTAAAAAGAAGGAAGACTGTACAGAATAAAAATGTTCCAAAACATGCATCCTGTTTGTTACAAGGCACTAAATGAATACTGGAAGAAATGTGGCAAAGCAATTAACTTTTGTCCTGAATACAAAGTGTTATGTTTGGGGCAAACCCAACACATTACTGAGTACCACTCTGCATATTTTCAAGCATAGTGGTGGCTGCATCATGTTATGGGCATGCTTGTAATCGTTAAGGACTTGGGAGTTTTTCAGGATAAAACAATAAAAGGAATGGAGCTAAGCACAGGCAAAATCTTAGAGGAAAACATGGTTCATTCTGCTTTCCACCAAACATTGGGAGATGAATTTACCTTTCAGCAGGAAAATAACCTAAAACACAAGACCAAATCTACAAGGAGTTGCTTACCAAGATGTCATTGAATGTTCCTGAATGGCCTAGTTACAGTTTTGACTTAAATCGGCTTGAAAATGGCTGTCTAGCAATGATCAACAGCCAACTTGACAGGGCTTGAATCATTTTAATAATAAAAATGTAATGTGCAAATATTGTAAAATCCAGGTGTGCAAAGCTCTTAGAGACTTACCCAGAAAGACTCATATTTGTAAATGCTGCCAAAGGTGATTCTAACATGTATTAGAAGGTTTTCACTCACTCCTGTTACCCTGACACATTCCCCCCTCTAAAAATTTGGGACATTCCACAAGTCACATGATCAACAGGAAGTAGCATCATTTGAGTCTCCTGAAGGCCATGGGAAGACCATATCATATTGTAAGTATGACTGAGAATGTCAATCTCAACGTATAGTCCTGTTACTTAAATTATTTCTTAGATGTTATCTTATTTTTTTTATTTTTTTTGATATTTTGGTAAACCACTTGAAGGTGCTAAGTGTTCTCATGCTATTAGCATTGATGCCATGTGGCTACATTCCATGTATTTGCTAATGCTATGCTAAAAACACAGTCCTGTTACTTTCATTCCTGTTACGCATATGACTTACTACAGGATCAAGTCCAGGAAAGAAGCCCTAAAGCACCTCACCACAGCGACCAAGTTGTTTTTTGTGGAAGAGGAAGCCGTCGACAGAGCAGTGTCAGAGATGCCCAAGGATGTGGCACCAGTTCCATCTACGATGAAGATGCATCAGGCAGTAACCCTAGGCCATGCAGATCTGACCTACAGGGATGTCAGCTGCTTGTGCACAGCAAGACAACAACGGAGCTGTGAGTGCTTGAATGCAAAGCATCTCGCATTCAAATCGACAGAAGGCTCCCACGACCACAGAAAATCAGTGGCAAAGTCCTGAGGTTGTTGGCAAATGGTGTGTGCTGAAGTACGACGGTCAACTGGCATCATCACAGACACAAACCCACGTCAAGGTTTGTTGTATGAAAAGGATTGGGGCCAACAGGTTTTGCTGGCCAGCCCGCGAAAACATCCTTTGGTACCCGTTTCAAGACATCCTGTGTGCCATCCCACCAGCGAGGCAAGTCACAGCACGTTACATGGAAATTGACAACGAAGTCTGGGCCAAACTAGAGAGACTGTTTCTTAGAAAAGGCACGTTTTTGTTCATTAATTTATTGCAATTCTATATGAAATATAATGACCTCTGTTTAATCTTTGTTTAATTGAAGGAAGTTCTGTGACATCCAGTTTAATTTTGAAAAGTTACAACATGTTGGCCAGTGTGTAAAAGGGTTAGGAAAACGCAACAATGCATAATCATTGTCTTTGTGCCTCTTGATCCCGTGTAGCTCAGTTGGTAGAGCATGGCGCTTGCAACGCCAGGGTTGTGGGTTCGTTTCCCAAGGGGGACCAGTACGAAGAAAATATGAAAATGTATGCAATCAATACTGTAAGTCTGCTAAGGGACTTAAATGTAATGTAAATGTAACAGCCCATCATCACATGTATTAAAATCCCCGTGACCCATTTGCAGCAAAGATGGAAATTGGTGCAGAGATGAAAATATGCCAGCATTTATTCCCAGGGGGGATCCACATTAGGCTATACCATGTTATAGGGTTATAGCAGGTATACTGTCGATGTATCCTATTAATTAATACATAGACCACTAACTTACTGGATTCTACAAAATAATTACATTAGCTATAGTAAGAAACAATAGTTCTGAATTTATAAAATGCCCATTTCAAATTACTTACATTTTAGACATGTGTTTTCAAAAGAAGGACATGTTTAGTTCTGACATTTTGGTCATTTAGCAGACACTCTTAGTTCATGGTTGGCCAGAATTACATCTCTAAATTAATATGTATCCCTATAGTCGGTAACAATCAGCCCCATTTGACTGGTTTGTTGGTACACTGCAACAACATTTGATCTCCAGATATCTCCGGGTTGCCAACCTCGGTCGTTCTTCTGTCAACTCAGGCCATCTGCGGAGGACGGGAAAGGGAGGCGGCACAGCCGGCGTTTGCTGATACCCTCCACTGTCTGGCGTGACTTCTGTAATCTTGCCACCTGTTGTCATCTGGCCAAGGCAGAGTAGCAGCGCGTGCCAGAGGGTGCGTAAGACATGGGAATCAACCGGCCTGCCAGTCTTGGCCCTGTCAATAGTAATAGAGAGCTTCTTAATCGAATAAGAATGGCTAAACGGTAGATGCAGACTGACAGAGCTGCTGTTACTGGGGTTTGGGAACCAGCGGATTAGTTAGGACACAACCTGTTGCCCTTTGACCTCTGTGTGCTACCTGGACTATAGCACTCCTGCTGGAGTATGCTAGTGTTTGTCCTACGCCTGAATGATTGGAATGCATTGCCTTATCTATTACCACTGCTCAGCTGCTGTTTCAGAAGCAGTTTATTGGAAACTGTTTGCATGCTATATAATGCCCCTCTGATGTTGGCGGCTTGGCGAAATGGCCTACATGCGTATTACGGCCTACACGCTTATTACAGCCTACACGTTAATTAGAACCTACACGCTTATAACAGCCTACACGCTTATAACAGCCTACACGCTTATTACAGCCTACATGCTTATTACAGCCTACACGCTTATTACAGCCTACACGCTTATTACAGTCTACATGCTTATTATATGTCTGACGGACTCCCTACGTAGTGCAATCATTTCCACGGTGAGCCACCGACAAGACTGTGTCTAGGGTTTAGGATTACAATAGTAATGTATTTTTCCTATGGACAGAGGCTTTCTCTGAACCAAGGGAGGGGAAACAATGGAAGCCTGTTAGGAATATAGCTTGAGATTTGCCACATGGCAGTATCGATTGTTTTCTAGTTCTTTGCTGGGCTTTGAATGGTGTATTGTGCATGCTGTGCTGTTGTGTTTGTCACATTCAAATACAGTGTACAACCAACTTCAGATGATGCAGTAGTTCCTTGTTTTTTGCCATCCATTTTGTGTCCTGTGCAGCTTTCAAATTTAGCCTGAGCTTTGCCTCACGGGTAGTAAACATGATGTTTACATCTATTTGAAGGGCAAACCTGCTTAGTTCTCACAGCGGCCAGCGGGGCGAGTTGATATATCAGCCGTTTGAAACGTGGGATACTGTATATACATTGGATTCATCTGGTGGCATTTATGCATCACGTGGTGCATGTTTTCTATTCTCAACCACCAGAGGAGTCATTCATCATCTACATCAGTCTGTACCATTATCCAGAAATCATACACAGCTCATCTGTGTCGTTCCAGGGAATGGCAGGTGATTCTTCACTTAAGCCCACCACCACCCCATCCATCTCCCCTGACACACGCAAAAAAATAAATAAACATTCTGCCTAGAAGAGAAGCAGAGACTGATCGACTGTTATTGTTTTTGCCTCATTTTTACCCCCACCGTCGTGCTTGCAACTTAAGCTAACTCTGTCTGCTACCAAAAATTTGCCCATGAACTTTAACAGGCCCAAACGAAACAGAGTTATCAGTAGAGTTGATCTGGGCCGCTGTGGTTTCCTTTGAAGAGTCTGAATCAGCCTGATATCAGCAGTGTTGGAGTTCTCGCTGAGAGGCTTTGTATTATCCGATCGGCCCCGGCTCCGTCGGTTGACAATGTTCAAATCCAAATCCTAGGCTTTTTGCCCAGGAGCGAGACAATACGTCCTCCTTGTGAATCCTTTCTTCCCCCTTCTCTCCTCTCCTTCCCTCCGTGCTTTCAACCTCTCGACGGTCATTTCGACAGTGCAGTGTAACAGAAGCTTGACTGTCTCTGGCTCTGAGAAGGAGCTGGTGAGCTCTCAGCGTCCCTCATTTCAGGCTTTACAGGAAACTGTTGTTTGTTGTACCACTCTGTGTGTGTGTGTGTGTGTGTGTGTGAGTGTGCCAAGGTGTGCTCGAGAAATATCCATGTAGCTTAATTTGTGTGTGTGTGTGTGTGTGTGTATGCGTATTGAAGAAGTTGAGTGAACGAGCGATGGTGTGTGGGTGTGTGTGTGTGCATGTGCAAGCCTTCTCCCTGTGACATGTGACCTCCACAGCTGACCTCTTTAGTCTCGGGGAGCCGGGATGAGGAATTAATTACCCAACAATACCCAGCCTCTATCCATTATGACCTCATCATGTCAGATGATATCAGGGTTTTACCGGATGTGTCAATGCCTAATTTACCACAGAGACCCACTAACCGATTTGTCGGCCTGCCACAAAAGGCCCATTAAACGACATCATCATGTACCTCCCCGCTCCACTACATGTACAGCATTCTGGGGGGGATTGTGTGACCAAAACACATCAGGGGTTTGTATGGCTTACCGCTGCATGAATTGTTTCATCTAGTGGTGTATCATTGAGCGCTGTTTGATAGGTATGAATGAGTGTTGTGATTAGGGTTGCACATTTTGGGGAATATTCAGAGGTGGAAACTTTCCATGGGAATTTACGGGAATATATGGGAACTAACAGAAATATATGCAAATTAATATTAATACCATTTAAATGTAGATTGTTTTTGCATTTGATATATTTACCATATCATATGGAGACAGAAACATAAACCTTTTACCTTATAAGTAGACATAATTGCAAATGATTAAATCCTTCAAATAGAAATTTTTAAAAAACTATACTACTCAAAAAAATTAAGGGAACACTTAAACAACACAATGTAACTCCAAGTCAATCACACTTCTGTGAAATCAAACTGTCCACTTAGGAAGCAACACTGATTGACAATACATTTCACATGCTGTTGTGCAAATGGAATAGACAACAGGTGGAAATTATAGGCAATTAGCAAGACACCCCCAATAAAGGAGTGGTTCTGCAGGTGGTGACCACAGACCACTTCTCAGTTCCTATGCTTCCTGGCTGATGTTTTGGTCACTTTTGAATGCTGGCGGTGCTTTCACTCTAGTGGTAGCATGAGACGGAGTCTACAACCCCCCCAGGTAGTGCAGCTCATCCTGGATGGCACATCAATGCGAGCTGTGGCAAGAAGGTTTGCTGTGTCTGTCAGCGTAGTGTCAGAGCATGGAGGAGCTACCAGGAGACAGGCCAGTACATCAGGAGACGTGGAGGAGGCCGTAGGAGGGCAACAACCCAGCAGCAGGACCGCTACCTCCGCCTTTGTGCAAGTAGGAGCAGCACTGCCAGAGCCCTGCAAAATGACCTCCAGCAGGCCACAAATGTGCATGTGTCTGCTCAAACGGTCAGAAACGGACTCCATGAGGGTGGTATGAGGGCCCGACGTCCACAGGTGGGGGTTGTGCTTACAGCCCAACACCGTACAGGACGTTTGGCATTTGCCAGAGAACACCAAGATTGGCAAATTCGCCACTGGCGCCCTGTGCTCTTCACAGATGAAAGCAGGTTCACACTGAGCACGTGACAGACGTGACAGACTCTGGAGACGCCGTGTAGAACGTTCTGCTGCCTGCAACATCCTCTAGCATGGTGGGTCAGTCATGGTGTGGGGTGGCATTTCTTTGGGGGGCCGCACAGCCCTCCATGTGCTCGCCAGAGGTAGCCTGACTGCCATTAGGTACCGAGATGAGATCCTCAGACCCCTTGTGAGACCATATTCTGGTGCGGTTGGCCCTGGGTTCCTCCTAATGCAAGACAATGCTAGACCTCATGTGGCTGGAGTGTGTCAGCAGTTCCTGCAAGAGGAAGGCATTGATGCTATGGACTGGCCCCCTGTTCCCCAGACCTGAATCCAATTGAGCACATCTGGGACATCATGTCTCGCTCCATCCACTAACGCCACGTTGCACCACAGACTGTCCAGGAGTTGGCGGATGCTTTAGTCCAGGTCTGGGAGGAGATCCCTCAGGAGACCATCCGCCACCTCATCAGGAGCATGCCCAGGCGTTGTAGGGAGGTCATACAGGCACGTGGAGGCCACACACACTACTGAGCCTCATTTTGACTTGTTTTAAGGACATTACATCAAAGTTGGATCAGCCTGTAGTGTGGTTTTCCACTTTCATTTTGAGTGTGACTCCAAATCCAGACCTCCATAGGTTGATAAATTTGATTTCCATTGATCATTTTTGTGTGATTTTATTGTCAGCACATTCAACTATGTAAAGAAAAAAGAATTTAATAAGATTATTTCATTCATTCAGATCTAGGATGTGTTATTTTAGTGTTCCCTTTATTTTTTTGAGCAGTGTATTTAGTTGTGAATTGAACTTTAATTTAATGAGTTGACTCTTCACATGAGATGATTTCACTGAACAACAAAAGAAAGGGAATAGTGAATGATCCCCAATGACCCATCGCATCTCCCAAAAACGTTTTCAACATCCGTAAAATGATAGTCTAGAAACTAATGCTTTGGTTGTCTTCCTCTCAGGCTTCCATGTCTTCTCCCTGGACCTCCTCAATGTCCACCTCTTGAACATCCGAGGCCTCATCTTCACTGTCACTTTCCAACCTTGTTGAGGATGGCTCGTTGTCAGGCTCAAAAAGCCTCAAATTTGCCCGGATGGCCACCATTTTATCAACCCTTGTATTGGTCAGCCTCTTGCGTGCTTTGGTATGTGTGTGTTCCAAAACAAGGACCAGTTGCGCTCTGAGGCGGCTGATATTGGTGGGATTTGGAAGATGATGGAGGCAACAGGGGATATGTTGGCACAACTGCCATATTGCATCTCCATCCCAAAGCCCTTGCGTGGAAGTGTACTTCGCCAGACTGCCAAGAACCTTGCCCTCATCCAGGCCAAGGTGGTGAGACATGGTAGTGATGACACCATAGGCCTTGTTGATCTCTGCATCAGACAGGATGCTCTTGCCAGCATACTTGGGCTCCAACATGTACGCTGCGGCGTGTATGGGCTTCAGGCAGAAGTCTTCACGTTTTTGATGTATTTCAGAACTGTAGTTTCCTCTGCTTGGCGCAACAGTGAAATGGGCAGGGCAGTATGGATTTCTTCTCTTACATCTGCAAGCAGAGTCTGAACATCAGACAGGATGGCATTGTCTCCCTCAATGCGTGCAATGGCTACTGCTATAGGTTTCAGGAGTTTCAGGCTGCTTAAAACTCTCTCCCAAAATACATCATCCAGGAGGATCCTCTTGATGGGGATGTCCATATCAGCAGACTGTGACATGGCCATTTCTTGGAGAGACTCCTTCCCCTCCAGGAGACTGCGAAACATGATGACAACACCACCCCAATGGGTGTTGCTGGGCAGCTTCAATGTGAAGCACTTATTCTTCTCACTTTGCTTAATGAGGTAGATTGCTGCTATAACTTGATGACCCATCACATACTACATTTCCTTGTAGAGTGTATCCATTGTTTTCAGTACCATGATGTCTTTGAGGAGCAGATTCAAAGCATGAGCAGCACAGCCATGTTGACCAAGCAGCCTTCATGTTCACTGCATTGTCTATCACCAGTGCAAATACCTTCTGTGGTCCAAGGTCATTGATGACTGTTTTCAGCTCAGCTGCAATGTAGAGACCGGTGTGTCTGTTGTCCCTTGTGTCTGTGCTCTTGTAGAATACTGGTTGAGGGGTGGAGATGGTGAAGTTTACTATTCCTTGCCCACGAACATTCGACCACCCATCAGAGATGATTGCAATACAGTCTGCTTTCTCTATGATTTGCTTGATCTTCACTTGAACTCTGTTGAACTCTGCATCCAGCAAATGAGTAGATAAAGCATGTCTGGTTGGAGGGGTGTATGCTGGGCGAAGAACATTCAGAAATCTCTTCCAATACACATTGCCTGTGAGCATCAGAGGTGAACAAAGAAATGTAGTCTGATTCCAGGAGGACCATGAGCTGTTACTATCGATAAGGTGTCTGATTCATAATTTTCACCTCGAATAGAAGTAGAGGGACTTTTGTCAGAGGTCGCTTGTTGTGAGCGCTGAGGAAACTTTATGCACTTGGCCAGAATATTTTGCATCTTTGTTGCATTCTTCACATATGATTTGGCACAGTATTCGAAAATCTTTTCCGTCTACATTAGCTGCAGTGAAATGTCTCCACACATCAGATAGTGCCTGTGGCGTTTTCCTGTAAAGATTAGAAAAAAACTAGTAAAAAAAAAACTAAATACAATTCCATTTACAGATATAGTTAAGCAGTAAGATAAATGTTTTAAAATGACACATGGAAACAGGTGAATTAACACTCCTCAGTTAACAGGCTCAAGCAAGCTAAAACCCACACGGTAGCAAAAACTAACTAGCAGAAATTGTTAACAAGTTAGAAATTATTTAAACACACTTTGCTGTAGGTTACCATTTACTAGTTAACAACAAATCATGTATGTCATATAAAATATATTCACCCCACCCAGTATTGTAATCAAAACTTACCAGAAAGCATGTAGTCCAAGAAAGCCCTCGAACACGACACAGTTGAAGCAGTACTGTAAAGAAGAGTGGGCAAAGATTCCTCCCAGTCGATGTAAGAGACTGATAGACAGTTACAAGAAACGTCTACATTAAGTTATTTCAGCCAAAGCTGGAAACACAAGCTATTGAAGCTAGGGGTGGACTTATTTTTTCTGCACTATGGAATTGCATTTCTGTTGGTTTTTGAAGAATAAATGATTGCAAAGTATAATCTTTCAGTGTAATTTGTTAAATTAGGTTACCTTTATCTGTCAATAGTGTTGAAGTGAATATTACATATCCATCTGTCCAAATATGTCAAAAAAAAAAAAAAAAAAAAAGAACTTTCCAGGGGGTGTACTTACTTTTTTACATGACTGTATATCAATAACGTGTTGTCATCCTTATTGCCTCTGATCTGGCAGACTCTCTAATTACAAATACTGCGTTTGTAAATTATGTCTTGGAGTGCGCCCGTTTGTCAGTTAATTTTAAAAACAAGAAAATATTGCCGTCTGGTTTGTTTAATATATGGAATGTTATGTATAGCTTTTACTTTGTACTTCTACTCAAATATCACAATTGAGTCCTTTTTCACCAATACATTTAAAACCTGATACCTTTAGACACTCAATTTCTGTCTGTAATAAAGCCCTTTTGTGGGGAAAAACTCATTCTGAAATTCATAGATTAGGGCCTAATTAATTTATTTCAATTTACTGATTTCCTTATATAAAAACTCTAACTCTATCTTTGATAGATGGCTTCAGGTTGCGTTCATATTTGTGTTCGGTATATACAGTTGAAGTTGTAAGTATACATACACCTTAGCCAAATACATTTAAACTCAGTTTTCACAATTCCTGATGTTTAATCATATTAAAAACTCCCTGTCTTAGGTCAGTTAGGATCACCACTTTATTTTAAGAATGTGAAATATCAGAATAATAGGAGAGAGAATGATTTATTTTATTTCTTTCATCACATTCCCAGTGGGTCAGAAGTTTACATACACTCAATTAGTATTTGGTAGCATTACCTTTAAATTGTTTAACTTGGGTCAAACGTTTCGGGTAGCCTTCCACAAGCTTCCCACAATAAGTTGGGTGAATTTTGGCCCATTCCTCCTGACAGAACTGGTGTAACTGAGTCAGGTTTGTAGGTCTCCTTGCTCGCACACGCTTTTAAAGTTCCGCCTACAAAATTTCTATAGGATTGAGGTCAGCGCTTTGATGGCCACTCCAATACCTTGACTTTGTTGTCCTTCAGCCATTTTGCCACAACTTTGGAAGTATGCTTGGGGTCATTGTCCATTTGGAAGACTTTGCGACCAAGCTTTAAGGTCTACAATTATTTTTCTTGGCTGATTTCTTTTGATTTTCCCATGATATCGAACAAAGAGGCACTGAGTTTGAAGGTAGGCCTTGAAATACATTGTCAGGTACACCTCCAATTGACTCAAATTATGTCAATTAGCCTATCAGAAGCTTCTAAAGCCATGATTTAGTGTATGTAAACTTCTGACACACTGGAATTGTGATATAGTGAATTATAAGTGAAATAATCTTTGTAAACAATTGTTGGAAGAATTATCATGTCATGCACAAAGTATATGTCCTAACCGACTTGCCAAAACTATAGTTTGTTAACATTAAATTTGTGGAGTGGTTGAAAAATGAGTTTTAATGACCTAAGTGTATGTAAACTTCTGACTTCAACTTTACAAATGATGTCCCCTGAGAATTTGGATTATTTTTAATTTGTATAGTTTCATTCCCAAGTATGTAACATGGAATATGATGAGATATGTCTAGCTGCAACATTTCTGTTCTCGTCATCTTATTTAGTTTCATCCATCAACCAATCAGAAACAATACACTCCTATGCATCACAATTCATCATGATATAAGACTATGCACCCAACCACCTCCACGAATCAAACCCACTACAAAAAGGAAAACCAAACACCATTTCAAAAATGCATTCCCAGAATCCCATGCAAAACGCCTGTGCCCTTGGCCGCGTGGCATGGCGTGCTGAGCTAAGACCCAGCTGTGGGCATTGACATGACTCTCCTGCTCCATTGCCCATTTCCCATGCTCCATCGCCATAGCAGCTCATGCGTTGCGTGCCTATGGGGGTGGGGGAGGCGGGGGAGAGGTGGTATTGAGCCTGTGTGGCGGGAATCTTACGCAACATCACCTCGCCTGTGGTGTTAACCCCCTGTGATTATGTCATAAGTGGTCTGGTCAGTGAGAGAGCATAACCTGTGTATGTCACCCTCATGCGTATGTATGGCCTTTGATAATTGTGTCTTGGTTCGCTGCAGTAAGGTACAGGTGAGGTTGACATGGTTGACTGGTCAATTGTGTTGCGCAACAGCTGTAGCAAGGCATTTCATGGAAAGTCCCAGTCCTGTAGTTTTTACAGCAAATTAACTTAATCCATTTGAGATACAGTACCTAAAGTGGGATGCTGGCTAACCCATAATATCAACTTGTAACATGAATCCATACTGATCACTTTCATGATGACCACACTCTTTGCCTAATCCTTCAGGAAATGAGACTTGCAATCTACCCATCTGAAAATACATCAAAAACCCCATCCGGAACCAAATAGTATATATGTCAATCTACCCATCGACCAAATCTATTGTGCGGCATTCGGCTCAATCATTCACTTCAGATCGGTCTGTTTATCTACCGCTGTTTGTCTTGGACAGTTCATCTATGTACTTTATCTATCAGTTAACTGTGTCCATCTCGCTCTCTTTTCCCT
This sequence comes from Thymallus thymallus, assembly GCA_023634145.1. NCBI lineage: Eukaryota > Metazoa > Chordata > Actinopteri > Salmoniformes > Salmonidae > Thymallus > Thymallus thymallus. The sequence goes on from CM042422.1 coordinate 13,689,135, forward strand.
TATACCTTCCCATCCTCTGTCAGCAGCCTTCTTGCTCGCCCGTTTGGAGGTCAGCCCATTCCGCACCATGGGATACTGAACTGATACTCTCTGGAGACTGAAAGGTCCATTACTAGAGCTTCACTAGGTAATATCCTGCAGCTTGCCTCCAAAATGCATGTAAAAGCATTGCTTGATAAGCAGTCATTTAATAAGGCAAGCGCCTAACAAGTGTTGTTTTTGCTTAAAGGAAAGTTACACCTGTTTTTTTAATGTTATTTTGTTATTGTGCATCCCTGAGTGATGTTCTATCGATTCCATGGTTATTTCATGTTTTCACGTGAATCTGAGTTATTGACGTTCAAGCAGGAAGAAATCCAGTCAGTATGACATAGCACTGTGATAAAGTTGCTCTCACTACACTGGAAGTTAATAGGAATACAACTTTTAGATCGCGAAAACGTCTATCATACATGTCAGATTTCAATACAGACCGATGTCATAACTCTCGAATGAGCCATTGGTCATATTTTTGCGATATTCCGACCTCGAGAAATGTGTAATTTAATGGAGGGTCGAACACATTTTTCCTATTAGTCCAGGGTGCATTGCATGGTGCCGTTGACAGAGATATTATAGAAAGGAGATAGCAATCCAATGAATGAAGGAACATATAATGCCACACCCAGCAGACTGTAGAACAATCGTGTTCACGTTGTCATGCTGCTTCGCGTGGGAGCTAAGCTAATCGTCACGCAATCCCTTCTCAAAGTCAAATCAAATCATATTTTATTTGTCACATTCCCCCACAAGTCGAGAAACGTGCTTATTTTCCTCGTAAGTACGTAATGTCATGATTCCAAAGCTATACAATATTACAGATAGCAAGTTAATTATCTCACATCTTGGAAAAGATTTGTAATGTTATATTTCTTGTTGAAAAAATTCATGCTTATGTTGGGTTTTTGAGCTAGCGCCCAATATCTCCTTTTGGGTGGATTTTTACTTTAAGCGACAACAGGGGAAGCAATTATGTGTAGCTCCTATGTGTAGCCCCTATGGTTGTGGGAAGTGAAACCTCTGGGCCAGGCAATAGTACAATCCCATAACAGAACTGCCTTTGATGTATAGACTAGGTTGGATATAGGCAATTCCACGGTCACAGAGTGATGCTTAGGACACAGAGTTTTCACTTTGAATTGTATGCCAAACAAAAACCAATGATTGCAAAGTTAAACAAACCATACAACTATGTGCACAAAGACTACTTTAAAGAATGTGCACAGAACATTTGACAAAAACACATTTACTTTAAGAACATTTGATAACAGAATGATGGTAAAGACTTCACAGCCAAATAACCTGTGACAATTCAGACTAGGCTGTTAATGAGCCAGCGTAAAGATTTACCTTGGCATGTCAAAACAATTTTGGGTAGGCTTGATGACTACTTTTAAAGATGGAGCATTGGAGGGAATAATTTGTACTTTCTTAAAAAGAGTTATGGCAAGTTTAATGAGAGCAGTCATCTCTGTCTACAAAGATGACAGGTAATGTAAAAGAGAGGGAGACAAAAAAAAGCAAACAAAAAAACTCTTTATCAGAATTATATAGAAAATAATGTAATATCTGTAAAGAGCAGAAACTAGGGATAACAACTGCCCTGAAATATAATAACTACACAATCACGTGACTGCAAACAATTGTTTAGTTTTTTTTTTCATTCAAATGCAAATACTTTTTTTTCCTCAGTTAAAATGTCTCGTAAAACAACAATGTGACTGCTGTTATTACATTTTCCCACAGCTGGTGTGTGGTTGTTTGCTTGTTTTTTTTCTTCTCTCATTCGAGGGGTTTAATTAAATGGCAAAAGGAGAATGACATATTGAGGTATCATATTCCATAGCTAATTATCACCAACCCACACACTCTAAATGGTCCTAACGTGTAACAATACATATGCTTCCTCTTCATTCACTCTGCTCTTTACTCTCCACTTTAAAAAATCCCAACAAATCAGTGTCAAACAAGCTAGGAACTTGACAACTTACTGACATTCATAGGCCATGAGTATGAAAGTGATGCCATTTATATTCAACTACACTTATCGCAACACTGAAATGTGCTAAAATGTATATACATTTTGAACAGTGTTTCACTGACTTCAAGTAAAGACCTTTGAGAACAAGCTCATGACAACAAACCATATGTCTTCTATCTACACACTGTAGCCTCATCAAAAACCTCTTCTCCTGCTATCAAAACGACTGCAAGCACTAATAACGTCTACCAAAGATACCAACAACTCTCTGAATTACCAACAAGCTACTGAATGACATGAAGCAGAAGAGTGAAAAAAGAAGAATGTGTCCTACCTGGCCTGCCGTCCAAGGCACCAAAGTCCAGCGAGTACTTGACCACGTGGTAATTGTTCCACACGTACAGCAGGTTGTCCCGCGGGTTGTAATCCACGGCGGCGATGTACTGGTACGAGTTGGGGAAGGGGATGTCCAGGAAGCCATCTTTACTCAGCTCCGTGTTGTAGATATAGTCAATCTTGTTTCCAGTCGCCTCGTTGTCGTCATCTTCGTAGACAGACTTCACCACGTACAGAATCCCGCAGATCATGAAGGAGTTGGACGCCGAGCGCTTGTCATAGGCGGTGTCCCAGGTTCCTTCTACGCGGAGGGTGTATGGGTTGAGCTGGCTGATGACGATGCGCCCGTTGTTTTGCTCCGTGGCATAGATGACCCACAGGCCGTTCTCGTCTACGGCGAGATCGATGTCAGACTTGCCGCCCCAGCGGTACGGCGAGGTGTCGTGGTAGTTTGCGTTGGCGATGATGGCCTCACCGCTCTTGATGCGTGTGCGCAGGTCGAACTTGACGATGTTGCGCGTGCGCTCCTTGTTGAAGAACAGTGCGCCGTCGTATACTACAAAGCCTGTGCCGTCAACGCGGTGCGGTAGTTTGTACGTAGTCGTGGGTCGCCCGGCAATGAAGTCCTCTTTGGAGGAGTACTCAGTCAGCGTGTCCGTGCGGTATGGCGTCCAGGGCATGTAGTAGATCTTGTCGGAGGCCTGGAGGGGGTCTTTACACCAGGCACCGGATTGGTGGTCCGACTCAAAGAGGTGTTCGCTCTGGTACACCCCTCGCAGCAAGCCGGGGCACAGGAATACTGAGGAGCCAAAATGGAGGAAAGACAATGCAGAGAGTTACTTTGGCATGAATGGGACATCAGTATTGGAATACTGCAACTAGAAGGACAAAAAAGGATAACATACAAGGAAATTATTGCATTCACCTTGACATAAAATGATCAAGATATTAACAAAGATTACAATGCGTAGCTTTAATACCTTGTACTGCTTTATGAAGCACACGTAAAATACAGTGAGCTCCATAAGTATTGGGACAGTGAAACATTCGTTGTTGTTTTGGCTCTGAACTCCAGCACTTTGGATTTGAAATGATACAACGACTATGTGGTTCATGTGCAGGCTGTCGGCTTTAATTTGAGGGTATTTTAATCCATATCGAGTGAACCATTTAGAAATTACAGCACTTCTTGCACATACCAAAAGTATTGGGACAAATTCACTTATATGTGTATTAAAGTAATCAAAAGTTTAGTATTTGGTCCCGTATTCCTAGCACATAATGACTACACCAAGCTTGTGACTACACATTTGTTGGATGCATTTGCTGTTCGTTTTGGTTGTTTCAGATTATTCTGAGACCAATAGAAATGAATGGTAAATAATGTATTGTATCATTTTGGAGTCACTTTTATTATAAATAAGAATTGAATATGTTTCTAAACACTTCTACATTAAAGTGGATGCGAACATGATTACAGATAGTCCTGAATGAACCGTGAATTATATTTATGCCTCCATAACAGTCTTACTTAAGATTGTATGGGGCGGCAGGTAGCCGAGTGGTTAGAGTGTTGGGCCCGAAAGGTTGCTGGATCGAATCCACGAGCTGACAAGGTAAAAATCTGTCGTTCCTGAACAAGGCAGTTAACCCACTGTTCCTAGGCCGTCATTGTAAATAAGAATTTGTTATTTAACTTGCCTAGTTAAATAAAGGTTAAATAAAAAAAATTATACAATTCACGATTCATTCAGGATTATCCGTAACCATGGTAGCATCCACATTAATGTAGATGAGTTTAGAAACATATTCTATTCTTAAAAGTGACCTCAAAATGACACAATACATTATTTAACATTAATTTGTATTTGGTGCAAAATTATCTGAAACAACCAAAACAAAACAGCAAATGAATTTGTCCCAATACTTTTAGTCCCCTAAAATGGGGGGACTATGTACAAAACGTGCTGTAATATCCTCAAATTAAAGCTGACAGTCTGCACTTTAGCCTCAGTCATTTTATCATTTCAAATCCACAGTGCTAGAGTACAGAGTCAAAACAACAAATTATTGTCACTGTCCCAATACTTTGAGCTCACTGTAGTTGTCAATGTTGCTTAAATATATAATAAAAGGGTAATATAATTTTGCAACATACACAGACACACGTTGTACACACACACACACACACACACACACACACACACACACACACACACACACACACACACACACACACACACACACATTAGGCAATGATTTCTCATTACACCAGCTATCCACATAATTACAATAGGCATGTAATCAGTGCCATAATCAATGTAATACAAAAAGCTATACATTCCATCCTATTATTTCATCCATCCCATCTCCTCGAAGCTATCAGTGGTTAAGAACATTAATATGGACGTCTAATACAAAAAAAAAAAAAACACATTTTGATGAATAGCACTAGCATAATTATTGGCAGCTGGGGCCCAGGAACACAATAAATGACTATCTATATTACTACATGACAATATTTTTTCATTACTTCGGACGCAGGAGATATCTTCAGTCTGTGACATCATGATTTACAATGCATCTGCGTTCTAAACTAATTATACCCTAACTGGTTTGTACTCAAATCTTATGAAGCGATGCAGCATACGAGTCGATCGTGTGCTTCCCTTGCCAAATTCTGTCTCCAGATCGATTTCTCTTGGACCTCCGACTGAGTCAATTTCAAGTTGGCCGTCTTGATAAAAAGATTACATTTTTATTTAAATCCTACTCATACTAATTTAATATACGGAGCACATCATTTATTGGGAGGAGATGCAACAAAAGACAGCTTTATCTAAAGGGGAGCAATGACAATGCCTCTTGAATTGTTTATTGTTTTTCTAGTGTGTGTATATTTACTTATGCTCTCTAAAACAGACTCTTATACCATTTATATAATATCATATATAATCTTATACCATTTCAAATGTAACAATAACACATACTGTATATTGTTAAACGTAAAGATAAGGAAGGTTTGAAATAGGTCTACACTTTTAAAAAGAGTGATTTGACCCTGGCAAGTGATCCTGATTCTAAGAGCAGCGCTTGACGAAAGCAACAAAGAATTCAGATAGCCTAACATTTCCACCCAACTTAGTTAAGATTCAGGGTGCAGTACACAAACAATAACAAAAACAGAACGTATGTGAAAGCTTCTAGGATTCTGATGGGTGAGGAAGCGGACACCCCCGGTGACAGGTTCTTCCCAGGGATTTGGGCGGAGGTAAAAGCAGTGTGCTCGGAGAAGAAAAACACAAGCCTTACTCCTCTGTAATCTCTTAAGATTAAACATGTTATCTACTTGCATGTGAATAATATATGGTGATTCCTCCCTTGGCACGCATCTAGACTAGCACAAAAATGCTAAGAGGGTCTCTACGGCTTAAGAAGGCTTTCGAAATCTAATGTGCCCGGTCGGTAGTCATCAACTGACAGGAAAGAAACTGGGCTGCTCGCGTCCCAAATGGCACACTGTTCTCAGTTTAGGCTCTGGTCAAAAGTAATGCACTATATAGGGAAGAGGATGTCATTTAGGACGCACCCTGAGCTTTGAAGAGGCCGTTAGAAACTGATCCCAACACCCCAGACAAGGAGGTAAGTGACAGTGAAGATCTTTAGAAAGGAAACAAGGTGGCGAGAGAAAACATGACTTAACAATAATAATTGGTGATAATTACAAGCGTTCGTTGGTCAGATATGCTCCTCTTTGCTCCAATTACCTACATTTGCATCATCTAGCTAGCTATTTAGAGGGAACTCCACTGTGAACAACTGCAAATGACTCTGATTAAGTGGTTAAACTAGGGGAGTACATAGCATAGCTGGTAGACTGCAGTTGAAACCGCAGAGATCTTATGAATCCTATATGATCCTACAGATCCTATATGTATACTGAACAAAAATATAAATGCAACATGCAACAATTTTACTGATCATATTAAGAAATCAGTCAAATTAAATAAATTCATTAGGCCATAATATATGGATTTCACATGACCGGGCAGGGGAGCAGTCATGGGAGGGCATAGGCCCACCCACTGGGGAGCCAGGCCCAGACAATCAGAATGAGTTTTCCCCCACAAAAGGGCTTTATTACAGATAGAAAAACTCCTCAGCACCCCACAGGTGAAGAAGCCAGATGTGGAGGTCCTGGGATGGCGTGGTTACACGTGGTCTGCGGTTGTGAGTTCTGTTGGACATACTGCCAAATTCTCTAAAACAATGTTGGAGATGGCTTATGGTAGAGAAATTAACATTACATTTTCTGGCAACAGCTCTGGTGGACATTCCTGCAGTCAGCATGCCAATTGCACGCTCCCTCAAAACTTTAGACATCTGTGGCATTGTGTTGTGTGACAAAACGGCACATTTTAGAGTGGCTGTTTTATTGTCCCCAGCACAAGGTGCACCTGTGTAATGACCATGCTGTTTAATGAGCTTCTTGATATGCCACACCTGTCAGGTGGATGGATTATATTGGCAAAGGAGAAATGCTCACTAACAGGGATGTGTGCAAAATTTGTGAGAAATACGTTTTTGTGTGTATGAAACATTTGGGATCTTTTATTTTAGCTCATGAAACATGGGACCAATTATGTTATGTTTATATTTTTGTTCTATGGTTGAAACACAACCTGGTCTCAGAGCATTTCGTATTATTCTGTATGGAAATCCGAGGCACTCCATTTAGTATGCTAGGCAAGGAGTTAGGGTTACGTTTAGGAGTTAGGTTAAAGAGTTACATTTAGGGTTAAGGGAAGAGTTAGTTCAAATGGGAAAGGTTAAGGTTAGGTAAAGGGTTAGCTAAAAGGGTTAAGGTTAGGGAAAGGGTTAGTTAAAAAGTAAAGAAAATGTTCTCTATATGTCAGAAAGTTAGTTATCCTTTTTACAATGTTAAGGGACATTTTGACCATGTTAAAGCAGTGCTACTGTCAAAACACTTGACATTTGCCATTTCCCCAAAATACAAAAATGTGTCTTGTATCTGGACTATTGAAATAATCCTTGCCTTGCATAAACGTCATAGAATTTCATCATAGGTTCTACATTCTTTACAAGGGTTTGCAGTGTTTTAGTCTAGATTGACACTAGTGCCTTGATATGACTTGCAGATGTTGGACCCCACCTTTTTTTACAAGAACACATTCTCAAAACCATCATTTGGATAAATTATGCGATTATAATAAGACTTTTCATAAGCATGTATGACCCCCTAATAATGTCTTATGAAGTATTACAGACATGTTCATCACTACAAGTAGACACATTAAATTAGCAGACATTAGAAGGTCATTAAATAGAAGATGGATGGCATAAGAGAAAAGCTGCTATGACAACCCCCATCACCAAGCAAAGCATGAACCCCAGTGAACTCTAGGTGAAATAAAGGAGTGGGCATTTAGTTACCTTTTTGTTCCACTTCTATTTTAGGCATGAGGAGAGAAAACAAGAGAGAGAGATAAAGAATAGATTAATGATGTGATAATTGGCAAAAGAGTCAAGTTTACCTCAGCAGGTCAAACACATTGGAACAATAGCACAGCGGATTATGAGTTTGGTTAGTAGCGGAGTGGTTGGAACCAAACATTCAATAATAATGCTCTGGGAAGGAAATGTGTGGCTTGTCACACACAGCCTGTTGGGGAAAAGAGAGATTAAGTAATATCTTTAGACATGTGAATGCTGCTTTGAAGTGATGAGAACTCCAAGTTGGAGAGAGAGAGAGAGAGCGAGAGAGAGAGAGAGAGAGGCGAGAGAGAGAGAGAGAGGCGAGAGAGAGAGAGGCGAGAGAGAGAGAGGCGAGAGAGAGAGAGAGAGGTGAGAGAGAGAGAGGTGAGAGAGAGAGAGGTGAGAGAGAGAGAGGTGAGAGAGAGAGAGAGAGAGAGAGAGGTGAGAGAGAGAGAGAGAGAGAGAGGTGAGAGAGAGGCGAGAGAGAGGCGAGAGAGAGGCGAGAGAGAGGCGAGAGAGAGGCGAGAGAGAAAGAGGCGAGAGAGAAAGAGGCGAGAGAGAGAGGCGAGAGAGAGAGGCGAGAGAGAGAGAGCGAGAGAAATTACTTGTCCAGAAGTCAACTCCAGACGCGTTCATTAAAAACTGCAGAACATATGGTTGCATTCCATATAGACTCCTTCAGTCTGGCTGAACGCTCGTTCAGTAGTCACACAAGGGCTTAACACAAGAGTGCATCACTTGTAGATTGGAAGAACACAAAAACCCATTCCATTTAGAAATTAATAATTGGTGATTTATCACCTTTGGCTTGATAAGGCTATAACAATTAATAGCATATGGCCACCTCCATTATAGTGCTACCAGGAGAGAAGACACAAATTTAATAATTTGTTCATATGGCAAATTCCCTTTGCAGATGTGAAACTGTCGACAACCATCACAAGAGTAATTGTTGAATCAATCATATCGACAGCAAACAACTGCAAACCTGTGCCTATCTATGCTAGGGAAGCCAGACAGACAGAGACAGACCAACCAACAACGTCTATGTTTCTGTATGATTCACTTGTGCTACGTATGGATTCATGCTGCTAATCAACACCCCATTGTATACACTGATTGTATGGTCTTCTGGTGAAGAGTGGCGGGACTTTAACGTAAAGTGGCATGTAGCCCTGTTCGCCAGCCATGCGTGTCAAAGACTGTCGAGTAAGACTAAGTGCAATATTACTGTATTTGGACTTTATTCAGTAATCGCAGTTGTAGATTCCTCTGTATGATGGTATAGAAGGGTTTGTTTGCTGGTCTAAGACTTGCAATCAAGTCTAAATGTAATATCAATAATGTATATAGCAAAATGACTGCACCAATTGTTGCACTTAAAAAATGACATTATTGTCTAGACATGTCCCTGTGGTCTGTGCTTCAAAGTATCCACTAGGTAAATATCTAGGACCAGCTTCCCCTCCCCCAATTCTAATCTTAACCATTAGTGGGGAAAACTGAACCAAGATCAGTCTCTCTAATAACCTGCCCAGGGACCGCGGTCGAAAATTAGCCGGCTTGCTAAAACAGACATTTTACAAAATGTTGATTAATGTGCACCATTCCTGTAAAAATAGACTTAATAAAGTAAAGTGAAAATAAAGTTTAGGGGCAAATTCACCATGAGATTCTAGTCTTTAAGGGGCTGGTTCCCTAGTGGGGTTAATGGAAGGACAGGCATCTGCTCCCATGGGACTGCTCCCCTCCCCTAATGCTAGATCTAATAAAACCAAATTAACCCCAGTTAGCAGGGCAGTTCCTCCTCAAAACTGAGAGGAAGAGAGAGGACGAAGACACACAGAGAGAGAGAGGCACAGAGAGAGAGCGGCACAGAGAGAGAGCGGCACAGAGAGAGAGAGCGGCACAGAGAGAGAGAGCGGCACAGAGAGAGAGGCACAGAGAGAGGCACAGAGAGAGGACGAAGGCACAGAGAGAGTGGGGAGGCACAGAGAGAGAGAGGCATAGAGAGAGAGAGGCACAGAGAGAGAGAGGCACAGAGAGAGAGAGGCACAGAGAGAGAGAGGCACAGAGAGAGAGCGGCACAGAGAGAGGGGGAGGCACAGAGAGAGAGGCACAGAGAGAGAGGCACAGAGAGAGGGGGAGGCATAGAGAGAGAGAGGTAGAGAGAGAGGCACAGAGAGAGGGGGAGGCATAGAGAGAGAGAGGTAGAGAGAGAGGCACAGAGAGAGGGGGAGGAACAGAGTGGGCACAGAGAGAGTGGGGAGGCATAGAGAGAGAGAGGCACAGAGAGAGGGGGAGGCACAGAGAGAGAGGCACAGAGAGAGAGGCACAGAGAGAGGGGGAGGCATAGAGAGAGAGAGGCAGAGAGAGAGGCACAGAGAGAGGGGGAGGAACAGAGTGGGCACAGAGAGAGTGGGGAGGCATAGAGAGAGAGAGGCACAGAGAGAGGGGGAGGCACAGAGAGAGAGGCACAGAGAGAGGACGAAGGCACAGAGAGAGGGGGAGGCATAGAGAGAGAGGCAGAGAGAGTCAGAGGGAAAGGGGGGAAAAAATAAAAACGGAGAGGGAAGGAGAGGAAGAGAGCGAAGCACAGAGAAAGAAAGTGAGTCAAAACTGGATATAGAGAATGAAGACAGAAAGGTATTGAAGAAGAAGAACAAAAGAGGATGAGAGAAGGGGGAGGGATTGAGAGAGAAAGAGACAAGATTTCATTTAGTTTTCAAAAGACTCATACTGTGCCTGACCACGCACGGTTGATATGGCAACTCAAAAAAAGATATTCTGATGCCTTGTTGTTTGGGATTGATCTTCACGAAGCTACCGTATAACGACAGCTTGAAACTGGGAAGACGCTCACAGCACACAAACAACACAACGCGTTTGAAGGAATCAGTTTGAGCGAAGGCGAGAACTAATCTTGATTATCGAGGGCCTGTTTCACAGATGTTTCCAGCATGCTCAATGGAGAATCTCCATCGAAAATGAGTAGTTTGGGGTGCACAGTGATTTCTAGATCAGTGATTCTGTCCAGTCTGACAGCAATGTAGTTGATCTCAAACATGCATTATTTAACAACACACATTACGAACTGAATGTAGGTAAACAGACAATGTCAACCTCTCACAACTCTTGTAATCTTCCACCAGACCATTAGCTACCACACAACATGACTGCAGGGTGTTCCTGTATTTGATTGAGTGATCGCTATCGGTTGTGAGGTAAGGTAATGATCTATAGCAAAACCCATTAGTGCTTTAAGAGATGGAGGGATGGACAACCGTTAGCCGTGGGATCCTTGTCGCAATACTCTGCCGCTTCCGTGGTTACACATTACCCATTTCTCCTGTCCAGTCATCGCTTGTCAGGACGGAATCTTTGTGTACGTCCCCAAGGTCAAACGTGAAATCTCTCGGGGTGTTTGAGATTGTCTATCTCGCGACGGCGTGGTCGTGCTACTAGCGACGTAGCCGGGATATCTAAGTTCAGTGGCACTAAGATAAAAGAACGGAATGAAGGAGGGAGGGAACGGGAGAATTGATTCACATGAAAGGCGCCTACCCCATTGTGACCTTAATATGATTTTGGTCATGGTTGTCATTGAGTCATTAAAGAGCACTATACTCTCTCTCCCTCTCCCCCTTTCCTCTCTCTAAGATAAGTGCAGAGGGAAAGACAACGTGGAGACAATGTAAAACAGTGTACTAAGTGGACTGGCATCTTCTCAAAGCAGAATGGTTTATGGATGTCCTCTCCAAATCTAGACATATGCCAGGGATAGAAATGCATGTAGACAGTTCAGAGAGAGTATCAGACAGAAATGCCACTTGAACAACTTTTAGCAGTACATTTATCTTGGTCATGAAGAGGACTAACCTTTATAAACCCTACTAGCATTGGATAGACAACAGATTCGACATAGAGCAGGAGCAGATGTCTTTAGGGATACAACTTTTGACCTTCCGGCACAGTGGAGTGAATGTAAAATGGCTTCCAGGCCAAACACAGCCTCTGCTGCACTAGAGTATATATATTCATTGTCTGATTTCATATCTGGCCAAGGGCACAAACAGCAAAGTCTTTCCTGCTATCTGCTGAAGCAGAGGTTATACAGTATACAATTATCCCAGAAATAGATTCCTAGTTTTATACATGGTAGACATTGTGTCATGTGTTGATGGCTGTGATGGAGAAGATAATGATGATGATACCTTTCGTTTCATTCTAATATGTAAGTTACCCATCATCATCATCATCATCATCATCATCATCATCTACCGACTATGACGTCTAATATTCAACAAGTTTGGACAAACCTGTAACTGCACTGCCATGTTCTGGCAGCAGATATAATTTCAACACCAAGCAATTCACCATGCAAAACGCAAACCCGTCAAAAGGGCACATGGTCTCAAGTGAATCTAATTGGTCAAGCTGCCCTATCAAATCAAATAAGCCACTTGGACACCCTACGCATTCTTATTAGAAAAATGACATTGATATATTAAAAGACAATGTTGCTTTTTATGGACAACCTTAACACTATGACACTGCATTTGAACACTGCATAGTAATTTAATGTTGAGTCATAGCCCCCTCCGTTTTCAATAATAATAATACCATTTATATGTAACACGCTTTTCAAAAACCCAAAGTGTCACAAAAAAAACAAACGAAAAACAAATAAGTATTTAATACGCTTATGTTCGAATTTCGGGATCACACAAATCATTTGTGTTATAAGCTGTTTTTAAGAGGACGTCATGTGCTCATTGGTTTAAAGCGGGGTCCCTCGAAGCCCGGCTTTTCTAGTGTTAATAAACTGTTGCCTTGAAGTCTTCAGTTAGTGAAAATACGGTGTTTCAAACATCATATGCTACACAGATGCATATATAGTAATCTCATTCTCAAACCTCCCACCATTAAAACGATCTTAATTCATGTACCTAGTGTCACACCGTATTTACATATGACCTCAAACTTCACATCACTTACATTTCTGAAGAACCCCATTTCCTTCAAATAAAAATACACATTTTATTTGTCACATGCGTTAAAAAGTAAGAACATTTTGAAAAAAAATTAAAAGATGTCTGAATTGATTCAGGCTTCTGCATAATGCTAAAGGCCTTAGTGACCTTGTAACCCTCTTAAGCCTTCTTTAGCCCTGCCCAAGTGAACGACAGCTGTATGGATCTGCATTTAAATAATTAACACTTCACAATTCCATCATTATAGCGGCGAGGTGGCGGAATGGTATCATTAGGCGCTAATAGAGATTCATGGCTGAGTGGAGGCCATCTTGGTCATATTTCACCCCTCTCCTCTCCTCCCCTCCTTTCTACCCCTTCTCTGAACCTAGGAGGGCACACTGACTAGACTCCCACTTCTTAATTAATGACACAAATTAGAGGGCTTTGAATAGCATGTGCCGGGGGGGGGGGGTCTCTGTCGAAGTCGCTGTTTCCTTCCCATTGTTTACTTCCCCTCTGCCTCCTGTCCCTCTGCCTCCTGTCCCTCTTGTATTCTCCTCTGTTTCTCTTCTCCATCTCCCTCCCTCCATCACTCCTCTCCTCTATTGCTCTCCCTCCATCACTCCTCTCCCTCCATCACTCCTCTCCCTCCATCACTCCTCTCCCTCCATCACTCCACCACTCCTCTCCCTCCATCACTCCACCACTCCTCTATTGCTCTCCCTCCATCACTCCTCTCCCTCCATCCATCACTCCTCTCCCTCCATCCATCACTCCTCTCCCTCCATCACTCCTCTCCCTCCATCACTCCTCTCCCTCCATCACTCCTCTCCCTCCATCACTCCTCTCCCTCCATCACTCCTCTCCCTCCATCACTCCTCTCCCTCCATCACTCCTCTCCCACCATTACTCCACTCCTCTATTGCTCTCCCTCCATCCACTCCCTCCATCACTCCTCTCTATTGCTCTCCCTCCATCACTACTCTCCTTCCTTCCATCACTCCTCTCCCTCCAACACTCCTCTCCCTCCAACACTCCTCTCCTTCCATCCATCACTCCTCTCCCTCCATCCATCACTCCTCTCCCTCCATCCATCACTCCTCTCCCTCCATCCATCACTCCTCTCCCTCCATCCATCACTCCTCTCCCTCCATCCATCACTCCTCTCCCTCCCTCCATCCATCACTCCTCTCCCTCCATCCATCCATCACTCCTCCCCTCTAATGCTCTCCCTCCAACACTCCTCTCCCTCCAACACTCCTCTCCCTCCAACACTCCTCTCCCTCCAACACTCCTCTCCCTCCAACAATCACTCCTCTCCTCTAATGCTCTCCCTCCACCACTCCTCTCCCTCCACCACTCCTCTCCCTCCATCCATCACTCCTCCCCTCTATTGCTCTCCCTCCACCACTCCTCCTCTCCCTCCACCACTCCTCCTCTCCCTCCACCACTCCTCCTCTCCCGCCACCACTCCTCCTCTCCCTCCACCACTCCTCCTCTCCCTCCACCACTCCTCCTCTCCCTCCACCACTCCTCCTCTCCCTCCACCACTCCTCCTCTCCCTCCACCACTCCTCCTCTCCCTCCACCACTCCTCCTCTCCCTCCATCACTCCTCCTCTCCCTCCATCACTCCTCTCCTCTCCCTCCATCACTCCTCTCCTCTCCCTCCATCACTCCTCTCCTCTATTGTTCTCCCTCCCTGGGAGCGGTAGCTGTGCTATCTCATAACCTTGACAATGCAGGAAGCCGCCAGTGTGTGTGTGTGTGCATGTGAGTGTGCATTAGTGTGTGTGTGTGTGTGTGTGAGAGACAGGTGCAAAGAGTTGGCGCACAGCCAACCAGTCATCCACCAGGAGAGCCAGCAGACAGACCGATAGAGGGGAAAATACCACAAGCAAGAAAAAAAAGAAATACATTTTCATGAACATTGAGCGGAATTGGAGCAGAAATAACTTAATTTCACTTCCTGAACATGCCTTGATACCAGAGACCTTGAAATTACAGAAGGGAAGCAAGAAAGTGAAAGCAGACCGAGGGGGAAAAAGCAGAAAGCTTTTAGCCTGGCGGTAGAGAGTGTTTGGTGAGAGAACACTGAAGAAAGAGGTCCCACTGTTGGAACTCTGATTAGCAGGGCGATATCGCAGAGAGAGACCCCAATGAGGCCAATCTCCAATTAGAGTGTGCGGGTATCTCTTTTCTTTGAACATAGCACCCCTTTCAAAGGTCTGTGTGTGTGTTCATGCCTGCATCTGCATACATACGCGCGCCTGCGTTTGTGCGCATGAAGGACCACAAGATAGACCACAGAAGGAGGACCTGATAGATTACACTAGGATCACATGGCTATGAGGGGAAAAGCATTTTCCACATGCCCAGATTCACCTCTAACACCACCATTTGTCCACATTGGTAATCACACCCTTCCTGCGCAATTACTGACCCACTACTGGAACAATGCAGGAAAATACATACCTTCATGTCTACTAATTTCCCTTGCCTTTCCATGTATCCTCTATGATAATCAAGTTACACTCTGTATCCTTGTTGAAGTGAGAAGTCAGTGCATTTAACACTGTATTAGTGTGCATTCTTCTTAGTAAAGTAGCTTTTGTGTGCTCACAGTTGGTTAAAATCACATCATTTGGTTAAAATCTCTCCGTAATCTTTTTGACTACAAAACATAGAAACACAGCATTTTCACATGGTTCTAGAGATGATCAATTTGAATGAACTTGAATGAATTTTGCCTTTAATCATAATCAGTTTCAGGTCAGTGTTTAAACCAATGACTGTGACATTCAAGATTTACCCCTTATATTTGCATGCACACACACACGCACACAGTGTAAGACCATAAGCCATCATCATAAGCCTTCCCCAGTTGCAGGGTGGTCAGCTGTCACTAAACAATGTGATAGCACTGCAATCCCCCTTTCACACATTAGGAGAGGTAGACCTAGTCATTCAGACAATGTATTTTTGCTCTTAAGCATTTGGCCAAGACTTATATTTTTGTTTCATATGTTATCATTTTCATAACTACGGTAACAAATCAGATTTGAATCAATCTCAGGGAGCAAAGCATCTGGGTCAGCCAAACAGTCCGTTCGCACAGGTTCTGTTTACTAAAGATGTGACCGTGGCGTAACGGCGCTCGTAATGACAACATTTTGCGCGGGCGGCATTGTAAACGATACCCACGCACCGTGGGTGCATTGATTTCACCGTTTTTATCTGCCTTCTCAGCACCAGGTAGGTGCGGAGTGTTGTGCCAAAATAATCAGTTGCTTGATTCGATTAGGCTGTCGAACCTGTTGCTGCTTGTTAATAATTGATTGCTCGTCCATGCGGAATGAATTAGAAGCAAATCAAAAAAAAAATCTACAAATGGCTAATTGACGGGCAAAGTACGTGGCTGCGCGCCACAACGTATAGCTGGAGGATTGAATACCTTATTTCAGCCAAATCAAAGGCCTTGATTACATGATTATACATCTTGGCTTAGCTTGTGCACACTAGCCGTGTTTGGAGCTGGCAGAATCCCGCTGTGTATTGTGGGGGTTTTACATTGTACAGGAAGGTTCTGGTTCTACCTCGTATTCGCCATAGTAACAGTACTAAATAACAGATATCATGCAACAGCAGATCTAATTAGTCATAGACGAGGTAGGGAGTTGGGAAAGACGATGCCAGGATACAACATTTACCCTCATTTTCCTCCAAAGGGAGGTTGGTGTTTGTCCAAACATTACACAAGAGACACTGTCACCTTTTAATCAGGGGATGTGTTTACTTTCATGAACCTGCAGGGAACTCGTGAACTCTGAGGTGTTATGACTACATAGATTCATTAAAGGTGGGGTCAGAGGGGTACTGAGAAACAGCATTGACCTCTAAAGACAGAGGACCTCCGGTTGGGAGCTGATCGTTAAAGGAGAAAGACTTGATAAGCGAGGGACGGTACTGACGGGAGCGACGTCTTTCAGAATCTTTCTGGAGACGTGAGAGGATTAGAATTAAGGACCCTGTTTGTAGCCTTCTTCCTCCCTTCCTTGAGGAAACCACTGATTTGACATGATGTGTGATTGGTGAAAGAAATGTAGTGACATGCCTGCATTGATCAATCCATTCATGTTATTTCAGTGATTATTTCAAGGAAGGGTTGAAGGAAGGAGGCATTTTAAGAGTATTCGAACAGGGCCTGAGAGTCAAGGTTATACGTCATCATCACAACAGGACGACGGGTGCATCACTCATTCCAAAAGGGTAGCCGTAGTAATCCACAAAGCGCATGGCAGAGCACGTCTAAACAAGGCAAGTAAGTGAGTGTTCTCGCGTTGGAGAAACACCAGTCCATGCTGACGCAAACATAAAGACGGCTTATATGAGAAAGTACTTGTTTACCGACAAGAAGTCGTATAGAAGTAGGATTTCAGCACTGTCTTGTCGTCTTGGACCAAATAGAAAAAGGAAGCAGTTTTATCTCTAGTGATTATTCCGAATATAGTAAGAGCTTGGTCTGCATCGCCCCAGATTACAGGCAAACACAGGTGTGGCTAGCTTCCAGAATAACCGGCATTCCATTTCCATTACAATTCATGGTGTGAATTGAATCACCAATTAATAAAAAACGATATCATATGGCGTCAGAGTGAAGCTCTCTGCAGCGTCTAATTCACAATTATTACACGTGTGGGTCTGATGGAGCCATTCTCCTCTGCTAATGGAAGACGGAGAGAGGAGATGTAACTTATTCTGACAATGCCTGCTTTCAGTACTGGAATACTGATGAAAATATATTCCCCACACACACAGAGACAGAGAGACAGAGAGACAGAGAGAGACAGGTAGAGATTGAGAGAATTGAGAGAAAATTGAGAAAGAAAATTGAGAGAGAGAGAGAACGAAAGAGAGAGAAAGATCAAGAGAGAGCGAACTTGTCAGTGGGATACACTGTCGAGATTTTTCAGTTGGAGGAAAATTCACACCATGGGTGGCCGGTCCCCTTATTAGTCTCTCAGTCAGTCTGTCTGCTGATAGGCTGGAGACGGGTTGGGTGAGGGGGTCTGTTTCTGGAGAAGGGTTGGGTGAGGGGGTCTGGTTCTGGAGAAGGGTTGGGTGAGGGGGTCTGGTTCTGGAGAAGTATCGGTGAGGTTGTCTGGTTCTGGAGAAGGATTGGGTGAGGGGGTATGGTTCTGGAGAAGGGTTTGGTGAGAGGGTCTGCTTCTGGAGAAGGGTTGGGTGGGGGGTATGGTTCTGGAGAAGGGTTGGGTGAGGGGGGCTGGTTCTGGAGAAGGGTTGGGAGAAGGGGTATGGTTCTGGACAAGGGTTGGGTGAGGGGGTATGGTTCTGGACAAGGGTTGGGTGAGGGGGGCTGGTTCTGGAGAAGGGTTGGGTGAGGGGGTCTGGTTCTGGAGAAGTATCGGTGAGGTTGTCTGGTTCTGGAGAAGGATGGGTGAGGGGGTATGGTTCTGGAGAAGGGTTTGGTGAGAGGGTCTGCTTCTGGAGAAGGGTTGGGTGGGGGGGTATGGTTCTGGAGAAGGGTTGGGTGAGGGGGGCTGGTTCTGGAGAAGGGTTGGGAGAAGGGGTATGGTTCTGGAGAAGGGTTGGATGAGGGGGTATGGTTCTGGAGAAGGGTTGGGTGAGGGGGGCTGGTTCTGGAGAAGGGTTGGGTGAGGGGCTGGTTCTGGAGAAGGGTTGGGTGAGGGGCTGGTTCTGGAGAAGGGTTGGGTGAGTGGGGCTGGTTCTGGAGAAGGGTTGGGTGAGTGGGGCTGGTTCTGGAGAAGGGTTGGGTGAGGGGGGCTGGTTTACCACCCATTCCTCCTTATACCCTCAATCGGCCCATAATTGCCTAATCTCAAAACGACTCCTTTTCCCAACATGTTACTCATTTACCTGGCAAGTCGTAAAATCACAAACAAATCAGTGCTTTTGGCCATTCTAGCTCTTAGCCCTCTATCTCTTCTTAGTGTCTTGAGAAACACTCAAGTCAGTATTGCAGTATTGGAGCTAGTTATAGGAATGTATTGATGGATTCTGAAATGGAGTTGCAATTTTGATGCTGGGGAGGTAGTTGTAATCACCAGCGTTTGATAAAAAAACAAAAACACCATTGTTCTGCTGATTCTGAGAAGAGAGAGGGGTGCTTGGTGTGGGAGGTGTCTGAATTCACCACCAGGGAAGAAGATCCATTATTTTATGTGGACTGTTGAGTCCAATGCCACCACTAAACAAATGGGTTGTGGCTCAGAAATATATCCAAGTACTGTATGGTGGATAATCTTACGATAAGAAACACCCCCCCATGGCAATTTTTTTATCCAATAGAGTTTGACAGTCTGGCTTTTTATTGCATAATCACCTAAGATTTTTTTATATACAAAACATAGACATTAAATTTGTTTAATTTGAAACACAGCATGAATATTATCCATTCTCTAAAGGCAAAAAGCCGGATGGCAGCAAATTTAATTGGCTTTAAACGACACATCCAGTTCATTCCAAATTACAATAGTTTATAAATCCCATGTGGTTAGCTTTTGACACCTTCGGTACCACAGGCTTCCACTGTAAAAAATGTTATCTTTTCAAGGTCAGCGAAACAATGTGGGAGGTCGTATGATAATGGCCGTGTACCTCCAGTGACCACATCCTCTCTTCCTGTTTGTCTGTTTAACCCGGTCTACACGCTGGGTATTCCATTCTCACCCCGAACCTTTTCCATTTCCAGTTCAGTCATGGATACCTTTGGGGTGCTTCGCTCATGCTATGATGCCACTGTGGCTGGAAAGCATGCTGTTTTGAAGGTTGTAAAAGTTCAGGCCTAGGAAGTGTGTTTGTGAAAAATGGCCTAGCTAGAAGCTAAGCTAATACAATAGAGTTCTGTTGGAATTGAATTGAACACGGCAGCTAAAAACTTGACTGCATTTCGAATAAAGCTAAACTTCCTTTGATGCTAAAGCACTAACTTGATGGACACAGTTGGTAATAGCTCCGACAGCTCCGCTAGCTCCCTTCTGAACGCTTAGAACCGAGGGTGAATACTCAGAAAAGTATTAGTTGATGACAGATGCAATATTTTATTTTAGGTGAGCAAATCAATTGACCAATTGCAGAACATCTAGTTATGTTTCAGCATCAAATAGGGCTATTTATGTGGTTGTAACATTAAAAAGGAAGTCAGTCTAGTCAGTTTTCTGAAAGCAGTGTTACAAGAAGAATAGATAGAATAACAATGCCATCAACATCGAAATGTCAATGTAAATTTATGTATGGATGATAGCCCTTTGAAGTAAAATACTACATTCAATCTTAATCTACCTTGAATCCAATGCCTTGCTTGTATACCAGATCCCCATGGCGATCAACAGTGCACATCAGAAATCTAATAACATGTACAGTATTTCATATAAGCCAAATATGGCATGTGCTGGAATTTCATCGACACTGTGTTATTCAGACATGAAGATGCAAAAGGATGAGTTGGAGAAAGGAGAAAAATATCAGACGTTCACACATAAATTGTCTGAGATAACTCGACCAGGGTTTGGAATAAAGGTAATCATTTTGACACGGTAAAGAGAATTTGAACTTTCATTTTCTACGTTACAGTGAAGGCACAATCGAGTGTCACACAGTAGAGGTTATCGGAATCAGATACTGACATTTTCCAGCACCCATGCTCCCGCACTTCCGACCCCTTCTTATTGTTGCTTCCTTGAAAAGGGACCAAATTCACTTAAAAAGACATCATCATACATTTTAGGATATGAGTGTGAGAGTGAGTGAAGTGGCATTGTTGTTACATGGAAATTAAGCGTGATGAAGAAGAAAGTTACAATGCAGAATGTATCATGTACTATGTCACAGGCTTGGTCCAAAATGGCACCCTATTCTCTATACAGTGCACTACTAAGTAGTGCACTATATAGGTAATAGGGTGCAATATGGGACATACCGATGAACTGTTTAGAGAAACATAAGACAATGAAGAGATACGTACTGTAGGGTACACATTCGTACTGGACCTCTAGGTACTTATAGGTTCCAGGGCAAGGGTCAGGAAATACATCTGGTCCAGCCACTACAGCACACTGGGTCCGATTATTACATCTGAAAAGGAAGAGAAAGGTCAGGTTAAAGGTCAGGTTAATGGTCAGGTTACAGGGGCAATCTGGGATTCGAACAACAAAGCGGTCAGCCTGCCACCGGAATCGAAGCTAGAGAAATGTTACCACTTTCAAATTCATTGACATACCTATGGATGCCAGGACTGACCATCCAGGAGATCAAAATGATGGTTCTAGGCACGTGTTAAAATCTTATAGTGTGTGTTTGTGGATTCAGATGTACTGACAATAGAATCATACAGTCAATATCCAGAGGTGCCACAATCAACGCTGATGTTGCTACATTGGCAAATATGATAAATATTTACCAATGTGGTTAATGAACAAGAATTAATTCCCATTTCATTTCGCTTCTCAGATTAAGAAGTCGATGCATTTGCGGGTTCAGTGGACATTGATTTCCACACCGTCAACGGTAAAATCATCCATATGACGAGAAGAAGAAGGTTGGACTCGGGCTAAAACCATGTCTATGTCCCAAATGACACCCTATTCCCTATATAGTGCAATACTTTTGACCAATGGCATATGGTCCCTGGTCAAAAGTAGTGCACTGTATAGGAAATAGGGTGCCATTTGGGACATATTAATTTGGACTGTGAGCGGACTGAAATTCAGGGCATGACGGATGAGGAGAGGAAACAGTCGACTGAGTGCAAAATCGGCTCAGACGCAAAAGAGCTTTCACCTCGGCTTTCATTATCAACACAATTACTTGGCTGGCAGTGTCTTACATCTGCCATTTTACATTTGGCATTCATCAATCAAAGCTTGATCCCACCATGTGCACCCGGTGATCTCGCCAGCCGTAATGACATCACTTTCTGCACGACATTTACTACCGCATGCTTATCCCCATCAGTCCCCAGACCCCAGCAAAATGTCTTTTCATTTACAGTATCTGACCATTTATCTGCATGTCCAGACCTTATAGTTAGCCTCACATTGAAGTGTTGTACCATTTTCTTTTCAGGACAACCAGGTTCCAAAATCATGAGCATTAATATGGAGTTGGTCCCACCTTTGCTGCTATAACAGACTGCACTCTTCTGGGAAGGCTTTCCGATGGATGTTGAAACATTGCTGCGGGGACTTGCTTCCATTCAGCCACAAGAGCATTTGTGTGGTCAGGCACTGATGTTGGGTGATTAGGCCAGGCTCGGCGTTCCAATTCATCCAAAAGGTGTTTGTTGGGGTTGAGGTCAGGGCTCTGTGCAGGCCAGTTAAGTTCTTCCACACCAATCTCGACAAACCATTTCTGTATGGACCTTGCTTTGCACGGGGGGATTGTCATGTTGAAACAGGAAAGGGCCTTCCCCAAACTGTTGCCAAAATGTTAGAAGCACAGAATTGTTTAGAATGTCAATGTATGCTGTAGCATTAAGATTTCCCTTCACTGGAACTAAGGGGCCTAGACTAAACCATGAAAAACAGCTCCAAACCATTATTCCTACTCCACCAACTTTACAGTTGGCACTATGCATTTTGGCAGGTAGCGTTCTCCTGGCATCCGCCAAACCCATATTTGTCCATCGGACTCCCAGATGGTGAAGCGTGATTCATCACTCCAGAGACCAATGGCAGCGAGCTTTACACCACTCCAGCCGACGCTTGGCATTGCGCATGGTGATCTTAGGCTTGTGTGCGGCTGCTAGGCCATGGAAACGCATTTCATGAAGCTCCCGACGAACAGTTATTGTACTGATGTTGCTTCCAGTGGCAGTTTGGAACTCGGTAGTGAGTGTTGAAACCGAGGCACTCGGCGGTCCCGTTCGGTGAGCTTGTGTGGCCTACCACTTCACAGCTGAGCCGTTGTTGCTCCTAGACGTTTCCACTTCACAATGATACCACTTACAGTTGAACTGACTTGTTGGAAAGGTGGCATCCTACGACGGTGCCACGTTGAAAGTCACTAAGTCAGTAAGGCCATTCTACTGCCAATGTGTGTCTATGGAGATTGCATAGCTGTGTGCTTGATTCTATACACCTGTCAGCAACGGGTGTGGCTGAAATAGCCGAATCCACTAACTTGAAGGGGTGTCCACATACGTTTGTATATATAGTGTATGAATGCTGTAAGTACAGAAATTGTTTCCTCAACGGAAAACGAATATCCATCTAGTCAGTGACAACTGTGTGAGTTTGGAGTATGTGACAGCGACTATGCGAGCTTATTACAGTATTATAGGCAATATGTTCTGGGATTTCCTATGATATTTTATGTAATAGTGCTCAAACCATTCAGACTCTATAGACTTTTTTTTTTTTAAACCCGCTCCTTCCATTTTGGGATCCGTCCTTATCTCACAAACACCGCTCTAGCTCAGCCCCCCATTAATCAAACAGACTAATGGTATCTACGGACAAAATCCAACGAATCCAATGGTACAACCCAGAAGTCCGTAGCTCAAACACAGAAGTCCAAAATGCGCCGGCGTTATGGAGGGACTCATTGGATTAAACAAGTGTATTAATTGATATGAATGAATCATCTGTGCACATCAGTAGACCAACAGGAGGCAAAGGTCAATGTCACAGCTAGAGGAGTTAGAAGTCACATGCCCTACGCCTGTGAACCTCTGCTTATCCTCCCTTGACAAGCTATGCAAAAATCTAAAACCATACAATCAAATTGGCAAATCTACTAGCATTACCTGGCTATATCTAAAACATATTGGACTACCAAATGTACTAGTATTACATGGCTATATCTAAAACATATTGGACTACCAAATG
Organism: Thymallus thymallus; assembly: GCA_023634145.1. Taxonomy (NCBI): domain Eukaryota; kingdom Metazoa; phylum Chordata; class Actinopteri; order Salmoniformes; family Salmonidae; genus Thymallus; species Thymallus thymallus. Next base: position 13,712,829 of record CM042422.1, read on the forward strand.
TACTAGTATTACCTGGCTATATCTAAAACATATTGACTACCAAATCTATTAGCATTACCTGGCTATATCTAAAACATATTGGACTACCAAATGTACTAGTATTACATGGCTATATCTAAAACATATTGGACTACCAAATGTACTAGTATTACATGGCTATATCTAAAACATATTGGACTACCAAATCTATTTGCATTACCTGGCTATATCTAAAACATATTGACTACCAAATGTACTAGTATTACATGGCTATATCTAAAACATATTGGACTACCAAATCTATTAGCATTACCTGGCTATATCTAAAACATATTGACTACCAAATGTACTAGTATTACATGGCTATATCTAAAACATATTGGACTACCAAATGTACTAGTATTACATGGCTATATCTAAAACATATTGGACTACCAAATCTATTAGCATTACCTGGCTATATCTAAAACATATTGACTACCAAATGTACTAGTATTACATGGCTATATCTAAAACAAATTGACTACCAAATCTCCACTTCCATCTACTAGGTTCATCTAGCAGTATCTACATTTCAATAACTTGTCACCGAGAGCGATTCATGTGAGCCAATCCTCTTGGTCATCCGTGACAAGCTATGCATAAACCTAAAACCCATATCGAAATCTTCTGACATCTACTAGGTTCATATGGCAATATTTAGAATGTATTTACTTCTCAACGAGGAAACCGTTCATTCACAATGTAAATCAAAGATCAAGGCACAAGCTGACACAATGATTCATACAGCACAATTAAAGGGTTCCCTTACACCTTAATTAACATTGATCGTCCCTGGACTAATCAATCGCTCCAGTGAGGGGAGAGAGTAAAGGCAAGTCTCATTAATGAGATATGGTCCGGAGCTTCAGCACCCATCCAGGCTTTATGGGGTCGTGACCCCCCGCCGTCACTCACTCACCCTGGATTACTGGGCGAGGGGGGCGAGAGCCTCCGTTAGACACATGTCTGGAGAACCGTTTGTTCATTGGAAGAGTTAATTCCAAAGGCTATAAACGCCACTCAAATAAATAAGGGTCAGGCCAATGAAAGAAGCCAATTATAGAAGCCTTCCTTATCTCCAGGCAGGTTTCTCTCTCTTGGTTTACTATGCAAGGAATAGGGGGGTCTTGTAATTGTCGAAGGTGACGGGGTGAGTAGATGTTGCAATTGAATGTCAGCTGGAGTTAGAAAGGCAAGGTCAATTGGGACAGGTATTACAGGTGAGCTCTTCAAACACACATGGGCAAACAATGGTGCGCACACACACACACACACACACACACACAGTACATTATCTTAAATACATTTTACAAGAAAAACCAATCATGTTATTTTTCCTGTTTTTAAAGATTAATAGATTGAAATATACCCCCCTGAATATTTTAAGAGGAGAGCTCTTTTTTGCAGAAGGGCTATTATACAAAGCCAACACCATCCTCCATATAACAGTTTATTGTTTATTAAAACATGTTGACTGAAGGCCATGTCATTTCCAAAACTTTCATCATGGTTTGTAATACATTTCCTCTGGAGTGGATTAAACTATATAATAATAATATGTTGCACATTTAATCCCTGCCATTACATCTGTCTTGACCAATATTCAAGTTCCCACAAGGCATTGTGGCACATATCATGAAATGCACAGCCTACGACTTAACCTCTCTATCAAGCTGCATCTGGAATGGCACACTCCCATTCCCTACACTACGTTTGACCATAGTCTTATTTAGTGCACTACTTTAGACCAGGACCAATAGAGCTCTGATCAAAAGTAGTGCACTACGTAAGGAATAGGGTACCATTTGGGACGCACCCCTCAGTCATGTCAACTGGCTTCCTTAAAGCACATATAGTACTCCAGATGAATAACACCCAGAAAGAAATAAAAAAATTATTAATTAAAATGAAACACATTAAGCCCCACTTGGCGCTATGACTTCACAATGACCAATTAGGAGGATAAATCAGGCTCAGACACAGCCCCTTTGAACTAGCAGGGTGAACCAATGGATTCTCATGGTGTCGACGGATTCAAATATGTAATTGAATAATGGGATCAGATATTTCCCCTAGACGCTGATATTGGGACAGTATTTAAATTTCCCACAGTTATGGTTAAGGTTAGGATTTGAGATCTGTACCTTGGGGAAATATCACCCTGGAACAATGTGCGTTGGGGTGCATCACTCGCGTTGTGTTTAGTAAGTTAACAGTCAAACAGAAATACATATCTGAGTAAAGTAATCTTTTATGGGTGAGATATTTTTTTTTTTTATGCAGACAAAATCCTCATTGTAGTATGTCATCGTCTTGTCAACTACATGACATTTGGATAAGGAATATCTCACTTTTCGACCGACTGAGCAGAGTACCACTCGCACACACTGATGGAAAGAAAAAGGGTGGTGAAATTAACGAAGAAGAAAAAAGACTCATGTTGACATTAACAGCCTGCTTCAGTCAAATGTCAATCGAGTACTCAACACCGTCTCTGGGCTTGTTGGGGGGGACGAGAGTCTCTGCTTCGTCATTATTCAATTTGGCCACAACCCCTGCTACAGCGGGGGCTGCTACACCCCACCCCACACCGGCCAAACCTTCTCCTTCCCTACCCTTTGCCGCCTTCTCCCTCGTCTGCCGTTTGTTATAGCGGCCAGATTAGGGCTCAGACAGCACAGCTGACGACGGTGGATGTGGCACAAAGCACAGAGCCCCATGTAAGCACAAATCGTAATCACTTTAATCGCTGCTTGATCCCACCGCTGCCACCAAATGACAATGAATGGGTTCAGTCATCACCCCTTCCCCCTCATACTAACAGACAATACTGTGGTGTCTGTCCAATACTGGGGCTGTGGAGTCCACTGTCGATGACACAGATTTGTCAGTGTTAGACTATCTGTATTTTAGTTCTCTATCAGTTGTCAATAAACTGAAATACTGTTTGAAATGTGCAAAATGATACAGACTAGTCCAATAAACTGTTTATGACAGAACAATCTATTTTAGATAAGTCACCTGTAGCATCTGCTGCACTGAATTGCTACATAAAACAATGTTTACAATAATATCTTTATTATAATATCCAAAACAGTCCACCAACAGGGACTGAGTTCTTCCTCATTTCAGTTGCGTTTGAGGAATAAACGTGTCAAAAAGAAAGCAACACTTTCCTTTCAGAGAAAACGAGTCCTGTGCGTGTCCCCTTGCATGTCCGTTTGTGTGCTAGCTGGGAGACTAGCATCACAGTGCAACACTCAGGCTGACAAAGTATCTGTTGTTGGTCTGCCTCCAGTGGCAATAAGGGGAAATTGTGTGCTGTTCTTTAGAGGAGACTGAAGAGAGAGGAACTACAAGTCTCATCCAACCTGGTCTGGACAGGTCTGAAATGAGAGGTGGATGGTGTGGGAGGGTGAAAGAGAAAAAGAGAGGGAGTAAAGAAGAAAGAGAACATAACACACTGCATTCAGAAAGTATTCACACCCCTTGAATTTTTTCCACATTTTGTTGTGGTACAGCCTAAATTTAAAAAGGATTAAATTGAGATTGTGTTTCACTGGCCTACACACAATACCCCATAATGTCAAAGTGGAAATGTGTTTTTAAATGTTTACAAATAATAAAAAAAACACAAAAGCTGAAATGTCCTGAGTCCATAAGTATTGAACACCTTTTTTATGGCAAGCCTAAAGTTCAGGAGTAAAAATGTGCTTAACAAGTCACATAATAGCGTTTACCAAGACAACATTGAATGTTCCTGAGTGGCCTAGTTACAGTTTTATCTTAAAGTGTCTTGCAAATCTATAGCAAGGCTAGCAATAATCTGCAACCAACTTGACAGAGCTTGAAGAATACATTTTTTATTAATTGTTAAAATATTGTACAATCCAGGTGTGCAAAGCTCATAGATAGATACTTTATTGATCCTTGAGGGGAAATTTATTTGTCAAGCAGCTACAACAAAACATAGGGCAGGTGCAAAATGTCAGAACGAATATACACAAAAGACAGATACACGATACATAGAGCGGCAGTATGAAAAAGTATAAAAATACATGAAGTCTGGAGAGCAAAAAGCTATAAAAAGACATTGCATAGTATGGGTGGTTGTCTGAATATGTACACTACAATGTTAGGTGAAAAAAAAAGATACAAATATTGCAAGTTGATATAGATAAATAAGGAGTATTTGCATGGTTAACTATACTATACAGGTCGATGGCAGAGAAATACTTAAATAGCTAAATGTGCGTATGATATAAGTGAGGGTAATAATAGTTTACTTAATATATAGTCTGGTTAAATGTACAGGTAAGTGAATATTTGCATGGTTACATTAACTGTACAGTTAAATGACAGGAAGAGATACTTAAATAGCTAAACGTGTGTATGATATAATTTAGGGTAATAATAGTAATTCCCTTAAAATAGTGCAGGGTTTAATTACAGATAAATGCCCGTATTGCACATTTGATATACTAAAAGGATACAACTGACAGCATACTAATATGCATTCCTGAGTGAATGACTATGTAAGTTCAGTCCAAGAATGACTTACAATATTTCACGTGATATGATATAACAATTGTACATGAGTATGTATATACAGACCTGAATTAATAAATAAGTACTGAGTGAATGAGTGATTACAGACCAGAGATACTCACGGATGGATGCATAATTGTTAAACTAGGTCCTTACACCCGAACAGTTCAAGGTCTATGTTGCCGACGGCAGAGACATACCCAGAAATACTTACAGCTGTAAATCACTGACAAAGGTGATTCTAACATGTATTAACTCAGGAGTGTGAATACTTATGTAAATTATATATTTCTGTATTTTATTTTCAATACATTTGCTAGAATTTGTCATTATGGTGTATTGTGTGTAGAAAAAAACGATTAATACATTTTGAATTCAGGCTGTAACAACAAAATGTGGAATAAGTCAAAGCGTATGAATACTTTCTGAAGGCACTGTAGATAGTGAGAGAGGGAGTAGAGTGAGAAAGGGGGAGGTAGAGAGAGGGCGAGAGAGAAAGAAAGAGGGAGTAAGAAAGAGAGAAGCCCGAGAAAAAAGGAAAGAGAGCGAACAAGAGTGACGGACGGGTCAATATCCTTGTCCCTCTGTAGGGACCCATTACACTTTAGTTATGGTCCTCCTGTCCACAGTAGACTTCATTCATTGTCTATCCCAGCTGCACGCCACAGCATCCATCTTTTTCATTCAGCCCGTCTCCCAGCCTGGCACAAAAACCCCTTAAACTGCATGACCATTTCAAAAATATATATACAAACAACATTTAAAAGGAGTCTTCTCTTTCTTTTGTCCTCACACTACAGCGAAATGTCTGTGTGCAGTGCCAGGAGGTTCTTAAATCGAGGGTCAAGGACGTCGTAGAGAGCCACGGTACACGTGCACTGTGTGCGTGTGTTAATTGGGTGTGCCCTTTGACCCCTTTTCACTCAGTCCTCTTCGGAGTGCAAGTCATACTGTGTCTGCCATACAAAGGCATGATACCTTGCATCTTTCCATGGACTCTTTAATTTGTAATTGAAACTGCATTAGTCTTGACAGGGACTTGGTTCAAAGTGCATATTATGGAGATGCCCACACGTACATGGAAAGCATTGGTAAGGTTAAAGAGATTTCTCAGGCACAATAAACCAACCTACACAGACACGCACGCATGCATGCATGCATGGACGCATAGAGTGAGCTAGTGTTTATGTACTGGCTTACAACACACACACAGCAAACTTGATAAAGGATATATTATGGAAACACGGAATACACCCTACATTTATCACACAAATCCAGAGTCTTCGTCGTACCACGATTGGCAGACAGCACTTCTTATTTTATCCATTTATCTTTTTACGTCCTCCGACGCCACAACCCAGGCTGAATGGAGATTAAAACAACGAAGCCGATATATGTGAAAGGAATGTAAACAGTACATACAAGGGAAGGCGTGTGGGAGGGGGATTAAATTCACAGCGCTGAAGGGGACCCCTATTTTAAACCGCTCAAGCCCCGCGGTCTATTCAATGCTCCGTCTACCAATCTCTTCAACAAACGGGCGACCCGCATGGAGCCTGCATGGAACATCACGACAAGCCATCAAGACAATCAGAACGGAAAGGGGACGCAATAAGACGTCAACTCAAACGTTTACAGAAGTGGATGGTCGGTTAGCATTAGTGAAACATACAAATAGTTGGAGAGGAGACAAGCTGTGTGAAAGTCTTTTGACAAAAGCACTCCGGGCGACAAACCTGATGCCCTTTCTAAACTTCCACAGGATTAGCTACGTGGAACTAAGCAGACGCACAAAAGTGACTGCTCAATCACTACGACTAACTTGCAATGTATTTATGAGCTATTCTCCGGGCCCTGAATGAATGGAGTTGTATTACCCATAGGGATATGAGTTGTGGGGGAACTGTGGAAACATTGAAAGGGTCTTGATTGATTGAATGTGGGTCATTCCTTTTGATTTTAGAACGGAGGGGAGAGCACTTCTCCAAATATGAGCGGCTTGGGACTTTCTTTCCCCGAAGAACATAATCCTACTCAGACATTGCAACAGATTAGTGGCTTTTTATATAGTGGGTTGTGACTGCTTACAATTCCCTCTATCACATGTTGTATTTCTAAGATAAGACTCCGTTCATCCTGTAGGAACAGTGAGTCAACAAAGAATTAGACACCAAACCACAGAATGGACTTCGACTGTCTCTCTCCTCCCTCCCAATTTAGGAACAATAACCCAGACTGCTGCAGAGCTTGTGGGTTATTGTATTTTAATACCATTTCATACTGAAGGGCCTATGGATGAACGAAACATATGGATTTGAGTACAACGGCTTTATCCCTCTAGCACCGTGGCAGAAGTCCAAGACACTGTAAGCCCAGTCCGTCAGAAACATATGCATTTCCTGGTATACTGGTATGCGTTTAGAAGAATGGTCGCTTTCTCAGGGCGGATGACTAAAACCACATTGCGGAATGTAAGGGTGGTTCGGACAGTTTACAGGTCACGATGATTGATGAGACAAATATAGCCCAGCGCTTCAAACATTTCCACTGGCCAATTTATTCAATACAGACTGTAGTCAGAAAGAAATCGCATGGCATAAGTATGATTATTCTTTTGATATTAAATATTCATAAACATTCACAAGAGGTCTCTCTAATGCTTAACATAAATCAGCAAATTCTTTGTCCTTCACTAACCAGGGTTGATTAACCCATTAGGCACACATAGTACTAACCTGAACCACAACAAAAGGCCCTAAGCTACAGACTAACCCCCTTGATTCTTGCCCATTGACTCATGCTGAAATGACTCAGGCTACAGATGAGGGAGATCTTACACAGCGCACCACATGAGTAAACCATCTAACTTTGAGTAGCCCAGACACCCAGAAGCCACTGTTGGTGCAACACAATACCTAAGATGAGGAGAGACGGGTCAAAGGTTATGGCTAGACCTCAGGGAATAAACTCTGCTCTAGCGTTCGAAAATAATCTGTCACCTCAGCCTCGACGGGGTCACTACACACAGCATGCTTCATAGAAGTGGAGGAAGGTGGATGGAGGGTATGATGGTAGCATGAGGCAATAACAGCAACGCGAGAGTGTTTTTTTGTAAGAGATGAGATATGAGTAGAACACACCATAGTAAAGACATTAAGAGGATTCATTGGATATTAAGAGTATGGGAATCTAAGATGAGAAATGAAGAGGTCTAAGATGAGAAATGAAGAGGTCTGAGAATGTGGTTAAATAGAAATAGATGAGTGGGATGACTCATATCAACTAAAAATAGGATAGGTTCACACACAAAGACAGACTCCAATATATTCCTTCTGCCATTTTGAATGTAATGATTTCCTTGCAGCAGCAGCAGGGGGGAAAAATCTCTGCACGGAATATTTGGTCAAAGCCTTCTTCACTATATGTGTATTATTTGCCTTAAGCCCGCCATCCTTGCTACTACAAAACCTACTAGCTACTTGCTTTGATAATGGTATTGGAGCTACTAGTCTCATTCCACATCCGCCACAACTATTATTACTAACAAGCCTACTTCAAGTAGTGTTTTAAGATAGAGCATCATCTTTCATTCTAAAAATAGAATGAATCTCTCAATCCCATGACTATTGCCGACTGTATTCGGAGTGCTTATTCTCACATTTTAGATCTTCCCAAAAACTTTTATAGGTCTTTGATGTAGCCAAAGCTCGCTGGAAATGTATATTTGTGCCATTTTTTTTTTTCTTATCACACCCCTGTATCTATACTCTAGACGTGATTATTTTACAGCTCAGATTTGAAGTTGCAGCATACTCCTTTGATCATGACCCTTATCTGTTTTATAACTCGACTCTTTCTCTGAAAAGCAGAAAAGGAAGAGAGTGACTCGGATAGGAAAAAAATGCAGGATATATTGCTTTTTTTATATCAAATAAAATGTGCATTATTGCATTGCTAATATTGGTTTAAAGAGTGTTTTGCACAGCAATTCTCAGACCCATCTACAGTTGAACATAGCCCAGTGCTCAAACTCCAAAGCCCATCCATAATGCATTACTCCCAGTTCCCCAAGTTCTTACCATTCTAGTTTCGTCCTCGCACTGAACCGAACCACTATTGTTGACTCAAATCATCGGTACCTTTTAAATTCAAATGAATACCATCATTTCCATATTTCCACAGATGCTTGGATGTCGCTCCATCCATGGACGTAATTAAAATAAAACGGAACATAGAGTCCTATGTAAATCATGCTATCATACAGATAGACACCAGCTAACTTAATAAGATTATATAATGTACACGGTATGTGCAATAGACCATATGCTCATTAAAATGAGTGTTGCCACAGCGCTCTAGTCAATACATTTCCTGCTTCTACTCTTTCCTTCTCTCTCCAAATACGATTGAGAAACAGTCAATCAAAACCAAAGCAACCGGGGACAACTCCTCGGGGCACGCGTCTAAATACCCCACCCAAGAGTCACCGAGGGAATTCTCCCACCCTAGCGATTTCGCTCAACGCACTGCGACAACCCCCGAGATGTATTGTCCAATTTCCCTCGTGCGGCCCGTTTCCCTGAATTCTGATAGGTGATGAATGTGTAAATCTTCTGTTGGGAGGTTGTCATCTCTTTAGATCTGTCGGTTAGAGAGCAAACAGACACTTTTGGACCTGGGTCATTAATCCTAATAGATTCAAATGAGGTATGTTGGTGAACTTGGGAAGTGATGACTCATCCATTTTGCATTGCATTCTCATCCTCTAACCTTGGGAAGGAAATGTTGAATATTAAGAGAATGACAACACTGTATTGCAAAACATTATTCCAACCAAAGCAAACAAGGTGAGTAAGGTAGAGTGGATTGTTTTCTTCTGTATGTTTCAGGACTTTCTACACCTCCAGTAGAAAATACAGTAGGAGGTATTGAGCCTCTGCTTCGAAGAGTACCTCTCTAATATCTCTGTCAATCTAATAAAAAAGAGGCAGTCCTAATCTACAATAAGAATTAGACAACCACACAAGCATCATACAGTCAATTAGAATGGACGCAATGAGGGGGCAGGAGGGGGCTTTTTGATGGAGACGCACAGAAAACACACCTGTGCCCCACAGCCAAATAACCCAATTCACCACTTATATATACCAAAAAAGCTTTTTAACATATTTCTCGAATAATGAGTCGTGGTGTACATATCCCATCCAATTTAATGAGATTTTAATCTCTTTGTGTGTATGTAACTGCTTTCGCCCACAAAAGGTCTAGTGTGTGCTTTCGAGATGGGAGGATTGAAATACACAATAACCTCTGTGAATGGATTTGTTTGGTGGGGGAGGTTATCCACCGGGGTCTGCTTCAACAGATGATTTATGGTTTCCAGGATGAATTTTTCGATTCTTGCCAACAAATGATGCGGCTCTCCTCCTATCTTAGGTGGTGAAGCTTGATTTATCTTCCAGGCAAAAGCCTGTATGATTCATTCAAAGCCAGCAGCCTGTGTTAAAATAAGCCCCAATCCGATAGATACGGTAGAAAGTGCAGGATTGGGCTGTGTGTTTTTATAGGGGTCACGTGGATAATAGCATGGCAGCTTGTTGCGAATAATGATAATTTAACATGGTAACATGTAAAGTGGAATTTGGGCAATTTGTATGTGTTTTTAAGTGAGTCTCTGTCCTAAAGTGTGGATATTGAAGTGTATGGTTGCACATTTGTACAAGAGCATACACTCTTAGAAGTAAAGGTGCTATCTATAACCTAAAGGGGTTCTTCAGCTGTCCCCATAGGAGAACCCATTGAAGAACCATTTTTGGTTCCAGGCAAAACCTTTTTGGTTCCAGGCAAAACCTTTTTGGTTCCAGGTAGAACCTTTTTATAGTTCCATGTAGAACCCTTTACACAGAGGGTTCTACATGGAACCCAAAATAGTTCTGCTTGGAACCAAATAGGGTTCTTCAAAGGGTTATCCTATGAGGACAGCTGAAGAAGCCTTTTTTTCTAAGAGTGTACAGTGCCTTCAAAAAGTATTCACACCCCTTGATTTTTCTTTTACATTTTGTTGTGTTACAGGCTGAATTAAAAATGGATTAAATTGAGATTGTTTGTCACTGGCCTACAAACAATAACCCATAATGTTAAAGTGGAATTCTGTTGTTCACATTTTCTACAAATTAATTTAAAATGAAAAGCTGAAATATCTTGAGTCAATAAGTATTCAACCCCTTTGTTATGGCAAGCCTAAATAAGTTCAGGAGTAAATCTCTGTACCCAAAACATACAATTATCTATAAGGTCCTTCAGTCAAGCAGTGAATTTCAAACACAGATTCCCGCACAAAGACAAGGGAGGTTTTCCAATGCCTCAAAGAAGGGTACCTATTGATAGATTTGTAAAAATCAATAAAAGCAGACATTGAATATTCCTTTGAGCATGGTGAAGTTATTAATTACACTTTGGATGGTGTATCAATACACCTAGTCACTAAAAAGATACAGGCACCCTTCCTAACTCAGTTGCCAGAGAGGAAGGAAACCGCTCAGGGATTTCACAATGAGGCCAATTGTGACTTTAAGACAGTTACAGAGTTTAATGGCTGTGATAGGAGAAAGCTGAGGATGGATCAACAACATTGTAGTTACTCTGCAATACTAACCTAAATGACAGAGTGAAAAGAAGGAAGCCTGTACATAATACAAATATTCCAAAACATGGATCTAAGCACATAGCAAAATCCTAGAGTAAAACATGGCTTTCCACCAGACACAGGGAGATTAATTCAACTTTCACCAGGACAACAACCTAGAACACAAGGTCAAATCTACACTGGAGTTGCTTACCAAGAAGACAGTTCCTGAGTGGCCGAGTTACAGTTATGACTTAAATCTGCTTGAAAATCTATGGCAAGACTTAAATAGTTGTCTAGCAATGATCAACAACCAATTTCACAGAGCTTGAAGAATTTTAAACTGGCTAGTATTGTACAATCCAGGTGTGCAAAGCTGTTAGAGACTTATCCAGAAAGACTCACAGCTCTTAATCACTGCCAAAGGTGATTCTAACATGTATTGACTCAGGGGTGTGAATACTTATGTAAATGAGACATTATGGGGTATTGTGTGTAGACGGTGACAAAAATAAAAATAAATGTAATACATTTTGAATTCAGGCTGTAATACAACAAAATATGGAATAAGTCATGGGGTATGAATATTTTCTGAAGGCACTGTATGTCCACACACATATATACATGCTTTCAGTTTCCGTACTTACATTCCATCGTGGTGGGAACTCATTCTCATACACTCCATTAACCGTCTCTAGGGACGCTGATCTGCTGACTGACATTAGCCTCTTGAACCAGGCCTGCTAAGATCCTTAACCTCCCCACCAGTCTGCCATCCCTTGCCCAAATACCTAACAGTACCTTCAGAAGGAGACGAGAAGGGACAAGGGGAAGAAAGCGGGGGAAGAAACATGCCATTGGCTCGGCTGGCTCGGCTTTTCAACACATCAAGTCCTGTTTGTTACGCACAAAGAGCGATGACTGCACCCGTGAGGAGTCAGAAGGAGTGCTTAAAAAGCTTATAGCGGCCACATGCACTGCATAGCAACAACAAAAAGATTATAATCCCTGTCTCCAGCCTGGGCCGTCTTTCAGTGACCGATCAAGAATCCCGACAGAGCTTTGTTTGCATGGCTGAAATGCATACAAAAGCACACATACACACTCTCTCTTTCAAACACAGACACGCACGCACGTGCACACATAGACGGGCCTTCAAGCGCGGGATTTTTTTTATTTCCATTTGCCGTTGCCATGGTAACCCCTAATGTGTGCTTCCAGCGCTTTTTCTTCTTAACGCCGCCCAGACAGCAACACACACTGCATTCCTCAGCTACAGTCACCCAGACCGCAACACACTGCATTCCTCAGCTACAGTCACCCAAAGTCTGGCTTCTAGAAGGTCTTTAACTGCTAAATACCCACTCCAACAAAGTCTGGCTTCTAGAAGGTCTTTAACTGCTAAATACCCACTCCAACAAAGTCTGGCTTCTAGAAGGTCTTTAACTGCTAAATACCCACTCCAACAAAGTCTGGCTTCTAGAAGGTCTTTAACTGCTAAATACCCACTCCAACAAAGTCTGGCTTCTAGAAGGTCTTTAACTGCTAAATACCCACTCCAACAAAGTCTGGCTTCTAGAAGGTCTTTAACTGCTAAATACCCACTCCAACAAAGCCTGGCTTCTAGAAGGTCTTTAACTGCTAAATACCCACTCCAACAAAGGGAGAAAGAGGGATGGCCGTGCCACACAGACTAACAACCCTCCCGGTCTGCTCAGCTAGTGCGCCGCTGCAGTGTTTCTCAACGAACAATATCTCCGTGACCACTCACAACTAGGGATGGGTACCGAAACCCGGTATTAAAACGGGGCCCGGGGGTTAAATTATCAAAGACCGTAGTATCGATAACCTCCGACGTTATCAGTTCTGCTTTTGGTACTGGAGAAATTTAGAAAATACATTTTCTATTTATTATTGCTACATAAACATTATCTTGCACATTTTATCTCACCAACCGTTTCTAAATTTGCAATAAGTTTAAGACATTCGTCTATGATGCATTTTCGCTATTCCCAATGCAGAAGAGAGATCTCTCTCGCGCGGAGCCTGTGTCTCACACACGCTACAGCAACAAACACAAGAAAGACCGTGCTCTTAATTAGTGACGATGGCGGAGAGAACTAAACGGTCAAAAGTGTGGTTACACTTCACCAGAGCCGATGCTGACAATGCTCGTTGACGTTTGCTTGTAAGGGAGGAAACACGAGCAATCTGTCCAAACATCTATCGAAAATACATCATGTACAGGCAGAGAAATGCAGTTCGACTGCCTAGCTCATCTCTCGTTACCCGATCTACGTTAGGTATGTATGTAGGTATGTATGCTAGCAGCCTAGAGCCTATACACGGAGTTAACTAAATTATGCGAACATGGGTTCATGATCAAAAGTAACCATTAACCAGCTGATTGTTTAGCTATGGGTGCGTTCATAAATTCAATTGCCCATTTAAAGATCTTGCTACTTTTTTGTTACAGCTACAAAGAACCAACCCATTCCTCCCTCTAATACCGCTCGTCCAAGCCAAAGACAAGCCCAAAACTCCTTCACGCTGGCAGCTAGTGGGAGGATGAATGAGGAAAGGGTGAATGAGTGCCACCTAGCCGTGACCCAAGTTCATAGTGAAAGGCCTACACCCCTTTGCAACAGTGGAGTCCAAGGGCTTTAGGTAACAGTCTGTCAGTAAACATTGAGTTGTATTTATTTTTTTAGGATATAGCTGTATTAAAGGGTTATATGTTAGTCCCATCACTTCACAATAAAATACAATACAACACAATAATGATAATTCAACACATTTTACTGTAGGTAGATGAGCAAGGCACTCAATCTCAAATATACCCCTCCCTCCAGGAGTTACCTCAGTGACACATTAATTCCTACCTGGTATGGTGTAGAAAAGGCCAATGTGATCACTGAGCTGAAGGACGTGCCAAAGCTGGCCATCACATCAGACGGGTGGACCAGCCTCTGTCAGGACCACTATCTCACTGTTACAGTGCACTACACATGCCAGGGCAGTGTAAAACAGAAGGTCCTCCACACCAGGTTAAAGAGATTTCTCAGGCACAATAAACCAACCTACACAGACACGCATGCATGCATGGACGCATAGAGTGAGCTAGTGTTTATGTACTGGCTTACTCACAACACACACACAGCAAACTTGATAAAGGATATATTATGGAAACACAGAATACACCCTACATTTATCACACAAATCCAGCCCTGTTGCTCTATACCACTGTATTTTCTTTTGCAGGAAAATATTGTTTATTTAATTTGTTTAACATTTCCATCATCACAACATTAGTCTATAATAGTGATTTGTTCAACACATTGATGTTTCTTTTGCTGTAAATAATTGTTTATTTTATTTATTTGACATTTCAGAAAATAAAGCAATGTCAATTCTGTTCTTAATTTGTTTTTGTTTTTTTTTTAAACAAAAAGAACCGATAAGAATAACGTTAAAATACCGTTAAATCTTAACGATACCCATCCCTACTCACAGCCCTTGAAAAACACAAATGAGAAGGTGAGCCATGACTGTGCATGTAGACATCTAGCCACTCCAAAAGACAAAAAAATAAATCTATGACTGACCCCTCTTGCTGTTGTGTTGAAGTCCGGTCTGCGAAACAATTAAATATTCTGCATTGACAGATCGATAGACGGCCCCCCGCGTGACCTTCCCTATTCACGTCTCAGTAATGAAGGACAGAGAGGGGGATATAAGTAACCATCTAATTCAATAGTGGGGTCAGCCATTGATACGGCAAGACAACGGCCCCCTTCAACTGCTTTGCGCATTGGCATGCTAGAAATTAGTGCAGGTCTTAAGGAACTGTCTGGCTGGATTCATGGGTGGGATTAAAAGCTCTGGGCCGGACTGAGCTCTCATGTCTCCTCCATCCAAGTCAATACACCCAAGGGCCCTCGGCTCAGCACTGCTCAACTTTGGTGTGAGGGGAAAGTAATTTACTGACAGTGAAGGTCTTAATTCACCAGGATGACACACGTATTCCTCTGACACTGGGGAGGCAGAGTGTCGGAAATAAAAGTGTGGACGTGAAGCGCTCATCAACTGAAATCTTTGGTAAAGACATTTTTTTTTTCATACAAAACTGAGATTTTTTATATAAAACTACCAAATATCACTCTCCTTCACCTTTTGAAAAATGTTATATCACATAAGCATGAAATGGAAAGAGCAGGGGGTCTACAACATCCTGTACTGAGAGATACATCCGTCCCTATACAGGGGATGGATGTGGAAATGGTTGGGTCATACAAGTTCCTGGGAGTCCATATGGACAACAGGCTGGAATGGGCCGGTAACACCGGGGCCCTGTACAAAAAGGGCCAGAGCCGACTCTACTTTCTGAGGAGGCTCAGGTCCTTCAACGTGTGCAGTAAACTACTGCATACCTTCTACCAGTCTGTGGTGGCCAGTGCCATCTTTTTTGCAGTGGTGTGCTGGGGAGCAAACATCAAAGCCGGTGATGCTTCTCGGGTAAATAAGCTGATCAGGAAGGCTAGCTCTGTCCTGGGGATGAGCCTTGACACTCTAGAGGAGGTGGCGGAGAGACGGATCCTGGCCAAACTGCTGGCCATCATGGACAACGTCACCCACCCTCTGCACGCTATGGTTATGACGCAGAGGAGCACTTTCAGTCACAGACTGATCCCACCACGGTGTGCCAGAGAGCGCTACAGGAGGTCCTTCCTGCCGGCGGCTATTAGACTATATAATGCCTCACCGGGGTGCCGTGCCGTCGGCAACATAGATCTGGAACTGTTGGGGTGCTAGGACCTAGTTTAACAATTATGCATCCATCCGTGAGTAACTCTGGTCCGTCAGCACTCATCCACTCAGGACCTATTTATTCATACAGGTCTGTATATACATACTCATGTACAGTTGTTATATTATATCACATGCAATATTGTAAGTAATTATTGGACTTAACCTACGTAGGCATTCACTCAGGAATGCATATTAGTATCCTGCCAGTTGCACCTTTTCTCATTGCTTTTAGTATATCGAATGTGCAATACGTGCAGTTGTCTGTAATTAAACCCTGCGCACTAAGGACTGTATTTTAAGGGAATTACTATTATTACCCCAAATGATATCATACACACATTTAGCTATTAAAGTATCTCTTCCTGTCATTTACCTGTACAGTTTGTGTAAACATGCAAGTATTCACTTATCTGTAAATATAACTGTATACCTAACTGTACAGCTAATTTAACCATGCAAAATTTTCACTTACCTGTTCATTTACCCAGTCTGTCTATTAAGTAAACTATTATTCCCTTGCTCATATCATACGCATTTTTAGCTACTGAAGTATTTCTCTGCCATCGACCTGTATAGTATAGTTAACCATCCAACATCCACCAATGTAGTGTACATATTCAGCCAACCACTCATACTATGCAATGTCTTTTTATAGCTTTTTTTTGCACTCCAGATATCTTGTATTTCTATACTTTTTCATACTGCCGCTCTATGTATCATGTACCGTGTATCTGTCTTTTGTGTACTTTCGTTGTGGCATTTTGCACCTGCCCTGTGTTTTGTTGTAGCTGCTTGACAATGAAATTTCCCCCCCGGGGGATCAATAAAGTACCTATCTATCTCTATCTATCTATCTACTGAGAGATACTGGGTGTGCAGGCTTTTGTTCAACCCCAGCAACAACACACCTGTTTACAATAATCAACTGTGGTCTTCAGTCTGGACCTTGATTATTTGAATCAGGTGTGTTTTTGATGAACTGAAGAAAAAGCCTGGACAGTCAGATGTAGAGAAGTTAGATATCACTGATATAGACCAGTGGTTCTCATACCTCTCCTCGGGGACTCCCCCTAAACTAGCTTACCTGATTCACCTAGTCAAGGGCTTGATGATTAGTTGACAAGTTGAATCAGGTGTGCTAGCTCTGGAATAGATTAAATATATGGAATGGTTGGGGGTCCCCAAGGAGAGGTTTGAGAACCACTGCTTTAGACAATGTATAATTTCTCTCTCTGTGACATCACCGGCCTCTATTACTGAAAGTCTCCTCTTTCTTTCAAAAGATCAAACCTTAGAGGAAAAACTGGACCAATATGATGTGGCCCAGGTATTTAAGATTACATTTCCTTGACAAACTGGGATTGAGTTGAGGTGAGTGGGTGAGGCAGAGAGGTTTGTGGGTGTGCGTGTTTGTGTGTGCATAAGGGGCACCTGTCTATCTGTCTGTCTGCAGGGATAGGTACCAGAGCGTTCCTTGTATCAGAACCCATGTTTGCGACAGTGACCTGTCCAATATGTGGAGCGCAGCTGAGACGTTTGACTGTCTTAACTTTCCCCATTCCAATAGGTCTCCTGAGATACAGTACAATTGCAGGATGGGGGGAAACCAAATCCTCCAGAAAACGTGTGTCAGTCCGTTTGTCTCAGCACTAGTTTGGATGTGCATGCAGATTGTTGTCAGATGTGCCTAACTACAGGGCAAACAACGAGAGCAGTGCAATAAGTGTACATTTGCTGCTCAAGTCATAATAACATCTAAATAATGAGATAGCAGAAGTGTTGGGGAAGCTACTCTGAAAAGAGAGCTACCAATTACTTCACACTGGAAGAAGCTAAACTAAAGCTGCACATAAGAAAAATATAGTTTATTTAACTAAAGTTACTTTGAAAAAGTAGTTCACTGCATTCAAGCTACTTTGTAAAAGAATATCATATGTAAATCTGAAATGTCATACACTACAAATTGCAAGAACAGATCACTTTGGGGTTGCCAGATTTTATTTAATTTAACAGAATTTGTAATTTAGCCTATTAAACACATATTTTCAAGTGAGAATTAGACGGACGGGTCTGATGCCAAAAAGAAAGGAAATTACCTACTTCACCTATATTTTATTTTTGCAAAAAAAGTAGTGTGTAGTTCCAGTAGTTAGCTACCACTACGTGTGGGGAAAAAAGTAATTAACGACTGAAAGTACTACCAAGACTTAAATGTATTTCAACTACCACCAAACTACTGCAAAATGTAGTTGAATTACTATACTGAGTCCATAGATTAGGGCCTAATGAATTTATTCCAATTGACTTATTTCCTTACATGAACGGTAACTCAGTGAAATTGTTGAAATTGTTGCATTTATATTTTTATTCAGTATAGTTTAACTACATGTAGCTCACTACTCCTGGGTAGCAAGTAGCTTTTATTTGTGGTCCATTTTCTCATTTTAAATGACAGCTATCAGGGAAATTCAACAGACCTAACACTGCTATTATAACACAGGTAACACACACACACACACACAACAGAGTTATTGTCGAAGCTTATTGGTTTCTGGAGAGACTGCTCTGGGGTGAAGTTTCCCTTATGTACAGATCTAGGATCAGCTTTCTCTCCAATCCTAAGCTTTACAGTTAGTGGGGAAAATGCAAAACAGACCAAAGTCAGCGTCTGGAGGCAACTTCACCCTACACACGTTCTGTCGCCATGTGCTGTGGAAAACACAAGTTCTATAAAGCCGCAACGGAGAGACCCATTCCTGATTATTCACATGGGGAGGGGGCAAGTCTAGAAGCCTTTGGAGCATGGAAGCCAACACTGACCAGAGGAGCAGAGGTGCCAGAGAAAACTGTTGGACTTGTGGATGAGCCAAGCAGTGCTCACTGCTGGGTTCAATTTCTGCAGAACCACCAGTTATCATCAATGCTAATAAGGCCCATGTTGCCAAAAGAAAAGCCCTTGTAATTGAATCGGCCAATATCACAGATGTATCAATGGACGCCACGACTGAAACAGACTAGAATGTTAGGTGTTATAATATCATAGCAGTGGTCCAGAAATCTGTTGACATCACAAGAGCAGCCCATACAGAAGGGGTGTCGAACATCCGTTCCGCGTGTGGTTTGAGAAAAAAACAATTTAACATTTTAAGTGCCCGTTATCACCAAGAATAGCCAGAATCAAATGGGTAACAAAATGGGTGTTAAAATCCCTGAAACAGCCACTAAAATAGCCTGTGCTGCCACTGAATGAGTGCACACAAATCTGCTACATCATGTCACTGAGGCTCCTTCACATGTGATTTAATATTCGGGCATCGTAACTAATTAAAACCCACCAGATGTTGTCCCCGCCGAGAGTCAACAGTGTAATAAACAGCAATATTAGGAAACAGTGGACAGTGTCAATTTGGGCGACTTCCCAAGGTGACATGGACGAAAAACTGGCTTTCTCTGCAATAACTTGTTTCCCCTCGCCTACTCGTTACCTCTCTATACCTCCCTCCCCTTCTTTCAGCTGGTTGTTATAGCGACATTAAAAGGCATCATCCAAACAACACACAACAGCGAGACAAATGCGAGACATTTTTACCATTCTGAGAGGCGGCAATAAGCATATCCCCAACAAGGCTCTAATTTCCCATTGGCCGGTGCCACTGCCAGCTGCGGGGGACATTGACATAATTAAGTATTATGAATAACAATGCGACACAGGACTGAGAGCTACAGAGAGCTTCCCCACCGTGCCATATTGACATGCTCACAGTCAGAAAATAACCTGGTATAATTAGCTTTCACAAGCATGTATGGGTATCATGAGAGGCCGGTCTCCAGACCAATATAAACCTTGAGGGAACACGCCACTGATTTGTGTCAGGGTTGATCTCTTGCAAAATTATTAACACTGGCATAGGCGGTATACAGTATAGCAGGATATTTGGAAATAGCCACGGGATGTTTTTTCAACACACGTCAATACCATTTAAACTATTTCTTTGAAGTTTTTTTTTATACATTTGAAGTTTTTTTTTAAAATAAATACCTGCAGTCAACTTGTGCAATACATTATGACATGAAGATCGTATTTTTAATTTCACCAGTCACATTTTTCATTATGAAGCTTAACCGTAGTCCCAAGTCACGTGGTGTTTCTTTACAAGCACACGACAAGAGCCCGGAGCCTAGTGAGTCACTCACTGTTCTGCATCACGCGCCAGGTGATTACAGTATGGAATTCAAAACTAAATGTTTGCCAGCTAGATTTATTATAACTATAAACACTAGAACCGCTAAACTGGAGTTATAACCAGTTTTAGGAGGGCATGTCACTTTTTGAATGGTTTTCCAGTGAGAGGGGCCTCTCCACTCCTTCTCTTGACAGTTGAACGTGCTGTGCTGATAATCACCCTGATAATTGCCTCGAAACTGAACCGAATTTCACACATATAACAGATTAAATAAATTAAGTAAAGTATGATGAGGGAGAATGGGTGCTGATGAGAGCGGGGAAGAAAAATATGCCTAATTATGTAATCACAAATTGTGAATGAAGAACAGGGCGGACCATTCTATTGTATTAATACACTAATTCTAATCATAAAATGCTATGTAGCCTATATCAGTCCACCCAATCAAAGCAGTCTTATCCATTTACTCTGGTCTACTTTGAGTAGTCTACACAGTGAGAGCGTGCATAATTGTAAATGCTGATATTTTCAATATCTGGGAAAATATCCACATCGGGCAGCAGGTGAGGCTCAAATTGTGGTGATGAGGCTAGTGGAACCTTACGTTGGCAAGGGGAGAAATGTCACCATGGACAATTTCTTTACTTCACTGTCATTAGCGAACAAGCTGCTTGCAAAGAAAACAAGTATGGCAGGCACCATGAAAAAAGGCTACTGATGTTTTCATCATTTGAGTCTTGACCGCACATCTTGGTGGTTAGGGTGTTTATTTTAGCATTATAAAAAGAAGTTGTTGCCGTCTTCCAACACATATGCTTTCTGTTCCATAGTTGTAACAAATGCATTCCACAAATAAAATGAATTTAACACTTGAATTTGTGTTGTTTTGTTTTTACATATAGCCTACAGTAACAAACTAATGGTGTTATTTGAAATAGACCTTGAGTAGCAATATAATAATATATATATATATATAAATAATGCACTGCATCTCAGTGCTAGAGGCGTCTCTACAGAACCTGGTTTGATTCCAGGCTGTATCCCAGGCTGTATCACAATCACCGGCCGTGATTGGGAGTCCCATAGGGTGGGCAATTGGCCCAGCGTCATCCGTGTTTGGCCTGGGTAGGCCATCATTGTAAATGAGAATTTGTTCTTAAGTGACTTGCCTAGTTAAAGTTAAATCAAAAATTTATAAAAAGTTAAGTTGGTTTGCTAATTTAGTAGCTAGTTATGCAGCAAACTGTGAGTAGCATTTTTGAGTTACTTGTATAACTTTATGATCTGAGATGCCTGTACTGCAAATATTTTTGGTCAAAGACCATAAAATGTTTGCAATGTGCTCGTTAGCATTTAGTTAGCAGTAGTTGACAGTGACTGAACATAATTCGTCAGTCGGCATCTTGTTAGCTTTTTGCGAACAACATTCAGCTCCTTCTCTACAGTTGAATGTATTGCAAAACATGCTGGTATGATGTAATGAAGTAACATCCTCCAAGTATCCATGATGCATTCATTAATATCATAGACAGGAAGTGAAAAAGTAAAAAATCTTTGTTAGGGAATCATCCTTTACCATAAATACACACAATGTTGAGTGTGCTATGGTGTCATCATATTTATCAAACTAAACTGATGCGACACATGAAACGTACACGTCACACACTTGGGAGCCCAAGTGTCATCAGTTTTCCAGATTAAAGATTGATAGTTGACATCCCATGCATCCCCTTTCATATAATTCCATATTAAGCCTATAGATTGTGGAGCGGAAAAAATCAGCGCAGAAGTTGTTGCAGTTGCCAAAACAACTGAAGCGTCACCCCATGTAATAATAATCAAACCCATTTGAAACTATTTAGACAGCCTCAAAGAGACTTTTAAATGAAGGCATAAACCGACTGTAAAAGCCATCAGAGGGCCCCTATACAAACTTGTCTGGAAAGTGTTATTTGGGGAAAAACCCTGTTCTTGAAATCCGAGACACAATTATGCATGGACGACTGGACGGGTTGCCACAAAGGAATGGACGGAGCAGGTGAGGTGAGCGAGGGATGCCTGGTAGAAACGGGTCCCCAGGGAGTGAGAAAGGAAAACAGGGAGAGAAAAGGCCTCCGCGCCTCGACTGTGGAAGCAGGTGGCATCGCCGGCGGCAACCATTTCCCTTACCCTGAGTGCCGTACCCATAGGAGTTGGCCCGCGGCCACCCATTCAAGTCCAGCTTCGCCCCACTGAGGGAGGAGTGTTTGAGAGCGAGAGAGAGCGAGAGAGAGCGAGAGAGAGCGAGAGAGAGCGAGAGAGCGAGAGAGAGCGAGAGAGAGCGCGAGAGAGCGCGAGAGCGAGAGAGAGCGCGAGAGAGCGAGAGAGAGCGAGAGAGAGAGAGAGAGAGAGAGAGAGAGAGAGAGCGCACGAGAGCGCGCGAGAGCGCGCGAGAGAGAGAGAGAGAGAGCGAGAGAGAGGAAATCCATTGTATGGAGTGGGAGACTACATTGGGAATTGGGAGAAGGACAAAGTCCCTCATAACGTCAGAATTGAGCAACGACTGGACGCCGTCCCAGACGAACAGCTTGAGTCACCGTTTGACTGAGGACCAGGGCACCTCGTTGGGGCTTGGCTCCTACAAGATTAGCCCTCACTCTCTCCCCCATCGTCTGAGTACACAGTGCCGCCTGGCCAAGCCAGCTGACACATACAAACAACCCACACACTTACTGTGCTCCTGACAAATGCAGTAAATCCCCAGCTGTAAAGACACTAGGACAAAACCAGAAAGAGCACCATCGACTCGACAACTAGAAGGGCTGGCAGTGGCACAACAGAGCAAAATCTGACTTCAATCCTGACAAACAAACTCCAAGATGAGCTCCTGTTCTCATGAATGATTCAATATCACTGCACCAGTTGGGCGGGCAGTGAAAGAGAGGGGTAGGACAAGCTAAACAATCAGAAACTACTCCATTTTCAAAGCTCATTTGAGCATAAATATTGACTTCCTCCCAGATATTTAGATCTAATGGACACTCCAGAAACTTGATACTCTGGAGATGTCCTCCTTTTCTTTCTCAGACTATGGCAGTTTTCTTTTCAGGACTAAAGTACGCAAAAGTATGGCTAAGTGTGCCTCACTGCGGGTGAGGTAATTCTTAAAGAAATGAACAAGTTTGGCCTCTCATATCTCCCTCTAACCTACCTCCCTCTGACCTGCCTACCCTACCTCCCTCTGACCTGCCTCCCCCTGACCAGCCCACCATACCTCCCTCTGACCTGCCTCCCACTGACGTACCTACCCTTCCTCACTTTGACCTACCTCCCCATGTCTACCTAGTTCTCTATAGATGATGTATAAGGAGAGGTAAAATATGGTACAAACAAGGAGAGGCTTTCATTACCCAGCTAATTTAGACTGGTTTAAATCACCCGGTTGTGGTGTAATGAAACACGGAGCCTGGTCTGACACCTGGAGCCTGATTCATAGGGGCACTGTTTTTCAGGTGAATTCTACCATTCTACCGCTCGCTCATCAATTTCAATTAAATAGCCCTCAGCGCAATTGATTAGTGCAGGAATTGACATCAGGGGAAAGTTATTTTTGGGGTCAGGGTGCAGGCAAGGGAGTAACAGGGAATGGAAAAGGACTGGTAATGATGTAGAGACAAGACATCAATCAAAAAAGCATGATGATGTTTTATCTCCGAGGTGAGGATGGATCGACGTAATGTTACCCAAAGGTCAAGCCAAGTCGGCCGCCCACTCCTACACAAGACGACATATCGAGGAATGTCCCCCTTCGGCGCTTTTGCTTTGAGCCTGCTTACCAGAGGAAGCTGCGAGCTGTCTACTCCCGCCTGCCAATTAAGAGAAAAACAGAGGAAGAGGGAAGATGAGGGATTTCTGAGCGAAGGAGGAAAACATCAGATGGCAGCGGAGTCTGTGTGCTTCCAGTGTGCCATTTGACCACCTACCCCAAGTCAGAATTCGCTCTTTCTTTACTGTTCTAGGGGCATCCAAGTGAAACCCAATCCCACAGCTGACAAATGGACTGAGCCCTCCTCCTCCCAATCATTTACTTTCATTCCATTACGACACATGTTTAGGCAGTGACCACACTGTGCAAGGCTATTAATCTGACATTCTATCACGTAAGGCCTGAGCTATGCCGGAGTTTCCTGAGGAGAACAGGTACCAGTTGAAAAGTTAAAACCTCTATTTTTTTACTTCAACTTGTGGGGGCATAAGAAAACCCAGAGGGCATTTGGAACAACTCCAAAAGGCATCCGACACAGGGATTCTCAAACAGCCCGGCTGCTGGATTCAATCCGCTTTCTTTTTCTCCCTCTATCCCTTGAGAGTTATCGATCTACTCTGCATAGGAAAACCTCCCAAAAACATTTCACTGCCAGCTTAGGCCCTTATTTTCTCAATCACCATTAAGTCTGGTCTGGTCTATGACCTGGGCTTGCCCGTAGGCTGGAAGGTTAGACTGCCAGGCTGAATTTACTGTACCCAATTGGCCAAATGGAAATGCAGCAGGTTCTTATCAAGCCGGATGGAGAGAATGGAGGCAGACAGGGATGAAAAACGAGAGGGGATAATGGGATGTCGGGTGACTTCATCCATAGGGCAAGAAAAAGGAACAAATATATTTTTTTCTGCGAGAAGGCACCTTAAAGGAAAAGAGGGTTAGACGAACGGGGAAGGCAAACATGCACAGATGGAAATTGGGCTTATATTCCTAGAGTAATCATTATACTTTGGAATGAATTTTATTGCTTGCATGTTCTTGTTATTCCGAAGGGGATATTACTTTTTCTGTCAGAGCTGGTTTCTCTATCATTACCCTTTTACTTATTACTGGTTGTATTGACAGAAAACCTCCCTTGGCTCAATTTCAATATGGCACATTTGTTTCGGTATTCACAACACCCCATCATCTCACGCAGTGGTTGATGGAATCTATAATTGGCAGGTGATCAACACAACCATGGTTCGAGGGAAATAGCTTGATTAATAGTTTGGCGGCACTGCATGACATGTATAAGTAAAGACAGATAGGCAGAGACAAACTGCTCTGCCTTATAAACTTAATACAAATATTGCTGTTGGTCTTATACAGACCTCATACAGCATACAATGCCCTCAATAGAAAATATGGACAAAATACAAACTCTGCATGCTAAGGGCTGGTGATTTCTTTTTTTTTTTGTTGTTGATTAAATTCATGCATTAACACGTCTTAGCCGAAGGATTTACTCTCAAGTTTAGATCTATATGGGAACTTCAACACCAAGGCAAACTACATACTGTGTATCAACCAACATCACTTATACCATTGTATCCATTAGTCATAACAGATTTAAAATGCAAACATACCAATTATCTACTTGGGACACCTCCCTTTAAAAATATGAGTTAAGAGTGCTGCAAAATCCCAAAAGCCTTTTTTTAATAAGGTGACTTTCCCTCAGAGACAGCCAATTGATCTTAGATTAGATAGTATCCCGCTTCAGCTCAGCAAACTCCTCTTACATAATGCTTGCTCATCTATTCCATGCCACGTCACCAAAATTCAAAACGGCCAAACTTTATAAGAAAAAGAGTAATCAGAAGTGGTAATATGTGGGCGGATGAATACGTAATGGAGTGCAAGGTAGTTGGATGTAGAATCATTTGTGCCTGGCTGAACTCTCTAGCTCGTTGTTGGGGGCAACTAGGGACTCTAACCCCTCTGTGTAACGACATTCCGCTTGATTTGTGCTTTACTGGTGTGTTCTTTCACGTCAACATATTACTAGCTTTTCAAGGATTCCGCCACAGATGGTAACCAAATAAACTGTGAATATCCCCTCAAACATGTATTAAGCGTACATTATACTGTCAAATGCCATGTGCTCCATTATAATCGGCTGAAACAACGCAAAAATCATAGATCAAGGAACCAATGCACAATGTGCATCAACATGTGACTTAAGAAACAGGAACGCCAAAACAAATATTTTTTAAATTATTATTTGTTTACATTTATTTGACACCTGATTGGATATGTGCAGTGTTGTAATATACACGGAGTGTCTCCCTATCCAGCCGGTGGAATGTACGCTTATGACAGTTAAGTCAAGGGATTTGGATGAGGAAGGGCATTGGAACTGAAAGGGATCTTCAGCTAATCTTTTCTCTTTTAAATAAATATCTTATCAAATCCTTAAACCCTTAAGCAGGTCAAATGTCAAGAATGACGGAAACTCGATCGGATGGTAAGATCAACGGTGAGGAGTAGGATTTTTACCTCATATACTCTCTTATCTTTGAAGGTTTGCTTTTACATTTGAGGAATTTTAAGTATTACCTATGTTTTGTTTGTTTCATACAAAACGACGGAAACTCGATCGGATAGTAAGATCAACGGTGAGGAGTAGGATTTTTACCTCATATACTCTCTTATCTTTGAAGGTTTGCTTTTACATTTGAGGAATTTTAAGTATTAGCTATGTTTTGTTTGTTTCATACATTCTAGCCTGCATATGACAAAGTGAATAAAGCCCCCCAAAAATATTATGGTGTACTTGTAAAAGAAAATTAACTATTGACTGAAGAGCTGTAGCTTCAATCCCAATTGGTATATAATGCAATACCCTTGACATTCAACCTGCTGGTAAATATCCATCGAAATGACTGGGAACTAGTGTAAAATCAAAGCACACACACACACACACACACACACACACACGTCACTTTTGCTACAAAAACATTTTCCTTCAAATGTCATGTTTTTAAACTGTAATTATTGCAAATGTTCAGCGTTTGCCTCGACCGGGGCGCAGACACAACACTAAGCTGATGAATGGCGAGACTGTGTAGAGACAGAATCAGCAGACCCAATGCCTCGCAGATTCGGAGAGAGGGAGAGATGGGCGAGATAAAAAAGTTCAGAGAAAAAGGGATAGAAATGGGGGGACCCTCTTCTCCTCCTATCAGGCGTTCCCTTAAGGTACCCGGAGAAGTCTGCAGAGATGCCGGGTGATGTACGACTTTGATATCCCCGGTAATTACTAGCCGTGAAGGCCATGACGCCTCGGGGAAAGAGAGGGGGAACACTAAAGACGACAGGCGCTGGGCCGCTGATGAGAAAACGATGGAGGATGTTGTTCGATACTGTCGCCGCTCGTTTTTGAAGTAGGGCGCGTCACCTGCACGTTGGCGAGATCAAGCCCGATTGATATGATAGCGCTGTGTTGTTGTAGAGGACAGGGGAAGCACTTCTGAGGAATAATCTAGCTTCACTGTAGAGTTTATTGAGGAGAGATTTCAAGAGGCTCCAAAACAATAAACCGCATGTAGATAACTCCCAAACACTCAATATACGGAGCTAGTTGCCAGCGAAAGTTCATTGGTAAGAGTAGGCGGACTAAAGTATGGTAATTGCTGCCAATTACGCCCAAATTAATCCCGGTGGCATATGTTTGAATTACAATATCATTAGCCACCTTCCAGTTGTAACCCGGCGCCACACACAGGTGGCACGTCTTTGAGTGGCTGTAATGGCCGCTGCATGCGAGAGCATCAGTAATGACTCAGAGCCATTCATCCTGTCGGGGGCATGTTGGGAAGACAGCCTTCATTTTGAGATGCATTACAGCACTCACTGGCGCAGCGGCGCGCTATCACTCAGGCAGGAGATATTAGAACTCGCTTAAAAGACTAATGGAACCAAACACCTTGCTGGAGGAACCTCTGTATGCTGATATGCAACCATTTTTGCTATAGGGGGAGGGGTCATTCCATTCTTCTGAATATCAATGGGGCTCTTTTTTTATAGTTAGGAGGTAAAGGACGGAAGAGGAAGTTGCGCTGACTAAATGTGTACTGACTGATAGCAGGCTTGGTGACATGGATGGGTATTTTCCCTGTGATGGATGTTAGCCTGTAGCTTAGAGTCTTAGCTTGCAGCCCGATTCGCCCTACTAAAAGAACGGGAGTGATACCCACCCAGATCATGCCAGCAGGAAAGACAGGTGGCTCATGGGCTGGAGAAAGAGTTAAGAAATCCCAAAAGGAGGAACATTCCACTGAGGGGGAGGGGAAGG
Organism: Thymallus thymallus; assembly: GCA_023634145.1. Taxonomy (NCBI): domain Eukaryota; kingdom Metazoa; phylum Chordata; class Actinopteri; order Salmoniformes; family Salmonidae; genus Thymallus; species Thymallus thymallus. Next base: position 13,741,097 of record CM042422.1, read on the forward strand.
CACAGGCACAACAGGGTTGGATATAAAATATCAGGGAATTGTGCCTCAGTCTGGACTGTATGCCAGTGCCAATGCCCATTCAGTTTGGAGGACATTCTGTACGAAGCCAATAGCCAACAACATGAAAGTAACCAAAAATACTTTTCATTCAAACACCTAAAAATAGACATGAAAACAATCACAGCTGTTTTCTACTTGTTATAACATCTAAGCTTAGTCTAAACACTACACTAATGTATTTACTGTTATGTAATACTTAGATAATCAGTAAATTGTAATCAGGAAAAAGCTCAGCAAAGAAAAATGACAATTGCTCAGAAGCATGTCAAAGTCTGCATGTTGTGCTGAGCAGTCCATTCTTCTGTGTGTATTTTTGTCACATTATCCTGTCAGCGACATCAGACAAATCCACCAAAAACAATGCTGAACGAGCAGTTTTGGGGCCCATTTTTCATCTCGTGTCAACCTCTGCATTATACGTCGTCTTTGAAGCGACAATTTTCATGTTGTTTCTGTTTTGACTCTACTCCTGTTTTGTTTCTTCTAATGAGCTTATGTACCGGGTTCCTAGGAATAGCCGTGCCAGCTCGGTTGCAGCTGGGGTCATCGCGCGTCCGCGCGTGCGTGCTAACTAACCCCTTGCGCATCCCTATTCACATGCTAATGTCTTAGCCGTGTTGCCAATGCTACAGATATCTCTGGACTCTCCCCCCTGCTCCCTGAGCCCCCCCTTACCACCCACAACCTTCATCCCTTTGCCCCAAACACAATAAGAGCTCGTTCTGAATTGGGTTTCACTTGCCGTTTATCTTTTGTGAGTCGCCCCCGCTAGCTCTGTGATGCTAAAGAGAAAAGTGCGGTTCCCTGGCGCTGTTCTTTTTTTTTTTGTTGTTGGTCCGTTTCTTCCCATTCGCCAATCCGATTCATTCCGCAAGGGATTACTCTTCTGAGTGGGTGGTGCAGGAGGGAGAACGAGGGAGATGCTATGCGGCGGATCAATTATCTGACACTGGTGTTTAGACCTACCTTTTCATCCATACTTCTCAGTGCGTATCTCACCTTAGTCATGCCATACACACAGTGGAGAGGCAGTTAGATAATGTGCAGAACGTCATTAGTATTCTGAAAAGGGTAGCACATGGAACACTGGGTTTGGAAAACGGGGACGTGTCAACACTGAAAAGCAATTTAGATAAACCTTATCTGGTTGGAGTGCTCGTAACCTATTCATGACAACATGAGCGCGACAGTAGCTACAAATCCTGGTGCATGTCTGCAGCTTTTAAAGAGGGCTTGAACCAAATCATGCTGTGTATCTATGGAAAATGGTTAAACAGACAAGCATTCCTAGTACTTAGTTACCCAACACCGTGTATAATGTTAGTCATACCAAATAGCAAAAAATAACAATGAATGTGCTTACTTTTCTTAAATAGAGCACATTAGCTGCATGCATGCTCAAAGCCTGTATGATATGTGTATATGTGCTTATTGTAAATCATCAAATGTGTATGTTCTCTTAAATCACTGTCAAAGTGCTGTATACTCTGCACTGACAAATCAGCCTCCATTTCCTGGTTTCTCGACAATGTAGCCATAACTCTGCACAAAGCGCATAGGTTTGGCAGGGGAGCTCACCGAGATAATATTTATTTAGACAAATAAGATTTAATGTATTCAAATTATTTCAAATAAACATTGATTTCCATCACAGGCAAAATGTATAGGTGGTATAAATATATACCCAAGACAGGGATTTATTGTGTTCGATCTGAGAATGTTCTAGACTCGTTGGAATTCTTAACCTATTCTACTGAGAACACAAGGATCGATTCACCGCCGGACAGCAATCCAAAAGAGTGTTTCGTATTGGATTTCTTCAAACGTGGAACCTTTGCGGAAGACATCCTCGTAATTCCAATCTCTAAACAAAACGTAATACCCAAACACGTCCTACTCATGAAATCCCCTTGTAATAAAACATGTCAAGTGTATCGTATACACTAGATTCAAAATTGTATATGTCCCAAATATACACTTCCGGGACTATGTATGTAGCGCCTTTCATCTCGTTTGAAAAAAATGGAAATCGATAACAGCGAGAGGCGCCTGTAATATAAGTGGCAATCGCCTCAGAGAGTCTCAATCAAATCAATATCCAACTAAACGCAATTCAGGAATTGAAATGGAACACCAATTATCAACATAGGAGAATTGCTTATTATTTTCAATGAGAACTTGTTCACGTAACCCCAGACAAAGACTCAATAAAAGGTAGCCTAAATTTCACCGGCCATATTTGGGGCAGGTGTCAATGAGCATTACCATGCATAGACAATCTATTCATTGTAATATAGAGAGACCACACACAGTACCAGTCAAAGGTTTGGACACCTACTCATTCAAGGGTTTTGCTCTATTTTTACTGTTTTCTACATTGTGGAATAATAGTGAAGACATCAAAACTATGAAATGACACATATGGTATCATGTAGTAACCAAAAAAGTGTTAAACAATTCAAATTATATTTTAGATTCTTCAAAGTAGCCACCCTTTGCACACTCTTGGCATTCTCTCAACCAGCATTCTCAAAGGAGTTCCCACATATGCTGAGCATTTGTTGGCTGCTTTTCCTTCACTCTGCGGTCCAACTCATCACAAACCATCTCAATTGGGTTGAGGTTGGGTGATTGTGGAGGCCAGGTCATCTGATGCAGCACTCCATCACTCTCCTTCTTGGTCAAGTAGCCCTTACACAGCCTGGAGGTGTGTTGGGTCATTGTCCTGTTGAAAAACAAATTATAGTCCCACTAAGCGCAAACCAGTTGGGATGGCGTATCGCTGCAGAATGCTATGGTAGCCATGCTGGTTAAGTGTGCCTTGAACTCTAAATAAATCTCTGACAGTGACACCAGCAAAACTCCTCCTCCATGCTTCACGGTGGGAACCACACATGCGGAGATCATCCGTTCACCTACTCTGCGTCTCACAAAGACAACTGTTGGAACCAAAAATCTCACATTTGGACTCCAACTGTCTAATGTCCATTGCTCGTGTTTCTTGGCCCAAGCAAGTCTCCTCTTCTTATTGGTGTCCTTTAGTAGTGGTTTCTTTGCAGCAATTCGACCATGAAGGCCTGATTCCGGCAGTCTCCCCTGAACAGTTGATGTGGAGATGTGTCTGTTACTTGAACTCTGAAGCATTTATTTGGGCTGCCATTTCTGAGGCTGGTAACTCTAATGAACTTATCCTCTGCAGAAGAGGTAACTCTGGCTCTTCCTTTCCTGTGGCGGTCCTCATGAGAGCCAGTTTCATCATAACGCTTGATGGTATTTGGCGACTGCACTGGAAGAAACTTTCAAAGTTCTTTTAATTTTCCGGATTGACTGACCCTCATATCTTAAAGTAATGGACTGTTATTTCTCTTTGCTTATTTGAGCTGTTCTTACCATAATAGGGACTTGGTCTTTTACCAAATAGGGCTATCTTCTGTATACCACCCTTACCTTGTCACAACACAACTGATTGGCTCAAACACATTAAGGAAATAAATTAGACTGGTACTGTAGATATGCAGTTCTAGATTCTCACCAGCAGAAACATTCTCACCTCTGGGACATGATCTTGTAGGCATCTGGCAGGTAGCAGCGCGTGTTCTCCATCTGTGCCGGGTCGGCATCGCAGATCTTGTCGTCGGTGCGGCCGTAGTTGGCACTCTCTATCATGATGACGTCAGTGCCCGGACAGCGCAGCTCGATGGGGTAGCTCTCACATGACAGCTCCCTCCTCACCACAGCCATGGGGATGGGCGCTCGACTGAAGGCTGTGGGCACAGAGAGAAAATAACATCAGCAAACACTGCGTAACAGTGGGACTATTTACTATGTGGGACATGTGTGCCTGGTGGGAATCGAACCTGGGTCTCCCAATAGCCAACCTAATGTCTTAACTATTAGAACAAGATAAACAGCGAGGAAGACGGAGAGAAGGTGAGGTTAGAGCAAAGGTGAAAGGTCAGGTGTAGGGAGCTGGGCTGAGGGGGCCCTTGTTGGGGAGGGAGACACAATAACATGGCTATAGGTTGTGTGAGAGAGGGAGAGATATTGTGATCAAGATTGTCAAAGAGTAGGTGGGAAGCATGTTAGTTGTGTTCTTCATGACCATCCAACCAGTAAGACTAATACAGAGAGAGGAGAAAGAGATGGAGGGAAAGAGCAGTAGATAGGGATAGGGAGTAAGAGAGGAGAGGCCTGATTTAACCAATAATACATACATTTCTACCACACACACACCTCTATCGGCAGGTGATCAATTAACGCATCATGAGGTTGTTATTCAATTAGAGCTGAGGGAGGTGGCCACGCCCGCTTAACAGGGGAAGGTGGTGAGGTAGCGAACGAGTGGCTAGCTGCTAGCCCTCTGGCAGTATTCTCATTGTTTACCACAGGCAGCCCAATGGTAATGGTAAGAGACCATAGCCTGCTCTCGGTCTGCTCGTTTCTGCTTTGCATCTCGCCAGACGAACAGTGGAGAGACTCCAGGGGTTTGGTGTTTACAGTGGGAATGAAAAATGAGTAGGAAACGTAAACGTTGGGCTGAGTGACCATGGGGGACCGTGACAGTTATGGATTTTCATAAACACCCCTTAACAAAAGTGTCTGTGTTGCAGAGCCAACACTGGACAATGTGTACTGCAGGCATTTATCATGAGCTGGAAGGGGGATAGACAGCCGGTACGTGTGTGTGTACTTAATGGAAGGTTGTATCTCTCCCTCTCTCCCTGAAATCTAGTGATCCGGATCTTACAGCACTTCTACTTTCAAATATTTGATGTCTGATAAACCACCGGGCAACATGGAAGAAAAAGGACACACATTTGATTTGCCAGTGAAATGTTTAGTATAGAGGTAGTATAGTAAGATACTGTATAGTAAGATACTGTATAGTAAGATGTTTAACATGAAAGTTGTTGCATGAATGTACTGTAAGAAAAACATTTGATAAACCACTGACAAGTAAGCTTGTTCAATTTCAATGTGCCTAATTCAATCTAGAATAGTTCAGGTATTATTTTCAAAGTAGTAGAGCATGCGTCAAAGCAAAAATCCCAATTTACAGTGACTTCGGAAAGTATTCAGACCCCTTGACTTTTTACACTTTGTTAGGTTACAGCCGTATTCTAAAATTGATCAAAAATGTTTTTGCCCCTCATCAATCTACACACAATACTCAATAATGACAAAGCAAAAACAGGTTTTTAGAATTGTTTTAGAATATCAAATATCTACGGACAATTCCTTCGACCTAATGGCTTGGTTTTTGCTCTGACATTGTCAACTGTGGGACCTTATATAGACAGGTGTGTGCCTTTCCAAATCATGTCCAATCAATTCAATTTATCACAAGTGGACTCCAATCAAATTGTAGAAACACCTCAAGGATGATCAATGGAAACAGGATGCACCTGAGCTCAATGTCGAGTCTCATAGCAAATATACTACTTATGAATACTTATGTAAATAAGGTATCTTTTTATTTTATTTTTTTATAAAATTGCAAACATTTCTAAAAACCTGTGAGGTATTGTGTGTAGATTGCTGAGGAGTTGTTTTTATTTAATCCATGTTAGAATAAGGCTGTAATGTAACAAAATGTGGAAAAAGTCAAGGGGTCTGAAAACTTTCTGTATAAGGAAAGGATGACACCATCCATATAGTAAAACAATAAAAAAAGCAAAATGTGGACCAAAAAAACAACAAACTATTTTCATAGTTCTATCCAAAGGCAAAAACATCCCATTGCATGGATGGTTACCATAGAAACATCTTCTCCCAACATATGCACTGAGAATGTCAAAATACTGTACATACACCCCCTTATGATAGTACCAAAGTAACAAACTGAATTTTAAAATGCCATTTTGTCCCCGCAATCCCTGAAATCAATAAATAATTACATTTTTATCGTATTTATTCCACATTCTGTTTCATATTATTCTCTTGCTATGGAGTAGATCATGCTCAAAACGCGACGCCACATCAATTTATAAGCAGATTGGAGTTCTATTGAAGTTTCATCCTATGCTTTGCTGAATAGCTTGCCTAAACGTGAGTTTGCTCTACCGAGTACGATTGATCTGTTTCAATTCACTGGGTCAAGTAAGTGCAGTAGATACTCTACAAAGCAGGAAGAACAAATTGATCCATTTGCAATTTTAAGCAACACAATATGCCATTCTAGGTTGTTTGAAAATCAAAGCAATTCATAACAGACTTTTTTCCACAAGTTATGGTATGGCAGGCATGGTTAATAACTTATAATCACTGGAAGCACTTCTATATACAGTGTATACACACACACAACTTGTAATCAAACACCATGACATATGCAGCTTCAAAAGTTGGCCAAAACCAATTACCAACAGACATATTACATCAAAGGTATGATAGACCAACATTGAGAAAGGGAACGCTAATAGTGTTTCCATGTTATACTTGAAGATGGGAGTCGAAACTAGCATAGCTTACTACAGCCTATGCTAAATTGAAACTAGCATAGCTTACTACAACCTATGCTAAATTGAAACTAGCATAGCTTACTACAGCCTATGCTAAGTTGAAACTAGCATAGCTTACTACAGCCTATGCTAAGTTTAAACTAGCATAGCTTACTACAGCCTATGCTAAGTTGAAACTAGCATAGCTTACTACAGCCTATGCTAAGTTTAAACTAGCATAGCTTACTACAGCCTATGCTAAGTTTAAACTAGCATAGCTTACTACAGCCTATGCTAAGTTGAAACTAGCATAGCTTACTACAGCCTATGCTAAGTTTAAACTAGCATAGCTTACTACAGCCTATGCTAACGCAACATGAAAGTATACAAAGACACCAGCATACACTTGAAAGTCTTCTCTGATTGTATTTATTGAATTATTATTTTAATTGGTCTGAATAAGAAGTTGAGACATTTATTTTTGGACACACTTTTGAATAGATCTGGTTTTGTACTCACCTGATTGTCCATTGACAACTGACTGGGCTATTAGCATGACCTCAACATCCCTTGTGGATCTTAAAAGGGACACACTCTGTAATCCAAAGACAAGGCAACACCGCATGCCAGCCAAGTGATATCTAACTCCCACATATTAAAACAAACAAAAAAACGAAGCAATGCAAATACATTTGGGAGCCAGATTCCCTCATCCGCTAATGTAAGCAATAACCAAACGCCCGAAATAGGCTTGAATTACCGGAGCAGTCAACAATTCTATTGTAATTACAATTTCACCTGGAGGTGATGATGGGTAGGCCTCAGATTCCCCGCTACCAACACCAGCATCCTGCCTGTGTGCCCCTATCACTATCAAAGTACACACATCCACTGAGCTAAAAACAAGATGGCGTCTCATTGAAAGTCCTTCCTGATATCTAAGCTCTCAGTTCTATCCTGTTCCACTCTCTCTAATACTTGAGAGGAATATTCTGCTGTACTATCACTCATCCTCCTGAGATTTTCCCCCAAGATAATTCTCTTGATGAGCACTCTGCTGAATACGCAAAATAAAAGTAGAATTGTGGGAAAACTCGCTTGATAACACTTTAAGGTCAAGAAAGGATGTCTTTACTTCAACTCATCTAAAAGTGTTAATTCACAGTGAACCAACCGAGAGGAGCGAGTCATTTCTACAGACCCATGCCATAATTCACAAATAAATATTTAAAACAACGCAATTACTCACCAAAAAGGGCATTCGAAAGGTCACTTGAAATAATGTCGCACTTTCCCGAGCTTTCAAATCACTCAGAGAGGCCGCAAATTGAAAACCAAAAGAGGAGTTTGATTGCGGGCCTTGAATGCGGATTTCCTTAAGTAATGGGGGGAAATTGCATGTTCTCAAGAGGGCTTGCATGTAGAGTGTCACCAAGGCCCTGGGGTCATTGAAAACCAGCCCAGACCCCCTTCCCTCAGTCCCTCCCACCCTCCTCCTTTTACTCCCTCCGAGCCACAGGGCACTTCAGCTCAGACAGAGCAGACTAGCAGTGACATTTAAAAGTCATCATTAATATCAAAACAGCGTCTTAGGGGCACGCATTTCAGTTGATCGCCCAAGAAACAGAAAATTGTCAGATTGAAGGGGTCAACGACTGCAAACATTAAGATTAGAGAGTTTGTTTGTGTAAATGGCTGTCATAATGGAGATAAACACACCTGGTAACATTGGAATTGTCCCTAGTCTCTCTAAACAGAAGGGTTGCCTCCCACAATGTACCAATGTTCTGGCTTACACATCTGTACGGATACGTCACTGCATACATCACTGCCTTATCCGCTTGTTGCTCACATCCCCTGGACACAAAATAGTAGCTAGCAAGATAGAGATCACAGAGGTTATTTTTAATGAGTGCATTTCGCAAGTGGCTAGTTTGCGTCAACAACCTTCACTAAAACCCACTACAAAAGGTTTTGCCTGCACACTTCAGTTTAAAAATTGTGACGTTCTGGGATGTCTGCCTCCTGATTTGTTGTGAGAGTTGTCCGTCTGAAAAAGACCCTCCCCGGATATTTTCTTTCACCCTATTTTCGAAGTAACCAAGAAAGTCTGTCATTAATCCCAGATCCTAGTGACTGTTGCCTAGGGTCTGGCTTTCCGAAACTAAAAGGTCCTATACTGGCTTGGATTATACCTCAACTTTTCTACTGTCAACCAGTTTCTGAAACCACCAGCATGCACACAGTCGATGATTTGCGATAAATATGCCATCTCAAATTAAAGGTGGATTGGGAAATACGCCAAATAAATACCTCAATATGAAAAATATGTTGAGGTAATATCATGATGAAATACAGTATTTTGGTTCCGGCTGCAAACTACACAAACCAGATCAGAGGGCGGCCAATTCAAATGAGCTCTGATTTAATTGAATTAATGAGAGACGGAAGGAGGGATGGATGGAGAGAAGAGCTGATTCAACACATCGAATGTCTGTCTCTCTTCCCCACGTCGCTGGATCTGCTCGGCCCACAAAGCGGGTGATTAATTAGTGCATGAACCATGTTGTTGTTATTTGATTAGAGTAGAGGGAGGCGGTCAAGCCCACTTGCGCTTTACAGCGAATGAGATTGCCTACTCTGTGGCATCCCAAGGCAGTTTATGGAATGGAGGGTAGGCCTACTTCAAAAGTGACCCTGAAAGGTTAAAATGTTCCATACAGTATAAATAATTTTTCATTTTTAAGTTAGAACTAGCATTATGAGTAAATTAATTTTAGATATATCCTCAGGCAATCCAAATCTAAGAGACCTACTCTACCAGAGACTATTAGAAGACAAGACAACACTGAGCAAGATGTGCTTTTGAATAATTGCAGTCAATAAAACAATGTGAAACAAAAATACATCATATGTAGACATTTAATCAAACATGCTTTGCAATGCAGAAAAATGTCATAGTTCAATCCCAATTATGTGTTCCGATTCCATAGAACCCTAGATGCGTCTAAAATTCCCTACGCGAAATGCTTGTCATGGAAGACCATACACCGAATGAAACATGGTTAGCTCTCCAGTTCCAGGTGTTCTTCAGTGGATCCTAGATTGACTGGCCTATTAAAACGCAAACTTCGCTGTTAGCATTAGCATAAGTCAGTCTAATAGGGGGGGAAAGCAGAGTCACTCATTCCGCTCGCTAGTGGAAACAGGCCATTTGTTTCGCTCCCACTCCTCTCCATCGACACTTGCCTTTCCTAGTCTGGCAACACAACAAGCTCACCAGTACGGGGAAAGTGAGTAAGCCTCGTCAGAACTTGCTACACGCTCACATATGTGCCTCACCTGTCAATCTAGCAGTCAGTTGTGCAGAGGGAGGAAATAAGCTCTTTTTGCATCAGATTGGTGAATTAGCCCCAAGGTAAATTACAGGGGAACAAAATCAGCAATGTCAATGGCCGGGGCTACATCGACTGCCTGAGTGACAACTAAACCTCGCTAGCTCTCACCCTGAATCTGCGAAACCTGTGAATTGCACCTGTGAATGAATGCATTGGACATAGCCCATGCGTGCTTGGGGATGGGACTGTTGGCAAGACAAATTGTGGCAGTGGCTGACTTTACATATTCACAGTGCAACAACACAGTGGCGCAACGCATTAAAGTGAGTGTCAGTGGCACTCCCATTAACTGTTGATTCACACACTTGGAACATGGAGGTGAAGTGACTTTCCATCCATCGAAGACTTAATTTAATTAAACGATACTCAATGCATTAAGTGCTGAACCTTAGCAGACCTAAAAACAAGATGGAAAAAAAGAAAAATGTGGCTAGTCAGGGTTTTTATAGCGAATTATAGTTAACTATGTGGAGGTACATTTCTCTTCAGCTCAAGGAATATCAGGGACAATTAAAAGTGTGGTTCAATTACTTCATTATTCTCATACATTTTTTGGGACAAATTTGTTGTCGATATGGAATCGACTATCACTAATATAGTGAAACGAACGCCACAGCATCTTAAAATCCAATAATATTGAGGACTGAACGGGAAGAAATATCTGTTTTTCCATTTTTATGCTCTACATGTAAACTCAGTTGAATTATATGTCCGGCTTCACATCTGCGAACTGCTGACTTTGTCAGATGGTACGAGCACTCTTCCAGAGCCGGAAGACAGCCTAGGGAGTCAGAGGCTGCTGCTGTTAGTGGTGACTCACGAGAGAGAGAGAGAACTCTGGGCTTTGTTCAGCTAGCCGTCACATTGACATTGTTTGTCTATTTCCTCTCCTTTCATCTCCCCCCTCTTTCCCCTGGCTGCAACCCCCTTGTGCCTCAGTGTTGCTCTGGGGAAGTTATCAGCCAAAACTAACACCCCCTCGGCCTCCTCAAACCACCCAGAAACACACATGCACACACTCATTGACAGAGACACCCACTCTCTCCCTCTCTCACACACAAACACACACACAAATAATCTGACGCAAACCTCCAGAGTTGGCATAACTCTTCTTGCCTCGGCCTGGACACAAAGTCTAATTGAGGTATAAAAATAAAAAAAAGAAACCAAAATATGTTTAGCCTGCGTGAGGGGAGGAAAAGGAACTGCCTTTTCTAACATGGACCACTGACACAGAGCAGATTGCATCAAACAGCGACACCTGACTGCACACAGGAAGGAACTAAATGCCTGTAAAATGAGACAGTAAGACTCACTGCACAGTGTCAACGTCTTATCTTTTTTTGTTGCTATTTTCAGACAACAAAGCTAAGTTGTCTATATCTATCTACTTTGAACGTTCCATGACTGGATAACTAAGGGAAGTCACTTAAAATACCATTCAAATGGACCTCCACATACCTCTTTTATACGATCTAGGCCAGGAGTGTCAAACTCATTTTGACCCAGGAGGCGCATTTGGTCTTCAACGAGATCCAGTGGGCCGCACTGAAAAATGTTTACATTTCCTTGCTGTCAAAAATGTCCTCTATCCATCCTTTTGGGAATTTGATGCTGCCTGACTGTCTAGCTTTCATTTAGTTTATTATTAGCGAGCTGGATACAGTCAAGAAACTGATAGTAAACCAACCCAAACCTTTTACTAACCCTGAAAAGATAACATTTTGGGAGTATTTTATCCTAAGGTTTTCCTATGACAAAGGCCATAGACAAGGTTTACAAAAAAACTAATCTAAATTCACTGTATGTTGTAATGAATAGGGAACACCTGCAATGTTCCAACCTGAAAGGCATCCAATCCTCAAGTGAATTGCATCAATTGTGCTATTGTGAGCGTAGACAGCAGAGTAAACACAGCATAACTCACGCCAGTGATGTCACCCAACTGATGACAATCACCACATAAAGGATAATAGTATCTTTAGCCACAATATGATGCGGATTGCCAATGCAGTGTATTGAAGAGAAAGCCAGCGGGTGAGGATCCCATCCGATAATGTTTGTCAATGGAAACCCGGACCTCATAAACTGACAATGAAAAGCACTTAATCTGTTCTGACCTCAATCAGTCAACACAGAGAATAAACTACCATACACTCACTCACAGTCCGACTACATCCCAAATGGCGCCCTCTTCCTATGTAGTGTCCATAGGGCTCTGGACAAATGTAGTGCACTATATAGGAAATAGGGTTCCATTTAGAACGCTCTCCACCACACAGATTGTATATTGTAAATTCAACAGCAGGACTGGGAGGAAGAGTAGTTTTCAGCAGCAAAAATTATAATAATGGATAATGTATTAGACATAAAGCCCATATTGTCTCGGGATGAGAACCTGCGTTGCATTTGTTATAAACTCTGTATGTGTATGAGAAATGTGGCATTATCTTTGTTTTCGAGTGCGAGTAAGCTAAGTAAGGACAAGAGGATTCTTACATTTTGTCTCGCTTTCCTGCTTAGCGTGAAAGGTAGCCTAGGCAACAAAGCTACATTCACAACTGCTGTATCCACACAGAAACGTGTTTGACTTAAGATTCATCTTCTTCACATGAGATATAAACATACTTTATTGGAGTACAGTAGCATTAGCATTCATGATTAGCTGAAGTCATTTATGTATTACAAATTGCATATTTTTCATTTTTGCTGCAGTTTAATATCCGAGGGGTAAAACACATTAATTCATACAAATTATGGCTTCTAGCCGTTATGTTTACTTGCATGAGAGAAAACAAATTATTGAAACATGTCAATTAAAATGGGATTTAATGCATATCCTCATTTAATCAAGTTAACTAAGGCTCATTTCATATTTATATTTATAGCAACATCTATCACATCTAAATGGGCAACTATCAGATGCAAGTGGTTCAGCAAACTGTTAAGAGATTGATCTGATAAATCGACAAGTACACAAGGAGTTTAAAACTGGCTGGCCCACTACTTAGGACAGGCACACCCATTCCACACACACCATTCAAGGGTTGGACATAATATACAGTACAGTCTCTCCCTCATTCCCTCCTCTGGCTCTGTGAATTAGTATAGATAACATTGGGTGTTGTAGTAATGGGGGTAGGGCGGGATACCTATACACCACAGGGAAGATGCTAACTAGCATAGCACTCCCACAGTAAGCTGCGTGCATGGTGGCACCATTTAGCCCAGATGTACAGATTAGGCTGTCCCTATGTCCCTCTATATGAAGACAATGTTAAGCTATAGTCTAATCTTGTTTACTGTAGTCTACACCCCCAGGGGAATGGTGCTAAGCTAGCTTAGCATAGCGTAGCTACAGCACATGTGTAGCGTAGCACCCATGCATACACGTGCTGTATGTATGGGTGCTAAGCTAGCTTAGCATAGCGTAGCTACAGCACATGTGTAGCGTAGCACCCATACATACACGTGCTGGGTGACAAAAAGCTCATGTTCTGCCGGCGCACCGAGCGCTCACAGTAACGTGAGCAGCTAATTGCGTCGTGCGACGGAGCCCTCCCCAAAATTAATATTAACAAGGACCTGCCTGTCGTACAGTGACATGCTGAAGGAAGAAAATAAGGAGGGTAGGATGAGTTAAAGGGGAAAGAGGAGGATTGAAAAAAGGGAGAGAGAAAGAGATGAGAGAGAGGAGAGAAAGTTGGAGGGGGCTAAAGAGAAGGGGGTGGCGGAGGCGACAAGTCCTCAATGCCTCACTCTTCAGGCACCCACAGAGAGCAGGTCATCTCATTGAGCATGCACTCCTCAGTGCACAACAATGGTGTGGTGTCGCTTCGATTAGCTTGGGTGGCTACGCTACATCTGCAATAACAGCACCCCGTGAACTTTCTTTGATTCCCTTTTGCTCCCCACGTTTGAAATGGAAGTGATCACACACAAGGCTATTATGCGAAGACAAAAGGTGGGGACTTTGAATATGCATGGCAAGGGATGTTACCCTCCGCGTGCGTTAAATGAACCGGGACGTGAATTGGAACATGTCGAGTTGGGCAACAGTCAGACGTAGGCATGCAGTTCACTTGAGAATGAGGAGTGACCCTTATAGTACATTGACCCTTATAGTATTCAAACAGCAGACTGAGTACACATACTGTCCCTTTTAGGAGGGCCTATAGAGAGAGATCTCATGCCACATTGCTTGATGCTGTACTGCAGAGACATGCTTCTTTCCCTGGGTCTCCCATTTCCCTGCTCTCTCCTGCCCATCTCACCAGGCAGAAAATACTGCATTTTCACAGTGAAAACAGATCCCCTTCAAGTCCCCCATGCCACTGAACAAGGGCCAGTGATCAGGGAGTGTATACGCGTGTGTGTGTGTGTGTGTGTGTGTGTGTGTGTGTGTGTGTGTGTGTGTGTGTGTGTGTGTGTGTGTGCGCGCGCTCGTGTGTGTGTGGGCGGGGGGGTGGGGGGTACCACTGGGGAATGTGCACCTGCAATGTTTCTCACTTGACACAGTCAGTCTTTTGTGGGGTCCCTCCATGTCCTATCCATAGAAATCTCAGTGGTTTCCCAGGGAGAAAATAATTTCAGAGCCCCTAAAAGACTACGGACTCCTCTCAGTTTGGACTGTCCTGACATTTTAGAGTGGAGACGACATACCACAGGGGCTATATGTATCAAGCTTCTCAGAGAAGCCTTTCAGATCATAATGATTCAGATTGTTATGGACAGCGATAAAGACGGATCCATGTTTTCCCATGGATGCAGTGAGCGGGCGGTTGTAATAGATCTAATGGCACACACAAAAAGTCCAAAACGACTACAACTGATACCTAAAAATGAATAACTTCTTCAGGAACAGCTCTGAAGTGACTACATAAAAATTATGCCATAGGAAACTATGGCATACTGGACGTCCACTGGACGTCCAAGCACTTCATTCATTGTCTTTATCGTCCTTGATGTGTACTGTACTGTAACCTGTAGTGTAACCTGTACTGTAACCTGTAGTGTCTGCAGGGTGGGAGAGGAGGAGGTTTCATTCCTACCATGTCTCCCCACTCCCACAGGCATGCAGCTAACAGCCTTAAGCTGGGCCCTGGGTGGACTTAGGGGAGGACAGTGGGAGGTGACTTCACAGGGTGATCCATCAATGGCTAAATTGACAATCTCTCCACCGGGAGGACAGCTCCCGTATGGGATCGAAGGCAAGCTGTGACCTCAAAGACTGCCTGAACAATTTCTAGTGGGGGAGGGGCGCTATAGGGGAGTGTGTGTGGAGGCAGTGGAGGGTGTGTGTGTGTGTGTGTGTGTGTGTGTGTGTGTGTGTGTGTGTGTGTGTGTGTGTAAGAGCGAGGTGAAAGGAGTGTGTTTGGAGGGGTGAAAAGTGTGTGCATGTGTGTCTCTCTTTTACATTCAAGATACCACTCTTCCACACTCTTCCAATCAAGAAGTACAAAGACAACCTGAATCAGCGTGACCCTGACATTGTTTCAAACAAAATGAGGAGGAGGAAGGAGAAGGGCCTCCTCCTCCTCCTCTGAGAGAAAGCTGTGTATCTCTTCTACCCTTTCCTCTCTCCCTGCTCTTTTTTTTTTTCTTCAAGCACAATTAATAAGGAAATGGAATGGGCCGGCCAGATTCCCAAAGGAGGCCGCAGCTTCGTCCTACAATAAAGCCCTTCTTTTGTCAATGGGCTGTATTGAATTCCCTCCAAGGCTATTCTGTCACATTGAAGGCCATCTCCAGTAACCATCCCTTTCTCTCTCTCTTATCCTCAAGGTCTAGAGGGCTAATCTGTCTCACTGTAACATTTGATCCCAGCCTTCGGTCCCAATGCCGACTTTACAATGCTTCATATATTGATTCGACAGGGCATTAGTGTTGTCCATCACTTCCTACTAAGCTTAGAGTAGAGTAGAGCAGAGCGATAGGGAGAGAAAGTATAAGGGTCTCAATTCGTAACTGGACCACAGCTCTTGTATTCAGCACTAAACTTTAGTTTCAGGTAAATGTAATTATATCCTTTTTATTCTTGGTTTCCGAGAAAAAAAACAAAAGAGCTTAAATTCTCCCTCGTGGTGAAGTGGATTGACTGATAAGTGATTAATCCCTTCCTCATTCCATTGTGGCGTAAAATAAAGGCTCTACTGGTCTGCATTGTCCTATGAGCTCCATTAGGAAGACATTATCATGGTTCTCTACAGCGGACCAATTGCCCCCAGGTGGGATAGAATAATCAGCCAACAATACCAGGCTAACGCCAATGCTCACATATAGAAACAATGGCAAGGATTGTATTAATAAGATGCTAAATGTGGAATCGTAATGCCTTTTGTGGCAATTTTGATTGATATGGTTATATTATGTTGTTTGGTTGACCCTTTGATTGACAGAAAATGCCACAGACTTAAAAGGAATAGACCAAAGACAAATGATTGTGTCCTTGAGTTGATGTGCCTTCATTCTCAGGCAGACATAGGGGAGCCTGTTCAGCAGGCCATCGTAGCAGTTGTACTCTATTGGCGCTTAAACTGCTTCATATCCAAACACGAACCATGTGTCCCATTTCACAAAACAACACCAAAACAAACCAATCAATGACAAATTGGCTAACGTCTACCTTGGACCCAGGAAGTAAAAACTCTGTTTAAAAAAAACAATCCCAACCTAATGTAGCCTATTCTTCGTTTGAACAGCATGGAACAGCACGCTCGTATGAAACCAGATTCATCAAAAGATTCAAATGAAAAAGCTCATGCAAAGTACACATATCCAATTTGCATGAGAAGTGCCTAACTGCAGATAGAGCCATAATCCCTGTAATTAGGCAAAGCATACTGTATGACTGTGAGGGGTGGATTTAAATCGCTGCTGCCGCGGTGACACATAGCCAGGCAAAGAGGATGAAGGACAGCCCAGCCTTTTTCCCCCCACCCACGTTGTGCCTGTGTGGGAATACAGTATGTAGCGGTGGAAGCGCTTACAGGGCCAATCCTATAAAGCATTGGGAGATTTGCATAACTATGGGTAGTATGTATAGCAGGCTTTGATTGGAACACCTACGGTATCCTATCCTAGACTTTCCATGGAATGCAAATAAGACAGATATGTGAAGGAATTTCAGTTTGTTTTAACCTAATGCTGTTTTCTAGTATTAGCTTAACCATCTGGTGTACGTGTGTGGTTAATACACTGATCTGTCTGCCAAGCTAAATACTTAATTATGCAAATTGGTTAAAGTGATTTTTTCTCTCTCCCCCCCTCTCTCCCCCCCTCTCCCTCCCTCTCTCTCTCCCTCCCTCTCTCCCTCCCATAAATCCCTGCCTACACACTCACTTTGCGCCCACTTGTCCATTTTTCGCCCAACCCCTGGTCTTTTGGGCAGGGAACCCTGTAGCAGGGTTTTGTGCCTTGTGCTCATTTGAAGGGTCACTCTATAATATTTATCTGCCCAGTCCGCCGGGCGCCACACGCACACATTACTCCAACTAATGTAAACCAACATCCTCCACCACTTGACCCAGCTGTCAATATCAGTCCTCATTAAACGCCATTCAGCCCGCCACAAGCCACTTTAAATGGCATCACCCGATGCTTACTGAATTATGCAATGGGAGCCGCATGGGGGGAGTCCTAATTCATTCATTTGGAAGATATACTTGGGGGGCAGTGCGAACAAACTATAAAACTTGAGGGTATTTAACCCTGTGAGCCCAAAAGCGGCTTAATGTTGCTGTCATTTGTTTCACTCGGGTTCCGAGCTCTGACAGCACTTTGGCAATGGCGGAGGCAAACGATGGACGAGAACACAAAAGCCACTTTCCCATGAAGTATGAGTAGGAACCGGGTAGTGGTTTTGTTGCTAGGTGTGGAAGATAAAAACAAAAATATATGTATATTAAATAAAAGATATATTGGGGAATTACACAATTTAGAAAATGGAATTATAATATATAACAAAAAGAACTGGATTATACACATTTAGGTTATCCTAAAACTAATAATTATATGGAAATGATACACAGGTGGCATCCAACAGTTTAGTCAACCTGAAAAAAAATTCTGACCATTTGTGCAATTTCACTATAATTAAATAGGCCTAACAGTAAGGTGTTGAGAGCAACACACATCAAGTAATTTGTGCCCATGAACACCAATGTGCAGTAACTGTATTGCTCATATTGTATTCTTTGAGTAAAAGAACACTATCAGGTAAGTCTTACCGAACCCCCAAGGAATTGAAGTGTTTCCCTAAAACATGGCGCGTTTCACTCTTGCTCTAAGCACTTACATACCAATTATAGTCAAAGTAAAGCTAACTTCAAACTTGAAATCTCGAATGACCTTCAATTCTCTTCGGCATAAGAAGCTAGCGCTATCTTCCTTCTTTTTGTTGACATGCGCGTCACGTTCTCCGGGATACAAGGGAGAACTATAACAACTACTCATACAATTCAGATAGTGCTTGACCTTTTACACCAACAGTACGCCCACTTGCTCAGACGAACCTGAAGCGGGCCTGTTACTTTCCGCGCTTCACAAACACTCCATAATCACAACAAAACTGAACATGCCCCAGTAGGCTCTCTTGAAGTTTCAAATAGGAGCGTGGAAAGTAATTTGTTTAATTAGGCAAATGCAGGGATACCCTGGTGTACATTAGTGAATGCCTCAGCACAAGGAGATTTATGAAGGAATGTCAGGTTTGGAAACGTTGAGAAAGACAGCAAACTATTTTTGGTGAGCCAATGGGATTGGATTAGAATTAGCATATTTGCATATTTCTGATGGATACCCGTAGCCGGGGATGCTGGGATATCCTCAGGTGACATTTCACTTCGGCTGCGGGGTGCAATCGGAATTAACATACAATATGCAGATGATGAGCTGTGTAAATGCCTTGCAGATGGGATTGTGAGTGACTGAGCGAGGTATTTCTGTGTATTCCAATCTGTATGTCTCCCTTTATGTGTGGGTGTATGTCTGTAGAAAGCCTCCAACTGCCTGGATGGTCAATTACCTGTTTTAGCTCTGAGCTGAACAATGTGCACACACACACACACACACACACACACCTCTCCAGTGTGGCCAAATCCAGCTCCATTTAGATGTATGGGCTGGGCTCTTTTTATGACAAATGGGTGTCAGTTTCACGCGTCTCTTGTCTCGAGGACTAGTCCATGGGGCGTTCTCCCTTTGATTTCCCTAGAATGTAGTAAATATGAAATCCTTCCTGGAGTATTGCACAATCACACGCACAATGACATACAGATAACTGGCAAAATAAAGGAAACCCCAACATAGTGTCTTAATAGGTTGTTGTGCCACCACACGCCTGAACAGCTTCAAGGCACCTTGGTATAGATTCTACAAGTGTCTGGTACTCTATTTGAGGGCATACAGAATATGGTTTACATCGTTTTCATACTCATCAAACCATTCATTCAGTGACCACTCATGCCCTGTGGATCAGGGCATAGCCACGGTAGCCAAAATAATGGCCTGGCCAGCATTTTTATACATGACGCTAAGCATGATGGGCTGTTAATTGCTTAATTAACTCAGGGACCACACCTGTGTGGAAGTACCTGCTTCAATATACTTGGTATCCGTCATTTACACCAGTGTTTCCATTATTTTGTCAGTTACCTGTGTGATGAATGTGGTGTTGCAAAGGTGTTTGCTTCCTCTTCATTACCCAATGACAGGAGAACTGTGTGTGTGTTAGGCTTCTCATGTGTTTTGTAGCACAGCTTACCCTTCTCCCCCATCTATGTCAGCTTGTTTGTCTGTTCTGCCTGCCTGCCTGCCTGCCTGCCTGCCTGCCTGCCTGCCTGCCTGCCTGCCTGCCTGCCTGCCTGCCTGCCTGCCTGCCTGCCTGCCTCCCTCCCTCCCTCCCTCCGCCTTCCCGTTGCTCCTCAACTTGGAATCCATCATTGAGTTAATCCCAGAAAAGTTCCCAGCCACTCCGCACCGACGTTCCCCCAAGGGCATTCCCTCACCTTTCTTCAGACGGGTTTAAGTGGGTAGGGGTCGACAGTTGTATACATGTTGATGTACAAACATAGGAGGCAGGCGGACGCAGCTGAGAGCAGGGGAGACCATGGCAGTGTCCCAAATGGCACCCAATTCTCTATATGGTGAACCACTTTTGGCCAGAGCCCTGGTGGGCCCAGGTCAAAAGTAGTGCACTATATTGCGAATAGGGTGCCATTTGGGAAGCAGCCAGTATGTGGGTGTGATTGGAGCATATGTATGTGCTTGGTCTGAACATATTGGGAGTGGAGGGGGGTGACAAGGGACTCCAACTGGATTTCCATCCCAAAGTAGGGCAGTGTCCCCCGGAGGGGAGAGAGACTGGAGAGAAAAGAACCCCCTGCGCGAGCATTACAACCAGAAGCATTCCAAAACATCTGGGACTAATCAGCTGACAGCGTCTAGTAATGCATGATCTTTGCCCCACTTCAAAGAATAAACACTAAGCCACTTTGACGCTAACAAAATAATAACTATTATACTAAAAAAAGATACTGGGTTTTGTGTTTTCTGTATCCCTCTTCTTCTTTATGGAGAAAGAATTACGACGCCACAGCAGTTGCAGCATTTTTAATATGCAACCCATCTCCCGGGCTCTTTTGGCGGGTCGGCAGTAAATTTGCAGCTTCATAATGTCTCGGTTCCCCTTGGATCAATAGAGCAATACAAAAGGCAGTTGCGTGACACCTTTGAAGTCACGTGACACCACTCCCAATGAACAAAAACCACTATGCGGAAGAGCTAGCTTTGATTAGCGTGCCACTAAAGCCCAACGCTGCCCAGCCAAAAGATATGGCACCAAAACAATTCAATTAGCTTTGAATCTCCCGTTAATGTTTTCGCTGTATCAAATTAGAATCTTTATGGGCCAATGCTTGATGCCTCCTCCTGTACCCAAACCCTAGTTTAAGCTGATTTTAAATTACTTAATTTATTTTGCCACTGAAACAAATGGCAGGGGCCAATGGGAGACCGAACCAAATCTGAGGTGGTTTCAATTTGTTCAGAAGAAGAAAAGAAAAAGAAAACTGATCTCAATATCCTAACGCAGAGAGCAGTGTACTGGTCATTTCTGTCTTTCCCACACGTTGTACTAACTTTCCTATGTGCGTTATGCCAAAGCTGAGTTAATCAATCCGTGAAAACGGTTTCCATTTCTATTGTCTGGAGAGTGTGAAGAACAGAGAAAGTCAGACAGAAAGATACTGTACATAGACAGACTGACACATAGGGGGTCAGGGGGGGGGAGCGAGATTTTGGGAAAACCAGTAGTCAGTCACAATGGCTGGGGTAAGAGAGAAAGAAAATAGTGACTGACACAAACATAAACTGACACGTGAAATGGGGCAACAGCATCCCGGGCTTACCCAGAGCTGCTGGCGCAAACAGGCTGGCGAAGAGGAGCAGGCGTGCAGTCCACATGGCCCCTCCGCCTGGCTGCCGATCCGCCCAATGGAGGGGTCAGGCCTTCCCTGGTGGGCCTGAAGCAAGCGCGCCGTGCACTACGGTTCCCTCCGCTGCACCGCAGTCCTGTTACGTCCTCAAAGCCTATCCTGAAGAGAGAGA
Organism: Thymallus thymallus; assembly: GCA_023634145.1. Taxonomy (NCBI): domain Eukaryota; kingdom Metazoa; phylum Chordata; class Actinopteri; order Salmoniformes; family Salmonidae; genus Thymallus; species Thymallus thymallus. The sequence continues at coordinate 13,762,599 of CM042422.1, forward strand.
AATGTGTTTTAGGTAGAAAAAGTACCAAATTAAAACCTCAAGGTTCGAAAATGTTCACCTAAAATGATATCAACTCTGACTGCCTTTAGCTCAGGACCTGGAGCAAGGATATGCATATTCTTGATACCATTTGAAAGGAAACACTTTGAAGTTTGTGGAAATGTGAAGGTAATGTAGGAGAATATAACACATTAGATCTGGTAAAAGATAATACAAAGAAAAAAACAAGCAGTTTTTTTTTGGGGGGGGGGGGGGGGTTTGTCACATCATCTTTGAAATGCAAGAGAAAGGACATAATATTACTTAGGAGTCCAGAAGCAATTTAGATGTTGGCAATTAGATGGCAGCAGTGTATGCAAAGTTTTAGACATATCCAATGAACCATTGCATTACTGTTCAAAATGTTGTATCAAGTCTGCCCAAATCTGCCTATTGGTTTAAGTACAAAACTGTGCACTCTCCTCAAACAATAGCATGGTATTCTTTCACTGTAATAGCTACTGTAAATAGGACAGATTAACAAGAATTCAAGCTTTCTGCCCATATAAGATATGTCTATATCCAGGGAAATGTTCTTGTTACTTACGTCATGCTAATCACATTAGTGCACGTTAGCTCAAGCGTCCCGAGGACGGGACACGATCCTGTATAGGTTAATACTTTAATTGAAGTTGTGAACCTTATGTGGTGTACAAAGACAAATAGTCAATCAAATTACAATAACTTTAGCAGCCTCTCTCAGGCTACAAGTCATTAATGTATTCTTTCACCAACGGCCAGTCAATGAGATACAGCTAGTTTCTCAATATTGGGTCAGTATGACAGTGTTTGGGAGTGTTCAACCGTACAACAGTCATGGAAGATGTTTTGCAATTGACTGTTGTTTGTCCATGTTGTGTCAACCAGCCCCACTTACTTCCATGGAGAGTAACACACTGCTCCATTATCACCACACACTATTACAGTCAGTCTCTTTGAGAATTTCTCTTTGGAGAGTTTTTGGACAGCTGATGATAATTGCTAATTGTCATCATACACATAAAATATGTTGATAATACATTTTGTCAAACAAAGGCAGCATGTCAATTTTGATAATGTGGGGAATTTTATTACGCATTTTGTCTAATATTCACCATTTAATGTGTCGTTTGACATGATTCATAATAATATCAGGATCAAATGTAACGGTGTCATCAAAATAGAGGTTAAAACAGATTTAGCGAAAAGCCCCCATTAAACTACCGATTAGTGCCTCCACAACATATCATAATACTGAATTATAATCTAGAGCTATTTAATCTAAAGAGCGCAGACAATGTTTATACCCTCTACAGTGGCATGGAGATGCATGCTGCACTTAATCTCAATAGAAATTACTTTTTAAAAATGGTCTGAAACCAGGTTGGAAACCAGGTTGATTTCAGAGGACAAAATTGACTTGACTGGCTTTAAAAAAGAGCAATCACGGTTTGACCAGGAAACAAATTACTGTACCTCCCCTCCTGTACTCAATTCCCATGCATTTTGGTGATCTCTATGGTTACGCTTTCTCTTTCTTGATAATCTGCCTTCATCCGTTGCATGTAGCAGGAATTATCGAACTCATAATCCATCCAAAAATCCAAACTAGATTAAGAATAATCCGATTTTGGGGACATATATTGGGGTGCAGCCTATCAAGAGTGGGCCATTCCATACAAAGGGACTTTATAGAGGGAATTAGTATAGGGTTGTAGGTCATTGTACTGTACTCATCAGTTAAGCCTTGACTAGTTTTAGCAGGTTGATGGTTATTGTCATCAGTCTTGTCCTAGAGGTAGAATTGAGAGATTTCCCCTTAGATGGGCCAGCTGCAAAGTCAAAAATGGCTTTTTGGTCTTAATTTAATGTTTGGGTTAGGCATAGCAGTGTGGTTAAGGTTAGGGTTAAGGTAAGGGTTAGGTTTAAAATCAGATTTTATGACTGTGGCTGTGCCAGCTAGTGACCACTCTGCAGAGCTGCCTCCAGAACAAGATGGGCTTAATGCCATTCACCATCAGCACACTAAACTCCCTGAACACATTGAACTCCATCTAAAATAATGCTACCATCTTGAATCTGTGCAATAAAAAGTTAGCTTACATTGTTGTGTTGTCTATGTAGCTGTGCTTTTTACTTTGTAGCTGTTGGCAACAATCTGTATATGTATGTACTTGGGGTGTACTGAGGACAATGCAGTGCTGAACTTTACCCCCAAACCATGGTCTAGCGAGGGCAACTGGTTTAGACCATAACTCCTTAATTTTGTTCTGTTGGCATAGTGTTTAAGGCCTGTGCATGAGGTAATGTGTAATGGCATCCCATTATTTGATGATACAGATACCTTTGCATATGAGCTAATAATTGAGAATAATCTGTCTAGTGGGGGAGGTAAGAAAAATAAGATCTCAAACAGGATAAGATTGATCATTGCAATACAGGAAATTTGAAGCGTGAAATATAGGTCCCTGATCTGATTGGTGCACGGTGAAGAAATGTCATGCAACGTGCTACCAGGCAAGGGGCATGTTAATTATGCACCAAACGGAAGAAAAGAGCCAAACCGATAGGGACAATGTGGACTTGTGCAATAAGAAACAGAACTTTTCATTTTCTATTTCAAACCTTTTTGCTATGGTGCGCCCCACTGAACACGACCCAGCTAGTTGCCCTGTGAGTTGGAGACATTCTAAAATGGGACCAAAAAATAAAGAAAGATCGCCTGAAGGATTCGTGGGGACACTATCACTGATTCCTCAGCTGTCCTCTTCGGCGATGTGGCCATTTTTTTTTAGGAGCTCTGCACCCAAACTGTCACAAAAATACAGGAGGCTGGTCACCAGAATGACAGGGCTGCTGTTACTGACAGGGGACAATGAGATCTAGACGGCCAAGCACCGTGGACATAAAAGTGTCGCTTTCAATCTACATCAGTGGTAGGAGTCTGTTCCAAACAACGTATTTCTCCATTTTCACATTTACAGCTTTTAGCTACAGAAACAATATGAAAGCAGCCAATAACATGAGTGTAACTTAAAATTACTTTATTACATTATGCACATTACATGCAGCACTCGCTACCTTTCAGTAATATTGTAATCACAATCATTAACACCATCTCTACAAAAGAAGCGTGAGTGTAAGTAAGAAAAGTAACCAGCCACTTGAGGAACACATATTTGAAAATGCATATTTATGAGTGAGGGCTTGGACCGGTTTCAATCTAAAGAGTAAAAGACTGAGACTCGGTTGAAAACCCAGAATAGGATGCCAACTCCTCTTATATTCCAAGGAGCCTTATGATACATTAGTGGCTGGCGTTTGAAGGGTACTTGTTCAGTTTTAAGATAACTCCCTTTAGATAAGGCTTCCAAACTCACTGCATGCCAGCAGTGGCGCCGGTTAAAACCACTTCAATTAAACCCCTACATTACGGGGTCTCAGACAGCAAACTTTTTAATCATTGTTGTTGTTTGCCTTTATTTTAGTTTTCCGCCATAGCTCAGTTGGTAGAGCAAGGTGCTTGCAACAACAGGGTTGCGGGTTTGATTCCCACGGGGGACTAGTATGAAAAAAGTATGAAAAATGTATGTAAGTCGCTCTGGATAAGAGTGTCTGCTAAATGATGTAAATGTAAAAATGGTGAAAACAAAGGGGAAAGTAAGGTGGATGAAGATAGTGGAGGAAGTGTGTATCCGCTGATGATTGACAAAGTACTCTTATTAAAAAGATGAGGCCTAAAAGACTTGAGATATGGAAGTAACAAAAGAAACAGACAATTTACTTGGCTGGCCTCGCTTGAGTGAAAGTAAAAAAGGTCCCTGATTCAGTTCAGATCTAGGGAACATGGAGCTACGGTGATAGCTTACGCTTCAGTTGTAATGGATAGTATTGATCCAAGCAAAAGCAATATCTAGTGTTCTCTCTTCACAAACCCTTATCCAGTTTCATCATCAAATACCATTTTTCTTTGATTTTAGAAAATGAAGACAAGATTAAAATGGAGGCAGCTAGGCTAGCATAACAATACAAATAATAGAATAATTAGGGGATGCTTATATATTCCTTTTTCACTATATGTCATTTTATTTAACCTTCATTTAACTAGGCAAGTCAGTTAAGAACAAATTCTTATTTACCAATGACGACCTACAGGGTCATCCCCTAGAGCAAATTAGGGTTATGTATCTTGCTCAAGGACACAGACAGGTTTTTCACCTTGTCGGCTCGGGTATTCGAACCAGCAAACTTTTTGGTTACTGGCCAAACACAAGTGAGTTGTGAAATTAAATTGTGTTTTTTTTTCATATCCCACTTCACCGGAGACACCCTCGGAGAGTGGGGACACAGCCAGAGTCAGCCATTATTGATGTTGACCCTGGAGAAATTAGGGTTAATTACCTTGCTCAAGGGCAGAACGACAGATGTGTACTTTGTCGGCTCAGGGATTTGATCGAGCAACATTTTGGTTAATGTTTCAACGCTCTTAACCACCAGGCTACCTGCCATGCAAATATAGTTACTTGCTATGCTAGCAAGTAGCATAGCTAACAGCTATCTAGGTGACTAGCTTATCAGTTCCATCAGTCCCTTAACATTCAACAATACGGTTTCCTTCCTAAAAAAATAGCAGACAAGCTATACTGAACAAAAATATTAAAGCAACATTAAATAATTTCTAAGATTTTACTGAGTAACAGATCATAAGGAAATACAGTAATTGTGTACAGATCCTTGCGACATAGGGTTGTGCATTAATCATGAGGTGATGGCGGCGGATGAATGGCACGACAATGGGCTTCAGGATCTCGTCATAGTATCTCTGTGCATTCAAATTTCCATTGATAAAATGCAATTGTGTTCGTTGTCCATAGCTTATGCCTGCCCATACCATAACCCCACCATGGGCACTCTGTTCACAATGTTGACATCAGCAAACCACTCGCCCCGACGACGCCATACAGGTTAGTCTGCAGTTGTGAGGCCGGTTGGACGTACTGCCAAATTCTCAAATTTTGTTGGAGGCGGTTTCTGTTAGAGAAATTAACATTAAATTAAATAAACTCCCTCAAAACTTGAGACATCTGTAGCATTGTGTTGTGTTTTGTGACAAAACTACACATTTTAGAGTGGCCTTTTATTGTCCCCAGCACAAGGTGTACCTGTGTAATGATCATGCTGTTTAATCAGCTTCTTGATATGCCACAGCTGTCAGGTGGATTAATTATCTTGGCAAAGGAGAAATGCTCACTAACAGAGATGTAAACTGATTTTAGACATTTGAGAGAAACAATATTTTTGTGCATCTGGAAAATGTCTGGGATCTTTTATTTTCTCATGAAACATGTCACCAACACTACATGTTGCATTTATATTTTTGTTCAGTGTAGTTGACTAGCTTATCAGTTGCACTTGAATTTCAGTCCCTCAACAATTCAATGTTACTGTCAAACACCTCCAGCTTACCTGACAATGATAACCTCTTCATGGGTAAATATTGAGATACTAAGAACAGTGGAGTTGACTGTGTTAGACATTTAGGCTTCCAAACACCTGGTCTTTCCTGTCTCAGAACAGCACAAAAACACTAGCTGTTTCTCAAGGGGCTCATGGTAAATCTAAATAAATAGCAGTCTAACACAAAATAACATTTCCCCCCACAATACAGCTGGCAGGTTTTTGTGTGTGTATTGTTATCAAAGTGTATCCAGCTTCATAGGCCCAACAGCAGGGGTCTCCAACCACATTGCAGAGCTACCTGGTAGCTTTTGTTCTAACCCAACACCTTCACACACCCCAGACGGAATACCAGACACATTATTTTAAACAGGTGTGTTAGTGTGGGCTGGAACAAAAGCCTGTCCTACAGGATTCCTGACAAGATACATTGTAAGAGTGTCATATAATGTATTTCCATGAACTGGCTAGAGCAGTTGCCAATTCATATAGCTTCAATAAGCCAAGCTGTTATGCCTCATCGCCCTGCTTTTGCTGTCTGATGGCACTGCAATCATATCTCTCACTGCAATCAGTTGGCACTATGAAACTGATATCAACATCCAATCTCTCGCTGCACTGCTCCTCACTTTGAATGCATTCCAGGACCCATCAGTAATCAGGTACGACAAACCATTTTACATATTTGGATACACAACTGCTCGTTTGCATATCATTGGCTCGTAAAAACGTGATTGCCACAAGCTTCATGTTGAACACACATTATTTGTTCTGACAAAAAAATGCACTACACGCACAACCGAACAAGTAATGCCTTGCTTTGACCACCAACTCTTCAAAATACTCTTCAACAGCTACAGTATATTTTCTAAATACTGAGAGTAACAGGATATTTTCTAAAATTGCTACTTCTAAAAAGGTTACTTCTAAGGTCTTCTAAGGTTTACTAGTCAACATGATTTGGGGTATCACCGATCTACAACACCCGTTTCAAAACCTGGGCCTATATTGGTATGATAACGATCAGAGTTAGCCTAAATGTATGTCACCACCTACAATTAGTTCACGTAGCTCAACAGTTCCTCCCACGCAAGGAAACTAAAGACGTTTTCATTAGGGTGGAATGAGCTTATGTGTCCATACAATGTGCAACCCGATCCTCAATGTTATCTGATGGGATCGTGCTAAGTATGATGTTACCATTGGGGTTCCCAAGTGGTGCAGTGGTCTAAGACACTGCATCTCAGTGCTAGAGGCATCACTACAGACAACCTGGTTTGAATCCAGACGGTTGGGAGTCCCATAGGGCGGCGCACAATTGGCCCAGCGTCGTCCAAGTACGTCACGCCTGAATCACTTCTACATACACTACTTAATACAGGGTTAAATACAAACCCGACAGATTTTAAAAGCATGTTCCATGTATACTGTAGTGCTCATTTTTATTTTATTCATCTTGCTGATTTATTATAAAAATTATGTATAAAAAAAAATAGTGTCCGAAATACATGAAAAAAATAGCACCTGTCCTACGTGGTCAGAGAGGGCAGGTTTTTACAACAGATGGCAGGTTTCTTGTATTTGCTGTGAACATGTATACCCAAGAGACAAGTATAGATTGACATGCTACTGGGAATAGACCATGGATTGGTTAGCTAGTGTATCTAACTGCCTGCTGTCAGTGAGTCCTATGCCACAGCTAGCCACCGATCGACAGATAGAAGATAATAGCACTAGCTTTAGCCCATTCAGTTACTATGTGGGGGCACTTACAAGAGACCTGACCATGTGAGTGATGTCCAAGGAATTCATCGGCAGAGACGTTAGCGTAACCACGCACGCGCGAATGCAAGCGCAAAAACACAATCTCAAGGTGGGAAAGACATTTGATTGTCTTGAAAACTATATACTTTATTGTCAGTAGGCTAGTGGTATTATTAGTATTACTAAACACATGCACATACTGAATGGCCTAAGTTAAATTGTCCCACCAGGCAAAATAATAAAGGCATGCAGGAGCTGTACTGTACAGTTAACAGAATAAATGCAGAGTATAAAGGCAAGGGAAATCTGCCTTGAGACACTCCTCTATTATAATGCAAAGCTCCGGCTCCATCCATTTTCCCATTCTTTTTTTCCCTCTCTCTCGTGGGACATCTTTCCTAATGCGGCACAAATTGATACAGGGAGGGGGAGAGAGAGAGAGAGAGAGAGAAAGAGAGAGAGGGAGGGATGGATGGATGGCTGAGTGATGGATGGATGGAGCAAGGGATGAAGGTGGTGGGTGTATAAGTGTGGCGTTCCAGCTCATGAATTGTCATAAGACACCCTCGGGAGGCCTGGCACAAGGTAAGCCACATCAGGTGAGAGGGTGTTGCCACGACAACCACCTCGCCTGTTTGAGATTAACTACCCTCCACGGGCGAGCCAAAACCTAAGGTGATTGGAACAGGGTTTTCTTTTTTAAACCAAAACTTCTAAAATGGCGGGAGACAATTTTAGAAAAGACAGCAGGATGGATACTAGCAGAACAATACATGGAATTTAAAACTCCAAAAAAACATGACCTGTCCCTGAGCCGAGGCAGCCACATATGGATTATATAGGGTAGGGGTCAATCTGCAATGCTGTCTGACATAACCCTAGCTGATTGGATGGACTGGGAGACAGGGGAGTGCGATTGGCTATGACCTAGCTGACCATTCCTGTATTGGGATCCATTCGGTCTCTGGCTGAACCGGAGACAAGCGGTCAAAGAATACAGTCGAGAAACAACAGGAAACACGACAACCACTAAATTGCTCACCAAGACACACACCATGAGGGTCCCACTCTACTGAGCCCGCAACAAAGACAAACCACATTACTAATCACTTATGTAATGAGATGTGGTGTTTTGACAAGCCGTCGCTCAAAGCTAAACGTCGTCAGAGTGAGCTCTCCGTTCCTCCGTTTCTTTCTCGGTTTGACTGGCTGAGGTCTCAATCACCATTTTGTCTCGGAAAAATTCCCTTCGCCTGGGTTTGCATAATTCTCCATTCAAACCAGACTGCGGCGCCTGCAACCAAGTCAAATTGACTCCTTAAGTCACAGACCCATTCAAATCCATTCAAAAAGGGCTGCCTGTCAGCACAGACACTTCACTCAGAGGCTGTAACGCGGGTAGAAAACACAAATACAAACAGCAATTTTAGATGGCGGGTGAACGGAAAACAGATTTCATTGATCCAAATGTTGCATTGTCATTATCTGATGCTAGCCTAGTGTGTGTGCAGGAAATAGGAGGGAATGTTGTACAAATGTTAGTCCATTGAAACAAATATGCCAAAGAGTTTGTGTAAGTGTAATGCAGTTTAATTATGTACACTACCACCTATCTCAGCTTGCATTGAACAAAACTACAATTTTCTCCATCTTAATGATTACACTTAGGCAGCCAACTGAACGACGCTTAAGCATAACCATCAGAGGGGAATATGTTGTAAATGGTCTCGCAATTGGAGGTGTGTCTAGCCTCTCTGTTACAAGCAACGACTGAGGTCACAACCACATGGAATTCAAATGGTTTCCACCTGGCCTTCCCCTGTAGCTAAATATATGAGAAAGAGGGCGAGAGAGAGGAAGAGAGAGGGTGAGACATATTGAGGGTGGGTTACTGAATGTATGGGTTTGTGTGAGGATGCACACATTCTTATACAGTATGCATATGAATGTGTGTGTGTGTGTGTGTGTGAATAAATCATGCATGAATGAGTGCATAGCTGGAGTACTGGCTTTCATAGATCCACCTCAGGACCCAATGACCATTGGGTTGGGTTGGGCCAGTCGACCTTAGTCACCTAGCGAGCGTCTGGAGGTCTGGAGATAAGTGCCCTACTGACAAACATGGCTGACACACAGGTCAAAGGTCAAAGTGGTGAATATGGCCTAGTGCTCTACCTTTGTGTTGTCTAACAGTGTTGATTGACGTCTGATGGTCTCACACACAAACTTTGAGGATTGTTCTTGTTTTTTTCAACTGAACAACATTGGGTGACCATGTCGTAGAGAGAAACAGGTACGTTCCTGGTTTGAAAGCCACAAAGGTAGCTTCCTCTCAACCTTTCAAAGCGTTGGAGTTCCAATGTTGAGATGGAGGCATCAAGGGATTCAGTGGGAAACTGATTGGCAAAGGTTGCATACAGGTGGGTTCAAATTGTCTTTAGTTTACTATGGATGCGCTTCCTCAAGATTGTCAGGAGCAACTGAACAAATAGATTAGTCCCAAATGTGCAAACCCGACCATCTGGCACTCATACACTGCTTGCATATACCAATATGTAACACTTTCTCAGAGACCGTCGTCAGCAGTCCTTGATCTAAAATACAATTCCAGACACATTACCGTTCAAATTACACCCCGAACGCTCCCTGATCCTCCCTCTCTTAGATCCCCAAATTCACAGAGATAATCATCTATAATTGGAAAATGTTGTTCTTCGCTGCCAGAGGTGTAGAAGAGTGGTGTCTGCGGAATAGTTTGAGTGAGGCGAGAGCCGGGCTATCAAGATCCCCACGTCATCAGGCATTAACATGTAGTTTGATGGAAGCTCGATTGGGCTGACCGAACATGTTCGGAGGGGGTGTTTTTGTCTCTGGACATCGGGAGAGCAATACTCAGTCAGGGTCTTGTCAGAGAAAATGCACTCAGACCTGACAGATCACAAGAGGCCTACTCAGATTTGGGCAAGGAACTCCGGGAAATGAAAGCAGATGCTGAACATGTTATACCAAGGAGTGAATATCATAATGTGTAAGACTCATTTGAAAATCCGCCCACCTTCGCTGTCAATTCAGTTATAATTCAGTCCAAATTATCCACTCGTTTTTCACGAGGGTGTTTAAATTAATTACCTGAATTGCAATTTACTTCCTGAATTGAGCTCAAACCCAGCTATCAACCCCTGTAAATTCAGTTATGTGTACCTCCTCTGCTTATCAAGTGCAGTCACTCGATTACTAAAGACACTGCACAAAATAACAATTTATAGTGCTCTTGTTTAATTTAATCCAACGTCGACTAGGGTCTAAGTCATTAACAGCAGTCTAAAAACACAAATCTGCAAATGGAAGGGGTTGAGATGGATTGCATTGGAGACCCCTGAGAATAACATCAGCCTCCATACTCCAACCATTAAGCCATCAGCATGGAGACGGTGTGCACTTTGGGGAGTGGCATGTACAGCTATAAACACACACACACACACACACACACACACACACACACACACACACACACACACACACACACACACACACACACACACACACACACACACACACACACACACACACAGTCCGTGGACTTAGGGTGTAGCCAAAAAGAAGAATGTGTTTGGTTTTGGAGATTTCAACCTATTAAACTCTGTGAGCAGCAGTACACCTTGGGGCAAGCCTACCGCAAACGCAGACGGTCCGAGACAGTGGAGGACATCCAACTGGGCAGACACTGTAAACCACTGAGTTTAACTGCCTGGTGATTAGTGGATTACTACGCCAGGCATCCCACGCTGATCTAATAGGTCTTTAACCAAAGGATTTAAAAAAGGCAAAATGCAGATTCAAATACAGGAGAGGATAGATTGCCAGTGAGGACTATTAACCATAGCTGCACAGGCAGTGAAACTAACCAAGCAAGTGGAAAGGTCCTGAGACAGTAGAACATGATGAACCTAGACAAAAGCCATAGGTCTACTAGCAGGGGATAGGTGTATGTTTGTTGAGAGCTGACATATCGGAAATAGTCTAACACACTCACACACTTGTGTGTACACACACACACACACACACACACGCACGCACATACACACACATCACATTCCTCCAAGTTTTCTGGCCTTGTAAACCTGAACAAGCAATCTCTAATTGACCCACTGTGTAGCAATGTAACTCAGCTTATTGTTGCAGCAAACAAACACTGTTTCCCGCCTTCGGTATTTCATCAAATCGGTCTAATGAGAGTCAATGATTGCTTTTGGCTTTTTAGACCACACTGGACTTCCCCATGAGGAAGTTTTGCCCAGACGCTTGACATGGACAGGATAACAGCATTGGCTGTCCGGATCAATACTGTGCTAGCGCGCAAACCCATTGGCGGGGTGTTTCAGAGAGCAACCTGTATTTAATTTCGTAAAAGAAACCAGCGGCCAGCCGGAACACTTCATTTCCCCTTGTAACGCGATATGATATCATTACCCCAAACAAGTCACGCTTTAAGAGAACTGTGATAGCTACAATGCTAACACTAAATCAAGGGAAAGGAGTCCGTATCAACTTCTTTCAATTTATATATGCAGTGGTTTACACAAGAACTGCAACGCTGCTGGGTTTTTCACGCTCAACAGTTTCCCGTGTGGATCAAGAATGCTCCACCACCCAAAGGACATGCAGCCAACTTGACAACTGGGGGAAGCATTGGAGTAAACATGGGTCAGCATCCCTGTGGAGCTCAATATTAGGAAGGTGTTCTTAATGTTTTATACACTTAGTGTATACTAGGTAGAAATGCAACAATTTCAAAGATTTTACTGAGCTACAGTTCATATAAGGAAATCAGACTATTGCAATAAATGTATTAGCCTCTAATCTATGGATTTCACATGACTGGGAATACAGATATGTCTCTGTTGGTCACTGATACCTTAAAACAAAGGTAGGAGTGTGAATCAGAAAACCAGTCAGTATCTGGAGTGACCACCACTTGCCTCATGCAGTGCAACACATCTCCTTGTGGCCTGTAGAATGTTGCCTTAATCAACGTTCATGGCGCCCGGGGAGCAGGTGTTGTTCGGGGTTTAACTGCCTTGCAGATTTTTCCACATTGCCGGCACGGGGTTTCGAACAAGCGCCCTTTCAGTTACTGGCCCAACGCTCTTAACCACTAGGCTACCTACCGTACTGAATACAACAGTAGCAGCAAATGCCATAATGCTCAGTCACCGCCCTGTACAAAGTCCAGAACAACATAGTTGGTGCAGTCATCTTAAGATAGCTAGGTGGGACGACCACATATCACAGTAAGAAATGTTTTCCTCAATAAAATAGCTATCTGCAAAGTCAGAGCTACTAAGGGAATGGAATCTAGGATGGAATCGAGGATGGAATCTCCCAGCACTGAAAAAGCATTGTCTCAAAACATTTAGTGTCACTAATCCCAGAGAGGTCTGAATCTATGATCCCCCCACCCCATCCTGAGGCCCCCCAACACATCCTGAGGCCCCCCACCCCCTCGGAGCTCACCCACACCTGGACAACAATATGGCCCTCTGGCTTGCGGTGTTCCTGAAATGCCAGAGAGCTCAAAGCTCAGATGAGCTTCTTCTTCTCCTCATTATTTTCTCAGCTCAATCTGACAAGCTATATTACCTTCAGGATAGGGCCATTAGAAGTGGGGTAATCTTTAAAGCAAACTTGGAAACTCCCCTTCCTCCTCCTCTCCAAACCCCCACCCCTCTCCTTCCACGTTGAAGAGGGGCCAAGAAAGAAAATTAATTTTAGGAGAGGGAAGTGGGTATGGCACAATGAATTTAGGAGGGTAGTAGTCTATTGTCGTGCCAGAGTTCCTCTGTTGACTTCTTGGCAGCCAATTTTGAGAGGCTCTGGGACCGACTCTCTGGGAGTCTGGCATGCCTTTTCCTGGACCAGTTGGTTTCAGCGCAGGGGGGAGTTTGGAGGGGAGGACAGGGATTTCTGACAGCTGCCCAAAGCACACAGATACCTCAGGCTGGCAAGTAAAAACATCATCTGTGTGAGACATTACCGATTTAGCATTTATTACCCCAATATGCCCCCGTTATGAAAAAACATTATTGCATGCCTCCCAACCTCCAATAATCATGTCAACAATTTGGACAGAAGTCAGGATCCATTTTTGCACTCAGCAGCTATGGCCTAGTGGCAACCTCAGTAGGGATTTGACAGTTATTAAGACCGTTTAATAACATTGTACGTGAGAAGGTTGATAAATTTACGCAAAACTATCTGTCCCCTGTGATACCCAAGTAATCATACAACTTAGTGTTAAAACATTTAACGCTGTGTTAGCATAATGTTATTACCGGTAATGGTGAATTGGTCATCTAAAATAGATGAGCCATTGCACCCAAAAACTGCTGCACCATTTCCTTTTATTCAGCCATGTTAAGCTATTTCCCCCCTTCCTCAAAATATGTATAAATATTGGACTATAAATATAAAAGGTATAAATGTTGGACTATAAATTGTGCTTTCCTGTATTAGACGATAAAATGTTTATTCTATTCTACTGAGACATTTACTTTAGGTTTGTATAGATCTTTATTAGTTATTGCTGTTGCATTGTCGAGAAGGAACCTGCACGTAAGCATTTTGTTGGATGTTGTATAATGTTTCTATCCCGTACATATTACTAATACAACTTGAAACGAAGTTAGAGACGCTGCATCGAATTCCGCACATAGCTTCAAAAACGAGATTCGCCTTTCTAGAGATATTGGCTAACATTCTGTATTACTCTGCTGATATTTTCCACAAAAAGCATTGCCCAAGTGGCCTAAAAACTGCCTGGGCACAGCTACATAGATTTTGAGTGCCTTTCGATGTTATGCCCGGCTGTTTGCAATACTTATGAATGTATGCACTGAGTAGTCGGCATAATCACAGTGTCCCAGTTCCTCTGGGCATTGTCATTAGTCCAAGGCAAATGTGTAATTCAGTGAAAACATTCAGACTGGGCATCATTAAAATAATAAATATCAGCGGTGGAATAAAAGGAGCCACAATGCCAAGCAAGATCTGAATGAGACAATCTGGAAATGATCATTTTCAAATAAATATTAGCTGAATCCGTAATGGTGCCATCATCTCATTGGGACTCGGGAGTCAAGGATGTCATGCTTTGACGCTCCAGAGTTACTGTGTTGCTATGGGTGATTGATAATGGTAGCATTCACTCTTTCTATTCATCTCCTCTATCTTCCATTGGGATGTTTTAGTGGGGATATCAGTTCGAAGAGAGGGGGCCGGGAAAACCAATGTTTCTCTTCTGCAGTCTTCCGTGCCAAAACCATGATATCTATAGCCTATGTACTCTCTGTATGGATAGATGGTGGATCAATTGTTTTAACCTGGCGGGAAACCAGGCGGGAAATCGCAAAAGTAATTATTTGTTTTCATGCATTTCTTTCCATTGTCTATAATTATCTTAGCGAGATGTCTGCAAAACAAATAAAACTACAACACAACCGATTACTCAACAACAGTCTCCTTTAGAAAAATACATGTCGGAGAGGTTAATGCAATTTCGTGACATCGGGATGTTTGGACAAATTGGATATTTGGATGGAGGTGGGTTAGATAGAGAACACAGGCTAAATGTACTGTGGATTTAAATGACTTGTCTATAACTTGCTTATCGCAAGAAAATAACAGGGTTGCGTAACAAAGAACATCACCACACAAATGCACTGAAGTTGTGAGAGAAAATACAAATCTGCTCTGCGCTTGTGTGTGAAATTCTGCAGTGTGTAGTGAATAGGAGGGAGTACTGGAGCGCCAGAGATATGTCTTGTAGAATGTGGGGCCCGCCTGTCACATTGTAGTGGGCACTTTGGTGTTTAAATATTTATCTAAGGTACCTCCAGAGGCAGGCCCATCCACACATGAATTATACCTAACATGGATCCCATACAAGTATGAAAAATGAAGCACTTAGCACTAAGCAGTTTGCAGCACTAATACACTGGAAATACAGTTGGAGCTACATGGAGTCACATATGGTCTTTATATGCATTTCCAGCAATGCTCTCACACTCTACATTATCACACTCTACCATTCCTTTTAAAATTTAGACAAAGGATTCAGTTTACGGCAGTTGCAAGCTGCTAGTGTTATGCTAATTGCCAAATGGGCAAGTAAGTCGCTTTCTGCCATGTGGCATTGTGAGACAAGGAAATGGGATATTTGTTTCCACCACCCGTCCTTGTTGTTAAGTTGTTAACAAATTATTTATCTTTTGAACAAAGGAATAGGCCTTACCCCCAGCTACTGTCTTAAAGTGATAGTTCACTCCCAAATCAAGGTTTGTTAGATGTTTTCAGAACTCAAAATATTCACATTTTAAAATGAGTCCATGTCCAATGTTATCTGCTGCATAGATATATATTGGCTATATGCCTCAATAGCAAATTAAAATTAAAAGATGGAGGAAATGATTTCCCATTCATGTGGTTTAATATCTACTTATGAGGTCTGCACACATTAACCTGTCACACAAAACGTATGAAATTGTCAAGTGTACGGGTGTGTGACTGCAGGGGCTACATAATTTCGCTTTATTTTGAATTCAAAGTCACCCCAGAAAGATAGTTGAGTATTCAGAATATTTCATCACTGTCTTGGCATCTGCTCTAGTATGTACTGTAATAAATACTTAAAGGGATACTTCTGGATTTTTGGCATTGAGACCTTTTATCTACTTCCCCAGAGTCAGATTAATTTGAGAATACCATTTGTATGTATCTGTGTCCATTATGAAGGAAGTTAGAGGTAGTTTCGCGAACCAATGCTAACTAGCATTAGCACAATGACTGGACGTCTATGGATAACGCTAGTTAGCATTGGCTTGTGAAACTACCTCTAACTTCCTTCATACTGGACACAGAGACATACAAATTGTATTCTCAAATAGATAAAGGGATATCTATAGTAGATAAAGGGATTACAAAGCACACCATCCTAGAACAAACATTATTTCCCGTTAATATGTATACATTCAAAACCCACTACTTTTGAAGGGGGAGATTATTTTCGCTACGATAGCATTTCAGCTGTTAAAGACTCAAGCAATACGTCATGTAGAACTATGTCTATGTTGGACTGAAATGTTGTTCTGTGGCTATTCAGAAACAGTGAAGAAGTGCATCGTTTCTGCAGTGTTTGTACAACATTGCCTTCACAATGTTCTGTCTGCAGAACAAAGGCAGCCATAGGCCATGCCTCTACAATGCTGCACCATTTAATTTCTATAGCTCTTCGTCAAATTAATTTAAATCTCAAGTTAGGGTCAACAGAACAGTAGTCAAGCAATGTACTAGACCCTCTGGGTAAAATGGCCGCCTTTTTCCGATGCTCCATAGGCCAGCATATTTTTCAGACCAAACAACGGTTAACAAGCAAATAAGTCTCTCTGGGTAGTGTATTGATCTGTTCTGCTGTGGTAAACAGCGGGCCTAAATGGAAATGCTTGAGCAGCATGGAGAGAGAACAGATTTGATGAGCTCTATATGAATGGGAATGATTGCAGATGGGAGAGCAAAAAAGGAAACTTATTTGGAATTAAACAAATCAAGCAAGCAGTTATGAGTACGTTGATGTTGCAAGTATAAGCTTTTTACTGCAACTATGTACTACTTAGTTAGTTGTAAAGTGTCAACACTATTAAAAGTGTAAATATTTGAAACATTTTAAAGTGTAACACTTTTTATCACTTAAAGTGTTAGCAGGAAAATTCACAAAACCAAAGAAAATAAAAGGTACAGTGATTTTAGGAAAGTATTCAGACCCCTTAACTTTTCCCACAATTTGTGACGTTACAACCTTATTCTAAAATGTTAAATGTGTGTCTCAATCTACACACAACACCCCATTTACATAAGTATTCAGACCCTTTGCTATGAGACTACATTTTGCTCGGGTGCATCCTGTTTCCATTGATCATCCTTCAGATGTTTCTACAACTTGATTGGAGTCCACTTGTGGTAAATTCAATTGATTGGACATGATTTGGAAAGGCACACACCTGTCTAAATAAGGTGCATGTCAGAGCAAAGCCATGAGATTGAAGGAATTGTCCGTAGATCTCCGAGACAGGATTATGTTGAGGCACAGATCTGAAGAAGGGTACCAAAAAATGGGCCTTGGGCCTTGGTCAGGGAGGTGACCAAGAACCCGATGGTCCCTCTGACAGAGATCCAGAGTTAGTCTGTGGAGATGGGAGAATTTTCCAGAAGGGCAACCATCTCTGCAGCACACCAGCAATCAGGCCTTTATGGTAGAGTGGCCAGATAGAAGCCACTCCACAGTAAAAGGCATATGACAGCCCGCTTGGAGTTTGCCAAAAGTCACGTAAAGACTCAGACCATGACAAACAAGATTCTCTGGTCTGATGAAACCAAGATTGAACTCTTGCCTGAGGAAACCTGGCACCATCCCTACGGTGAAGCATGGTGGTGGCAGCATCATGCTGTGGGAATGTTTTTCAGCGGCAGGGACTGGGAGACTAGTCAGGATCGAGGGAATGATGAACGGAGCAAAGTACAGAGAGATCCTTGATGAAAACCTGCTCCAGAGTGCCACAGACTGGGGGAGAAGGTCCACCTTCCAACAGGACAATGACCCTAAGCACACAGCCAAGACAACACAATATTTTTTTTTACTTCGGGACAGGTCTTCGGTGTCGGGACAAGTCTCAAAGTCCTTGAATGGCCCAGTCAGAGCCCGGACTTGAACCCGATTGAACATCTCTGTAGAGACCTGAAAATAGCTGTGCAGCGATACTCCCCATCCAACTTGGCAGAGCTTGAGAGAATATGCAGAGAAGAATGGGAGAAACTCCCCTAAAACAGGTGTGCCAAGCTTGTAGCGTCACACCCAAGAAGACTCAAGGCTGTAAGGAAATGAGGAGAAAGGGAAAAATAAAAAAGGGAGGGAAGAAGAACAAAATCTGAGCTTTGAGGTTGTAAAGGGTTTAAAAAAAATAAAAATAGCTTTTTCATTATGGGTTTTGGTGTGTAGATTGATGAGGGGAAAAAAACAATTTAATACATTTTTGAATAAGGCTGTAACCTAACAAAATGTGGAAAAAGTCAAGGGGTTTGAAACTTTCTATGCAGTAGTTTAATGTTGCTCAGCTCATAAATGGACTGAAAGCCAGAATGTCAGCAAACAGCATTCCAAACTGAAATGTTTATCATGTTCAATGTATTCTTCAAAGAACGTTTCAAAGAATGCCCCATTTTAATATAATGTAAATAAAAGAAATCTTATTTCTGGAGATTTAAAAAATGGGGGTTGGCAGCGGAAACGGACATTTGCATCTCATTTAATAACGGAAGAAAAGGTATCTTGTTTGTTTTACGCTCCTCACAACACCGGAGACAGAGGGACAGAGATACGCTCCTCACAACACCGGAGACAGAGGGACAGAGATACGCTCCTCACAACACCGGAGACAGAGGGACAGAGATATGCTCCTCACAACACCGGAGACAGAGGGACAGAGATACGCTCCTCACAACACCGGAGACAGAGGGACAGAGATACGCTCCTCACAACACCGGAGACAGAGGGACAGAGATACGCTCCTCACAACACCCGAGACAGAGGGACAGAGATACGCTCCTCACAACACCGGAGACAGAGGGACAGAGATACGCTCCTCACAACACCCGAGACAGAGGGACAGAGATAGGAGCCAAAAAGCTCATTAGTGGGACTTGTCGTTTACTAGTATCGTTTACCTCTAGAGTGGGAGGGTATTTGGGAAAGGTTCCCCCTGTCCATTAAATCCTCTCTGTTTAGAAATGCAAGAGCACACTGCCAATATTCCAGTAAACTCTGCTGTGTGGTCGGACAAAGTCCATCTGACTAGCCCTTTCCTGGTTCTGGCAGCCATAAATGCATTGCAATGGTCTGGCAGTTGCACAAGGCTGGTGTGTGATATCCATACCGATGGACAATGCAGTGGAAAAACAGGTTTATGACTTGAAAAAGATCACACAGTTCTCATTGGACGTGGCTAGGTACTAAAGAGAAGCTGTTTACATCTCTTTCTCTTCAATAAGGTTGGTGTAAATAGGCCGGCAACATTCTGGGATACAGGATAATAACATCAGCCCCTCCCTTCTCTCTCTGAGGACATCTTACTTTGAGCACTGCACTGAAAATATCTTCTAAGTCGCAGAGCAAAGGCCCCGAGGTGGTTCTCCAGGGAAGACCACTCTACCTTAACACACCCACATCATCTGCATCAACGGCATACCTGGGAATGTATTTAACCTCTTCCAAAGACAATAAATATGCTTAACACCGTAAAACCTTCATCCCTGCGTCTCGCCGTATGCTGCATTATTATGTCCATGGCAGGCAATGCAGAAGTACGCAAATTAAAACCATTTTATTTGAGTTTGGTTCCTTATGGAACCTGCTAATATATAAAGTGAACACTGGTTCATAGTTTAGATAAATATCATTATGTTTAAGTCTTCTGTCTATGTTTTATGTCCAGCTATAGCTTGTATATTTAGTTAAAAGCACAAGAATGGGTCTGGGGCCGTTTTTCAAAAATGGATGACGGTCTTGCATAAATTATGCAAAGTTTTGTCCTTGTGCCAACCAATGCATCCACTGAATAATAATTATGAGGGGGACATGGGGATATGAGTATGCAGGATGAGGCGAATGCCAACGTCCCTTTCTTACAGTGGCCAAACACGAGAGAGAGAAAGTGAGACAGAGCGAGAGAGTGAGAGCGAGAGTGAGAGAGGGGTGGGATGTGTTTTAAATCTGTCATTAAACATCAACAAATTGTGGTAGCTTTTTGGAGCCAGTCTTGCCATATCTTGTCATTATTTGTTTTGTGCAAAGAAGACAGTAATGAATGTATATAATACTGTATCAGTGTTTTCAGCTCATAGTCTGTCTCAATTTATATACTGAGAATCAATAAATATTTTGCAAATGTTTGAACCAGATGAGCTACAAATGTTTATTTATTTCATATTTAAAATGTACAGATCGGACTGGCACCAAACAACATTGCTGGTCGGGTAAGTAAATGAACCATCAATTACTCTTTTGTCATATTTAGTGGCTTGGAAAACCATCAGATATCTACAGGGATTTTATGTAAACGCAGTAGCAGAAGATAAGGTAGCTGATAACTATGAATAAAGTTATTAAATGTGTTCCCACTGAGGACAACTCAATTAACTTGTATAGAGAGTATATACAAAAGCAACAAAAAAGAGCTTTATTAATAAATACATTAAGTCTTTGAACATTTACTAAACACATTCACATTAGCTAAACACATAACATTTTGCAGGTGGAGGCACCACAATCACAACTGTGATTTAAATGTTGTTCTCAATATTATAAGCCAGGAGGTTCGAGCCCTGAATGCTGATTGGCTGAAAGCAGTGGTATATCAGACCGTATACCACGGGTATGACAAAAAAAAAAAAACTATTTACTGGTCTAATTAGGATGGTAACCAGTTAATAATAGCAATAAGGCACCTTGGGGGTTTGTGGTATCTTGCCAATGTACCATGGCTAAGGACTGTCTCCAGGCACTCCACGTTGCACCTAAGAACAACCTTTAGCCTTGGTATATTGGCCATATACCACACTCCCTTGTGCCTGATTGCTTAAATATATAATTGCATCATTATGGAGGTGCCTAATGCTATTACGGATTAAATGGCATTGAGAAAACACCCTTTAATACTCTTGACAATAACAACAATTAAAACAGAGGGTGCTGAAACTAAATGGAAACCCTGGCATGGCCACAGTCAGAATAGTTGCCGGTCATTTGTCATGCACATCCCATTTCCTCATTACCTAAATCGGGTGTCATCCCTTCAGTAAGACAATGGAGTAAGATTTCAGGTTGATCCTATCACCTTCAGACCTGTAAGTAGAGATCGAGGTAATGTGATGAATGTAAATAATGCTATTATCTCTTACACGTAGGCCTTTCTAGTTCAGCAGTGTTCTAGCAAGGAGCGTGGAAGACAAGGGAGGCTTGTGTCCTCATTGCTTTTTCTCAGAAATGTTGCTCTTCCTACTTTGGTTGGGCATTTCCCATTAAAAAGTGTCAACCTGGCCTAGATTGGGCTGGATGACAGACTGATCTTCCAGTGTCAGTTTGGAATGTCTGCCCAACGGGGATTTCAAAGCTCATCCTCAAGCGTTACTCATGCATGTACGCAAACATACTTAAAATATAGAGACGTACACATAATTATACAACCATACAGGACAAAAAGACAGACAGACACATCTGCTCGTTTCCGAGCCTGTTGGAAGGTGTCACATGCTTGGCGTGTTTCCTAGTGTGGGCAGATGGTGTGGCACAATTAGGCCCTCTGAATCTCTCAATCATCTCCTGTACATTGTATAAAGAGCTGGACTCTCACACACTCTCTCTCTCTCTCACTCTGTCACTCTGTCCTCCCATCTTGCTTCTCTTTACTAGTATGGCTTGAGTGTGGTCTGAATGCATTTCAGAACCAAATACAGAGACGATAGGCAAGCGAGTGTCACTTTCACACCCCAATTACCCTAAAAGGGATGTTCTCGCCAGAATTTTGCAGAGCCACACAATGAAGGGAACGTCACAGAGGAACGCGATATCCCCTCCTGTTCGCCTTCCATCCCACAGCCTGCAACTAGAGGAGGAGAAAAGCGATCCGGCGTATCCGACACCGGGCAAGGGCCATTAGCAGAGAACGGTTAAATAAGGATAGCGTTAACCGGAGTCGCTGACAGGGACAGGAAACATCTGCTGCGAACACAGAGGCCCCCCGTTGCCCCGGTAATCAGCCTTTCATCAAAGGGGCCTTGCGGAATCTTCCCACACAAACACAGACTTCCACCAACACAGGCGTCGCACCCCGCAGACATACACAAGAGTGAGAAAATAAACAAGACGTAGACGTACGCAAAAGCACACACACAGACAAAACACTGTAAAATCTCTGAAAATAAATTTGCTTCCTGTATTCTCCCGTGTCATGTATTGTCCATACATACAGTATCGTCTTTTCTTAGCTTCACCTATGAGTCAATGTTTACCTCTTCTTTCTCGATCGATTGATTCATGTCTTCCTCCCTACCGTCACATCAAAATTTAATTTACACCAGATCCAAACACCTTGCTGAGCACTAGGCTATGAGCCACGTTCAGACTGCCAATAGCACAGTTCTATTTCCCCCACCTGTGACGGTGGGGGGATGATTCACCGGGGCCTGCCACACTGTATCAAGGGATGTGTGTGTACTAGAGCAGAGAACTACCTTACTTGACCGTCTGCTGCACTGTGACCTGCAAGAGCAGCTATGAAGTACAAACTATACGGTATGTTTATGAGCAGACATCTCACATTACACCCTGAGGGAAAACGTCAATGAGCAAAACCCAATTCAAGTTGACTTACTCCTTTTCAGCTCCTGGTGGAGCAAAGGGCCTCATAATCCAAGCTAGAATGCCGGTGTATAAATGCAGTATTCACATTTACCATGAGTTTAAAGTGTTAACCACAACGCATAAAGATGGCGAATGCATATTTTAGCGTTATTTGTCTCGCTCTCACCCCCCCCCCCGATTGTTCTTCTTTCCATTTCCAGGTGTTCATTATTCCACCCATGGAGCACATCCTCAGGGTCGCATGGCGTTCTAATTTCTAATTAACCGTGAGGCACAAAGTTCATCGCCGGTTGCGACCCTATTCTTGTGAACAGGTCCAGTTGTGGTCTCAGGGCAGTACAGGTAGCCTATTCTGGCATGCAACCGCATATTCTTAAAAATAATTCTGCTCAAGCTTCTTTGTACTCGAGAAATCCCCTCACAAAAAGACTTTGAAACTGGGCAGCCGTTAGAGTCAGCACTGCCAACACCCATACTGTAAGCTTTGCTTTTAGCCACATTTGGTGCGGTTGGCAACACCTGTATTTTGTACTAAACTGGAGAATTTGCTTTGGAAATCTGGGGCACATGTCTATCTGTCAGAAACGGTAAAGGAAAAAAAACTACATGTGAGTAATACCTGGACTTCACAGTTAATCTCATCCAAAGCTGCATACCTGACAGTGGTGTGTTTTACAACAGTTGATGGATTAGCCGTGTGTACGCTAGCCGTATCGGGTATTACCGCCGCTCGGTCGACACTCTCAGAGTACACAAGAGCGACGGCGGGTGACTAAATGTCTGTGTTTGCTTTGGGGAGAGCCGCTGTGTGGCCGCAACGTTGCAACACGGGGACAACTGTGGCCTAGGAAATACGATTCTGGGTATTTTGGGGAATACTTCTTATCTATATGCTTGGGTTACACAAACGACTCAGATAAGCGCAGACAAGCTCAGTGAGGGAAAAAGAAAATGGGTCTAGGAAGCGGACGTGGATCAAGATGTCGGTGAGGGTCAGTTGTGACAGATTCTGGATGCTTTGAATCGCCTGATAACAGTTAACCATTGACAAAGGTCTGGTAGCGTAGCACTCTTGGCCATCTAGCTCACGGGTCTGTGAACACAAAGCATGATTGGAGTCTACCAGCCCTGAGAAGTGAACGCAACACTAATCAGAGAGAGAGAGAGAGAGAAAGAGAGAGAGAGAGAGAGAGAGAGAGAGAGAGAGAGAGAGAGAGAGAGAGAGAGAGAGAGAAAGGTCAGAGAGAGGCGAGAGAGGCGAGAGAGAGAGGCGAGAGAGAGAGGCGAGAGAGAGAGGCTACATCTGCATTGCTTGCCATTTGGGGTTTTAGGCTGTGTTTCTTATTAGCAGAAGTAGAACTTTGTGACTGATGTAAAAAGGGCTTTATAAATACATTTCATTGATTGATCCCATTTTCATATCCATTAATGAATCATGCAGGTTAGGTGGTCTACATGTGCAATACTCTTGCCATTATACGCATGTGATTCACTGGCTGTCACCTCGTCCTTACATCTTAATACCTTCCCAAAGACACCATTCCTAGCTTTGCACAATACACGCCAAAAGCGATATGAAATAGATTTGTGGTATTCTCATTTTTTTATAACATTACTGTGATGCACAATATATTGGGATAGGATTGCTTCAAAATTATTAGGGGTAGGGGATAGGGACAAATATTTGTAGAGAAATATAAAAAGATGAAAAATCTGCATGGCAACAGTAACTCCCATTCCATAAACAAACAACCTTCAGATCTCACCTTGTAACCACCTCAGGACAACGCACTGAAAGCAGGATTGAAAAGCTTGAGATAGATGTCAAAGCTTCTAGACATAATTTTGCTTGGATTTTGTACCCTAAAAGATAACATGGCAATATAATCTGTGTCATTTATTTGTTTGAGACTGCATGTGAATATGAATCCTGTACATATCCTGGATGTAAATGTTAAAGATTCCCAAATTAGAAAATCGCCCCTCCATTTCCTGGTTGCAAAAATTCATATTTTCAGTTTATTTGACAAAACAAGCAAGTATAGGGTAAAGAGAGAATCATTGTACCATCTAAACTTCTGTGAAATATGTTTTCCATAAACTAAAATATTGTATTTAAAGCTGATGTACAAAACCGAAAGTAAAAGACTCAAAAACGAAAC
Source organism: Thymallus thymallus (assembly GCA_023634145.1). Taxonomy (NCBI): domain Eukaryota; kingdom Metazoa; phylum Chordata; class Actinopteri; order Salmoniformes; family Salmonidae; genus Thymallus; species Thymallus thymallus. The sequence continues at coordinate 13,787,466 of CM042422.1, forward strand.
TTAAGAATGGGCTGCTTCTTAGACTTGCTTTCAATGAGAATTACAGATCTATCTCTCACATGTTTAAGTGAATTTGGTCGGGTCGCCCAAAAAGTTACATATTGCGGCTTTAAGTAATTAAATGTTGGACAGCTAAAAATAATAATGTAGTGCAATGACAATATGTAATGTAAAGATAATAATGTAGTGTAATGACAATATGTAATGCAAAGATAATAATGTAATGACAATATGTAATGTAAAGATAATAATGTAATGACAATATGTAATGCAAAGATAATAATGTAATGACAATATGTAATGCAAAGATAATAATGTAATGACAATATGTAATGCAAAGATAATAATGTAATGACAATATGTAATGCAAAGATAATAATGTAATGACAATATGTAATGCAAAGATAATAATGTAATGACAATATGTAATGCAAAGATAATAATGTAATGACAATATGTAATGCAAAGATAATAATGTAATGACAATATGTAATGCAAAGATAATAATGTAATGACAATATGAAATGTAAAGATAATAATGTAGTGTAATGACAATATGTAATGCAAAGATAATAATGCAATGTTGGTAGACTAAGCCATGAATTTTGCTTGGACAAATATTAACTATGATTGCCCTTGGGTCCAAATAGATATGGGTTAAGGCGGTTAATGTGTCATTCTACTTCTAGCACTTTCTAAAAACAGCTGCCTATTTTCTTGTGTTTAAACAATAAGTAGTGTGAAATTAGAAGAAAATTACTCAAATTATTTAACTTAAAACCCTTTTTCTCACAACAAAAGACAAATGGAATCTAAATGTTTTTAATTGAATGGGCCTATAGTTTCCCTCTCTTCCATAGCTTACAGAGAAGGAGAGATTCATACAATAGCCACTCGAGTTCCATTCCGCTCTTGATCTATCAGTTCACATTCACTAAAATCAACCTCCAGCTTTCCTGCTATTTAAACATATACAACAGTGATATCCAGCACAGTGGGGCTCGCCGTTGTAAAATAACTTTGGGTAAATACAGAGTGAGCCTGATTCAATCTGGAGAAAAATTACGATCTGTTCGAAAATGTTGGTGGATTGTCGAGAGATACGGGGGAGAGAAAGAGAGAGAGAAAAGGACAGAAAGAGTGTAGCTCAGATGGTAGAGCATGGTGCTTGCAACGCCAGGGTTGTGGGTTCGATTCCCACGGGGGACCAGTACGAAAAAAGCATGAACATGTATGCACTAACTAACTGTAAGTCGCTCTGGATAAGAGTGTCTGCTAAATGAGTAAAATGTAAATGTAGTGTCCTTCCTCTGCAAACAACATATTTCTCTGAAAGACAATGTGTTAAGTTAGGCTACTCTGTGAGCTGTCAATAGTGTTGTCTGCCACAGTCTATATATTGATTAAGCCGTACATAAACTCTACAAGACATTATTTCTAATTAAAAAGTATGCCATAAATTCTGGGTTTTATTGTGAGGGCCGCGGCTGTAAATAAATCGCAGTGATGGCTGAGACAGATTGTGGCGGTGTTCTGTGTCCGTCCGCGGTTTAGAGCCACCTGTTAAAGGACGGACTCATTGAAAAATCGGCCCCCAGAGGGCCCCCGATACGGCTGGATGGGGGAACGAGGGGACGCTTTCGTTAGTCTCCAGAAAACGACACCTATATGCATAATTTCTAAGGCCCTAATCTTTAAAAAGTGGCATGCTTTTCCACATTCCCTCTAAGCTTAAACAAACTGTATAGCGGGTAGAAATTGATTAACCGTTGTCTTGGGAGCACAGAAAAGGGACGATATTTGGGCTTTTCAAAGTGGTCCTGAATCCTTCTGAGAGCATGGTTTGGTTAGGCTATGACTGACAAGATGGTGTCGCTTTGCTTTCTAGTTGGGGTCTATTTTTCTTCACTTACATGCGTTTTGCTTCTTCAACGTGTCATAGTTAAGAATAGTTTTTATGTCCCCATGATGATACTGGGCTTATCTCCACCCCATGCTCAATTTGGACCAGCGAGGAGACTGGAGAGATCTGCCCTTCAAAACGCAGCCCAAGCCCTTCCCATTTGACAACTTCTGATTACCTCCGCGTGTGCGCTGGTTGTCATGTAGTGACTATACCGAGCCCTCGGTTGCTGAGTGTCGTTTATTTTTCAGACGGGCACAAAGGGACACCTAATTTCACAGTTGTGAGCCTGAGGGAAGGTAAGGGCCATGGCTCATTCACTCCTCTACAGCCCTTTGCATACCTTCCCAGAGCGAGACCGGCTACGACCACACTAAAGCCCCTTGAGCCAAAGTGGAGGTCGGTGAGGAGGCGCCAGAGGAAGTGACATTTGATTAACTGACAGTCTAACGGCCTGCCATCCAACAGGAAGGAGGGTTTTGGACGCATTTTGTGAGCATCGCCTCGGGAGATGGAGGAACTAATGAGTGAGCTAAAAAGGACAAGATTAAGTGATCCCTCTATAAAAAGCCCAACTGTAATCTGCTCCACTCCTCCCCGTAATGTCCTCAATGATCATCACTCCCAGTAAGATGGCTTCAAACACTTCAAACAGAAACTGCTCAGCGACTGCTCTCGCACCTAGTCGAAGCTTTAGAAGGAGCTGTGAACGGCGTTTGTGACGACAAAAAAAAAAGAGAAACGTAAAAAAAAGTGTTTAAATCTCTGTAGTTGAGATCCATCGATTACACTGGAAAATTAGGTACTTTAGGGGACTCTTTCCAGCTAACCGTATATCTTTGCAACATACTCTATAATGCATGAGTTTCAAATACCCCGTAATTAAGAAGTAAGCCCTGCCCGAGCCAGAAAGGCTCATATACTGCCTGCCATTCTTCAATATCTGCTTACAATGTTGTAGCTGCTCAATGCCAGTCGGTAAGCTATATGACAACAATATAAACCACAGGGTGGTGCTGGTTGAGATTCCACAGTCATATTATATGATATCCAACAGGCCCTATGGTATGACTGGCAGGTCCCTTTAATCTGCATCAACACATTCAAGCTGTTATTTTCCATTAGAGTACATGATCTAGGCTCTGCATGAGGGAGAGGCCCAGAGAACTGGTCACAATACAAGATCCCCTTTTGTCATAATAGTAAGTAGCCAGAAAGGGCAGGATCTCCTGCCCCCCTTGGCCTTAATCCGACTTGACTTTGCCAATTTGTTCCCTACCTCCCTTCTCGTCATGCATCGGAGGCGACACGGCGGGGGTGTGCGGCTTCCGGGATGCCCAATCAAGCCAAGTGGAACCTGCACGGTCCTCTGGGATTGAGGATGCGGTGTGTGACAGAGGGGGTTAGTCAACCCTTCTTGAACACCCCTCAGACATCTCCAGGCTGATGACTCCATTCCAGTTAATCTCAGAGAAAATCCTTTTATAATTCGACCATGAAAGTCCCATGCATTTTCTTTCAAACTGGTTATATAGGCTATATATACACAAAAGTCTGTGGACACCCCTTAAAATTAGTGGATTTGGCTAGTTCAGCCACACCCATTGCTGACAAGTGTATAAAATCGATCACACAGTCATGCAATCTCCATAGACAAACATTGCCAGTAGAATGGCATTACCGAAGAGCTCAGTGACTTAACGTGGCACCGTCATAGGATGCAACCTTTCCAACAAGTCAGTTCGTCAAATTTCTGCCCTGCTAGAGCTGCTCCGGTCAACTTTAAGGGCTATTATTGTGAACTGGAAACGTCTAGGCGCAACAACGCCTCAGCCGCGAAGTGGTAGGACACACAAGCTCACAGAACGGGACCGTCAAGTGCTGAAGCGCTTAAAAATAGTCATCCGTTGCAACACTCACTACAGAGTTCCAAACTGCCTCTGGAAGCAACATCATCACAATAACTTTTCGTTGGATGTGTAACAAGCCTAAGATCACCATGCGCAATGCCAAGCGTCGGCTGAAGTGGTGTAAAGCTCACCGCTAATTGTGTTTGGCAGATGCCAGGAGAACGCTACCTACCCCAATGCATAGTGCCAACTGTAAAGTTTGGTGGAGGAGGAATAATGGTTTGGGCAAGGCCCCTTAGTTCCAGTGAAGGGAAATCTTAACACTACAGCATACAATTACATTCTAGACAATTCTGTGCTTCCAACTTTGTGCAACATTTTGGCGAAGGCCCTTTCCTGTTTCAGCATCACAATGCCGCAGTGCACAAGACGAGTTCCATACAGAAAGGGTTTGTCGAGATCGGTGTGGAAGAACTTGACTGGCCTGCACAGAGCCCTGACCTCAACCACATCGTACACCTATGGGATGAATTAGAATTCCAATTGCAAGCCAGGCCTAATACTCCAACATTAGTGCCTAAACTCACTAATGCTCGAGATGTTCGATGAGCAGGTTTCCACATACTTCTGGTCATGTAGTGTACATTGTTATTATTGGCCTTGTTCCGAACCGTGTAATTAGCAGAGGTCCCACCACATTATGCTCCATCGTTATAATGTTAATCCCCCCTGACAAAGTGCCACCGATGGGCCACTGAAACCATCCATACTGTATGAGTTGGTTATGTAAGCTGGGAGCTGTGAATCCCTTGTCTCAGCAGCAGCGAGGCAAACAGCACGGCATGTATATGCAGGCCAGGGGGACATAGGTAGACGCTCACACACAGTCAGGCTAAGAGCTGAGCAAGCATGGCCGGGGGGGAGAGGGGTGGAGGGGGATAGGGGGGAGATGTTTTAGAAAGAGAGAGAGAGAGAGAGAGAGAGAGAGAGACAGAGAGCAGTGTGGTACAACTAGACCATGTGAAAGGACAACAAAAGGAATTCAAGCAAGGAAAAGGCGTGTACACATTCTCTACATTAAGACATTGGGTGGTTCCAAAATGGAACCCTATTCTATATACACGGAGTATACAAAACATTAAGAACTCTTTCCATGACAGACTGACCAGGTGAATACAGGTGAAAGCTATCATCCCTTTTTGATGTAATTTGTTAAATCCACTTCAGTGTAGATAAAGGGGCGTCTTAAAACTCCTTCTTAAAACCTAAGTGCCTTTGAATGGGGTATGGTAGTATGTGCAAAGCGCACCAGTTTGTGTCAAGAACTGCAACTCTGATGTTTTTTTTTTTTTTTTTTATGCTCACCAGTTTCCTGTGTGTATCAAGAATGGTCAACTACCCAAAGGGCATCCAGACAACTTGACACGACTGTGGAAAGCATTGGAGTCAGCACGGGCCAGCATCCCTGTGGAACGCTTTCAACACCTTGTAGAGTCCATGCCCTGACAAACTGTGGGGGGGGGGGCAACTCAATATTAGGAAGGTGTTCCTAATGTTTAGTATACTCAGTGTGTAGCGCCCTATTCCTTATATACCCCATAGAGCTCTGGTCAAAAGTAGTGCACTATGTAGTGAATAAGGTGCCATTTGGGACGCAAGCAATGTGATACATCCAAAAAGGGAGTGTTGCATTTTATCATGTTGGCCAAGGTCTCTCTTAAAAGGTAATCAAGGAATGCACCTTCTATTAGCTGAGCATGTTGAGGTATTCTTCTATTAAATCAATAGTATTATGATTATGTTTCACAAAAGCGGAATTCTACAAAAAATATGCCCATGCATATAATTTCAGACAACTCTAATTTGCATCATGGAAATGAAAGGAGGGGGTCATGACATTTTGCACGGAAACGAGCAATGGGGGAGCGTATCACACCCTGCGAGGACCTCTCCCCCTGCTGGGGCAGAGGTGACCGTAAACATGCCTGGGCAAATATATTTCACAGTGTTGTGGTGCCACATAACAGTGTCAACAAATTCACCACTACAGATATTAAAAGTGCATCAACTGACTTTTCAGTCATTTAGGTCGAACACCAAAGTGTTCCTCCTTTGCAGCGTTAGGTCATTTTGATAGCCAAAGCACCAGAAGACCTGTAAAGTAAACAGTCCTCAGGTTGAATTCAAATTTGAGGACGTTGCTGACTACACTCCATTCAAACTACTTTGCATCATTCAGAGAGACCTAGACAGCATGGCTGTCGAGTCCAACTAACAAAACAAAGGGCACTGCTTTAAGATAACAAAACAAAACCTAGGAGCGCATGTGATAAAAACCCATTGTGGTCAAATAGACCTTACACTGTTGTCACTAGGGCAACCTAGATGGGTATGCAAAGCATGCTGGGAAAGGTGTATGAGGTGACTTGAGAGAGGCTCCCCCCACGTTCCCGCGGCATGGTATCTACCTCACTCTCCTAGGCGAACATGTCCTTCCGCCATATGGGACTTAAATCAAAGTGACAATATAAGGTGCATCAAATTAAGGTCTTAATTCCACATCGGGAGTTAAGATGTTTGGGAATTAAAGTAGTCTACGGATATAAGTTCCTTTGACACCTTTCAACACTATTATAGTAGTTGATTTGTAAGATATACTCCTTTTTGGTAGCAGCAGGCTCCTACTATTACATGAGATCCAGGCAGAGAGCAGGGGAGTTGAAGTCCCAGAGATGCCTCTAAAAATACAGGTGAATCTCAGTTGTATTTTTCTCATGTCCTCTCCTCCTTCTCAAAAGGCATTGGGGGAAAATATCTGAGGGGAAGAACGCAAGGAATCAAGGAAACGCAATTGAGATTTCCCTGTACGTGGATAACATCCATTACACGTGCTAGCTTTAAGATACAATCCAAACACAAGCCCTTCCATACAACATACGGAGTGTACAAAATATTAGGAACAGCTACTCTTTCAATGCAAGACTGACCAGGTGAATGCTATGATCCCCTTATTAAGGTCAGTTGTTAAATCCAAATCAGTGTGGGGGAAGAGACAGGTTAAATAATACTTTTGGAGAATTGAGACTTGGGAAAGGTAAAATATTTAAGTGCCTTTGAACGGGTATGTAATTCAAACGCACCACATTTCCATTGACACCTTGTGACTAATATGCTAATTAAATTGTGACTCCTGCTCTTGCTTAATTTCATACTGTGCAGAGGGAAGGGCTGGATGGGACATTAATGCATTTTATTGTAGATTAAACAAGGGATTACTCATAGATTACTCTTAGCATGAACGCCTGCACTGTTTTCTGAAAAACCCGGCTGAGAAGGAAATGCCATTAAAATCCCCTCAACTGCCGGAGTGCCATGTACTGTAACTTGCAAAACCTTCCAGTGTAATTCCGTGTGGAGTTATTGGGAAAAGGTGACATGCCACCTTTCGCTGAATTTATTAACCGCTGTTGATCATAACGTGCACTGTATTCCGCCCGCCCTATCCCATGGTTTACGATTAAGTCACTTCATCAACAACGGATGATATGTCAGGCGACCTGGCTAATGTTTTTTTCAGACGGCGATATCTTCGCCTAAATCTCTTAGTGGCAAAGAGAAGAAACACCCGGAGGAGGGCAGAGGAGCGACAAGCAAACGTAAACAAGGACGGGGTGGCGTTTACTGACAAACGGGTTTGACGTGGGACGGGTAGAGACTCGAGGCACAGCAAAATGGAAGCCAGCTGCACTTTTGCATGATTACGCCGAAAACATCATTTGCATCGGGGAGCGCAATCCAAACATGCTTGTTGGATGTGCGTGGTTATCGACCAGAAAACTCTCCCGTTGCCGAGGGGGGAATTGCTTCCCGGGGCTGTCCCGTAGTTTTACATATGTTAATGAGAACATATCATAGATCATTTCCATAACCATCAACTCATCAAATCACACACAAGGAAACGAGTGAAATTGGACCCAGTGAATGCTCGTCATTAGAATACTGTGTAGGAGACTGCGTGTGTATTTAATCTTGCCCTGTTGCATATTCATTCTTTCAAAGGAAACTTTTGGTAATTTCTGCATGGTCGGTTAAAATCACTCGAAGAGGGTAACTTCTTTTAAATCAAGTGTTCATGACTATGTGTGTTTGGGAGTGAGTTTGAGGAAACAGTGCACATGATTGTTTTTATGATAATCGCAACTCTTTGATCTGATTAGGAAGTGGAAGCCAGGGCGCAGTTGTAAATGAGAACTTCTTCTCAACTGGCCTACCTGGTTAAATAAATAAAGGTGAAATAAAATAAAATTTAAAAAAAACTTGTCACATACCTGTGAGTGGTTATTCTCTTGTCAAAGCTGCTTACAAATCCAGTAAATCACATCGCATAGACTATAACCATATATCCCATCCTAGAACAGAGAGAAAGAAACCTGTTAGAATCCAAAATGACTTTTGGATGAGCAAAATAAATAAAGATATTCACAACATAATGAATCGATGTAATCCATGACGATGATAAGGATATGGATGGTTATAATCATTTTTAAAATGCCATCATTACAACTAATTATTATACACGATCATTTGCATGTATATTTTATTAGCTGTTGGTGTATCTTCAGTTTTCCATTAGAAGTTATTTAGCAGCATCCTCATACATTTTTCAAGTGGTCTGGGTGCGCTCTGAATTGATTATCTATGTATTCAGGTCACATCAGTGTTTAATAGCTGATTTATTAGGACCCAACACGGCCCTTCTGATGGCCGCCGGACAAAGAGCCTGATTTAAACTGCATTAACACTCTGCAGTAAATATCCCCATACGACATCAGCATTTTGATGACCGCTTTTTCTTTCCACCATTTACCTTTTCGCTGAATTTCTCTCCCATCCTCTTGCTCCTTTCTCTCTCTCTCAGTCTTTGTATCAAATTGGTCTCGCATTTGCTTTCCACCTCTTCAACCCTTTGTATTGCTCTTTCCATTTCTCTTATTCTCTAGTCATCTTCTTACTCTTTCCCTCTTCCTTATTCTAGCTCTTTCTTTCTCACTTTCTCATTCTCTTCCTTTCCTGTCATCAGAGGTGAATAGCCTGAGTTTAATTACAGCTGAATTAATATGATTTACGACAACTCCCCTATACAGTAATTAATTCTTCAGAAATGTGCGTAATTGAAAAAGGAAATACACACTCCCATGATTTCTTTGTGTGCGTGTGCAACCAAAGCACGGGCCAAAACATTATGTCACCCTCTGCCTGGAATGATGAGACCGTTTGTGGCATCAACAGGAGCTGTGCAATGGATTCCCTTAAAATGATCTTGATTAACTGCCATCCACCTCGCAAACACTAAATGTATGAAGGCGGCAACTGAAGTCCACACATCTGGATCGGAATAGTAATTCCTACAAAGGGTTAAATCCGGAATCAAACGAGGGGTTCATTAAGCACTAATCAAATGATAAATGCAATTTCACTCCAATTTGCTTTAACATAAGAGTAGACTGTGATTGCGTGGTCTTACCTGACCACATAAATAAAATATTGTATCATAGCCTACATCAATAAAGGAATAATATTATCCTTATGGAAGTATTATATCGCAGTTCTCTCATGCCTTGTTGTTTTATCTTGCATTACCAAACAGGCATCTTTGACCAGCTATTATATTACTCATGCTATAGCTTTGAGAATGTATAGAAAATACCTGCTCACACCAATCATTGTAACATGTACGAAAAAGTAAGGACATGTATACACTAACTAACTGTAAGTCACTCTGGAATTTGACAACAGCGGTCCCAGCACTTAATTAATAATCCTATTAAGGATCGGTCTCTTTTTTTCAATTTTCGCCCAAAATTACATACCCAAATCTAACTGCCTGTAGCTCAGGACCTGAAGCAAATATATGCATATTCTTGATACCATTTGAAAGGAAACACTGAAGTTTGTGGAAATGTGAAATTAATGTAGTTGAATGTAACACTTTTTTTTGTCACATCATCTTTGAAATGCAAGAGAAAGGACATAATATTACTTATGAGTCCAGGCGCAATTTAGATTTTGGCCACTAGATTGCAGCAGTGTATGTGCAAAGTTTTAGACCTATCCAATGAACCATTGCATTACTGTTCAAAATGTTGTGTCAAGTCTGCCCAAATATTTTCCTATTGGTTTATTGATACTATTTCATGTACAAAACTGTGCACTCTCAAAAAATAGCATGGTATTCTTTCACTGTAACAGCTACTGTAAATTGGACAGTGCAGTTAGATGAACAAGAATTTAAGCTTTCTTCCCATATAAGATATGTCTATGTCCTGGGAAATGTTCTTGCTATTTACAACGTCATGTTAATCACATCAGCGCACGTTAGCTCAAGTGTCCCGAGGACGGGACGCGATCCTTCAGAGGTTTAATACAGTATGTGGTTTAAAAATAAACAGATCTGAAAGAATCAAAGCAACAACACTCATTAAATAACACTTCTGTTTGATTTGCAAGTGCTTCATTTTAATATCAAAATGTTGTGCCGATGACACGGACACCCGGCACTACAAATTGGCATCTATACCAGGGGTTCCCAAACGTTTTTGTCCACAACCCCATTTTGATATCTGAAAATCTCACAACCCCCACCATGTGAAAAAAAAGATGTAATTAAACAGACAATGTTAACTTTATTTGGGGCTTTGGGAGTCAATGACAGTCACTTGCAAATTAGTCTGACAAATTGTCTCTTATCTCACCACCACTTCTCAAAGTCAGGGGTATGTTCAACAGCGAGCTCCTCATCTCTGCTGTCACATCCAACCTGGATCGACATTTTGTTTTACGGTGCTTTCAAGATAACTGGGGACTCTGAAAAATATGAGGTCAATTCATGACGTCAGTGATCTTTAGGTCGGAAAGTCGCTCTAGAAAGAGGCCCGAGTTCCCGAATTGGAATGCATAATTGGATGACCGTTCAAAACTATTTTTCCCAGTTGGAGCTTGTCCCCCCCCCCCCCCCCCCCCCCAGAGTTCATAGTTATCTTGAACACACTGAAGTTGGAGAGATGTTTTGAACACGGCACTAATGCAGACGAGAACATGTTGTTTCCTAACCAGTAGCGTGTGTGTTTCATCAGTTACATTAGTCGTTATGTCCCATTTTTAGATTGGCAGACGCCATAGGTCAATATCTGGAGAACCAGGCTGGTGGTCAGACAGACATAGCATCTGTCAGCTTTTTGAAGGTCCATAGGGGTTTGGATAACCTCTGCCATAATGCACCATTCTCCCCCAGAAAAGGTTGTGCACAATGGGAACTAGCCAAATTACAAAGCAGTATGTTCACATTGGAGTGAACATCTCAATTGAAAATGGTTTAACTTACACGCCAAGCTTTATATCAGGTACACAATTGTGTACTATCACGAAAAGAAACTCCAGCACACACACATAGATCTTGATGCTCCACATGCATATTTAATGGATTTTTATACAAATGTTTTGTTCTTCGTAAGAACACTTCCTTCACTTTACCCTCTCTTTTTCTTATCATTCTCTGTCTGAGCTACACATTGAGGTGTTATCTCAGCCAGATGTTGGATTTCTTCCACTACTTTCATTGGGGCAGAAGTGGTGGTGGCGACTGGGGATAGGAGATTCCAAAACCTCTTCAAAAGGGTTGTGAAACAGAGACAACTGTGCCTTTCATGACTCACTTACAGGTGTCTGAGACAATGTTGTATTACTGTGGAGTCTTCACAGGAGAATACACATTCATATCATTGCCTGCTGACTAAAATGTACCTTATCCTCCTTGAAAGCAACACTTTAGCTGAGAATACGAAATTAAAGTATATCCTATCCTCCTTGAAAGCAACACTTTAGCTGAGAAAACGAAACTAAAGTGTATCCTATCACCCTTGAAAGCAACACTTTAGCTGAGAATACGAAATTAAGGAGAAATTTAGAAGATCGCTGCCCGAGGCGCTTTTCATCTAGGTTCCTGAAGGTTCAAATGAACATCAACCAAAAGAAACCTCATTAGCTGAAACGTCACTTTCTTTCAAAAGTCTGCAATTTGTTGACATTGTATCAGCTCAGTGCATTGTGGGTACAGGAATTGTATCAGCAAATGTACAGGCATTGAGTGTGGCCTCAGGTTTGATTCGTACTGTGATTGCATCCAAGAAAACAGCCATTGTACAACCCAAGATAATGGACCTTAAAGTCTTACCAATGCGACAGACATAAAAGGCTAATCTATACTGTGCTCTGCGAAACTCAAGTCCATTCACAGGCATAGAGTGCAAAAATCATATATTCTGCTGTAACTACTTTAATCTAGCTTTTAGCGCACTATACCGAGTTTACAGTCCTTACATACAGCCTACTGTAAGAGCTTCAATCTAGGTTTTACAGCACTCTATCGACACACAGCCTAATCAAAGGGATATCACATCAACATTCCTAACAGGCCCTATACAGTCTGCTAAAAAGAAAAGAAAAACGAGAAAGTGCACACGTTTACCGACTAACGACTGGCTAGTGGCTAATGTCTGACTAACGACTGGCTAATGTCTGACTAATGACTGGCTAGTGGCTAAATGTCTGACTAATGACTGGCTAGTGGCTAATGTCTGACTAACGACTGGCTAGTGGCTAATGTCTGACTAATATCTGGCTAGTGGCTAATGTCTGACTAATATCTGGCTAGTGGCTAATGTCTGACTAATATCTGGCTAGTGGCTAATGTCTGACTAATATCTGGCTAGTGGCTAATGTCTGACTAATAACTGGCTAGTGGCTTATGTCTGGCTAATAACGTTTGACTAATGACCAATGACTGACTAATGACTGACTAATGGTTAATGGCTGACTAATGACTAACCAGTGACTAACTAATGACTAATGGATAATGACTGACTAAATGACTAACTAATGTGGGGCGACGGCCTGTGACGTGGCTGCACAAAAGCTGTGGCTGTTGTGGTTCCCGGAGCTCTTCAAAGAGTGGCTTACTGGAGAATGTGCTGAGAGAGGTCCGGAAGTCGCAGGACAGGAGTCACTAAGCCATAGTCGCCTGTCTCTGACCGAAACACACACGTTACTAGTGTAGCGTTATTACAAAACGCAGTAATGGCTGAACCTCGTCTCTCAACTAAGCTATATGGAGGAGGTTAATGAAAAAGTAAATGCCTTGTGATTGAAGCGTCTTAGTTAAGAATAGGACCAGCTTGGAGAGAGTGGATACCACACATTGTGTATACATACTATCAGGGTTGGGGAGTAACGGATTACATGTAAGGGATTACAAAAAACGGTTAACTGTAATTTGTTACGTTAACAGCAAAAATATAAAAACTAGATGATTACTTTTAAATTCATAAAGGATGTTTGTGTAAATAAATATTTGACACTTCTGTTGTTTTCTCAATGACATTCAAATAAGCATTGAAAAAAGGTGCAAATTTAAGTTTGTTCAGCCTGAACGAGTCTGACCACAAGTCAGAGACCACTATGATGACACACCAAATGTGTTGGATCGTGGGAAAAGAGACGGAATAGGCTTTTGTAGGCTACAGTCCAAGCTATGTCTTCCAATGGTGCCTCTGCTGTCGGCATTCAAAGATTATCCAACTTGAAAAAACACTGAGGTAAAGATGACGGCGATACGGATATCACTTATTATTGATCTACATTGATGTGAATCACACTGCTGATCTCTCATTTAGCTATTTGCGCCTTACGGATTGTGGTTGTTGTGGATGGCTGTTCACAAATCTAAATATGTATTTGAACCCAATAATGGTTGAATTCAAGAAGTTTAAGCTGCCTATCAATCATTGTTTTTGAAACCAGTGGACAGCCAGTGAAAAATGTGCTCTTGCAACAGCTTCATAGTGCATATTCAAGCCAATGGAATAAAAAAGTGGGGCTTTTATTGCTTAAACTTTTGATAGACTTAAAAAGTTGCTACATCCATTTTTGGACTTATATAGAGTCCAAAATTTGGACACACCTACTCATTCAAGGGTCTTTCTTAATTTTGTACTATTTTCTACATTGTAGAATAATAGTGAAGACATCAAAACTATAAAATAATACATAAGGCTAATAAGTCTTTAGTTTTGGGGTCATGCTCAGGTAAAACAATTTGGCTAATCTATTCTTCCATATTTCCAAGTCCTATTCTTGAAGATCAAGGGGTATAACATTTATTGGAATGACTGTAATTCTGATAGACTTTGGTTTTTAAATGTAAAGATTATTATTACTTTACTTTTTAACATTGATTTATCCTGTAATAGATGGTGTTCAATTGGTAACATACATTTTTGTATTTTTCTAATGGCTCTTAAGGGGAAAGTAATCTAAAAGTAATGGTATGTAATCAGATTACGTTACTGAGTTTGGGTAATCCAAAAATTACGTTACTGATTACAATTTTGGACAGGTAACTTGTAACTAACATTTAGAAAGTAACCTACCCAACCCTGCATACTATGGAGTAGAGACGCCATGGTAGTTTTGTCCATCAAATCTATTTATATGTGCTATTTATTCATACAAACATTATGGTTTCCAAAAACCAGTCTGCAAACTGAGTTGCATTACTCATAGTAGCCTATATAACGACAGGCATGCAATTCCTTAAAACAAGAGGTGGACCTAGACCATAACTTTACTCAAGTAATGAGATCTAGCTGTAGGTAAAAACAACAATAACACATGGTAAATATTATTCCAGTAATTGTCAGCAGGTCAAACATTATGAGCCGAGTCAGTCTAGGGGTGTTAGCAGAGGCTATCATTAGGTGTGAATGGGAAAGGAGGACACACAAACTATGTACAGGCAGCCCCAAGGGTCAAATTAACTGCAGGCAAGCTGATAACAATTGACTGGGGTTGTTGGCAACCCAGGCCAGAGGAAGTGCAGACAGATTGTATTTTCCTGCCTTCCTTCACCCTTGTTTTCACTTTCTCTGCTCCTCACCTCACTTCATCCCTCTCCCTTCTTCTGCATAATCTTATGGTTCTCCCGCTCACCCCCTCTCTCCATCCCTTCCATCCTTCTCTCCATCCGCTCTCGGCATCTTCCTATCATTCTTTCTCTTTACACTGTGTGCACAATTATTAGGCAAGTCAGTATTTTGACCATATCATCATTATTATGCATATTTCCCAACTCCAAGCTGTATAAACTGGAATGCTTATTGGATTTAAGCATATCAGGTGATGTGTATTTGTGTAATGTGGGAGGGTGTGGCCTAAGGAGATCAACACCCTATATCAAGGTGTGCATAATTATTAATAAAGTGATTTAACTGACTCTGAAAAGTCAAAACATAAAAAAAGTATTTCAGAGGGATGCAGCACACTTGAAATTGCTAAGATATTGGGGCGTGATCACAGAACCATCAAACGTTTTGTTGCAAATAGTCAACTGGGTCGCAAGAACAGTGACGCAAATTAACTGCCAAAGATTTGAGAAGAATCAAACGTGAAGCTACCAAGAACCCATTATCCTCCAGTGCTGTCATATTCCAGAACTGCAACCTACCTGAAGTGCCCAGAAGTACAAGGTGTTCAGTGCTCAGAGACATGGCCAAGGTAAGGAAGGCTGAAACCCGACCACCACTGAACAAGACACGTAAGTTGAAACGTCAAGACTGGGCCAAGAAATATCTGAAGACAAATTTTTCAAAGGTTTTATGGACCGATAAGATGAGCGACTCTTGACGGACCAGTTGGAAGGGCCCGTGGCTGGATCAGTAACAGGCACGGAGTTCCACTTCGACTAGAGGTGGGGTACTGGTATTATTAAAGATGAGCTAGTTGGACCTTTTCGGGTTGAAGATGGACTCAAACTCAACTCCCAAACCTACTGCCAGTTTTTAGAAGACTTTCTTCAAGCAGTGGTACAGGAAAAAGTATCTTTCAAGAAGACCATGATTTTTATGCAGGACAATGCTCCATCGCATGCATCGAAGTACTCCACTGCGTGGCTAGCCAGTAAAGGCCTTAAAGATGAAAGAATAATGGCCCCCTTCCTCAAAAGACCTAAACCCTGTTGAGAACTTGTGGTCCCTTCTTAAACGGTCGATTTACGGTGAAGGGAAACAGTACACCTCTCTGACCAGTGTCTGGGAGGCTGTGGCTGCACAAAAAGTTGCTCATCAACAGATCAAGAAACTGACAGACTCCATGGATGGAAGGCTTATGACTGTTATTGGGAAGGGTGGCTATATTGGTCACTGATTTTTTTTTTTTTTTAAATGTCAGAAATGTTTATTTGTACATTGAGTTGTTTGTTTATTATTCTCACTTTAACAGATGAAAATAAACAAGTGAAATGGGGAACTTTTTGTTTTTCATTTAGTTGCATAATAATTCTGCACACATAGATATTCTCCAAAGAAAGCCATAACCTCACTTTTACTTTCTTAAATATTCAGGTTTGAGGTTTATTATCATTTTAGATTGACCGAGAGCACTGTAGTTGTTCAATAATACAATTAAATCCTCAAACATACAACTTGCCTAATAATTGTGCGCACAGTGTAATGTCAACCTCTCCATCGCCCTCTGTGTCTTCTGCTCTGCCAGTCATGTCCCTCTCCCTAACACTCTCTCCCAGTCTCTCCATCTGCATGACATTGAGTGGAGGTGGAGAAGGGTGTACATCTAATAACGCCTTCAACCTTTTAGCTACTCTGCTGGAGGCTCCCACATGCTTGTGCCCTTATTGGCCTTATTAGTGAACGGTGGAACATTGAGCTATGCGTGTTACTAACGTGTGTGTGTGTGTGTGTGTGTGTGTGTGTGAGAATCATGTGTGCAGACAAGCAGACTGTGGTCGATGTGTGTCCTAGGATATGGCTAATGGATAAAGCAGTCGCGGAAGAGGCTTCCTTATATCCCTGCTATGTTCACAGAATGAGAGAAGGTAGGTGGGTGGGAAATCTGGAGTGTGTAAAACACCTTGATAAAGATCTATTTTTTAAAAAATGTATGTGTCAAGGTGCACAAGCGTCAACCCCACAATTTACGCGCGTAAGAAAACATTTAGAAAAAAATGTCCCCCTTTGTGCGTGTCAAGCAAACTAGAGTCAACCCCACAACGAGTAAAACCCCTTGTTGAAGATACCATTCTGTGGCCACCTTTGTGTGTGTGTCAAGGCGAATTAGCGTCAACCCCACAATTTACAGTAAACATGCAAAACACCGTATCGAAGACACCTTTCAAAGATGGCCGCCTTCGTGGGTGTCAAGGCGAACTAGCGTCAACCCCACAATTTTTCCCCCTTTTACCGAAGCTTCAGAGGCAAGGTGTGAGGAAGAGAAGGGTGTTTATCTTTGATATGGAATATCATTATGGTAATGATGCTATTCTTTCTTTGGAATGCATACATACTCTCACTGGGATGACCAACCTTGCGGCGGAACATAAAAGTCAATAGAGGAGAAAATTGTATGGGTGATGTTAGTGGGACTTGACACTGGAGGTCCTTCAGAGGGATACAACGTTGTGTGCATGTACAATCAGCCGTTTAGCTTTTCTTTTTTCTCATGATAACGGCACTTAGCATCACGTTTGCAGTGCAGGGTGATACTGTCGGGCAAGGAGATCAATGTTAAATATAAGAGTATAATACTGTTGAATGCAAATGCCCATTCCACTGCAAAGGAAAATTATCTGAAGACCTTACTTGTGTAAGGACATATTTCTGAACATTTCGACTGACATTTAGTTGTTTTTAAATCTTTCTTTTTTGCTTGAGTGGAGGCGTGGAGGAATAATATGCAGATATGAAACTCAACATGTCCACAAAAGCACGGCAACACACCAACACAAAAACAGTGTTTGGGCATTGTGAATTGGTTACAAAACAAATACGCAACTGATTGAAACTGGGAATCGAGTTACTGGCAAGGCACGTCAAGTGTCCTGTTTCCATGTGTAAGTGTGTGTGCTCTGACAAACCAACACCGCCCCTCAACTTCAGTTCAGTTCTGCACACAAATGTTCTATAGGATTGAGGTCAGGGCTTTGTGATGGCCACTCCAATACCTTGACTTTGTTGTCCTTAAGCCATTTTGCCACAACTTTGGAAGTATGCTTGGGGTCATTGTCCATTTGGAAGGCCCATTTGCGACCAAGCTTTAACTTCCTGACTGATGTCTTGAGATGTTGCTTCAATATATCCACATAATTTTCCTTCCTTCCTTGTTAAGTGCACCAGTCCCTCCTGCAGCAAAGCACACCAACAACATGATGCTGCCACTCCCGTGCTTCACAGTTGGGATGGTGTTCTTCGGCTTGCAAGCCTCCCCCTTTTTCCTCCAAACATAACGATGGTCATTACGGCCAAACAGTTCTATTTTTGTTTCATCAGACGAGAGGACATTTCTCCAAAAAGTGCGATCTTTGTCCCCATGTGCAGTTGCAAACTGTACTCCGGCTTCTTCCTTGCTGAGCGGCCTTTCAGGTTATGTCGATATAGGACTCGTTTTACTATGGATATAGATACTTTTGTACCCGTTTCCTCCAGCATCTTCACAATGTCCTTTGCTGTTGTTCTGGGATTGATTTGCACTTTTCGCACAAAAGTACGTTCATCTCTAGGAGACAGAACGCGTCTCCTTCCTGAGCGGTATGACGGCTGTGTGGTCCCATGGTGTTTATACTTGCGTACTATTGTTTGTAGAGATGAACGTGGTACCTTCAGGCGTTTGGAAATTGATCCCAAGGGTGAACCAGCCTTGTGGAGGTCTACACATTTTTTTCTGAGGTGTTGGCTGATTTCTTTTGAGTTTCCTATGATATCGAGCAAAGAGGCACTGAGTTTGAAGGTAGGCCTTGAAATAAATCCACAAGTACACCTCCAATTGACTCAAATGATGTCAATTAGCCTATCAGAAGCTTCTAAAGCCATGACATCATTTTCTGGAATTTTCCAAGCAGTTTAAAGGCACAGTCAACTTAGTGTATGTAAACATCTGACCCACTGGAATTGTGATTTAGTGAGTTATAATTGTTGGAAGAATTACTTGTGTCATGCACAAAGTAGATGTCCTAACTAACTTGCCAAAACTATAGTTTGTTAACATGAAATCTGTGGAGGGTTTAAAAATTAGTTTTAATGATTTCAATTTAATTGTATGTAAACTTCCGACTTCAACTGTATATAGATATAGGGGGTTTCTGGAGACTGTCAGAGCCGGTGAGCCATGGACATGGCTTGACAGGTGTGCTGGACCCAAGCAGGCACCCAGATCAGGAGCGGGGTCGGCTACACACAATGCTCCCATTCAGCCTTTATGGAAGACAGCCGAGATATCCCAGGACCCCTGTAACAGGGAGGTTAGAAAGGGTGCCCATTTCTCCACGAGGAGAAGAACAACGTCAACGCCTTCTGTGCTATTACTACATGCAGGTTATGTCCCAAATGGCACCTTGTTCCTTATATAGTGCACTACTTTTGACCAGAGCCTATGGGCCCTAGTGCACTATATAGGGGATAGAGTGCCATTTGGGACATACCCTAAGACAGACATGACTGAACCTGTATCAACATCTTAAATGGGTAGCCTGACCTTGTATTGATCTACCATCATAACACAAAAGGGAATATGTCCCTCTTTGATATCACATTGTGAACATGTGTTTAGGTCAGATTGCAATAATGCTGATTGGCCTGTCCACTTGAAGAATGACATTAACAAGAGAGGGCTTGGGTGTTGAAATGACACGCAACTAATAACATTTGATTTGACACTGGACTACATTTTGGAGTTGATTGGAAGTCTCTCCTCCACCTATGATCAGTGCCATTTTGTCTTTCATTAGTTAGTGGCATATGAACTATTTCCTAATACAACATAACAAGTCACCTAACTTCAATGGAAAACCTTCTAGATTTAACACAGACATCGTTTCATATCAGTCTCCCATGTCTATTATCGCCTCACTATGTATCAGTTCTGGGAAGGCAGCTAGGGTGTAAAAGTCTTCCTCCAAAAAACCCCCCAAAAAACACTGAAAAGGTATCAGACGTAATTGACCCGACAACTCCCCATTTCCCTGTTTGGTATTCATTTGCCATTAGCAAAAACACAAGCTATGCCCTTTGACCTTTGAGGTAGTTAAAATTTGAGTAGCTCCAAAATGAATAATGACGGGGGAAAACAGGAAAGGAATTTCAGTGGAGTATTTGAGGCTGTGCACGCACGCGCGCACACACACACACACACACACACACACACACACACACACACACACACACACACACACACACAATAGAAAAAACACACACAATGACATCACGTCGCAAATCATAGCACTACACAAGCTGATTGTGGGCTTTTACAGAAATGGTCAATGTCTGGAAGAATTACACACGGGCCACGCTACTATACATCCCAAACGTACATCTGACAGAGGCTTTTAAAACGCAGACAACGCAGGCAGAGCAGCCATCCATGCGTAAAATTGGACAGCCATCCCTCAGCTCAGGCATAAATCTAAGGCTGGCTTTACATGGGGAGAAGCACAATAGAATGAACTTCTGATTAAACAAAAAAAAAAAGTAATTGAATCTGAGATTCAATAGGGCTGGATTACAGTTACAAATACATGGCCATGGGAATTCCACGCTCAGCAGGCGGTGAACAATGTATTCATTCATGACTGACTGATTGACTAACTGTCATGTTGGTTCTTCTCGCTAAAACTATGGGGAAAGAAAGTGCACACTTGTTTTGTTTATAAAAGCTGGATAGTGAATTGCTTAATAATTAGTTATAAAGGTGTTAAAAAAGGGCATATCTTGAGCCTTTTCTAACTATACAAGTGGACGATCTGAATAAAACTGACTAACCAAAGAGACATTCTGAATGGTGCCTGGAAATAGTCATAGGTTGTGATGCCAGAAACAACCGAGATTGTGAAAGGAGATAAGCATATGACTGCATATTACTGACGAGGCCTAAACTGTACCACTAGTAGCCATCCATCTTAAAAAGAGGCATGATGACAGTATGTGCAGAAAAAGGGTCCTGTAACAGTTTACTACAACAGCCAATAATTCCATATGAGACCTCTAAAAGTCCTATAAAAAGGGTAAAGTAATTCACCACAATGTCCTGTGGTTCACTGAATGTGTAATCCCTAAATCCGCAGGTTATCAACCCAGTAAATCACATTTGTGTTGCCTAGTTTACATTAAAAGTGTAGGCTCGAAAAAAAAAAAAAACAAGGGATTGAGTTATAGGCATCTCTGTTTTGGTGAAGCGCTGTTGCATTACTCTCTGCCGATGGCTGACTCGATAAGAACTGACAGTAGACTGCTGTAAAGTGACATTGTGCCACGGCAAACGTGTTCAATAAGGGCCATGTCCTCTTCGGGTAGCTAGCTGCCCCTTGCTAATGTTTAGCCTGGGAGGAATACTGTTAAAGCTTGCAGGAGAGAGTATATAGCTGTGTTGGTGGTAAACATGTGTTTCAAACCAAAGAGTGTTTGGCATCTTCGAAATGAGTCCTTAGATAAATCGCCTTCTCTGAGTGTTGCAGAGGGTGACATTGTGATGAATTGCTCAAGCAGAGTCACGATTCCAGTAATCAATAGCTTTCCAGATAAACTTGGGCAGTTTTTTTTTTTCCATGAACTGGGATATTCCGTCACAAAAATAAAGAATTCTGTCATTTAAGGCTGAAAAAGGGCAGAAGCACAAAAAGGGCAGAAGCAATCATAATGGAAAGCAGTGTGTTGTGGGTAGCGGTTCCTTATGCTTGACTGAAGAACATGGGGCTGCATACTAATGTCACTGGAACTCTGAAGCAGATTGCGAGCTCTCGCACTCTCACTGTTGGCCGATTTTCTAATTGGGCATGTTGCAAGCAAAACAGACAACAATTGGTTAAGTAATTTTCTCACGTCAATGTGCACTTTGCTTGGTGGAATTCACTTTGCACAGCCAACTGAATAGCTCCTCATTTTATTGTCAGACCACAGAGAGGTAAGACTGATCTGTTATAGGCTGGCATGCTGCTGCTGTTAGGGTTTCTTGCTTAAGGTCAAAGGAGGTTAAACTTTTTAAAAATTTAGCTCGGCAACATAATTCAACCCAGCAGTCTTGTGGGGTAACAGTATAGCACAGTTAAGCAGTGGCAGACCTACTCGAGAGTTACGGGAACCTTCAGTAGAGATTGTTCTGGTTTCTGTTACGCAGGTCAAATATAGGTCGAGGAATGAGGTGTGAGGACCATGAGATTGAATGCAGTGTTTTGCATGCCATTAAAATTGTATACGGCGCTAACAAAACAAACTGTGGGCGCATGGTAACTGACAGAGGGAGACAGATGGCTGTCGGAGAAGGGTTTCTTCTGCATGAGGACTCTCTGCATCTGCTGGTGTGTGACATCAGATCTCCTGGCTGGCGTGATGTTCTAGGGGGAAAGTACTTTTCAAACATAAGCGGAGCACTGGTATCTGTGTTCAAAAGAAATCCAGCCATTTTATTTGTGGAGAGCCAACTCCTCGACAATAGAGTTGGAGCCGCAATCCTACTTAGGGGGCCTTGAAAGCAATTAAGGACCCAGTCAATCTCTGACACCCAGGTGGGGTGACACTGCTAAAATAATGGCTTCAGTTAATCGGATGGGCAGAGAGCCATAAAGGGGAAAAAAAACAGCGGGACACTGCAGCCCCTCAAGACCAGGGTTGGCCACCCTTGTCATATGAGAGACAACAGTACGGGTCCTAGTGTTGGCAACCTTTGTCATCTGTCAAAACAGATCCTAACATAATAAAATAAGACTTTTCTAAAGCGGTTGTATGGCCACAGTCCAGTCCACGCTCCTTTCAGAGACATGCTCTAATTGGATGGTTGAGAGCCTGAGAGGTGCTCTCTTACTCTGTGTGCTTTTCCCTTTCATTCAAAAAGAAAGAGAGATGCGGATGCTCAACTTGAATTCAGGCAGGCGATAGAGAGAAGGTTATGATAGTCTCTCTCCTTTGTCTCTGCGGAGTCCAGATCGATGCACCAAAAGCGCTTCATTCTTGTTCAATTTCATCATTTACTGTCAGTACAATTAAAACTGCTCTCCACCCAAATTTGGCTGTCGAAGTCATCAGTCGAACGTGGGGCGAAAAGCCTTCTCAGGGGCTGTAGCAGTGGCATCACGTACCCCACACTCCCAATGTTAATATGGAAGGCCAGGTTATTGACCACTTCAGGGTGGAGGAGTCATTGGACGGAGGGCTGAATGTTGAATTCTATAGGGTCACGAGCAGTCAATCTAAAGCCAAGCACTGGGTGACCAAAATGTGGCTACCTCTTTCGATGGAGGTTTTGGCCGATTAGGGAAGGAGAAAGCGACTTTCTGTTGTATTGAGGCATGTATTGTACAGAATACTAGGCCTATATGTCAAGGGATTCTATATTGAGTGGGGATGACAGAGCATCAGGTGAGAGGACAAATAGTTATTTTAAATAAGCGTGTCAATTCCGATTCAAGCCTAGTTTCAGATTGTCATGGAAAGACCGGATGCTTTTGTAATTAGTTAAATGCATCCATCTCACTATTACTATTATAAACGAAATGTCAGGTTGATAAATTGGCAGAGTGCTTTTGTAACTAATACAACAGAATTTGCTTGCCATCTCACCATTTATACCACTTCAGCATTTCAAATGCCACATTTCAGTTTTAGCTCCACAGACGTATAATATTAGCTAATGTACTGTAAGCCAACGTCACATCAGTTTATCTTGATCCCAGAGCATCAACTGGCACATGTGCACAGCCATATTCCCATTTTTAAATTAAAGTGGCCAGAATAGGACGATTTATTATGTGACACATTTGTTCTGAAACCTGTGTAGATAGAAATCAGTTAGTGACCTGGGTGTAGTGGCTGCATTCAAACTGCTGCTCCAATTATTTCTGCCCAGCTGCAATTATACGAGGCTACCCAGCTGTGTTTGACACAAAGCTGGCTTAGAGAGGGTTTACCACCACCAAAAACATAAACAAGATTAGAGACCGTAACCTTTCACATCGACTCATCTCTGACAGCGGAGCCAGTAAGTAAACCTTTGGTCTCTCCGGCCGCACCGCCACCGGAAACCATACAAAAAAAAAGATTCACCGCAGTGAGGTGCTTAAATTCCTTACTGCAAGGGGCTGAAATAGAAAAAAATAAAATAAAACTAATCAGATAAGTTTCGCCCGGCACAAAGCAATCTATGATTCTCATCTTAATCAATTATGGATGGTAATTGTTCATTGGGGGAGTTGTAGGCACAGGAATCTCCTGGCTGATAACACATTAAAGATAAAGCCACAGGTGCAGGAATAAAGATGTTACAGGACCCTGGCAGATTGACAGTGACTTAAACTGTGTTCTATCCAAACAGCTCTGCATTCCCTCTATGTACTCTGGTCAAAAGTAGTACACTACATAGCGAATAGGGTGCCATTTGGGACGACGCCTTAGGCTGCTGCAACAATATCATGACAGTGAGTGTCTATTAATCATTAAGGGTGGGAGTATAACTGTGAGGGATCAAACCTGAGCTCATAGCCTAGCTACATATTTTAGTCTCACAATGCTACAGTATGATAAGCATACTCATAAATTCTTTCATCGGTCTAGATATGAGCTGATATGTAGCCATCCATTTTGCATGTACAGCACTGGAAGGTAACAGTGCATCTTGAATGAATGTCTTTTTCTCATTGTGGTAATTCATGAGACCCAGGCCTGTGAGTAACTGGGCAGCCCAGATCTAACTGCATGCTTGTGACACCAATTAGTACATAGTGTTAGCCGGTTGAGGTAAAGCCTGGGCATTAGTGCAAGTCTTTAGGTCTCAGCCAAGGTTACTCATCACGTAAGCATGGTTCACTGAACCACCCCCAACAAATAGCACGTAAATAAAGTGATGAAAGCTAAATACAAATCTAACAATACATTTTTGTAGTACAAATTTCCCTACATCCGTTATTACAGTTGGAAAATAATCCTCCTAAAAAGGCTTGAACACCGATCTTGCAATGTACTGCGGTTGTGATGTGATGTGTTGTATGATGTGCATAGCCACTAGTTATGGTCAAGGCAGATGGAGTGAGCCTTGTTGAACAGAAGTGGCTGTCAAATGTCTGGTGGAGAGGATCCGAAGTTCGGGTCGTACTGATGATAAATGGATGTAATATGGCACCAGTCACCCAGCGGAACCAGTCAATACAACTGAGCAGAGGAATGCTAGAGGGACAATGGGAGACTGTGGACCTTGTTATGGAATGACAGAAATCCAGGGAAGAATGGTGGGGTGGTATTGTATTCAATACACGTTTCAACAATCAGGATTATATTTGTTTGGGGGGGGGGGGGGGGGTCGGAGGACATGCTCCCCAGATAGCATATGAACACGATAGTCATAAGACACTGTAATTTTCTAAAAGGAAATTAGTTTTAAAAGCTACAAAACTGCACATTTGTCTCTCTGCCACATGGCCTTCCTTGGACCTTGCGGAGGGGCCCTAGACAAAAAGTAGTGCACTATATAGGGAATACGGTGCCATTCGGGACAAAGACATTGTCTGGTTTAAGAATGACAGCGGAAAGCGGTCACTTGATACGCAGATTTAACATTGCATTTTTTGCAAACGCTGAAATATTTGGTGACAAACAGGGTCTGTTACAACTTTTAAAGGCAGATCAGGTTTATCCAATGTATGGGATACTAGGAAATGTAGGCCACTGTGTCAACCTTAGGTATGTCCTGCTCCATAACACCTCAATATCATGTCTACAGATCTTTATAGAAATATTTAATTAAATCAGAAAACCTGTAGACGTGAACACAGACAGAGAGAGCGAGAAGAGTGTGTGGCCCTCTGACATGACGTTGGGAGAGGAGAGTGAGGCTGCTGGGGGTCTATGAAAGCCAGCTACAGCCCTTGACTGAAGGTAATATCTCTGTGTACAAGGGCGAGTGGAAAAGACCCCATTTCCCAGCTCCTCACCCTGCGGGCCCCTGCCTGCGCGCCAGCACAGTTATCGGCAGCTTATTATTTGGCTGAATGAGTCGGAGCGGGACTCCTGGGGCCGCTGCTGACATAATGACTGATTACCGTCTGCGGCTCCCACAAAATCCCAACGCTGCCACCAACAGGCGGGCGGCAGCTCGGCACCGCGGGAGAGGCCGGGGGGAGTGGTGACAGCCTAACTGAGCAACCGCTCTACCTGTCACGGCTGACAGAG
Organism: Thymallus thymallus; assembly: GCA_023634145.1. Lineage (NCBI taxonomy): Eukaryota > Metazoa > Chordata > Actinopteri > Salmoniformes > Salmonidae > Thymallus > Thymallus thymallus. Next base: position 13,813,487 of record CM042422.1, read on the forward strand.
ACGCTGCTGGACACCTGGGTTACACCGTGCCCATCACCGATTGCCACATCATGAACCCACTACCTCTACTGACGTGGGTTGTGTTATAGGGCAGTAGTATAGGTAGAATGAAGAAAATGGTTAACAGAGAGTCTGGGCTGGATGATGTCTGAATGTTTAATGTGAACACTTTAGCTGTTACCTCCTGAAGAGTTGCCATACACTATCTAATAGGGCAGCAGGTAACCTAGTGGTGTTGGGCCAGTAACCGAAAGGTTGTGTGTTCAAAACTAAATCAAAGTCTATTTAGCATTTTAGCAACTTCTTAGCTATTTTGCAACTACTTACCATGCTAGCTAACCCTTTCCCTAACCTTAACATAACATACTAAATTGAGGGAGACATATTTAAGTTTACCATGTTACGTCGACCCCCAAGTCCAGGTTGACCTATCCGGTGTATGTAACTATACATTTTATTATTATGACTCTACCCGCCTTTCAAGTTCATGTCAGTGGTTTTCCCGCAAATTGGGCTTCTATGAAAGAGAGGTCGTGGGTGACAATGTATTGTGTATTGGTCAGACATTTTTGGGCTACTTCTAAGTAGCTCTGCAGCCGCAATTGGCAATAAAAAAAATGTATAAAAAATATAAATATATTTATTTCACTGTGACCTGCTGCTGAATATCAGGCAGTGAGGCAGGTTGTTGCTGAGTGAGTGCGTGCGTGGTGGGGAGGGCCAGAGAGGGTGTGTGTGTGTGTGTGTGTGTGTGTGTGTGTGTGTGTGTGTGTGGCGAGAGCCCTGCAGCATGCAGCTTAGTCTACTATTGGCTGAGTCACTTGAGTGAGAGGAGACAGAGCAGCACGTGCGCAACTTTTTACCAGTTGTAGGTAGCCTATTTAACATGTCGTTACGAAAGTTATGGAACTCCCTCGCGTGTTTCTGTTAGGAGGGGAAAAGGTCCTCAATGAAACACATTAAAATGTGGAGAATGATACATTTGCATCCGTTGGCCATCAAGTAGCCTATTAAATTTGTATGCCATTGTAGGCTACCATTTGATACAAATCAATTTGTGCCTCTTGTGTAGCCTACCTGAAGCTGGCAAACATGTAATAAATAGCACATAACTTCAGTGTTTTGTTGTAGCCTTTTGTTATTACGCTATTAATGGCCATGTTAAGTTAATTAAATTGGAAGTTATCAAAGCTCTAATCTCAATTGCCAATCAGTTCTTAGAATGCATTAAATTGATGGTAACAGTAGTCAGATTAGGCTACAGATAAAACAAATACTTTTTTTCTTTTAAACATTGGCTGTTGTTGAAAAGCATATTCTGCTCATATACATATTATTAATATTTAATTCAGTGATTGAAAGTACAACCCTATCTTCAGTAGCCTATTCCAGCAGGCTACTAGGAAACAAACACGTCGAAATCGCCAAGCTATTCATGTTGAATAAATTAGTCTGTTGATTTGAACTACGCAAGCTGCTAAATCGTTCAGTTTACATATTGCCTAGGCTACTGTAGACTATCTGAAATAAGATGTAGGCCTATCAGGGGCTATAGGCTACCTACATCTATCTAAGCAAACCATGGCAAAGTTAAATAACAATCATAAACACAGATTTTTGTCTGTAGCCTATGCCTATTGAAATGGTGGAAATTTTAGCTAGACCTGGCAACCCTGCCTGCACTCCAATATGAGTTTGACACACGTGGGTGCGAGTGTCAAAATGTTTATGAAAAGAGCACAACGGGGGGTCTGCATTGTTGATGTCAACAGCTACACTCTTAGGAAAAAAAGGGTTCTTCGGCTGTACCCATAGGAGAATCCTTTGAAGAACCCTTTTCGGTTCCAGGCAGAACAAAAAGGTTCTGACTGGAACCAAAAAGGTTCTGCCTGGAACCAAAAAGGGTTCTTCAAAAGGTTTCTACTATGGGGACAGCCGAAGAACCCTTTTAGGTTCTAGAGAGCACCTTTACTTCTAAGAGTGTACCCTTTTCAAATGACAGAGGAAGAAGAAGTACCCTCCGTCAGCGCTTTTCAGACAAAGTTGGCTTTTAGGCAGTCAATTGAGTTCAAGGTGAAACAAAAAAAGTGCCATTTTTTAAACAGTTTGCTCTGGCAGGCCGGCGCATCACTCCGGGCATCTCCACCTCAGGTGAGAAAGGTCTGGCAGGCAAGACTATTTTGCCAGTTGGCTCCACAGTACCACAAACTGTGGGGGGAATATGTTCTTATATACCGACCTGGGTCATATTCATTAGACACCAAATGGAAGAAAATTGACTGAAACCGAGGGGGACTACCTGAACCAGTCCAATATTAAATGCAAATGTTTTGTTCTTACAGTGTGCCCTAATGACTATGATCCTGGTACAAGGGATGATTGCTGGTACACAGTGCTTGGGTCTCGAATAGCCAACATCACTACTCCCATGGAGCAATCGCATGCATCAATGTGAGTTAGTGACTGCTGCAAGGAGCCTCCTGGATAAGGCAGTCTGTCCCACTCAGCTTATATTCAATCCTTTTGCTATTGATTAGCTAAATCAATTTGGTCTCAGACACAAGGGTAGCGGGAGATGCTGAAATACATTTTAAAAGATCAGATTCTTGAGATCAGATTCGGACCAAGCTAATAGATTGAGCCCCCAAGAACGTATTGAAAATGTGCATTCTACTAATTAAAAAGGATCCTTCCACTCAACATTATATGCATAATTCAAAACAGGAAAAGGTACTGGGGTCTATTGGGATTGATAGAAATGCTTCTATTCATTATTACCTTTCAGGCATTTTATGCTGAATGTAGTATTAGAAGCCCTCAGATCGTATGGCAGATGAGCTTTTGCTCCAATTTACAACTTGGTATTGGATTTTCCAGTACAATAACACAGCAGAAGTTGATTTGGTTTTTACTCTGAACATTAGCCTCACAAAACCTAAGTGGCTCGCCTCAATGCATTATGGCCGAATGGTCTGATGATAATGGCATGTCGCTTTTGAGGATGTCGAAGTCTTGCAAAAAAATATTCCTCATCATACAAGTGTTTACTTCTGGTTATGACACTACATTGTGGATTATTGCCTCAAATGGACTGACACTGGCAATTCATACATTATACTGTTCTCCTGACTCACTTAAAGATGCATATTGTAACATTTCCACATGCAAATAGCACTTAATGCCTCTGACATACAGTGCCTTCAGAACACATTTTGTTGTAATACAAAATGGGACTAAAATGGATTTCATTGTAATTGTTTGTCAATGATCCATACAAAATACTCTGTCAAAGTGGAAGAAAAAGTCTAACATTTGTACAAATAAAACACTAATACACAGAGTATACCAAACATTAATGAACGCCTTCCTAATAGAGTTGCCTCCAATTGCTGCCCATGTTGACTCCAATGCTTTCCACAGTTGTATCAATTTGGCTGGATGTCCTTTGGGTGGTGGACCCTTCTTGATACACATGGGAAACTGTTGAGCGTGAAAAATTCAGCAGTGTTGCATTTCTTCACACAAACCGGTGCACCTGGCACCTACTACCCTACGCTGTTCAAAAGGCACAAATCTTTTGTCTTGCCCATTCGCCCTCTGAATGGCACACATACAAAATACATGTCTCAATTGGGAGAACCTTTCAGAAGGACAACCATCTCTGCAGCACTCCACCAAATCAGGCCTTGATGGCCAGACGGATGCCACTCCTCAGTAAAAGGCACATGACTGCCAGCTTGGAGTTTGCCAAAAAGGCACCTAAAGACTGGGCAGAATGCGAATGAGTCACGTCTGGAGGAAACCTGGCACCATCCCTACGGTGAAGCATGGTGGTGGAAGCATCATGCTGTGGGGATATTTTTCAGCAGCAGGGACTGGGAGACTAGTCTGGATTGAAGGAAAGATTAACAGAGCAAAGTACAGAAATCCTTGATGAAAAACTGCCACAGAGCGCTCAGGATCTTCCAACAGGACAACAAACCTAAGCACACAGCCAAGACAACACAGGAGTAACTTCAGGGACTTGAGTGGCCCAACCAAACATCTCTGGAGAGACCTGAAAATATCTGTGCAGTAACGCTCCCCATCCAACCTGACAGAGCTTCAGAGGACCTGCATAGAGGAATGGGAGAAACTCAAATACAGGTGTGCCAAGCTTGTAGCGTCATACCCAAAAAGACTCAAGGCTGTAATCGCTGCCAAAGGTGCTTCAACAAAGTACTGAGTAAAGGGTCTGAATACTTATGTATATGTGATTAAGTTTTTTATTTTTAAATATATTTGCAAAATATATATATTTTTTTTAATGGTTTTTGCTTTGCCATTATGGGGTATTGTGTGTAGATTGATTAGGGGAAAAAAACAATTTAATGCATTTTAGAATAAGGTTGTAACGTAACAAAATGTGGAAAAAGTCAAGGTGTCTGAATACTTTCCGAGTGCACTGTATCTATGCGCACTCCTCGTCTCACCTTTTTTCGTGAACTTCGGTGCACAACACATCAGCTGTCTGTGACCAGGTAAAAAAAATATTTCCAAGCCAAACATTCATAGATATCATGACCGCTAAACACAACCTACATCGTTGTCATTTCATAGTCAACTAGAACTAATAGAACTAACACGTTAGTAAATCCGCTACAATCATGCAGTACAGTGTACAGTCAGAAAGCAGTTACACCGGTGGGCCCCAGTGGCAATAAATTAATACAACAAAAAGCTTACCTTGACTTGGAAGAGTTCCAGTGTTGGATAGCCATAGCCAGCTAGCTAATATAGCATTCCTCTCTGTTTGAGCCGGGTGTTTGAGTAGGCTAAACTGGCTAGCTGCATTCTCTAGCTAAGTGAAAGTAAAAAATAAAAATACAAAAAATAAAAAAGTATATATATATTATATAACCAAATATTGCGCTCAGTCTCTGTCATAGATACATGATTCTGATATTCTAAGCTCAACTAGTCACCACATTTTATGGACTGCAGTGTTAGCTAGCAGTAGCGTATGCTTTCAGTACTAGACTCATTCTCTGATCCTTTGATTGGGTGGACAACATGTCAGTTAATGCTGCAAGAGCTCTGATAGGTTGGAGGACGTCCTCCGGAAGTTGTCATAATTACTGTGTAAGTCTATGGAAGGGGGTGAGAACCATGAGCCTCCTAGGTTTTGTATTGAAGTCAATGTACCAAGAGGAGAACAGAAGCTAGCTGTCATCCGGCAACACCACGGTGCAGAACCCTATGGGCCATGGTCAAAAGCAGTGCACCTTATATGGAGTAGGGTGCCATTTTTTTACAGATATAAAATCAACAATGTGCAGGTGTGGTTGGAAGCCCAAAGTGTAGGGTGCCATTTGGGACGCAATTATGATTTATCATTTGAACACCTTTGTTTATCATTTGTATTCCTTAGGCATGTGACACGTTTGGCATTGTCCACCATTGTACAGTATATATTAGGAATTATACATTGATATTTATGATATGGTGCATGCAACTAAAGCAATCTTGTGGTCAGATCAGGAGGTCTCCATGGTTTGGGGGGCATAAATACAAACCGTCACCGTCATTCATTTGTATGCGACTGCAGGTGCACTCGCTCATTATGCATTCAGGCCCAAACCTGCCATCCAAACAGGCCATAAATTAACCCATGTCCCTCCATTTTGCAGAAAAAGCACTGTGTTTTGTTTGGAGTCCCCACCACATCTAGTTAGAGGAAAACACCTCCAAACTTAGCAAAGCTTCAATATCAATCTTCTCCTCCGAAAACGTGTCACATTGTAAAATACATGTAGACAAATGGATCACACTTTACAGAGTAGTAAAGAGGTTGATGTATTGGGGCTTCGTCGGACTATGTCAGTTTAATAGCTTCTGGGTGCCTTTTAACACAAAGAGGACCATAAGAGAAGCTAGGATTCCTTCAAATGCTAAATCGACATTTCAGAAATTATAGCCAGCATATAAATAATTTCACATCAATCTTTTTCACACTCACACCACAGGTCGGGTTTCACATACAGAGATAACTACCCTAGTTAATACTTCTGATTTGATTCATTCCTGGTGTGGGAGGACTAGTTGAATCAAAGTGGATTGATTTTAATAAACCAATGGAACTGGGAAGTTACTTTCATACAGTAACTGAATATAATCTTATATATTACATACCTCCCATGCCTTAAGTAAATAACAGTTCTAGACATTGCTCAATAATACCATACAATAAACATATAACTGGTGAGAAAAACAGTTGCCAATGTACGTATCCTTGTGTTTTTTTACTCTTTGGTAAGTAACATTTGATTACTGAATGACACCATCAACTCAGATGAATTGACTAATTCCAGGATACACTACATGACCAAAGGTATGTGGACACCTGCTTGTCGAATATCTCATTCCAAATACATGGGCATTAATATGGAGTTGGTCCCCCCTTTGCTGCTATAACAGCCTCCACTCTTCTGGGAAGGCTTTCCACTAGATGTTGGAACATTGCTGCAGGGACTTGCTTCCATTCAGCCACAAGAGCATTAGTGAGGTCGGGCACTGATGTTGGGCGATTAGGTCTGGCTCACAGTCTGTGTTCCAATTCATCCCAAAGGTGTTCAATGGGGTTGAGGTCAGCGATCTCGACAAGCCATTTTTGTATGGACCTCACTTTGTGCACAGGGGCATTGTCATGCTGCTCCCAGAAGAGTGGAGGTTGTTATAGAAGCAAATGGACCAACTCCATATTAATGCCCGTGATTTTGGAATGAGATATTCGACGAACAGGTGTCCACATACTTATCCTGGAATAAGTCAATTCACCTGAAGTGATGGTGTCATTCATTGTAATCAAATGTTAGAAAAGGGTCTTCCCCAAACTGTTGCCACAAAGTTGGAAGCACAGAATAATCTATAATGTCATTGTATGCTGTAGCGTTAAGATTTCCATTCACTGGAACTAAGGGGCCGGAACCATGAAAAACAGCCCCAGATCATTATTCCTCCTCCAACAAACTGTACAGTTGGCACTATGCATTGGGCCAGGCATTGTTCTCCTGGCATCTGCCAAATACAGATTCATCTGTCAGACTGCCAGATGGTGAAGCGTGATTCATCACCAGAGTCCAATGGCGCGGAGCTTTACACCACTCCAGCCGACACTTGGCATTGCGTATGGTGATCTTAGGCTTGTGTGCGGCTGCTTGTTCATGGAAACCCATTTCATGAAGCTCCCGACAAACAGTTATTGTGCTGAAGTTGCTTCCAGAGGCAGTTTGGAACTCGGTAGTGATTGTTGCAACCGAGGACACTCTGCAGTCTCGTTCTGTGAGCTTGTGTGGCTTTACCACTTCACAGCTGAGTATTTGTTGCTACTAGGCATTTCCACTTCACAATGACAGCACTTACAGTTGACCGGGGCAGCTCTAGCAGGGCAGAAATGTATCGACCTGACTTATTCTAAGACACTAGGTAAAAGTATTTTATGAATCTATATCTGCTATTGTCATGGTTACAGTAAGCCTATGAGCAACAAGTAAATAGAGGACGCCAGTTCTAAATTGTATTTATTCTACATCCGAAGTGATTAAGGATGCATGTCCATTTGTGAACTCGGCGGCACTCAAAACTCCAAACCAAATAAATCACATTGAGAGATCTCAGGTTTGAGAGTTGTATTGTAACACTGCTCAGCTTACTGTTTTGACCCCCCCAGGGACAAGTTAACTAAGTGGCAAATTGAAGGTGCAAGGCAGGTAGCAGATTATTGAAAAACTGCAGGCTCAGGGAAAGTCAACGAGCAAAGAAATTTGACTGGGTGGGGAAAATAATACGTAATTGGTCATGCTGGTGCCAAGCGCACGGTACACGGGTCGAGCTCTGCCCTCGCCGACGTGCCACCCTCGTAGGCTTTTATTCAAATTGAATGCATAAATTACTTGAATTAATGTGACGTGGCACTGGAACTCAGGGAATGTGTATCGTTTTCCAACTTTACCGGACAGACCGCAACAGCATAGCGGGTTTCACTGTAGGAGTAATCTAAATCAATGGGGGCCAAGTTGATTTTGAGTGATTTTATGTTCCATGATGGTCACATTCCCTACTTTTCTCTCTCCCTCTCTGACTCGACACATAAGATTCCAGAACATTGTCTGGTTGACAAGCCTATTGGAATCAGCTATGACTATTCAATGACTACTCACAAGCTGCTCTTTTAAAAAAACACTGCAGACTCATGGGCACAATTCCATCCCGCTGAAAAGCGGCTTATTGTCGGCCCCTACTAGATCATGGAATTTTGGATGACTGTTATTGGCCAGACAAATGACCGTGGTCACCGTAATAATAATTGGAATTAAGACACATTTCTCCTCTCCTCCGCTCCTGACTGCATGTGCTGCCATAGAAATAGAATGGGCACCAAGATTCAAGTCAATGATGGCATAACGGTGGACTGTCGACCATTGCGAGTGTACCCATAGGAGCAAAGCAGGAAGTAAAAGCAGGAAGTGTACACCAATACAGTTGAGGTCAGAAGTTTACATACACCTTAGCCAAATACATTTAAACTCAGTTTTTCACAATTCCTGACATTTAATCCTATTCAAAATTCCCTGTCTTAGGTCAGTTAGGATCACCACTTTATTTTAAGAATGTGAAATGTCAGAATAATAGTAGAGAATTATTTATTCTAGCTTTTATTTCTTTCATCACATTCCCAGTGGGTGAGAAGTTTACATACACTCAATTAGTATTTGGTAGCATTGCCTTTAAATTGTTTAACTTGGGTCAAACGTTTCAGGTAGCCTTCCACAAGCTTCCCACAATAAGTTGGGTGAATTTTGAACTGAACTGGGTGTAACTGAGAGGTTTGTAGGCCTCCTTGCTCGCACAAGCTCTTTCAGTTCTGCCCACAAATGTTCTATAGGATTGAGGTCAGGGCTTTGTGATGACCACTCCAATACCTTGACTTTGTTGTCCTTAAGCCATTTTGCCACAACTTTGGAAGTATGCTTGGGGTCATTGTCCATTTGGAAGGCCCATTTGCGACCAAGCTTTATCTTCCTGACTGATGTCTTGAGATGTTGCTTCAATATATCCACATAATTTTCCTTTCTCATGATGCCATCTATTTTGTGAAGTGTACCAGTCCTTCCTGCAGCAAAGTACCCCCACAACATGATGCTGCTACCCCCATGCTTCACGGTTGAGATGGTGTTCTTCGGCTTGCAAGCCTCCCCCTTTTTCCTCCAAACATAACGATGGTCATTATGGCCAAACAGTTTTTTTGTTTCATCAGACCAGAGGACATTTCTCCAAAAAGTACGATCTTTGTCCCCATAGGCAGTTGCAAACCGTAGTCTAGCTTTATGGCGGTTTTAGAGCAGTTGCTTCTTCCTTGCTGAGTGGCCTTTCAGGTTATGTCGATATAGGACTTGTTCTACTGTGGATATAGATACTTTTGTACCCGTTTCCTCCAGCATCTTCACAAGGTCCTTTGCTGTGGTTCTGGAATTGATTTGCACTTTTCGTACCAAAGTACGTTCATCTGTAGGAGACAGAACGTGTCTCCTTCCTGAGCGGTATGATGGCTGCGTGGTCCCATGGTGTTTATACTTGCGTACTATTGTTTGTACAGATGAACAAGGTACCTTCAGGCGTTTGGAAATTGCTCCCAAGGATCAACTAGACTTGTGGAGGTCTACAATTGTTTTCTGAGGTCTTGGCTGATTTTTTTTGATTTCCCCATGATGTCGAGCAAAGAGGCACTGAGTTTGAAGTTAGGCCTTGAAATACATCCACAGTTACACCTCCAATTTACTCAAACGATGTCAATTAGCCTATCAGAAGCTTCTAGATTTTCCAAGCGGTTTAAAAGGCACAGTCAACTTAGTGTATGTAAACATCTGACCCACTGGAATTGTGATATAGTGAATTATAAGTGAAATAATCTGTCTGTTAACAATTGTTGGAAGAAATACTTGTGTCATGCACAAAGTAGATGTCCTTACCGACTTGCCAAAACTATAGTGTGTTAACATGAAATCTGTGGAGTGGTTGAAAAATGTGTTTTAATAACTTCAACCTAAGTGTATGTAAACGTCCGACTCCATTACACTCACATTGCCACACCATTCTCCTCAGTCTGACAATAGACAAAAAAAATGAACACTACATGACTCACATGGCACCAAATGTGTGTCTGTGCTTGTGTTTTAAAAAGCTCAAAAACTTTACAGTTCCATCTTTTGTGCAGAGCCAAACCCTGATGCAGAAGCACTTAACGTGTACCACAATAACCCCTGTAATCTCACTACTGTGACTTTGTAATCGCCTGCCTTCGATATAGAGCCGCGGCTACGGGACTCAAATATGTCTTTTGTCACTTCCTGAAAGCAAACCTTGGCCTTAATGGCTCTTATGTTTTGTATCGCGTCCATTGTGTTTCCTCTAGGCCTTTTCTTTAAAAACACTCAAACACTTTGAGGTCCCGAGCTGCAGCGTCAAGCATCTAATTGTACGACCCTATCTTTCAAACATGTCAATCGAGGAAGGATCCACCACAATGCTCTGGACACCTCAATACAGCCTCATTTTCTATTGGACTTTTCTTGTGTTGACAGTTGGTGAAAGCTTTTCACCCCAACCTTTCTGTCCGAGCTCTTTGTAGCCCCCGACACTGAAGGTGTTGAGCGAGGACCTCAAGGACCTTTACTTTCCACGCCCATGGTTCTTTTCTTTTCATTTTCTGACTCTCTTTTCTTCCATTGACACATTCCTGCCACAGACGGGCCCAGGCAGACCGGCCTGTCTCACCTTAACAGCATGATCACTCCTGTCCTGGAGACCCCAGAGAGCCAAGACCCTCACACTGGCAGCAGGGGCCTTTTTGGCCTACATTAAATGTGTGTGTGTGTGTAAGAGAGAGTCAGGGCAAACTGGTGTTTCCTTGGCATCGGTCATTCGATCTGGTTGTATTCAAGGATTTAGCCAAACCTGGCTATTTGTATCCATAAAGGAGATGATTGATTACCTGGCTACCCAAACTCCTTGCTCCGGCCAAACGCAACGCACACGGGCGGTAGTTTCTTCTCCGCAATGAGTCTAGATCTGAGTACCTCCCCAACGATTTCTAGAATGTAAACATTCAAATCGTTCTGATTGGTCCCAGAAACCGATGGGTTGGGCAAGAGCCAGAACACACGTGGGTAAAGCGGCGTTCCAAAAATGTGTTACTTGTTTTAATACTCTGATTGGTTAGAGATGATCCAATCGCTGATGACTTTGTTTTGTACAACACCCTTCATTTGGATTACACCACAAACGCCTTCAACGATGGCAGTCTCAGGCTGAAGTATGTAGCAAACGATAGAGCAGCGGAAGAATTCATTGAGTTGTCAGGCAATATGACTGATGCTACCCTAGGATTTCTAAAGACTTTATTCTAGGTAGAGTCACATGTCTAACAATGCAACCGGGAGACACACACAGCAATCTGTAGGGATCCAAGGTCAATTTTGACAAGCCCAAGTAGTCAATCATACATTTAGCCCCCTCATGCCATCCAGCAACCCACAAATCTATTCCAAAACCAACTTCGGCAATGACCAAATTGGCTGAAAATTCCAAGTCACATTTGGTGTGACCTAAGTGTAATTTTGTTTTATCGGGAAAGCGTTGAAAGGGAGGGGGCAAAAACACAATTACCAGGTGATGCTGGCTTCGCCTCTCTTCCTGTAATTGTTTTTCTGGCTTCTATAAAGAAACTAATTCCCCTCATTAAACACAATGTACATGGAGACAGAAGGCAGTCGGTGCAGAAGCCACAATGAACAAATGGCTTTTGATTGCAGAACAGATGATCGTACATGCAGGAGCCGAGATGAATATGAATTTCACCCCCCGAAACCAGTGTGTACATGTACCTGAGCAATAAGCTGCATATACTGTTACATGACCCGTGCCGCTCACCCAAAACAGGCAAGGGAAAACAGATTGAGTAGATATTTCACCAGTTAGTGATCAACCCACTTCAACATTCAACACTCCCCCAACTTAATAGCGTCCCTTACTGTACCTCAAGCAGCAATGTTGTCTTCGGGCTGAATGTGATATACAAGAAGTGTCCATTGCCTTTGTTCAAAGAGAAATCACAACCTCTCATCCTAAAGCTATGAACTCATTTGAGCTCTGAAAAGGCCTAGTCTGTAGCAAGAGGAAAATTAGAGTGAGTGTGTGCACTGCAATTTACAGGCATCTAAATACCCTCCATAGCCTAGTAACCTCTAGCCTTAGTAGGCTATTCAAATCGATACAAGGACAGTACTTTTTAACTCCAGTAAAAGCCTTAATTTACAACAGAGGAGCTATTAATTAATAGCCTATACAGTTAAGCCGATGAAGAGAATTGAAGAGCTCATGTCTCGATTCATACAGTAATTGCAAATGTGACTCAACCTGCTGTGTATTAATGTCCAAAATGAAAAAACGAATCACATTAATCAATTGACTTTAGGGAAAGGCAAATACACTGAGAACTATGACAGTGCATTTGAAAAAAAAAAAAAAAAAACTAAAAGCAAAAACAGCACACAAAATGAGATTGCTTCTGAGGACGAAATGCAATGGCAGCCCATATGTAAGCAGTCAGGATTGGTTTTGGTGAAACCAAAGTTCACAGAGGGCACCAAATTAACCCGTATCATTATAAATTGACGCCATTAGCGGGAATGTGAGGCAGCGAAAAGAGGGGAGTTTTACATCATGAGAGTAATATAAAAACACAGACAGAGGCTCGGTCCAGAGAGACAATGCAGAATAAAGACCTCCATCATCCACGGCCTCAAGAGTCGTTCCAACCTATATCCATCATCCGGGTTAAGAGAGATAACCAGTTGAGTCTTTGTTAGAGAAACGTCTCAGGAAAACCTTTGTCAAAACGAAAGACAAAAAATATTAGTAAAAACAGCCTCCCTGAAGGGGCAAACCATTCATAAGGTACTATAACCCTTTATAATGCTTCACAAACCATTCATAAGCAAATGTCATACTAAAGAGTAAAAGGCTATCTAACATTTGGCAATGCACCAGATAGATTTAAGTTCTGGTTATATCATTACACCTTCATAGTATGACTTTGCTTATAAATCATTTGTGAAGAATCTATATAGGCCTTCTGAAGGTTTTATGAAGGCTTTATGAAGGCTTTGTTTAACCTTTGTTGTTCGAGCAACATCATTGCGGGACCTTGTCGGGTGCATATCCTGTATACAACAGCTGTTCACTCAAACATTAGCCTCTCAGTAGGTAGCTATCTGCCTGGCTTGTAAACATGGGTGGGACCACCTGGCTAGAATTAAACATTGACAACCATCCACCGCAATGTTAATTCAAATAACTGCTTATTAAACCCAATTAAATCATTTGTTCCAAATTGTATCATTTAGGCCTAGACTAGAGCTCAAAAACATGCAGTTTGATTTGATAAAACTGCCCGAATATGCTTGCTTTACATGTCCCACTTTGATTGAATTCCATCCCAGATCGAATAGATAAAGTTTGGTTTAGTGAAAAACCACCTATTAAGCCTTAGAACACCTAAAGCAGTAATGACCATAGGGTACCACTGATTGTTTTCACACAGGTAAGGCACTGTACCAGCTCTGGGGTGCTATGCGCCTCATTAACCTCTCCTTTTTCTGGCAATAAAAGGTAGTTTACAGACAGAGCAACTCTTGCTACTGCCAGAATTATCAATTTTCCCAGACATGTTGACTTTACTGCATAAGCGGTTGGCTAAAATGAATTAGGCCAGCCATCCAGAATGCACTGCAACGGGGCAGCGCCGCAACAAGAGGTAAAGCAAGATCAGCATCTCTCAATATAGTCAAAAGTAAAATCCGTCAGACATACCACCGTTGGGACACTTTGTCCACAGCTGTGGTTCAAATATTAGGAAGGAACGACGTGGCATTGGATAAGCAAAGACAAGATACATTGAAAGTAAACTACAGGTTGACATCCAATTAGACGGAAAGCTTCAACTGTCCTCTCGTTATTCCTCTTGGGGGAGAATGTCAAGGTCTTCACCGTCTGAGGTAGAGGACTCAGTTTTGTTGTAGGCATGTTTACCGTATACCCACTGCATTGACGATATTGCTGTAATCACGTGTCTCCGCCTTAAGAGCACTTCAGACGATGAGACAGCGTCAGCGACAAAAACAAGTGTGCATTAGTAGGCCTAGCCCTTGGTAGAATGTTTGGGAAATAACACACAATTGATCTAAGGTACTGTTAACTGATGGGAAGGATTCAAACTAGATTAACGTTACCAACTCTGATCCTAATTGGAATGTTTTAGGTCACACACACACACACACACACAAACAATAGCCAGTCAATCCTGTTAGTCCATTCCCTTTCAAATTCAAAATGGTATTGAGGACAAAATAACAAAAGATATTGAAATGAGACAGAAGAAGAGAGGTTAAGAAAAGCTCTGATCAAAATGTTAGCCTAGCTACCTCTCCCAGTTTAGATTTAATATGCATGAATCAAAGCTTGTCTACTGTGTGTCCAAGCCCAACAATTTCCAGACAAGAGCCTATAGAAGCCTGCAAGCTTCCTGGTAGTTAGGCAGAGCTGTTCAGAGTTGTCGCTGATAGGCCTACCACAGGACTCAATGTAAAATCCATCATTGCATATTGCATGAGTTGAAATACATTTATATTACATTATGAACACAAGAAAACATACATTATGAACACAAGAACACATATAACCTACGCTCATTGTGCAAGTGATGTTTGATAAATAAATATATATTTAGCCCAACATGCATTCCTTTGCTTGTGTGAAAAGGAATGAGATGAGCAACAGAAATGTAACCAATTTTGGTTGCTCATAAGCCTACAGTTCCTTTCGATTGAGATGCAGATGCTTTGTTACTGCGTCAGTTTTTCCCCTTTAAATTTGCATGGTGGCACAAAAAAATTGTCAGAATTACAATATTTCCGTTCATCCGTTTTCCCTTAAACATCGTATTGTATACAACCACTGTTTCAAGCAGACATGGCTTGTACGGGACTCACTGAACGGTTTTGCAGGGTAGCCAACACGAAACTTAATTCATTGCAATACAGTCATCATCCAAATTCACATTGCGCAAAAACAACGTTCAAATCGGTACACATAATTTCAACATGCTCGGAAAGAAAGGTTGTGATTGGAGAAACGGAAAAACGCACCTTGCACGAGAATAGTCCAACCATTCCCTTCACAATAAACCATGATGCACCAAACTATTTGAAATGTAAGCATTGGTTCTCGCGTTTGGCTAGAGCAGCACGGACGCGCTCATTGAAAAATGCCCATTGTCTTTAATTAAGTGACGCTCGTTAATCACCGCAACTGACAACAGAAAGTATGGATATCTTGACTAAGAAATGAATTACAAACGGCATATAAGCCAATAAATACTGCCGACAAGTTTATTTAAAAATGTAAGTCTAATATATATTATTATTTTTTTAAGGGGGTGAGTGAATATAGCCTAGCATATAACATCACTAGCCTACACATAGCATTGAACACTAAAATATTGAAAATAGGAGACACTGCACGAAGCCTAATTGAAGTGCATATGTGCATCAAAATATAGATGCAGCCAAAATCATGCAGCCTACATTTTAGTAGAATATCCTTACCGTGTTTTAGAAGATGATACTGGTGAAACGATTATACCCTTCAAGTAGTCATCCCATTGAAAGTGTAAGTGATGAAAATTGCTCACACAATATTGTCTTTCCCCAATGGATAGGCTATCGTACTTGCGCACTGAGAACCATGCAGATGTCAATCTACTCAGAGGATGGAGGGAAAAGAACGCGATTCCTAATAATTATTTATTCTTTCATGAGTCCGGTTAAGTTAGTAGAAGAGCTGCACATGTCTGTAGTATGATCCGTGTAGCCTATAGTCTACACAAGGAGCCCGGTCTCTCTAGATGTCAGTCTCTGTGACACACAACACGTCCTCTTTTGTGCAGTAGCTAGGCTACATCATGTCCTAAAGAAAAAGCTCAAAATGCGTAACATGTTATACCAAAAAAAAAAAAAAAGTATCCAAAAGATTTTATTTAGCCTCTTGTTTGAAAGCTCCACCGCAAAGAAGTCGAGAATTTTTTTCCAAAGCTGAGCTCTCGGCGCATGACAAACCAAATTCGAAGCACTGCCTGAGAGAAATGCGGTCTTGACTCGACTCAAGGTAGAATGCGAGAAGGGCGAGATGCAAAACTCGGATCTGGATTGACGCTCAGACCATATACTCGGGCTCCACCTAGCAGTAAAGATGGGATGAAAATGCAACCAACTACCTACGCCGCCTCTACCTGTATCATGCATAAATGACTCATGGCAAAGTCATATTACATTTTGTCACGAAAATATGATTGTAACTCTAAATATTTATGAGTAACAGACGGCCTTACCAGACTAAGTGCGTCTGAAAACTGCTTGGTAAGGCTGTGGTAAAGAGTAAACGAGACAACTGTCAACTGCAAGCAACATCGTAGGCCTCTACTGGTCGGTATAAGCCTATCACATTCTTATTCTGCACCTTATAAAGCTGTAGGCTGACACACCGTTTTATTATTCTTTGAAATTGTGTGATTGTGAATGTTCTCAATCTGGAAAATGTAAAGATACAGATTATGAATTGATAAATGTATTATTAAATGAATGAACTAAATGTGTAAATGGCAGTTCGACACCTCTTAAATGTAAAACTAAATCAATTAAATAAATTATAATTGTTTCAAAATCAATCACCAATAGCCCTCTTTTTTATTTTTTGACATACAAATGTTTGAATATCAATGATGTGTAGACTTTGATAGTGACACACATTCATATTAAGTATACTGGTACACCTTGAACTATTGCAGGCAGTGGTACATTTTTCAACAGGGCTTGCATTTTAAAAGATGAATCTTTAGCCGGCAGTGCTAGCCATGCACCCCAGATGCAAATGGTTTCTGCAGTTAGTGCGCTGACCAAAGCTGGATGTCATTACTGTACAGATGTAGGATCTTAATTTGATCCCTCTTTTGTAGCAAAAAATATTCCTGCAAAGCAGAATGTTATTTAACCTTAATTTTAATAGGCAAGTCAGTTAAGAACAAATTCTTATTTACAATGACGGCCTACCAGAAGGCAAAAGGCCTCCTGCAGGGATGGGGGCTGGGATTAAAAATATGAAATTAATTAGATAAAAATAAAGGACAAAACACATATCACAACAAGAGAGACAACACTACATAAAGAGAGACCTAAGACAACAACATAGCATGGCAGCAACACATGACAACACAGCATGGTGGCAACTCAACATGACAACAACATGGTAGCAACACAACATGGTAGCAGCACAAAACAGGGTATAAACATTATTGGGCACAGACAACAGCACAAAGGGCAAGAAGGAAGAGACAACAATACATCACGCAAAGCAGCCACAACTGTCAGTAAGAGTGTCCATGATTGAGTCTTTGAATGAAGAGATTGAGATAAAACTGTCCAGTTTGAGTGTTTGTTTCAGCTCGTTCCAGTCGCTAGCTGCAGCGAACTGAAAAGACGAGCGACCCAGGGATGTGTGTGCTTTGGGGACCTTTAACAGAACGTGACTGGCAGAACTAGTGTTGTATGTGGATGATGAGGGCTGCAGTAGATATCTCAGATAGGGGGGAGTGAGGCCTAAGAGGGTTTTATAAATAAGCATCAACCAGTGGGTCTTGTGATGGGTATACAGAGATGACCAATTTACAGGAGTATAGAGTGCAGTGATGTGTCCTTTAAGGAGCATTGGTGGCAAATCTGATGGCCGAATGGTAAAGAACATCTAGAAAATACGAACTTGTAGTTTATTCAAGGTTTAAAAAGTTTGTAATTTCCACATTAAGATGTCAGTTGATTTGCCCTAACGAAAAAATGTATCAACCCTTACATAAAATGTACACTAGCATCATTTTAATCCACATAATAATTCATATTTCCTGTTGCTGCAGGATTATTTTCCTGCTCTAGGAGACTGGCTCAAATTAAGACCCTGGTTGCTAGCCTCTGTGTGACTATACACTCCCCTAAGTATTTATTTGGACAGTGAAACTAAAACTTTTAATTTGGCTCTCTACTCCAGCATTTTTTATTTGAGATCAAATGTTTCATATGAGGTGCAGAATGTCACCTTTTATTTGAGGGTATTTTCATACATCCGTTTTACCATTAGAAATTAATTCACTTTATGTATCTAGTCCCCCGATTTGAATACGTTTTTTTTTTCTCATAATTATTTAGACAAATTCACTTATAGTGTATTAAAGTAGTCAAACGTGTAGTATTTGGTCCCTTATTCCTACCACGCAATGACTACATCAAGCTTGTGGCTCTGCAAACTTGTTGGATGCATTTGCAGTTTGTTTCGGGTTATGTTTGTCCAATAGGAACTGAATGATGAATAATTTACATTGTCATTTTAGAGTCACTTTTATAGTAAATAGGAATAGAAGATTTTTCTGGATCGAATCTGGATCTGAATCTGAAGTGGATGCTACCATGATTATGGATAATCATGAATGAATCGTGAATAATGATGAGTTACCATGATGAAAAGTTACAGAGGGACAAAGATCATGTTATTAATAACAGGGAAGCATGTTTTAGGGGCATGATCTCATCATTATTCACGATTAATTAATGATTATTCGTAATCATGGTAGCATCCACATTAATGTAGAATTGTTTAGAAACATATTTTATTCTTATTTACAATAAAAGTTACTCCAAAATTACACAATACATTATTTGTCATTCATTTATTTGGGGCACAAAATAATCCGAAACACAACCAAAACAAACTGCAAACGCATCCTTGACGTTTGTAGAGTGACAAGCGTGATGTAGTCATTGTGTGTGTATGGGAATATGGGAACAAATACTCAACTTTTGACTAAATTGAATACACTATAAGTGAATTTGTCCAAATACTTAAGACACCTTCAAATGGGGGGTCTAGATACATAAAGTGCATTCATTTAAAACAGTAAAACAGATACAGTATGTATGAAAATACCCTCAGAAATATGGTGACATTCTGTGCTGTAGCCTCATGTGATACATTTGATCTCAAATAAAAAATGCTGGAGTATAGAGCCAAATTAAAAGTTTAAGTTTCACTGTCCAAATAGCACATAAGGCTACGTCCCAAATGGCACCATATTCTCTATAGTACACTACTTTTGAACAAAGCCCTATGGGCCCTGGTCAAATGTGGTGCAGTAAATAGAGAATAGGGTGCCAGTTGCAGGAGAGTGAGAGATTGAGAGAGACAAAGAGGCATGCATCTTGCTGCTGCTGCATCGTTTTACTAACTCAGGCCCCCTCCGCCACACTTGCAGCCTTACCACTGGCCACAGACGTCAATTCAACATCTATTCATGTTTGGTTCAACGTAATTCTGTTGAAATTATGTGGAAACAGCGTTGATTCAACCGGTGTATGCCCATGTGTTATGGTGATTATATGGACCTGCAGTGACTAGATTTAGAATAGTGAGCTATATTGAGGGGAGGATACCATCATTGAGTCATTTGTGAATGGACAGGGGCACATTTAAATGTCGTATTACTTGTAAACCCGACCATTGAGTTACTGGACAATGTATATTTGCGTGTGTGTTCCTGCCAAATACAGCTGCCAACAGTGGGGTTTACCCAACACAGACAGTTAGGCACATGAGGTACTATCCTAATTGAACATCATAAAGGGATATCTGACACCATAAAATCTCAATGCACAAACTTAACATGCCAAATATACAGCTATTTAGGAAAATTAAGCCTTATGGGGACATGAAGGAAACCCAATAAAGTAGGAGACAATGCCATTATTTATGCTTGTAAGCAATTTCATCTTGAGTGTTGACTCGTTAATAGTGGGGAATGCTTAAAGTGCTGAAATAACTTGAAGCTTAATTATCTGCTTATTGTGTTAAAATGTGTGAATATGCAGTTGTTTTTGCATTCTTTACAGAGGGTTGTTTTAGATTTAGATTTTTAACATCAGTGTAAAGATAATAAACCTAGTAATAATTGTTAGGCCTTTGAGACACTGTTGGGTTACTACTTTCTTACTAATTGATTGTAGGCTTTTAAGTAAGAGAAATTGAACCTTATGTTGTCACGCTTGCTTTAGGCCTACTTTCTTATGGCCTGAGGTAGTGCACATAAAAGTTGTGTTGACATTTGGCAGGCCTACCTTCAAATTACTATGTACTGTTATCCAACATGTAGCCTACTTTACTCGCAGAAAAACAGTTGGATGGAAACATGGTGTCAGGCTCTGGCCATAGAGAAGCTTTGCTTCTCTATATTTCTATGGTCAGAGTCTGGCAGTTCTAGTAATTCTACGTCTGTGTGGTGTTGTGTGTGGGATCCCTAATTAGAGGCAGCTGCATTGCATTACCTCTAATTAGGGATCCTACTTATATGTCTGTGTTCCACTCGTAATGCGTGGTTCATTGTTATGTTGTCTCGTGTTCGTGCTACGTGTGTCATCTTCATTATTAATTGTTGTTATATTTGTATAGTTCGTCAGTTCATTTAAATAAATCATGTCGAACTATGGATACGCTGCGCCTTGGTCTCTCTACACACCCGAACGTGACAGAATGAACCACCACCCGACCAAGCAGCGTAAATCGGGAGCAACGGAGAAGAAAGGAGGACAAAGACGAAATCGAGGAAAAGGAGGAAACGGAGCCCGTAGTAAACCCCAGGAAAATTTCGGGGGGGGGCTATGGGGGTGGTCTGGTAAGGAAGAGGACGCACCAGTACCACTCTCCATGTGGGATACACTGTGCCCAAATTATAAATGGGGGGCACAAAGTGTAGAAGAGGAGGAGTATTTGGAGAGAAATTTTGGAGACGTTTTGGAGGAGATGTGGGAGATAGCGGAGGAAGTAGAACGGGAAATGTCGGAGTGGAATGATCCGTGTCCAGTCGCCTACTCCACTCCCATGAAAGAGCAGTCCGCTTTACCGGTACCCAGTCGGGGTCCGGCCGTCTGCTCTACTCCAATGCCAGAGCAGTCTGCTCCACCGGTGCCCAGTCTGGGTCCGGCCGTCTGCTACACTCCAGTGCGCCTCTCCAGTCCGGTACGTCATGTGCCTGCTCCTCGCACTCGCCCTGAGGTGCGTGTCACCAGTCCGGTGCCATCAGTGCCGACTCCACGCACCAAGCCTCCAGTGCGCCTCTCCAATCCGGTACGTCAGGTGCCTGCTCCTCGCACTCGCCCTGAGGTGCGTGTCACCAGTCAGGTGCCATCAGTGCCGACTCCACGCACCAAGCCTCCAGTGCGCCTCTCCAATCCGGTACGTCAGGTGCCTGCTCCCCGCACTCGCCCTGAAGCGCGTGTTATTAGTCATGTGCCACCAGTGCCGACTCCACGCACCAGGCTTCCAGTGCGCCTCCCCAGTCCGGTACGTCCCGTGCCGACTCCCCGCACTCGACCTCCAGTGCGTGTGCCCAGCCAGGTTCCTCCAGTGCCAGCTCCACACACCAGGCCTCCAGTGCGCCTCTACAGTCCGGTACGTCCCGTGCCGACTCCCCGCACTCGACCTCCAGTGCGTGTGCCCAGCCAGGTGCCTCCAGTGCCAGCTCCACGCATCAGACCGTCGGTGCGCCTCGACATCCCGGAGCCTCTCGTGATGATCGACAGCCCGGAGCCTCCCGTGATGGTCGACAGCCCGGAGCCTCCCGTGATGGTCGACAGCCCGGAGCCTCCCGTGATGGTCGACAGCCCGGAGCCTCCCGTGATGGTCGACAGCCCGGAGCCTCCCGTGACGCTCGACAGCCCGGAACCTCTCGTGACGCTCGACAGCCCGGAGCCTCCCGTGACGCTCGACGGCCCGGAACCTTCCGTGACGATCGACAGCCCGGAACCTTCCGTGACGATCGACGGCCCGGAACCTTCCGTGACGATCGACGGCCCGGAACCTTCCGTGACGATCGACGGCCCGGAACCTTCCGTGACGATCGACGGCCCGGAAACTTCCGTGACGATCGACGGCCCGGAACCTTCCGTGACGATCGACGGCCCGGAACCTTCCGTGACGATCGACGGCCCGGAACCTTCCGTGACGATCGACGGCCCGGAACCTTCCGTGACGATCGACGGCCCGGAACCTTCCGTGACGATCGACGGCCCGGAACCTTCCGTGACGATCGACGGCCCGGAGCCTCCCGTGACGATTATATGGCCGGAGTCGCCTGCCACACCGGTGCTCAGTCCTGGCCCGGTTATTTGCCCCGCTCCATGGCCTGAACTTATTTCCCCACCATTGTTGTTTCCAGGACCGGTGGGTTGCCCCTTTATATGGCCGGAGTCGCCTGCCACACCGGTGCCCAGTCCTGGCCCGGTTATTTGCCCCGCTCCATGGCCTGAGCCTTTTCCCCCACCATGGTCATTTCTAGGACCGGTGGGTTGCCCCTGTATATGGCCGGAGTCGCCTGTTACACCGGTGCCCAGTCCTGGCCCGGTTATTTGCCCCGCTCCATGGCCTGAGCCTTTTGCCCCACCATGGTCATTTCCTGGACTAGTGGGTTGCCCCTTTAAATGGCCTGAGTCGCCAGCCACACCGGGGTCCAGTCCGGGCCCAGTAGAAATGGGGAGGAAGCTATCCACTTCGCCGGGGCCGGAACCGCCACTTGCGATGGTGTGATGTTTTTCCCTCCCTGACCCTTCCCTCATGGTTTTGTGTTTGTTTTTCTTGCGGCCGGGAGTCCTCGCCTTTGGGGGGGGGTACTGTCAGGCTCTGGCCATAGAGAAGCTTTGCTTCTCTATATTTCTATGGTCAGAGTCTGGCAGTTCTAGTAATTCTACGTCTGTGTGGTGTTGTGTGTGGGATCCCTAATTAGAGGCAGCTGCATTGCATTACCTCTAATTAGGGATCCTACTTATATGTCTGTGTTCCACTCGTAATGCGTGGTTCATTGTTATGTTGTCTCGTGTTCGTGCTACGTGTGTCATCTTCATTATTAATTGTTGTTATATTTGTATAGTTCGTCAGTTCATTTAAATAAATCATGTCGAACTATGGATACGCTGCGCCTTGGTCTCTCTACACACCCGAACGTGACACATGGTTTTGTGTTAAAATGCCAGTATTCCTGAAAGTTCCATCAGTAGCCATGATTTCAGATGTGTCCATGTTATTTGGGAAATTGTATTTCTTGAAATGCATGTCAACGTTTTAAACAAACTATTATATTAACCTGACTATCCACAATAATCACATTATTGTGTGCATGTCACCGTGCTCACTGGTCTGGACAGAAACCTGTTTGTTGGTGCAATATTAACGTGTGGGGGGACGGGGGGGGGGGGGGGGGGGTTACGCGCAAACCATTGTTGGTGATGGTTTAAGCCTTGATCACACCATGTATTTGTGCAAAAATAGTATGCAGCATCGTCTAGATATTAACATTAACTGTTTACTACCATTTCTACGCATACAGTGTGACGCATACGTTCAATAAATCCAACAACGCAAGGCTGCAAGACAAACACAGCGTTCCATTAGAAATTAATTTACTTCTGGTGTGCCAAAATGCAATGACGCTGTCAGTGTGATTGAGGCGTAGGTCTACCCCGGTCTATTGTATTTTTTTACCCATAGTTAAACACTCCTATTGCATTGTAGGCTATATATTTGTTAATTAAGATTGTATTACTTGAATAATGTGAATAGTGATTTTATCCCTATATGGAAGACTAATCATTGATGACTGGTCTAAAATGGTATGGTCCATGATAAGGGTTTCCCATCCTGTCTAAAACCTGTCATTCCTCTTCCAGAGAGACAGGGTTAAGGTTGTCATACTAGCGTTCTATCAGGCGTGATTGAGGCCTGTGTTATTCAGAGCTCTGTAACTTCTCCACTAATAAAAGCCCTTACTCCATTGCAACGGGAACATCATGTCTGCCTCCTCACTGCAACATCCATTGTGACGGCCTTCCAAACACCAAAAGAATAACATAACACCATGTGGACAGATCAATTGACGCCTTTGTTCTCGGTGAGTCAGAATTTCACAATCAATTTGAAATGTGGTGTATCACGTGAAATGGCATGCCCTTGTTTAAAGCTGTCAACTCAATGAATGTCAGAGGGAGATATAACATTGTTGATTATCAAACAGGCCATGAATATTGACAGGGATATTTGTATAGAACAGTCTTTTAAATAAATTCAACAAATTCGCTCACATTTGCCGTCAATACAACATAGCTTTGGTGTATTTACATTTTTAGATTTGATTGAACCTTTATTTAACTAGGCAAGTCAGTTAAGAACCAATTCTTATTTACAATTGTTTTAATTCTTATGAAAAAATGGAACTGTGAAGGTTCAAATTAAGTTTAGTGACCTACATATACACTTATAACAAACTCCTTAAACAACAAATAATCAAGAAAAAAACACAAATACTGCACTGGTATTAGTGTTCAGCAAGGGTCATTGATGAGCAACATGGCTACAAGAGTTGCACAGCCCCACTTGAAATGATCAACTGGTAGACTTTGTAGGGCATTTTTATAAATAATTTATAAGCAAAGCCTCACATAAAGGGTGATATAAAAGGTCTTAATACATGGTGGTTTGCAAAAACGTTTTTTTCCACCCTTATAATACAGTTTCTCCATATTCAAGTTTGAATTGAGATGATGTCGGACACTTTTTTGCTAAATAGCTCTGAAGACAAAACCCATTTCCAATCCATGTTGCTCTGAAAACAGGGTTGTCTTGTTCAGTTATGCATTTCAGATTCCTAGACAGTTTTATGTACTGTATCAACCAATAGGAGGCCAAGACGAAAGTTGGGGAATCATTGGATGAGCTGGCATATTTGACAAAAGACAGTTCCCATTCTAGCCCAATAGGTGACATGATGACAGTTATTTCCTCAGGAATTAGATAGGATTTCTGAAATAATAATAATAGCTATTATGTGCCATGATGATATAGGCACAAGCTGCATTAGATGCCAATCATGTAGAATCCAATGTCAAGGTGTGACCCTTCTGCACTGCGACAAGATAGTGTTATCCCGCTGAGCTAAAGCCTATGCATTACTTCAAGGAGCTAACACATGTTTTCAGATCTGAGGCAAGGAACCACCTCAAATTCAACCTGATCAGTGGAACAACAGTACACAAATGCCTCCTCTAATCATAAAACATACATACAATTGTTTAATTATATTGGTAGCCTACATTTCAATGAGTGGGAATGCATGATTCTAGTTCAAATTCAAGTTTTCATAGATGGATAAATTAATTAATTAACCAATTGATAGATGACTGAATGAACAATCTTCATGTTCCCACAAGGAAACCAACATTTAACAGGCAAAAAAGGCAGTGTGTCCCTACGGGCAATTGATACATTTAACTTTGAGGCTCTGTCTCATATCAACATTTGATAAGCTTGGCACATCTGGGTCTGAAATGGAGCACATCATTCTATAAACAGGACACAGACAGAAGATCTGAACAGCATGCCGTGTCCTTTCCAAGGTGTCTGCTGAGCATAAACACTTAACTTTTTTTCCCATTGCCATCACATAATGCCCCCCACATTTGCATGGTCATCTGCACTTGGTTCAGTATTTTGGTAGCATGTCCCTGGAATTGGATGTTGTGTGTGTGGGAGTGTGTGTAGAGAGAGAGAGAGAGAGAGAGAGAGAGAGAGAGAGAGAGAGAGAGAGAGAGAGAGAGAGAGAGAGAGAGACAGAGACAGAGACAGAGAGAGAGAGCTGCAGATATAAGTGGAATGATTTGAGATAATGGTAAATACCTATGTTTTAGTAACTATAAATCATTAGAGTCTATACTTTAAGGGCTCTTGTCTTTATTGATAGGAATATGTACTGAAGTGAATTGGGAAACTATTCTGCACCAAGTTGAATAGGTTTCAGGACCCCTACTTTTTAAAATATTTTTTTATATTTGTATTTAACCTTTATTTGACTTTGCCAGTAATCAGAATATCAGAGGAGATCAGCACTTCACAATGTGAAGAACAGACGGAAAGATATAGAGCTGTTATCTATGTTTTGACAAATAGATAAGAGTGAGGACCCTGGTTTAACATTCTAAGCAGTGACCATTTCTTCAAGCATTGGTGTTACCTGCAACAGTGTCAAAGCCTGTGTTAAGTTACATTGCATTGCATTGCATATCCCAAATATATCCATTATAATATTTATGCATGGGATTTTAGTGCATGCAATTGCGGCCATGCCTTTTACAATACCCCCAAAATCCCCAATCACGTATGTCGGAGTGTAACCTAACGTAGCAGGCGTAAAATAAACTAGTCTGAGTACAATACTTGCTGCACTTTAGTCCTAGTTGTCATGGTATCCACCAAGCGGCGCTTGTGATCTCCCAATAAACCTCGGCGGTCTCTCGCATAGACGGTCTCTCAAATCTCGGTGCCTCTATTGCTGCAAATATATATAGAAGATCGAGTTACAAGTAGGCCTACGCCCCCTCTTTAAACTCAGTCTATGCGCAGTTAGCCGAAAGACAACAGGACAGGCAAGATACGTCCTGCGTCAGCGGTCAGACAAGGGTCAACGCCTATGTAAGTTGTCCTTCCTAAAACACAATTTTCAATGCATTTGACTAGCTGAAAGTTGATACGCTAGGCTAAGCGTTTTGGATACAAATGTAACACTGAATTCCGAGTTCGGATTTGTGAGCAACATGTTGCTATTGTAAATGCTACATTCTCAGCCGCAGGCGCGGTAAATGTTGCGACGGTATCTGTATTCTTTTTCACAGCCTATGATATTATACGTTTATAGTTTTGTGGGAATGTTTCAAGAACTTTAGTTGGTTTCGATCGCTGCCACAACATTATCCAACTTTTTGGGCTTCTCTGATAACGTTGGAAACCTGTTGATTCAGTGTCCCGCAGAAGAGATGGAGAAGAAGGCGGAGTTGAGAAAAGAGGATTGTATTCCTTGCCTTCTCATTAGCCGAGACTGGCTTTAGTATAATACCATGTAAATTCATGAACAGACACTTATACAAACACATTTCAGTTTGGAAAATATGACTTCAGTGAGCGGTGAACGAGGCGGGGTTATGATTATGAATATATCGGGCTAAGGCTTGCAAAACCCACATCGAGAAACCGTTATCCATTCGCGCGTTTCGGCTAGGGCTAGGCTATCTGTTTGTCCAAACCTTGTTATAGGCCCTGGCATAACGCTTGAAGTTGTTTTCGTTTTGGTTTCATATTAGATTTTATATTGGGAGACACAAATGTATATTGTTTGTAAAAAGTGTATTGACATGTTCTGTTATGAACCCTACTGATGATGCCATCCGAATAGGCTATTCAGCATATGCACCATTACCTAATTATTAGGCTAACATGGGATCTAAATAAATGAAATAATGTTCCAACAAACAATTAAGGTCATCCCTCATACCGATTATTATTGATTATGGATGAATGCAATTAAAGAAAAAAAAATCTAGCGATTTCTATGGCTGGAGTGGGTATGACTAGATTACAACTACAGAGCATTTGGTAAGACGATATACTGCAGTCGATAAATATGCAATATTAAAATATATTAAACATTTGTACATTATTGTATCTTGATGTATAAAAAGTGTCCCAATATAAAATAAAACATCCGTCATTTTATTTACATTAGAACATTGGCTTCACCTCCATCACTTAAACTTTCAGTTTTAAAAGTTATTATTCCTGTGCTTGGCATGGTAAGACAAATAACTTACTTCTGAATGTGTTAATGAATACTTGATTTACAGGGCCTGAGAAGTGGTATGGCTATTGATTAGGCTACTGTGCATAGAAGCAGGCCACCTGCCTGTTATAGGCCTAACATGTACTGTATAGTAAATGGCTCTGCTAAGGCCACATAGATGCCTGACAGTGATATACATGTCACAAAGCCATTGTCAATGTCAACTAAGGCCACAGGAATGGAAATTGGCAGATGTTAATCCCTCAATAAGAGCATTAGTTAAAATACAAATACAATGTCCCCAGCAAACTGCATGTGCCTAGTAAAGACCCTACTTATTGTAGTAGTATTGGGCTTCTGAGATATTTTAAAGGTCTACTGTCAGTCAGTATGAACACACTGGCCTGAGTGTACTTGGATATAAACATTGAATAAGTAAGTGGCTTATGTGATAATGATTGACAAAAGTAGCATTGCAAAAACCCCATGTTATGGTTTGATGTTGATGTCGTATTCATTTGGATGGTGTGTAACACAGTAATGTGTATTTTGCAGGCCTTAACTACACTCTCTGGTTGATGGGCAGCTATCACAAATACCGGGAATAAAATACATGATTGAGAAAATGGGTAAGTGATCAGTCAATTTGTGAAATGTCAAAGTAAGAAAAGTGTTGATTGCTAATGTTGTCGGTTATGTGCAAGGTCTCACCAGATGAAAAGAGCGAGAGGTGGTAATGTTTCGAGGAAGATAGTGATTTTGATTAGTGTTATTATGTATTTAGATAATATGTTACTCCTCATCTCCCATCCAAACAGAAAGAATCCTGTCTTGGCCTCTGTTATTGTAAAATCCCCCTATGTCTCTAAAACTCAGTCTGAGGAGAATCCTTGTTATGAATGCTCAAACACTCAAAAACAACAACAAAGGTACAAGCCGTTAACAGAGAAACGTGTCTGTCGAGACTCCCGTATTATTGATTTGTTTACTGTTTCTGCTCAGTGAGGTGCATGTGTAGAATCTTTATTTTACCTACACTACCGTACAAAAGTTTGGGGTCACTTAGAAATGTCATTGTTTTCCATGAAAACATGCATGAAATTAATTGCAAAATGAATAGGAAGTATAGTCAAGACGTTGACAAGGTAATAAATAATGATCAACTTTGCTTTCGTCAAAGAATCCTCCATTTGCAGCAATTACAGCCTTGCAGATCTTTGGCATTCTAGTTGTCAATTTGTTGAGGTAATCTGAAGAGATTTCACCCTATGCTTCCTGAAGCACCTCCCACAAGTTGGATTGGCTTGATGGACACTTCTTACGTACCATACGGTCAAGCTGCTCCCATAACAGCTCAATAGGGTTGAGATCCGGTGACTGTGCTGGCCAATCCATTATAGACAGAATACCAGCTGACTGCTTCTTGCGTAGTTTGGAGCTGTGCTTTGGGTCATTGTCCTGTTGTAGGAGGAAATTGGCTCCAATTAAGCGCCGTCCACAGGGTATGGCATGGCGTTGAAAAATGGAGTGATAGCCTTCCTTCTTCAAGATCCCTTTTACCCTGTATAAATCTCTCACTTTACCACCACCAAAGCAACCCCAGACCATCACATTGCCTCCACCATGCTTGACAGATGGCGTCAAGCACTCCTCCAGCATCTTTTCATTTGGTCTACGTGGTTGACGTGTGATTTACTCTCTCTCTCTCTCTCTCTCTCTCTCTCTCTTTTCTCTCTCTCTCTTTTTCTCTCTCTCTCTTTTTCTCTCTCTCTCTCTCTCTCTCTTTCTCTCTCTCTCTCTCTCTCTCTCTCTCTCTCTCTCTCTCTCTCTCTCTCACTCTCTCTCTCTTTTCTCTCTCTCTCTTTTTCTCCCTCTCTCTCTTTCTCTCTCTCTCTCTCCTTCCCCATGAATCATTCACATAGTGCTTCTCACATTAGCAAGCATGTTTGGTTCCGTGTGTCAACGAGAGCATGGGTTACTCAGATAAAGATGAAAACTTTAGAAGTATTCACATTCTCAGCAATACATCTTGAATAGACACTGACAACAAATTAGGAACACTTGGATTAAACTCACAGAATGTTTTAGAGAAGCTGAAGGGGGCATGTCAAACTCCTATCTAACTCCTATCTAACTCATCTTCTAAACAATTTCAAAGCACTTGTGTTGATCAGCCTGCCTGTTCATACTGATAGCTATCCCCCTGCAGCCTTTCTCTTCCCCTTGTGTTGATCAGCCTGCCTGTTCATACTGATCGCTATCCCCCTGCAGCCTTTCTCTTCCCCTTGTGTTGATCAGCCTGCCTGTTCATACTGATAGCTATCCCCCTGCAGCCTTTCTCTTCCCCTTGTGTTGATCAGCCTGCCTGTTCATACTGATAGCTATCCCCCTGCAGCCTTTCTCTTCCCCTTGTGTTGATCAGCCTGCCTGTTCATACTGATAGCTATCCCCCTGCAGCCTTTCTCTTCCCCTTGTATTGATCAGCCTGCCTGTTCATACTGATAGCTATCCCCCTGCATCCTTTCTCTTCCCCTTTTCTCCACATGGCTGCCGCCCCATGCTGTCACTAAACTATGCGATGCTTTGCAGATACCCAGCGTGCCTTGCAGGCAGTGGAGCGTCTCCAGGCCAAGCTGAAGGAGCGGGGGGAGGTCCCCACTGAGGAGAAGCTCAGCCTGCTCAAGTCGGTGCTCCAGAGCCCCTTGTTCCACCAGATTCTGGCCCTGCAGAAGTCTGTCCAGCTCCTCAAAGACCAGGTGGGTAAGACCAGGTCTCTCTTGGGGGTTGGGACGTAGGATCACTAAGTTCACTAAGCAGGATCCCTCATGATCAGTTAAGTAACTTTGATGAACAATATAAAATATAGATCTTGATTTTGGGGTTTATTGTCAGGAAATCTAAACGTGAGTTGTTGGGAGTGGCGAGTCAATTTAAATGTAAACTGGGCTGTTTTATCCAAGCTGTGGATATGGATATGGGTTAAAGTGTTCACCCAAATTACAAAATTACATATGACAGCAATCCATGCTTTGGTTTTGTTTTTGAAATTTGGGTGGACTATCCCTTTAAGAATGATGGTTAGTGTAGCCATCATTCTAACACTTACAGGGGGTCATAAACAGACTTAACCTCATCCCATCTCTTGTTTCAACTCCCTAACTGGTCTTTAGGTTTTTGTCCACACTGTTGATACGTGTGTTAATGGCATAGCGGCAGACCCAGCTTAAAAAATTAGCAATTTTATTTTAAGTTCAGGATTGACCAAGTATGGTCTTTGCTGCAACAGTATTATTATGTCTAGGAGTTAGAATTAAGAAAATTACTACTATTTATTTCAGTCTTGATTTGGTCTGCGTTGAATCCGAATTATTCTCAAATTATTTTGGCTTGCCTCCAGAAAGACGTTGCTTTTTTTTCTCTCTCAAATCATGTATTACTGTGGGCATATTGCAGTCAGAGTTCATCTGGGCACTTTTAATAAGGTTATATAAGCAGACACAGCCAGCCAAAGCCAAAAGACCTCCTTGACTTATCCAGGGTCCATGCAAAATTGAGATTTTTTTTGCCCAAGAAAGAGCTCTTGTTAGGTCACAGTGGATGTATACGAATGAGCCTTGAGACAGAGAGAGAAAGTATGTGAGCAATGCAGTGGGAGGCAAAGATGCTGCTACAGCATTTATTGTTTTCATCCCTGAAGGAATTCAGATGATAAAATCCTTGCAGCCATTTTTTTGTGTGCCAGTGCTTTTTAGTTTATTTCAGCAGTGTCACATTCTTATAAACAATGTAACAACCCAATCCACACAGTATAGCATGGTTAACGGTGTGTGCGTGGCATGCTAATCTATTGCTCTTCCACCCTAATGTTTTCAAGCTAAAATAAATGTGCAATGGAGTCTATGTTTATAGATAAAGCTAATCAAAGAAAGCAACATAAAAACATGAAATAATTTAAATTCAAATTAGTGGAACAGAGATTAAGCTGAGTGCTTGCGATACAAAAAGACTTACCGGCTTCATTGAGCGAAACCAATTTGCAGGAAAGATGCAGTTAGTGTTTTTGTTGTCAGTCAAATCCTAGACCCACATACAGTCTGTCTGTCTACTTCAGCCAGTAGGGCCCAGAAATGTCGCTATGGCGACAGGGCCTGCTTGCAGAAGAGAGAGGCCGCCAACGTGTGAAGTGGGGCAGAAACAATTTCTTAAATGTGCAACAACCAAACTGGAACTTTAATCCTCTTAGCTCGGCTGGCTAACATAACTTGTGAATGGGACAGCAACTTGGGCGCTATGCTAACTTAGCCTAGACTGGAGGGTTTTTCTGTTTACAAAGGTTAAAACCTCACCATATAGGTTACTGGATGGATGATATGTCAGCGAGTGTGTCAGCAATGCTTCTTCAATATGCTAAGCACAAAATGTTCAAAAGGGCAATCCAAACTGAGGATGCTATATTTCAAACAAAGTGCTTATGAAGCGTTAGCTATACATCGCTAGTCCTTTTGGATCACATTCAAAATAATCATAAACAAACATTAGAGCCAACAAGCAAATTATATTCAAAAACATGATTTTACACAGTGTCTAATTCATATAATCCATTAGTCACAGAAACACAGTGGTTGCAGAACCTTTAACGAATAGCATATCAAGGCATCCAGATGGCTATGATGGAAATATTGCATTGGAAGCAGAGTCATTGTTGGATCAGCTAAAAAGCTATTATAGCTGAAGGATTAGACTACTATAGATCCAGCTAATCACGGTTGGGTAACGAGCTGGCTCTCCTCCGACGCTCCTAGGCTCCTAGACTTAGTTCGATTTAGGGAATTCACAAAACTAGCCTCTGTTTATTTTAACAGCAGTGATGGCAGGTTTTTGGTTAGAACTTGATTGGATCAGCTTGTGTAGCCTCATTTAGGATATTTTGGATATTAGTTCTACTCAATGCAATGCATGTAACACAATGTGACAAGTAAACATGGTTTGTGTTGATATATCCCAAAATAGAACTGTAATTTTGGATTAAGTCTGTTTCTGGCTAGATGTATAATTCCTACTGTCACTTGGTTATAGTGTGTGATAATCAAACAACTGCCAGAAATTCAAACTATTACAGCCACAGCTTTTAGCAGCTGATGTTTTTCATACATAATGTGCATAGTTTACAGAATTTACACAGTTCAAGATTGCCTATATCAAAATGTTGCAAAACCCTGCGGTCTTGAATGCATCAGTTGTTGAATGTATTACCATGAATGGTTTCAGGGTGGTGTCACGTCAACATTTGGCCTGAGTGAATGCTACACAACAACCAAGGCCAATGGTGGCCATCTTGCCTACCCAGAAGCCTCCACTGGTAACCAGATCAATGGGAAGCCGTCTCCTGAGGAGTTTGAGCACATCATTCGCTCCATGGCACAGGTAAAAAAAAAGATATATTTGAATGTCACGTACACCAGATAGATGCAGTGAAATGTGTTGTTTTAGTAGTACAGTGCCCCTGGAGCAAATTAGGGGTTAAGTGCCTTGCTCAAGGGCACAACAACACATTGTTCACCTTGTCCGCTCTGATATTATATATGTCTGCCCAACCATCTGTCTCTTTTTTTCATGTTGCTGCTTACTTACAAAGCAGCTCGCTGTTTGCATGTCGCCATTTTTTTCCTACGACAACAAACACAGTGAAGGATCAACTAGGGAATAACCGTGTAAAGTGAGCATCCACGTCCTCGTGTTGAGGATGGATGGAATGAAAGATTTGGGATAAGGATACCAGGGAAATGTGAGCACGTCCTATTTGTTAAGATTTTAGAAGTTGTTTAGTGTATGCCCAGCATAGCCACTAGGCTACCTGTTTGGATAGCATTTCATACATTTTGACTTATTTCATCACCGCAAATACATTTCCTTTAGATAGACATACAGAAAATATACAGTGCCATGAAAAAGTATTTGCCTCCTTTCTGATTTTCTCTATTTTTGCATAATTTTGATACTGAATTATCAGTTCGTCAACCAAAACCTAATATTAGATAAAGGAAACCTGAGTTTACAAATTACAAAAAATATACATTACCAGTCAAAGGTTTGGACACACCTACTCATTCAAGGGTTTTTCTTTATTTTTACTGTTTTCTACATTGTAGAATAATAGTGAAGAAATCAAAACTATGAAATAACATAAATGGAATCATGCAATAACCAAAAAAAGTTAAACAAATGAAAATATATTTGTGGGTTTTCAAGCAGGAACTGCTTGTTTCAAGTCCTGCCACAACA
Source organism: Thymallus thymallus (assembly GCA_023634145.1). NCBI lineage: Eukaryota > Metazoa > Chordata > Actinopteri > Salmoniformes > Salmonidae > Thymallus > Thymallus thymallus. The sequence continues at coordinate 13,847,610 of CM042422.1, forward strand.
TCTCAATCAGAATTAGGTTTGGCCTTTGACTAGGCAATTCCACAACTTCAAGTTTGTTGCTTTTTAGCCATTTTCTTGTAGACTTGATTGTGTGTTTTGAATCATTGTCTTGCTGCATTATCCCGCTGCGCTTCAGCTAGAATTTTTAACAGGCACATATTTTGTTATATAGTTGATTGTTTTGGTTTCTAATCTGACTTGACTTTTGCACAAATGCTGGCGGTGGTACTATTTCTGTAGAAATATCTCCAGAAATATCTCTTGATAATCACAAGCAAGGCTGGTTACACTCAAAGTCGAGCTAGCTAAATATTCAAAGACATTCCAAGACAAGTGCATGCTACACTACACACTGACTTCAAATAGACTTCAGAGGAGAGCATGTGTCTTTGATGCTGCTGTGAGAGGGGGTAAGGGGAGTACTAATGCTGAGTGTGTGCGCACGTGTGTTTGTGTGTGTCTAGGGGCGCTATGTGACACACATGGAGCTGGTGAAGCCTCTGTCTGGGGGCCTAGGCTTCAGCGTGGTTGGTCTGAGGAGTGAGAACCGCGGGGAGCTGGGCATCTTTGTCCAGGAGATCCAGCCCGGGAGCGTGGCCCACTGGTATGGGAAAGTTAACAAGAGTCATCTCCAGCGGATAAATCTGGTTGAAATGATGTCATTATAACCAGAAACCCAGTTTCAGCCCAGCTTCGGCCCAGTTTTGGCCACTAGGTCAACAGTTGATTATCTAATGTGTTAGTATCTCCCCAAAACCATACTGACCTACGTCTTTTTCAACCTGCATAATTTTTTTACAGTGAGATTATTCACAGTTCTAAGACTTACAGCCCATCAGATAATCGGCTGTTGACAATGAACTATTCAAGAATGGACTTTGTTACACAGAGGCCGCATCCTAATGAACTATGTTTGACTAGGCTAACAATAGAAGACTTTAATTGATGTCATGTAGCAGAATACATTTGACCAGAATACATTGGACCATGACATGTTTCGCTCACAAAATACATGTTTTATCTCGATGCAGTTTACCAATATAAATAATAAACGAATCAATGAGAATCCTCCTGTTCCCACAGTGATGGGAAGCTGAAGGAGACAGACCAGATCTTGGCCATAAACGGTCAGCCCCTGGACCAGACAGTGACCCACCAGCAGGCCATAGGCATCCTGCAGAGAGCGTCTGAGTGCGTGGAGCTTACCGTGGCCAGAGGACCCATCCCTCAGCTGGCGAGCCCTGTGGTGTCCCGCACTCCCTCCGCTGCCAGCACCCTGTCTGCCCACTCCAGCGCGGTGAGGAGAATGCACGCACAAGAGGCTTGTGGAGGCGTACACATACATAAACACACACACATTCTGTACACACACACACACTATGGTGTTCCACATACCCGGGGGAGCTAGTGTCATGCATGACCACTCTAGTGTGATGGAGGAACACACAGAAACAAATGCACCCCTACACAGACAGTTGTATCATGTTAGCTCACTGAGGAACAAATATCGTCTTTGAGCACTTACTTAGACATGCTTTGGTGACTGCTACGTTATTTTTAAACCTCCCATTTTGGGCTGGATGTGTCAATGTGTAGTTAACACATGCATAATATATGAGCAGAATTACAGTCTTGCCTCAGTTAGCCACAAAATCCCTCGTTTGAAAGCGACAGTTTTTCGGAAAGCTGTGCTGCGCCATTTTCCCTTCATTTTCCCCCACGTGGGCCAGCCCCTTAGCAATTTGAGTTCAACCAATGAGCTTCAGCCCCTCGCAATTTTAGTGACAGCTAGCAAGAGGCACATGTGGCACCCACAGCAGAGCGAGAGAGAGGGCAATGACATGCTGCACATATCTGCACATATGTGACGTAGTACACTGTTTCCGGGGACCACTTTTGGGTTGTGAGCGCTACTTTCAGAACTACTGGCTAACAGTATACAAAAGTACCAGAGAATCTCTTTAACTTATTCACTAAAATACAATTAGAACAGGTCATGGTAGAAGTTTAAATTTTTGGATGATCTAGTCACGTTGGTGGAGTTTAAACACTTGGTCGATGTAAATACCATAGAAAAGTGTAATTGTCTTTAGGCAGCTGTTTTTTAGCTATGACATTCGTGTTTCTTTACGTAATATGTAATTGTTGTACTGTATGTGTGTATAGTTTTGTTCAATGTTGTGCTTGCGGCCAACCTCTCTTATACACCCTATATATAGTATGCATCCTGGAATTAATGTTTTGAGGTCCATATCTGACTTTCTGTGCCTCCTTAGACCCACTGGAATCATATGGAGACCATCGAGCTCGTCAACGACGGGACAGGCCTTGGCTTTGGCATTGTGGGAGGAAAGAACACCGGCGTCATTGTGAAAACCATCCTGCCTGGAGGCATCGCTGATCAGGTGACTTCAATGTCATGAATGCACCACACATTGGTATTTAGAGGATGTGAAAGCAGGAAGCTTGGTTTTTTGGAAGACATACCGACTAGTAACAACCAATTACTTTCCTACTGCACTTTGTCCTTAGGATGGGCGTCTGCACAGCGGGGACCACATCCTCACAATAGGGGACACAGACCTTTATGGAATGGGCAGTGAGCAGGTGGCTCAGGTACTATTACTGGTCTCAATCTTGCATTGAATTGACTACTGATAATGAGACTTGTCTGAGACTAGACAAGAACTTCTAATGTTATACACTTTGTCCTAATGTGTCTATAGTTCTTTACATTATTCCCTACACTGCTGATCTCAGTTGTATTGTGATTGGTCCAGGTCCTGAGGCAGTGTGGTAACAGAGTGAAGCTGGTCATCACCAGAGGCCCTCCAGAGGAGACCTCCACCGTTCCAATGGCGTTGCCCACTGTCACAGAGCAACAGGTACGACATGCACATGTTCTCTGTACAGCAGACACAGGACAATTGTGCGTGGGTGTGGGTGGGTCGTTGGTTGGGTGGGTAGGGGGTGGGGGATTGGGGTGGTTTTATTAGGTTAGTATATAGTAGTATATTTACATATGGCATAAATGTCCACCATAGAGGGCATATGGTTCTGTCTATTATTTCCGCCATCTCTCTTCGTCTCAGGGATAGGTATCCAGTGAGAATAATTTGTGACACGTGACATCATCTGTGCCTCAGCCTCAGAAGTTACCATGTTCCAAAAGGCTTAGAACTGGAATTCGCTGTCCATTATCAAGCAGTATTAGCCTTGACCCTTATCAAAATATGAATGTGTTCCATGACTCACTCTCCCAATAGTCAGTCTCTATAACCTTGTAGCTTGATTCATCAAATAAATAACAATGAATCTGTCTGACAGTAATGATACATAGGTGAGGAATGCTTGTTGGTAAATTGGAATAGCACATGGAATTGGGGGGATTCGGCCCCCGCGACTCGCCCCCTCTACTGTGCTCTCTTTAGGCCATTTTGTAGAATGTGGAAGCTGACTCTTCCTCTGTCTTTTCACAGGGCTATGAGGAAGAGGAGGCTGAATCGTTCGACGTCAGGCTGACCAAGAACGCCCAGGGTCTGGGAATCACTATCGCCGGTTATGTGGGGGACAAAAATTCTGGTAAGATTTGGCAGTGCTGTTTAATAGACTTGTTCTATTTATTTTCTAATTGGTTCACTCTGTTTGGCATGGAATTAAACTACATGGGAAGGAATCGACTTTCAAGAGTCCCATATAATGTCTGGAGCACTGAGCTATATAGTGACCATACCTATCCTTGTGAAATGTTGAATGTTTCTGACTAGAACCATATACTGCAGATACAGTTTGTCACTTAAAGGGTGTCTCTTGTAATGTATAAAGGGTTCTGCTTATTTTATGAATGTTATCCACACGTTGTCATTGTGTCTATTTTCAGAGCCCTCTGGTATTTTCGTGAAAAGTATAACTCAAGACAGTGCAGTAGAGCAAGATGGCCGGATCCATGTTGGGGACCAGATCATAGCCGTGAGTGTCTATTTTATATATGTTCACTGTCCTTTCTGACTTTATTGAAAAGATAGAGAGAGTCCTGAGTTTATTGAACAGATAGTTCTGAGTTTATTGAACAGATAGAGTTCTGAGTTTATTGAATGTGTAGAGTTCTGACTTTATTGAACCGATAGAGAGAGTTCTGTCTTTATTGAACCGATAGAGTTCTGGCTATATTGAACAGTTAGAGAGAGTTCTGACTTTATTGAACAGATATAGTGCTGACTTTATTGAACAGATATAGTTCTGACTTTACGGAACAGATAGAGAGAGTTCTGACTTTATTGAACAGTTAAGAGAGTTCTGACTTTATTGAACAGATAGAGAGAAATAAGTTGACAGTGGGGTAAGATAGAGAGAGGTTGTGCAATAGGCAGGATTCAAACCTATGCCAACACTGTTTATTTGTGCTGAAGGCAGCGGCCCTAACCGCTAGACCACCCCAGGCAACAATCCTTAATAAAATGATATGTACAATTGAAGTCGGAAGTTTACATACACCTTAGCCAAATACATTTAAACTCAGTTTTTCACAATTCCTGACATTTAATCCTAGTAAAAATTCTCTGTCTTAGGTCAGTTAGGATCACCACTTTATTTTAAGAATGAATAATAGTAGAGAAAATTATTTATTTCAGCTTTTGTTTCTTTCATCACATTCCCAGTAGGTCAGAAGTTTACATACACTCAATTAGTATTTGGTAGAATTACCTTTAAATTGTTTAACTTGGATCAAACGTTTTTGGGTAGCCTTCCACAAGCTTCCCACAATAAGTTGGGTGAATTTTGGCCCATTCCTCCTGACAGAACTGGTGTAACTGAGTCAGGTTTGTAAGCCTCCTTGCTCGCACACACTTTTTCATTTCTGCCCACAAATCTTCTATAGGATTGAGGTCAGGGCTTTGTGATGGCCCCTCTAATACCTTGACGTTGTTGTCCTTAAGCCATTTTGCCACAAAAAAAAAAATTGGCATGGAAGTATGCTTGGGGTCATTGTCCATTTGTAAGACTCATTTGCGACCACTCCCGTGCTTCATGGTTGGGATGGTGTTCTTCGGCTTGCAAGCATCCCGCTTTTTCCTCCCAACATAACGATGGTCATTATGGCCAAACAGTTTTATTTTTGTTTCATCAGACCAGAGGACATTTCTCCAAAAAGTACAATCTTTGTCCCCATCTGCAGTTGCAAACCGTAGTCTGGCTTTTCTATGGTGGTTTTGGAGCAGTGGCTTCTTCCTTGCTGAGCGGACTTTCATGTCGATATAGAACTTGTTTTACTGTGGATATAGATACTTTTGTACCTGTTTCCTCCAGCATCTTAACATAGGTCCTTTGCTGTTGTCCTGGGATTGATTTGCACTTTTCGCACCAAAGTACATTCATCTCTAGGAGGGAGAACGCGTCTCCTTCCTGAGCGGTATGGCGGCTGCGTGGTCCCATGGTGTTTATACTTGCGTACTATTGTTTGTACAGATGAACTTGGTACCTTCACGCATTTAGAAATTGCTCGCAAGGATGAACCAGACTTGTGGAGGTCTACAAAGTTTTTTCTGAGGTCTTGGCTGATTTCTTTTGATTTTCCCATGATGTCGAGCAAAGAGGCACTGAGTTGAAATACATCCACAGGTACACCTCCAATTGACTCAAATGATGTCAATTAACCTATCAGAAGCTTCTAAAGTCGTGACATCATTTTCTGGAATTTTCAAAGCTGTTTAAAGGCACAGTCAACTTAGTGTATGTAAACTTCTGACCCACTGGAATTGTTATATAGTGAATTATAAGTTAAATAATCTGTCTGTAAACAATTGTTGGAAGAATTACTTGTGTCATGCACAAAGTTGATGTCCTAATCGGCTCGCCAAAACTATAGTTTGTTAACATGAAATCTGTGTAGTGGCTGAAAAATTAGTTTTAATTATTTCAACCTAAGTGTATGTAAACTTCCGACTTCAACTGTACATTTAAATTCCATTCCAAAATGTAAAATAAAGTGTGCAGGGGTATATCTCATTTGGGATAATTTGGAGCTTTATCTATTTAGATAATGTGGGGAGAGTAAGGCTTCAGTAGATAGCTATTATGTTAAGTGTTGTTTCTTGAATAGGTATTGAGACACTGTTCCAATCATCATGCTAAATTGAGCAATTGCAATGAATGCAAAACCCTTTCTGTGTTACAGCCTGATTTGAAGCATGAGCAAGTCTTCTGTCATGGTTTAATTTCATGTTGAGATGTATGTCTATTGGGTGCGATCATTTCTGTGTGTCTGCCTGTGTGTATGGGTGTGTGTCTGCCTGTGTCTGCCTGTGTGTATGGGTGTGTGTCTGCCTGTGTCTGCCTGTGTGTATGGATGTGTCTGCCTGTGTGTATGTGTGTGTATATGGTTGTGTACGTGCCTGTGTGGCTGCCTGTGTGTATGGTAGTGTATGTGCCTGTGTGGCTGCCTGTGTGTATGGGTGTGTGTCTGCCTGTGTCTGCCTGTGTGGCTGCCTGTGTGTATGGTAGTGTACGTGCCTGTGTGCTTGCTTGCCTGTTTGTCTGTTTTAGCATGGACAAAGCCCTCAATGACAATGACCATGCTGGCACAGAAGCCATAATGGTAAAGATGCAAAGAAGAGCCCTCTATCGAACTCTATGATGTATCAATAATCTTTACATGAATGACCGCCCCCTGCAGGTGGACGGTTTGAACATCCAGGGCTACACCAACCAGCAGGCCGTCGAGGTGCTGAGACACACGGGCCAGACGGTTCACCTGAAGCTGGTCAGAAGAGGCTTCCGTCCAGAGGACATCCCAACCGCTGTGGTGCCCAGTGTGATTGTAATTCCACCAACCCCAGGGGGCAGAGACCCCACACTGGAGAGAACAGATGTTGTGGACACCACCGCTCAAGGTATGATAGATCGATAGATAGGTACTTTATTGATCCCCCGGGGGGGAAATTTCAGTGGACAAAGGGCTTGGGTCATGTTCATTAGGCATGGAATGGAAGTAAACAGACTGATACCTTAAGGCTATCCCTGACAAAAAAAAATCTTGGTCGACCGAGAGTTGTCTGTTCTTTCGACCAATTGATTGGTCAAAATTTTGACACACCCTATGTGTTTTAATAAAATCATCTATATGCACTGAGCTTGTCTGATGCTTTAAGCAATAATTAAGACAAATTACTCTATGATTTGATTGTGCTGGTCCGGTAAAGAGGGAAGGTGAGGAGCAAGCGCTGTGGGGTTATTATGTGTGCCAAACAGGTGCTGTTAGAATACAATATACATATTTTCTGACCGTTTGGAACAGTGTAAACAGTACTAAATACATCATAAGCGTAGCGTTTATTTTGTAAAGCCTTTATTACAGCAAGGACTAAAAACAGTCCCATGCATTCGTGAATGCAATTGCCGACATGGAACGGTTTATTTATTGTTTATTTGTTTATTCGTTATTCGTTATTTCATTTTAAAACTAATAATGACATAAACAAAAAAATGATTGATTGGTACAGTAGCCTACTGTATATAGGCCTAAGTAACTTACGGTATTAAGACAGCTAAACAGGATGTGCTCTTAGGCCTACAGCTCTATGGTGGTTATGCAAGGTTTCTGTACTAAGCCTACTAATGATAATGCCACTGCTTATTATTATAATGATAATCATAATAATACTTGTATTAATAACAATAAGAAGGAGATCAAGAAACAGAAGCAAGAGCTCTGTGCGTATTATGTGTGACAAACAGGTGCTGTTAGATTACAATATTATACTTTTTCTGACAATTTGGAACAGCGTAAACAACTCTAAATAAACAAGTAATACAAGAGAGACTTTTCTAATGAAAAAAGTGTAAAGCCTTTATTACACCATAGCAAAGGTTGAAAACAGCAGAATTGTGACATTGCTTTATCCGACATGCTGTGGCTGTGTGAGGCTTGGAGCTCAACGAATCAGTAGGCTATTAACCAAACACTCAAACAGGAAACAGAAGCAAGATCTGTCTTATTTCTTATTGTTAACTTTTCTATTATGCTCGTAGCAACATGGTCTAGGAAAAGGCGCCTATTCAACAGCGTACTGATGTTTCAGAACCGCGTACAGCAACCGCTATCCATCGCCGGAGAAAGTGCATATAATATTATTTGTATTAGTGTTGCACCATTGTTCTTACATAATATAACCATATATAATTTCAGTAGCACATGTCTTAAAGTGATGGACTGTGCCATCCCCACAGCCTCCACAATGGATTAGTCCACTCAGACAGGCATGAACCTGACCATGGCAACTCCATCTTTAATTAACAGTCACAAATACCTCCTAAAACAGTAGTCTATAGTCAAGCAAAACAGTGCATATATACATTTACATGTTAGTCATTTAGCAGACACTCTTATCCAGAGCGTCTTACAGGAGCAATCAGGGTTAAGTGCCTTGCTCAAGGGCACAGGAGTTTGTACTCTGACATTATCCTTCATTCATACATGATTGAAATGGACCTATCCCCTAGACAAAATCCAGATTGACCTGATCTCTATGTAGTCCTGGTGCCTTATGCATGAAGGGTCTCAGAGTGCTGATTTAGGATCAGTTTTGCCTTTTAGATTACAATCATTAAGGGTCCATGGACAGGGAAGACCTGATCCTAGACCAGTACTCATATATTCTGAGAAGTTTGATACATACAATCCCTGATCACATCCCTGGTGACACTGCAGGGGCTGTGTCCACATGACGACAGTACACATACCACAACAGTGCCCTACTTTAATGGTCTGCATCTATGTTAGGATGGGAAACTGACTTTATTGGGGTGGCCCCCTTCTACTTAGAACCTCTCACCACAACCACAGCTCCAGATTTAGATGGCAGCGCCCTCCACCCTGCTCTGGAAACCCTGAACTCATTTAGCCTGTAATTGGGCCAGCTTCATAAGAACCCGAAGCGTAGGAAAATGCATGACAGCACATACACACACACATGCATACACACACACACACATCCATACACACACGACATAGCCAGCATGTTCAAAGCTGGAACCAGGAGGAACTACAGTTGCTTCTGCGATGTGTGTGTGTGTGTATATGTTTATGTGTGTATATGTGTGTGTGTGTGTGTGTGTGTGTGTGTGTGTACATGTGTGTACAAGACACAATGCACAAGCCATGACATCATAGCCATCATGTTTCGGGCTGGGAGCAAGATGACTTAGCCAAGAGCTCTTCAAGTGTGTTGTATGTGTGTTTTGACGTGTGTGTATTGTGTACTCCGGTGCAGGTGAGAAACAGGTCCAGGCATTGAGTGGGGAATCGGATGTCACCACTGTGAAGGATAAGTTAACTAAGAACACTAGGGACGGTAAGTCGATCCACCCCCGTGTTATCTGGGATCCTTTACTAAGTATAGTGGTAGAGATAATGGATGGCCATCTGTTTTAAAATATGCTACTGTCGCAAGGACTGGTTTTAGGCTACTGTGCATTTCAAGAGATTTTCAGTAGCCCTTTATTTGTACAGTCCATCTGTAGATACTCAACAAACTATCAATGGATGTCTATAGATGTTTTCTCCGTTGTAATGCAAGAGAAATGTTGTTGGCATGTTTTTGATCGTCTGTTGATAGTTTGTTGAGCATCTACAGATGGACTATCTAATGAAGTGTTGCCACACATTTCAAATATACTGTATGTTGTTTTTATTATATAAAAGGCTAGATGAAAGATGCCTTTGAAGTGATTCTTAAAGTACTCTGTCAAGTAATGTGTTTGGAGTTGTCTAACTGTAGCCTACCGCTTGCTGCGAGTCATTTAGTCAAAATCAGATCGGACGAAGCAGTTGGTTGAATGTACTGTGGGTTTCATAGTTGCGTTTTAATTGGGTTAATATTATATTTCTGTGTTTTAAGGAGCCAAGCTAACAGTGTGAGTAATTTCGTTGTTATCAGTTGGGACACGGCCGTTGGCTGAATGTTATTTAAACTTAATATTCTATTTTATATTATATTGATGTTTTTAAGAAGCAAAGCTAACAGAGGATGAAGAGTTGGAGCTGATTAAGAAGTGGCAGGAGACTCTCGGCCCCAGCGACAAAGTAGTGGTTAGTAAACAGAAGAAACATTCACCCAAGCCCGGTCTGTTTCAACTTCATACATGGTTCTGCTTTTTCCTGTTTTATACACATTCTCTTGGCGTTTTATAGATGGACAAGCACTGGTTGCAGAATAAAAACATAGTTGTATTTGATGTCAATGAAAAATGATCATGATCAAAACATTGATCATAAAAAAACTCACCTACCATATTTTCACACTATGTAAATGTAATGCTGACTGTGAAAGGAAAATTGAATAAAATGTGTGAAAGCTTGATTTTCTGAAAAAAACTTTTTTATTTTCACAGTCAGCATTACATTTACATAGTGTGGAAATATGGTAGGTGAGTTTTTTTATGACCAATGTTTTTGACCTGTTGTATCCACCTGTTGTGCCAGATTGCCAAGGTTGAGAAGTTCAGTGAGTGCAGTGGTCTGGGCATCAGTCTAGAGGCCAACAACGGGCACCACTACATCCACTCTGTCCTGCCCGAGGGGCCAGTGGGCCGCTGTGGGAAACTCATCAGTGGGGACGAACTGCTCGAGGTAAGGGACACCGTATTCATTACGGAAACTGTATATTGTTTAAGAACAAAACAGAGGCAAACAGAGCATAACAAGTGTTTCTATTGGACAATCTTAGGTAGGTCCCTCCCCGTTTGTTCCGTTTGCTTCTGCTTAAGCAAGGTTTTGCAACAGAAACGGTGTAATAAATACGCCCCCGGTGAACAACAGTTAGCCTGGAACTTATTTACTTAACTAGTTCTTCCATCACTGATATCAAATTTGAAGGAGACTTAATTAATTGGATGTGTTACAAATGTGTTTTCACTACGCAAAGAAGAACAGTGAACAAACTAGAATGTATTGCTGAAAACTAAAAACCTAGCCATTTTGTCCTTGCAACAAATGACCCTGAAATATTGATGGAATATTTGGGCACAGTGTATCCTCTTCTACATCTTCATCAAAAACATTTAGGCCGGGATTCAATCCGATCGCGGGTTATAGGCATTGTGGCTTTTAAATGCAATTTCCGATTGAGAGAACATTTGCAGCGTTACCGTGAATGGGATCTACGCAATGCTTATAACCTGCGATCGGATTGAATCCCAGCCTGACTCAACATGAGTGTTGACCATTGGATGTGTGGGTCCACCCCTCTCCATCCAGGTCAATGGAATATCCCTGATTGGTGAGACCCACAAGGACGTGGTGAGCATTCTGAAGGAGCTGCCTGTCTGTGTCTACATGGTCTGCTGTAGGCCCGCCCCTCTCCTTCAGAGTGACAGGGATTCTCGCCAAACAGGGTTGGATGAATTTTCCACTGAACTTAAAATGAAGGTACTTTTCCTACACTGATAGACAAAACGTGTACAATGTCCATGTACAGTATATGCTATTGACATCACCATTAGTACATATTTTTTAAACAGCCAATGTTCCAGTAACTATTATAGTCATAGCATAGTCATTACTTACCAGCCTCCACATAATGCAATCTAACATGCATGGTTGGGGTCAATTCAGTTTTCAAGCATATAATTCAGTCATTTCAGCAAATTCATTGTTCAGGAAGTGAATTAAAAACTGAATGGAAAGTCAGAAAGCCCTTCACAAAGCGGTGGCTGCTGAACATACAGTAGCTCACAATAAACAGTGTTTCCTCCAACCCTTGATACTGAATGGCTAATATGATTGGGAATCAACATTATTAAATCTTCCTACTTGAATCATCCACCCTCATTATTTTAGCACAGTCTGTCCAATGCTCTGCCGGACCTCCAGATTGCCAACGACAAAGAATTAAGATTTAGGATTAGGAAGAACCGTTTATTAACACCAATCCATCTAAAGTAATACCTCAAGTACTTTGACAATGCATGAGATACAAGAGATAGTAGCCATGGAGCTAAATAAAGATAACCTTCAAAGGAAACCTGCTTAAAGATGATTTTGGAGGGATTTCTCCTCAGCTCTTCAGCTGCATCAGTTCAGGTAAAAAACACAACATACAGCACTTCTACTGCCTAGCATCCAAAGATACCCTTTGATGTGCTGCCAAAAAACGAAATGAATCTAGCGGAGAACTAGGAGCCTATGGGCTCGGAGTGAGCCAGGAATGCGAGCGCAGGGATGATATTGAGGGTATATCTCTCTAGATACAGGGAGACCTCGGCAGTTTCCTGGTTCCCGGAGGTTCCGAGGGGGCGGCAACGAGGGAAAATGTGACGGAGGAGACGCTGGGAGCTCCTTTGGCAATGTGGGAGACGGAAATACAGGATATCGAGCTGGAGAAGGGAGAGAGCGGACTGGGATTCAGCATATTGGACTACCAGGTGGGAATTCTGAATGGGAATTCTGGGAATGATTGTCATAGGAAGGTTACTTACTAGCAGGCTTGGGGAGTAACGGATTACATGTAACTGATTACAAAAGAAACCTGCTAACTGTAATCTGTTACATTACCAGCACAAATATTGTAATCAGATTACAGATACTTTAGAAAAAATAGATGATTACTTCTAGGATTACTTTTACATTTAAAAAGGATGTTTGCGAACCAATTCTTTGACGCCTTTCTGTTTTCACAATAAAATCCAAATCAGCATTGAAATAAGTTTATGTTTATTCAGCCTGAGCAACTCTGACCACAAGTCAGAGACCACTATGATGACACACCAAATGTGTTTGATGGATCGTGGGAAAAGAGCAGGAATAGGATTTGTAGGCTACAGTCCAAGCTATGTCTTCCAATGGTGCGACTGCTGTCGGCATCCAAAGATTATCTAACTTGAATAAACGCTTGGAGGTAAGGATGACAGCAGTGGTGTAGTCTACTGCGATACGGATATCACTTATTGATATCTACATAGCGCATTGATGTGAATCACACTGCTGCTCTCACATTTAACTATTTGTGCCTTACCGATTGTGGTTGTTGTGGATGGCTGTTCACAAATGTAGGCTATATTAATATTTTAACCCAATAATAGTTGAATTGAAGAAGTTTAAGCTGCCTATCAAGCATTGTTTTTTAAATCAGTGGACAGCCAGTGAAAAATGCGCTCTTGCAACAGCTGCATAGTCCAAAGTTTGATGGAGTTTCTCCCAACTTCTCTGTGGTATTGTGGGTTATACTGTGGGGCATTCTGTGGGGCTTTTATTGCTCAATCTAATTTGTGCTGATTCATAGGCCTAACGGACACAACCTGAAACTTGTACCCTTTTGATAGACTTAAAGTGCTGCAACTTATTGAGTATTCAAAGTGTCACCAACAATCAATTTAAACAGGCCTATAGCAAATGCAGCCTATGGCATACATTTTTTCACATGCAAATAGCACTTTTCGGTTGTGCTCAAAGCATGCCATTCTATAAGAGCGGTATTTCTTGAAACAATGAGCCCAATCAATAAACAACAGAGTAGGCTAATATCAATTTGGCTAATCTATGTTTCCATATTTTCAAGTCCTATTCTTGAAGATTAAGGGGTAATACATTTATTGTAATTACTGGCAATCTGACCGACTTTGGTTTTTAATGTAAAGATATAGCCTAATCGTATATTTTCTGTAGTAAAGAAAATGGGTTAGAAGAAGCCTACATAACCAACACATAAAGTAAAATGCAACACCCGTTTATGGCCAGCTATCTAACATTGACTTAACATTGACAACAATAGATGTTGTTCAGTTGGTAATATTCATTTTTGTCTTCTTCTAATGCCTCTTAAGGGGAAAGTAATCTGATTACGTTACTGAGTTTGGGTAATCTCAAAGTTACATTACTGATTACAATTTGGACAGGTAACTAGTAAATGTAACGGATTACTTTTAGAAAGTAACCTACCCAACCCTGCTTGCTAGTCAAGTGTAATTTTTCCCAAATGATAGAATTTACTTATTCACTCATCATTCACTTCAATTAGTTGTCGTTGTAGGTCGTTCCTGGCTTCTTACTTTGGGAGGAAGTGGTCATGTGAGCTTTAGGACCGTTGCCCTCTAGGAAATGAAGTTCAACAAATAGCATAATTGACTCATTACACTGTAAACTCTTAGTTTTGAACACCTGATATACAGAACATTTAAAATAAACAAATCCTCCAACTGAAAGTACATAATACATTTTAGTCCTTTTTGTATAAGATTGACTTCACTGACACAGATCTTGTATTAGGACCCAATGGATCCGGCCAAGACGGTGATCGTGATTCGTTCTCTGGTGCCCGAAGGAGTGGCCGAACAGGATGGAAGGCTTTTGCCAGGCGACCGACTCATGTTCGTCAACAGCACCAACCTGGACAACGCCAGTCTGGAGGAAGCCGTCCAGGCACTGAAGGGGGCCAACATTGGCAAGGTTCACATTGGGGTGGCCAAGCCACTGCCTGTAAGGAAACCCTATTGTGATTTATTTACCTACAGAGAGGCTGGTTTGTGTGTGTGTGTGTGTGTGTGTGTGTGTGTGTGTGTGTGTGTGTGTGTGTGCGGGGACGGGTTGGGGGTACAATGTGTTCTGTGTGCCCGTGTGTGTTATATGTGAGCGTGTGTGTGTGTGTGTTCCCTCTGCACGTGTATGTGTTTTTTCTCCGGTCTGTGGCCACCCAATAATGAGGGCTCATCTTACAGATGGCTTGAATTTTTCATGCTGAGAAGGCAGTAGAGTTAGGCTGCATGCTGACTCAACTCCAATCTCCCTGACAACAGCATAAGGCAGCACAAACATCCCTGCTCTTTGTGTAATATTGCTTTATTATTGCAGTTTGAGGCACCTTGGACTCCTTGTATATAAATGCATTGAGGCAGCTGTCAAAAAAGGGTTTGTCCACAAACACATTCACCACCTGAGGGATTTCTAGTCTTTGCCACATTCTTTCAGCTTTAAAGTTACATTTCTCTCTCGTGGGCTTGCCATTATGATGAGAACATACAGTAAGTTCTGGTTCTGGGATGTCAAGGTTATTGCAGGTCAGGTAGATTACATTGTCTTTGGGAAGCCTCAGTGGCGTTATCGAGCTCTCCTGCAGCTCCTGGAATGATTGTTGTATTGTTGTATTGCTTCTCAAAATTGAGTTTGATCCTCCAATACCTTCCTCTTTTCTTTATTTATCTCTCTAGCTCCACTCTCTCTCTCCCTTTCTCTAGCTCTCTCTCTCTCTCTTTCTCTCTAGCTCTCTCTCTAGCTCTCTCTCTCTCTCTAGCTCTCTCTCTCTCTCTCTAGCTCTCTTTCTCTCTCTCTCTCTCTCTCTCTCTCTCTCTCTCTCTCTCTCTCTCTCTCTCTAGCTCTCTCTCTCTCTAGCTCTCTAGCTCTCTCTCTCTAGCTCTCTCTCTCTCTAGCTCTCTCTCTCTCTCTCCGGGCGTCGTACTAGACATAGTCAAGATCAAAAGGTCATTTTAAAGTAAAGCTGTGGCGACACCTTTGGAAATCGTATAACCAAGTATAACATTTGACCGAAGTATTACCTTGTGATGTTGTAAAACCATGGAGACCAAATCAAACCATTAAAACTCACATGCCTTTCGATTTTTTTATCAACCCAACTACAATCATATGAATAACTCTACAGTATCTAATCAAAATTGAGCCACAAAAAAACAAGACACACATTTTATGGAGTATCACTTAACTAAACACTCTGAGAAAAAATGGAAAAGAGCAACAATGTCCAATGGCATAGAGAGCTATATTCACCATCTAATTCACTAAATTCACATTCTTTGGTGCAGATTGACTCCAATGAGGCAGACCTTACCGATGAGAGGTCACTGGAGCATCACTTCTCTGGCGAGGAGGATGACACCTTCCAGGCATCCATGATCGCCCTCCACGGCAGCACCTGCAGCACCGACCTGGACTACCAGACTACCTTGCAGTCCTCCACACCCAAGGTAGGCCAACAAACATGCACTGTGGCTAGCTGAGTTTGGGAATTTTAAAGTTTTTATAGTCAGCAATTTTAGAAAGCTTGTTATAATGCTGTATTTCTACTCATTTGTTTGAATTTCATTGAAGCAAGCTGCTGCCCTTTTCAATAAGAAAACTCCTCACGTAATCAAAATAAGTTGCTTATTTTACCATGCGAGGTTGACATTAAAAGTACTGTGCTATAATTGTTTGACTACTTCAAACTGTCAGCTATATTGAAGTGATAAAATGTTTATTTCGTTTTTTTTTACCTCTTCTTTGTATGTATTTTGCGTGTTTTTGTCTCACACTTTGCATAAGCTTGTAGATCATTGTCACTCCCCAGAGTCCTGCCTCCAGAGTCCTTATGTATGAATGGTTGATCGTTTTTTTGTAGTAGTATTTATCTATAAATACTGTACTTCACCTTATCAAGATATTACTAGCCTATTAGATTCATGTGCTTCAGTCCTGCTCTCAGTATTTCTGCTCGTTGTAGTTATTCCACAGTTTCCTCTCCTAGGGATTTATTTTTCCAAGTTTTATTGTGCTATCTCAGATGCTTAAGGCATCCCTGAAGAGATTCATTGCCATTCAGTTCGGGTCTCATGAATAGATATTTGGTGCATCGCTCAGGATCATCTGTAGTGTAATTATCGCTATTCCCCGTCAGCTGCTGATGACTTTTCAATGACTCATTAGGAGGAGTGCAGAACGGCGACCGAGGTAGAAACTAACGAGGTGTAACCTCCATTTCGACTCGTTATTTTTTTCCCCCTTACATAGCGGAGTGCTCGCCTAAACTTGTTGACTGAGCATCCCTTTGTGACATTGTCCGGCCTCGTGGACGACACCGAACCCTTCTCCCCAGAGGAGAAGCCCATCGTTTTCCCGCCGCCCAGGAGTATGGGAGGTCACGCCCTAACGATGGATCAACAACGCACTAATTAGCTCCGATCAGTACCTGGCGCATCACTTAACACAAATGAAGCCGTTGGATCTGTCGAACTCGTACAGTCCGTACTGTCACGTTGTACCAATGATCGGGAGACAGGCACGGGGACGAAGCCCAAAACAAACACTTATACAAAACACAGGGATGTAACCCAAACAAAAGGTAACCCTCTAATAAATAACACAGGACGAGACCTGAAATACAAATGAGCACAGCAATACACGGGACGAGACCCGTAATAACACTCAAAGGTACTCACAATACCAACGGACATGGAAACAATAACCAACCCCACAATGGGGAACAGAGGGCACATATATACAATACTCATCAAGGGAAAATGGGAACCAGGTGTGCATAATGGCACAGTTCAGTGATTTCTAGAGGCCGGTGACGTAGACCTCCGGCACTGGTGCACGGAATGAGCAACAGTACCGGGGGGATCCGTGACACGTACTCTGACCATGAGCCCGGTTTGAATGATTTGGGGGAGACGGTGCAGTCTCTCCATTTTCAGGTGGAGCCCACCACGGCCGTTGAGGACATAGGGGAGATGGAAGGCTTAATGAAGGTAAACAAGCCTTCATCTGAAGAGACGTGCCATCTGTCGCTTTGCCATCGAATGTCATTGAGTGTGCCTCGTAATCAAACAAGCATGAGTAAATCGGTCATCGGAAATGCTCAAGGAAATTGAAATGCAACACGTTACATTTAACCCATGTCGAAATGCACTGGACTGATCACAGGCCAATGTGAAATTGATAGGATTTTCGAGAATAATGATAACCCAAACAGTTTGAAACATTCTACTTTTTACTAGAATCACATTTCTAGGTATTACTTACTTGCCCAAGGTAACGGCATAACAGAAAATATTTAAAGATGAATCCCTTCCTTACCTTGTATATTTGATTCCCTGGCCCTCACTAACCGTTTCCACCTAACCTCCCTGGTAGTTTAGATGACCTCCATCTCATTCTGACCCTTATTCATTTTTAAATGTTGTACTTAAATGCACCTACATAGAAAATATTTTCTCATTTGTTTCACGAATACTTTTTATTGAATCGTTAATCTCAAGGGTGATGTAAAGCAGTCCAAAGAGGAAGGGGACGAGGTTATAAGCACCGGGAGTCATTTTGAAAGGACGATCACCGTTGTCAAGGGCAATTCCAGTCTCGGTTTGTATTATTTCTTTGGCAATATGTTGTGAAGAAAAGCCTTTATCAGGCTTTTCTCTTTACACCCCATAATTATATATTAATAAACAAAATATCTGATTATGCTTGTATGTGCTTTGTGTCTGTCAGGGTTGTCGGATATTACTTATGAAATGCGTTGTATTTCCGTTCATTTGGAGTATTTGTATTTCATGTTATTTTTTTTACATTTACTTATTTGGCTTATTGCTTTTAGCTCCAAATGGAGCACAGGGGCCTCAGCTATGATTCAAGATTGAACACATTTTACACATAATTGTGGGTAAGCGTTTTACATATAGGTTCCTGATTTTTGGGAATGTTGTGCATTTTGTTTTTGTATCTACCTTACAGGGATGACAGTGAGCTCCATCAAGGATGGCTTGGGGATGTACATCCGCAGCATCATCCATGGAGGTTCCATCAGCCGAGACGGCCGTCTGGGGGTAGGGGACCTAATCCTAGTGATCAACGGCGAGTCCATGGCCAACCTGACCAACGCCCAGGCCCGCGCCATGCTCCGGAGACACTCCCTCATCGGGCCAGACATGGGGTAAGGACCAGGGCTAGGGCAACATGTTCAGTGTTTTGATACCTTGTCCATGGAAACCTGCTTATATTGTTTTCGCTATAGGCCTTCATTAAAATTCCCACCTTCCAACACAATATATATTATCAGAGACTTTTGACTTCCTCTCTACACACATACTGTACATAGACACACCTTTATACAATGATCTGGTCACTTTTTCTATAGCTTATGTGTACAGTTAATTTACTTAAAGCTTTGTAGTGTATGGAATCTGAGTGAATTGCTCCCAGTAATCCCATTAAGGTTATTTGTTCTACAGAAACAGTTTATCTCCCACATAACAGCTAACTGTTTTACCAAACCATCCAAATATACACTTAATTGAGCTGAATTGAGATGACTAATACACATACCTCATAAGCTAGTGTGACTGGCCTTGTCTATCAGTGTATCAGTGGGTTTGTGACATGTCATGTTTGGTGTTTTTTTTTGTGGACCACAGGAAAAGTAGCTGCTGCTTCTGCAAAAGCTAATGTGGATCCAAATAAACAAATAAACAATCAAACGTAATAAATAAACAAATACAAATAAACAACACCTGTTAATGAACTGTGGTAGACATTATAATGTATTAGTAAGTGAGTTAACGAGCTCACAATTGTCTTTTAGCAATGCTCTGATCGTCAATAGTTGTAAATGCATTGTTATCCAGTGTTGTGAGTCATAGAGAGCACCTTAATATCCCTTAGAAGTTGTGCAATCCAAAGCATGATAGCATATAGGCTACCATACATGCATTTCTGATGAACACCACCAATTGAATACTGTAGGCTACATAAAGTTAGGACTTCCATTCATATGGAAAAGCTTCCTAAAGCATTTGGACTGTCCTAGCACAGACGCTCAATGGTGAAATTTGAACAACTCACTAAGGCCTTATACTTTCCTAAATTGTATTCTCTCCATGTATTCGAGGGAAGCTACGTTAAAGTCTGGATATCGTTTTCGGTATCTCAAGTCTTGCTTGCTTAACTCTAAACGTGTCAGTACATTACAGTATGTTAGCCACGGTGCATAACATCCTCTTCACCTTTTAGATCTGCTTGTGCGCCAGAGGACGATCTGTGCCCCTTTTATGTGTGAGTACCGCTAACTCCCACGCTGACGGGTCTGCAACCAAAATATACCACTTTGATTTCTTACCTCTGTCCACATTTTCTCACCTTCTGCATCCGAGTTTCATCACCTGTCAGTGCTAGGGAGTTTTATCCAGGTCTAGACGTTACAACACATTCTGTAAATCAACCATACTGGATATCAACCATACTGTAAATTAACCGTACTGTATATCAACCGTACTGTAAATCAACCATACTGTAAATCAACCATACTGTAAATCAACCATACACAAACATTAGTCTGAACAGTTAAGTTCTTTGCTTTTGGAGTTAAATAGAGCAGACTTCTTAGCTAAATGCACTGTTACCTCTTACTGTTAATAATCAAATAATGTTGAAATCTGTGGAGATTACAATTCACCAGATCAGATAATTGTATAGGCTACATACAGCACAGTGACCGTAGGTAATCACTGCTTTGCAGATTTTTGAAATACAACATATTTGATATCGCCAATACCAACACACATACTGTATCTCCAAAACCAGCTTCTGCTGGTGCCCATGCGCACAGGTAGTCAAGTTAACACAGTCCCAACACACAGCCAATGTATCTGGATAAATCTCTCACTGGACTGCACCACTAACCATGTTTTTTTAACACCATCCTTAACACGCAGGTCCATTTGTGTCGGGTGATAATGATTGATTTTGCACTTTTTTGTCTGTGCTGTGTCCACCCCATCACACACTAATTCACTTATTCCTTCCTTCATCTGTTTTTGGAGGCATTTGAATTGCTGTTTGAATGAACAGGGATTCAAGTACCTCAGTGTCTGCTTGTCCTAGTGAAGTATGAATCAATCCATCATTGTTAGATCTTTCATCTTCACTCAAATGTGTGTGTGTGTGTGTGTGTGCTTTAGAATCAACTGCCGATGATGAACTGCTTAAAACTGGGCTTACCAAAGCGGACCTATGCACTTTTCGACTCCCTTTCATTCAATTCTTAATAGTTTGGAACGTTCCCTACTGTTCCAGTAAATTAAGAATTGGTGTTCCAATTGATGTTCCCTTCAAAACTCCATGACATATTTCGGAAAGAATTCTCGTACTCAATCCATTGACGGCTCTGCATTATTCAGTGACGGCTCAACTTAGGGCTCATGATAGGCAGAATGCATTGCCAGAGAAATGTACACAGTTCATTCCTTCCTCTCCCGCAATCTTGGACGGGGAGGAGATCAACAGGCGTGTTCCTGAATGTAAATTAGACGTCTATGAATAAATAAAAGGGCGGTTTTGTAAAAGGGCTCTTTCTGACATCTCGGGTTGCATATGAATGCATTACACTTGAATGCTTTGTTGAACGATCGTGTCATTCCTAATGATGAGTTCTGACATGCCTGCACACCAGGTTAAACTCCCGTGTCATATGTTTAGGGATATGTTATATATTTTGTTGGTATTTGCAGTGATGATGTCAAATCTTGGTCAGTTTATTGTCAGGAAGAGTGTGCTGAGGCGTGCATGTGTGTGTGTTCTCAGCATTACCTATGTCCCTGTGGATTACCTAGAGGAGTACAAGACTAGCCTAGAGCAGCCTAAAGATGACGCCTTCTCTGATGCACCTCCGGCCCCAAAGTAAGCTCAAACTTAAGTTAACTTTATAGAAGCAATACATTTATTCTAAGTTATTTTCATAACGATGCCTCGGAGTAAACGCATATGCTTTTGTTTTCCAGCATAGACAAGCTTTCACAACATTATTTGGTTTAACTCCAGACAAAACAAGTCGATGGAACAAACCATCAGACGTGTTATGGTTTACAATTGTTTGTCTCTTTGCAGAAGAGAAATCCCAGAACTCCCTGAGCGGGAGGATGGAGAGGGAGAGGAGAGCGATCTACAGACCGTCCCCTTCAGTAACTGGAACCAGCCCACCAAGTGAGTAGGATGTTAGACTTCGGCTTGACGTATAGTTCAAAGCCTGTTTTAGCATGCGCCGTTGAAGGCTTTCATTAGTCAACAGGGCTAAGCAGTGATAATAGCAAAGATATGGGGTGTACCCTCTTTCCAACTTCAATGTTAAGGAAACAAATCTGATTGGGTAAATAAGTAATAAGCAGTGTTTGGACAGCAAGCCAAGGTTTGAACACCCCTGGTTTATGGCATTAGTTATACCGCTTTGGAACTGAGCTAGAGCCTGTAGATATAGTACCAGTCAAAAGTTTGGACACACCTACTCATTCCAGGATTTTTCTTTATTTGTACTATTTTCTACATTGTAGAATAAAAGTGAGACGTCACAACTATGAAATAACACATATGGAATCATGTAGTAACCAAAAGTAAATATATGTTATATTTGGGATTATTTAAATAGCCACCCTTTGCCTTGATGACAGCTTTGCACACTCTTGGAATTCTCTCAACCAGCTTCATGAGTTAGTTACCTGGAATGCATTTCAATTTACAGGTGTGCCTTCTTAAAAGTAAGATAAGTTCATTAGAGTTAACTGCACCTCAGATTGCTGCCCAAATAAATGCTTCACAGAGTTCAGGTAACAGACACATCTCAACATCAACTGTTCAGAGGAGACTGAGTGAATCAGGCCTTCATGGTCTACTAAAGGACACCAATAAGAAAAAGAGACTTGCTTGGGCCAATAAACACGAGCAATGGACATTAGACCGGTGGAAATCTGTTGTTTTGGTCTGATGAGTCCAAATTTGAGATTTTTGGTTCCAACCGCCATATCTTTGTGAGACGCAGAGTAGGTGAATGGATGATCTCTGCATGTGTGGTTCCCACTATGAAGCATGGAGAAGGAGGTGTGACGGTGTGGTGGTGCTTTGCTGGTGACACTCTCTGTGATTTATTTAGAATTCAAGGCACATTTAACCAGCATGGCTACCACAGCATTCTGCAGTGATACACCATCCCATCTGGTTTGCGCTTAGTGGGACCATAATTTGTTTTTCAACAGGACAATGACCCAAAACACACCTCCAGGCTGTGTATTGGCTATTTGACCAAAGAGAGTGATGGGAGTGGTGCATCAGATGACATGGCCTCCACAATCGCCCGACCTTAACCAGATGGTTTGGGATGAGTTGGACCGCAGTGAAGGAAAAGCATCCAACAAGTGCCCAGCATATGTGGGAACTCCTTCAAAACTGTTGGAAAAGCATTTGAGAGAATGCCAAGAGTGTGCAAAGCTGTCTTCAAGGCAAAGGGTGGCTACTTGGAAGAATCTAAAACACTTTTTTGGTTACTACATGATTCCATATGTGTTATTTCATAGTTTTGATGTCTTCACTATTATTCTACAATGTAGAAAATAGTAGAAGATAAAGAAATATCCTGGAATGAGTTGGTGTGTCCAAACATTTGACTGGTACTATATCTACAGGCTCTAGCTCAGTTCCAAAGCAGTATAGCTAATACCATAAACCAGGGGTGTTCAAACTCTGACTTGCAGTCCAAACACTGCAAACACTGGCACTCCAGGAGTAGGGTTATTGATGGCTGAGGCTAACTCAATGGGCTGCAACGTTTAGAATGTCACAGATATAAATTTAGCCAATTTGCAGAACTGACACAGTTCCCTAATCTAATTAACTGAGAATCACATCCGGTCTACTTAATTTACCGACCCGCCACAATGCCCCATTTCATACAACAGAGAATAATTTCTATTGTCAATTATTGAACATTCTGTAACGTACTCTCCTGAATTTATATTCAATAGGTGAGATTTTTACACAAGCCATGTACTCCTTCAATGTCACATCGTATTTTTACTTGGTGTGCAAATAAATCCAATTATAACAACCCCAGAACAGGAGTTGGCTAACACTGTCACAAGAAGAGGCACAATACAGTAAACTTTAAAAAATATATTTTACAATGCATGTTGCCTCGCTCAGGGTGGAGCTAAAAAGAGAAGCTGGCAAGTCCCTTGGCATCAGCATTGTGGGGGGCAGAGGGATGGGCAGTCGCATTAGCAACGGCGAGGTGATGCGGGGCATCTTCATCAAACACATCATGGAAGACAGCCCCGCCGGCCGCAATGGAACCCTGAAGACTGGAGATAGGATTGTTGAGGTACACCAATCAATATTATTTCACAGTACAGTATAGAGATTAGCATGCATTTACTTTGACATGGCGAAATGGTAATTCCACAGTAATAACCTGTGGATTATTTGTTTGTTTCTTTGGAATATATCAGGTGGATGGTGTGGACCTGAGTGATGCCAGTCACGAGCAGGCTGTGGAGGCCATCCGCAGGGCAGGAAACCCCGTAGTGTTCCTGGTCCAGAGTATCGTCCACAGGCCCAGGGTGAGCCCTCTAGCGCCTTGTGTTAGCCTGCTAGCATGCTATCTTACTGTGATAGCATGCTAGCTAAGTGGTCCTCGCTCACTGTGTTAGGATGCTATCTTACTGTGATAGCATGCTAGCTAAGTGGTCCTCGCTCCCTGTGTTAGGATGCTAGCTTACTGTGATAGCATTCTAGCTGAGTGATCCTGTATCCAACAAAGATTACAGTAGCTACAGGATCTATATCTGTGACATGGCTTCAAAAACATGACTGGCTATTAGGGTACTTTCACAACCGAGAGTGGCCTTTGTGAGAGGACGGATTTGAAGTGGGAAAAAGGCTTTTGCTCATATTCAATTAATTGACAGATTCCTTGTCAGGATCAATTTAATTAAAAGTTCAATGGAAACTTAAAATGTGACTGTATTTTTGCTACATCATCTTGATTGGTTTGAAAGCACCCTTAGCATGACTAACTAATATCCTACTGAAATTGCTGCAAGGTTTGCAATAGCTGACATACACTCATGGCCAGTTTATTAGGTACACCCAAACGTTGCTCAATTGTTATCAAGGGACCTAAAGTGTGCCAGGTAAACATAACCCACACCATTACACCACCGCCTCCAGCCTGTACCGTTGACACCAGGCAGGATGGGGCCATGAAATCATGCTGAATTCACCAAAACCTGACTCTGCGATCAACATGATGCGACAGGAACCGGTATTCGTTGGAGCAGCAGGCAATGTTTATCCACTCCTCAATTATCCAGTGTTGGATTGTGTGTCCACTGGAGCCACTTCTTCTTGTTATTAGATGATAGGAGTGGAAGCTGGTGTGGTCGTCTGCTGCAATAGCCCATCTGTGACAAGGACCGACGAGTTGTGCCTTCAGAGATGTCGTTCTGCGTACCACTGTTGTACCGTGCCGTTATTTGCCTGACGTGTGTGAAAAGCACAGGAGGCCGGCCGTTTCTGAGATACTGGAAATGGCGCGCCTGGCACCGAGGATCATACCACGCTCAAAGGTCACTCGTTTTGCCCATTCTAACGTTCAGTCGAACAGTAGCTGAATGTCTGCTTTATATACCAAGCCACGGCCAAGTGACTCACTGTCTGTAGAAGCATACCATTTTCGTGAACGGGGTAGTGTACCTAATAAACTGGCCGCTGAGTGTATGTTGATATACAACTCACAATCATTCATCCGCAACCTTCCACTAACCAGTCCAGCATGCACCTCTTCCTCAGCCCAAGTCCCACTATAGCCCCACTTCGTCACCAGTAATAGAGTACAGAACCGCTTTAAAACGCTTGCCTCATCACATGTGCCAGGTAATCGCTCTCTCCCTCTCTCTCTCCCTCTTTCTCTCCCTCTTTCTCTCCCTCTCTCTCTCTCTCTCTCTCTCTCTGTTTCTTTTTGTTTCTTCCTCTTTTTCTTTGCACATCAGTAGAGTCTGTGTTGCTTTATCTCTCCATTCAGAAGTTTTCACAGACTTGCCTATAGGCTACTGTATGCATGTGTGTGCAAAATAAAAGAGACCCAATAGAAAATTGTAATTGGGTTGCATCCAGGGTAAACGTTATATGTTGCAAAGGTTAACTGTAATGGGCCTTTTAAATGGTGCCACTGGGGCCCACCTTTAGATCATAATAATGCTTTCTAGCAGTTTCTTCTTTATGGCCTTCTACACTTCTGTGTCACTGGTGAATAATCCAAAAGCATGCTCAGTGGAAAATCGCCGTTGAAAGTGCTTTTGAGTCCAGGAATAGATTGTGTCTGCCTGGGATACCAGCTCATAAAGTTTTGTGAATTGAGAAAGAATCAAGGAACAGGAAAATCTAACAGAACACAATAGCCAATATGTTCAGTACCCCAAACCACAAGGTTCACTGCATGTTGCTGTTGTGGTTTCTGGCTGGCAGGCAGAATAGATTAAGTCAGCTCCTGGGTGAGAGGTGGTCAGGCCTAGGTGGAATATTGATTACCGGGCTGCCTACCTCACTGGCTGCATCATTTTAGTTTTCCCAATGTGTAACAAGCCTCACCAATTTAAATACAGTATGATGTCTCACCGTTGTATGTTCAGCCTTTGCTGATATGTAATTTGATGACAATACCTAGCAGTGTATTTTTCATGTCTCCGTCCCTCTTGTACACAACAGTCCTCAACCACGGACACCAACGAGGAGAGAGTCGCGGCCATGGCACGGCGCAATAGTGACAAGGTTAGTGTCTCTATGCAACCTTCAAACTTGCGTCAAATACATATGTCAAATACTTTCAAATACTTGAGGTGCACTGGATTTAGCTCGGAGCAAGCAAACAAAGCACAGCTCAAGTACTGTATTTGAAAGTGTTTGGGCGCCGGTCTTTGTAACCTTAGGTAACGCCTATAACTTGACGTTGTATTGTCGTAGAAGTCTAAAACCAAATTCCCAAAGGGCTTTGTGTAAATATATCAATTTTTTATACATCATACTTTTCACCTGTCAAGTTCAGGTCCCATCACGACGAGTGAATGTGTGATTTCATACACATGACCCTTCAGGAATCCAGTTGGAGACACCAATAATGAATCCTATTTATCTCGTCAAATTAGGATTTTTTGTGAACCTAGCACTTCACTCACACTCTCCATCATAGTGGTGGAGTGAAGTTTCTGCCTTTAGTTTCAGAAAGATGTTGTCCTAGAAAGTCACCGACTCTTCTCTGTTCTCTGTAGGAGGTTGAGAGTCACAGTAGACTATTCCTACGCCTCTCCCCAACTAACCCTTTCACCCCTACTCCGTTTAAGGTTTGTGGGTCTTTGTGTTGTTGTGCTTTTCACCTTCTATTTCCATGTCTGCTCGTACGGTTGGGTTATGGAATATATGTAGAGACACATATATTGGACAGGCCTTACATGCATACATGCTGCCCTAACGTCTTTGCACTAAACCCGTCGGATACTCTTATGTTTTGTTTAGATACAAAATGTGGAATTTTGTATTGCCTAAATTAAAACCGTATATGCAGTGTTTTTATATGGAATCAAAATGCATTTGAATTTGCCTAAATTGATAAGGTAAGTGTCCATTTGCATGCGTTTCCAGATTCTATCAGTAAGGAACGTTTGTTATTAAACTCAGTCATGAATATTGAAGTAATCTAGAAATACACTACTTATGACTGCTTACAGCAAGCATTCCTTGTTTAGGCATCTAAACCCCAAAAAACATCCCTAAAAAGTAGAGTAATACCATTTTAAAGTGTCCACCTGCACGTGAGAGACTAAAACTTGCTTTACAGACTCAACTTAACAATATAGCTTTAGGTTGTAGTCAGCTAAACCTGCTACGTTGAAACTAAGCGATTGTTCTCTGCCTTTTTGCCACACAACAAATCTATTTTGATACTCCTGTGATGTGGCAGCCGCCAAAGCGGGAAGCGGGAAAGACATCGTCCACCACTCCTCACCTCTCCCTTCCCATGGTTCCCCATGTTGGAGAGACAGACACGGATACCCTGACAGAGATTCCCGACAGACCGGCCAAGATGGAAGAGGAGGATGAGTTTGGCTACAGCTGGAGTAAGTGTGACTCTATGAACAGATCTAGGAACAGCTTTCCTTCCCCTTAATTCTAACCATGGCCATTAGGGAGAGGGGGGGAAAACTGACCATTAGGGGCAACTGCCTCCTTCTTCATGAAATGACTGAAGTTTGCTAACCAAGTTATGTTATCTGGGTTCTCACGTTGCTATTAGTGATCATTACACAATGAATAAGAAATGGACCCGGTCCAGACACCCAACCCCTAGCCCCTACTCCCTAGGCACTTGTGGAGAACTGGACAGATTTGATAGGGGAAAGTCCTACCAATTATTAAGAGGGCAATGTGCATCTACTACCATATTTATACCTAGCAAATCCTTTCAGATTTACACGAAGATCCACTGCCCAGTTGGTAGGCAGTAGAGTTTGTTTCTAGACTATGCCATGGATACAGACAGTTCCCTCTTGTCTTGTCTACTCCCATGTGATAGCACCTAGCGGCCACTAGAGGGCCTCCACATTGCAATCATAGTCTTGCCAGTGCTTGAATTAGTACCGGCACCTACAGTATTTAAGTCCACTTCAAGAACTAAGCATATTTATTTGCATTTGTTATGGATGACAGTTAGTTACTGCCAAGGCAGCAGCTAGTCTTCCTGGGTTCAAGCAAAATTAAGGCAGTTGTATACAATTTACATTACATTTCACAACAGATTTCACAACACATTAAGTGTGTTCCCTCAGGCCACTACTCTACTAACACGTATCTACAATACAAACTCCATGTTTATGCGTGTGTCTGTGCCTGTGTGTGTGTCTCTTCACAGTCCCCTCTGTTCCATAATGTTTTTTTTTTATTTGTATCTGTTTTTTAAATCTGATTTTACTGCTTGCATGAGTTACTTGATGTGGAATAAAGTTCCATGTAAGTCTTGCTACTAGGATCCCAAGGTGATACCACAGTGATATTATACTTATCCAGTTATTCAAAATGAAGTGCTTAGGGCCCTCAAACTCAACTCTGGATGAAGCCAGTCCCACTGCGTTATTTTTTGTCATTGTTCCCCTCTAATCAGGGACTGATTGACACCTGGGACACCAGGTGGGTGCAATTAATTATCAGGTAGAACAGAAAACCAGCAGGCTCTGTACCTCATAGGGTAAGAGTTAAATACCCCTGGCCTAGGGGGTAGGGAAAGTTTTTTTTTCTAGATGGGGCACAGACTGTGTGTGTCCTGTGGTGATCCGATTGATGAGGTGGAGACTGGAGAGGTGAGTCAGGGAAGTCAGTACAGTACAGGAGTGATGGTACAGTAGTATTTGGGCATACAGCCCAGAACAACATAGTTGAGAGATAGAGAGAGAGGGGCCTGTCAGTCAAGGAGTGTACTACAAACCTAGGTTTGTCAGTTGAAACAATAAACCATTTGACTCTGGTGAGATGTTGTATTGATTATGACTTTGCATTTGATGTGATCCTTTAGCTTAGATACCTTTTGTTTGATTCCCATTCATGTCTTCCCTGTCAATATGTAGCAAGTCAAGAAAAGTCAGCTTAAATCCAGCTTAAAGCTATACCATAAAATACATAGAAATGTTTGGCTCTATTCAACACAGGTCGTAGTCAAGCATGCCACTGTATTCACGTCCATCAATATGATTTGTCAGAGTTTCAACCCATTTCAATCTATCCACTGTTCTGTACAGAGAACATCAGTCAGAGGTACGGCAGCCTCCCGGGGCTTCTGCACATGATTGAGCTGGAGAAGGGGGAGACCGGCCTGGGTCTTAGTCTGGCTGGCAACCGTGACCGCTCCCGCATGAGTGCGTTTGTGGTCGGGATCGACCCCAGTGGAGCCGCCGGCAAAGATGGTCGCATTGTGGTCGGGGATGAACTGTTGGAGGTGAGAGGCTTGGATTAGTAATGTGGTGGTCACAGATGCTCTAGACGGGTGGTTCTTAACCAGGAGTTGATGCCCAGTGGTTATAGTCTGAATCAGACAAATATGACTTGATTTAGCTTTTCCTCTCTGATTTGAGATCTACGTTGAGTTTTAAACGTGACAAGCAAAACTAATGACAGTTGCGGAATTGAGTAGTATTGCATCGAATTCAATTGAATAAAGTGCTATGAAAGACAGTAGTAACAAGTTAATGTCTGCACCCTATCAGATCAACGGGCAGATTCTGTATGGGCGGAGTCACCAGAATGCCTCCTCCATCATCAAAAGCGCCCCGTCGAAGGTCAAGATCATTTTCATCAGGTGGTGTATTTTAAGAGACCGGGACGTATATCCCAAGCCCTTATATCCTTCCCCCCACCAAGTATTGTTAACAAGTATCTTTACCAAGTCTTAACAAGGACACAAATGAATAGATACTGTAGCTCAGTGTTTCCCAACTCCAGTCCTCCAGTACCTCCAACCATACACATTTTTGTTGTAGCCTCGGACAAACTCACCTGATTCAACTTGTCAACTAATCAACAAGCCCTCAATGAGTTTATTCAGGTGTTTTTGTCCAGACTGTTGGGGGTAGTGGAGGACTCTGTTGTAGCTAAGTCCCTTCAATACCAGACGACTAGTTCAAGTCTAATGCATCACCATATAAAGCCCAGTAGAGGGAGCCGTGGTGTTACAAAGGACTGATGTAAACTGATATCAGAGAAGACACAAGGGGCATCTCAATACTCCAAGATGTCTTCTTCTATTTCCTGTGTCACTATCAGTCAGGATCCGTAAAAACCCAGCTAGTAATCACACATAGACAGGACCAAGTAAATCAGACCAAAATAAGCAATTCTCGACTCACAGGCAGGAACACACACTACTTAAGTCAACTGATGGCCTCAATTAGACTGTATGGTTCACAGACTCAGGTTGGGTTCCAATCGGCACCCTATTCCCTACATCAGGGATTATCAGCTAGATTCATCCGCGGGACGATTTCTTTCTCAAGCGCATGGTAAGGGGGCCGGAACATACTGTAATTACAAATAATTTGTAAACTGCAAATTGATCGCGAGAAGCTCAAAAAACAAATTCATACAATCACATATATCTGTATTATGCGTTGGAATACTTTGGAACAGATTTCCATAATGTCCAACAATTTAACTGTCTAGGGGAAGGGCTGCTATTTGGGACGCAGGCTCAGTGATTCAAATGAGCTGTGAGTCTCAGACAGGAAGAAAGCTGGCTGTGATTTTACTCCGATTAGTGATTTACTCTGAGTTATGACTGGTGGGCAGGAACACAGATGCTCTCAACCAGATGGCTGTGGGACCAGTGAGGGAGCATGGAGACACACTGGAGCCCCAGACAGAGGTAAACACACACACACACACATTCAGGCACGTGCACACAAAGGCATAGTACACATACACACACACACACACACACACACGCCACATGCATACACACATGCACATAAAAGGCCTTACAGTGTGAAGCAGCTCAATGACTGAAAATATGCTCATATATTCTACTCTTTCAATCTCTTATTAATAATTTTCTCACAGCTGGAAACACGTTCTTCCATTGCACCCTCGGTGATCGATGTCGACATGTTCAAATATGTGCAGCACGTCATTCTGCCGAAGGTGAGACTCTCAAGACTCCCGTGCTGCTCTGCTGTGACTTACCTGGAGACGCTCCTGTGCTGCTATGAGTTATATAACCTCTGACCTCTTCAGGAAAAAGGTTTTATTAATGAGGTCATAAAACAAATGGAAGGAGAGAGAACCACAGAGAGAGAGAGAAAGAGAGAGAGAGAGAGAGAGGGGAGAAAACAGGCCTATTCTAATTCGAGAGACGAAGAGAGGGGGGGGAGTGAATGATCGAGAGACGACAGCACTACCCTAGGAACTGAGAGAGAGCAGGATAGGCAGACAGAGGGAGAGAAGGAGAGAATGAAAGAGGGGGACGTGAACCTATTCTAATTTAATGGGTCTTCTGACAAGCCAAACACCTGGATGGGAGTCTCAGTCTAGCTGTCTATCCACATGGTTTATTATGTAATAGTCTATTAGACAATCACGGTATGAAGCACATACCAGACACATACTTCCCTGTGACTTCCTCTTACTCTGCAGGGACAAAATATTAAGATGCCGAGTGAAGCTCATTACGGGACATCGTACCAAAACGTTTTGCAACGGAAAATGTCAATAAGTGTTTCCTATTGGTCAAGTTTAGCTTGTACCTCCCCGTTTCTTTAAGTTTCTGACCATCGGTTAAGGAACACAACTCTGATGTTTAATGCATCGTCATGCATATTTCATGATTATGTTTTCAATTGTGATTCATTGTGCCTATAATTGTGGTTGACAGGGAGTTATTGAGTAAAATTCAAGTACATTATCACTGTTTAACTCTAGGAGGAGGGTGGATTCGGCATTACTTTCAGTGAGGAGAACACCAAGAATGGGGTGGTGATTCAGAGCATAACTGGAAAGGTATGTCACTACTGTTTGTAAGGCTTTGGATTCAAACAGGTATCCTCTATATAAGTGTTCTGGGGAACCCACAAGGCGAGCAGGCTTTTGTTCCAGCCCAGCACAAACTCACCTAATATAAATGGTCCTGTGTGGCTCAGTTGGTAGAGCATGGCTCTTGCACCGCCAGGTTTGTGGGTTTGATTCCCACGGGGGACCAGTAAGTGAGAAAAAATTATGAAAATGTATCCACTCGCTACTGTAAGTCGCTCTGGATGAGAGGGTCTGCTAATCAATAGGACTTTGATTAGTTGAATCAATAAAGTGCTAGGTTGGAACAAAAGCCTGTACACTCTGTAGCGGTCCAGGACTAGCTTTGAAGAACAATGCTCTACAGAAAATCCTATTGGACAATCAAATCAAATTTTATTGGTCACACACGTGGTTAGCAGATGTTATTGCGGGTGTAGTGAAATGCTTGTGCTTCTAGCTCCGACAGTGCAGTACAGCTAACAAGTAATATTTAACAGTTTCACAACACATACCCAAATACACATACATCTAAGTAAGGAATGGATTAATAATATATACACATCTCAGAGCGGCATTGGACTAAGATACAGTGTCATAGTATACAGTATATACACATGAGATGGGTGATGCAATATGTAAACACAATTAAAGTGACTAAGATACCGAGAATAGTATAGAGTACAGTTTACACATATGAGATGAGTAATGCAAGATACGGAAATGTTGCTAGTGTTTCATTTCCTCAAGGCTACATGTTATGCTAATTGGATGGCCATATTTTACGCATTGCAAAACGTTCTCTGTATTACTCTATGCAGGACGGCAGAATCAAATCTGGAGATAAACTCCTGGCTGTGGAGGATGAGCCAGTGGTGGGCTTCACTGTGGAGAGGGTAAGATCTGCCTCTGCAGACCTTTTTAGACACACATCCTATGGGTTAATGTATATGTAGATGATTAGCTTGTTGAGTGTTACGTAATAAGTCCCGAGGAGGTGTGGTATATGGCCAATATAACATGGCTAAGGGCTGTTCTTAAGCAAGACACAATGCAGAGTGCCTGGATACAGCCCTTAGCCGTGGTATATTGGCCATATATCACAAACCCCAGAGGTGCCTTATTGCTATTATAAACTGGTTACCAACGTAATTAGAGCAGTAAAAATTAAATGTTTTGTCATACCCATGGTGTGTATATATATATACGGTATGATATGACATGGCTGTCAGGCAATCAGCATTCAGGGCTCTAACCACCCAGTTTATAGAACTTTCTGTGAAAAGGGTTATACTTGGAACCCAAAGGGTTCTACCTGGAACCAAAAAGGGTACTACTATGGGGACAGCATGTATCCAAATATGTTTTTTTCCTACATTTCAGGTGCGCTCTTTACTGAGGAAGGCCAAAAGCTCAGTGAAATTGACTATCTGCACAGAGCATTCATCGCCCCTTCTCCCCCACTGTACTGGTCAGGCCACCAGCCTACCCAGCATCCCTAGAGTCTCCATGGCTACCCTGAGCCAGCCTGAGTCAGAGCCAATCAGGAGTGAGTAAACCATTTATCATGTGTTGACAGGAGGAAATGCATAGAACAGCATTTTGGTTTATTAAACCTAAACAACCTAACTGAAGATGTTTTACATAACTTAAATATTGGAGCTAGTTATTATTCAAAATCTGAAAGAGGTATGATTCATGCAGTTAGTTAGAGCGGAGTGATATGCTTATAGGGCAAGTGCACCTAACTTCAATACCAATCACTTGGTATAGAAATCATGTCTGTGATTGTTAGTCAATGCTGTTTCTGCTGATTTACGTAATGAAGAATGAACCAGATACACTATCTCAAATCAAATGTATTTATAAAGCCCTTTTTACATCAGCAGTTGTCACAAAGTGCTTATACAGAAACCCTGCCTAAATCCCAAAGAGCAATATAACCAAAACATACCTTGTCTACAGTGCATGAAGAGATTCTAGGCTAATTTTAGCCTGGCATCAAATGGATACGTGCTTTAGCCAATATTTTTGTCATTGGGGTATATTGAATGGCATGCCAGTAATAATCAAAGGAGTTGGCTAAAAGCACACACAGATCTGGGACCAGGCTAGAATTAATATATTTATTTGATCCTTTCATCACAATTTCCCACTCTTTCTCATCAGACTCTAGTCGCTCGCCTACCCCTGGCACTCTGGCCTCCTCTGACCCTGTGACCTGTCCCATCATCCCCGGATGTGAGACCACCATAGACATCTCCAAGGGCCACACAGGCCTGGGCCTTAGCATCGTGGGAGGCTGTGATACTCTACTGGTAGACCAAAGACCACGCCAAATCACTTTTCATCAAAGCATCTCTGTGATGACTGTGGAAATGACTGTGGGCTTTTGAAGTGTCCCCTTGTGTTATAGAATAGTATCAGAACTTGAATAATCTATGACAGAACGATTGTTGGATCCCAATTAACAGATTGCAAATGGACAGATACTGGCAAAGAATCTGGGTTAGTTTTACATAGTTTTACATATGTGCATAGTTTTATCTGTAGTTTTAAATCCGAATGTACAATGTGTTTTTGTCCAATTCTATATTTTATAACAATTCATAAGAAACAATTAGTCAGAAGTTGAACCACTAACATTAGGAGAAGACCCACTACTACTTAAATAATGACACAAAGCTGAAAGATGTGCCTGCTAGTTGTATCCCAGGTCTGAAATAGCTGTGGAGGCAGTGGAATGGCAATGGAATATAGGAAGTGATGCAGTCTGTCACACACACACACACACACACACACACACACACACACACCACTCCTCCTCTCTCCCCTCCATTCTGTTTGCTCAGCCAGGCCTGAGGAATAGCCATTTGTCTAACCTCAGCCACAGGAGACAATATCCAGGCCTGGAATGTGACCGTTGACCTGAGAATAACCCCTCCTCCCCCAGACCCCTCCACCCTCCCCCATAGACACCCACACACACACACACACACACAGACTCCATCTATTATCAACCTGTTCCACTCTGCCTCTCATGTATTCCTGAACTCCTTCATCTTCTTTTCTCTCTCTCTCTCTCTCGATCTGACCACTTCTCTCAGTTCGTCCCTCCTCCCTCTGTCTTCTATCCCTCCTTCCCTCCTACCACACGCCTCTCTGATTTCATCACCTGTTTTTTTTCCTCTCCTCTCTCACACTCTTCTTTTCTTTCCATCCTCTTTCTCCAGGGGACCATCATCATTCACCAGGTCTATGAGGAGGGAGCTGCCTCCAAGGATGGGAGACTTTGGGCTGGGGACCAAATCCTGGAGGTATTGGAACGTGTGCATCAACCCCCCCCCCCACCCTATCTGTGTAATCTCATTATGATATAAAAGGCTAAACTGATCCTAGATCAGCACACCTACTCTGAGACTCTTTATGAATGCGTGGCCAAGCCCATACACCTTCAGCAATCCCGAATGATGGACAATATCAGATAGGAGAATCCAACCCTAACTTGAGATATTTCACACTCTGGTATAATATTGCATTGCAATACCTAAGTGAATCTTAAGACTCTAAGGATTTGGTTCATAGTCTAAAGAATAACTTAGCAAATTCACTTGCATCATATTGCCAATGTATTGTATAAACAGTCAGCATGTATAGATGACATGATATATAGAATGACATCTTAATAGCCAGCTTAACTCTCTGCCAGCCAGCCCTTTGGCCTTTGCTTTGTTATGGAAGCACACTAGGGGTGTAACCGGGGCAGTTAGTCATGGTAGCTCAGTCAATGGGACTGGAAGCACCTCACTAACCCCCTTTCAACACACGCACTCACACCCTTCTGACTTAATTGCCCCCCCCCCATCCTCTTCAGTATTTCACTTTGGGCCCCCACCAAGCCGTAGTATTCAGACTGCTCATGATAGGGTCAGAGGGAGAGTGAGAGAGTGACCACCCATTCTGGGGTTCATGCAGAACCAATGTCATTAGCGACCCATTTAAGTCTGCTATGGGAAAATCCATGCAATGCATGGCTATGCTAGCGCTAATGAGCTATTTCCGCTTGATACGGACCCTTAAAATAGGTTACGGTTCTCAGCTCAGTACATTTTGGTGTTATTACCAGACAAGGTGTTCAAAATGTATAGACCTACCCCCATGCTAGCTGTTGAATGTGTATGTTACATTATTCACATCCTTCACCAATATTCATGTTTGTCAATGTGTATGAGCCTACAGTGTTTATATACATAGGAACAATATCAAATGCTATAGATTGTACTCTTGCTGACGCATTTTTATATTGACAAATCTCTCACTCACTCACTCACTCACTCACTCACTCACTCACTCACTCACTCACTCACTCACTCACTCACTCACTCACTCACTCACTCACTCACTCACTCACTCACTCACTCACATACACACACAACATCCAATTCCAGGAACATGCTACCAAAATACTGAACCAAGTGCAGATGACCATGCAAATGTGGGGGGCATTATGTGATGGCAATGGGAAAAAAAGTAAAGTGTTTATGCTCAGCAGACACCTTGGAAAGGACACGGCATGCTGTTCAGATCTTCTGTCTGTGTCCTGTTTATAGAATGATGTGCTCCATTTCAGACCCAGATGTGCCAAGCTTATCAAATGTTGATATGAGACAGAGCCTCAAAGTTAAATGTATCAATTGCCCGTAGGGACACACTCCCTTTTTTGCCTGTTAAATGTTGGTTTCCTTGTGGGAACATGAAGATTGTTCATTCATTCATCTATCAATTGGTTAATTAATTAATTTGTATCAATAAAACTAGAATCATGCTTCTCCCTCCCTCCCTCTGCAGGTGAATGGCATTGACCTGCGCGTAGCCACTCATGACGAAGCTATCAACGTGCTGCGCCAGACCCCTCAGCAGGTGCGTCTGAGTGTGTACAGGGACGAGGCTCAGTACAAGGAGGAAGACCTGTGGGATGCCTTCACCGTGGAGCTGAACAAGAAGCCCGGCCAGGGCCTGGGCCTGAGCATCGTGGGGAGAAGGTACTAGAACCTAGAAGTCTTATAGGGACGTTTGACTGAAAACTTTTAGGGTATTTCCTGAAATGTACACCGCAAAAAGGGTGTATTTGGGTCATTCTAACCTGATTCAGTGTATTTGGGTCATTCTACCCTACTTCAGTGTATTTGGGTCATTCTACCCTGCTTCATTCTACCCAGCTTTGGAACCTGCTTTACCTTAACCTATACATCCTGAACCTCCATGCCTCTTAATGGGGTAAAAAAAATGGACATCAATGAACCACAGCAAGGAGGCGTGCATGTGATTCACATTTCTACCTGATAGATGACGACACAAAAATGTGATTTATCTTGTATCTATCTAACTCTTAACTACAACATGCTCATACACAAATGACAGACACATGCACAGAGACACCAAGCACTCACACTAACACCACATAAACCCTGGTTCCCTCATATGATGATGTTTCCATCCCCAACAGGAACGACACTGGGGTGTTTGTGTCGGACATAGTAAAAGGGGGCGTGGTGGAGATTGACGGGAGGCTAATGCAGGGAGACCAGATCCTGTCCGTAAACAAGGAAGACGTCAGAAACGCCACCCAGGAGATAGTGGCCGAGCTGTTGAAGGTGAGCCTATAAAGGTACCATGGGAAGTCCCATCTGGGTCAAATAAAGCCTGGTCCCAGATCTGTTTTTGCCATCTTGCTAGATACATATACATGATACATGACCACAGGCTTTGGCTATACAGTGGTAACAGATCTGGGACCAGGCTGTGTTCAATGTTTTTTTTGTCTCAAATTAAGTTACAAATTGTTGATAATTTATGTATTGGGGAATTTGTTAAAGTGTGTTGTATTGGCTCTTTTCATAATGCTTGGTGTAGAATAGTTACTAGCATCTGTTCTTTTGATGTTTTGGTTCAGTTAAAAAACTATTTGTTTGTATGTTTACATGTTTGCGTTTGCAGTGCGGTGTGGGACCCATAGTGATGGAGGTGGGCAGATTTAAAGCCGGGCCCTTCCACTCTGAGAGGAGGTTCTCACAGAGCAGTCAGGTAAGCTGCCATTTTGTTTTCTGGACCTTAATTATATGCTGGGGACTGTTTAGGAGGGCACATTACAGCATGTTCCCATAGAAATGCATCTAACAGATATGACGCACTTATGCCATTCATTTGAAGTTTCTCTTCCCTTGTGTTTGGGTAGATGAGTGAAACAGGAAGCTGCAAGGTGACCCCTCGCTCTCCGCCAGCCTCCTCTGGAAGCCTCCAAGTGGACTGTGACAGCTTACAACACACAAATCAGGAGTGTAAGACATTTTCAGTTGATAAACATGTAGTGGATTAGAAAACTAAAGCTGGCTTGATTCATTTGTCTTGATTCGTTTTGGGCTGTTTACGTTGTTGTTTACACAGCACTGGACCACCAGGAGATCAGAAGTGTTGAATTCACAAAGGTCAGTGTTCTTTTATAATATTCATCATTATTTGGAAAAACAAAACCATTTTTAGCTTGTCTTGGTATTAGGATAGATGCAACATACGGACTGTACTTGTTTTTCACTACTACTATTTCTATATGTGTTTCATTTGTCTTTAGTGGGGTACTTACTACAACTGATTTTGAAGTACTTTGTGTAATTGGTTGTTTTTCCTCATAGGGCCCCACTGATTCATTGGGCATCAGTATTGCGGGTGGAGTGGGCAGTCCCCTGGGTGATATGCCCATTTTCATCGCTATGATGAACCCTACTAGCCTCGCTGTCCAGACACACAAACTCAAGGTGGGTTGACACAGCAGTAGCTGCAGGGTCCTGTTTAGTATATGGGCTATGTAGGCTATGTTGTTGGTTGAGTTCAAGGACCCTCATAGAAAGTCAGACTCTGCAGATCACATGGAATCTGCTCACTAAATGTTTACCCGAAAGAGAGATTTGTTTTGAGATAAAATGTAACAGTCAGGAGCTTCGACATGTCGCCAAATTCTCTAAAGCCACAAATGCAAGCACAAACCCCAGTATTAAGTCAACTTCTAGAATATATATTTGTGGCTGGTTCATTTGGGGCGGTAGGCTATTCAGATTTGAGATTTGTGTGCGTAAGACTTTTTTCGTAAATCGTTCAGTGACGTCAATGTGGGATTTGTGTGGAAATTGTATCTCAAGTCTAAATACTCCCCTTAGTCAGTTGGCACTATTAGGGTTGAGGGCCTTTACAGCTGAAAGCGATGGCCTATGGCCTCCTGAAGAAGGACAGACAAACAAACCATTGTAGCCCACACAGACAGACTGGCAGCTGACAATAGTAGAACAGTAAGCCATCTGGGACCATACATCTTACTCTACTGTACTGAGCCTATAGAATGTAACAGAATAGAGGGCCTGTGTGGATGTCTTGAATAGAATATCTCTGTTTGCATCTCTATTCTCAATCAGCACAAACCACTATCTCCTTTCCACTAAACCCTTTCAACAAGTGGTGTACAATACAATATCTTTCTTAGTTTACGCCTAAAAGGACCTAGGAGGTAGGGGTTAGAGATCAATTTAGTATTCGTCTCCAACCCAAATGTACTGGTATTACAAACATTGTGTCCAAGGGGTTAACACAGGCCGTAACATTATTTACTTAACTTTTCTACTATTTCTCTATTTTCTTTCTCTCTTTTTGGGAAAGGTCCGTAATGAAGTATTTCACTGTTAGTCCACACCTGTTGTTTATGCATGTTACTAATAAAACGTGATTCTATTTGAACCTTTGTGACCTCCAGATCGGTGACAGGATCGTCAGTATCTGTGGGACGGATACTAAGGGTATGAGCCACAGTCAGGCCGTCGCTCTGCTGAAGAACGCCACCGGCAACATCGAGCTGCAGGTCAGTGAAATTCATTCAGTCTTTCTCCCAACTACAGTAAGATTATACTGGTCTTTTAGCAACAACGCGTATCTGAAATAACTGTGTATTATCTGTAGCTTGTGTGTGTATATAGCGCTGTCTGTTTGATGTGGTTGCTGTCATCTATGTCATGTTGTCTGCAAATGTTTATTCATTAATGTGGTCTTTATCTCAGTGTGAGACACCGTTCCTGTAAAAGGCCAATAACTGAGCTGATGAACTGAACAGTTAAAGACCTTGTTTATGTATCACTCGTCTTGCAACCACAAAACCCAACAGGTGATAGCAGGGGGTGATACCACAGTGACCGGTCCCTCTCTGGAGCAGACAGCTGCTACTAGCATCTTCCATGACGACCTGGGGTACGTACACACACCACACACCACACACATACTCATGCACAAACACACACCTGTCGTTCCTGTGAAACTCGTACAAAGCTTGATAAAAATCAACAGAAGATATCTAGCAGAGGAGGCTGGTGGGAGGAGCTATAGAAGGACGGGCTCATTGTAATGTCTGGAATGGAATCAATGGAACCGAATCAAACGTAAAATGAGCTCTTTGTCCTATAGCTCCTACCACCAGCCTCCTCTGATATATAGATATCTAATGACCCGTTTTCTCTTCGTCCTACAGTCCTCCTCAATATAAGACCATCACACTGGACAGAGGCCCAGACGGACTGGGCTTCAGCATTGTTGGTGGCTTCGGAAGCCCACACGGAGACCTGCCTATTTATGTGAAAACCGTGTTCGGAAAGGTTGGGGAAATCTCTTCTTTTTGATAATTAACTGAAGCAGGTCAGTATTCTGACTTGAGACCTTCAGGGGTTTTGCTTGTGCATATCTGACATTAGAATACCTCCCGTTTAAACAAAAGGTAAACAACTTCATAATGCTAGATTTGTAAATTTCTTACAAGCTCATTTGAACATTCTTGAAACGTACGTTAATTTGAAGATTGATGAAATCTATCCCTTTTGAATTGATAGTTAATTGATAGCGTGGTAACCTGCCGTGTGGGTGTGTGTTCTCCAGGGGGCTGCGTCGGAGGACGGGCGTCTGAAGCGGGGTGATCAGATTATGGCTGTCAATGAACAGAGTCTGGAGGGGGTCACCCACGAAGATGCCGTTGGCATCCTGAAGAGGACCAAGGGAACAATCACCCTCACTGTTCTCTCCTAGATACACACTCACACACACACACCTTACCCTACACACATAGACAAAGAATCATACCTTAAGGTAGACACACATGCACAACTAAAGATGTGATAAGATATACTGTACAAGTGTACTGAAATGTGAACACACTACCATATGTTCCTAAAACTAACACACTTGATTGTTTGTTTTGTAGCAAGAAACACTGTGATCCATATTATTTGAAGCTACTGCAAGTATTCACTGGACACTGTGGCTCAGATCATCTATACTCTAGTTTTCTATGTTCAGACATGAACTGTAGTGTTATGATATTTAGGGTTAAAATCCCTTGAAAATATTTCTATAGAATGAGGGCCATTATTTGAGGCTTATGCTACTGTAAACTGCTGTCCGTCCACTTCTATATTGAAGTCACTTCATTCTAGCCAAGAGACAATGAGCAGGTCTACGCCTAGACTCTTTCAATAACATTTCAATCATGTTTGAGTAACGTTTTGTCTGTGATGCAAAGCACCTTTTCAGAAGGGACATGGTCTTAAATCTTTGATTTCTTGGTCAGAAGCTATACAGACCAAGTCTGTAAGTGTGTGTACGTGGTCACACTCAGGGAAAGGAG
Organism: Thymallus thymallus; assembly: GCA_023634145.1. Classification (NCBI taxonomy): domain Eukaryota; kingdom Metazoa; phylum Chordata; class Actinopteri; order Salmoniformes; family Salmonidae; genus Thymallus; species Thymallus thymallus. Next base: position 13,889,438 of record CM042422.1, read on the forward strand.
AGTGTGTCTATGAGACATTCACTGAAATGTAGTGCTGCTAAAGCACATGATGATGTGAAGCATTGTTTTACAGTATTTTAACGTTCAAGTATTAATACTTTTTTTCTGTCATGACTGTACTTTGTCATAATATGATAGTAGGTGAAACCAGCCAACTTCTATGGTCTATCTCAGTGGTCTCCAACCCTGGTCCTGGAGAGCTACTGGGTATGCAGGCTTTTGTTCCAACCTAGCACTAGCACAGCTGTTTCACATAATCAACCATTGACAGTCTTCAATATGGACCACGATTAGCCGAATCAAGTGTGTTAGTGTTGGGCTTGAACAATAGCCTATACACCCGGTCACTCTCTTGGATAGGAGTTGGAGCTCCCTATCTATCTCAAACCATTAGCTAGATACCCCATGTTCTAGTTTCACAATAATGGATCCCCTATTCAACATGGCGTCAGTCACACACTTGTCACCGTACATCTGTACTTAGTACCTCCAGCACAGTATTAAGTTGTTCACAGGCTGAATTAATAAAAGTGACCTTCGAACCCCAGTTATTGATTGGCTTCAAGTGTTCTATTTGGGTAATGTCACAGATTCCATAGGCTTTTCAGTAGTGTGGCTAACTGGTTTCTTAACAGTTGATGGGAATTCTATTGAGACTTGGTAACGAGCCAGCTGGGGGTTATTATTGTTATTACAAGACCCTCACATCTGACTAATATATCTAGAATCATGTTTTTTTTTTTTTTTTTTTGAGGATGTGAGTAGCAACTGTGGCTTAGGCATCTGATATATTATTAGCTGGCCATACCCATGATTAAATGGATTTTTTCCCCAAAACCTCACATCTAAGCAGAATTGTAAAGTACATAAAAACTGATACTTTCTTATATAGCTAAAGAATAGCAATTTCCCACTGGGCACAGATTTCAGTTCAACGTCTAGTTTAGGTTAAAAGCTGGGTGAAAAAATACGAAATTCCCTTACGTTGATGACTTTTTTCAAATCCAATCAGCTTTCCATATTGATTCAACGTAATCACATTTAATTATTTTGTTTAAATTACATGGAAACAACATTGATTCAACCAGTTTTTGCCCAGTGGGTTCATACATTATAATACAGGAAATTGAGTCTTGTCTTAAGTTACTTCATCCTGGGCCGTGTTCATTAGGCACCAAAGAAGAAGAAAATTGAGCTATCCAATAAGAAACAAAACAAATTACTTTCTGTTACAAAATGTTTTAACGTTTTTGGGTGTGTGCACTAATGAACAAACCTAGGTTATGAAGCTTGTTGAGAGGGAGAGTAGAGAAAGGGGGCTCTCCGTCTGGTCACGTGGGAACAACGTTGGTTCAACCAGTGTGTTCCCAGTGGACTGTTAGATTGACTAGATTTACCATAAAGACAGCTGTTTTACAGCATAGCATGTGGTTCGTGTGAAGTCCTCCTACACATGAAATCATTTTCTTAAGCTGGTTTACAGAAAACAGAAGTGTCCAATTACCAAGGGAAGTCAAGCGGACCGGTTGAAAGGGTGAAACCTTTGTAAGAGGTCTCTGGTTGGGCTTTTCTCTTCATTGTGTTGTAGAGTCAAAAAGTGTGACTTGTTACTGTAGATAGAGCTATGGGATGTCTGTGTGTGAGCATGTGTGGTCATGCTATTGCTAAGCTAAGGAGTTGTCAAGGGGTAACTGATTCAAAATTACATGGGAGAATGGCCTCAACCCACTACCTCAAGTCAGCCAGACCTATTTAATCTACTAAACCAAGTGACATCTTGTTTCCTTTTTTCACAATTTAATTCGAACATAAACAAATACTCATTCCACCAATTGCCCCTATTCAAGTGGAAAAGCTTTCATTTTTAGATATCCATCAATTCATGGACAATTTTGTTCTTCTAAATCTTAGAACCACAAACAAAGATTGCACCACAAAAAACAACACATGCTGCCATCAAATACTGTCAGAAATTCAGAAATATGAGGTTCCGACAAGGAAATAACAACTTGTGACGTTTCATCACTGACCTTTTACCTTTTCAACCAAAATATAAAACAAAGCATTTTTTGACAATGTGGATAATGTAGCTAGTTTGACCAATTGTAAACATTAGCAGATAAGCTAACTTTTATATCCATGGCGTTAGCTAGCTCATCTAGTTAGCTAAAATGTCATTATTTGAAGAATTGTTCTGACTTCAAAAGCACTTGAACACAATCATGTCATATTTACGACTTCAGAACTGCAAAATACGAGATTCCAAGGAACATTTAAATGCATCAATAATTAGCCTATACCACCACACCAACATGGGCAATGAATCACATTGCATTTACAGTACAATAGCTGTAAAATAGCTGTCAAAGGTATAAACGTATACATTTACTGCATGGATTGCTGCACAATTAGGACCTTTCTTCACTACATTACTAGCTAAAATTGTCGCCTACAGCTGCTAGCCCAGTGCCACAACTCAAGGACCCAACACATGCTATTGACAGCTGAGCTATTCCAAACACCTGCTGCTTTAATAATTGCCTGTGGGGTTGGTTACCTAAGCACTCTAGACTCAAGAGACATGGGATGGCTGACTAGAGAAAAGGCTTGTCTGGGCTAGTTCCTTAGATATGAGATCAGATGTGGTGAACAGGTCATGCTTAGCTGAGCACGGTCAGATTTCAGTGGCCAATTGTAGCGAGCAAGGTTAATGTTGTGTCAGGCGTTTTTATACCTCAAAGGTTGAGAGGAGTCCATGCCCTGTGCTATCTTTTGTGTAGATCCAGTTTAATCAAGAAATGAATAGGAAGGATACGCACCAACTAAAATTATGAAATAAAAATGGCCTTATCTCGACATGAGACCACTTATGAGTCCAGCAAAGTCAGACACATTTGGAATGAAATATCACAAGTCATAAGGGCACACTAGGGTCCAAAATATGAATACGATATGTTTTGACGATAGTCACTTCCACGTCTTCCCCAACAGAAAATTGTCAACCCCTGACTAATGCTCCTACCCCTGGGCTTTAGTCTTTGGTTGTGAAGCCAGTAACTGTCAGTTGTTCAAACACCAACTACAGTATCACATCGTGGTGTGACTATGTGTTGAACATTGAGAGGTTAAGCAAACAGACACCAGCAGTGACAGCCACCGAGTGTGCCATGATGACTCAGCTAACATGCCAAGGTAGGGTATGTCACGTTACACAACCATCCTCATCGCCACTTAATTAGGATTTCCTTGCATAGCTGGAATACCTGAGGGTGTGTTGTGGAATGGTGGAATGGATTAGAATATAGAGCACAGAGAACTGTACTTTCCCTTGTTACAGTAGTCTTTAGTTTGGTTATGGAACACAATGATCTCATGGGAACGCTACAGCTGAAGAGCACCTTCATATAAGGATGTCAGAAGCAGTACATAAGCAGAACAAATCATTTGGAAGGACATCTGATTTCCATAAAGGGGAGAAGAAAAAAAGTCACAGGACCTCTACAAAAATTTGACTCAAAGCGATTAGAATAAAACACCCTGACGACCCAGAAAGCAGAAAACGCACTTAGGAGAACAAAACAAAACTACTGTGAATATGGAGATACAGCAGGAAAGTTGGTTGCTTGGCAGATCAAGCGAGAGGAAGCTAGTAGAGTTATTAGCTCTATTAAGCTGCCCAATAACACAGTTGTTCATGATCCTGAGGAAATTAATCTAGCCTTTATGGAGTTTTATGAAACAGTCTGAACGGGATGCCCCTGCCACAATGCATGAGTTTTTGAACAAACTAATTTACAAGCTTTAACTGATGAGGATGTTAAAACCTTGGAAAGATCCTCTGCTTTGTGGGTTGTATAGACCAATAACTTAATTGATCACTTCATATAAGATTCTTGCAAAACTCATAGCTTTTAGACTAGATAAGGTTCTTTGTGACTTGGTTGGACCAAACAGGCTTTGTAAGAAACCTCTCATCTGATCATATCAGAAGATTATTTAATATTATGCATTATGTAGAGAAGAATCTGTAGTGGCGGCTCTCCCTCTCAACAATTTCTTGGAGATGACTCTGTTCTACCAGTTAATATTGGTAGCAAAACCCAGATTCATTAAATTGGCAGTCATTGCAGCCAATAAATGCACAGCTATTATATGGAAGAGAGACACGCCGCCAAGCAAGCAGATGTGTCTGACTTCCTATATATAAAAAATAACGTACAATTTACGTGATAAACCCTTAGAATTTACTGATGTCTTGGGGGACTTTCAGCTGTTTCTAGAGTCGTCCCCTTAGCTGGCTCGTTATTATTTTCTTCACGCTTCAACGCTCTTAGTTAATGCGTAAATTTACCCACAGTGCTGTTTATTTTCTGCATCTATGTCATTGCTGAGTCTACCTTTAAATATATTATTTGGACAGGCAAGGAGGTACAGTAGGCCCAGTACTGTATGTCACAGTAGTCATTTATGTTGCAAGTATTGCCCTCTAACAACCTCATCGTCTTATGATAAGCATTGACTGCAACGTTTTCACACTTTTCACTCACACGCTGTAGTCTTCTGAATAACTATCCTTACAGACGTTACAGTGGCTAAATGCAATGTTTGGAAAGACCACATTATATCAAGGTCAGTAGTGTGCAGTCAGCGTGTCAACAAACCTAGCAAGATTTAGGTTTGTTTTGTCCTGTATGAGTGCAAAACGTATCATTCAGAACTATAAATAACATTTGGTCTGGTTAACCAAGAACTGAATGGGTTAGACAGTGCATCAGCACAGTCTATGCTGACAAGCAGCCAAACGTTTTTAATTGATGTTATTTAGTTGTTGAAGAAGCCAGTTCTGACACAATGATTCAAAAGGGCAATTAACTTTTGATCCATAACAACATCGTAAAACTGTTTCCTGTAGTGTAGGCATTTTCTCACTTTAAATGAAAGTCATATGTCGCATTATTGTCGTCACAACGAGATTCAGGAAACAGTTTACTTGAAGGTTGTTATGAATGATACTGTAACATAAAAAGTGTCATGGCTGGCTTACTAAAGCAACTCACGTATGCTACTGGCCTGCTTCACTAGACATGTAACTTTTGAAGAGAGATGCTTATATTCATTTCAATGAAAGTGTGCTGGCTCCACGAGTGGCTTGCATAAAATGTTCTGTTTCTATTTTCCAAACCTACGGCTTTTGCGATACCCCAGTGTAGCTCCTACACTACTAGTGGTCACTATTCTGGTACAGAATATATTTTCATGTCTGTTGATCTCAGACATGCCCTAACATGTAAAAAAAAGAAAAGTTTCACACAGAACATTGATACATGTTTGCACACAGGGGCACAGCTGTTATCTTTTACATGGATCTAGCTTCTACTTTATATATGAAAGGCCTTATTATGTCGACTACACTGAGGGAGACAGTCTACCAACCGGTTGAGCAGGTTATGCCTTCCTGGGTTAAGAGCTCAAAGGGTCAAAGTTCATTGCATACCGAGCCATAGTTAATTCTAACATATGCACAGACAAACTAGCTAACATCATTTAATTTGCTTAGAGGCGGTAACAAAATGTACAGAGGCACAATGCGTTCCATTAACGTCAACAGATGCCTTTTTTATTGAACACAACCATCCTGTCTGGTGAAGCAATCTCTTGTCCTTCTTATACCGTGCCTGTATATTGCCTGTGGGTTTATTAGTCAGTGCTCTTTATAAAGCACTCTATTAGAGATTAGTGGATGCGCGTGCATGCATAAGCCTACGTATGGTCGAAGTCAGCACACATTTGTCACTCTAAAAGGTCTTGCTCAATCAACACAAAGGACTTAGTGTGTACAGTTCGGGTGGCGAGTGTTGACCTGTGACGCAAGAACCTAGTCATTTGGGATGACGCATCATGTCATGCATGAGATACCTATTGATAAGCTTTTGATTAGGTCGGTATCAACACTGTTTATATAATGTAATCAAATAACTAAGTCAGGCAATGGGGATTTATGAGGACATAGGGAGGATTTCTGTTACCTACAGAAGACATTGTCTGTCATTGGTATACAAGTGGTCAGTTTCTAACAACTTCTTCAATAAATGACAAGGTTCTCCCACACCTGAAGAACAGTTCTCTAGGTGCTCATGTCCTCTTTTGCCTCTCCGGTGTCACTTTTCAACCCAGACAGAGCAAAGGAAAGAGAACAAGGAGTTAAATACATTTTCTTTATTTCCTTATTTAGATTATAATAACATAGATGATATAACATGTTTCAGTCTGACTGAGGCATCATAATAAACAAACAAACTTGCAACAACTGAATTTTAAGAAAGCCATACTTGGTAAGTACGTTAAATGCTATGATTTATGAATTTATTATATTACTAACGCTACTTCCTCCTTGGGATAGGGTTTGAAGGGGTGATCTGGGATTGGAATTTTTGGACTTTTAAATATAGCCATTTATTCTTGAAGAATTAAGTTATAAATGTATCAACCTTATCCCAGATTGCCCCTTTAAGCTCTGCTAGTTGTGTGTCTCTTGACTGCCAATTAGAGATAGGAGGTAACCAAAGCAACGATAACACCACCCAACGTCCTCTCAAGTCCTCCCTTGTGTACGTAAGCAATAAGGCCCGAGGGGATGTGGTATACGGCCAATGCACCATGGCTAAGGGCTGTTCTTATGCGGGACACAACTCGGGGTGCCTGGATACAGCCCTTAGCTGTGGTATATTGGCAATATACCACGAACCCCAGAGGTGACCTATTGCGATTATAAACTGCTTACCAATGTAATTAGAGGAGTAAAAATAAATGTTTTGTCATACCTGTGCTGTACGGTCTGATATTCCATGGCTTTCAGCCAATCAGCATTCAGGGCTCAAACCACCCAAGTTTATAATAATATATTTGTCATTACATAATACAATGCTAAGGTGTGTGTGTGTGTATGTGTGTTTGTGTGTGTGTGTGTGTGTGTGTGTGTGTGTGTGTGTGCGTGCGTGCGTGCGTGCGTGCGTGCGTGCGTGTGTGCGTACGTGCGTCTCAGTCAAATATTGAATTGTATGGGCAGGTTCTGTTTGAGATGGTTGTGTTCACTGACTCACCCGGTTTGTGTTTCATTAAGGTGTTGACAATGAATTAGGTAGCAAATAGAAACAGGATATAAATGCAACATAACATGTTGGTGTTAAATGTCTTTCTTCAACATTATGCAACAGTATTATCATCTGCACGTACCACGTATACCTACCTGTAAAATAGTCTTCAAACATGCAACATACACATTACACACTGTTGACGTGGGCGGCAATGGAAAACATGCACATGGATAATACGATTAGCAAGTGCACTCATTAACAATGACACTGATTCAGATGAGACATTGGGATAAAGTAAAGATGAAGTAAAGATTTGTTTATAATGGCAACAAAATTAGATAAGATGTAATCTAATCGGTGGGAGGGGTTAGGGTCAACAAGAGAACAAGCTAAAAAAAACATGTAATAATATGTCATAACAGCTGACATAATTTGTCATAACCTGTCATAATATGGTCATAACACTGTCATGACACATATTTAGACCTGTTGCGACATATATTGCATTATTTTATGGCTGGTTATGACATCTACATAAGAGTGTCAAAACTCACAAAACCTACCACAATAGTTATCTTATGGCAGGTTATGACACCTACATAAGTGTCAAAACCCATAAAACCTACCACACAAGGCAAAACATTCCATTGTCAACAGTATGTTTATGTTATATTACATTTTCTGAAACAAACCATATTACATTTTCATATGCAAAAAAACTATGACTTTAAATAATTCATTACAACAACAACAAAGGACATAAGAAGCAAATTTACAAATGGAAGGAACCTTCTTGTCAGGGAAAATAAATGTAGGTTTTGACACTCTTATGTAGGTGTCATAACCAGCCATAAAATACAGTGCCTTCGGGCAAGTATTCAGACCCCTTGACTTTATACTCATGTTGTTACGTTACAGCCTTTTTCTAAAATTGATTAAATAAAAAACATGACACACAATACCCCATAATGACAAAGCGAAAACAGGTTTTAAGATTTTTTTGCAATTTAAAAAAATATAAATAATATATGCTAATGATATGCTGTCTTTTGGTAGATGGAAAGGCTTTCCCAAAAACCACAATTAAATGTTGGCCACCTACAAAGTAGCCTATGCCTACATGGCAGAATGCTGTGATTATTTGCATCAATCCAGAGGCCATTGTTGTGCAAACTCCATCTCATGTGCTACAGAAACACTGTTAACCAACAACAGTGCTATGTGCCTGTGCACTCTTAAAAATTTGTTATGGAGTTAGGACATCCAATTCTGTTGTTTTCTTTTTAAAAAGTGTGACACTGAGAGCAAAAAAAAAAAAAAAAAAAGTTGTGAATTTACCTGTTTCAACAGTAGGCCTTCTGTTAGACTACTTGCACAGTACAGCTTGGGTTGGCCTGACAGTGAAAGATCAAAATGTGATTTATAATTTTAGGTCATTCAGAGTGTATGTCACTGTTTCTCAAAGAATATTTCACACAGGGCGCCTTTCCTTCGGTCTGTTTGGGACATTTTTAGCATTCGGAAAGTATTCAGACCCATTGACTTTTTCCACATTTTGTTACGTTACAGACTTATTTAAAAATGTATAAAAACATTAATAATTATCTTCAATTTACACAATGACAAAGCAAAAACAGGTTTTAAGAAATGTTTGCAAATGTATTAAAAATAAAAAACAGAAATACCTTATTTACATAAGTATTCAGACCCTTTGCTATGAGACTCGAAATTGAGCTCAGGTGCATCCTGTTTCCATTGATCATCCTTGAGATGTTTCTACAACTTGATTGGAGTCCACCTGTGGTAAATTCAATTGATTGGACATTATTAAGAAAGGGCCACACCTGTCTATATAAGGTCCCACAGTTGACATCGCATATCAGAGCAAAAACCAAGCCAAGCCATGAGGTCGAAGGAATTGTCCGTAGAGCTCCGAGACAGGATTGTGTCAAGGCACAGATCTGGGGAAGGGTACCAAAACATTTCTGCAGCTTTGAAGGTCCCCAATAACAGAGTGGCCTCCATCATTCTTAAAGACAGCTGCTATGCGTTGTCTCTTATTGGGGACCCTGTTTAAGTTCTGGTCTTTTCCCCTGTGTTTGTGGGATATTGTTTGTGTTTCTGTGACTGCGTGCCACACACACGTTACTTTGGTTGTTTGCTCCGTTTTCTTGTTTTCTTTAGTTAATAAAGTATGATTAACTACGACAGCGCTGCACCTTGGTCCATTCCCACACACCATCGTGACACCCGGCCAAACTGAGCAATTGGGAGAGAAGGACCTTGGTCAGGGAGGTGACCAAGAACCCGATGGTCACTCTGACAGAGCTCCAGAGTTCCTCTGTGAAAATGGGAGAACCTTCTAGAAGGACAACCATCTCTGCAGCACTCCACCAATCAGGGCTATATGGTAAAGGGGCCAGACGGAAGGCACTCCTCAGTAAAAGGCACATGACAGTCCATTTGGAGTTTGTCAAAGGGCACCTAAAGGACTCTCAGACCATGAGAAACAAGATTCTCTAGTCTGATGAAACCAAGATTGAACTCTTTGGCCTAGCGTCACATATGGAGGAAGCCTGGCACCATCCCGAAGGTGAAGCATGGTGGTGGCAGCATCATGCTGTGGGGATTTTTTTTAGCGGCACGGACTGGGAGACTAGTCAGGATCAAGGGAAAGATGGACGGAGCAAAGTATAGAGAGATCCTTGATGAAAACCTGCTCCAGAGCACTCAGGACCTCAGACTGGGTCGAAGGTACACTGTCCAACAGGACAACAACCCTAAGCACACAGCCAGGAGTGGCTTCAGGACAAGTCTCTGAATGTCCTTGAGCGGCCCAGCCAGAGCCCAGACTTGAACCCGATCGAACATCTCTGGAGAGACCTGAAAATAGCAGTGCAGCAACGCTCCCTATCCAATCTAACAGAGTTTGAGAGGATCTGCAGAGAAGAATGGGAGAAACTCCCCAAATACAGGTGTCCGAGCTTGTTATGTCATACTCAAGAAGACTCAAGGCTGTAACCGCTACTAAAGGTGCTTCAACAATGTACTGAGTAAACTGTCTGAATACTTATGTAAATGTGATATTTCAGTTTTGTATTTTTAATACATTTGCAAAAACCTGTTTTTGCTTTATTATTATGGGGTATTGTGTGTAGATTGATGAGGGAAAAACAACAATTTAATCAATTTTAGAATAAGGCTGTCATATCCATGTCTCAACTAGTCTAAAGAAGGCCAGTTGTATTGCTTCTTTAATCAGCACAACATATTTCTAATAAACAATTAGCCTTTTAAAATGATAAACTTGGATTAGCTAACACAACATGCCATTGGAACACAGGAGTGATGGTTGCTGATAATGGTCCTCTGTACAACCTATGTAGATATTCCATAAAAGATCAGCCGTTTCCAGCTGCAATAGTCATTTACAACATTAACATGTCTACACTGTATTTCTGATCAATTTGATGTTATTTTAATGGACAAAACATTTGCTTTTCTTTCAAAAACAAGGACATTTCTAAGTGACCCTAAACTTTTGAATGGTAGTGTATAATACACCAGGATAGCCTCAAATTACACAAAACTTTCTGTCTCTTAAAGAGGTTAAAGTCAATCATCCATTCAGTATGCATTCAGTAAGCAATGGTTCACTGTCTTAGCAAGATGTCTGAGGAAGATAACATTACCTACAGCAGCACAGTAAAGTGCAAAGAAATCTGTTGTGGCAGTTTGAAAGCTCAGCTATACATGTTGGAGTGGTCTAAATATACTCTAATTAAATCGGCAACCATTAGTCATATTACAGGTTAAGGAAGAGTGTTTTGAATACAGATCTTCTAAAGCAGGGGGAGTGACAATTTTTTACCAAGGACCACCTTCAGTGCTCGGTTGTCTCCACCAAGTCTGTCCCCAAACAATTTGATTTGCTGGTTTTAAGTATTAAACTTTCAAATAACTCTTTGTTGACTGTTGCTGGGTGCTATCGTCCTCCATCAGCACCGGCCTGTACCTTACCTGTCCTAAACTCTCTCTTGGCCCCTTACACTAAATCTGAATTTGTCCTGCTAGGTGACCTAAACTGGGACATGCTTAAACCACCTGACCAAGTCCTAAAGCAATGGGACTCCCTAAATCTTTCTCAGATTATTAGCAATCCCACAAGGTATGACTCCAAACACCCAGAAAAGGCTACTCTTCTCAATGTTATCGTCACAAATAATCCCAATAGGTATCAGTCTGGTGTTTTCTGTAATGACCTTAGTGATCACTGTTTTACAGCCTGTGTTCATAATGGCTGCTCAGTGAAACGACCTGTCCTGATTTGTCATAGACACTTGCTAAAGAACTTTAATGAGCAAGCCATCCTTCCTTCATGAACTGGCTTCTGTAAAATGGAATAGAATCAGCTTGATCCCCTCTGTCGAAGACGCTTGGACCTTCTTTTTTGATTTTTTCAGTGGTATTGTTAACAAACACGCCCCCATAAAGAAAATGAGAATTAAAAACAGGTTCAGCTCCTGGTTCGACCGTGATCTTACAGAGTTACTCCCCCTCAAGAATTGCATTTGGCGAAAGGCCTGGCACACGCTTACTCAGGCTGACTGGCTCTTGTTCAGGCAAATGAGAAATAAGTGCACTCAGGCTATCCGGAAGTCCAAAGTTAGTTACTTTAAGGAAAGGTTCTCTCTCTGTGGGTCTAACCCCAAGAAATTCTGGAAAATGGTTAAAAACCTGGAGAATAAATCCTCCTCCTCACAGCTGCCCATGTCACTTAAAGTTGATGATGTGGTTGTTACTGACAAGAAGCACATGGCTGAGCTCTTTAATCAACACTTCATTAAGTCCGGATTCCTATTTGACTCAGCCATGCCTCCTTGTCCGTCCAACATGTCCTCATCTCCCACCCCTTCTAATACAACTATCCCCAATGCTTCTCCCTCTTTTCCCCCTGCCCCGCTACAAAGTTTTTCCCTGGAGGCAGTTACTGAGTAAGAGGTACTAAAGGAGCTCCTCAAACTTGACCCCCAAAAAACATCTGGGTCAGATGGTTTAGACACTTTCTTCTTTAAGGTTGCTGCCCCTATCATCGCCAAGCCTATCTCCAACCGTTTTAACCTGTCTCTCCGTTCTGGGGAGGTTCCCATTGCTTGGAAGGCAGCCACGGTTAGTCCTTTATTTAAAGGGGGAGATCAAGCTGATCCTAACTGTTTTAGGTCTATTTCTATTTTGCCTTGTTTATCAAAAGTGTTGGAAAAACTGACTGGCTTTTTTTTATGTCTATAGTATTCTCTCTGGTATGCAATCTGGTTTCGCTCAGGTTATGGATGTGCCACTGCAACCTTAAAGGTCCTCAATGATGTCACCACTGCCCTTGATTCTAAGCAATGTTGTGCTGCTATTTTTATTGACTTGGCCAAAGCTTTTGATACGGTAGACCATTCCATTCTTGTGGGCCGGCTAAGGAGTATTGGTGTCTCTGAGGGGTCCTTGGTCTGGTTTTCTAACTATCGCTCTCAATGAGTGCAGTGTATAAAGTCAGAAAATCTGCTGTCTCAGCCACTGCCTGTCACCAAGAGAGTACCCCAAGGCTCAATCCTAGGCCCCACGCTATTCTCAATTTACATCAACAACATAGCTCAGGCAGCAGGAAGCTCTCTCATCCATTTATATGCAGATGATGCAGTCTTATACTAAGCTAAAACAGGCCCTGCCTTCAATGAGATAATATATATTTTTTAATTATGCTAGAGGATAGAAACCTAGAACAGTTGCAACTTCTGGTACTGTGATAAGGCCAGTTGGAAACACTACTTTAAAGATATACTGTAAGTCAAAGTTGGGGTTTATTCACATTTCAATTCCACACTCTTCTCAATTTACATCAACAACATAGCTCAAGCAGGAGGAAGCAGATGATACAGTCATATACTCTCCTCTCCCCGGAAGTTGTGTTAAATGCTCTACAATAAAGCTTTCTTAGTGTCCAACAAGCTTTCTCTACCCTTAACCTTGTTCTGAACACCTCTAAAACAAAGGTCATGTGATTTGGTAAGAAGAATGTCCCTCTCCCCACAGGTGTGATTACTACCTCTGAGGGTTAAGAGCTTGAGGTAGTCACCTCATACAAGTACTTGGGAATATGGCTAGACGGTACACTGTCCTTCTCTCAGCACATATCAAAGCTGCAGGCTAAAGTTAAATCTAGATTTGGTTTCCTCTATTGTAATCACTCCTCTTTCACCCCAGCTACCAAACTAACCCTGATTCAGATGACCATCCTACTCATGCTAGATTACGGAGACATAATTTATTTTTTATTTATTTTATTTTTATTTTTATTTCACCTTTATTTAACCAGGTAGGCCAGTTGAGAACAAGTTCTCATTTACAACTGCGACCTGGCCAAGACAAAGCAAAGCAGTACAACAAAAACAACAACACAGAGTTACACATGGTGTGTGGGAATAAACAAACGTACAGTCAATAACACAATAGAAAATATATGTACAGAGTGTGCAACTGTAGTAAGATTAGGAAGGTAGGACAATAAATAGGCCATAGTGGCGAAATAATTACAAATTAGCATTAACACTGGAGTGATAGATGTGCAGATGATGATGTGCAAATAGAGATACTGGAGTGCAAATGAGCAAAAATAATAAATATGTGGATGAGGTAGTAGGGTGGACTATTTACAGATGGGCTATGTACAGTTGCAGTGATCGGTAAGCTGCTCTGACAGCTGATGCTTAAAGTTATTGAGGGAGATGGTAATCTGTGATTTTTGCAATTCATTCCAGTCATTGGCAGCAGAGAACTGGAAGGAATGGCGGCCAAAGGAGGTGTAGGCTTTGGGGATGACCTGCTGGAGCGCATGCTATGGGTGACCAGCAAGCTGAGATAATGCAGGGATTTACCTAGTAAAGAATTATAGATGACCTGGAGCCAGTGGGTTTGGCGACAAATATGTAGTGAGGGCCAGCCAACGAGAGCATACAGGTCGCAGTGGTGGGTAGTATATGGGGCTTTGGTAACAAAACGGATGGTACTGTGATAGACTACATCCAATTTGCTGAGTAGAGTGAGATAAGGAGTAAATTGAAAAAAATCAAGAAAAGACTGGCCGAATATTTAAATAAATTGGCAAATGTGGAATAGATTTGAATTGTAATCATCCCTATGGTAAATAGCCATCCATTAATCATATTTGAGGGAATCATTTCATAATTGTCCTTGCTTCAGTAAAACATTTCTAGTTTTGGTTCATGGTAGGGCCCAATTTCTTAATAGATTAAATTTCTGTTGGACCTAATATCACTCCTTACCCATGTAGCTGCAGTCTCCCACTCCCATGGGCCTCTCATTTCCTGGAAGGGAGAAAAAACACACATTGTGTGCTACTTTTGGTATGTTTGCCTTCTAACTACAGCTTCTAACTCATTATATCACAGGAGCCCAGCCTGATAAGTAATGTTTAGTCAACCTTTTATGATCCCTGTGAAAAGTGACGCAACGACAAACAGCGAGCTGCACGGTATGTTTACAGAGCTGACAGTTGGGAGACCACCAGGCTGAACACGACTGGGTCACGTATCTGCGTAACCTCGGTAAAGGACAATTTCTTAACCTGTCAGACAATACAGTGAGATAAGATACCTGGGAAATCAGAAAGAATGGCTAACAAGAAGAGAGCCTTTTGAGAATCTGATATATATAGAGAATAGAGTCGGCCCAAGAATTGAACCCTGTGGCACCCCCATAGAGACTGCCAGAGGACTGGACAACAGGCCCTCCGATTTGACACACTGATCTCTATCTGAGAAGAACATCAATGGCTATGTATCATTAATTGGTGGCAGTGGCTAGGTAAACAAACCTGAAGATTGCAGTCTCTTCTGGTTCATATAGATTGGTTACTAGGCAAGAAAACACATACAGTATGTAATTGTGTCATTTGGGTGAGCTATCCCTTTAATATGATATATAACTAAAGGATATTCCCACATAAAAGGCCCCATGAGCACTAACATGTGAAGTTCATAGGAGCACATTCAATTTGGTGTCAAATGAAAGCTGTATACACTGAACAAACAAATAAACGCAACATGCAACAATTTCAAAGATTTTACTGATTTACAGTTCATATAAATTAATGCATTAGACCCTAATCTATGGTTTTCACGACTGAGAAAGCAGATATGCATCTGTTGGTCACAGATACCTTCAAAAACATTGTAGGGGCGTGGATCAGAAAGCCAGTCAGTATCTATTGTGACCGCCACTTGCCTCGTGCAGCGCGACACATCTCCTTCATATAGAGTTAATCAGGCTGTTGATTGTGGCCTGTGGAATGTTGTCCCACTCCTCTTCAATGGCTGTGTGAAGTTGCTGGATATTGGCGGGATCTGGAACACGCTGTCGTAACTGTTTATTGTCCATAGCTTATGCCTGCCCATAGCATAACCCCACCGGCACCATGGGGCACTCTGTTCACAATGTTGACATCAGCAAACCACTTGCCCACACAATCCCATACGTCTGCCATCTGCCCGGTACTTCTCCAATGTGCTAGTGGCCATCAACGGTGAGCATTTGCCCACTGCAGGTGGTTACGACGCCGAACTGCAGTCAGGTCAAGACCCTGGTGAGGACGACGAGTTAGCAGATGAGCTTCCCTGAGACTGTTTCTGACAGTTTGTACAGAAATGATTTGGTTGTGGAAAACCACAGTTTCACCCAGTCTGGGTGGCTGGTTTCAGATGATCCCAGGTGAAGTGGGGTCTTAGAAAACATCTAGCAGAAAAAGTCTTAAAAGGTATCAGAAATACATCAAAACACAATAATGTTGAAGTAAAGACCCCTGCCAACTATTATCAACACTTATATTTAGTTTCACAGAAATAATAATAATTTCCCTGTAAGTTACTGTCTAGTGTCTTGTCATTTGTTACCAAAAACCCACATATCTTTAAGAGATTTTCTGATTTCTGTCCCTCATGAGGAGGGAGGATAATGAAAGTTCTGAAGTAACAAGTAAAGGTAGACCTATCAATCAGTTATTGTGTTTTTACTGAACAGAATGACATAATGACTGCAACAGAATGACTGCAACTGATTTGGCTACAAGGGAAGTCATAAGAGGTCACAAACCATAGTTGGGCCAACTGCTACTGTCCTCCCTGGTATACTGTTATGTTCTGCTCATTACTGTTTCCTTTCTCTCTCTGACGTCTGGTGGTCAAAGCAAGAGCGTGAAAACAGTCTGTACAATCCCTCCCTCCCTCTCCCCCTGTCTCTCTTCTCTCTCTCTCTCTCTCCAGTTAATGTCAGCTCTCCCAGCTCTAACTGACATCTAGTCTTTTACCATTTACTGTAACCAACCCACTCACCCATTGAGCACAGACGACATCGAATGTCCATGGATGTTGAAAAGCAGTTGAAATTTGGTCAGTCCAAATCTGAACCAATGTCAAAAGCTGCATTGAAGTCTAACAAAACAGCTCCCACAATCAAAGTTATTATCAATTTCTCTCAGGCAATCATCAGTAATTTGTCTAAGTGACATACATGTTGAATGCCCTTCCCCAATCTGTTGTTAATGGGTTTACTGTGAAATAGCATTGTATTTGGTCAAACACTATTTTTTTCCAAAAGTTTACTAAGGGTTGGTAACAGGCTGATTGGTCTGCTGTTTGAGCCAGTAAAGGGTGCTTGGGTAGGGGAATGAATTTTGCTTCCCTCCCACCCTGAGGGAACACACTTTCCTGTAGGTTTAGCTAGAAGAGATGGAAAATAGGAGTGGCAATATCGTCAGTTTAGTCACATGATTTCTCAATTTACAGTAGGTTCGCCAATTGTCTGTGCAGCCAGACTTATTGCCATTCCTTTTCCCTAACCCCTCAACCATAAATGTTTTTAATTCCTCATCAATCCACAGGGATTTAACTGTTTTTACAGTCCTTTTCTTAATGGGTACATGCTTATTAGTAACTGGAATAAGCAATTTAATACATGTGTCGAGTGCAGCGTCTGGTTGCTCCTCATTACACACCACAGACCAGAAAATATTCTTTACATCATCAACGTGAATCACTACAAAACTTCTTGTATGACCTCTTATACACTATATTAGGCCCAGCCTTTGGAACTTTGGTTCTCCTAGATATGGCTACTCTATAATTATTATTATGTTTTATTTAACTAGGCAAGTCAGTTAAGAACAAATTCTTATTTACAATGACAGCCTACACCGGCCAAACTCGGACGACGCTAGGCCAATCGCCCTATGTGATCACTACATCCGATGGATGTGGTTACGGCTTTAGAGCAGATTTCTGCACTATTAGTAAAGATTATTTCATTCCTGTGCTGTTTGTAAATAACCTGAACCAGGTTGCAGGCACTGGTTACAGTTTGAATATTTTTCTTGAGTGGGTCGCTTGATGAAAGCCAGCCAATATTTACAGTAGAGGACAGTACAGTACAGTACAGTACAATACAGTACAGTACAGTACAAAACAATACAGTATAGCTACTGTGCTCTACTGTGCTCTACTGTGCTTTATTTTTCTATACTGTGATGTCCAAACTTGTGAAACATAGACTTCTATGATTGGTACAGATTTGGTCCAGACCAACCAAATTTGGTCATGTAGAATAATACCCAAACATACAAAGGAGGATGTTCGATTTTTCTACCGTAGTGTACCTATTCAGAAAACATCGACATGAAGACAACGGCATTCATAATTATGCCTTTCTGTATAGTACAGATCAGGGACCCATGATGTCATTCAGTTAACATAATTCTGTTACTGGGTGTTAATACACTGCACTTACTGTAGTTCAATAACCAAAATAAATATCATAGCTGACACCACATTATTTCTGCAGACATCTTTGAATCTTAATTTGGAGTAGATATTTAGTTTTTAAAAACATTTCAAACTGAGGGAGATTTTCCAGTCATTCTGTTACCAAACTGTACATTTGCACTGTTCTTCGAGTAAATGTGTTTTTGTTTTAAAATTTTCTGTGGAAATTGTTAAAAGTAGTCATTTGTTTACATTTGTAATTAATGGTTTTCTTTGCCATACTTTTAAAGTGGAAAAATCGGAGTCAGCGTCATTCTGTTACAGTGGAATTGCCCAAAACCCCCACAACGCTTAACAAAGATGGAACACTGTGTTACATAATGGACCTAACTTAGTGAAGCAAGCTATTCTATTATTACAGTCTATCATGTGTTGATGTTTTGACTTGTTAATGGATCTACTGCATTATTGACTGACATCGGTCTCTGCCACGTACGTCAAAATAAAGCTATGTCAAAACTCAAGGACTCTTTTGTTAACAAGGTATCTAGTATGCTCATAATCTACTGTTTTGGCAACACGTGACCTGCCAGTGTCTCATAGTGGCTGTGCAGTGCTTCAAACCCAGTTTCACCATTTGATTTACGAGCGTACACAGATAGATAGATAGATAGATAGATAGATAGATAGATAGATAGATAGATAGATAGATAGATAGATAGATAGATAGATAGATAGATAGATAGATAGATAGATAGATAGATAGATAGATAGATAGATAGATAGATAGATAGATAGATAGATAGATAGATAGATAGATAGATAGATAGATAGATAGATAGATAGATACTTTATTTATCCCCGAGGGGAAATTTCTTTGTCAAGCAGCTCCAACAAAACATAGGGCAGGTGCAAAATGCCAGAACGAAAATACACAAAAGACAGATACACTATACTATACAGGTCGATGGCAGTGAAATACTTCAATAGCTAAAAATGCGTATGATATGAGTGAGGGTAATAATAGTTTACTTAATAGACATACTGGTTAATTGAACAGGTAAGTGAATATTTTGCATGGCTAAATTAACTGTACAGGTAAATATACAGTTAAAAAACAGGTAAGTGAATATTAGCATGGTTACATTAACTGTACAGGTAAATGACAGGAAGAGATACTTAAATAGCTAAATGTGTGTATGATATAATTTGGGGTAATAATAGTAATACAGTCCTTAGTGCGCAGGGTTTAATTAGAGATAAATGCACGTATTGCACATTCAATATACTAAAAGCAATGAAAAAAGATACAACTGACAGGATACTAAAATGCATTCCTGAGTGAATGACTACGTAAGTTAAGTCCAAGAATTACTTGCAATATTGCACGTGATATGATAACTGTACATGAGTATGTATATACAGACCTGAATGAATAAATAATTCCTGAGCGAATGAGTGATTACGGACCAGAGTTACTCACGGATGGATGCATAATTGTTAAACTAGGTCCTAACACCCTAACAGTTCCAAGTCTGTGTTGCCGACGGCACGGCACCCTGGTGAGGCATTAAATAGTCTAATAGCCGCCGGCAGGAGAGGAAGCAGTAGGGTTGTGTCCCAAATGGCACCCTTTATAGTACACTACTTTTGATCATGGCCCATAGTGCTCTGGTCAAAAGTAGTGCACTATGTAGGGAATAGAGTGTCATTTGGGAGGTACCCTAGTAAGAGCTGCCATATGCCTCTAAAACAGAGCATGACAGGCAATATACCCTCGTCAAAGGGGCATTAAAACCTGTTTGCACTCCCATTGTGTGTTACCTCCGCTTCAAATTCCATAAAACATGCAGATTTACAACCTTTTCTGCTGTTTGAGGTCAGTGGTATTGACGGTGCTTCTTGAGTTGATGTGCAGAGGGTTGTGAGTTCACGCCCATGTTGGGATGGAATTTGCATTCCTTTACACTGCCACTGAACCAATCTGTTCTACTTAACCAAATGCATACATACAGTAAGTAAACAATGAAGGTGTAGGTTACATGCTGCTGCAATCATGACTAACAACAGCCTACACACTTGATCTCTTATTTGGAGTGGATTCCATGGACGCTATTTTGTAAGGCAAATGCTGTCTGTCACCTTTGCACCGTCGAGAGTGGTATGCCGTCCAGCGTCTCCAGGCAATAATTACACGCCACTAGCCTCCCGATTGGCTCACCAAAAACATAGATATAATTAATGGCACATTATTAAAGCATATAAACACAGACACAACACACACACACATTCACACGCACACACACACATTTGTTTTAATATCCTTGTGAGGACCCCAAAAACATTTCCCATTCAAAATCCTATTTTCCCTAAACCTAACCCTTAATAAAACCAAAGCACACACACACACACACCTGGTAACTGACTGCACCGTCTAAAGTACAGAGCTTTACTCGTTGAGGCAAAGACCTTCAGCTTCTGAAGAGTTGACAGTTATGTTTATTTTAATCATATTTCACTTAAGCCCGTTTCACACCTGGACCGAACTGTACGGGTTGTAGTACATCTGGTCTTTGCTTGGCTCAGTTTGAGCCTACAGTGTGCTTTTGAATCAGAAAAGGAAAGGTGCCGTTCCTGTTCACTTCAGGTAGTATCTCAAAATCTTTCCTCCCGTTTGGTGTCTACTGAACAAGACCCTGATTTGTCCCGATTGTGGTAGTCACCGTCTTCAATAGGTATTAGGCTACATACACCAGCATCTGATACTACTGAACAAGTCTTCCTTCACTGGCATTGTCTGAAATGTTCCAACAGACACGTATGAACCTGTTCATTGGAACAACAACGTAGATGTGCTCATACCTCATGTTAATCTGTGCTCCTGTACAGTCAAATGTCAAAGAAAGAATGATAGATTGCAATTAGATCGTAATTCATAACCATAAAATGATATTGCATGAATCTATTTTATAGCCACATTAGATTAGTGAATACATTTGACAAGTCTATTTGGGTTTCTGCACTCTTACTTAATCACCATTATTGCCCAAGCTTCCCTGTTGTTATGAAATCTGTTGCGTGTTGACGTGCGAAGACAGTGAACTGTCAACAGATATCAATGCAGGGCTATGCTAACACCGTTCGTACAAGACGCTTTCTTGTCAGTGACTAATGGTGATGGGATTCAATAATGGATCATCCTCCCATGTGTTGTTTTCTGTGAATGGTACCCCTAAGCTCTCGTAATCACATGTATTTTTAATTAGACTTGGGGGCCTGTTTGCATTTCAATAGACGTCATTCATTCCAATGCCATTTAAACCCATTTAGGGGAAACAACCTGATACAATAGGAGAACATGTCCCTTTTGAACTGGTGTCATGTCCAATAAGCAAAGTCTCACTTGTGGTTTGATCAGTGGCGATTTTAGCATGTAAATCTTGGTGGGACAAACAAAAAAACATTTGTGGGCTGCATGCCAACAAAGCCACTACACAACACTAAACAATACATTAATTGCAATATAATGGTGACAAGCTGTCCCAAAAGCAGTCCCAACACCTTACCACTGCTACACCTGGCTATTAGCGGAGCCTTGTTTGGCCGTGAAACAGTTCATTCAGCCTCATTTACTGCCTGATAAAAACATAGCTGACATGACTGACTTGCTTTAACAAATGTGTTTTCTAATGACAATTGATATGTACAAACTATGGCACAAGGGGACGACAAGCAGATGAGGCAATATGTAATAATTTCGATTAAGACATTAATGAGCGAGCTAGAAGTCAATATAACTATATGTTCAGCACTTTTGAAATGTACAGAGACAGAATTCAGAACATGGGACGTTCTTACAGTGTTCTCCCCTGTACACCAAGCCAGAACCGTAGGATAAATAAAGGGGGCATATAAGCAGACAATGAATACTCTTGCAATATTCAATGATTACATTTCCAAAACAGGTTATAGGCTACATGTGCACCACCAAGTCAGAACAGTAGGCGACATTAAGAGGGGAAAAGAGACCAAATGATTAGGGTGAGGCACATGGGCTATTAACACCTTACTACACAACATACACTTAGTATTACTTTCTTAGCTACAGTATACATATCTCTCTGGCATATTACATCATTTATGCAGCTGCATACAAGACATTTTTGGACTCACCTTGTTGTGCTGTGCTCACTAGAACAGGAAGGTGGCACGGAGGCCCTTGGTGGGAAATGTTGTCATCAAAGTCTGGTATTCTCTGGATTTATGGTGCCTTCAAGACAACTGTGAACTCTGAGAAAAACAATGTTGAATCATGATGACATCATTGATCTTCAGGTCATAGCTCTAGAAAGAGGCCCGTTCAAAATGTATTTTCCCAGTCCGAGCTCGTTTTTTCCCGACTTCCCAGTTGTCTTGAACTCACGGAAATCAAGTTTTTGCAGTTTCCAAGTTAACAGTTGTTTTGAGGGCGGCACAAATCATGCTTCATTGACAGCATGGCCAATGTTGAATGTTTATCATTTTAAACTTGGAAAAGATACCCATAATTCCAGATTTGGGAACACACAGCCACTCCACTGAATAGCAAGCTAGTGATTTCTTAGCAATGCTTGAAGTTAGCCACTGTCACTGATTCCTTCCAAACCACTCATTGTTGAATTTGCGATTTCCAACTTGTTGTGCAATGTTTATGTCCAATGGCCAATGAGCACCAATACGTTTTATCTATACTTTCTCTTCATTATTTCTCTTCAAATGACAAGGATTAAAAAGGATTTGCCAGTAGATTGTCGACTTGATTCATGATGACTGCTAGCTAAGATTCTGAAAGTATGATGTTGACATGATCAGTCCAATCAAAGCTGCTGTAGCTATAACGTGATTTGACGTCATTTTATCTGTGGCCAATGACCTTGAGCCTTCTTTGATGGGCACTTCTAATGTAACTCTATGGCAGCAGCCAAGGGGCTTGAATTTTCTAGCTCTACCCTTAGACTTGGCGGTGACGTAGTGTCCCCATGAGTGACAGAACACTGAGCCAATCACGCCGCAACGCTCCGTATTGTCTGCTGGCTTGCCCCACCACCACAGAAAGCACTGAGCTAGACTGAAACACCTGCATTTTGGAGCTGCATTTTGCAAAAAAGAGACCATGTTTGTATGCGGCTTTATTATCTCAATTATATATATATATATATATATATATATGTTTTTTTTTTGTTTTTTTTGCAAACTGATATGTGACATATATTAATGCCAAAATAACATGCAAAACAGGCAAGCTTAACAAAAAGTTTTTAAAAAATTTTGCTAAAAATGTGGGCCTCTACCCCACCTGCCCTGAATGACGGGTTGCCACTGGGTTTGATGTTTATCAGTCTCCAACTGTCTACCTAAATGTTCCAGATTGGTTACTAGTTACTAGTTGGTATATCTGGTTGGTATATCTGCTATGCTGTTGACAGTAGACACTCATTAGTGGCAAAAACATTGAGGTTGAAAATATAACTGTGTATTCCATCAAAATGCAAAGTACTAACATTCTAATGGAATGTTTAATACAGTAAATGCTAACATTTTTTGTAGTTTTTCTACAGACGATAGCCCTCTTCTGACTACAAATGGGGTCCTTCAGCCAACCAGTTAGTTATGGGAATCTATCATCCTACTGTTTTCACTGGTGGGCTGTAAAGGAATTCCTGCTATGTGACTAGCTAGCCAAGATTCAGAGATTTCCCATGATATTTTCCCCTCAGTCACCACCAGCAAATGGCTACTGCCAGCTACTTAGCTGTGCTTATGCCAGAATTACTTTTCTTTCTACAAGCGCTCAACTTCCCATTTCTGTACAGTGCTACTGTGCTACTCACAGTAAGACTTGCTGTGCTATTTGAAAAACCTCCATATCCAAAGAGAATTAGCAGCATTCTTCATTCTTTCATCCGATCATTAAATAATGCTTTCATTTTTCAGAGTAACTCAAAGGGCATATCTTTGAGTGATGTGTGACATCCTTTTCTGTGTATTCTTCTGAGATACAGTCTCTGAAGACACTAACAAGAGATGTTGCAAACAGGCTGTGATGTAGAGATAATTGAAATGAGGAAGTACAGTGAACGCTATGAGAGAGTTACTTTCAAATGTTTTTCACCAACATTAAATAAACTTCTACAAGGTTACATTGGGACAATGTGTCCCAGATTTTCCTGTCAGAACATTGGTTTGAACAATACTAAACAAACTTTTGTTCTGAGAACAAGAGAGACATTCTCAAACTATAGGCACACAACAATGTATACGTATGTAGTCCAACAACATTCACACGTTCACACATCAATGACCAACTGCATATCTGACAACTAATTTGTCTTTATCAGTCTTCACTATCCAATGACAATGGTAAATATGGACTGTGTTGAGGGTTAGACATCTACCTCAATGAACAGACAAGGAGCCTGTCAGTGAGTAGCCCACCAGTGGGATGCATAATGATTAGCCTGCCTAAAGATAATCATTAACAGTCGCTGCTGATTGCCTGACTGCAATTACCTCCCCTGTTGGTCGCTGCAATGCACAGCCAGCTGGTTGCGTCCCAAATGGCACTCCATTCCCTATACGGTGCACTATGTAGGAAACAGACAATGTCTCTCTGGCGTGCACTTGAGATGAAGTCATTGTGAATTGGCATAGAGCAAAGGTCAGAGTCCTCAGGTAATCAGAAGAAATCAAACACATTTACAGTGTGTTGTAGAAAATGTAATAATTGCAATTGTCCCATCTGACCTTGCGGTAAGGACCAATGAGAAATAGTCAGGGCAGTGTAGGGATGGTTGAAGTGCAGCTACTTTATGTGTCTTGTAAAGTAGTCCGGCATAGGGGAGGTTCAATTGCTTAAACTGCTCCTGATGACTCATTGGCTCAAATGACTCATTGGCTCTTTAGCCTCAGTTCATTGTTATTTATAAATCACACTGAATCATACTTTAGAAACGAATCAAAGTGGAACTGAGCAGCAATAATAGCTAAGTAAATAACAGCAACCTCAATTCCCTGACTCATTGCTCGTTGAGGAAAAACAAAACAGTACAAACCCATGACAGCAGACTGAACATACAGAGTTGTACTTCCTCTTTGAACAGAAGACGCCCCCGGAGTCCTATCAGTAACAGGCTGCTAAGAGGCTTTTCTCCCAAGCACTAAGAGCTGTCTGTTAGGCGGGGGGGATCTGCGGATCCCTGGAGTCAACTGGGCTATCTTCAAGGGGAGTGTATGTGGGGGATGGGAGGGTGGTTGGTGAGTGGCTGAGACAAAAGCGCTGTGGTGGTGTCGGCTGGTGTGTGGTGTGTGTTTCAAACGGTTCCTAACTGTTCAACAACATGCTAACCATGGCTGGATCAAAGGTGTTCTGGTCACGAACGCCCGCTCAGAACCAGAAAGGAACTGTGTATATTTAGAGAGGAAGAGGCGAAGCGAGAGGTATAACTGGGCTCAAAATCTGCCTTATCCAACAAGTGGCATATTTTTTTTGCTCACCAAGCGAGGAGTTTTTGTATTGAGGTCAATGAGTTTCAAATCTGGTTAACAAAAAATGTAATGGCTTATTTTCTACGTGTGGCTTATTTGATTGAATAGAAGTTTCGCACTGCTTAGGTTGTTACGAGTGTACTGATATAAGTAGGACCGGCAACTTTGGAAAAATCCCTTTGTATCGGAGTTGTGTCTGTTGTTCCACACGCATATCTGCCCTCTCATTGGCTAGAAGGGTCCCACCTGATCTTGCCCACTCCCGACTGCCTTACATTTTTTAAGCCATTTTTATTTCATTGTTAGAGTGGCCACTTGAGTATCTGGTCAATATAATGGATATTCTGTGGTATATTAGAGGTAATAAACATTGGGACAGTTCAAAATGACCCGTAAGAGAAGAGGGTTAAAGAAGGATTAAAGAGGTCCAACGTTTTTTCCATGCGTTCAATTGTTTTCCTCAGCAGTGGCCAATGACTTATGGCCACTTAACTCCTTCCATTTGTGGGAATTGGCCCAAACGGATAGGGAAAATGGAAGTGTTTCTTACAGAAGAAATACACATGAAATGCATAACGATGGTAGCAATTGAAAGGGAACAGTTTGGAGATTATGGGGAAATGATTAGACCAACGGTGAGGACACAACATTTCACCTGACACAAGACTGAATCCAAACATTACACTGTTGATTTTATGTGCATTTTACATTTACTGTATTTTTCACTGCATTTGTTGATAACGAAATCTGAAAATTCTCTGGAGACGTTCAGTAACACGATAAGAATATAAAAATAAGATAAGAATATTCCTTGAAAATGTAGGGTAGGTACAACATAAGACAATAAAATAGCAAGGGTTTGAGTGAGAGGTCTAACTGGTGTTTCCAAGTGGCCACACACCTCTCCAAAGGGTGCACAGTTCCTAAGTAATTTTAATGCACTTTTATGACTTAAAGAACAATCTTCAACTATAAGGTGCTTTTTTGAGCTCTCCTAACTGTACTGTTGAGGAACTAGAGCAGGGTCCCCCCCCCCCCATGTTTTCTGTAAAAATTTGGTGGGACGTAAAACACTGTAAAAACGCTAGCAAATCATCAAATCAAAGCCTTTTTTACATCAGCAGATGTCACAAAGTGCTTATACAGAAACCCACCCTAAATCCCCAAAGAGCAAGCAATGCAGATGTAGAAGCACGGTGGCTAGGAAAAACTCTCAGCCAGGAACCTAGGAAGAAACCTAGAGAGGAACCAGGCTCTGAGGGGTGGCCATGCCCTCTTCTGGCTGTGCCCGGTGGAGATTATAAGAGTACATAGCCAGTAAGGCCAGATTGTTCTTCAAGATGTTCAAACGTTCATAGATGACCAGCAGGGTCAAATAATCACAGTGGTTGTAGAGGGTGCAACAGGTCAGCACCTCAGGAGTAAATGTCAGTTGGCTTTTCATAGCCGAGCATTCATAGGTCGAGACAGCAGGTGAGGAAGATAGAGAGAGAGAGAGAGACTGGTGGGAGAATTAGAGGGAGCATACTTAAGTTCCCATAGGACACCAGATAAGACAGGATAATTACACCAGATAGGACAGACTGACCATAGCCCACCGGAATATATACTATTGCAGCATAGATACTGGAGGCTGAGACGGGGGGTCGGAGCAAATCAGCTCCAAGTGATGTTAATTTCCAAAGTATACCCACGCATAATAGAGAAATATCTACTGAGTGTACAAAACATTTGGAACACCTTCCTAATATTGAGTTGCACCCCCAGATCATCATTTTGGTGCGCATAGAGAGAAGTCATGAGTGCATTCAGATGTGTACGTGGTCCACAGGAAATGTTCTTCCCAAAAGACAAAACATAGTGATCATTCTGTTCAGAACAACCCAGGATATAACGCCAACCCAGGATATAACGCCAACCCAGGATATAACGCCAACCCAGGATATAACGCCAACCCAGGATATAACGCCAACCCAGGATATAACGCCATGTTTTTGCCACATAATTCTATTACAGACACCTTAATGTCTACTTTTAAGTTATATTATGTGAGCTAAACAAAAAAAAGAAGAAAACTATAAAAACATGTTCCTTAAAGTATATGTATAGCATGTTACTGTACAGCCACTTGATTTGCACTCATCAGCTCAGTTATCCATCAGGCTCTAGTATCACGGCGCATATGTAAAACTAATTTAGGATATAATTCTAGTGTCCAGGGATCATTTCTTAAAAACAGAAGCCAAATAACATGAGAGTCTACAACTCAAAGTATCAGTGTTCTTTTGAGAACACACACCACAGAGTACCAGTCGTAGAGGGGTGGTAGAGGGATCGTTGACAGTTATTTGAACCTGCTGACATTACGCTGCTTCTGAGGTGGACACGCTCCAAATCCCCTTCAAGTGGAAATTATCTTCAAATAATTTTTTTCTTTCTTTTTGAAGTAACCAATGTGAATAAGGGGGCTTTAGGTTGTGCCAAGGAACAATTGTCAGTATCAAGGTTTAATCTACCCGGATATTAGAGGTTCCTCTTGAATCAACCACTGTTCAGAGAGTCTTGATGTTGGAGTGAGGATTAGACCTGCGTTGAAATAATACTTGAAATAATTTTAAATACTTGATTGATCTGTGCTTGATTTAGCTTGCCTGGCTTAATGGCCAAATAGAATAGTCCCAAAATGGTAAACCCCACCCATCTGGCTCTCTAGGCAGACTAGAACAAACACTCAAAGTATTTGAAAGATTTAAAATAGTAGTTGAACCCAGTTCTGGTGAGGATTGGATGCCAGGGTAGCTTTTTAAAAATACTACATCTTTCAGACCTCTCTAGCAATAGAAGGGTGTTTGTTGCGGTCTAGCATCAAATTTGATGAGTGAATTTCTTTTTCTGGATCATCATCAAACTTGGGGCTGAAAGTCGAGATCTCAGACGGTAAGAAGGGAGGTCTGTGAAAGAGGAAGACATACGGCATACTGATCCGATAAAGTTAGTTACACGATCACCCCAAAACTGGATAACCACTCAGCCAGTAGTGCTAAGAGGATTTAAAACTTAAAGACACTTCTATTGCCCATCATTCTCTGTTCCAAGTCGTCTGTCTGCACTTCCTTATAAGAACACTTTCCTGCCTGGGAATGTTTTGACAGCGCTTGGCAAGGATGCGATCCCCTTGGGAAGAAGCACAAAGTACGCTTCTGATCACTCTTTCACAACCAGATCCCTCCCTCGTATCTTTATCACAGGATGGATTCTCTGATATAATCATTTTACACATATTCAAATCTGTTTGGTGATGTAGTATAAAACATGGCTTGTACTCTTTGCTGTGATGTAATGATTGCACTTTTTATACTACATCACCAAACAGATTTGAATATGTGTAAAATGATTATATCAGAGAATCCATCCTGTGATAGAGATACGAGGGAGGGATCTGGTTGGGAAAGAGTGATCAGAAGCGTACTTTGTGCTTCTTCCCAAGGGGATCGCATCCCTGCCAAGCGCTGTCAAAACATTCCCAGGCATGAAGGCGTTTTTATGAGGAAGTGCAGACAGACGACTTGGAACAGAGGATGATGGGCGCCCCATAATGACAGAACTGGGTTCAAATACTATTTAATATCTTTCAAATACATTGAGTGTTTCCTTTAGCCTGCTTGGAGTGCTAGATGGGCGGGGTGCCAGATGGTTTGCACTTGCTCCATTGTGCAAGGCAAGCTCAATCAAGCTCAATCAAGTATTTGAGATGATATAAAACAGTATTTGAACCTGAATGACAATAATGAGACATAATCTCAGGGTCTGAATGAACACATTAATACAACTAGAGAAATTGAGCACTTACAAGAAGGAACTAAAATAAAGGCTTAATGAAGTAGATCAGTCCACCAGCAGCTTGTCGTCTGTGAAGCGCTGTCGACGCTCCAGCCAGTTGTAATGGTGAGTCCTCCTGAAGTCTGACAGGAGGTTCTTCGATGTCAACGACCTTCTTTGACATGTCTGTGTGTGTGTGTGTGTGTGTGTGTGTGTGTGTGTGTGTGTCTCTTAAGGGCAGTTGGATATGCTAAAGACATTTCCATTTCTCACCACACACTTACACAGGTTACACACTGAAACAGGACAAATGTTAGCACCCCTATGGCCTTTGATATGCCTGTTCCTGTGAGAGGGAGTCACTATCAACCACTGCCTCCAATGGCAAAGTTGGGGTCGACTTGGGGTCAAGTTCTATAGGGCAGAAGAGATTACTCAACTGAGTTCGCCCCACAACCTGTCGAAAACCGTATCAAATTCACTTGACCTCTGTAAGCCTGTTTATCTGTTGTTGTGGTATCTGACCACACACTGCTGACCTGAAACTGGCCTCATTTGACCTGAGGTTCAAAGGTCAGTGTCTGAGGTGTTAGGGTGGAATTCCCAGCTCTCTACACTAATGAAGATACAACCACTACTCAGTTAGCCTAGTGGTTAGGGTGTTGGGCCAGTAACCAAAAGGTTGCTGGATTGAATCCCCAAGCTGGCAAGGTAAATAATCTGTTGTTCTGCCCCTGAACAAGGCAGTTAACCTACTGTTGCCCAGTAGGCTGTCATTGTAAATAAAAATTTGTTCATAACTGACTTGCCTAGTTCAATAAAAAATAAATAAAAAAATCCATATTAGCCATGAGATCTCTTCAAAGTGTCTCTCTCTCTGCAATCTAGTCCCACTCATGATACAAAAGTTAGCTGTCAAAGGACAGAGATTGAAGCACTGAAGGGGTCAAAGCCTAGAAAAAGCCTTTGAATCCTAATATAGCCATGTAGGCTTTCGGGGCCCCAGAGAAGTACATTTTTAAAATTAAAGATCAAATGCAATAAGGAGTTATTTTGTTGACTGTATGTTTGACAGTTGAAGCTTCCTGGCTGATATTCCACCGTCTTTAAAAATCTACACAGCTCAGTGGATTGATTCTCAGGCTGTGTCCCAAATGGTAGCCTTTTCCCTTTAGAGATCACTACTTTGCAAATTAGTGCACTTTATAGGGAATAGGCTGCCATTTGGGACAGGCCATCCGTATAGCATGGTAGATGAGAGAGAGCATCTATCCCAGACAGAAATCAAACAGGACAGACACAGAGGGTGTTGGGAGGTGACCCGGCAAACATCAAGGTGAAAGAGGGAGGTGAGAGGGGGAAGGTGGGAGAAGGGGGTGGGGGTGAGAGAGGCAGAGAGAGAGAGGAGGGGAGAGTGAGAGATAAGGGAGGGAAAGAGGGGAGGGTGAGGAACTGAAAGAGAAGGGAGGGAGATGGAGATAGGCGTCATGAAGGAGAGGGGTGAGGGAGAGAGAGGGGGTAGAGGGGAGTGAAAGAGAGAGGATTGAGGCTATACGATAGAGATAAGAGGATGATAGAGGAAAGAGAGAGCATGAGATTCTCTGAAAAAGAAATAAAATGGGAGAGAGAAATAGAGAGGGAGGAATGAAAGTACATAGATAGGGGGAAGGTGAGGGGGGGGGGGGGGGGGGGACAGACAGACAGACAGACTGACTGACTGGCAGGCAGAGCTAAACCCCAATCAGCATTTTACTGTTTAACTCCTATATTGTCTCCACATTGAATCTAAATATGAAATTACAAATGATAAAAGGTTTACGGACAGAAGGCCTTATCGCGTATAATTTTGAGTTTGGTTTGTGATTAATGTTGCTGCTGCTCTAATGCTGCCATGCATTGTTAATAAAAGCTTCCATCTAATGTTTGAGACGTGCTTTGCCTTTTGCTGTGCTTGTGCATATGCATGTGGTTACTGGTGGGGCTCAGATTCATTGCAACGCAGTCTCTGGTCCAAAGGAGGCTGGTGGGAGTGTAGTGGACAATAATATTTGACATGTGTATATACAGTATATATGATATTATAAATACCTCACGTGACTTGTAATCAACCTATGCAATAAGTCTATTAAAATGTTTATCTGACTCCATAAAAATAAGTAAAATATACACGCAAGCATTAGGCAATGAGTTGACGTTGACTAGTAAACATTGGTCTTAGAATTGTCTATATCAAAGGCAGATATTTAATTAACATTGTACAATGAATGGATTCACATACAAGGCATAAAGCTTAAGTTACAAGTATTAACAAGTATTACAAAGCATACTTCTAGGCATATAGATCCTAAGGTTAACTTATATGACAAGCATGAACAAAGAGATGCTTACTAGACCAGAGACTTAGAAGCCTAGGAAATGAATGGATCATGCAACCTTCTTCCATGGACTGGATACAGAAAAAGAGAGAGAACATACAACCTTCCTCCATGGACTGGATACAGAAAAAGAGAGAGAACATACAACCTTCCTCCATGGACTAGAGACAGGATAAGAGAGAGAACATACAACCTTCCTCCAAGTATTAACAAGTATTACAAAGCATACTTCTAGGCATATAGATCCTAAGGTTAACTTATATGACAAGCATGAACAAAGAGATGCTTACTAGACCAGAGACTTAGAAGCCTAGGAAATGAATGGATCATGCAACCTTCTTCCATGGACTGGATACAGAAAAAGAGAGAGAACATACAACCTTCCTCCATGGACTGGATACAGAAAAAGAGAGAGAACATACAACCTTCCTCCATGGACTAGAGACAGGATAAGAGAGAGAACATACAACCTTCCTCCATGGACTAGAGACAGGATAAGAGAGAGAACATACAACCTTCCTCCATGGACTAGAGACAGGATAAGAGAGAGAACATACAACCTTCCTCCATGGACTAGAGACAGGATAAGAGAGAGAACATACAACCTTCCTCCATGGACTGGAGACAGGATAAGAGAGAGAACATACAACCTTCCTCCATGGACTAGAGACAGGATAAGAGAGAGAACAAAGGCCTTTAATTCCATTTATAACATCTGAAGGTGTAACCATTCAGCCCAAAACCAATCACCTTTGACCAATTAAACGATAACCTGACCACCAAGGCCCAATCGCCACAGGGTGTCACAGCATCTAATAGCTTGTGTGGGGGATGAGACCAATGTAAATGAGACAGAATTCCTGAGAAGACAAGATAACCTCTTTGAGAGTAATTTAGAGTTCACCCTTTACAGATACAAGTTACCACAGAGATCATACATCCATATAGATTGCATCAGAGTTATCCTCAGTGAACAAGTTTCCGATAGATACCAAACATGGATAATATATCTTTATTCCACTCATTCAATAGTCAGTCCTTTGGATACTGTAACAGAGATAAATTTTGGCCTCTCAGAGGAGGGAAGGGCTGACTAGTGCTTTGGCATTGTCCTTTGTTCCTGGACCATTTGCCATGCAGCTCCAAGTGACAGAGAACACATACATTAGGGAGGAGCCTACAGGAAGATCTATAGGAGGACAGGCTCATTGTAATGGCTGAATTGGAACAAACGGAATCCAAAGAAAAAGCCATATCTTCCTCTGGCCAGTGTCTGTGTTCTTTTGCCCATCTTAATATTTTATTTTTATTGGCCAGTCTGAGATATGGCTTTTTCTTTGCAACTCCGCCTAGAAGGCCAGCATCCCGGAGTCGCCTCTTCACTGTTGACGTTGTGTCACGCGTCGGGATGGTGAGAGACCAAGGCGCAGCGCAGTTGAAGTTCGACATTATTTATTAGACGAAACAAACACCATCTGACTTGAAACAGAATGTTGAATTACGAACTTCACAAAAATAAACCAACAACGTAATCCACATGTACTCACACTGCTTAGCGTGACTTGTAACATATATACACACAATGACCCACAACCCCGGTGTGGAAACATACAAACATATGTAGGATCCCTAATTAGACGCAGCTGTAGTGCATTGTCTCTAATTAGGGATCCTACATATGTTTGTATGTTTCCACAACGGGGTTGTGGGTCATTGTGTGTATATATGTTACAAGTCATCCCACACAAACCACCACCAGACCCAGAAATGATAGACCTGTCAGACTCTGACCATGGCTACATAGAGAAGCAATAGGCTTCTCTATGGCCAGAGCCTGACACGTTGAGACTGGTGTTTTGCGGGTACTATTTAATGAAGCTGCCAGTTGAGGACTTGTGAGGTGTCTGTTTCTCAAACTAGACACTCTAATGCACTTGTCCTCCTGCTCGGTTGTGCACCAGAGCCTCACAATCCTTTTCTATTCTGGTTAGAGCCAGTTTGCGCTGTTCTGTGAAGAGAGTAGTATACAGCGTTGTACGAGATCTTCAGTTTCTTGGCAATTTCTCGCTTGGAATAGCCTTTCTCA
This sequence comes from Thymallus thymallus, assembly GCA_023634145.1. NCBI lineage: Eukaryota > Metazoa > Chordata > Actinopteri > Salmoniformes > Salmonidae > Thymallus > Thymallus thymallus. The sequence goes on from CM042422.1 coordinate 13,923,156, forward strand.
GAACAAGAATAGACTGACAAGTTTCAGCAGAACGTTTATGGCCATTTTGAGCCTGTAATCGAACCCACAAATGCTGATGCTCCAGATACTCAACTAGTCTAAAGAAGGCTAGTTTTATTGATTCTTTTATCAGCACAACAGTTTTCAGCTGTGCTAACATAATTGCAAAAGGATTTTCTAATGATCAATTAGCCTATTAAAATTAGAAACTTGGATTAGCTAACACAATGTGCCATTGGAATACAGGAGTGATGGTTGCTGATATCCCATTAAAAATCAGCCGTTTCCAGCTACAGTAGTCATTTACAACATTAACAATGTCTACACTGTATTTCTGATAAATTTGATGTTATTTTAATGGACAAAAAATTAGCTTTTCTTTCAAAAACAAGGACATTTCTAAGTGACCCCAAACTTTTGCACGGTAGTGTATTTTCTCTATAGTCTAATGTTAGGGACGATCCATACAAGTGTACAATTAGGTAGTAATTATAAATGACCATCATTGTGATCTATTCAATATGCTGCTTATTAAAGTATTAATTAGGCAAAAACAAAGTATCTCTGCATGCTACATTACTGCATTAATATTGTTATGCAGCACCATATCCCACACTATTTGAAATGAGCACAAATGCCACAGGGTAAATGAGGCGAAGCACTTTGGATCCTGTTAATGACAAAATAAATAAACTTAACAAATCTTGGTAGTTATGTCCTTCGATTGGAAATGTCTATAGTACTTGGGAATGACCCACTCTAAAATCAAATAAATGTCTCACAGAAGAATTTACTGTGCGTGGAATGCACCACGACCAGTGGTGGAAAAAGTACTCAATTGTCATACTTGAGTAAAAGTAAAGATACCTTAATAGAAAATGACTCCAGTAAAAGTGAAAGTCACCCAGTAATATACTACTTTAGTAAAAGTCTAAAAGTATTTGGTTTAAATCATTTTTTTTAAGTAAATGGATCTGCTAAAGTGTACTTACGTATCAAAAGTACAAGTACAAGTATAAACCATGCATTATGCAAACTTTATGCAGTACTTTACACCAATGACCACGACAGACTTGAGGGTAGTGCATTCACAGATTGTTGGGCATTTGAGCTTCCCATAACTTTCCACAATGGGAATTGTAGTAAGCTTCAGACTAAGAGTTTATGGTCCGAGCCAGAGGCTCCCATTGATAGTCTAGTTTGTATTATACAATACAATACAACACAATAACAATACAATAACATATTCTGACGATTTCTGCTATATTTGGTGAGACAGGTCCCCAGACTGAGTGATGGGAAAGTGCTCAACTGGGGCTTATTCTACACTAGAGATGCATTAAACATATTTTCCCAACACTTGTGGGCATCATAGTTGAGAGTTTTCCATTTATGTAATCTAATTGGTCTGAAATATTCAGCATGGCTGTGAGGTTGACTAGCATTAGCAAATCGCAGTGTGGTTAAACTTGACATTCAGTATGTATTTTTCAGAGTAAGAAACAAGATATTCATGGTAAAGGACCTACCTTATTAAGTTTTCCACACAGCTTCATAAATCTCCCAACATGCACTCCTTTATGTCTGGGAATGCGGAATGGCAGGCTGACAGTGGATCAGATGCAAAAGCATTAGCCAAACCAAGAGATAAAGAAGACAATTTGTTGAGCTAGGCATTGACACTAATACCTTGTTCAGATATTGAAAATAATCAGAAATACATTTTCTACCACTTTCAGTACTCTCTCAATGCCAGGATAACATTGCCCCATTGATGTAGCACAGCACATAGCATAATGACAGTTATCTTATTAAATGACTTTTAAATTGACTTGGGATTCTTGGTTGAGTAGTCTACATCTTTGCCTTCCTTCCTGTTTGCAGGGGCACCTGCCTTTGCCGTATAGACCCCCTTTGATCCCCCTACTCCACTAACCCATATCCTGTGTCCTGAGTGTCGTATGGTGACAGTTTCCCAGATACCACATGGTATTGGTATCTCAAGCCTGGTGGCACAGGCCCAATAGAGTGTCTAATTTGATAATGGATCTCCGTTGGAAGCCCTTTTTCTCAGACGCATGTTGGTGTAATTATTTGCTCTGGAGGGAAGTAATTGGGGCCAAGCTACTTGAATGAATAAATCATTGTTTGGACTTGTGTGATCTTTTTGACTCAGAGATAGCTAGGCCTCCTGTGTTTGTTTCCCATGCGTATCTTTCCCTTCGGATGTAGTTGAGACAATGGCGTGACTTCCCAGTTATGGGGTCATTACATGTGAAACTGGAACAGAAATGCCAGTGGAAATTGTGTAGCAATTGTGTATTATTCTGAAATTTGGTACAAAGATATGTCTTTTGGAGGAAGGATCTTCGACATAGCCTTGGTATTTCTATGCAAAAATAGTATAGAGACAGAAGTGATCTAAGTTTGGATATCCTTGAAAATGTGGTCTTACCAAGGCTTCTTTCAATAATATGGAATGAATATGCCAAACAGATCCGTTTTAAGACTCCCATAGCTTCCAAAACAATACTCTCTGTGATCTTTCCGGCTGCATGTTTATCATACCATTGTATGATGTGAATAGGAAATATAGTACATAGTACAGCCATGACATGACAGGACTGAAGGGAGCTGATTATTAGCAGATAGCCTATTCAACCACCTGATTAGAATGTGGTTCATTAACAACTCTGGCAAACAGTTTGAGGTGAAGAACACTATCTTGATAGAACAAACAACACTCAAGATTACAGAAGTGCTGAGAAAAAAGTGGATCTCTGACCTTTCCTGTCGCTCTTGTTGGGGCCTCTTTATGCTCAACTACTTTGAGGACAGAAACTACGTCCAGGAAATATACGTGTGTAGTGTAAAAAGACGGATCTAGATTATAATCCAGAGGTAGTGATTGCAGAAATCACTCCGCTATTTCCTAATAGTTTATGTGACAAAACAAGCAATAACCCAGTGTAGAGAATCATTGTACCATCTAAACCGCTGTGAAATATATTTTCAATAACCAAAAATATTGTATTTTCAGCTGTTTGAAAGCTGGTGTACAAAATATGAAAGTAAAAGAGGCAAAAACGAAACTTAAGAACGAGAATCATAGAAATAGCACACGTACATCTACAACTTCTTAGACTTGCTTTCAATGAGGATGACACCTCTATAACTCACATTTCTATGTTAATTTGGTCACGTCTCCCAAGAAGTGACATATTGCAGCTTTAATACCAGCAGACAACATTTTTGCTCTGTTTGCCAAATTGAAAATTCAAGGCTTTTAAAATATCCACACATTTCTGAATCATTGCATTAATCAAGGGTGCAGCACTATGTGCAATATGGTTGAGATGAGAAGCTCATGTATAGTTAGAATTTCTATTCTTATTTTGTTTGTCTATATAGTATGTTATTTACGGTATGCCAATAACTGCACTCACGCACGAAGCAAGCGTACCACATTTACATTTACATTTACATTTTAGTCATTTAGCAGACGCTCTTATCCAGAGCGACTTACAGTTAGTGAATTCATCTTAAGATAGCTACGTGGGACAACCACAAACCACAGGCATAGAAAGTACATTTTTCTCAATATCCAAGGCTTGTGTAAACAGAAAAGTATCAAATCTAGCCATATTTTACTCATGTAAATACACCCTTGGTTCAAGGTCCAAGGAGTACATTAAGGGGAACCTAATAAACCATACTCAATACTTTGACTGTCTGTCTTTTTACACTAACAAAATGTATTATGTAAAACATGCCTTTCTTCAACATCCCATTTGCCACTTTTCTGTTGACACTAAATTGAAGGGGCACGTGCACCCTGTGATTCATTGGGGCGACGCCCCTCTGCTGAAGGTGAACAGTGAACTGTCGAACCCCATGTGTCAAAGAAAGCCCTTGTCTTTGCATTGCTTTCACCAGCAACCAAGACCATGTTTAGCGGAGGCAGTATTTAGAGAGAGAGAGAGACTTGACGTGCTAAATGATTATGTGAAAGAGAGAGCCTTAGAATCTTTTGTCACAAAGGTGCTAAAGGAATATGAGCACGTGGAGAGAAAGTAAGATAGATAGATAGATAGATAGGTACTTTATTGATCCCCCGGGGGGGAAATTTCATTAAGCTTTTAATCTTTACCTTGGAAATACAAAATACCCCAAACTGTACATGGGCGGTGTACCATACCCTAGGAATTCTGACGCATAGAAGGGGTTATTAGCAAATCAACCTAAGGAACCTGTTCTTGTTTCTTGAAATTACTTTAGGATCCACTAGGTCTAGTCATTCTGTTTCCCTGAAGGTAATAGCCAAAGAATAGTCAGTGGCGACAAAGTTAAGTTTGATCGACAGGAAATTATGAGCAAATTATGGTACGTTGTCTGTTTCTAAGTGAATATGGTCAAACAGAGGTCACACTGTCATTCAAAAAGGCTTTCTGGGGTGGTATGTTTGGCTTTGTTTAGTCTTGACAGGCAGCTTAAGTGTGCCAAAGGCGCTAAGAAGCCGAGATAAGGCCAAGTAAACCAAATAAAGCTACTTTGCTCGTTTAGTGAGTGAAATGAGTTGGATAGTAAAGTTAAGGGAATCAACAGTATGCTCAATCTTCACCTTGCTTAATGCCAGTAATGTTTCCGTATCTTGCACTACTCATCTCATATGTCTAACTGTAAGCTATACTATTCTGGGTATCTTAGTCACCTAATCGTGTTTACATACTGCATCACTAATCTCTTATGTGTATATTGTATACTTTAAAGCTTACTATTCCACTGGATCTTAGTCCAGTGCCGCCCTGACATATGTATATATTCTCAATCCTTTCTTACTTAGATTTATGTGTTACATGTTGTGAAACTGTTAGACATTATTGTTAGCTCGTACTGCACTGTCGGAGCTAGAAGCACAAGCATTTCGCTACACTCGCAATAACATCTGCTAACCATCTGTATGTGACCAATAACATTTGATTCGATTTGATTAGTGTGATCTTGGACAATATGGTGTGAGACTGAAGAAGTTGAAAGACCTATCTTAAAAGTGGTAAACAGTACGTGACCAATTCTTTAGAAACCCCAAAATATAGCACACAAGGTATTTTCAATCCTGCAGCTAAATATAAATCCTTGTGGTATTAAGTGAGATGTACTGTAATTCATACACTTTAAACCCAATTCTTATGCAGTGGTTAATACCAATTCAATGCATTTCTTATTTCAGTTTTTAACGGTGATTCTTCGCTAATCACTGCACCTCCAATGTTAAGGAAAACATGTCATTTGAACCAACATGAAACTAACGCAAAAATAAAGTTAGAAGTGATATAGTATGCAGTTAAATAGAGTAGATCATTGTAGTCTCATTAGAAAAAAGAAGTGAGAGGTGATGGGTTAGCTGTAGTGTTAAATAAATAGAGCAGATGGTGATGTCATCACTGTGTGGGAACTGGAATGTAGAAGGGCTGCTCATCGTACCACAAGGGCCTCTGCTTTCCAATAATGACATTCTATATGTACACTCCAGCCTTGAAATTCAATTATTCCCCTTAGCATCCAACAAGCCCACGTGACGAATTAAAATGGCCCCAAATAATATACTGTGGTTAGCATTCCTTTTCTGTTTCTGTCTTCTCTCTGACGTACATACGTTTTTATTGGCTTGATCCGACTATAATATTGTGTGATGAATACTCCCAAGGTTTAGTTATAGTAACATGATGCTTCGTCCATGAGAAGTTAAGTCGTCACTTGAGTGTAATCCCAAATGGTTTTCCTTCCATTAATAGTTAAAAGGGTTTTAAAAAGATTAACTGCCATTTCCTGAATTTAAGAGATGAATCACCCTCTTTGCGGTGTGTTTTTCAAGTAATGTAAAGTGTGGAGACAAAAAGACGAAGGCCTAGATTTAATCAGATCAAGTGTTAACCGGCGATAGCCGACACCCACATAGCTGATGTTTTGGCGGTGTCGGAGGTGGAACTGCCACACCCATCTTGTGATTATTGTCACGAAGCCACACCCATCCCACTCGCGTTAGAAGTTCAGAATGTGAAAGTGCAGGCTATATAGAAATAATGAAGCTCAAATTGAAAATCATTCAACTACATGAGGATTTCTATCATCCTAATCGAGGTGTAGATTACTGTACATCTCACAGTGTTCGAATTTGTAAACAAGGCTGCATGGGATTTCTTTTAATGCGGCTCCATGCAGCCAATGGCAATGTCCGCTTTAGGAAGCCGCAGTTCCACCTCCGACACCGCCAAAACTACCGCTATGCGGGTGTCGGTTAGCTCGGATCCGAGAGAATCTAGCTCTAACTGGGTACAGTTATCCATGGAACATTGGTCAAATTGCCACATGTTGGAACTTCACTCGTCTAACAAAAATGGACCAAGACTGCCTCATAATAAAAATGTGCATATGATCGCTTATGTGGTCTTAATAAATAATCCAACCATTATCTCCACTGTATACAGAAACTGAGAAAGAAGAGCATCACAATATATTATTTATTGTCCCCAACAAACCTTTCAACAACACCAATAAAAACAATAAATTACAACATTGAAAAGTAGGCAACATCAAATACAACACTCACAGGTGATGTGAATTGACACAGAAAGTTGAATTTAAAGCTAAATCAGCTTTGTACAGAAATAAATGGCATTACTTTTGTACTTGACTTTTGTCAGTTACCAGTCATTAACTAGTTGACTAGTTCAAAATTAAGTTATAAACTGTGATCAACAAATACTATCTAGTAATTAAATTAACCTAGTGTTGTGAACTTCAAGATTTCCGCTTTGGAACTGGTTTGCAATTAATCTCTTGTGGTAAAACAAAACAAAATATAAAATAAGTACCTTGTTGACTTAGGCATGGCAGTTTGACTGCCGTCTGTCTAAATAAAAAACCAAGCAAGAACAATGTACCTGTCCAATGTTTAATATGTAAGCATATAACTGTAAAAATATATTTCTTATTTTGATAGCTTCCATATTTAGTAGATGAGCTCAAATACAGTGATTTAGCATGTTTGCAAATTGCACTTGGATGCTGCAACCTCTAGATGAGGGAAAACAGTATTTCTGCCCCAGTAAACCAGTCCACCCGATGTCTCTGCATGGAACCACTAATGCTTTAAATTACCACAAATTCCTTATCTACTATATACCCATGGTATCTAACTAAAAAATAAAACAAGCCACTGAGGTATCAGACTCTTTGGAGTACAGTCAGAGTGCACCGAATGAACATTTTGTGAAAAACACATCACATTTTTAGTGCTGTTGTTTAAACAACAAAACAAATACTTCTTAAAGGTTAAATTTGTAAGTAAGATTCCCAGTCGCCTCAACGCTCCTGGAGGATTCAAGGGGAGGGTCTTGGTGAGAGCACTCGAACGCAACACCAAAGAAGATGAGGATGAGAGTGCACTACTTAGCATTACTTTTTGGTTTGTTTTCTTTTTGTTTCAGACCTGTTGATTGTGGTTATAGTTCATCTTGTTGGGGCAGATAACTTACAAATTGCACCTTTAACAACAATTGAATTCCCAATGATGTTTAAAGCTCTTCCGAACTTGCGACAAGTGGCTAAGGTTTAGTGAGGTGTAAATGCATCAAAGACAAAAAGGAATTCGGTTTTAAGATACAAAATAGCACAACTGAGTATTTGCCCCTTGTAAACCCACTTAAATGTCACTGTGACATCACTGTAGAACACATAGCATCAGGAACATAACACAGATCATCAAAGGAAACATCCATGAGCTATATTTCACACAGCGAGCTCAATGAACAAGACAACTTATGAAAAAGGTTGAATGAACTACTGCCGTGCCAAATCATTGACAACGCTAGGTAAAAACACACTTTTATTTTACCAGTCAAGAACATATTCTTATTTACAATGACAGCCTACACTGGGTTGTCTGTAGTGACACCTCTAGCACTGAGATGCAGTGTCTTAGACCGCTGCGCCACTTGGAAGCCTGATGCACCCTGTGGTCTTTGCCTGTGTTGGTATTAGCCCCATAGCCACGCAGAGCTATCCAAAGCAATAGTACTCATCGGAATCCACTCTGAGTTGAATGGGTGGCTTGCTGAAAGTCTCGTCCTCTATAACGGGTTTATCTGAGAAAAGATTGCGGTCCGTCGGAGAAGGGTGGTCTGGAAGGTCCTCGGCTAACTCATCCAACGTATCCAGATAGCTGCCCACGGATATCCCGTCCAATCCATCACTGTCTCCGTCATGCAGACTGGTGAAGCTGCCGCGTGGAGAGGTGTCGTCCCCGCTGTCCGTTAAGCTGTACAGGCTGCCCGTCAGACTGCTTTCACAACTGGCTATGCCCCCCTTATCCTCCATCACCCATTTGATGGATTCGATGCCCTCGTTGATTGACATCAGCTGCTGCATCAGCTTGACATCGATGGCACGGAGGTGGGCCTGCGTTTTGTGTAAGAAGGAGATTAATTTTAGGACTTTGTTATTATAGATTTGTACTAGCATCACGGACAACTTGAAATACTTTTTTTTTTTTTTTACACAATAACAATGACAACAATTAGGCCTACAATCATATTTGTTTGCTAAATACATTGCTTTCCTATTCCATTCTTCAAATTGTCCCTTGGGGACTGTAAAGACACCACTCTACTCTTTGGCATGTGGACAAAGACAAAGGTAAAACAAAAAGCATGCCACAGGAAATCATTCCATCCTTGTTATGTAACAGCATGGTCTGTGAGGGCATAGCAGGACATTCTCCCTCTGATACCGATACAGTACCACCATTGATTTATCACTTCACCATGACAACCCCAATAGAGGGTAGCCTATGGTCTCATTCAGAAAGATTCCCCCTGGCTACCAGCAACAAATAGACTGTTTACACCAATGGAGAGTCAGTGGCTGCAACCTCTAGCCAGTCAAAAAGCATTATGCCAGATGGTGGTTGACAAGGCTAATACAATGGTCCGGACAGCTGGCTGGCTATAAAACAGAACCCTTTCTTGGGAGTGGATCGTGGCAGACCCGTTTAGCTCATAATGCTGCCAATGTTTGCTTTACGGATATAACCTGTCCTTTATGTGAGCACAGACGTCGAGCTGGAGCATAGTGGAATTTTACAGGAGCATTAGCAGTGTCAATTAACGTTGGCTTGAATGGACTGGTGAATCACAAGATGGGTATAGCTAACGTAACTCACTGCTGCTTGATTTTTAGTTTGTTAGTCATTGATAATGAACTTAATTGATTTATCCTCCAACAATACTTACTTACGATTTAATTTTAAGCTATTTTCTGAACTCTGTTTAAAACAAGTTACATTATTCTGGAATTTTGTCTAAAATGGGAGTTGTAGGGAACACAGGTTAATCCTATACAGATTTAACAAACTGTTAATACCTCTATGTACATTGTAAAGGGAACCAGCCGGTTAGCCAAATGGCCAAGAGAAAAGCAGCCTAACTGGATTGAAGAAGTGACAGCAGCACAAAAGCCTTAGATGGCCCAAATGTGCCATTCACTTCAGTAGGGAGAAGGGAGCACAGCAGACTATACTTGTCTTAAATGTAATTAGACTGAATGGAATAAAACTGGTATTTTTCTGCTTTCCTCCCAAGAGAGCATGGTGGGTGCATTTCAGTCGATGTCATCAATATACTTTTTGACTGTCCAGTCAGAACACAAAGACTAGCTTTCCTCCATCAAGAGATGCCTTTGTGTCCGGCAAAATTGACTCTTGGGGTGGATATCTTCTCTATTGTAGTCCTGTGTAGCTCAGATGGTAGAACATGGCACTTGCAATGCCAGTGCTGTGGGTTTGATTCCCACGGGGGACCAGTATGAAAACAATTATGAACATGTATGCACTAACTGTAAGTCACTCTGGATAAGAGCGTCTGCTAAATGACTGAAATTGTATTATAGTTTACTGGGCCTAAACATGAAAACTCACGAGAGGTATTTTTCCTCAGTTGGTCAACCAGGCAATGACACCGTCCCCTTCTGTAGAAACTCTGTCAATTTGACCATCTGTTCAAGGGTCCTAATGCCACGACTGACCTTAAGCCTTAAAAGGGTTGGGGGGGTTTCCTCGATACAGTGGGTCAAACAAGGCTAGCGGTAGCATGGAATCCAAGTGATACTCAATTTGGATTCCAGGCTATCCTGTATTTTTGTTGAGTTTGGAATTTGTGTAAGTGAGCGTTAATTGAGGTGAGAATTGTCTGCCTGTGTGATACCAGACAATGCATTGTTGTTGTTGTTATGTGTAGAGAGCAAGTGTTAATATCTTTCTTTAACTGGGTGGCATCACAGCTGTAGCTGAGAGAGGGCGAGAAACATCACTAAAGCAATAGATGTATAGCTCAATACTCAATAGAATTGGTTATTTAAGAGGTGGTCTAATGTTGATCGTTTTGGGAATGAGACACTGTAGCCTATAGTGTGTACCCTACTACTACTTTAGATGATAATGTCCTACTGCTCTAACATAACAGAGACATATCACTCACTATTATATACGTATTTCCAATGCCTTGCGAAATACGTATATAATAGTGAGTGATATGTCTCTGTTATTAACACTCAACCATAAACTTCCGAGAAGCCAAAAGTATAGCCTATTTATACAACGGCAATAAAGTTGGATTGCCATAGTTATGCGTTATGATATCACAGGTCAGTGAACTAACGTCCAAGTTCCAATAAAGTTCTAAAGCAAATACCTGCATCCACTAACGTTAGACTACTGCAGCTAAAAGCTTTTTGTTATCTTGTGTAGATTGGTAAATTGCATTTAATTCAATGCACCAATTAATATACCGAATGGTTTTTGAAGGAGCAGTGAACTGACTTGAAAAAGCCGGGTTCGGAATTGCACCGGATTTGGATGTCTGCTTCGGTATTCAAGAAACGTTAGTATAGGCTTAATGCATGAAACAACTCACTGACCCGACAGGGGCAGACGGACATATATTTAAAGATGTATATTTAAGGCAACCACTTAGCCTACCATTTCCTGTTTCAAAAATAACATCTTGCTCTCCAGTCGTTTTAAGTCAGCAGAGTTCGACCGGTTCTTCGGTGCAGCCGGTTTTCTATCCTCGTGTTTGTCATGATGATGATTTCCTCCCGCCAGGGAACGAATGAGACTTTCAGGAACTTTGCGACCTAACTTTTTCTCAATATCCTTAAAATCGGATAACACACTGTCCTCTTCCATGATAGATTTCTAGTAAGAGTATAAACGAAAAACGGTATATGCTACGTGCAGTAGGAATAACACAGAGAGCAAATTATGATTTCACGTCCAAAGAAAAGGTCAGCCTGAATGGTCTTCGAGGTCTGATGTTGAAAGCGACTGCTATATCCATAGGCGCATAGTAACACATTAGCCCAATCCAATTCTTAACACCAACTCAAAATATAGAGTATAATCCGAAATAGAAACAAACCCCCTTATTACTGTAGCAAAGCCGCTACAGACGTGAAATGAGTGGAAGTCCCTTGCGCCGGGTTGTCAGCCGTGACCGTTGAAACAATATTCGTTCCAAGGAGCGGCACAGTAGGATGACGGCGTGCTGCTCAACCACAGTTTATGGCTGAAACCAAACACCCTGGACAGGTGGGACTAGAAAACTACGCCTGTTTGCCGTAATGATGAAGCAATTGTCGCAGCATGTGTTTTTGCATATTGTGCACAAAATACAGTATTTTCATCATTATCATCTGTTCAGTCATACCAACGATTAAATTGCCATTTTATGTCAGCAAAGTAGGCTGCGGTAAGCTGTCTTGCTGAATTTATTTTAATTCAAACCAATGTTGTGTAGCCATCCTAATGGCCTATTTGCATACATCGTTATTACACCAGCATAATAACATCAATACATTTTAAAAAGCTATATTGAACGGCTTTAAAGCAAACAAATTAACCAAAGTTTGATCTGATTAATGATGACATCTTTCTTCAAAGCAACACAAATTAATTTAGCTCTGATTTACTATTTTTTTCAAGTCGTATTGGACTTCACACTTCTACCCCCTTGTGGCAATACATGAGAATTGACATTACCTACACAAGCGTGGCAAAGTAGGCTATACAACTGAAATATGATTTGGTTCTGACAACGATCCTTTATTTTTTGTCTATTCTATTCTATTACATTCTAGTCTATTTGTTTCTACTTTGTCCACATAGTAATGTGCCCTTAGCTGTCATGGCACATACGGAGAGTAAATGTGTATGAATCATGACATCACAGAAACTATTATAATGCAAGACAAATGCTTAACCTTTTATTTTGTTTATTCACCTAATATTTTAATTGGAATTGAAAAGAAGTTCCATTTTGAACAGAAAAGGATTGAAATAAATTGAAATATGTTTAAAAATGTACAGAAAACCATTGTTATACTCAGAATCTATAGTTATACAGGTCAAGGCACTCTGTAATGTAACTAACAGTAGAATGAGTGATACAATCAATAAGATTCCATATTATACTACAGCAGCGAGCAGTGGTGGTAAAACTTGGCCATGGGAGGACCTCAGTGTGCAGGTTTTTGTTCCAGACCAGCATTAACACACCTAATTCAACCCACACCCTCAATCGAAAACCATTTGGCCACTCCCGGTTTGTGATGTATATTCTATGGCACTTAAAACTCCATTTGAAATTATGATTTTTTTTGTATATATATATATATATATATATATATATATATATATATATATATATATATATATATAATGACATAGCTGCTAACAATACAAAAGTATGAAAATATGTGTATCTCAGCTAAACCTGGGTTGTGTTCATTAGGCACCAAACTTGACAGAAACAGGGATGGACTTATTTTATGTTGCAAAATGCAAAAAGCGTGCCCTAACGAACATAATCCTGTAGTTTCACATACAGCTCAGACCACGGATTGGCCTTTGTCGTCGTCGTAGCGTTGGTACTGTTCTCCCAGCAGGGGCTGGCGGCCCTCCAGTTTGCTGTAGGAGTGGGAGCGCACAGCACACGTGGTGGCAGCAAAGATTACAGCCACGACGACCAGGGCCGCCACGATGGCAATGGTGATGATCTCGGTCAAAGTTAAAGGAGCAGCTATAGAGACAAGACAATATTTATAACAGTTACATTCGTTATTGTATGGAATGTGAAACTTGCAAAGAGACAGACGGACAAACATACAGACGGAAGGACTCTTACCAAAATAGCTACTATGAAGAAACTAAGCATAACACGCGGTCTACATTGCATATAAAGGCAGGTTCATAATTATTGGCACACTTGATAAATATCAGCAAAAAGACTGTATAAAATAAAATAAAAACTGAGCTACAAAACAATGGGCCATTTCTATTATTTTATACTAATACAATTGTTCAGATAAAGAGATTTTGTTTAACAAGTAATATTTTTTCCCCAAAAAATATAAGGATCAAAATTGGCACCCCTGTTTTCAATACCTCACCTTGAGCCTTTTCCCGAAATGTTTTATGAGATTAGAAAACACATTTTGGTTCTTAGACCATTCCTCCATATAAAATCTTTCCAGATCGTTGATATCCTTCCTCTGCCCTTATGGACTGCCCTCTTCAATTCAAACCACAGGTTTTCAATGGGTTTCATGTCCGGAGACAGATGGCCATGGCAAAATGTAGACGTTTTCTTTGTGGATTTTGATGTACCACTGGTGTGCGTGCCCAAATAGCTTAATTGTCATATAATCTGACTATAAGACCAGTCCCTATCGAAGTTCCAATGCCGTTTAGCAAACTCCAGGCATTTACATTTGTTGGATGACATGAAAAACTAGTTATTTGGCCATGCCCACCAGTGGTGGATTTGGCGTTGAAAGAAGAATTCAAAAGCAGAAAAGAACCCTATACCTACTTTGAAATATGGTGGTGGATCTATTACTTTCTAAACAAAATCTCTTTCTAATTGTATTAGCATAAAATGTTCCTTTTATGTCTCCATACAATATAGCTCAGTATTTGTGTTATTTATTTTATACAGTCTTTTTTGCTAATCTTTATAAGGGTTCCAATAATTCCGTACCTGACTGTATATAGTAGATCAGACAAATATCCATCATGTATTTATATTGACATTATACACACCTGCTATTCAGTCTGTATCTATATTGACATTATACACACCTGCTATTCAGTCTGTATCTATATTGACATTATACACACCTGCTTTTCAGTCTGTATCTATATTGACATTATACACACCTGCCATTCAGTCTGTATCTATATTGACATTATACACACCTGCCATTCAGTCGGTATCTATATTGACATTATACACACCTGCTTTTCAGTCTGTATCTATATTGACATTATACACACCTGCCATTCAGTCTGTATCTATATTGACATTATACACACCTGCCATTCAGTCGGTATCTATATTGACATTATACACACCTGCCATTCAGTCTGTATCTATATTGACATTATACACACCTGCCATTCAGTCTGTATCTATATTGACATTATACACACCTGGCCATTCAAATAAAATAAAATCAAAAATGTTTTATTGGTCACATACACGTGGTTAGCAGATGTTATTGCGGTTGTAGTGAAATGCTTGTGCTTCTAGCTCCGACAGTGCAGTAATATCTAACAAGTAATAGCTAACAGTTTCACAACATATACCCTAATACACATAAATCTAAGTAAGGATTAAATTAAGAATATATACATGTATGGACGAGCGGCATTGGACTGTCAGAGCGGCATTGGACTGAGATACAGTAGAATAGTATAGAATACAGTATATACATATGAGATGTGTGATGCGAGATATGTAAACATTATTAAAGTGACTTCAGACTTTATCTATATTGAAATTATACACACCTGGCCAATCAGCCTGTATTTATATAGAAATTATATATACCTGGCCAATCAGCCTGTATTTATTTGAAATTATACACACATGGCCAATCAGCCTGTATTTATATTGAAATTATACACACATGGCCAATCAGCCTGTATTTATATTGAAATTATACACACCTGGCCAATCAGCCTGTATATATATTGAAATTATACACACCTGGCCAATCAGTCTGTATTTATATTGAAATTATACACACCTGGCCATTCGGCCTCGTAGGAGTAGCCAAGGTTCTCTGGGGCAGTAAGAAACATCTCAGCATTGGTTACTGGAGGCCAGAAGGGAACCATGTTGTACCCCCTGTTGTGACCAATGGGGGCATTTTCTGAAGGATAGACTGCCGAATCTGCAAAAATGTATCAGTTAAGAGTCAGCTTATGAACATGTGGTACTGACGTACAAGGAAAAAAGCCTACCAGAGCTAAACAAATGATGCATAGTAATCATGTAATTCTTGTGTAATTACCATTTTACCATGTAATTTAGAAGTAAATACAAGGTAAAAAGCAGCCTGTACCTCATAGTCAACAAATACATAGAGGACGGAAGAACATCTTCAGACAAGCAAGCACAGACAAAGACAATAGATCAGGTATTGAACATGAGATTGATAGTAGGATGGGATCCGTTACCAGGGGCGTGCCTCCTGAGCCACTCATCAAAGATGGCGTCGGTGAAAGTGTGGAGCAGCACGAAGATGGGGTCGTTGGGCGAGAGGTGGGTCTGTCCCCCTGTCCCGTTCAGAAACAGGTGGGCCAGGTTGTGGAGGCTCCGTACCACTGGGTCGTAGTTTCCCTGGGGGGCGCTATAGCCTGGGCACACAACACAGGTAGCTTGTGGATTAAATACAGGAAACTGTGTAGTGGATGTGAAACTCGCCGGTAGCACGTTGGAAGGAGTACACCAGAGAAATGGGTGACGTCACACCTTCCCTGAGATCAAAATCTTTCAGAGTGACTAGTCTCTTGCTCTGTCGGCTAAGACAGTTGGCTTTGAGTTGCGTGCGTTTTTGTGTACAGAAGGTTGTTGGTTCGCGCTCTGTTTGGGACAGAACAGAATGCACTCTTTTGTGTGTGTGTGTGTGTGCGTGCGTGTGTCTGGGTGTGTGTCATCATGGACAACAACCCTCAACGTTCAGTGTGTGTGAGCATATGTACACTACAGGAAATGTCTGTGTGTTTCTACGTGAATGACTACATCTATTGGTGTAGACCAGCAAAACCCACTCACCCTCAATGGTGTTCCTGAAGCTCTCTGAAGAGGTAGAGTAGTAGGGAGGGGTGTCAAAGGTGATCACCTTCAGGCAGTCTGCCACATCCTGGGGCTCAGGGAGACGCTGCACCATGGGGCGGGCCACATTACCAGCTGGGTTCCTCCTGATGGGGGTGGTCTCAGTGTCTGGGTGGAGACAGAGGAGAGGGTTAAGAGGGGTCTCAGTAACCTGGGTTACTAGAGGGAATAATAAATAGGCTTGGGAAGTTGGGAAGTGCTGAAGGATAAACCAGGGCCATGTTTAAATACTATTTAGATCTCTCCTTCCTTCTGGAAATCACCCAATTGGAGGAGAAGGCCCCTCCACTTTGAACATTATTCTCTGATGGATTTTTGAGGAGATGAGGAGAGAGGATTCAAGGAATCGAAGAAAGATGAATTGAGATGGAGCTAGTGCTTGAGGACTAATGTTGGGCAGATGACAAGCTCACTGCTTCCCCTAGTGTTCTGACAAGGTGTTGCGCCAACAGCAAGAGCACTTACTAATAGTGAACCAGGCATAAGCAAGTAATGGTAGTAATCAACATGTATGACAATATGGAATGGCGAAGTTGCTCAAAGGGACACTACATGTCCCTTGATGCTCTGGTCATTTGTCAACTTTGCTGAGCATGTTTTTATAATCTCACTTTTACGCATTTTAACATCTGTGCCTACGGGCAACTTCTACCCATTGTATACGGCATTCTCTTTAAAACTTGGAAGGTTATGCGTGCACCACTGAAGGCTTACTGTTGCAGATGGTCCCCAGTGTATCATAGTCCTCCACACTCTCACAGATCACCCTCCAGTTGGAGAAGATGGAGTTGGGGCTGATGGAATTCATATCGAGGTTGCTCCTCGCTCCTAATAGGTCATCTGTGCAGATGTCACATGTGCTTCCACCAATGGCAAAGTTCCAGTAGGGCAGGGCAAAGGACGGGTCTTGCAGCATATCCTAAATTGAAAGTAGGGTAAGAAAGAATTACATAAAGGACACACAATTATAATAATCACATTGTGCAAATGGAAACCCCTTAATAAACTGCAATTAAAATAGTTACAAATGGGCATAGGAGTATATAGTGCCTGAATTATTTCCATCAAATTGATCAAACATACTACAATCTCAATATTTAGTTGCAACTGATTTGATTTATTTAATTGTATGAAACAATGATTTGCCCGTTATTGCTAAAGCCTAATGCAAAGATAATGACCAAGATAATGATGTTTAAAAACAATAAACAGTCTTTGTCAGTAATGAACCAACGACTAATACACAATTCAATAAATAACTTAAGCAACAGAGGGTCTGTTGTGCCCTATTCGAAGGGAAATCTAGGCTCAGACTAGTAAAGCCTAAGCACATTTTCTGCTAAGCTTGCTTGATTTTGGCAGGACATTGCTTTGTCTGGAAAGATATCCTCACCCTTAATGCGGCACTAATTCCAACAAACAATAAGGAAAGTGAAATGATTATTGATGGGCAATAAATGCAGATTCAAATGGATTTTGCTGGGGGTGAAATTTCATAATAGCATTAGATGATGGCCTATTAAACTGTGATATTCAATTGAATAATCAATCCAGTGGTTGGCATACTAAATAAAAGTTATTTGCATTATGATGTACTATTTCAGTTCATATTTTACTTGTATACAGTGACATATTGCCGGTACATCATCTCACCTGCATGTCACGCTCAAGTTGGAGCAGGTGAAACCTGTGCCAGGTCACAAAACCGGGACCTTCATGAGAGAAGTCGACTCCGCCAAAGCTCGGCTGGCCGGCCCCCAAGAAGGTCTTGCTGACCGAATAGTAGTGGGTCCACACAAAGTAATTGTAGATGGTGATGTTCTCAAACTGCGGGGTGTTTCCATCGGGCCCGAAGACCTCCTGGTACCGCCGCGTAGCGATGACAATGTCCGGGTGCACGGCGCGCTTGGCCTGGTCCAGCGCGGTCAAGAAAGCTCGCTTCTGATCCGCACTGAGTTGCATCACGTTTCTCCGGACTGAAGGATTAAAACCAGTCATGCGTTAATGAGCACATTCTTTTGTGGGAAGAAATGTAGAAATTACCCACTGGGCACACACTGGTTGAATCAACGTTATTTCCTCGACATTTAAATGAAATTACGTAGAACAAATTACCAAGGTAAAGTTGGTTTTATATTTACACATTCGTACATTCAACACACATTCAACAGACATTCGCCAAAATCCATATAATATGGTAAAAATCAATAACTAATTAATCATTTATCATAGAAACATCAAACTAGGTATGATTTATTCTATAAATGTCTAGCATACGTTTACAACCTTTTTTTTTGTAGAAATTCCAGGTTTGACTTGATAGAAATACATAAATCTATAAGATGCCATTTAAAGCGGTATAAATCAATAACTAATTATCCGTTTGTCACAGAAACATCAAACTAGGTAGGATTTATTCTATAAATGTCTAGCATACTTTTATAACCTTTGATTTGAGTAGAAATTCCAGTTGTCATTTTATATAACTACATAAAATCTATAAAATGCTATTTATAGCGGTATAAATAAATAACTAATTCAGTTTGTCACAGAAACATCAAACTAGATATGATTTATTCTATAAATGTCTAGCATACTTTTACAACTTTGTTTTGAGTAAAAATGCCATGATAGAAATACATAAAACCTTTAAAGTTAGCAAGGGGCAGCAGGTAGCCTAGCGGTTAAATTGTTGGGCCAGTAACCGAAAGGTCGCTGGTTTGAATACCCGAGCTGACAAAGTAAAAAAAAATAACCTGTTGATATGTCCTTGAATAAGACATTTAACCCTATTTTGCTCCAAGGGTGCCGTACTACTATGGCAGACCCTGTAGGTAGGCAGTCATCGTAAATAAGAATTTGTTCTTAATTGACTTGCCTAGGTAAATAAAATAAATAAATATAATGCCATTTAAAGCTATGTAAATCAATAACATTTTCACTGATTATGACAGAATCACCAAACTAGGTATGATTTATTCTATAAATATCTAGCATACTTTAACAACCTTTGTTTTGAGGATAAATTCCAGTTGTGACTTGATAGAAATACATAACATCTATCAAATGCCATTTTAAACTGTATAAATCAATAACTAATTCACTGTTTGTCACAGAAACATCCAACTAGGTATGATTTATTCTATAAATGTCTAGCATACCTTTACAACTCTGTTTTGAGTAACAAATCCAGTTTTGATTTGCTAGAGGGCATGTAGTCCGTCTAGCTGGCATGGGGTCAAAGTTCTAACGAGTCTGTTTTACCCTATTAGAAGAGGCCTGGCAGAAAATTCAGCATCTTCAATCATATTAAATTAGATTACAGGAAAAAACTATGTAACTACTTAAACAATTTGGAACTGCTGCTCTAAAAATGCAAACATTGATTTGGCATACAATTTAAGTTTGTAAACATGGTACAACTTGATGTAAACACTGTCTAACTTCATACATAACACATTGCACTTAAGTAATTAACATTTACAAATAAATGCATATTTCAACTTTTTTTCTGCGAGAATCACTTTATTAGTTGTTGATTTCATCTTTAAATGCAATATTTGAGATTTTATGTATTTATATCATATCAAAACTTGAATTTCTACTCAAAGCAAAGGCTGCAAAAGTATACTAAACATTTATTTAAAAAATCATACCTATTTTAATGATTCTGTCATAATCGGTGAAAACGTTATTGATTTATACAGTTTTAAATGGCATTTGTTAGATTTTATGTATTTCTATCAAGTCCAAACTGGAATTTCTACTCAGAATAAATTTTGTAAAGGTATGCTAGACATTTATAGAATAAATCCTACCTAGTTTGATGATTCTATGTCAAATAGTGAATTAGTTATTAATTTATACAGCTTTAAATTGCATTTTAATGATTTTATGCATTTCCATCAAATCAAAACTGGAATATTTATTCAAAACAAAGGTTGTAAAAGTATGCTAGACATTTATAGAATAAACCATATCTATTTTTATGTTTCTGTGACAATCAATGAATTAGTTATTGATTTTTACAATTTTAAATGGCATTTGGCGATTGTCTGTTGAAGGTCTGATGAATGTCCGAATGTGTGGATATAAAACCGACTTTACCTTGGTCTTTGACCAGACGTCTGTGCACACTGGGTATAGATAGGGCAGGTAGCCTATCCTGAGTACCGTTAACCTTTACTCACAGGCCTACACCATTGCCTGAATATGAGGCAATTTTTGTTATTTGAGATTATTAATTCAGTTTCAATTGCGTAAAAACATCAAATCATTTTGTAATGGAAACAGGGACATTTGTTTTCCAAGGGAATGAAAAAAAACGTACCAACAGCAACCGGTTGGTCACAATTTAACCCAGCCAATCCATGCCTACAACGGCCACAATTATAACCGGTGAAATTCCCGTTGCACTGGCAGGTTCGATTGAAGTAGCGGATCGGCCAACGTTCACGGTCATCCCGTCCATCGTGGGGGTACTGGGGGCCGTGTGCACTTGCGTCTGCCGCTATAGAAATGCACTGTCCGCGTCCAGTAGCGGAACCGCAGTCGTCATTCACGGCCCCAAACGGGGATGGACAACACTGACCACTCCGAAGTCCCTCTGGAGTCACACATTCCCTCGGAAACTGCGCGCGCACAAACGCTGCGCCCAAGAGCACCAACAAGCCATACTTCCACATAGCCACGAATAGGCAAAAAGACACACACCAGAAAGTTTGTTAAATGGAATGGTGGATCACCCAATTCTCTTTCTTCAATCACACTAACAGTAGTCAGTACCTTACTCGTAACCTCATCACTTCAAAGTTCCTTTTCTGTTTCAACTCAGTGCGCACTTGTCTTTCCATGCGGCCCGACCTTCTTGTACTAATTGCCCCAACACCATCCAAATAATCCTCTGGCCTTTAAATACCGGAATAGCGCATGACTGCCCGGATTTCTGATCTCCTCGTGATCACATCACATTTCTTACTGAGAGGGATAGAGGTTAGGTAGTCACGCACTGTTTTACTAGTACTACTGTGAAACATAATTTGGCATGTCACCTGTGCAAGCTATTGAATTAATGCTGTCCTCTAGTTTTAACCCCATCAATTAATGCTTATGAACTTCTGGACTGATTTCACCACATTTTGTCAAAAGGGATTACACTTAAATTACATGGCTACAATGAAATCCACAAAATAGAGTGACTGCTCTAAATTTGTATTACAAATCAGAGGGCCTACACTGCAAACAACAACTGTGGCCTGCTACAATACATGGTTAAGTGTCACTTGGAATAAAATGGAACCATATTTACATGTTATTATGCCTACATATATTTATGTGGACCTTATCGCTAATATAACCCACTCATCTGGATGTGATTGCAAAATAGCCCACCCAGGCCTAACTATCATTCCAATAATAATAATTGAAGTATCTTTCTCACACATAACAGTTACATTGTCCTTTGTGATGTATTGCTTACTGTCACTCATTTGTTTCATTACACCTAGTGCCATCAGTTCAGTTCAGTTATTTATTTGCACAGATAAAAAAACAACTTTTTATACAGCGTTAAAGACAATAAAAGGTATGCAATGCATGAGCTCTCCTTTAGCTAATCCCTAATGGTTTACACATGCCGGTCCATGAATTCATGTTGGAATATGATCATCCTACCCAAGTCATTTGATTTCTCACGCAGCACCCCTTCCTCCCTCACTCATTCACCCCCTCCACCCTCACTATCCCTTTCCCCCCTGGTTCCAGTCATTCTCTCCTCATGTGAGCCAAGAATCCTTGGAGGCCCTTGTGATGGTGACAGCACGGTATAGTGAGGGAGTCTAGTTACTTACAGACCACACGTTACTTTTGCCTCTAGGAATGTAGAGCATTCCGGACCTTTTTATTCCAACTTTATTAGAATCCCAGTTGGCATTTCTGTTTTGTTAATGATCTTTAAGTTGGGACAGCATCATCATCAGCTCAAAGTTATTCCCATTTCAAGGTCTGTGGAGTTCCATGCATTTGGAACACAATGAGAAGACACCTGCAGAGTTCAGTGTGATGTTAACCTAAAATAACATCACAATACTTAAATCACAAAAAGGACAAACCATAACCTGCAAGGAATATATTTAAAGTTTCCCACATTATACTATTTGCTTGGCAGTGGTTTATTCCGAGGGCATCTCCGAATACAGACAGTAGTTGTTTAGTTGACTAATTAGTAGTCATTGTTTCATAAGAACTAGGACGTGCATGGTTTCGTCCTTCTCAGGAGGGTGAACTCCTCCTAATTAGCGAAGGGCCATTTTTCTCCGTGCTACAGTTTGAGAGATAGTTGGGCAAAAACATCACTTGAGTTCTGGGAACAAAAGTTCAATGGCAGGTTTTTAGCTTTGAATTACCATATGTCTGTTTCCCACTTCAAAGCACAGACAGCACTGTTAGAAAGAACTTGTAAGAAAGCCAACATTCCTTAAAAATGCTAAACAGGTACAAAGGAATGGAGAGCCACGTCATTTCGGAAGGCTCACCGGAAGGTTGAAACCTGCCAAGTCTATAAAGGAAGTAGTAATAATGAAACAAGTCAGTTTATGAGAAGAAAACACAACAAGTCTTCAATTTACCTCTAATTATCTCTGTAAGATCTGAGTTAGATTGTTTGCCAATGGAAAAGGTGAATTAGGAACCCACTGCATACTTTTCTTCATGTAGGCCTACAAAATAAAACCTGCTATTTTTTTCACAACTAGCAGAAGTAGAAATGATTAACATTTAGGGGAAGACATTTTTTACTAGTCCTCCATTCACCTCTAATACTCTCTGTAATAGGTACATTTTTAGCACTCGCACATCTGAGTCGGCTTGTTGCAGGTGCGTGGGAATATTTTTATGATATCTTAAGAAAAGAGAAACTTGCATACTGCTCTTGCCAGAATCACGTCAGTTTATTCATCTTAGGTATCAGCCTTAATATCGGCCTACAAGATAGAAACTGCCATTTTTTCCTCATCTGGCTGCCAGCAGGCATACTAGAAGGGAAAAGATTTAGACCAGTCACATGGTCTAACAATGTTAGGGCCATAAAACCAGCCAGTGTAAATATTCTTATAGGGTGTGAGGATAAATAAGATGTAATCTCATTCTAATGAAATACATATGAAAATACATTCCTTAAGAGTTGTAAGATCACAGGTTTGTATAGGGAAATGCATATTGTAGATTCATTACAGCACTTTCTTTTGATAATTTCAACCCCACTAAACCTACATCTGTTTTCAACTACCTTTCATTTCGTCAATTGAAATGCAAGTATAATGTCATAATGCAAAAAATTTGATAATGTAATAATTTTATGGAATACGTATTGTCTCAACATATTGAATACATATTGTCTCAACATATTGAATACATATTGTCTCAACATATTGAATACATAATGGCTCAACATATTGAATACATATTGTCTCAACATATTGAATACATAATGTCTCAACATATTGAATACATATTGTCTCAACATATTGAATACATATTGGCTCAAAATATTGAATACATGTTGGCTCAACATATTGAATACATATTGGCTCAACATATTGAATACATGTTGGCTCAACATATTGAATACATATTGGCTCAAAAACAATTTGATCTTATTTAGCAGTTCCTGCTTGCTGACAGTCCTGAACCGTGATGTATTATTGTAATGGTATTTCATTACAATGTATGTTGAATAATTCAAATAGCTAATGTCCTGTTAGGTAATGTTCTCATGCATTTTAGCCATTTTATGGTCACATCTCTAGGTCAGCGTTTCTTAATAATCCTGGTCCTGGGGTGCACATTTTTGTTTTTGCCCTAGCACACACACCTGATTCCATTAATCAACTCATCATCAAACCTTTGATTCGTATCAACTTACAGTGGTAGCCAAGTATATTGGCACTCTTGTTTTCATTTTCAACTTATTTGAGAAGAAATAGAGAATTATTTAAGAAAAGTGCAAGGATGCCAACATATTTGTTTGAGTGCATGATTGGAATGAAAGTTCATACATTGTTGAAATTACGTCAGTGCTGGGCACTCCCATTATAAATGAGGGCAACCCTATACAATACATGTATAAAATAATAACAAATCCCCCCATAAGTATTAAATACATATCACCAGGGTAGCAAGGCCGTAACCAGGGGATCTGGGAAATTGCAAGAAAGTTGAATATCATTTACTGCATTTCTACACAATTTAAAACTCTGATATGCTATTTGGTGAACAGCAAAAGCAATAACAATGTACCATAGCCATTGTCACCTTGGTTACTGTAGCTTCATTTACCTCAGTTGATCTACAAACACATAGCCTATTAGCTATATGTTTGCCGCTACACATTTACTCACATGAACTCAGCATCTGGATTAAAAACTATAATTTAAACGTACAGCAGGATCTTTTAACAACAAAAGGTATTTTATTAACAAAAGGTTAAAAAATACGCTTGCTTTACAGAGTTTTTTTTGTTGTTGTTGCAGTTTTACAGCAAATGTCCTGCATTTTGCCATGGGAGTGGGGAGGCTTTTTTGCCGTTTTTAAAGCAAATCTCCAGCAATGCTACACATTTTTCCATGACTTATGCCATGTTAATATCTGAGTGAGAGTGACTAACAAAATCAACGGGGGCCCCCTGGAAGTCAGGGCCATTATAATTGGCCCATTATTACCACAAATTTAAATAGCTGGCTAGACTAACTAGACTAATTTACCAATCAAAATGTTTTTAACTGACATGGGCTAATTTAGTGACTGTCAGTGAGTGACACGCAGTATAACAAGAGGAAGCCTGCTGATGCACAACCAAATTTAGAAATTGCACTTTGTGTATTCTACTTTTCTACCTCTCAACAGTAAGTTGAGACCACGACTGAGTTCCATTTTTTATTCTTATTCAATTTATTTTTATTTTTAATCGATAAAATTACAGAGGTCCGGACCTCGGTCCTCATATGTAGCTACGGCCCTGCATATCACCATTGGTGCAGCCCACTCATATAAGGGTCGGACACCCCCAAGACAACCGACATGAAATTCAAACTATTGTATTTCTCTGGAGGGGTGCGCGAATAAACCCAAATGGAATGCACATGCATGTGCACATCCCGTGACCAGCCAGTATACCTAATCACCCATCCTTGTACTGTTCTGTCTATGTGAAGTGTGTGAAGCCTATTGGATCATGTGAGCAGATGTGACTGGAGCTTAATGGTAATCCTTGCCCTTGGTCAAAAAGGCACAGTGGGAGTCATTAACACTGCATCTAGGAGCCGTTCATATGACTACCTCCCGGATGGCCCCTGCTCTCCCCCTCCCCCTCCCCCAACGTTTTCCTCTCCTCCTTCTCCTCTCTTATCCCATTCATGTGATTATGATAATCATTGCTTCATATATCCAAACTTCACATTCATTCACAGTAGTTAAAGAGGCTACATGGAACCGTTGCCTCTGCAAAAGGGGATCCCCTAAATGAACAGAAATATTGGACAGAAAAATGGTCAATAAGGGCACACCTCCCCACACCTTTCGATGTATTGTTTGTCTGAAAATTTGTATTTGTGTGGTTTCATGAGATAATAAATATATTTATATTTATTCATTCACATAATGGCTAATTACTACTGCATCGGCCTATATAACATAATGTCTAGCCAGTTTGACTTCTGAGAAAAAGACTTCCAAGTTTTATAAACCGCATTCTTGGCCATACAGGAATGCCATATGGTTAAAGTGGGACTGGCTTACAACATGCCTCTACTCCTGATGGGAAGACTAAGCCGCAAGACCAGAGCCCTGCAGTGCAGATGCCTCCTGCACATTACACTGAGCATGATTTGGCCATGATTACTACAAAGTTTGGATAGTTGGCTAGACGAACTTACCTAGAAATCTTGGATAGTTGGCTGACATGGGCTAATTTATTGACTGACATAACAAGAGAAAAACTGCTGATGCACTACCAAATTTTGAAATTTCACGTTGTGAAGGCTGTTCTACTATGCTATCTCTCGACAGTAAAGGCTATGATACACTATTTTTCAGCAATATTGCCTGCAACTGAGAGGGGTATGAGAAACTGGAGCAACATGGACATGAAAAATAGATTTCATATGTAGATACATTTAAAAAATAATTTCTCATTCCTATAGCTTGTTATTGCCAGCTGACTGCCACAGCTGTAACAAACAAGTAATTAAGAAGTTTTGCCCCTGCTTTGTCTATCCACTCAACCTGCTGCCAGTCAAGTCAACTGCAATGCAGACAAAGATAACTACATTTAGCAAACTTCTAACTTCATAATCATGAGTTAGAAAGGTGGATTTTTCAGCCACACTGTTGCTGGCAGGTGTATAAAATCGAGCACACAGCCATGCAATCTCCATAGACAAACATTGTCAGTAGAATGGCCTTCCAAAAGAACTCAGTGACATTCAACATGGCACCGTCATAGGATTCTACCTTTCCCACAAGTCAGTTTGTCTAATTTCTGCCCTGCTTGAGCAACTGTAAGTGCTGTTATTGTGAAGTGGAAACGTCTAGAAGCAACAACGGCTCAGCGCAAAATGGTAGGCCACACAAGCTCGCAGAACAGGAAGTGCGTAGCGCGTCAAAATTGTCCGTCCTCGGTTGCAACTCTCACTACCAGGTTACAAACGGCCTCTGGAAGCAACGTCAGCTCAAGAACTGTTTGTCGGGAGGTTCATGAAATGGGTTTCCATGACCGAGCAGCCGCACACAAGCCTAAGATCACCATACAGAATGCCAAGCATTGGCTGGAGTAATGTAAATCACGCATCACCATCTGGCAGTCCGACTGGGTTTGGCGGATACCAGGAGAATGCTAACTGCCCCAATAATTAGTGCCAACTGTAAAGTTTTTTGGAGGAGGAATAATGTTTTTCCTGGTTTGGGCTAGGCCCAGTGAAGGGAAATGTTAACGCTACAGCATACTATGACATTCTAGACGATTCTGTGCTTCCAATTTTGGGGCAACAGTGTGAGGAATGCCCTTTCCTGTTTCAGCAAAAAATGCCCCTGTGCACAAAGCGAGGTCCATACAGAAATGGTTTGTTGAGATCGGTGTTGAAGAACTTGACTGGCCTGCACAGAGCCCTGACCTTAACCCCATCGAACACCTTTGGGATGATTTGGAACCCTGACTGCCAGCCAGGCCTAATCGACCAACATCAGTGCCCAACCGCTCTTAATGCTCTTGTGGCTGAATGGAAGCAAGTCCCTGCAGCAATGTTCAACATCTAGTGGAAAACCTTCCCAGAAGAGTGGAGGCTGTTATAGCAGGAAAGGAGGGACCAACTCCATATTAATACCCGTGATTTTGGAATGAGATGTTCGACGAGCATGTGTCCACATACATTTCGTCATGTAGTGTACAGTATATTGTATTGAGGAAACATTTGAGATGTGAATGACCAATATTTCACTTGATTTTCTCTCACTACAGATGTTTTCCAAAATATTTTAGAATGGCAGACTGATTACATGACCAATATCTGTGTTCTGATTGAAGGATTAAAAAAAAATAGCCTACTAGGTGGCGCTGCCGATCAAAATTTCCTAGACAATAAAAAGTTGATCATTTTCATTGCATGCAACATTGCTCAGCAATATTGCCTCAAAAATATTGCTAGTGTATCATAGCCTTTAAAGTAACAGAATGGTCATAAACTATAATTAAAATGTAATGTACACTACCGTTCAAAAGTTTGAGGTGACTTAGAAATGTCCTTGTTTTCCATGAAAACATAAATGAAATGAGTTGCAAAATTATTAGGAAATATAGTCAAGATTGAAATAATAATTGTGTCATTCAAACTTTGCTTTCATCAAGAGCCTCCATTTGCAGCAATTACAGCCTTGCAGACCTTGTCTAGTTGTCAATTTGTTGAGGTAATCTGAAGAGATTTCACCCCATGCTTCCTGAAGCACCTCCCACAAGTTGGATTGGCTTGATGGACACTTCTTACGTACCATACGGTCAAGCTGCTCCCACAACAGCTCAATAGGGTTAAGATCCGGTGACTGTGCTGGCCAATCCATTATAGACAGAATACCAGCTGACTGCTTCTTGCGTAGTTTGGAGCTGTGCTTTGGGTCATTGTCCTGTTGTAGGAGGAAATTGGCTCCAATTAAGCAGCGTCCACAGGGTATGGCATGGCGTTGCAAAATGGAGTGATAGCCTTCCTTTTTCAAGATCCCTTTTACCCTGTACAAATCTCCCACTTTACCACCACCAAAGCACCCCCAGACCATCACATTGCCTCCACCATGCTTGACAGATGGCGTCAAGCACTCCTCCAGCATCTTTTCATTTGTTCTGCGTCTCACGAATGTTCTTCTTTGTGACCCGAACACCTCAAACTTTTTTCCAATCTTCCTCTGTCCAGTGTCGGTGTTCTTTTGCCCATCTTAATCTTTTCTTTTTATTGGCCAGTCTGAGATATGGCTTTTTCTTTGCAACTCTGCCTAGAAGGCCAGCATCCCGGAGTCACCTCTTCACTGTTGACATTGAGACTGGTGTTTTGCGGGTACTATTTAATGAAGCTGCCAGTTGAGGACTTGTTTCTCAAACTAGACACTCTAATGTACTTGTCCTCTTGCTCAGTTGTGCACCGGAGCCTCCCACTCCTCTTTCTATTCTGGTTAGAGCCAGTTTGCTCTGTTCTGTGAAGGGAGTAGTACACAGCGTTGTACGAGATCTTCAGTTTCTTGGCAATTTCTCGCATTGGAATAGCCTTCATTTCTCAGAACAAGAATAGACTGACGAGTTTCAGTCAGTTTTATTGCTTCTTTAATCAGCACAACAGTTTTCAGCTGTGCTAACATAATTGCAAAATGGTTTTCTAATGATCAATTAGCCTTTTAAAATGATCAACTTGGATTAGCTAACACAACGTGCCACTGGAACACAGGAGTGATGGTTGCTGACAATGGGCCTCTGTACGCCTATGTAGATATTCCATTAAAAGTCAGCCGTTTCCAGCTACAATAGTAATTTACAACATTAACAATGTCTACACTGTATTTCTGATCAATTTGATATTATTTTAATCAAAAACAAGGGCATTTCTAAGTGACCCCAAACTTTTGAACGGTAGTGTATGTCAAACTCTATCTAAGTCATACTTAATGACAAACTTATACAATATGTTGCAGCGTCATACTGATTCCTGTAATTCCTGCCAATTCACTGTGTTGAAAGGAAAGTATTTACAATATCCCTGACCTTTTCTCTACCAATAATACTTCACACAAAACATTTGGCAAAGAACAGAAGCATCACAGGGAAAATATGTAGGTTTTGAGGGCATAAGTTGAAATATGCAGGCCCAGACAAGAGCTACTTTGTTACAGTACAACAATTAAGTCTCACAAAGCTGTCTAGTGATAATCATACTTAGCAGTCACAAGTTACACTAACAAATGGTCCCCCTGGTTGGCATAGCACTCAATTTGACCACCTAAATCAAGTTGGCGCAACAGTCTCGTACATTGAGGCCAAGTGGTCTTGAGGGAAAGTGATAACCTAACATGGGTTCATATACTATTAGAAATATTTCAGATACTTGTCTCTGAGCGTTTCGTTTAGCCTTCCCAGAGTGCCAGGTGGGCATGTTTTAGACCTTTGGGACTTTTCTATTGGTTCCATGTCAACAGGTTAGCTCCATCAAGCACAGCTAACGTATTTGAAATCCTTTAGTATATTAATATACACTGAGTGTACAAAACATTGCGAACACCCTCCTAATACTGAGTTGCACCTTGTTTTGCCCTCAGGACAACCTCAATTCGTTGTGGCATGGACTCTACAAGGTGTCGAAAGAGTTCCAAAAGGTATGCTGGCCATGTTGACTCCAATGCTTCCCACAGTAGTGTCAAAATGGCTGGGTGTGCTTTGGGCAGTGGACCCTTCTTGATACACATGGGAAACTGTTGAGCATGAAAAACCCAACAGCATTTCTTGACACACTCAAACCGGTGTGCCTGGCACCTACTACCATACCCCGTTCAAAGGCACTTTAATATTTTGTCTTGCCCATTCACCCTCTGAATAGCACACATACACAATCCACGTCTCCATTGTCTCAAGGCTTAAAAATCCTTCTTTAACCTGTCTCCTCCCCTTCATCTACACTGATTGAAGTGGATTTAACAAGTGACA
Source organism: Thymallus thymallus (assembly GCA_023634145.1). NCBI lineage: Eukaryota > Metazoa > Chordata > Actinopteri > Salmoniformes > Salmonidae > Thymallus > Thymallus thymallus. The sequence goes on from CM042422.1 coordinate 13,953,621, forward strand.
TCAATAAGGGATCATAGCTTTCACCTGGATTCACCTGGTCAATCTATGTCTTGGAAAGAGCTTTTGTACACAGTGTATATTCATATTATATGATTATATGAGTAATTTAATATATCGTATTTGAACCCATGTAACAAGTTCATTTTGATGATGGCCAAGTCTAAGATGTCTAGTAAGGGATGAAAATCGGAACGGACTAAATAGAATCCAACTGATTATTTATTTTGATGATGGTTTTATTTGGTCTTGCTGGCTGTTCGTCTGCTGACAAGCTAGGCTTGCAGCTTCTCCATCATCATCATCAACTGAATAAAATCACACATTCACCAGCAGAGGTCACTGCATTCATTTATATCACAAATCAAGACAATTGATTATCACCATTGATCCCACTGTGAATGTTAAATTCCACAACAGTTTGCCATCATTTAGACACTAAGGAGTGTATCTGCTTGATTAAAGGGAAGCACATATCTGAAATACACAGAATCCTCTGTCTTAAGAATACTGTCATATCGGCCTGACATATAAACCTGTCATATAGGCCTAACATTTATTTAACCAGGTAGGTCAGTTGAGAACAAGTTCTCATTTGCAACTGCGACCTGGCCAAGACAAAGCAAAGCAGTGCGACAAAAAAAACAACACAGAGTTACACATTAAACAAACAGTCAAAAACACAATAGAAAATCTATATACAGAGTGCAAAATGTAGTGCAAAAATGCAGTAAGGTTAGGAGGTAGGACAATAAATAGACTATAGTGGTGAAATAAATTACAGAATTAATCATCATTAACACAGGAATGAAAAGATGTGCAAATTATGATGTGCAAATAGAGATACTGGAGTGCAAGATTAGTGAAAATAAACAAAAATAAATATGGGGATGAGGTAGTAGTGTGGGCTATTTACAGAAGGGCTATATACAGGTGCAGTGATCGATAAGCAGCTTTGACAACTGATACTTAAAGTTATTGAGGGAGATAGGAACCTCTAGCTTCAATGATTTTTGCAATTCGTTCCAGTCATTGGCAGCAGCGAACTGGAAGGAATGGCGGCCAAAGGAGGTGTTGGCTTTGGAGGTGACCAGTGAGATATACCTGCTATATAGGCTATATAGGCCTGACATACAGTATATACCTGTCATATAGGCCTGACATACACTAGGGGCCAAAAGGAATATTACTTATTCAAGGGTTTTTTCTTTATTTGCACAATTTTTTCCATTGTAGAATAAAAGTGAAGACATCAAAACTATGACATAACACATATGGAATCATGTAGTAACCAAAAAAGTGTTAAACAAATCAAAATATATTTTATATTTGAGATTCTTCAAAGTAGGCACCCTTTGCCTTGATGACAGCTTTGCACAGTCATGGCATTCTCTCAACCAGCTTGCACAGTCAATTCAACATCTATTCCACATTGGTTCAACGTAATTTCATTGAAATGACGTGGAAACAACATTAATTCAACCAGTGTGTGCCCAGTGGGAATGAATGGTTACTATCTGTGTTGGTGTTGTGCGACTATGGCACTATGGCACTATCGCACATAATAGTAATCCATGGACAGACACTGATTAAAGGGATAGTTCACCCAAATTAGAAAAATATATTGTCTTACCCTGTAAGCAGACTTTTGACAAGGTATGAAACAATCCATGCTTTGTTTTTGTTTACCTGGCGTCTGTTTCAAATGCTAACTTTTTAATATTTGTTGCACAAATCCAATGCAAGTAAACTACATAGGTATATGAACAACTTATTGTAAAATGATATAAAGTCGAAAAGGGTCATATATAAACTTTTTAAGTACTTGAAAGTAACAGTGCTTCTGCAACACAGTCGGAAACTGTGCCCAATTCAACACAGTAAGCAGAAACTGCCATGTACAATGCATTCTGAAAGTTTTCCAACCATTTCCACATTTTGTTTCATTACAGCCTTATTCTAAAATGTATTAAATTGTTTTTTCCCCTCATCAATCTACACAAAATACCCCATAATGACAAAGCAAAAACAGGTTTGTAGAAATGTTTGCAAATTAATAAAAAAATGAAATATTACATTTACATAAGTATTCAGACCCTTTACTCAGTATATTGTTGATGGACCTTTGGCTGCAATTACAGCCTCGAGTCTTCTTGGGTATGACGCTACAAGCTTCGCACACCTGTATTTGGGAAGTTTCTCCCATTCTTCTCTGCAGATCCACTCAAACTCTGTCAGATTTGATGGGGAGCGTCACTGCACAGCTATTTACAGGTCTCTCCAGATATGCTTGATCGGGTTCAAGTCCGGGCTCTGGCTGGGCCACTCAAGGACATTCAGAGACTTGTCCCAAAGCCACTCCTGCGTTGTCTTGGCTGTGTGCTTAGGGTCGTTGTCATGAACCTTCGCCCCAGTCTGAGGCCCTGACCTCTCTGGAGCAGGTTTTCAGCTAGGATCACTCTGTACTTTGCTCTGTTCATCTTTCCCTCGATCCTGACTAGTCTCCCAGTCCCTGCCACTGAAAAACATCTCCACAGCATGATGCTGCCACCACCATGCTTCACCGTAGGGATGGTGCCAGGTTTTCTCCAGACGTGACGATTGGCATTCAGGCCAAAGAGTTCAATCTCGCTTTCATCAGACCAGAGAATCTTGTTTCTCATGGTTCGAGAGTCCTTTAGGTGCCTTTTGGCAAACTCCAAGCGGGCTGTCATGTGCCTTTTACTGAGGAGTGCCATCCGTCTGGCCAATCTACCATGAAGCCCTGATTGGTGGAGTGCAGCAGAGATGGTTGTGCTTCTGGAAGGTTCTCCCATCTCCACAGAGGAACTCTGGAGATCTGTCAGAGTGACCATAAGGTTTTTGGTCACCTCACTGACCAAGGCCGTTCTCCCCCGATTGCTCAGTTTGGCCAGGCGGCCAGCTCTAGGAAGAGTCTTGGTGGTTCCAAACTTCTTCCATTTAAGAATGATGGAGGCCACTGTGTTCTTGGGGACCTTCAATGGTGCAGAAATGTTTTGATACCCTTGCCCAGATCTGTGCCTCGACACAATCCTGTCTCGGAGCTCTACGGACAATTCCTTTATCATGGCTTGGTTTTTGCTCTGACATGCACTGTCAACTGTGGGACCTAATATATATGTCCAATCAATTGAATTTACCACAGGTGGAATCCAGTCAAGTTGTAGAAACATCTCAAGGATGATCAATGGAAACAGGATGCACCTGATCTTGATTTAGAAAAAAACAGTTTTTATTTTGTCATTATGGGGTATTGTGTGTAGAGCGATGAGGAAAAAAAATAATGTAATCCATTTTAGAATAAGGCTGCATCGTAACAAAATTTGGAAAAAGTCAAGGGGGTCTAAAAACTTCCCGAATGCACTGTACATAAAGTATGTGAAGAGCATTTGTTTCACCGGGGAAGGAACTTCTCAGAACGTGATGTCCACACACGTCAGAAAGACATGCTGACAAATGAGCAGAGTAGGCCCCTCTCCAAAGTCTCCTTGAATATCGGGTTACTGTCCACTTAGTCTTAGCGCCTCGACCAGTACCTTAAATCTGCTGCTTTCCAATACGAAAGCACTTTAGGTGATTTACATAGCAATCATTTAAACGGCGCTTGAGACATGACCTGGCGTTAGCAATAAAAAATGGAGAAATACTGCCGAAACCGCCGTTATCACCTGATTGCTTTTTAACCATCATTAGTCTTGAGGGACAGTCTTCTCGAAGCCGTAGTGTTGTCAGTGAGAAGTTACATCACCAATATCTGGGCAAACATGGAAATGAGAAAGGAATTAGAGAGAAAGAGAGTGAGAGAGCAGAAGGAGAAGAAGAAGTAGGGGAGAAGAAGAAGTAGGGATAAATCAACAGGAGGGAGGCTCGTTATGAAGCAGATTATTGCAGACAGTGTTAGTAATTAGCGTGGAAAAATAATTTAGCTCCAGGATGTGCTAGGAACCGACTGGGTTGGAAGGTTGAACCAGTCTGAGTCAATTAAAACGCAGAACGAAAAGGAGGTTGCCCAACAGTGTGCTCAATCATGTCAGAGATCTCATATAATGACGAGATGCTCATGTCTCTACAGTCCTGGTTGATGATACAGTAACAGAGGCCCAAGAGCTGGAAAGATCAGGACCAACAAAGTCTGTAAATGCTGTCCACGGTCCTGATTAGGGTAAAACAATTGCCAGATTTCCTCCTTATTACCTCGTAATTCCAGGAACCTTTAGAACCAGAATTTATGGAAAACGTGAATTTGAAACCCTAATCCTAACTGACTGGACAGAGTGCTATATGGACCACACCTTCTCCAATGGCTGCAATGAGGATACTACAGACCAAAAACAATAAAGAATATGACCAAGTAATAATCATGACACATGGATCTTAGAGTAACTACTGGTGTAACAGCCTACCTAATTAAACTGTCACTGGCTAGTATATGCACAAAGTTGCACAGAGAGTGGTACGTAACTACCTACACTATTTAATGTGAAGTCATGCAGTAATTTCGGAGCCACTCTACTTGAAGGGGATATAGGCCTACTAGGGCACTCATGACACCTTTTCAAACAAACAATGATAAAAATTACATTTTAAATACCCCAGCAATGATTTCAGATTAATTTACCAGTTGCTGTTGAGATTAATTTACCACGGGCTACTCTCTCCAACCATGCAGTGCCCTGGTGGGCTACCTCAATATATCGCTATCCTCACACTAGCTTCAGTCGTGATTCCCTCATTAGGTGTCCCCTCACACTTAGACACACGCGGCTGCCATTTAAAACCTTCAGACAGCATGAACAAAGGGATTGGAGAAGAGAGATAGCTGATCAAATGTTTGGACAAGGCTTGTGAATTACCTGACCTGGATTCTACCTAGAAAGACAGAGGGCATTTTGTGGGGCGGAGCATGAGCGTTGAAAAAAAAAGAAAATCCACTCTTTGAAAGAGGAAGGTCATTCCTTGTTAAAGGGACAGTCTTTTATAGCTTTAAAACTATTATTTTGATCTCATGGATGGTCAGTCCTTCAAATCATAGCTCTGCCTTTGAATTTGAGAGTAGTTACATTTCTCCAGACCCAACTTGAAGCTTATAATGTGAAGCTTATGATGTGAGCTTGCTCAGAAAGTATATGCCTACTATTTATTCATTTATTTTATCTCAGACTTTTATGTCCTAGTGGACTCATAGAGAGTTACTCTCTCAAGTTATATTGTTGGGGCGAGTGACTCTTTTAACCTACAATGGCTAGCCCCAAGTCATATTCTTTTTTTTCTTGTGCTTTATACTATTTGCCTCATGACTCCTGCATGCTTTGTTGACTATGAACTTGCTTGTTTACCCGACTGTGGGGCAGACTATGTTTTTTCCCACACTCACGACTCTGACTCTCTATTAGTTACATGGTCTCTTGGCCTCCCATTCTATTCTAACCACTTCTCGCCGGCTTTGTATTCATGTCACCTGATGAAATTGCTGTACAATATGATCTTGTTTCCATCTGATGCACATTCAAATGTCATAAAGAAATCAACACTGCAGAGCTCTCCCTGTCCTCTGCCATGCTCTGATTGTATTACTGATGATAATATCTGGAAATGTACATGTACACCCTGGCCCATCTACTGTTGCTAGCCCCAATTCTGACTTGTGCTCTGATATCTGCTTCACTGATTTCTGCTCTTGTAAAAGACTGGGTTTCTCCACGTTAACACTAGAAGCTTATTACCTAAAAATGATCAATTGAAATTGTGGGTTCACAGGTCCAATCCAGATGTGTTGGTCATAACTGAGATGTGATTAAGACTGTTTTCAACACTTATGTTAACCTTTCTAGTTATAACCTTTTATAAATCTTTCTCAGATTATTACCAATCCCACAAGATATGACTCCAAACATCCAGAAAAGGTTACTCTCCTTGATGTTATCCTCACAAATAATCCTGATAGGTATCAGTCTGGTGTTTTCAGTAATAAACTCAGTGATCACTGTTTTACAGCCTGTGTTCCTAATGGCTGCTCAGTTAAACGACCTGTCCTGATTTGTCATAAAAAACTTTAATGAGCAAGCCTTCCTTCATGACCTGGCCTCTTTACATTGGTATAGAATCAACCCTCTGTCGAAGGACCTTTTGATATTTTCAGTGGTCTTGTTAACAAACACGCCTCCATGAAGAAAGTTTGAATTAAAAACAGGTTCAGCCCCTGGTTCGACCGTAATCTGGTCGAACCAGTTACTCCCCCTCAAGAATTCCATTTGGCAAAAAGCTTGGCACACACATACTCAGGCTGACTGGCTCTCATTCAGGCAAATTATAAATAAGTGAACTCAGGCTATCCGGAACACTAAAGATACTTTAAGGAAGGTCTAACCCCAAGAAGTTCTGGAAAATGGTGAAAGACCTGGAGAATAAACCCTCCTCCTCACAGCTTCCCATGTCCCTTAATGTTTATGATATGGTTGTTACTGACAAGGAGCACATGGCTGAGCTCTTTAATCACCACTTCCGTAAGCCTGTCCAAGATTTCCTCATCTCCCAGCCCTTCTAATGCGACTAGCCCCATGCTCCTCCCTATTTTTCCCTTGCCCCGCTACAAAGTTATCCCTAAAGGCGGTCACTGACTCTGAGCTAATCAGCCTCCTGAGTGGCCCAGCAGTCTAAGGCACTGCATCGCAGTGCAAGCAGCGTTGCTACAGATGCTGGTTCGATGCCCTCCTGTGTCGTGACCGGGAGACCCATGAGGCGATGCAATTGGCCCAGCGTCGTCCTTGTCCCATTGCGCTCTAGTGACTCCTGTGGTGGGACGTGCGCATGCATGCTGACATGGTCGCCAGGTGAACAGTGTTTCGACCGACACATTGGTGTGGCTGGCTTCCAGGGTTAAGCGTGCATTGTGTCACGAGTCCTTACGGGAGTTGCAGCGATGGGACAAGACTGGAACTACCAATTGGATATGATGAAATTGGGGAGAAAAAAGTGTAAAAAAAATAATAACATCTGCGTCTTTTATTTAAAGGGGGAGATCAAGCTGTTCTATTTTGCCCTGTTTATCAAAAGTGTTGAAAAGACTAATAATCAACTGACTGGCTTTCTTGATGTCTATAGTATTCTCTCTAGTATGCAATCTGGTTTCCGCTCAGGTTATGGATGTGTCACTGCAACCTTAAAGGTCCTATATGATGGCACCATTGCCCTTGATTCTAAGCAATGTTGTGCTGCTATTTTTATTGACTTGGCCAAATGGTAGACCATGCCATTCTTGTGGGCCTGCTAAATAGTATTGGTGTCTCTGAGGGTCTTTGGCCTGGTTTGCTAACAACCTCGCTCAAAGAGTGCAGTGTATATAGTCAGGACATCGGCCGTCTCAGCCACTGTCTGTCATCAAGGGAGTACCCCAAGGCTCGATACTAGGCCCACGCTCTTCTCAGTTTACATCATCACAGCTCAGGCAGTAGGAAGCTCTCTCATCCATTTATATGCAGATGATACAGTCTTATACTGGCCCCTCCACGGATGTGTTAAACGCTCTACAACAAAACTTTCTTAGTGTCCAACAAGCTTTCTCTGCCCTTAACCTTGTTCTGAACACCTCCAAAACAAATGGTTCGGTAAGAAGAATGTGCCTCTCCCCACCGGTGTGATTACTACTTCTGAGGGTTTAGAGCTTGAGGTAGTCACCTCATACAAGTACTTGGGAGTATGGCTAGACGGTGCACTGTCCTTCTCTCAGCACATATCAAAGCTGCAGGCAAAAGTTAAATCTAGACTTGGTTTCCTCTATCGTAATCGCTCCTCTTTCACCCCAGCTGCCAAACTAAGCCTGATTCAGATGACCATCCTGCCCATGCTAGATTATGGAGAAGTAATTTATAGATTCGCAGGTAAGGGTGCTCTCGAGCGGCTAGATGTTCTTTACCATTCAGCCATCAGATTTGCCACCAATGCTCCTTGTAGGACACATCACTGCACTCTATAATCCTCTGTAAACTGGCCATCTCTGTATACCCGACTTAAGACCCACTGGTTGATGCTTATTTATAAAACCCTCTTAGGCCTCACTCCCCCCTAACTGAGATATCTACTGCAGCCCTCATCCTCCACATACAACACCCGTTCTGCCAGTCACATTCTGTTAAATGTCCCCAAAGCACACACATCCCTGGGTCGCTCGTCTTTTCAGTTCGCTGCAGCTAGCGACTTGAACGAGCTGAAACAAACACTCAAACTGGACAGTTTTATCTCAATCTCTTCATTCAAAGACTTGATCATGGACACTCTTACTGACAGTTGTGGCTGTTTTGTGTGATGTACTGTTGTCTCTACCTTCTTGCCCTTTGTGTTGTTGTCTGTGCCCAATAATGTTTACACCATCTTTTGTGCTACTACCATGTTGTGCTGCTGCCATGTTGTTGTCATCATGTGTTGCTACCATGCTATGTTGTTGTCTTAGGTCTCACTTTATGTAGTGTTGTGGTGTCTCTCTTTTTTAAAAATCCCAGCCCAGGTCCTTGCAGGAGGAAATTTTCCTTTTGGTAGGCCATCATTGTAAATAAGAATTTGTTCTCAACTGACTTGCCTAGTTAAATAAAGGTTCAATAAAATAAAACTTTTAGCTGTTTACCCCCCAAAAAATCGACGGGGTATCCACTTGATTGTTTAAATCCCAGAGTAATGATACATGCAGTATCATTTCGAATATAGGGCAGAGTTGTCTCTAAATATGGAACTATGGGGTCAGACATTGATGTGTGCCGACTGGAGAGCATGTGGTTCAGGAATGGAAGTTTCTACTTTGTAAGGGATGTGTCTGTGCATGTAATGCATTTGAAATGAGCTGTCGTCTTTTTGTTCCTCTGTGCATAGATAGAGTGACTTTTGAGAATCACATGACAATGTCGTATTCTCTTTGTGCCAGGTCACGTTGGAGGGAAGGAGAGTATTTTATCTGTCACAAATTACATCCTATTCCTGTTGAAGAATCCTTTTTGGTTACGGGTAGAAATAACCCTTTTGGTTCCTTTCTACAGAGGGTTCTACGTGGAACCCAATAGGGTTCTACCTGGCGCCAAAAAGGGTTCTCCTATGGGGACAGCCGAGGAACTCTTTTGGAACCCTTTTTTGTGTATTCCACTATCTAGGGAGTAGGGTGCCATTTGGGACTCAGCGCTACAACATGCTAATCCACGTCCTGTTTCACTCTGTAGACAATGTTCTGGTGTTCCCAGTGGATTGATTACATAATTAATTGAAGGGTTTATTTCCAAAACGCTATGTCCCCAAAAAAATCACAGATTTGTTTTTTAATCTGAAATGATTTCTTATGTGTACCTTCATGTGTTTGTAAAATCTAAGCATACAGTTTACAGATTTTTAATTCATAGATTTTAGATGGAATGGAAGGTTCATATTCTGTATATCTGTATATTTGACTGTGATCAAAAGTATGTGGTATTATAAATGCAGCAAATACTCACATTTCAATAATAATTGCCTTTAACTTAAACACCAAAGCAAAATATTACCATGAAATATCATGTGTTAGGGGAGAGTGGGGTAAGTTGAGCCAAAGGTGTAAGTTGAGCCACCCTTGTTTGTAGGAAACCATACAAAAATGTATAATTTGAACAAATATTTAGGAAGAGGTCATCATTTTATGGAGTCAGTCTGTGTAGGAAAAAGTGGTAAGCAAGATAGATCCCCAAAAATATTTTCACCAAGTCAAATTAACTTATTGAGGTTTCATGATGCTTGTATCTAATCAGTTGGGGTCTCTATAAGCTTCCATATGAGGTCTTAAACCTACCATGAAAGTGCATCCTTGTAGCTGTGTGGGCTAATACAGTCAAAATGTTTGCCTTGGGTTGAGTTGAGCAAATTAAAGTATTTTTTTCCCATGCGTAATGCAAGGCATTATTGCTGGGATATTAGATAACAGCAGGGCTTGGTATATGTTTAAAGCAAATTGAAGGTGTTAAGCACATGTGTTAAGCACAGGTGTTAAGACTGTGTTAAAAGATGGTTAAAAGGATTAAAAGACAAAAAAGCAATTCTGATTATGTTAAATTGTGTTTGGGAAATGAAAATAGACATGGTTTTAAAAAGGTTGTATTCAGTACAGAAAGAAAGTAGGCAGCTTAAATTACCCTGTCCTGTGGCTCAACTTGCCCCATACCCGAGGTAAGTTGAGCCAAGAGACCACTTTTTTGGGACAAGCTATGCTTTCAACACTGTAATGTTGACATGAATTCTAATTATTTACAGGGACAACATCCTGAAATATATGTAGATATCTTCCTTAGAAAGAATACTGTATTCCCCTTGACGGAGTGATGCTGAATGAAAAAAAAAGGGCTCAACTTATCCCACTCTCCCATATATTCATAAATGAAAGCAATTTACACAAATTATATTCAGAGTCAGACGAGCAACATGTTTAATAAAACAACACACTTGTATTACAGGCGTATAAACCTTACATTCGCGACCAATGCTAAATGAGAGTACGCATCGTCAATTAAGCGTGGCAGTCCGCCAGAACAGAGTTGAGGCAGTCATAATTGAAAAGGTAAAACATCCTATTACTTCAGGAAATCCATGGGCAATAACAGTCCAATGTAAAACCAAACATGACATCACTGCACTGGAAGAAATCCACAGACATCCACAAATAGCAGAAAATCTCCCTCCCATTCAGTTCCGCATCCCCAAATCTGCCTTTCTGCACATTCAAGCTCCTTAGCGGCTACATGACAAAGCGCCCAAGGTAGTGATTCACCTGCTCAGTGTCCGTCCAACACTCCTCCCAACGTCCACTCCAGCAAGTCATTTGTTAGTGCTCCATTATGTCACATCGCCAAATGTATTCCATTTGTTATGTGCGCAGGGGTGACGATAGTGAAAATGTTCTTGCTAATTTAATGCCTATTGAGACAGAAGATTGGATGTAGTTCAGGGGCCTGCGATGTGTTGCGTGTCGCCAAGCTGCCGATTTCTGCCAGAGATTAATTAAAATGGAATTTCGGAGGAAGTCGCAGTCTCCCGTCCATATTTCTTCATTATAGGAAACAGAAAGTCTCTCAAGGAGCCCCATGGACCCTGGTCAAAAGTAGTACCCTATATAGGGAATAGGGAGCCATTTGATATGCACAGGGGATTTCATTGGGAAGCCAAGTTGTTCATTGGGAAAGCTGAGGCAATGAAGGCTTTCACCAGAACCCACTCGTGGTCCTTTGAACACTAAACATTGCGACAAAAGGACGTTAAGTTTGAGATGGGATTTCATTCAGGGATTAGTGCCTACAGTACATGACTACCTCATTGTCCAATTGATTTAGAGCTGTTCTATGTCACAGTCCCATGATTGCCATGCTAAACTCATTCACTTTGGTAGGTTAAGTCTCCAAAAATGAACCGTGTTTTGTAGAATATAAAGAGTGATGGGCCCAGGAATTGACCACACTAACTGACCCTGGCCCTGCCAAAGACAAGGTTACTTACTTCATAAATAGTGATGGGCCCATGAATTGAGCACACTAACTGACCCTGGCCCTGCTATAGACAAGGTTACTTACTTTATGAATAGTGATGGGCCCAGGAATTGACCACACTAACTGACCCTGGCCCTGCCATAGACAAGGTTACTTACTTTAAAGGGCTATGCAGTCCAAAACATTGTTCACACTATGAGGTTGAAATAATACTAATTGTAATAATAATATAAATAATAATAATTGTGAAAATTATGATAATGCCCTTTTAGTGTCAGAGCTGTTTGAAAAGACACATTTCAACTTGTTTGGTGGGATGGAATTTTGGCCTGCCTGGTGACATCATCAAATTCCAACCCACCAAACAAGAAACATAGATATTACAAGATATTGGTGTTGGAGGGCCAGTAGGAGGCACTATTTCCTCTGATAAAAAAAAAAAAATAAGATCCCAAATCCCCAGTGCAGTGATTGAGGACATTGCCATGTGTAAGGTGCCGTCTTTCGGATGGGACGCTAAGCAGGTGTCCTGACTCTCTGTGGTCACTAAAGATCCCATGGCACTTACCGTAAGAGTAGGGCTGTTAACCCTGGTGTCCTGACTAAATTCCCAATCTGTCCCTCATACCATCATGGCCATCTAATCATCCCCAGCTTCCAATTGGCTCATTCATTCCCCCTCCTCTCCCCTGTAACTGTTCCCCAGGTCGTTGCTATAAATTAGAATGTGTTCTCAGTCAACTTAACTGGTAAAATAAGGGTTCAATTAAATACAACAAATATTTTGAAAAAATTTATATTAGATCTGTGCTGGGTAACTTTACTCATAATGGCTCCAAAATGTTTCTGCCTGTTCAAGGAGAGACTGCAAAAAATGTATAGAGCTCCTTTCAGCTATTTCTCCGGTTAGCTCTGTAATCCTTAGTCAAAGGATCAAACAGGTTTTTTGCCTTTCTCTCAAGACAGAAGATTACAGGCTGTCACTCCATGGATTTGGGTCGAACCAATGCTGTCTGCGTTCCTGCTGTCTTATAACCTCTGTAAGAGTCCCAGTGAATGGTAAAAAATAACAGTTATTCATGACGCAATTCCATGCATCTGGGAGCCAAGTGGTCCCATTTCAACAGCTTGAGTAATCAGATGCCATAGCATAGAGACGGTAATACACCTATATACTCTACTTAACATAACACTTACTTAACATAACATAAGCAAAAATGTAAATCATGACACATCTTAGCACTGATGCTTCAATCAGCATTTGGTCCTGTGTGGTTGAGTTGGTAGAGTGTGGCACTTGCAATGCTAGGCTCGTGGGTTTGATTCCTGCTGGAGCTGCACGTATGACTGTAAGTCGCTTTGGATACAAGTGTCTGACAAATGGCATAGATTACATGCCATATCTCATCACAATACACAAAGAAAATACCTAACCCCATTTAGATGCATTATGTGCTTTGATCTACAGTACTCTGTGATGTGTTGTAGAGACTTTAAGCTATTGCAGGTTGTTTCTCTTTGTAGGGGGTACCACCCTGGGGTATGTACACTTTCGTATTATCGTGACTCATTGTTTGGGCTATCAACAATAGCATAAGGGCACAGAGGTATCTCTATGGAGAACATGGCAAAAGGGTTTATATGCAAGCCTGGGGACCTTGGCTAGTTATTCAAATGATGAATTGGAGGCTGGTGTGAGGTTTTCTGGAGGTTGTGAATACATTATTGTAGCGTAATGTGTGTGGAAAGTGGGGTTGAGCAGTGAATGCTTACAATAAACAACATATTTCATGAGGATATAGGTATCATGTCACGTTTCCCCAAATTAAATGGAAGTTCGGCACAATCTAAGAGTTTACAGCTTTATTTTGTATAATTATGTTATACACCATCTGATACAACAGAAAATATAACCTCACTCTCACTAGACAACTCACCATGAACTACTACCTCAAATTGTACATTTCAGATCATATTTTCAATGATTTCAGGAGGTCCAAGCTAGGTATTGATTTCTCTTAACAGCCAAACCATGTCAAACTTCTCAGACTGGGTGAAATGGATTACCAAATTGCTCACAGATGACAACGGCTTAGAAATAGTAAATCATATCAGTTTGCTCTTTAATAATTCCCAACATGAGTCAATAAAGACCTATAATATAAACATTTGAAATGGTGACAAAATCCCTCTCGAAACTCAAAAGGGGATCGATAGATTCTGATGCTGCTACAGTGTCTGTGAACAACCATGTATACTGCAAGGATATAACAAGCTGTAAGGAGACCTCAGAGACGTATCTTTTAATGCAATATATCATGAATAAGGAGTAGAAAAACATATGAAATCGATTGCCAATTTCAATCGGACTTAGAGCAATTTGTTCCACCTTAAACGAATAACAAATGACACCGCAAATGTATCTGTTATTGGTTAATTTCATGGCTCAGGGCAAGGGTAACCTAATTTTAACCAATTGTGAAATTAAATATTAAATGAAATACCCTTTATATGATTAGATAAGAAGGATTCTGAGTTTGAAACAATAGCTGTTGATAACTTTGCAAATGCTATGTAGGCCTAAATATCATCATTGATGATATATGATTGATAAAGTATGGTGACATTTAATTTGCTCTGTTAAACCTATCCTTTGGAATGACTCGATAGTAGCAGTGAATCTATTTCATTTTTAAGTGGAGATCTGTCAACAATCCTTCTCACGATAGCACATTGGTAATAGTCAGTGAAAAATATCATAGCTAAGCATGGCTGGGCTTGGTTTTTATTGATTTATTATAATAATTTATTTAACTTGGCAAGTCAGTTAATAACAAATTCTTATTTACAGTCCCTACGGGACTCCCGATCATAGCCAGTTGTGATACAGCCCGGGATTGAACCAGAGTTTGTTGTGGCGCCTCTAGCACTGAGATGCAGTGCCTTAGACTGCTGCGCTACTCGGGAGACCAAAGGGTACCTGTTGATAGATCAATTCTCCAACAGGAGGTGCTGCCTAACCTGTTTTTTTTCTGATAGTGGATAGAACATTAAAGATCTGACGTTATTTTAAAGGTGCGAATTCAACACATTTTATACAAGGTTTATCTATGTTGAAATTTGGTTACGACGATGACATGATCCTGTGGTTGAAATTTCACCCTCAAAACAACCTTATAAGGTGATTATTTTTTTCAAATCCAATGTATTTTCCACATAGATTCCACATCATGGTATGTTGACAAATTACATTGAAACAACATTGATTTAACTAGTTTGTGCTCAGTGGGTGGTTTTGCCTTCACAATGCCTAGTCCTCCTTGAATCCCCAACCCCCCCAACCCATTTTTGTTAGTCTCAAGCGCTGAGTACAAAAACAATACCCCAATCTGTTCTCTTTATTTAGGACACTTACATAACCTAGCCATTGTGGATTACGAGATGCCTGCCCATTATGGAATTTGTATTGTGTCGCTCTCTGAAGCTGCAGTAATTGGGTATTTCTATGTTTTATATGTTCATTTGTCTCCGAGGCCTCCATGCACTTTGACGTCATTTCAGTGGCAATGCACTGAAAGCCTCCGAAGTAGCGTGTACTCCGGGGGATATCTGTAGATCAGTTGAATTAAAGCAGAAACGGATATAGAGAGAGAGGTTTCATCGTTTCCGAGTAAACATTTTGCATTATGGAAATACATTGAGTATACAAAACATTAAGAACACTTCTATGATCCCTTATTGATGTCACTTGTTAAATCCACTTCAATCAGTGTAGATGAAGTGGAGGAAAATAAAGTTAAATAAGGATTTTTAAGCCTTGAGACAATTGAGACATGGATTGTTGATTTGTGCCATTCAGAGGGTGAATGGGCAAGACAAAAGATTGAAGTGTCTTTGAACAGGGTATGGTACTGTAGTAGGTGCCGGGTGCACCGGTTTGTGTCAAGAACGGTGTAGGTTTTTCACGCTCAACAGTTTCCTGTGTGTATCAAGAATGGTCCACCACCCAAAGGACATCCATCCTATTTGACACAATTTTGGGATGCATTGGAGTAAACATTGGCCAGCATCCCTGTGGAACGCTTTCGACATCTTGTAGAGTCCATGCCCCGACGAACTGAGGCTGTTCTGGGGGCAAAATGGAGGAGTGCAACTCAATATTAGGAAGGTGTTCTTATTGTTTTGTACACTCAGTGTATGTCATAGCTTGTTTTCCCCCCAAAAAGTTCATTAGATTACTCACCTCACTTGCAGTTTCTCAAGAAAAGTGTTACCGCTATGAAAGGTATTGAGAAAAGATAGCATCACAGTATGTAGTCTGTATTGTGTGTTTTCATGGCAGGGCATGTTTCAAATGGGGGGTTTTAGCGTCAGTGGTACAGTTATCGTCACAACACTGGAGTTAAGCTGATGATGGTTGACTGACACAATCTCCCAATACAAGTTAACCTGTCCTCTGGATAAATCAAGCAATTGTTGTGTTCACACTTTATACACTGTAAGTAGAGCAAGGTAACGGAATGCCAAACAAAAAACATAGATTTTTAAGTTTTCAATCAAACCATTCAACTCTATGCACAATGACTACTTTTAACAATTTACACAGAACATTTTACAAAAACACCTTTACTGGAAGAACTGTGCAGATGCAAAGTTTGGTAACAGAATTTCAGTAAAATTCCCTTTTTTATGTGATCACAGTTTCCATAAACTCTGCTTCGAATTAAGATTCAAAGATGTCTGCAGAAAGAATGGGGTGTCAGCTACAACATGACACCTTAACTTTGACAAAAATCTATTTTGGTTACTGAACTTCAATAAGTGAAGTGGATTTACACCCAGTATCATAATTGCGGCAACGTAATTTCACCAAGTCCCTGATCTGTACTACACAGAAATGTATAATTATGTACATGAATGTCATTCTCTTCATGGTGATGTATCCTGAATAGGTATACAAAGGTAGAAATGTGCAATATCCTCCTTTGCATATGTGGGTATTATTCTACACATTGGCTATTATTCTGGTTGGTTCGGACCGGACCAAATCTGAACCATCATAGATGTCTAAGTTTCACAAGTTTGGACATCAAAGTACAGCACCATAGAGTACAGTATAGCACAGCGCAGAACAGTAGAGTAGAGTTCAGTAGAGTACAGTACAATACAGTACATTATAGTGTACTCAACTCTAGTGTGCTCTACTGTGTCCTGTACTAAATTATACTCTACTCAGCATGTTTTACTTTACTGTACTGTAGTGTGCTTTTCAAACGTGTGAAACATAGATGTCTCTGATTAGTTCAGATTTGGTCCTGGTCCAGATTTGACCAAATCTGAACCAATCAAGATCCGGACCAAAAATCAACATCTGTGGACGTTGAAATTAAAACCGATCTGGATCATACCAAAAAACATTTAAATCAAGGCCAGAGCGGACTGAACAAATTTCAACAACTTTTCAACGTCCATGGATGTCCGGTGTCGGTCAGTGCTGAGTGGGTAAGGATGCTGGTGACAGTAAAAAGAAAGAGAGGGGGCTCATGGGTCGATGTCAGTAAGAGCTAGAAGAGGTGACATTAACGTGTGAGAGAGAGAGAAGCGAAAGAAAGGCAGAGAGAGAGAGAGAGAGAGAGAGAGAGGGAGGGATTTCACGCTTTGCAGAAAGAGAAAGAAATCAGTTATGAGCTGAACATAAGAGTATGCCAGTGGAAGGGTAGACTGTAGCAGGTGACCCAATGGTGACTGCTACGATTTCCCATTGTAGCCAATTCAATTGCAGTAATTCCGTTACAGATTATCGGAAATTCTCTTACCGAAAACATTTTGACTAATTGGTAGATCTGCCTTTACTTGAAACTTTTGGGAAGCTTCATTATCCTCCCTCTTCATGAGCGAGGGAAAATAGAAAATATCTTTAAGATGTGTGTTTTTGGTAACGTAATTTCAAGGCACAGGGTAAAGTTACTAAAACGTACACAAAACCAAATATACGTGTTGATATTAGTTGGCAAGGGTCTTTTAAAGTAGTTTCTAATACCTTTAAATATTTGTTCTGGTAGTTGTTGTTTAAGTCCCCTTTTCCATCTGTTTGACCAGAAATCAATGCCTTTGCTTATTCCTAATATTTAGGATAGAAAATGGTTGAAAACTTGATATGCCTTCATTAAAAAATATAGACTCTCAGCTGTCATGGAAATGCCCAGTTGCAAACATGGACCTACTGTACATTTTTAACATATACAATGTTTCCTTATTTCTATATAGTTATTTAGGGGAACAAATTGATTCAATTGGCCAGTAACCTACAGTAGCAGGTGAAGTCACTTGTATTGAAACAATTTGGTATTGTTGTGAATTTCGGAGGGTAGCCCTGACCGGGAGTCGAACCCAGGTCTTGCGAATGTCAAGACAACACCTTAGCCATTACATCAAGACAGGGGCGCAACTTTAGGGGGGGCAGGGGGAACATGTCCTACATCCACAGTAAAACGAGTCCTATATATCGACATAACCTGAAAGGCCGCTCAGCAAGGAAGAAGCCACTGTTCCAAAACCATCATAAAAAAGTGGCAGAATGGAACAGTGGCTTTTGGAACAGTGGCTTCTTCCTTGCACATGGGGACAAAGATCATACTTTTTGGAGAAATGTCCTCTGGTCTGATGAAACAAAAATAGAACTGTTTGGCCATAATGGCCATCATTATGTTTGGAGGAAAAAGGGGGAGGCTTGCAAGCCGAAGAACACCATCCCAACAGTGAAGCACAGGAGTGGCAGTATCATGTTGTGGGGGTGCTTTCCTGCAGGAGGGACTGGTGCACTTCACAAAATAGATGGTATCATGAGAAAGGGAAATTATGTGGATAAATTGAAGCAACATCTCAAGACATCATTCAGGAAGTTAAAGCTTAGTCGCAAATGGGCCTTCCAAATGGACAATGACCCCAAGCATACTTCCAAAGTTGTGGAAAAATGGCTTAAGGACAACAAAGTCAAGGTATTGGAGTGGCTATCACAAAGCCCTGACCTCAATCCTATAGAACATTTGTGGGCAGACAAACTTGACTGTTACATCAGTTCTGTCAGGAGGAATGGGTCAAAATTCACCCAACTTATTGTGGGAAGCTTGTGGAAGGCTCCCCGAAAAGTTTGACCCAAGTTAAACTATTTAAAGGCAATTCAACCAAATACTTTTTGAGTGTATGTAAACTTCTGACCCACTGGGAATGTGATGAAAGAAAAAAAAGCTGAAAGAAATAATTCTCTCTACTATTATTCTGACATTTCACATTCTTAAAATAAAGTGGTGATTCTAACTGACCTAAGACAGGGAATTTTTACTAGGATTAAATGTCAGGAATTGTGAAAAACTGAGTTTAAATGTATTTGTATAATGTGTATGTAAACTTCCGACTTCATAGACCTAAAGGCCAAGACAATAAGAAGACACAGTGGCAGAATAAATTCAACCACACCTTTGTTTCATCACAAAACCGGTTTAGTCCACAAAGCATATAACATGTAACAGACAGTTACATGACCTATAGCATGGTCAAGCAAGTTCATGTTTCCGACATTTTCGGACCACTAAACATCTATTGATTTAGAACTACAGAGAGTTACAAAAAAAACAGGAGCTGCCTCCACTATTCCAGCACCATTTTAACTTCAACATTTCAACATCATCAAATCACCTCTGCTTAGTATACACAGTGACAAATAAAAGACACCAAAAACGATTTAGTCCAATCAACCTATGCTAAATATGGTTCTGATTTATGTGTGTGTGTGTGTGTGTGTGTTTGCGTGAATGCTTGCAAGTAGAAAAAACATGTTGACTCACGCCACTTGTAGAGAAAAGCCAATACTATCCTCCTCTCTTTCATGTTGACCAAACAGTCTATGACTCTGTCATACAGTACACACTTTTAGTATTTGTTGTTCTAGACTACCTGGCTAAAATGATTGCTCGCTAGCCTAACTTGCTATCATGGGCAATGATAGCAAGTTAACATTAGCATTCTACATGTACTAGCTATATATTGAACTTCCTTCCTCTCAGGCCAGGGGCACAACAATGTATGAATTAATAGTTGGATCAGAATCACCGTCATAGTCATTGGCCAGTTCAGAGAATTAAAAATGTATTTAACCTTTATTTAACTAGGCAAGTCAGTTAAGAACAAATTATTATTTACATTATTATCTACAGGGTCAGCCCCTGGAGCAAATTAGGGTTAAGTGCCTTGCTCAAGGACACAGACAGGTTTTTCACTTTGTCAGCTTGGGTATTCAAACCAGCAACCTTTCGGTTACTGGCCCAAAGCGCTAACCGCTAGGCTACCTGCCGCCCAAAGTAAAACCACAAGTCCAAATCTCCATCCATAGCTAATTTAGGACAGGGCCAACTTTAGCTAGCTAGCTAGCCACCGGAGGACAACAACACAATGAGATGCAACAAATCAAGTTGTTCCTGTCAATGACGTAAGCTCTCAATGATAATTAGCCAAACAGCGTTGAGCTAAACTGACCAACCAAAAAAAAGTGTAAAGGAAAGCCAGCTTGGATTTTGGCTACACAAATTCCAAGCTGGCTTTCCTTTACACTTTTTTTTGGTTGGACAGTTTTTCATCAAGGGAGGCAAAATGCTCGCTTGCTTCCCTTGCAGGCAACAATGTCATACTCGTTTCGACCAAACAGCATCAGATAAATGGCCTAATTCAGAGAGACAGAGGGGTGCAGTTTTGCTCGCTCACATGCTTTCTCCTATGAGTACATGTATATTTAGCTTCTTACGAATTGAAGGAAAATTATGAAACACAGAGACAAAATAACAATTATTTTATATGTAGATATTTGTCCATTTTTTGGGGAAGCCTGGCTTCCCTTGGCAGCCATGAATACACGCCACTGATTGTAAGATATCTATACAAGGTGCTCCTTGTCGGACTGGAGTAACAAAATGATATCTACACAACAAGAAGATGATTTATACAAACATAGATGTTCACAGGCAACCCCACCAAATAGGCATTCCACTAGAGAGCAATTAACTGAAATGTATGTAATGTTTCGGTTTAAAACAACTAATTGACCAATGTTGCTTAAATTATTTGAATTCCATTTCGTTTTTTTCTTCTTCTGTGAGCTCAATGCTCACATTGCATACTTTCAGTAGCGAGAAATCAGATCCAGCCTGAACTGTGCTATGTAGTAGGGAGCTGTAGTTTCCAACAGGCCTATATTCTACTGTTTAGCGCATAACTCAATATTAGAAGGTGTTCTTAATGTTTTGTACACTCAGTGTACTTGTCCGGTCTGTGTTTCTTTTACGCCTGCTACCGAAGAGACAGAAGAATGAGAGATCATGAGGTGATATAGAGAGCAGCTGTTGATTCGTGAGGTATCTCTACCTGAACATACATGATATATTGTGATTGATAGTTGGTATTCAGCATAAAAGTATGCCTTATTTACTTAGAAGAACTACAAAATAGTGATTTTGTCGTCAGACAGCGTAGGTAACATCACTATGGAGATGAGACGATGACTTGGAATAAAATAATAGCCATCAAATAAAACAAATGTAACACAACTTAAATATTTTATTAAAGTAAAGGAATGTGAATAAATTATGTTTAATAAGTAATGGGCAGTCACAATCCTCATGGGACTTTTATGAATTGTTTTTTGCTATGTTGTTGCAGCATTAAACCCACAAAATTCATAGTGCATTTAATGTAAAAAAATAAATAATAAAAATAAAAAACTGTGATTATTTTTTAGCAATCAAACAAAAACGTAACCGAAATCAAAAAGCACTTATCCCTCAGCACTACATTACAAACACATCGAGGAAACATATTGTAATTGCATGATGATTAAGTATTCAGTCCAATGTCGTCTGTTATGTGAAAGTAAACAGAATGGCATCTGAAGGGAAGTTATGCCTCTTTCCTATGTGGCTGACGTTGAAGGAAGGCTACTCAGTCATCTCATTGATCAACGGGCGTCTCGGTTATTGCTGGATGCCCTTTGGCCTAATTAAATATTAAACCTTTTATTGGCCGCCACAAAGGTATTTGTAAACACATTTAATGCGAGGAAAAAGCATAAAAGATTCCCACTCCCCTAGCAACACATAGTTGCGGTTATTGCTACTCATTCTTTCCCCAGACCAATTTAGATGCATTTAGAATGATGAAAGAGTTTGGAAATTGCGCGTGATGGCTCGGAGCAGAATGGGTAGTATACATCTCAGTCTATCTGGGTGAAATCTAAAACAGGCCCTGCCTTCAATGAGATAAAATATTTTTTTAAATGATGCTAGAGGATAGAAACCTAGAAAAGTTGCAACTTCTGGTACTGTGATAAGGCCAGTTGGAAACACTACTTTAAAGATATACTGTAAGTCAAAGTTGGGGTTTATTCCCATTTCAATTCCACACTCAATTTACATCAACAACATAGCTCAAGCAGCAGGAAGCAGGTGATACAGTCTTATACTCAGCTGGCCTCTCCCCGGATGTTGTGTTAAATGCTCTACAATAAAGCTTTCTTAGTGTCCAACAAGCTTTCTCTACCCTTAACCTTGTTCTGAACACCTCCAAAACAAAGGTCATGTGGTTTGGTAAGAAGAATGCCCCTCTCCCCACAGGTGTGATTACTACCTCTGAGGGTTAAGAGCTTGAGGTAGTCACCTCATACAAGTACTTGGGAATATGGCTAGACGGTACACTGTCCTTCTCTCAGCACATATCAAAGCTGCAGGTTAAAGTTAAATCTAGACTTGGTTTCCTCTATTGTAATCACTCCTCTTTCACCCCAGCTGCCAAACTAACCCTGATTCAGATGACCATCCTACCCATGCTAGATTACGGAGACATAATTTATAGATTGGCAGGTAAGGGTGCTCTCGAGTTGCTAGATTTGCCACCAATGCTCCTTATAGGACACATCACTGCACTCTATACTCCTCTGTAAACTAGTCATCTCTGTATACCTGTCACAAGACCCACTGGTTGATGCTTATTTATAAAACCCTGTTAGGCCTCACTCCCCCCTATCTGAGATATCTACTGCAGCCCTCATCCTCCACATACAACACCCGTTCTGCCAGTCACATTCTGTTAAAGGTCCCCAAAGCACACACATCCCTGGGTCACTCGTCTTTTCAGTTCGCTGCAGCTAGCAACTGGAACGAGCTGAAACAAACACTCAAACTGGACAGTTTTATCTCTTCATTCAAAGAGTCAATCATGGACACTCTTACTGACAGTTGTGGCTGTTTTGTGTGATGTATTGTCATCTCTACCTTCTTGCCCTTGCCCTGTCTGTGCCCAATAATGTTTGTACCATGATTTGCGCTGCTACCATGTTGTGTTGCTACCATGTTGTTGTCATGTTACGTTGCTACCACGCTGTGTTGTCATGTGTTGCTGCCTTGCTATGTTGTTATCTTAGGTATCTCTTTTGGTAGTGTTGTTTTGTCTCTCTTGTTGTGATGTGTGTTTGGTCCTATATTTATATTTTATTTATTTTGTATTTATTTTAATTTTAAATCCCAGCCCCCATCCCCGCAGGAGGTATTTTGCCTTTTGGTAGGCCATCATTGTAAATAAGAATTTGTTCTTAACTGACTTGTCTAGTTAAATAAAGGTTAAGTAAAATAAAATAAAACAATTCAGACAATTCAGGAAGAATACTTTTTAATGATGAAAATTTAAATTGGATTTTTTTCATTTACAGCTTGTGTTGACTAAATTGAAATGGAATTTTCCCAATCATGATACAACTGCACAGATGCTCATACATTGTCTTATGAAATACATCTAAAGGCCCAGTGCAGGCAAACAAGTGATTTTCTTGTGTTTTCATATATATTTCCACACTATGAGGTTGGAATAATACTGTTAAATTGTGACAATTATGATATGCACCTTAAATGTAAGTACTTTTTTAAAACACATATCAGCTTGTTTTGGTGGGATGAAGTTTTGGCATGTCACCAGGCGGGAAGTTATTTCATAGAACAATAAGAAAGAGTCTTATTCACAGTTTGTTTTCAGTTTTCCCCTCCCCACTTGCTTGAGAAATTGCTCTTTGCTAAGAAGCTATTTTTGTTTATTTCTGACCATTTAATTGAAAACAATCACAGTAAGGTCTTAATTGTTATTCAGAAATAATTTGATATTGAGAGAAAACAGCTGCATGGGACCTTTTTTTATATATACATTTAGCCTATTTTGACAAGGCCTAATCATAATACATAAAAAAATCTCATCGACGATACATGTCTGAGGATACACTTTTCTTAACGACCGGGGATGGGAAGTAATCTGGGGTGAGGCGGAACGGGTCAAAAACCGTCAGTTTCTGCAGGCAGTGAAATGTGTGACCTCATTTTGTTGTAAACAACGGGTGACAGTGCGTTCAACTGTCTGCCCCGGGGAGGTGCCTTTATGGATGGACCGATGTGGCATTCGCGGATAAATCAGGGACTCCATCATTAATAGAGCTGAGTTACAAGTAATAACTCCCAGCAAAAATA
Organism: Thymallus thymallus; assembly: GCA_023634145.1. Taxonomy (NCBI): domain Eukaryota; kingdom Metazoa; phylum Chordata; class Actinopteri; order Salmoniformes; family Salmonidae; genus Thymallus; species Thymallus thymallus. Next base: position 13,977,673 of record CM042422.1, read on the forward strand.
AACTGAGGAGAGCGCGGTATAAAACATCTACTGGCCTTCACTTGGCTGGTATATCTATAATTCAACGATTGTAAATCATCTGGTCGGTCACCATCTTGCCATCTTTCGACATTCAAAACCTTAACAGCGGAGTCCCTTCTTCCATCCCATTTTACAGGAAAATTCAATCGAATTACCTGGAGTAGTGTTGAGAGGTAGAAGGCGCCAACCTGCTCTACCATGGATTGCCCAGGAGAGGGAGCTCCATGCAATGGCTTCATGTACAGTGTACTTCATTCCCTTCACTTATAGTGATTCCTCACCCCCACTGTTAGCAACGTTACGTCATTGAGTTCTATCCCAGTTCTATATCATCCACAGCACATGCCATATCTGTCATGTCATCACTGATGTCTGCTTGTGTACGGTATATGGACTGAATTTCTTCAACCTCACAATAGTAGAGGAGGGATTCGGGCCAGATTTCAACGGATTGTGGTGGAGTCGAGAATGTGATAGAGCTTTGATGTTTGGTGAAAGACATCCTGGGAGCTGGCATTTAAGAGAAAGAGAGAGGGAAAGAAGCTACATGGAGTGTATGCTTCTGGCTCAGTCTCAAAGGCATGGAGGGCTCTCTCTCTCTCTCTGAGCTGATTGCTAACACTTTCTAAGAGCCTATCCTAACCTTAGAATAACCTATCTGTGTTAAGGGGAGATGCTGGCATTTTATAGTATATTTAACAATGTTGCTCTCTGTGCCTTTTCTCCGGGTGGACAAGCAAAGGCCCCGATGGTATGGATCTGAGCCCGTCAAATGGTTGTGAAACAGCACTGAATGCTGGGAAACTGCTTTTTGCTATCTCACACACACACACACACACACACACACACACACACACACACACACACACACACACACACACACACACACACACACACACACACACACACACACACACACACACACACACACACACAGTCGTGCCCTGTGCAGACACACACACACACCTACTTTATGCTATCACTCACACACACAGCAGTGGGGGGCTCGGCCAGATTGCTGTGGCCGAAGATACGAGGGGCGATCATCAATCAAGACGGCCTCCCTCTGGTCAAATCAAGTTTGTCCCGGCGCGAACAAAGATGTATGGGAGCTCAGCAAAGGCAGGCCCCACGCTCGCTGGCGGGCACAGAGGGGCATGCTGGGGCTTTTTCTACGCCCAGTACCGCATCAATCTTGCTACAGACAGACAGATGGATGGATGGACGATGATTAGGCGGAGGCTCCTGGCTCAAAGGGGACGACTGGGACGCGGGTTCCATGGGTGAAGGATTCCTCTCTTCTGCTGTCCACACAAGAAAGAGAAATGAAAAACAGCTGGAGCGAACTGGGCTCATTGTTCAAGATACGCTTGTTCTGTCCAATTCCCCTCCAAAGGACGGCTCAGTTTGCCTCCAAATTGTGAAGCTTGATTGAAGTCACCTTGGACAGAGACTTGATGAGAATCACCTGCTGCTCCGGTTTCAGTGGCTGTGTCATGTGCTTCCGATGTAACCTACGAATTGTAAAATCAAGCTTTCCTGATGTCATTCCAGTGTTATCCCATGTTAACCTCTCTCTCTCTCTCTCTCTCTCTCTCTCTCTCTCTCTCTCTCTCTCTCTCTCTCTCTCTCTCTCTCTCTCTCTCTCTCTCTCTCTCTCTCTCTCTCTCTCTCTCTCTCTCTCTCTCTCTCCTCTCTCTCTCTCAGCTCATAAGTTGTAATTTGTTTCCTAACATCCACACGAGGGTTGATTAGCATTGCTTTGAACCAGTCAGAGCGCATTAGCCCCAGAACAAAGAGCAGACCCGATAATGGTGATTATAAATGACAGGAGTTACTGACACAGGATCAGAGAAAGCAACTTTTGATTGGCAGATAGAGACCCCATTTTATGAGTCGGTTATCTTCAAATGGCCAGACCAGGTCCAAGAAAAAAGTGGAATAACATTCCACACAGATAGTGAGCATGTCGTGATTAGGCCTCAGTCAAGCGAGGACACAGAGGCTTTGATGTCTCTCGTCATTATGACTGATCAACGACAGCAGATATCCGTGAATATACATGAATGTCAGTAGGGCTAAATACTGTACCGGCAGTAACATTAAGGGATTGACTGTAACCTCTACAAGTAGTTTTAGCAAGCACTATTGAATTACTCAACAAATAAAAGTTTTTATCATCACAGTCTTTCTGAACTACCCTTTCTTTCCCAATCAATTTACAAGGCTGTCCGCCTACATCTATCTTCACAATCCCATGGTTGTTATCTAATCTATCAGTGATAGGACCAAATAGTCTGTTCCATTGTACAGTTCAGTTTTGGCCATTGTATGTTCTACAGTGGATGAGAGGGTTATACTCCAAATGAATCTTCAGTAGTACTTTCTTAATTAAAAGACATGCAATGTCAAAAAAGAAACTCAATTAAGATTAATGCAGGGTCAATTTGGGGTCTGAATTGAATTTCAAACGCGAAATCGAGTTTCATGTAGTTGTCCATTAGCTTCTTAAATATAGCCGCATAAACAGTACAACACTTTTAAACTGATCATAAAAAAGAAAAGAAAAGATTGTCTATGTCTGTCACGTCATATGAGTGTTCTTGTTTTTTTGCTAGGGTAGACACTAAAAGAAAACTCTTCATCCATGTATGTGGAGATCAAATGTACTTCTACTGTGTTCCTCAAGTCTCAGTTTCCTCCCCAATGTTGTCTGGTTACTTAATGCACTCAATCTACTGTTGCTGCAGATCCATTCGAGCAGATCAAGTTCACATCATCTCCTATTATAGTCAGGGTTCTGGTTGAATTGCCAGAACATTTTCCATTACGAACCTTCATGACACTTTCATATGTCATGTCCTATGTAAACTATTTAATAGACATATGGTAGGGCTGTGTCCCAATTGTCTCCCCTTCCTCTCAAAGTGTGCACTTGTTCGCTTCCCTTCACACATTTGAAATGGTATGAAATACGTTGGAAATCTCACTCTAGTACATGCCTCCACCAATCCAATGCTTTTAGATTTGTTGGAAGTAGTGAAAGAACGTACACTTCAGGAGAAAGGAGATATTAATGGGACTGTACTGAACTGCTTACACTGCGATGCTTACTAATGTGTGGGTCACTCAGAGTTTGATTCATATACTGCTATGCCTTGGTCAGGGCTGTGACATTTAATTGGGCTATGGGCAACAGCAAATGTTTTGTTATCCATGCATGTGCTGTTAGTAAACGGAACTCATTCAGTACATTTTTCAGTACTCGTATTCATCTTACAATAACGGCTATATGTTTGATGACAAAGAAATGTGATTCATACAGTGGTATGATTACACTTGTGACAAAATCCTTGAACTGTGCTATTCAGAACTCAATTTATAAAATTGGGTTTCAATAGCTGCTACTTATTGCAATTTCCTGTTGCGTGTAGCTGACTAAATGTATAATGTATGTCAATACATTTGACAGATGCTTCGGTTCACAGTACACTTAGTATTAATTTGCACACAGTAGCAAATGATGTAAATCCTATTTCGGGTAGTTTTGTGTTAGGTTCTGTGTTATTTTGTTGCCTGTAGAGACACATTTACATAAATTAGACAATGCCATCACAGTAGCGTTTTACAAGCAAATTGAACTGAATTAGATTGCAAGAACATTTGACAAATGTACACTTCATGACCAAAAGTATGTGGACACCTGCTTGTCGACAATTTTATTCCAAAATCATGGACATTAATATGGAGTTGGTCCCCCCTTTGCTGCTATAACAGCATCCACTCTTCTGGGAAGGCTTTCCACTAGATGTTGGAACATTGCTGCGGGGACTTGCTTCCATTCAGCCACAAGAGCATTAGTGAGGTCAGGCACTGATGTTGGACGATTATGCCTGGCTCGCAGTCGGCGTTCCAATTCATCACAAAGGTGTTCAATGGGGTTGATGTCAGGGCTCTGTGCAATGCCAGTCAAGTTCTTCCACACTGATATCAACAAACCATTTCTGTATTGTCATGCTAAAACAGGAAAGGACCTTCCCCAAACTGTTGCCACAAAGTTGGAAGCACAGAATCGTCTAGAATGTCATTGTATGCTGTAGCGTTAAGATTTCCCTTCACTGGAACTAAGGTGACTAGCCCGAACCATGAAAAACAGCCCCAGAACATTATTCCTCCTTCACCAAACTTTACAGTTCAAATCACATTTTATTTATTGGCACTATGAATTGGGGCAGGTAGAGTTCTCATGCCATCTGCCAAACCCAGTGGCTCAGTGGTCTAAGGCACTGCATCTCACTGCTAGAGGCGTCACTGCAGACCCTGGTTAGTGTTAGGGGAGGCCGGGGTCGGCCGTCATTGTAAATAAGAATTTGTTTTCTTTACTGACTTGCCTAGTTAAATAAAGGTTAAATAAAATTTAAAAAAAAAAAAAAAAAAAAGATTCTTCAGTCGGACTGCCAGATTGTGAAGCGTGATTCAACACTCCAGAGAACGCAATTCCACTGCTCCAGAGTCCAACGGCGGCGAGCTTTACACCACTCCAGCAGACTCTTGGCATCGCACATGGTGATCTTAGGCTTGTGTGCGGCTGCTTGGCCATGGAAACCAATTTCATGAAGCTCCCGATGAACAGTTCTCGGGCTGACTTTGACTTTGTTTCATGAGGCAGTTTGGATCTTGGTAGTGAGCGATTTTTACATGCTACGTGCTTCAGCACTCGCTGATCCCCTTCTGTGAGCTTATGTGGCCTACCAATTTGCAGCTGAGCTGAGCTTGTTGCTCCTCGACGTTTCCACCTAATACTAATTGCACTTAAAGTTGACCGGGGCAGAAATTTGACAAACTGACTTGTTGTAAAGCTGGCATCCTATGACAGTGCCACGTTGAAAGTCACCAAGCTCTTCAGTAAGGCCATTCTACTGCCAATGTCTGTCTTTGGAGATTGCATGGCTGTGTGCTCAATTTTATACATGTGTCAGCAACGAAATCCACTGATTTGAAGAGGTGTCCACACACTTTTGTATATATAGTGTATTTTATGCCCTAAGACACGTTTTGTCTCCCAACATTTTTATTTACTCTTCTTCAATTCAGTAAAGACACCATAACATTCTCCTCCTTGTTGGCAAAAATGTAGGCATTTCTCAATGGTTTTGACTGAACTCTGTTCTTTCCAAGTAAGTTCTGAAATAGACACTGTGATAGTTTTATATTTGTTGCTGTATGAATTACTTAGAAGTGTAAACTTAAAAAATATAGCAAACTGCCTCCACAAATGACTTACATATTAAAATAATGATAACTCCTAGTCTGAAGTGAAGGAGATAAGAAACATAAATGCTTAGAGAGAGGGTCAGCTGTGTCTAAGATGTATGTAGTTATGGGCTATTTACTGTCCAGTGAGGTTCAATGAACTTAATTTCTACCTCAAACACATTCTGCCATGTCATTTCACATATCAGATGAAAAACAGAATACTATGTTTAGAATTTTTTATTGTTTTGTCAGTCAGTTTCTGTTGACCTTTGTGAAAAGGTCAGCAAGTTTGCTTTTATCTACATTTTCCATTATGTATCATAAACCACACAATATAGTTTAACACAGTAATGCCGATGCTGTTTCCGCCTTTAAACAATCTGTCAGTTCTTAGCAAGCTTTTTATGCCAAAGATTAAAGGATAGCATGCCTTCTGTTTTTACTGTATAATAAAAGATCAATGAATCTAATAGGACAACCTTTAAGGTGATAGTTCAGGAGATGAAAGGGATATTGTGAGTGTTGCATTGGTAGAGTTGTGTACCAGAATAACAAAATAAACTAATAAAAGTATTTCTCTCATGATGAATCAGATAATATGCACTTGATCTCTGCTCGCATTAATTTAGTCAAAGATAACTTTTTCTGAAAATTGACAATACTTTTGTAAAGGTCTGTGGGAGATTATAATTTCTGGTAAGCATTCCACTGTAAGGTCTACACCTGTTGTATTCAGCGCCATGTGACAAAGAACATTTGATTTGATTTGATTAACCATTACATGCGAAGAAAGGAAAACCCTCCTAGTTTAAGCTCCTCCTCCTCTTATAATCTATATTATGTATCTGTAATCTTTAACCTAACCTTAACCTAATGCATATTCGACCATCAGAACACAAGTTTAAGGTTAGGCATAGTAGTCTATGGGTCTGTAGTGACTCCTCTAGCACTGAGATGCAGTGCCTTAGACCGCTGCGCCAATATACTGTGTATATTGTGTACACTTTGTGTACAAAACATTAAGAACACCTGCTCGTTCCATGACATAGACTGACCAGGTGAATCCAGGTGAAAGCTATGATCCCTTATTGATGTCAGTTGTTAAATCCACTTCAATCAGTGTAGATGAAGGGTAGGAGTCTGGTTAAAGAAGGATTTTTTAGCCTTGAGACAATTGAGACATGGATTGTGTTTGTGATATTCAGAGGGTGAATGGGCAAGACAAAATATTGAATTGCCTTTGAACGGGGTATGGTAGTATATGCCAGGCACACCGGTTTGTGTCAAGAGCTGCAACACTGCTTTGTTTTCATGCTCAACAGTTTCCCATGTGTATCAAGAGTGGTCCACCACCCAAAGGACATCCAGTCAACTTGACACAGTGGGAAGCATTGTAGTCAACATGGACCAGCATCCCGGTTGGAACGCTTTCGACACCTTGTAGAGTTCATGCCCTGAAGAATTGAGGCTGAACAGATTAAATTCGTCGGGGCATGGACTCTACAAGGTGTAAAAAAAAAAAATCACCTGGTCAGTCTATGTCATGGAAAGACCATTTTGTACACAGTGTATATCCACGTCTTTTCATGTTTACCTAAGATACGAGAAGGTACAATTTTACATTGCAAAAATGGGAGCTTATACCAACAAAAAACTTGGAGAGGCACTACTGCCTGAGTAATTTTCTGCCGAGTCACTCAGATCAGATCTTTTTCCAATAATTGGGCAGAATATCAGAATTGGGCTACAGAATTGTGCTGCCTGTGTAACCACACCCTAATAGTCAAACAAAACAAAACATAGTTATTTGTCTTCGGGGCCTGCACAGTAGACCATGAATATGCTGCACTGAGTCCATTGGTAATTTGGTCAGCGATTGGATGCCCAGCATGAAAGTATCCCAAACCCCCCCAAGGGGAGATTATTTGTTCATTTTTAACTGTAACCTCTAATGGTTCCATTTTTGAACGTTCAGCTAACGTTTTCAATTAATTAGCCATTTCCCATCTTTTCACCTTTACATTTGCTATGACTTAACGGCCTATGTACAATTAGTGCTCTCTTAGTATTGTCCTGGGAGGTACTCATGTTATTCTGTCATTAATTTAGTCTAAAATGCAGTTTCAGTATCATCAAGGCAGGCTTTGTCAGTCGAGGTCAGTGAAGGGTTACCATGACCACTGGTGCCTCTGTATTGCAGAATAAAATTCCTAAATTATTCATGCGGTTACAAAAACAGCAGGGTTTTAATTTGACTTTAATAACGCTCCCACCCCTGGCCTCCCTATAACTAATTTGGTGAAGGGCGCAGTGGAACATTCAAAATATAACCATTATCCCAATTGAGTGTGTGTACAACCACAATGTCTGCTTAGTTTAATTGTTTATTTGTTTATTTGTTTATTTAGATCCACATTAGCTTTTGCAGAAGCAGAAGCTACTCTTTCTGGGCTCCACAAAAAACACCAAACATGACAAGTAACCTAACACTGATACACAGATAGACAAGGACAGTCACACATTTAAAATACAACAATATACAGTACAATCCATACTTTTTTTTTTTTTTACATGAACAATACAACAGAAACATAATGTGTGTGTCAGAGTTTGTCTGTGTGTTTGTGTTGTTGTTTCATCTGTTTTCTAAAGGTATTTTTGCTGTTGTCTTGAGTAATTGGAGATAGAAGTAAGTTCCATGTTATCATGGCTCTGTATAAAACTGTGTTGCCATGAATTCATTTTGGACTTGGGGACTGTGAGGAGACCCGTGATGGCATGTCTTGTGGGGTATGTATGGGTGTCGGAGCTGAATGTTATTTGATTATTCAGAAAATCCAGAATGTTTGTCACAGTAATATTTCTCATAAATACTAGAAGACAAGCAGTTCATCTTTCGTCAACCCTTAACCAGGAAAGACGGGCATTCATGTTGTTGATGTTAGTTCTGTATGTGCAGTTAAAGGCAAGGCGTGCTGCTCTGTTTTGAGACAGTTGCAGCTTTGCTAGGTCTTTCTATGCTGAACTTGCCATATTACCGGACATTAATCAAGATTGGACAAGATCAGAGCCTGAACAACTATAACAGACATACCCATCCCCATCTTCACAACTTTGTCAATATGACCATGATAATTTACCATCCAATGTTATACCTAGGAGTTTAGCTTCCTCAATTTGCTCAATAGTCACACACTTTATGTAAAACTGCAGTTGAGGTTTGGGTCTTAGAGAATGTTCTGAACCAAACACAATGTATTTCACATTTTGTTACGTTACAGCCTTATTCTAAAATGGATGAAATCGTTTTTACCCCTCATCAATCTACACATCTACACACAATACCCCAAAGCAAAAACTGGTTTTTAGAAATTTCTCAAATGTATAAAAAAATATATTTTACATTTACATAAGTATTCAGACCCTTTACTCAGTACTTTGTTGAAGCACCTTTGGCAGCAATTACAGCCTTGAGTCTTCTTGGGTATTATGCTACAAGCTTGGAACACCTGTATTTGGGGAGTTTCTCCCATTCTTCTCTGCAGATCCTCTCAAGCTCTGTCAGGTTGGATTGGGAGCGTTGCTGCACAGCTATTTTCAGGCCTCTCCAGAGATGTTCGATCGGGTTGAGGTCCCAGGCTTTGGCTGGGCCACTCAAGGACATTCAGAGACTTGTCCCAAAATCAATCCTGCGTTTCCTTGGCTGTGTGCTTAGGGTGGTTGTCCTGTTGGAAGGTGAACCTTCACCCCAGTCTGAGGTCCTGTGTGCTCTGGAGCAGGTTTTCATCAAGGATCTCTCTGTACTTTGCTCCGTTCATCTAATCCTCAATCCTAATTAGTCTCCCAGTCGCTACCGCTGAAAAAACATCCCCACAGCATGATGCTGCCACCACAATGCTTCACCGTAGGGATGGTGCCAGGTCTCCTCCAGACGTGACGTTTGCCATTCAGGCCAAAGAGTTCAATCTTGGTTTCATCAGACTAGAGAATCTTGTTTCTCATGGTCTGAGAGTTCTTTAGGTGCCTTTTGGCAAACTCCAAGCCGGCTGTCATGTGCCTTTTACTGAGGAGTGGCATCCCTCTGGCCACTCTACCATAAATGCCTGATTGGTGGAGTGCTGAAGAGATGGTTGTCCTTCTGGAAGGTTCTCCCATCTCCACAGAGGAACTCTGCAGCATCGGGTTCTTGGTCTCCTCCCTGACCAAGGCCCTTCAGTTTGGCCGGGCGGCCAGCTCTAGGAAGAGTCTTGGTGGTTCCAAACTAAGAATGATGGAAGCCATTGTGTTCTTGGGGACCTTCAATGCTGCAGAAATGTGTTGGTACCCTTCCCCAGATCTGTGCCTCAACACAATCCTGTATTGGAGCTCTATGGACAATTAATTCGATCTTATGGTTTAGTTTTTGCTCTGACATGCACTGTCAACTGTGGGACCTTATATAGACAGGTGTGTGCCTTTCCAAATCATGTCCAATCAACAGGTGGACTCCAATCAAGTTGTAGAAACATCTCAAGGATGATCAATGGAAACAGGATGCACCAGAGCTCAATTTCGAGTCTCATAGTAAAGGGTCCGAATCCTTGTATGAATAAAGTATTTCTGTTTTTTAATTTTTAATACATATGCAAAAAACTAAAAATATTTCAGCTATGTCATTATGGGGTATTGTGTGTAGATTGATGAGGAAACTTTTGATTTTAATCAAATTTAGAATTAGGCTGTAAAATAACAAAATGTGGGAAAAAGTCAAGAGGTCTGAATACTTTCCGAATGCACTGTATTTAAGACCAGTTTTTTGTTCATAATTGGTTAATAATCTACTATTACTAAAGTATATCAACCTTATTACTTTGGATTGTGTGGTAGTTAGATTACACATTCCATCAGAAATTACTCTACTCGGACCACTACACTTTTATACAGTGTCCTACTAGAATACTAGAGTATATCCAAACTGTAATAATAGAGTACAGAAGACAATGAGGTATTGTTGAAGTTTTTAATAAAATAAAACCTTTATTTTTTCACAACGTATTTGGATGAAAGCGGGATGTTCATTAAGTCCTCTCTGGTCTGGAGGGGGGATCAGTCGTAAAAGGGAAACCCCTTCCCTCGGAGCACCTCTTCCCCAGGGGGTGACACACAAGTTACCTGAGCATAGCATACATAGGGCTCTTTAAAATCAATTACATTGATTACGTTGAGTTTTTTCCCAAACTCTGTTTTCTCCGTGTTGTTTTTTTCAAAGGTCCGTTTTTCACTTTCAAAATCACACTTTTTAATAGAAAAACAAAAATAATTGATCTTCTAAGTACACAACAACGCTTAAACCACAACAGGAGACATCTTTTGAGGTCCAGGAAAAATAGAAGAAACATAGATTTTGGGGTGTAATTACCCTTTAACGTAAGTGCACATCAACAGGAGACCATTGTTTGGTTAGCGATGTTTCTGTGGCGCTCATGTGATTGCAGAGTTTGCAGAACAAATGGCCCCTGGATTGATTAAAATAATCATGATATCATTCTGCCAGGTAGATATAGGCTACATTGTAGTTAATATTTAATTGAGAAGGATTTTGGGAAAGCTTTTCCATCTCTACCAGAAGAAGGTCGCCATTAGCATCATCACTAACGGCTACAGAAAGTGTAGACATACGAGCGCAGTGCACACACAGACACACACAGACACAGACACACACACACACACACACACACACACACACACACACACACACACACACACACACACACACACACACACACACACACACACACACACACACACACACACACACACACACACAGGGGCATTCCTGTGCTGTTTCAGAAAGTTGCAGGAAAATATGAATCACTGATGCTGACTGACTGAACTGAATAAAGCAACATGAATGTCATTCGAATTAAAATGTCTAAACTACAGTTGTGAAAAACTGAAAGAACAAAGACAAAGAGATATTCTTTCAGAAGATGGGAATAAAAGGTAGGTTCATGTGGACAACTCTTAGGAAAGCAAATCAACTCAATCATTAATTCTGTGGGTTAAAGATAAATAGATGCATAATTTACTTTTGTAAAACGTTCAGTGTAAATGAAGTTTGATTTAAGTTGACTGATGATGTAATTATCAGACAGTACAGAGTATTGTAGGAAACTCACAGGTCTCCTGTTCAAAGTCAGATAGCAACACAAATGTTATTATACTGGACTCACCTTGTCTTGTCGACGTTTTGCAGTGCAACTTTAGTCTGATTCCCTGTTGCTTTCCCTGCTGCAAATCCATTATTTTGTTCAAGCTAACATCCTGTTGCTGTTTGTTGTGGTCCATCAAAAAATGTAGTCTGTGTTCAAACAAGAGAAAATGTATTATTTGTTTTGCTTTCTGAATTTGAAGACTTGCTATTGTGGTGGAAGGGAGGAACTCATAAGGAATAAGAAAGTTTTAGGCCGTTATTTGGAAAGATAAATATGATGGTATATCTAGTGATAACAGATCTTGAACACTAGAACCACTGGGCTTCTCAGCCTCAAAGTACGGAACCTGCTGTTGGGCGTTCCCTTTAGCCTACTCAGCAAGCATTTCGCTACACCCGCAACAAGCATTTCGCTACACCCGCAACAAGCATTTCGCTACACCCGCAATAACATCTGTTAAATATGTGTATGTGATAAATAAAATTGTATTTGTTCAGATTGACAGATTAATCCACTGTGTTGTTATTAGGGGTGTGACAACCCGGCTATACTCGTATTTGTTATCGTATCCGTAAATTGACAGTTGATACTGGTGATGGGAAAAAAACAGAAGTATTACCTATCTCCATGCAGGTTTATAGATCAAAAAAGGAGCAGATTAGGTGCAGCACTGAGGTGTGTGTGTGACTGTGTTTGTGTATCCTGTCCTCAAAACAAGTTTGCAGTGCTTTCATCAGCTTTCATTCTTCTTTCCCTGCTAGCGAACGCCCTCACCTATTGATTTATCAAAGTAGCAGGCTAACAGGAGGCAGCATCAATCTAAATGATCAGACCAAAACATGTGATGAGAAGTGATCGGGTGAAATATGAAGCAAGTGGACGGAAACAGCTTCGATCTATCCAATGCACAGCCTGCCCTACTCTTTACAGACAGGTAAACTAGCCTGTTGAGTTATTTAGAGCACGGTGCACAATGCTGAGAAGGAGGACGACGTGCTGTTGCTTTGACTGCCTCCTTGGCAGCAGTAGTTGCTTTCTTGGTGTTCACAATACTTCATCATCATTACATTATTGTTCTAAATTCAATCACCCTCTTCACCTTCCTCATCCTTTTTGCCTGCACTGCCCAATGCGCTCCTCTGCGTGTGTGACTTTCCATAGCAACGGCTCTGTTTGGGATGCTCAATGACGAGATATGAGAGAGCTGTTAGCAGACGTTAGCTAGCTACTTTTCGTCATTCTTAACTCAGACAAATAGCTGTAACTTTTGATTCATAGAAGATAACTGTGTTCTGATTCTAGTTTTAAATAGCAGAGATGTAGATCAATATGTCATACCATCCAAGTTTCTGTCTAAAGGGCTGGGGAAAGTGGTCAAGATTTCAGTTGTTTGTATACGTTGAGATGAAAAGTAGTTAATGTGGTTACTAAAACAGCTGTCATTCTTTATTGGTAGCAGATATTTCTGTTCTGATTCCAGATTTGAATAGCAGACATGTAGACCAATATGTCATGCCCTCTAGGTTTTTACTAAAATGCAAGGAAAGTGGTAAAAAGTTAAGTTTGTACAGAGTTAGAAAACATTTGGTTATTAAAACAACAGTATCGTTAGATTGGTAGCAGATTTTTTTGATCGGATTTCAGATTTGACTTTTTGTCTAATTTGTTGGGAAAAATTTCAGTTGTTTATTCAAAGTTAAGAGGAAATTTTGTTGACGCAGTTAGGATATCAGATTTGAATAGCAGATAAGTATTTGTCTCAAAAGTTAAATTGTTTACAATTAATAGAATAGAATGTCATGATGTCACAATTGGGCCTTTAGAATGTTGAGGAAATCCCATGAAAAAGAAGGACAAAAAGTGTAATAGTTTAAAAAGTATAAAAGATATCAAAAGGTTGCTTACAAGCAACTTAATCCAGACCAGTCTACATGTTTTAAAGTTTGAATGACGTTTCTAGCTTAAACAGTGTAGCGTAAGAGGAGTAGCATTCCAAATAATAATAATAATAATAATAATAATAATAATAAGTATGACGAAGATCTAGAATGGGACATTTGCAAGTCCCATTAATTACTATTTTGCCTTATAGCGGTGTAGCTAACTACTGGAACCATATGCTGTGTATTTTCCCCAGTCACCCAAAAACACTAGATTGGGTTTTCAGATTGCAATCTGAGACAATGAAAAGACAATAAGACAGTCACCTTCCATTATGATATTAATAAATTACTGTGAACAGAACTTTTCTTTTTAAATTGTTCAACTCTTGACATTAAAACTTTTTCTTTCTTTGTCCGTCTGAATATTTCATACAAATGCATAGCAGCGCTAGGGTGGCGCATAATCCACTCTTAAGGAAAATTAAGGGCTGAATGAATTATGAAAAAGGATTTGTGCATTACTATGCCAGGAGAGATCATATCTAGACTGCAAGGTTCCAATTCTGGGTAAAATACTCCCTCGGTAGAGCTCTGTGATACATTTTCTTAGAATTGATATACTCAGTGCCAATATTCACCCCAAAAAGTTGACGAAGTGGCAGTTGCTTTGTCTTCGCTAAAGGTTGCAAAACGAATGATGGAATTACAGTAACTGTTTACAGTCCATAGTCAATTTAGAAGAAGAAAAATATACCAGGTTTTGGGGACCATGCATGCACAATACGATAAATAGTTGAGTACTAATGTTCTGCATTTTTTTGTAAATACGTCTTAGTATTAATAACTAAGTTTAGACATTAAAATGTTGGAAGAGAGTTTATGATTAATCTCAAACACTTTTGGAAAAACTGTCTTTCGGCACTTCTGTGGAAATGACAAAAGATTCTCTGACATGCATTAGTAAAACCCAGACTCATGGGAGGAAGGGATTTCAAGCACATCTAAAGTGTGAGAATTATTTAGCACCTCACTTGATAGTTTTAGAGCGCTTCCAGAATGGGAATAAATGTTTTATTTACATGGGAAAACATCATTTATTAAGAGTTAAACATGTTGAACTATATTTCTGTGCTTATTTATCTTCAAGCTACTTCCTTTTCCTTGAGAAGTATAAGTCTTAATCCTGTTGTCTTTTCAAAACAAATTTACAAAAATGATTGCATTATTCATTTGGCTTTTTAGTTTGATCCAACGTCCCCCAACTGTAGCAGTACTAGCTCTGCAGCTTCCACAAGCTTCTCCTACAATTATCTTACCATCATTGGCACACATTAAATCATGAGCATTCTATTGTTGTCCGACCTCAAACATGTCCTTGTCATTTTGAAAAAGTATATACACAAAGATGGCAGTCTGCATGACATTGCCGTAGCCTTGTCCAAATAGCAATGTAACCTGCTCTATTTTTGCACCAAAAAAAAACATCTGTTTAAAAATGTATTTAGGATATGTCAATGTAGCAAGCCTGGTAACTAAAAGCAACTTTCTAGACAATGTTTTGGTTTGTTACTAATGTTAGCTTGTTAGCTAACTATTTAGCTGTTTAGCCAGAACATATCTGACAACATTTTGAGTTTAACTGTAGGCAATTTTTATTCACCATAAGAGGAAAATTAACACAAGGTCATTATTTAAAAATTATTTACAAGTATGGCCAACTGCTAACTTACTGTGTGAATGTCAAGAAATGAAAGCAGTGCATTTTCTGTCTGAGGAATTTAGAGTAATTGTCACGTTGTATGAAAGGATCGGGAGACAGGCGCAGGAATAGGCAGTAGGTTTTTTTTAATACACCACCAATACAATACAACAAGTATACATGTAACGGCACAGGGACAAAGCCCAACACAAACACGTATACAAAACACAGGGTTGAAACCCAAACAAAAGAGTGAGGAGTACCTCTAATAAATACACGGGACAAGACCCATAATCACTATACGGGACGAGACCCGAAATAGCAAGTGTACAATAATACACAGGACGAGACCCGTATTCACAATTGCGCAAAACACGCAGCACGAGAGCCAAAACAACAAAGCACAGGTACTCACAAGCCCAACGGACATTGGAACAATAAACGACGAGACAATGGTGACCAAAGGGCACACTTATACAATTACTAATCATGGGGGAATGGGTACTAGGTGTGCGTAATCAAACAGTTCAGTCCCGCCTAGAGGCCGGTGACATAGACCTCCGGAACTGGTGCACGGAATAAGCAACAGTACCGGAGGGATCCGTGACAGCAATGATCGCAACAACAGGGTCAAAGTTGACTGTCTATTGCTTAGTTGAGGCTAAGCAATGGTGATATAAAAGGCAAATGCCGAAAATAATGTGGTAAAAATGTGCGTATCAAACCTTTTTGTCACCCAGTCACCCTCAATACTTTTTTTTGGAGTGTAAACCAATTTGTTCAAGAGATTGGAACTCTGCAAAAGCTCTGGTATCTGATATATGTATTAATCAACTTCAAGCTGGAATTAAATCATAGTCCAACAAATATCATGACCGACTAACACAAGAAAGATAAATAAATTACAATGGCCCTAGATAAAATAACACATTTCACTCGTCAACATATTTATTGTCTGATAGTGGCACCTTGTGGTTTCAAAAGTAGATAGCAAGGCAAGCCTTCACTATACGTGCCAAGTTTGGATAAGCACTGAAAGACACCCAGACATCGAGACATCTTAACCACCTGTCAGTCAGCTATCATAGCAGAAGACACGCCAACCCGACAAGCAGGCAAAAAAAAATCTACCTATCTCGACCTAAGTGGACAAAAGAGAGGCAATAACGAGACAAAAGGGTAGGTTACTTTCTAAATGTTATATTTTTCAGTTACTAGTTACCCATCCAATATTGGATCAGGTGGAACAAATTTAAACTTTAAACATTGAGAAAACAGAAAGGTGTCATCATTTCTGAATTTAAAAGTAATCCAAGAAGTAATCATGCAGTTTTTCAAAAGAATCTAACCGATTACAGTTAGTGTTTTTTTTGTAATAAGGTTACATGTAATCAGTTATTCCCTAACCCTGCCCACCGCCTTCAAAACCCAACACGACTCGACACTTCAGCAGTAAGACACCTAGGTGAACCGCGCGAGCAGACTACCCTAGCCTAGCCTAGCCTAGCCTAGCCTAGCCTAGCCTAGTCTAGCCTAGCGAGGTGTAAATAAACATTTCCAAACTCAGCATTGGGTGTATAACACGGTGTCAGGAATCCACAATGAATGTGGAGGGGAGAGGGAAGCAATCAGCAAGCTTTCCCTCAGCGAGATGGAGGGCCCTGCCACACACACAAACAACTAATCAGGCCGGGACAGTGATTGGTAGGTCATCCGGCTTTGAAATCTATCACCCCACCCAAGTGGCTGTCGACCATCGGCTAAACGGATGTCTGAAATGCCAGTAATGTACATCATCTAGATAATTAATTATGCATAATGTGGGGGATAGTAAAGTTTAAATCTGCCTCACTGTCTCCCTTTACAGCCGTTCTCAACTCAATGCCCCCGGCTTTACACTTATTTTTGGGAACTTTTGTGTTGATTCTCTAAAGAGATTTATCACGCCACATCAGATTCCTTCCTGCTGCTGAAAATGCCAGTATGGATTAAATCAATGGCAGTCTTTATTAACATGATCATTAAAAAGAGGGGTTTTGGTAAGAAATTATGGACGGACGCAGGCAGTTTATTACCAGAGATTCCGTACCTGCATAAAAATAGATGCTATGTGTTTGCCAGTAACTAGCCAGGATCATTATTGCATTTCATAACCGCATGACATTTCTAAAGTAACTCCCTCACTATAGGTAAAATAGTCTGTTTTTGAATCAGTTTTGTCTTGCCATCAGACACAACCAAAATACCACAACCAAAACTTAAAGTCCTGCTCCAGTCTCCTTTTCAGCTGATTTACTGAACTAAAGGTACACCTCATTAGGTGGTCCAGGTGTCCTCATAACAGGTACAAGAGGGGGGGCGGGGCTTCCTCTTTTGTTTTCAATTGCTGATCTATTGTTCCTCAAGCCGATGACGTCAGAAGGCACCATCAGACCAACTCATTGGATGGTTTGTACTATTTTGCCACCTCCAATTTGTATTTATTTATTTATTCATTACTTTATTTAAAGGTGGGATATTGTTTTTCAAAAAAAGTTCAAAAATAGTTGGAGTGCATCTATAAACAATGCATCTTACCTTCCTTTAAGTTATCCAATCACATACAGATCAGTGATTGCCTCAATGAACAAAAGGAGGGAAGGATGCATCTTCTAAGTTTACCAACAGGGCCCTATTTTCACTATGGCCATTGGTGAACAATTAACCTTTCTATACTATTCGAAAACAGTAATAGCTGTATTCACAGTTCAATAGCAGTAACGCAGAGCTAACTGCGCAGTACTTTCTAAAGCAAGGTACTGATCAGCCTGGATTTGAGACCTAAATAAATGCTATGCATGCACAAACAGGTGAAAATGAGAGGGAGGGTAGAGAGAGCCAGAGAGGTACAGAGCGAGACAAAGAAAGGATGCACTGTTTCTGTCTGCTTCCTTAACACTTAGTTAGTGAAGATCTTATGCAACTCAACAGATTTGGTGAGGACACAGTTTGGTATATTTTTAGATCTGTGAAATCACCCGTCAGGATGCAAATGCTGCTTTTGCTACATTACCTCACTCTTCGAAGTATGCTGAAACAGTACCAACAAGACAAGTAGTCAAAGTGATCTTGACAGGTTCTTTCCCTTGACTTTTCTCCACAGATTACTTCAGATTACTTCTCACAAGCTCCATTTTATGAAAATAATACTGAATTTGGTTCCATTATTGAACCTCATATTTGGCACTTTGACAAGCTTTCCTGGTTTTGACCTTGTAAACCACTTGTTCTCTGTACTGAACATATTACCAAATAAAATAAAATGTTATTTGTCACATGCTTTGGAAAACAACAGGTGTAGACTAACAGTGAAATGCTTACTTACGGGCCCTTACAAATAGCAGAGAGAAAAATATTGAATAATTACAACACAAGGAATAAATACACAATCAGTAACAATAACTTGGCTATATACACAGGGTAAGTACCGAGTCGATGTGCAGGGGTACAAGGTAATTGAGGTAGATATGTACATATAGTTACTAGGCAACAGGATACATAATAAACAGCAGCAGCATGTAATGAGTCGAAAGAGACTTGTATGTGAAAACTCGCCGAAGTTGAGCTCCCCTCTTCTCGGCTAATGATAGAAAGATATCATGTAGCATGGCTTGCATTCATTATCAACACAGGTAAGCTACCCGAGGGCAATCGACTTTGCTTAGGTGTTCCACCCACGTGACCGTTAAATGTGTCATCGGCCATCTTAACAAGTGTTCCTCATCCCCACACTTATCTGTCCTCCCCGACCGCTCTTCCCCTCCCTCTCTTGGAAGGCCGAGACATAAAAAAGCGAGGAGAGGTGATTCCAGGCGAGGTTATTTTTCTTTTCTGCTCTCCATCTGATAAGTGTGTTTGCTCTTTTGTGTCTGGGGCCACTCTAATCAAGCCAAGTCGAAACGTACAAAGGATCTGGAAAACGCACTGATAAGGGGAACATATGTCTAACTATATATATATATATATATATATATATATATAATTAATTAATTAATAATTATTTATTTTTTTACATGTAGGGGTTACAAACGATAGGCCATTTTGTCCAGGCAGGGAAGGACACAACAGACAATAGGAAGAACATCATGAAGGTAGATGTATTCCACTATATCCTTAGCTTTATGGGGGATAATCAGAAGTTTTCCGAGCATCCCAACATATCCAATTATATGCTAAGCCTTGGTTTTATTTTCAGTGATAACATTTACTAAGATATAATAACCTTAAAAATAACAGTTTTTATAACCATCATCATATATTTTTGGTGTCAAACGTTGTACTCGAGGAGAAAAGGTAAAAAGTCATGGCTGTCCCTATATAGCAAACCGCACAATAAAAATGACAGCATATCCAAAACAAATGCTGCCAAACTTATTCCTATTTGACTGTATGTTCTGTCAACGACATGTTGACTGTATGTTCTGTCAATGTCATGTTGACAGCCTCTTGGAATGTCCAGTTTTACCATTTCAAAGCCTTTTCACTGTGGCGCTCCGGCTGCGTTATACCTGTAATAACATTTCACAAAGTAATTTTTAGCTAATGGATTCTGACGTGACTCCCCACAGGACGGTTCCCCGGGGAGATAATGACTCCCAGTGCTGACATCAGCAGCGTGTTTCTTATTGATCAAACAGTGGCCTAAATTGCCCAGCCCCTCAGGATCTGTGCTACAAACAACATGGACTCCTTGATGCCTGCTGCTCACGTTCTTGTGGTACCTTTAACCCTACTGTATTGACAAAATGGCTCAACACAGAGACCAAAGGGCTTTACTGTGTATTGAGACATGTTGCCCACTTCCTCTAACTGGTGAGATGAATCAAATAAGAGGCAATGTCTGGTATTGTTTTCACGGCTTGCATTATGGAGGAAAGTTTGCTTGACTTTCTTTTCACTTCGCTGGTCGGGAAGAGGTGTCGTTTGAAAATCCACTTCGCTGGTCGGGAAGAGGTGTCGTCGTGAAATCAAAGCGCAGCATATTTTATTTAATGTGGAATGAACATTTTAATATGGAGTCATGCTAAATTTAACACACTACACAGCAAAACCTTCTGAGTTTGTGCGACTCTGTTTCCCATTTTTGGAGCTTGTACACAAAGGAACAACAAGGACAACAACAACGGAAAAACAAATGCCTAATTCTCTTTCTCCATTTTCACTTTCAGAATCAGCATTTGAAACAGTACGCCTCCAAGGGGGTAAACCATGTGAAATTGATGAGAAATAATGTTTTATGGACAACACAGCATAGTGTATCCTACTTTTATTTCTTGGTGGGTAAAAGTCAAGGTTTTGTTTATTGGTCGTTTGGAATTATTCAAATTAATATGCTTGGAATATCTGCTAAATATATTAAATGTTATTATATTTATAGGTTAACATCATCTTTTGTTCTATGCAACGCAAATTGCTCAAGTTCTGACTATGTAATTTACCATAAATTGAATTGCATCTATGTGTTTAAAGCTGAAATGTTACATTTTTCTTGTGTTTTTACAATGAGCTGGAGACATCCCACATCCCATCCATCCTCCCTCCCTCCCTTCCCCACACACATTCTTTGTAGAATCAACACCGTATCCCAAGGGTTTAATTATTTGTATGTGGAGGGAACAAAATGAAGAGGGTAAAACAATGCCAGTCAGGTAGGGGAGATCACCATAACATACATGTGTAAGTAAAGGTCATATAAAAACATGAATATGCTGTTTCAGTGAGTACTTACTGTATGTTTGGGAGTCAAATTCCCACATTTAACCAGTAGGTAGCTAAGGATATGGAACGTTTTAGGACAGTCACGTCTTGGGTGAAATGCGAGGTATTTTGTGCATAATAAGAACAGGATATGAGACAAGATGTTGGAGCTTCCTGTAGTCATTATCAAAGCAAGACGTTTTATAGACCACTGTGTCGGAGGGACACTCAAAAGCTATATCTCACTGTTCCTGCAAGTTTTAATGAGACTACAGTGTGTCTTTGGACTTGTCATGTTGATGCTGTATTTGACGGTGATTGCAGTAAGTGCAGTGCCAGGGCAAAACACAGTTCATTTCAGGACCACTGGAAGTTTTGTGCAGTCATGATGACATCATCCAATTCAATAAAATAACCTCAGACTAAAATGCTATTGCAATTAGCATTAAACCTCACTCAGTATTATTTTTTGATTGCCTACATTTCCATGGCTATTATATATGACACTATGCAATATCATGATAAGTCAATGTCTATCTTGGGTGGTTTTCACATTCATGAATATTCACCTGCACACAGTCTATATGGTCTAATAAATCAGGTAATATGCTTCTTATGCTCGGTGTGGAGATTTGTGTGTGCTTACAATGTAAGATAAAAGAGTTTGAGAATGTAGAACAACCCCTTATTATTCATCTATGTTTTGGGTTCTGAACTGAAGTGGCCTCCTCATTAATCCCACCTAATTATGGCTGTAACACTTCGGAGAGTCGACGGGAAAACATGATTTGAGTAAGAAATACAGCAAAACAACTGTCTGTGTAATTTGCAGTGAGAACAGATGCCCCCTGGACAACATAGTGTAGGAGCTTATTTGTGGTTTTTGCGACCCATGAGAGGATGTTGTAATAAACTTGAAATACTTTGACACACTACTTTTAAACACAAAACACCTTTCTCAAGATCTATTTCCTCGTAGCCCTTTCATGCAGTCAATGACCTTTGGCCTCATGGGTGGAATGTTATTAATCATTTTTATTATACCGTCATTAATAATAACAAAAAAAATAAAATAAATAAATAACAAAAAATATATATATATATTTGTATGACTGTTTAATTATATTTCAGTCTTTTGTGATGTATATTAAGTGTAATATTGGGATGCAAACTCAAAATCTCAACTCTATATCTGACATGGTACAGGTATAGAGTCCATAACCATGTGTTTAAGACCACCAAGAATCACTCTTTGTGACCCTGATTTAGCCCACTGCAGTTAAAGGACAAAATCTTGTAAAAACTTTTTTTGTCCAAAACAAGAGCAAGAAATTTGAGAAATGTTAACAAATAAAAATGTAAGGCCATTTGGTCCTTACATGTTAAAAGCAAGCAGGAAAGTAAATGGTTAAACCACAGCCACATGTCACCACAGCGCCATATGAGTTTTAATAGCCACTTAATGCCACAATAGTTGCTGCATTGAACCAGAGTGCGATTAAGACACAATTATATTATCACTTTACTCCAAGCACCAAGTTTGGTGAGTACATCAAGGGGAATTATTTTGTTCATTATGCTTTAAGCACATCAGGGTTAGCATTAATGAAGCTCTAATAAGTGCCGGAGTGTTGCATGTTATTAGCTCACTGACATTTATTTTGATCTCTTTTTAGTCTATTTTCCCCTTCACTGATGAAAGAGTCAGCATCAAGTCTTACGACACATTCAAAAGTGTAACAGTCAGTTACAAGACTTCTGAAGTACAACTCATACTCACACTACCTCACTTCCACACAGAGGAATTATGGAATTTTAGCGGCTCATAAACACTCAAAGACCTGTTTTCATCAGCTGATACATTTTACAGGATATATATACTGTACAACTGTACAGCATAGAGCTAACTATTGTCAAAATAACCATTTCACTTTGAGACGTTCATATCAACATGCTGTTGTTCTTTAGAAGCACAGTAGCTAGTTATGTAGCTTTGAAACGATGTGACAATTAACTGTTGACATACCAAAGCTCACATCGTTAAAGTACGGTAACATTTTTTATTGTATTTTGACAACTGCAGAAAATCTTAGCCTGTATTTCAATACCTATGCCCATTATCATAATTGATGCCAATCACATTCATTACAAATAATACATTGCAAATCCAATGTACAATGAATAACGTATGTGCATTTTTCCTGCAATTTTGAGCTAAACCAAATTAATCACCTGGTTTTTATTGCCTATTATTCTGCTTCCCCTGTACAGTTAATTTAACCATGCAAAATATTCACTTACCTGTTCATTTAACCAGCCTGTATATTAAATAAACTATTATTACACTCACTTATATCATACGCACTTCTAGCTATTTAAGTATTTCTCTGCCATCGACCTGTATAGTATAGTTAACCATGCACCATCCGCCAATGTATAGTGTACATATTCAGCCAACCACCCATACTATGCAATTTCTTTTTCATACTGCCACTAAATGTATCGTGTATCTGTCTGTTGTGTATTTTCATTCTTGCATTTTGCACCTGCCCTGTGTTTTTTCATAGCTGCTTGACAAAGTATCTATCTATCCATCCATCCATCCATCTAACCATCTATCCATCCATCTATGAATGACACTTCTGGGTTGTGTCCCAGAAGAGAACCTTTGGGGAAATGGGTCAAATCTTGAAATTTGAGAACAGGAGAGCCTCAAAAGGAGGGTTGATGGTCTGAAAAGGTGTTATAACATCTTCTGGAAGAAAATATGATCTGAAATGTGGGGATGTAACATGCATGAGAGTGTAAAATAAATCAGAAAAAAGCTGCTTTTCCAAATATAGGGCCATGTTCAGTTGCAAACGTTGTTGAACGTTGCAGATAGAAAAGCCATGATTAATGTCAGAAAGGACTGTTTGTTCATATACTATTTCTATCAGAAATGTTCCAAAACGCTGTGTCTTGCTGAACGTACACTTGTTGAATGTATCAATTGTTAGCCAGTTTTGCATGCAACTTGTTTTACCATGCATCCCCTTGGTTTATCAGGTTACAATGAATCACATATGTGCTCAGTGCCATACTCAAAGTGTAAGCACTGAGGTTATTCTACTGGATTGACGAGGAATTGCAACATTTTATGGCTCAAAGAATTTATGCAAAATAGCTGGAAAACAAGTCAGGCTGCTCAGTTGATTGGTTGACATACTGTAAATTGAGGAATTTTGTAATTCAGATGAGGGAGGACGCATTTTTTATGAATGAGAATGGCCTTATTTCTATTACAGCATATTGGATGACTGTCATTCATATTCCATTCACCCAGCTCAATATAACATCAATAGGTTTAGGCTACTACGTGATACTCAAATTTCCCTATACCCATCATGAGGCTGCTACAACCTAGTACCTTTGGCAGCGATTACAGCCTTGAGTCTTCTTGGATATAACGCTACAAGCTTGGCACACCTGTATTTGGGGAGTTTCTCCCATTCTTCTCTGCAGATACTCTCTAGCTCTGTCAGGTTGGATGGGGAGCGTCGCAGCACAGCTATTTTTAGGTTTTTCCAAATATGTTTGATCGGGTTCAAGTCCGGGCTCTGGCTGGGCCACTCATGGACATTCAGAGAAATGTCCCAAAGCAACTCCTTTGTTGTCGTGGCTGTGTGCTTAGGGTCGTTGTCCTGTTGGAAAGTAAACCTGAGCACTCTGGAGCAGGTTTTCATCAAGGATATCTCGGTACTTTGCTTGGTTTATCTTTCCCTTGATCCAGACTAGTCTCCTAGTCTCTCCCGCTGAAAAACATCCCCACAACATGATGCTGCCACTACAATGCTTCACCGTAGGGATGGTGACAGGTTTCCTCCAGACAATACGCTTGGCATGCAGGCCAAAGAGTTCAATATTGGTTTCATCAGACCAGAGAATTTTGTTTCTCATGGTCTGAGAGTCCTTTATGTGCCTTTTGGCAAACTCCAAGCGGGCTGTCTTTTACTGAGGACTGGCTTCCATCTGCCACTCTACCATAAAGGTCTGATTGGTGGAGTGCTGCAGAGATAGTTGTCCTTTGGAAGGTTCTGCCATCTCTACAGAAGAACTCTGGAGCTTTTTCAGAGTGACCATCTCATTCTTGGTCACCTCCCTGACCAAGGCCCTTCTCCCCCGATTGCTCAGTTTGGCCAGGTGTCCAGCTGTAGTCTTGGCGGTTCCAAACTTCTTCCATTTAAGAATGATGGATGGAGGCCACTGTGTTCTTGGGGACCATCACTGCTGCAGACATTTTTTTGGTACCCTTCTCTAGATCTGTGCCTCGACACAATCCTATCTCGGACCTCTACGGACAATTCCTTCGTCCTCATGGCTTGGTTTTTGCTCTGACATCCACTACATGTGGGACCTTATATAAACAGGTGCGTGCCTTTCCAAATCATGTTAAATCAATTGAATTTACCACAGGTGGACTCCAATCAAGTTGTAGAAACATCTCAAGGACGATCAATGGAAACAGGACTCTTTGTCATTATGGGATATTGTGTATAGATTGATGAGGAAAAAAATATTGAATACATTTTAGAATAAGGCTGTAACGTAACAAAATGTGGAAAAAGTCTAGGGTTCTATATACTTTACGAATGTACGGTAGGTGCACAGGTCAAGAGAAATTCTGAGTAATCAATGGGACAGACGTTGACACATTCAATACAGCCTTGCACAATCTTGCCTGCATGCAGCTGATATAGGGTGTAATCATTAGTCCAACAATCGCAAACAAGTGGGAACCTTCCTTGCCCTGCATTTGGCAAATCTGACCATAATTCTATCCTCCTGATTCCTGCTTACAAGCAAAAACTAAAACAGGAAGCACCAGTGACTCGGTCAATAAGAAAGTGGTCAGATGAAGCAGATGCTAAGCTACAGGACTGTTTTGCTAGCACAGACTGGAATATGTTCCGCAAGCTGCCCAGTGACAGAAGCCTACCAGGTGAGCTAAATTACTTCTATGTTTGCTTCGAGGCAAGTAACACTGAAACATGCATGAGAGCATCAGCTGTTCCGGGCGACTGTGTGATCACGCAGATGGATTACCAGGACGTGTAGTCCGAGCATGCGCTGACCAACTGGCATGTGTCTTCACTGACATTTACAACCGTCCCTGACTGAGTCTGTAATACCAACATGTTTCAAGCAGACCACCATAGTCCCTGTTCCCGAGAACACTAAGAACACTAAGGTAACCTGCCTAAATGACTACCGACCCGTAGCACTCACGTCTGTAGCCATGAAGGGCTTTGAAAGGCTGGTCATGGCTCACATCAACACCATTATCCCAGAAACCCTAGACCCACTTCAATTTGCATACCGCCCCAACAGATCCACAGATGATGCAATCTCTATTGTACTCAACACTGCCTTTTTCCACCTGGACAAAAGGAACACTTATGTGAGAATGCTATTCAATGACTACAGCTCAGCCTTCAACCCCATAGTGCCCTCAAAGCTCATCACTAAGCTAAGGACCCTGGGACTAAACAAGTCCTTCTGCAACTGGATCCTGGATTTCCTGACGGGTCGCCCCCAGGTGGTAAGGGTAGGTAACAACACATCCGCCATGCTGATCCTCAACACGGAGGTCCCTCAGGGGTGCGTGCTCAGTCCCCTCCTGTACTCCCTGTTAACTCATGACTGCATGGCCAGACACGATTCCAACACCATCATTAAGTTTGCTGATGACACAACAGTGGTAGGCCTGATCACCGACAACGACTAGAAAGCCTATAGGGAGGAGGGCAGAGACCTGGCCGTGTGGTTCCAGGATGACAACCTCTCCCTCAACATGACCAAGACAAAGAAGATGACTGTGGACTACAGGAAAAGGGGGACTGAGCATGCACCCATTCTCATCGACGTGGCTGTAGTGGAGCAGGTTGAGAGCTTCAAGATCCTTGGTGTCCACATCACCAACAAACTATCAACAATTATTTGTATAGTACATTAATATGTTTAGTTTAGTTTTATCCATGCCTCTCACGTAGCCCTTGTGCCAGACTCATGATGAAGTCTCTCCTGTTCATTGTGTTGTTCATGCATTGCTTGAACAACACGTTTGTGTTGTAGAACACAGCAACAGGCCAGAGGGGAGTTCCTCCTTTCACCGAGTACAGCTGTGCCATCTGATGCAACACTCACTCACCTGCTGCCCGATATGGATCCTTTCCCAGATATGGAAAGCCATTCAGCATGAATTAGAATAATAATCATCAGTGATGTCATGATCCATTCCTCCCCGCCATCTGAGTCATTTTCATTCAGATCTTGTAGCAAGATGACACAGCATGGGCATCCATTCATCTTGGTCTTGCCATTGTAAATTATGCACACTCTCAGTGTGTAGCCTACTCCAAATAGGCCTAGAGTAGACTAAAAAGACTGCTTGGATTCGGTGGACTGATATAGGGTACACCGTTTTGAGATTATAATTAGAATAGATGGCCCACCCTGTTGGCCCGCCCTGTTCTTTATTCGTAATTGGTGATTGCGTAATTATGCATTGTTCGCTTCCTCCTCAATTTACACACAATACCCCATAATGAAAAGGGAAAAAAGGTTTTTAGAAATGTTTGCAAATGTATTAAAAATAAAAACAAGAAAACCTTATTTCAATAAGTATTCAGACCCTTTGCTTTGATACTCAAAATTGAGCTCAGGTGCATCCTGTTTCCATTGATCATCCTTGAGATGTTTGGAGTCCACCTGTGGTAAATTCAATTGATTGGACATGATTTTGTCCCACAGTTGACAGTGCATGTCAGAGCAAAAACCAAGCCATGAGGTCGAAGGAATTGTCCATAAAGTTCAGAGACAGGATTGTATCGAGGCACAGATCTGAGGAAGGGTACCCCATTTTATTTTGTAGCATTGAAGGTCCCCAAGAACACAGTGGCCTCCATCATTCTTAAATGGAAGAACCACCAAGACTCTTCCTAGAGCTGCGCAATCAGGGAAGAAGGGCCTTGGTCAGAGATGTGACCAAAAACCCAAATACTATATTTTTCCCAAATGGCTATTGTCAACATGTGGCCTACTCACATGAGGAAATGTATGGAACCATGGTTATTGTAGGAAAAAGTTATATAGGAAAAAGCCTATACGATGATAGTATGAGCTGTATTGTTAGATTTCAGTGCAGCCTTTGATTTTACTAAACATCAAATGTTATTGAAAAAACAAACTTGCTATGGCTTTACATCACCTGCCATCACATGGTTGGAGAGTTATTTATCAAACAGAAACCAGAGAGTAGTCTTCAATGGAAGCTTCTCCAACATCAGATATGTACAGTGCAGTACCCCTCAGGGCAGTTCCCTTGGGCCATTGCTCTTCTTTCTTTTTTTACAAATGATTTGCCACTGGTCTTACATGAAGCTAGAATGACTATGTATGGGACGATTCCACACTCTACATGTCAGCACCCAAAGCCAGTGATGGAAGGAGTTACAGCCAGTATCAGAATGGTTGATTAATAATAAACTGGTCTTAAATTCATCTATAATAATTTGGGGGGTGCTGATATTTGTCATCTTACAAATGGAAAACGTGTTTCTTGCATATCCCAACTCCCCTTGAGACACCCACAGGGAGTGTGGTTACAGACAAGGCTGTCATTGTACAGTACCCCTGGAGCAATCAGGGATAAGTGCTTAGCTCAAGGGCACAACAAATTATGTTTCACCCTGTCGGCTCCGGTATTCAAACCTGCAACATTTCAATTACAGGTCCAATGCCCTAACCTCAAGGCTACATGCCACCCTTATCTAAGTCTGAAAGTATTGTATTTGGTTCAAAACATTCTTAAGCCCTTAACCTCAACTGGAGTTGTTCATAAAGGTGTGACCATTGAGCAAGTTGAGGATGCTTACTAGGTATAACATGGGATGATCAAGTAATATTGACAAAATTGTTTTGAAGATGGGGAGGGGTATGTCTGTTATAAAAAGATATTCTGTGTTTTTGACACAAAAATCAACTGTACTAGTTGTTCAGGCTCTGGTCCCATCTGGATTACTGTCCGGTAATATGTTGAAGTTCAGCAAAGAAAGACCTAGCAAAGCTGCAACTGGCTCAAACACAGCAGCACGCCTTGCCTTTAACTGCACATACAGAACTAACATCAACAACATGTTTAGTTCTGTAGCTGCAGTTAAGGGCATGCAAACACTATTACCTGGACGAGCAGAGCAGCAAACTGAGAAAATGGCACCTTGCTTACATTAGTAGGCTCAAGTCAGCTCCTGCTTCTTCAAAAGCTAATGGGGATCCAAGTAAACAAATTAATAAAGCGTCATGGGTGTAAATTGATCTCTGTTGTAGTAGAGGTGTGAAGTAGTGGTAGGGTAGCTAGATGATTGGGTGGATGGTTGAGTGGGTGGTTGAGTGGTGTGTGAGTGGGTAGTTGAGTGGTGTGTGAGTGGGTAGTTGGGTGGATGGTCGAGTGGGTGGTTGAGTGGTGGGGGGTTGAGTGGGTGGTTGAGTGGGTGGTTGTGTGGTGGGTGAGTGGGTGGTTGAGTGGTGGTGAGTGGGTGGATGAGCGTGTGTCAGGCTCTGGCCATAGGGAGTACCTTTTGGCCATGGTCAGAGCCTGACAGATCTAGGACGCCTAGATCTATGTGTTTTCGTTTTGTGTTGAATCCCCAATTAGAGACAGCTGCAAGACGTTGTCTCTGATTGGGGATTCTATTTAAGTTGCTCAACCCCACACCTGTGTGTGGGTCATTATTAAGATGTCATCGTGAGAGTAAGTGTGTTCTCTAGTTCCGACTGAGTTATAGTTTATGTTAATAAAAACGAAGTCGAACTATCACTACGCTTCGCCTTGGTCTATGGATACACACGACCGTGACAGCGTGTGGTGCAATGTGGCTCAGTTGGTAGCACATGGCATTTGTACTGCCAACATTCTGGGTTCAATTCCCACGGAGGACAAGTACAGAAAAAATGAAGTATGAAAATGTATGCATTTTCATACTTCATTTTTTCAGTAATCCACCCAACATATGGATTAGAGAATCTGTGAAATGGTGGATGAGAGAAGTTTTCCCACTAACATATCTTGCCCTGGAAATCCCCTGAATCAGTAGGGTTTTTTAGGAACCCATCTGTCATAAGTACTTATTAATAATTGGGAGGTTGTCATCCTGATGACAATGTAGTACAAATTGTGTAAGTAACAAAACATGTGTAGGCTTATTGCTCTTTGAGAAGAATATGAGCGTTCCTTGCAACAATAAAGACTTTTGAGAATAGTGGGGTAAGGACTCAACTCTGTGGTACACCAGTCCATATTATATATTGGGATGTAGAGCACGGCATTCATTTTCAGCTGATTCTGTGAATTTACATGCATTTAATGAACACAATTAGAGGGTACTTTACATCATTATAGTTAATCAGGTTTACAAGTACATCAACATATTTATTGTACTGATAATAAAGAAAGATTGACACAATGATTGAGTGGATATTATAGAGAAGCCACATCCAATGTAATTGGCCTTATTAAAAGGCATACATCTTGTAATGATCAGTGTTAGTTCACCAATGATAAAAATACCCATCTGCTGATGTTGATTAATGGAACTATTCAAACACTATTACCTGACAGAGCAGAGCAGCAAACTGAGATGTCACCCTGCTCACATTAGTAGGCCACTTGCATTGTGCTGCTGTCAGGCAGTTTTTGTTGTCGTTCAATTGTACAGTTAGCTTTCAGTTTGATTGCTCATTGAAAAACATTTGCAAATGGCCTTATCCAGTAGCTCAAAGTCTTTCTGTTTAGATTAATTACTATTGCATTGTACAGGTAGCCTAGCAGTTAGAGCGTTGGGCCAGTAACCGAAAGGTCACTGGTTCATATATCTGAGCTGACAAGGTGAAAAACCTGTTGATGTGTCTTTGAGCAAGGCACTTAACCCTAATTTGCTCCAGGGGTGCTGGGCTTAAATGACGTCCACATCATCGCCTGCTGAGCGGTTACCCTCCCAAAAAGACAAAAACATATAAAATAATTGATCTTTCATCTCTCTGTTTCATAATTTTTCTTCAATTCACAAAAGGCTGAATGTATCTCACCAGAGGAGCAATAAAATTGTAGACCTCCACAAGTCTGGTTCATTCTTGGGAGCAATTTCCAAACGCCTTAAGGTACAATGTTCATCTGTACAGACAATAGTACGCAAGTATAAACATCATGGGCCCACGCAGCCGTCATAACGCTCAGGAAGGAGACGTGTTCTGTCTCCTAGCGATCAACGTACTTTGGTGCGAAAAGTGCAAATCAATCCCAGAAGATGCTGGAGGAAACGGGTACAAAAGTATCTATATCCACAGTAAAACGAGTCCTATATTGACATAACCTGAAAGGCCGCTCAGCAAGGAAGAAGCCACTGCTCCAAAACCGCCATAAAAAAGCCAGACTACGGTTTGCAACTGCACATGGGGACAGAGATCGTACTTTTTGGAGAAATGTCCTCGGGTCTGATGAAACAAAAACTGTTTTGGGCATAATGACCATTGTTATGTTTGGAGGAAAAAGGGGGAAGCTTGCAAGCCGAAGAACACCATCCCAACCGTGAAGCACAGGGGTGGCAGCATCATGTTGTGGGGGTGCTTTGCTGCAGGAGGGACTGGTGCACTTCACAAAATAGATGGCATCAGGAAAATTATGTGTATATATTGAAACAGCATCTCAAGACATCAGTCAGGAAGTTAAAGCTTGGTCGCAAATGGGTCTTCCAAATGGACAATGACCCCAAGCATACTTCCAAAGTTGTGTCAAAATGGCTTAAGGACAACAATGTCAAGGTGTTGGAGTGGCCATCACAAAGCCCTGACCTCAACCCTAAAGAAAATGTGTGAGCAGAACTGAAAAAGTGTGTGCGAGCAAAGAGGCCTACAAACCTGACTCAGTTACACCAGTTCTGTCAGGAGGAATGGGCCAAAATTCACCCAACTTATTGTGGGAAGCTTGTGGAAGGCTACCCGAAACGTTTGACCCAAGTTAAACAATTTAAAGGCAATGCTACCAAATACTAATTGAGTGTATGTAAACTTCTGACCCACTGGGAATGTGATGAAAGAAATAAAAGCTTAAATAAATCATTCTCTCTACTATCATTCTGACATTTCACATTCTTAAAATAAAGTGGTGATCTAACTGACCTAAGACAGGGAATTTTTACTAGGATTAAATGTCAGGAATTGTGAAAACTGAGTTTAAATGTAGTTGGCTAAGGTGTATGTAAACTTCCGACTTCAACTGTATATTACCTTCTGGACTGAAGAGAGCTATATAGTTAGAACACACGTAGTGCTATATCTACCATTATAAACTGGGTGGTTTGAGCCCTGAATGCTGATTGGATGAAAGCTGTGGTATGTCAGACCGTATAACATGGGTATTACAAAACATTTATTTTCACTGCTCTAATTACATTGGTAACCAGTTTCTAATAGCAATAAGGCACCTCTGGGGTTTGTGATAAACAACGACTAAGGGCTGTGTCCATAAGAACAGCCCTTAGCTGTGGTATATTGGCTATATACCACACCCTCTCGGGCCTTATTGCTTAATAATACTATTATGATTCACAGTACAATACAATATCCTGACAAGCTGAAAAGCAGCACAAGAACAACACTACCTCATGGGGTTACACTACCAAAGAGAAAAGCTCTAAGTGTCTAGTCTGTGATGGAGCAAATAGCCTTCCCTGCATCTCCAACGCACAGTATCAACCGCTGAGTGTCACAAGGGCGAAATGTAATTCCTTCATCTACATTAGGCAAAATGTCCAGATATGTTGTAGGGGGGAGGAGGCTGATAGTATACTACCACAGTGTGATCAGTTTTAGACTGAAAGATACTGAGCCCCATCCAGAGAACTACCCTTCAAAGATGCAGACATGGCATGAGAGAAATGGTCCAGCCAGGTAATTTTCTGAAGTGACACAACAAACGTTTTATGTACACCTTATCTTTACAGGAGGAAAACTGTATTTTGCGGCGCTAGCTGTAACGATATAGGCAGCCCCTACATGTTTTCAGCCTAGATACACTGGTGCATGCAGGGACATCAGAGCTGACACATGATAGTGTAGCAAATGTGATTGCGAGGAATTAGGTAGAGGTTAGTCTTGCTGATCAATCGCAGCGGGATGCCTAATATCTTAGGTTAATAGCAATAGAATTGGAATATTGGGCATTCGGAGCAGGGGCAGACTGGGACCAGAAATCGCACATCTGGAATTTGCCTGAAATGCCAGATGGCCAGTCCGCTCTTGGTTCTATCACTGACCTGATAGAACAAGCTGGTTGACCTACTATAAGCCAAAAGCTACAAGGACGAAGGAACTATTTGCTAATTTTTCAGTTATCACTATTGAAGGTAAATGTCAACATTAGCATTATCTAGCATTTTCCTTTCAATTAAAGGCAATGTTTTATTCCTATTTAGCTTGCACCTGTCAAGAGGCAATGTGATAATGATTCCTAGCAAGTCTAGCTGTACCTGTAGTATGACAGCAATTGTAACATGACAGGTAGAGCAAAAATGGCATTTGCTTCACCATTATGTGTTAAGCTTCATATTATTAATGCACTACATCTGTCCAATAGACAGTTAAGTCAACACTAACTGTCATATAAGATCTGTTTTGATCAGAATGCACTCTATTTTGTATGAGTCCCTTTTACTGTAATAAGAACAGGTGAGTTTGAATGTATGGCTTCAGAACCCTTAATTAGCACTCACACTTCGCTACTCGAGTCTGCCGAATTAAATAAATAACAGCAAAGTAATTTGAGAAATTCATCTGCCACCCCGCTGAGCGCTGCTGCTGCATATACTTCACACATTCACACTTGAAAGATTACTTCTCATTTCGTACAAGTGGGTTTGCGTAAGAGTTGTAGACCAACCAATGACTGAGACAAAAGCAGTGTGCAAACCAGTCTCCCTCCTTTTCCAATTTCCCTTTGATGGATGGAGTGGTTTTTGAAACCTACTCCAGTCACACAAAAATCAGTTGCAGTTCGAATAGTATACTTAAACCACATCACTGAGGCAGATTCACTTAAAATAGCGTTTTTTATCAATACAAGGTGCTTTGTGAGTCACTAGGCAGGTTTCCAATGACCCAGGTTTATTAGACAAGAGCAATTTTTATCCTTTCGACAGGGGTGGATCTTTCTTTTGTCAAACTTTACTGTGACAAATGATTATAGGAATGTCTGGCTCATTGTTTTCCTTGCGGCCCATACACTGGCCTGTGATGTCATCATTACTAGTCACTTTACCCAGCCTTTAGGTATATGTCTACTATCTTGTACCCCTGCACATTGATATGGTACTCCCTGTATACAGCAGCTTAGTTCTTGTGCATTTTATTTATCTTATTATAGTTCTTTTTATTTTTTACTCTGCGTTGTTGGGAAGGGCTCGCAAGCAAGCATTTCACAGTTATGTCCACACCCATTATATTTGGTGCATGTGACAAATTACATTTGATTTGATTATTATTATTATTATTATTAGCCCTATGGGACTCCCAATCACGCCGGATGTGATACAGCCTGGATTCAAACCAGGGACTGTAGAGACACCTCTTGCACTGAGATGCAGTGCCTTAGACTGCTGTGCCACTCAGGAGCCCGTAAAGCTCACTCCACATTTAATTCTAATTGGCTACTGCTTGCAAAATCTATTGTTTTTTTAAACTATAAAAATAATGTTGCTTTGCAGGACAAGAATTGTCCTGACTTTCAAGAATGCCTGAATTGCTTTGCCTTGCTTTTCTGGTTGGCTGGAGGCAGGTTACACCATCCAATTATTTAAGCTCTACAGGAGTGCAAGTTTCGGACCCTGACGATAAATTGGCACATGAATTTCTTTTTAAATATGTCAATTATTGCTTTCTATCCATGCTGGCTTTCGCTGGCTGCCTGAGACATGAAACAGATAAATGGGAGGGCATACAGTCGGTCGCCAATTTATTATTGTGGAAATAAATTCACCCACGTCATTTTTACTTCCTTTAAAAAAAAAATTGGTGTGACGTTATTACGTCCAGCTGTTTTAATCGACACAAGATAGTTAAATGGAAACGCACCGTTGCAGGCAATTGTCGCATCTATCTCCTATGCAAACTTTCTAAATGTCAATAAAAAATCACTGGACAAGCTAATAGAAACATAGTTATTTTTGAGTGATTCCACACGAAACCAGGACAAAAAAATGCAGATTGTCACAACATTTTATCCATAGAATGGTCTTTTGGAGGAAGGATTGTTGACATATGGTCAATATTCATATTTATAGTTTGTGTACCAATGCAAGTATTCACTTATCTGTAAATATAACTGTATACTTAACTGTACAGCTAATTTAACCATGCAAAATTTTCACTTACCTGTTCATTTACCCAGTCTGTCTATTAAGTAAACTATTATGACCCTCGCTCATATCATACGCATTTTTAGCTACTGAAGTATTTCTCTGCCATCGACCTGTATAGTATAGTTAACCATCCAACATCCACCAATGTATAGTGTACATATTCAGCCAACCACCCATACTATGCTATGTCTTTTTTATAGCTTTTATTTTATTATTTTTTTGCACTCCAGATATCTTGTATTTCTATACTTTTTCATACTGCCGCTCTATGTATCATGTACCGTGTATCTGTCTTTTGTGTACTTTCGTTGTGGCATTTTGCACCTGCCCTGTGTTTTGTGTAGCTGCTTGACAATGAAATTTTCCCCCCGGGGATCAATAAAGTATCTATCTATCTATCTATCTATCTATCTATCTATCTATCTATCTATCTATCTATCTATCTATCTATCTATCTATCTATCTATCTATCTATCTATCTATCTATCTATCTATCTATCTATCTATCTATCTATCTATCTATCTATCTATCTAAAAAAAAAATCAATCAAAATACTACTCATATTACAGACCAAGCGATAAAGCTTCAAATTACACAAATGTTTGCTTTGTATCACCTACAGATGTAAGATCTGGTCTTAAAAGCGACCTGGGTAAGGACAAAGTGTCATAATACCAACTTTGGTAAATTATTTATCAATTATGATTTTAGATAATAATGTAAAATATATGTTAACAATCTTTCCAACCAAAGGACCACCCTATGGTAAAGGAAAGGGAATTTGTTGTCCTTGTTTCATAAGGAATCACTATCATCTCAGTGCTCAAATGGATGTCAATGATTTCGCAGCGCATACGATTTCCTATATTTAGACTTTGACACAACTCCTACGTGCTATGCACATTTTATCTTATTGAAATAAGGCCATACAGCTCACTATCACATTCTAATTAACTTGTTGTTGACTCATTGGTCCAAAACGTTAAGCTCCAGTTAGATGGGGGCATTGAGTTTGCACCAGTGGGTAGACATTCTGACACCACCAGCTGACTTGGCGAGCCGTCTTGGATGCCCACAGGCAAGCAGAAGGAAGTCATGCATCATTATTGTGGATAAAAAAATGTATGCCCAAGTCTCTGCTTAGATATAACCACTCTGTAGTATTTATTTACTTAGTTTTATGTGTATTTGGGTATTGTGAAACTGTTAGATATTACTGCACTGTCGGAGCTAGAAGCACAAGCATTTCGCTACACCCGCAATAACATCTGCTAACCACGTGTATGTGACCAATAAAATGTGATTAGATTTGATTAGTAGATGTTTGTATCATAATGGGATGTTAGTTTGGTTCTATTGAAGTGTTATGTGTAGTACCTCATGTTTACAATCAAACTATATACAACAAAGTGTTCAACAAGGTTCCTGCAAATTGCTTTAGCAAAATTAATTGGGCAATGTTCGATGTGATGAGACCCGATAAATAAGACAAAGGTTTGCCAGCCATGTTGAAAACCAGTGCAAATCCAAAACATTATGCTTGGGTCTGTGTTTCAAAATGGCTGCCGGCAGTTCCTGCCCGTCTTTAACTGTTATGCAACAACTACGGCGGCACTTTGACTTCTTCATGAAGCCCAGTTTCCAAACATGCAGACCTATTTGATATTTATTGAGGAATCGGCAAGTGCTATTAGCTTCTGTTCTGAGACAAACAAGCAGGCAAGACTCATGCACTCGCAGTATTGTTGAGACTTTGGCCTATTACATGTAATTGTATCCCAAGGATGAGTAATGGCTGTGCCATTTTCTTATTCTCAATGAAGCCACAGGGGTATTTACCTTAAATGTCTTAATCATGCGTCAGCTGTGACAAACTCCAAACCAGTGAAACACAAAGAGCCCACAGATATATTTGAAATCAATTTAGGGGTTTGTTTTCATAAAGGAGTATTAAGTAATATAGCATCAAGCAAAATGGTAGTTTCAATTAGGTTATTAATTAGTGGTTGCATCGTAATGAAGTTGGAAAAAAAAAGGCAGGAGTCAAGTCAAGATGTCCTAAATTCAGTTACAAAAAAACAAAAACAAGTATAGTAATTAAGGCAACAACAAACACAGATAAGCTGCCCCCACATACACCATCCCTGATGGGGACAAATAAAAAATAACTCATAAATCCTATAATGGAGGAGGATAGAATGAACTTGCCCAATCACTATGTAACATCATCAGAGTATCCTTAACTGACTAAGACTACACCCACTGTCCCTGGTTGACCCGGTATTGGCCCACCCTTTCATCCTTCAAACACTCAGCCCGGTCGCTCATTTACATCAGTTAGGAGGGAGGACTGCTCTCCCACTCCCTCTCCTTAATCAATATGGACTTCCACTCGAAGCGTTCCGAGTCACCAGGACGACAAATGTTTAGGTCATTTTGTTTATGTTGCCGCCAGGGGAAATCTAACTCTCAGGTTTAATGTCCTCTGTGACACCAAGTAAGAGGCAGAAAAGGGATCTCCTGGAGAATCTGAAGATCAGCAGTCCGCTTCATCTTCTTCAGAGGATTGGGAGGGACTGTAATCGTAGCCAAATGACATTATGATGGGAGTTTGTTCCTTCCCGACCCGCGGAGATTGGCAAGGGGAGGGTATGATTCATATGCAGTTCATCAGTCAGCTAACGAGGTTGACAATCTTTACCTTGGTCATATTCACTAGGATCGAAACGAAGAGGGACCCACCTGAATTTGTCCAATAAGAAATGCTTGTTTTTGTTTTCTGTTGCAAAACGTTTTGCTACGGTGTGCACTAATTAATATGACTGTGGTTGGTGGTTGAAAGGATCAGGGCCAGGATACCATCTCTCTTAACGTTGATTGTCACATGACTTGAGTAGAAATTAAAATCAGACTGATTTGGTAATAACAAAGCTTGAGAGAATGTGATATTTCCTGATCAACTCACAGTAAGGATTTGGAAATAAACTAGGAAGTACTTGCCATGAAATGCACAAGGTCATTTCCATTTTCACTGTACAACTATAAATATTCCAACAACAAAAAAAGTTTCACTTTCTTACATAAAGGAGATCGACAATACGTGTAAAGTTGACGTTTGATGATGTTGGCTTAGTTGCTTTATTTCGATTGAATATTGAATGAAATAAAAATATGTATAAATTAATAATTATTATTATCAATGGGCTACATTGAGAAGGCCCTCCTGACAAATTGTACATTGGCCTTCCAGGATAAAAAGCAATCTAAAGATTAGTCATTTTCTCCAATGATGCTCTTTTGTTAGTTTCATTGCTGCATGTGTTGTTTCAGCTTACGACTAAATGTGTATTACTGTATACTGTAGCCTGTACTGGACTATACTGACCACACAGATTCCTGCACTTTTCATGTGAAAGTGTATGAGACACAGCAAAAACTCAATAATTATAATAGAGAGCCCCCCGGTGGTCTTTGAAATCATTAATAACTGTGATAATTTCCCCACTGGACACTACATGATGTATGGCTGATTATATCTCAGAGACAGAAGGAAATAAGAAGTTGGAAGCAGTGAATATTGATAATGTGTGGACAATAACATTGATCTACAACTGGGATGAAATTATATGTCACAGTCACAGTCTTATTTTCCTCAAAGTACTGTATTATTGAGTGTGCTCATTATTGAAACGGTAAGGCTTTTTCAATGTTGGTTTTACTGCATTGTTGATGGTTTGGAACTCGAGGTGGCAATTTGTGCAAATCACAGCTTCAAGCTATTTGATTTTGCTTTATGTGTATGGGTTTTAATTGGGGGTACTAAAACATACCTACTCCCTTGAGGGAAACATCCACCAATGTCATTGTAATGAAAATTAAAACTGCATGCTCCTTTCATGTGAGAAAAAAAGTGTAAAAATGGATACAATCATAGCTGTAAAAGAATATCCTCACAGCCTGATTTTTGCCTCTCCCCAAATGACAACTGCCACCTTCATAGAATGCGGAAATGGAGAATCATTCATTACACTAACAAAAAATAATTACTTCTGTTATTTCAATAGATAACACAACAACATGACAATAAAAACAGTAACAATAAAAAACAGGATCTCAATGAAACATGACAGCACAGCCATTGCTCAAGATGTTACCCAAGCCATAAAATATACAGTTGAAACTCCTCCCATACATTGTACACAGTAGAGGCGGTAAAAACAGGTATATCAGCAGAAAAGGACCAACTCCTTCGAGTCCAGGTGAGAGTGATGAAGTGGCACACACTAAGAAAAGAGATCGAGGTGGAAACTGTTAATGAATGGGTATTGGAAACCCTAGGTGGAGGCTGTGCTGAAATGCTTACTCTTCTGTGATTAATGACTACTAGCCTGCTGTAATAGGTACCAAAGGGACCTCAGCTGCCTGCCCCTTTTTATAGAACAGCCCCAAAAGAAAATAAAGATGCAGTCCCCATTATGGTTCCTCTTCACCAAAAAGCAGGTCTCAATATGGCCGCCGCGCCTGAGAAGCTGATGTGTCGCAACCTTTTTCTGCAAACCGCAAATCGTTTTGTTGAATCGAGTGAAAAGTGTATCTTGCAAAATAACAGCATTTTTCATTATTTTTTGCTGTGGTATTGAAGTGTCAGGAAAATGTATTTGTTCAGTGCATCCTGTCCCTTGTTTAGAAGCATTGTCAATGGGAGTCAATGGGGGTTTGATTAAGGTGTCCTGGTCTGATCTCTTAAGTTGAATTTGAGAATTTTTTTTTATGGTTGAATCAAAATTATTGTAAGTTCTAGTTCTGGGTTAATAGTTAATTTATTGACTCATGGACAGTGTGAATTTATGCTCACCCTCAGAAATTCTCTGTCGGATTTGTACTTATTTTAGGTACATAGGAACTCTGTGTGTGTTCGTTTATGTGTGCATGTTTTTATAACAGTGAACCATGCTCGCATGATTAGTTACCTAACCTGTGACTTAAAGGGATAGTTCAGGATTTTGGCAATGAAACCCATTATCTACTTCCCCAGAGTCAGATGAACTTGTGAATACCATGTTTATGCAGTGCTTTAGTGGTGCCTGGAGAAGTGGGTATACTTTGCCCAAAATGTCCCAAACGGCCCACCTGGCGAAGGAAAGGCTCCCTGTGTGAACAATTCTATGAGAAACAGTGACATACACTCTGAATGACCTAAAATCATGAATCCCATGTTGGTCTTTTACGAGGCATGCCAAGCCAAAATCTGCAACCATAAAAATGTTGAGGGAAATATTTTATAAACACTTCCTCATATGCATTCTCCTGACTGTTCTATTAGTTTTCAAATCAACTTTCTTTCATTGTCTAAAAGCCAAAGGTATTATCTTAGTTATATTAGCAACCCATGATAGTTGTTGCATCTTTAGATCTCACCTGTTTCTGAATTTCTAAAGGATATTTCCATATCTGTCCATGAAACCGTTCGCATGTGCAGGTGTCACGAGAGGGTGCATATACAGCCCAAGGTCTGTCAAGATTTGGTACATGGAGAGACCAAGACGCAGCACAGGGATTGTAGTTCGACATATTTTACTGATTTTACAATAATCCGAACGAACTATACAAACAAACAAACACGATCTACAAACGTAACGTACAAAATGAAACGTGTTTTTACAAACAAAACGTAGCACACTTACTTGACCGGTGACACTGAAATATAATAACGACCCACACCCCAGTGTGAAAACAACAAACCTATGTAGGATCCCTAATTAGAGACAATGTGCAGCAGCTGCCTCTAATTAGGGATCCCACACAAACCACCACCAGATACAGAAAGAATAGGCCTGTCAGACTCTGACCATGGTTACATAGAGAAGCAAATAGCCAGAGCCTGACAGCAGGGCACATTTTAGAACAGTGTTTTCCGCAAATGTCATTTTGGAACATTCATGTGTATAAGCCTACCACTGTGTGCACATTGTTCCGCTAAACATTCCGATCTGTTACATCAGCCTTATTAATTGATACTGCATATACCTCCAATACACTACTTTGATACGCAAGTGTGGAGTGATTATATGCAATGCCCACTGAAAAACAAGTGGGTATATAGCGCATACCTGCGTATACCCTTCACTACACCACTGTTTTTATGTATCTGCATCCAGTTTGAAGGAAGTTCGAGGTAGTTTTCGCCAGCCAATGCTAACTAGCGTTAGTGCAATTGACTGCTAGCTAGCTGATCCCATAGACTTCTAGTCATTGTGCTAACACTAGTTAGAGACATAAAACTGGTATCTACGAGTTCATTTGGCTCTGGGGAAGAAGATAAAAGGCTTCATTGACAGAATCCTTAACTATCTCTTTAAAGACTTTAGCTCAGTGGGCTAAGACAGTATTTGTGTTGCACAGATGATAGTCACACACATGTAGTACGTACATGCCTGTGCTCTTGTCAATGTGTGTGTTTGTCTGTTCAGACCTAGGCACTGTCTGTGTGGCTAACAACCCCAGAAGGAGCCCTATTTGAATCAATGCCTGCTCTCATAAACATGCTGAGACTTTTTAACACACTGATTTGGAAACTTACACTTGTAAGTGTATGACCGCGATGCATGCAGTGGCCAATAAATTATTCATATCTCTTTTTGTTCTACACTGTACCTATTCCTTGGAGTGAAGAGCAGAGTGAATCATGGAATCCTATTACAATCTATTTGACTTTAAAACAACTTTGACTGTGTGTGTGTTATGTGTGTGTTTTGTTTGTGTGTGTGTGTGTGTGGATGGATGCTGCACAGGTTATGGAGTAACACTATCTTGGCTGCTTCCTCCCAAATAAACATTAATCTTTGCACTCCCTGCACGCTTAGCCCAAACACACACATTCACAGAATTCATCTTACTATGGTCCGTATGCAGTCAGGCACAACAACTCAGAAAAGCCATCATTGTAAGTATTTATTTTTCAAGGATGTTTTGGAGAGTCCACCTGGGTAGAGTGGAAATGCGATAAGGAGGACATGTTTTAATTTGATTTCCATAACAAAGATTTACATGCTATTTTGTTTTTGTGTCTTTTCAAATACTGTATAGTATTAGGCCATTCACACTTTGAGATTCATCATTAAGTTCATAACAAATATATAGCTCCAATACTATACTGGTCAAAAGTGTTATACTGGTCAAATATCAATTGACAGTCACATCTCTGTTTTTAGGTTTCTATGTCTGTCTTATCCTACTGTAATGATACTGTATTATAAGTAATCTAAATTGAGTAATGACCTCAGACTTTCCGGAATAACCTCTCAGCAATAATGATGCACAACCTAGCCTAGAATATACTGCTACCATTCTGTCACAACCCAACAAACAGAGACATTTGACCATTTCAAACGTTTCTGTCCTTTCACAAAAAAATTACGTAACCCATCTTTCTTCTCTTTGACATTGAGAGCCAAACTCGCGCCTTTGCTGAAGTCTTTTTCAGATGGGGTCTTCTGTACAGAATCAAATAAAAAGATTTGGATCTCAGATTAATTGAAGAAGGGCAAGAAAGGGAAGAGAAGCAGTGTGATTGTCCCAAGACCTGGACCGATAATAGGGTCCTGGCTTCAGGGATCCCTCTGGAGTTGTCTGTAAGCCTCCAACAATGGAGGTAAAATAACCATGTGGTAGCCATCATTGACACCAGGCCCACCCAGCACTGACTGGTTCCATTGTGCCGTGGTACCTCTCTTAATTAGTTTTGGCATCATGGAGCTGGCAAACAGATTGATTCTAGTCTTCTGTCAGTCTGTCCACCCAGGGATCACTATTGTATGTGAGGGGGACCTGTAGTTTGACATTTGTCATGACGTTAACCCTTTCAGTGAATCTCTCCTGTTAAGAGGGAAGGGGGTGGGGGGCAGTTTTATGACTCTAAAACAAAGTCATAAATTCCTGGCCATGCAGTGTGGGGGAGAGAGAATTTCAGAACAAGACAAAGAGACTCTCCTGCCAGATACCTCTACCTCCAACTATTCGAGAATTAAACAATATTTCTCATTTGGAAAATGTGGAAATGGTTGGTGAAGGACCAGCTATGACCCGGTCCACTCTGTGTCACCGTGGTGACCTCGTAAAGTACAGCACAGCCATATTACCCTAACTCTGTCATTACAGGTCTCTCAATTATGAGGCTTGCATCTGAAATATTGTATAAATGTATAAATGTTTGACATGAAATGATAACAATGGAATTTAATCTTCTAAAATGAAAATTGTTTGTAATATGGTAAATTGGGCCCAGTCAGTGGCCACGCTCAAGTGAACAGACATTGGTTGGAAATGATGAACCAACCCCCTTTTCTACCCAAGTACAAAAGCCCCCATAACGATCGTTACATTCAGTTCCAAATAACTGGAGGACTGTTGTACCCACGTTTAAAAAGGGCTAATTTCAACTATTGAGCACTCAAGAAGAAGTGATTTCTAGATTACACCCAAACAGTCTGCAGCTGGAAAGGTGTGGAAATGTAGTAAGAACATTGACCGACGCAGAAGCATCTACAAAGTGAACCTCTCACACCACAACGACCCGGAAGACTCTACAAGGACAATTGCGACCTTGACAGGTAAAACCAGAGCCTCACATCATCAATCCATCTATCAAAGCCAACTTAATGTAAATACAATGCATTGCTTTTTCGAATGAGAGGGTGTTAGCGGCACATGTATTGGTATTTAGATGAGCAGAGCTTCCCATGTCCGATAGAGACCAAATTCCTTTGTCCCCCCCCCCTTTCCAATCTGAATCTATCGTGTTTTGATCAAACTGTCACTGTTTGTTTAGCCCACTAAGGGCGGTATTTCCTGTATAATGTTAGTATGTATTGTATATTCTGTAATTGTTTAATTAGCTAGTGAATAAATAACTGAGCCAATTTGTGTATGGATGATTCATAATAAAGCTGCGTTTGTGCAGACTAGGATTTTACGACAATCACAATGAGACTGATAAGAGGTAACGATTAATAATTGACTGCTATTGAAATATAAGATCATCAGATCTTTAGGAGCGGATTCGGGAGATAAACACTGTATAAACCAAATCTTCCGTGGTGACCCATGTTATTAATGGGTTAATTATTGCACAGTTTAATTCAATCATGTAATCAATTAAACGTTTAGATTTGATAAAACAGCATGTCAAAACATTAATCATAGTAAAGACACAACACGTTCAATCAGATCACACAATTTTGGGGAATGTTGTCCACGTTTTGAACAGAAAGGTACTATTTTGTAATGGTTTGCATGAACACAGTTCTGAATCCAGAGATTTATCCAATTTACTTTTGATGTTGACATCTTGCGTATCAATCAGATGTTATGATTAGGAGGGAACTACCTGTCTTGTGGGTTCGGTATATAATTTTTATTCCATTTACATAGCTATATGTCTATATCTAACTGCCACTTTGAGAAGAAGCTATTTTGACAGCCATTGTAGGTGGATCCAGATGCTGTAATTACCATGTCCCTGAGATTATATAAAAAGAAGATATATTGTTTAAACAAAGTTCTTGAAACTATAGGCTTACACAAGTTGAGAGAATTTGGTAGAGATTTATAGAAATCCATTCAAGCTCCAACATTTATTTGGAATCATGGAATCTGGCCTTTCTTGTTAGCGGGAACATAATGTACAACTTTTC
The DNA here is from genome assembly GCA_023634145.1 of Thymallus thymallus. Taxonomy (NCBI): domain Eukaryota; kingdom Metazoa; phylum Chordata; class Actinopteri; order Salmoniformes; family Salmonidae; genus Thymallus; species Thymallus thymallus. The sequence goes on from CM042422.1 coordinate 14,022,605, forward strand.
TCAATCATTCCCAGATTTGTTCTCCAGTCGAGCAACTTCTCACCTGCTATCCAAACTCGGAGATTTCAAGGTAGCCGTGAAAGGAGTGGTGGCCGTAAGTCAAGCTGCCATCTGCTGTGGCACCTGCGTCGTTCTAGCCAGACGGGCCTCACAGCACCGGGAACCTGTCATACATTCTTTATGATGGCCTGACAGGCGGCCACAGATTGGCCACGATTCAGCTTGTTGGGTAAGGGAGACAAATGCAATGCTGTCAATATATCAACGGAGACAGGGCAGATATGATGACTGGGGACCCTGCCACGACAGGCTGAACCAGAAGCATCAGCAACCTGTTGGTGTCCACCGTGATCCTGACTGATAAGCAATCTGTCTGCCCGGCCTCAGTCTCCCCGGTCCTCCGAAATATGATTCAGCTGCTGCTGGAACACAACATAAAAAGGATGGTTCTCAGAGTGGTTCTGGAACAAGAGGACATCCATTCAAAGTGAACAAGCTTGTTCACTTTAGCTATACACAGTGTTTCTATTGATATCAAATTATAGTCTAAATGGAAAGGTTTGTAGATAGCAATGTTCCACCGATGTGTGAGAATTCCATCAAAACACTAAAATCTTCACATCACACACTCCGTATCTAAGCGTTAACGCACATATAGGACTTCCAACACGGATTAATCAAGGCATACATCATCAGTTGCCGGGGCATCTTGAGGCCATTACAAAAATGTCTCAGATAACATAATGAATGTTATTGATGAACGTGATACTTATCTTGTTCTGGCAATATTTTAAATGATAAACATACAATAGTTTCTCCGCTCTGAAGCATGTATTTGATAATAGCAGCTCCTTACACTAAGCTAGTCGCTCTGTGTGTTCTACATCAATGCTGTCAGCTCTCATACTAATGTATTATCCATTATTCATGACCAAGCTCTAATTGAGCACATTCTCCAGTGCACACTGTCTATTCTCTTGTCCAGTGTTGGTAAAAAGAGAGGTTATATTTCATTTGAAGATGAAAAAACAAGTATTGCAGGGAGGACTCTCTCTCTCTCTCTCTCTCTCTTCCTCTCTCTCTCTCTCTCTCTCTTCCTCTCTCTCTCTCTCTTACACGTACACACACACACTTGGAGAACTGGGAACTGTGAAATGTAAATGCCGACAGCTGCTCCTGCATAGGATTTGCAAGTCAACTCCTCATGTAATGAATAGCCATCTCCAAATGAAGCGTCATGCAAAGCAGATGTAGTGATTGCTGTCAATACTGCACCTCTAAAACTTTGGGAAGCCTGGCTCTGGAGAAGTCAGAATTAATGATACAACAGTCTCCCCAAAAAGGGAGGAGGAGAAACTGACAGATCTTTTTTTGACTCTATTAAAAAAAGAAGTGCAATTCTCGCCAGACTTGGAGCCGAGAGAGAATTCGACCTATGAGCGTCTCTCCTCCCTTGACAAGTGGATGACACTCTGTCAGTTGTGAGACGGTGCTCAGTGCTCAAGCAATTGCAGCTTAGCTGTCCACGCCACATGATGGCATAGTGACACAGTGGTATCGTGTTGACAAAAAGTTACAGTGAACTGGCTAAAATAATTTTCTGATTTCGTATCAGTTGGATATTACGGTGACTTTCTTGGCATTATGTAACCTATTGACATTATTAATAATTGCATATTTCCATTCAATTGTAAACATTGGGGGATTTTATTTCTTACTGTTAGCTTGAAGACTCATTCAATTTACCCTCAATTGGGATTTTTATCTAGACCTAATCCAACACCCTTGATTCTACCCTCAGCTAATGAAGGACCGTGATTAGCTGAATTAGATGTATATGTGCAGGGCTGTAACAAAAGCCTGCATACCTAGTAGCTCTCCAGGAGATCTCCTCTAGATTCTTTATGCACTTTATTCTGAGATGAAAATACTGAATTACCAAGTAGCATGTTAGATATTTTGGATGATAGGTATTCTACTGTAGGCTGCTAAGGGGAGAACGACTCATGAGTATATGGAAGTATATGGAAGTATCTGGAATGGCATCAAACACCTGGAAAACATGTGTTTGATGTATTTCATACAATTCCACTACTTCTGCTCCAGTCATTACCACAAGCCCGTTCTCCCCAATTAAGGTGCCACCAACCTCCGTTGGTTACAGCTCAGCAATGTACTCACAACAACTTTATACATTACATTTTTTTGTTTGCATGTATGTGTTTATCATGCAAAATACTTATGACTTGCCCCACTTTGTCATCTCTAAATCAAACATACATGATGTGTCTGTGTGGGCTCTCTCCATGGTATCACATACAGTAGTTGTCATGCGCTGTTTTCCGTCTATTCATGTGAGAAATGTTTAAACGACAGAACTGCTCTATGTGATTTTAATACGTGGATAAACAGATTAGTTCAGCTTAGATAATATCATTGTTATCGATCTCCTGCGTGCTTATGCTAATTAATAATATTTACAAACAGATTTAGCCTGAGATGGAATTAATCGTAAGCTTTTCTTGGTGACTTTTTCTTCCCAATCCAGTACGGCTAATGTCTTTTAGAATTAATGTTGTTAATGAGTGATTGTCACTGACTGGGGAGTAGAGGCAGAGTACAGTAAGGTAAGTAAGTAAGGCACAGACAAGAAGTTAGAGAGGAAGTTCAATGGAGCTGTATTTCAAAATGGCTGACTTCCCATTGTTTATTTTACATTTTTTATGTAAAAGAGAAGATGCATTATTCAGTCATGGGAGACAACTAAATATAAACAGTTTGAGAGAGCAGTTCTCAAAGGGAATTGGCAATGTAACCCAGTTTCTTTCCACCAATGGGATCTTTCACTTACACAATACTGGAAAAAATAAGTAATGTCAAGTGAGTTGACCAGTTAGTTGAACAATAACCATTTTGTTACGGTGTTGTGTCCATAACGATTCAGTTAATTGACAATTTTCCACCTGGTAGGCACAGCAATGATGTAAACATTCCCCCAGGAAGTTTTTAATTGATAATTCACTGACATGTTATGATATAATTCTTAAGCAGTTGGCAGAATAATTACGACTCATTATCATTCCATATCTCTAGTACAACAAAAGCAAAACCATACCATGTTATTGGACCACTTGGATACCAATCCTCTCAATAGGTTTGCGCATTGGCTAAGAGGCTCACAGAGATGCATATTGATATTGTTGTGGAGTTCAAAAGCTCTTACAGAAAGCTCTCAAGAGTCCAACCTCTGGTTCCAAACCTTTAAGGCTCCGGTGGTAGTGTAATCAATTACGAGTGTATTTCTGGAGATAGTTGATGATACCTTGGTAGATAGCCTAACGGTTAGAGTGTTGGCCCAGTAACTGAAAGGTACCTAGTTCAAATCTCTGAGTGGACACAGTGAAAGATCTGTTGATGTGCCCTTGAGCAAGGCACTTAACTCTAATTGCTCAAGGGGTGCTGGATGATTGTGGCCCCACTCTCAGGGGGAGTTGGGATATGCAACAAAAACACAATTTCCATTTGACATGTGTATTAATACACAGTTGTGAAATAGGAAAAATATAAGCACCCACCTATTTTATATCGTATATGGAAACACAAATGTTCTACTACTGCTTGATTCACAAACGCCCCTGGGAAAATACTCGATTTCAAATCAATTGGGGGAAAAGAAAGCCCAATGAGGATGTACATTGGAGAATGACAAATGTTGCACCTTTCCCTGTTTAAGCTAATGGCTTTACACATTGATTACAGCGCTGATGACCTTGGTGTTCAGCAACCACCCATGGAGGATCAATTACCTCAACCCTCAGTTCGAGCTGATAAAAATGCAATGCTAAAGTGAAGGTGATTACCAATCTTTCAGGTGCATGATTGACTTTAGAGTGAACAGTGGACAAAAATCAAGAGTGAGACGTGATGAAGATGTCATTACAGAGAATGTTCTCTTTATTCAACCTTTCATTTTACACATAAAACATTTATATGAAAATATGCATTTTTATATTGGGTAAGACACATTTGAAATCAATTCTATGGATAGAGTTAAGCTATTGGGGCATATATGGGGCTTTGAAAGCCCTGGGTGAACAAAACCATTGTGGCGTCCATTTCATAGCTCCCTCTCATTGAGGTTTAGAGAACTGAGCATAAGACAAAGCTCAGAAATGGAAAACACATGACCTGCCGAGAATGTTCCATCATTCAGCTGTGAAATTGAGATCTGGAGAGGGGCTACGTGTAGAATAGCCTATGGGAAGACCTGGTCCTTTGATTGAGCCAACAGTGGTTCTAAACCCCTATAGAGTCTCTCTTGTATGGAGTATGACTTATGTATCGTCCCCGTCAGAAAGGCATGTTGCTTCCGCAAAAATAATAATTTGGTCAATACTGATGTGCTCTTTCAAGACCATTCAAGAGCATGCTTTTCCTTGCTGTCAGCCCACAGCACACTCTTAGAAAAAAAGGTGCTATCTGAAACCTAAAAGGGTTCTTCAGCTGTCCCCATAGGAGAACCCTTTCAATACCTACCTGGAATCCAAAAAGGGCTATAATTGGAATCAAAAAGGGTTCTCTGAAGAATTCTTCTGGAAGAACCCTTTTGGAACCATTTTTTCTAAGTGTGGATTTCTCAATTCAACTGTTGTGGTTACAGAAGCCGTTGTATAAGATCTTCTTTGAGAACCTCACTCACCTAAAGCTGAAAATGTTGCCTTGAAACCTGGTAGCCTAACATTTTGGGACAAAAAAACTAAATTAAGTCAAATTCAGTAATACGTTAATGGCATTTCTGGACAAAAAGTTGACATTTTCAAATGTAGGCGTAAATGCACTGCCGACATACCACAGTGACACAAGGTGGACTTTTAGGGCAATCTCTGGACAAAAAGCTGAAATTACCAAAGGTTTCAAAAAGCTGAAAGTGGAATGGACATACCAGAGCAACACGAGGAGCTGGACATACACACATCATCCCATTGAGGAACATCACACAGAGCTACACACATCTTGCTTTCAATATCCCCTAGTCTATTCATAGCTAGTCCAAATGGATTTCCATTCTTCCCTGTTAACAGAGGCCTGTTGAGTTCATCACAAGCTGACAATAGAGGGGAGGACAAGCGGGCTGACAAATGTACAAGGGCAAATGGTAAATAAGTGAAAAGAGAAATGAGTTTAAGATGGAGGGCAGACGATGCCCCACTCAGTCAAAGAGGCATTAGGAGCGTTAGAGTCAAAGCTACAATGGGCTTTGGTGAGGCAAAAGGGTAAAACGCATTTTCGGCCATGTCTGAGGTTTTGGTTCATCTTGAACTGATCGAACAGAACAGTATGTTTGCATGATTTACTGTCATGGAGTAGCTTTATTTTCACTCGCTTAGGTTGCTTGCTTGCTTATGCCCACATAATATTTAACTAAGGCTTTGCTAGACATTTATGTTCAAAACAATGCAGGTTTTAATCTAATTTATTTTTTGTGGTGATCATGCTGCTTTGTGTTGACAACAATTGCAGAGTATTACAATCACCCTATTATATAGGCATTTAGCAATTATGTACTTGGAACACAGGCTATTATTGAATTAATTGGCAGCTTTTGGAGCAGTGGCCGTAGCAGTTAAAGTAATACCACAAATCCTGAATCCTCTGGCGACTTGGCGAAAGCATGCTACACGCCTAGAGAAGTCGAGTCTGTGACAAACCCTTTCCATGACAATGCCCGTTTGGCAAGGGTCCATCAACCCCCATTACTCATTAGCTGGAGGACCACAAGTGAGCACAGCATCAGCAGAATCGTCTCTTCCTTCATTGATTACAAATCACAGCTGTTTATCAGTCTGTGGTGCAACACCATATTGAATTAACAAGGATTCCCACCGCCAGAGTCCAGCTCTGATAGGCCTTTTCTTCATAATTCATCTTTTTAACTACAGACTGACTAAAGACGAGATGGATGGCAACACAATTGAGTTATTTCAGCATCTACTTAATTGAATGTGTTTTATTTCCTACCTGATTCAAAATTCTCTGCATTGTACTAAGCTAAACTGGTTATAACTCTCTTTAAACAATACATCCAATATGATAGTTGATATGAATGAATAATTCATAACTTACATAAAGTCAAATGAGGATCACTATGCCCCAATGCAGAGGGAGCACAGATTAAGCTTTGCCCTGTAAATCAAGCACTCTCCATTTTGAGTTCAAACTGGTAAAACAACACAGCAAACCAAGTCTGTGCAGAGAAAAGGTCATGCATGACTGTGTGGGGTCCTATGACCTTGGTCAAAGTACAAGTCACTCCATTTGTCCAGCAAATGGATTAAGAAAAAATCTCTAACCATAAATCTGATGAAGCAAAACGTATTGAATTGTATATTCCTCATCAAAATCATACGAACATAATAGAAGGGGTTATCATCAGCACACATCAAATCAAATGTTATTTGTCACATGCGCCAAATACAGGTGTAGACCTTACTGTGAAATGCTTTCTCATGAGCCCTTATACGTTTGGCGCCGCCCTGAGTGGTCGCCTGTTAAGCAGCTCCCGTTGTTCGTGCATTAATTGTTGTTTTAGTTCGTTTCTTTCGTCTATTTTCGTCTATTTTCTTTATTTTTATTTTTTATTTTGCTACAGTCGAACTATAACAGTTCAGGATTATGGATTTTATGGATTTTATCGCAGCTGAACGTCGACAGGAGTCGTCAACTGTTATTGTTTACAACAGAGCCCAGCTCCTGGATTTAGCCCACGCAGCGCTGCTGCTCCCCGGGGAAAAGTTTGATATTCCGGACGAATTGAAAAGACGACGCCGTGGATGCAGGGCGGGATTGAAATGTAAGGCAAAGCGGAGGAGGTTCAAGTACAAGCCGGTTATACCGTCTATTATTATGGGCAATGTGAGGTGTCTACATAACAAGATGGATGAGTTGGCGGGACTTGTTCGTGGACAAAGGATTTATCGGGAAACGAGCCTAATGTGTTTTACTGAGACTTGGCTGAACGGTAACATCCCCATAGAGAACGTCACTATCGACGGTTTCCAGACCATCAGAGCGGACAGGGATCGCGTCTCTTCCGGTAAGAGTAAGGGTGGTGGGCTGGCTTTATTAGTTAACAACAGATGGTGTCATCCGAACCATATTACTCTTAAGGAACAGTTTTGTAGCCCGGACATTGAACTGCTAGCCGTTAGCCTGAGACCCTACTATTTGCCGAGGGAATTCACGGTGGCCATTGCTGTTATTGTTTACATCCCGCCCTCTGCTGACGCAAACGCAGCGTGTGACGTCATCCACGCTGTTATCGCGAGGTTACAGACAGCGCATCCCAGTGCTTTCTTTGCCATTTCGGGGGATTTTAACCATGCATCTCTCTCTTCAACGCTGCCCACGTTCAAACAGTTTGTGAAGTGCCCAACCAGGAATAATACAACTCTGGACTTGTTATATGCTAATGTGAAGGATGCATACAACTCCACTGCACTCCCTCCCCTCGGTAGATCGGACCACAACCTTGTCCACCTCACCCCACTCTACAGGCCTATGGTCCAACAGCAGCCTGCAACCACCAGGACTATTAGGAGATGGTCCCCGGAGGCGAATGAGGCCCTACAGGACTGCTTTGAAACAATAGACTGGGATGTGCTCTGTGAGGCTCATGGGGAGGACATCGATGGACTCACTGACTGCATAACAGACTATATTAATTTTTGTGTAGACAACACTGTACCCACCAGGAAGGTACGCTGTTTCCCAAACAATAAACCCTGGGTCACCAGCGACCTGAAGGCCCTGCTGAATGAGAAGAAGAGGGCCTTCAAGGAGAAGGACAAGGACAAATTGAAATGCGTCCAGAGGGAGCTGAAGTTGCGGATTGCTGAGGGGACGAGAGTGTATAAGGAGAAGATGGAGGACAAGCTGAGGCAGAGCCAGGTGAGAGAGGTGTGGAAGGGTATGAGAAATATCACTGGCTTCAAAAAGTCAAACAGTGGGCAGACGGAGGGGACCCAGGACAGAGCCAATGAGCTGAACCAATTTTTTAACAGGTTCGATACTGGCCCTGTCCACCTCCCCTCCAGCTCCCCAGACCACACACCCTCACGGCTATCCCACCCCCACTTTGCTCACAGCACCTCTGCTGAGACAATCAGTGACCCCACCTCTGCCCCTGCCCCCCCTGGACTGATCCTCAACACCCCCCTTCCCCCCACCTCCCCACCTGGGCTGGCTTTCACCACCAACCAAGTGAAGAGAGAGCTGGAGAGACTACATCAGTGGAAAGCGGCGGGCCCTGATGGCATCAGCCCAAGGGTGCTGAGGGTCTGTGCTGACCAACTGTGTGGAATACTCCAGCGTCTTTTCAACCTTAGCCTGAGCCTAGAAAGGGTCCCTGTGCTGTGGAAAACATCCTGCCTCGTCCCAGTGCCCAAGAAGGCACACCCCACTGTCCTGAATGACTTCAGACCTGTAGCGCTAACATCCCACATCATGAAGACCCTGGAAAGGTTAGTCCTCGCTCACCTCAGACCCCTGGTGTGTTCATCAATGGACCCCCTGCAGTTTGCATACCAGCGCAACATCGGGGTGGATGATGCAATCATCTACCTTCTGCAGAGGGCCTACTCTCACCTGGACAACGCAGGTTGCACTGTGAGGGTCATGTTTTTTGACTTCTCCAGTGCCTTCAATACCATTCAGCCCCTGCTACTGGGTGAGAAGATGAGGAGGATGAAAGTGGAAGCACCCTTAGTCTCCTGGGTCACGGACTACCTGACCGGTAGGCCACAATTTGTGCGACTACAGAGCTGTGTGTCAGAACGGGCTGTTAGCAACACAGGGGCCCCCCAGGGTACGGTCCTGTCCCCCTTCCTGTTCACCCTCTACACCTCAGACTTCAGATATAACTCTGAGACATGCCACCTACAGAAGTTCTCGGATGACTCTGCTATTGTAGGGTGCATCAGGGGTGGGCAGGAGGAGGAGTACAGGAGCACAATCAGTGACTTTGTGTTGTGGTGTGAGCAGAACCACCTTCAGCTCAACATCAGCAAAACTAAGGAGATGGTGGTGGACTTCAGGAGAACCAAGGCACAACTGACTGCAGTCCCTATAAAGGGGACGGATGTGGAAATGGTTGAGTCATACAAGTTCCTGGGTGTCCATATGGACAACAGACTGGAATGGGCTGGTAACACCGGGGCCCTGTACAAAAAGGGCCAGAGCCGACTCTACTTTCTGAGGAGGCTCAGGTCCTTCAACGTGTGCAGTAAACTACTGCATACCTTCTACCAGTCTGTGGTGGCCAGTGCCATCTTTTTTGCAGTGGTGTGCTGGGGAGCAAACATCAAAGCCGGTGATGCTTCTCGGGTAAATAAGCTGATCAGGAAGGCTAGCTCTGTCCTGGGGATGAGCCTTGACACTCTAGAGGAGGTGGCGGAGAGACGGATCCTGGCCAAACTGCTGGCCATCATGGACAACGTCACCCACCCTCTGCACGCTATGGTTATGACGCAGAGGAGCACTTTCAGTCACAGACTGATCCCACCACGGTGTGCCAGAGAGCGCTACAGGAGGTCCTTCCTGCCGGCGGCTATGAGACTATATAATGCCTCACCGGGGTGCCGTGCCGTCGGCAACATAGATCTGGAACTGTTGGGGTGCTAGGACCTAGTTTAACAATTATGCATCCATCCGTGAGTAACTCTGGTCCGTCAGCACTCATCCACTCAGGACCTATTTATTCATACAGGTCTGTATATACATACTCATGTACAGTTGTTATATTATATCACATGCAATATTGTAAGTAATTATTGGACGTAGGCATTCACTCAGGAATGCATATTAGTATCCTGCCAGTTGCACCTTTTCTCATTGCTTTTAGTATATCGAATGTGCTTTAATGTACTGTATTTTAAGGGAATTACTATTATTACCCCAAATGATATCATACACACATTTAGCTATTAAAGTATCTCTTCCTGTCATTTACCTGCACAGTTTGTGTAAACATGCAAGTATTCACTTATCTGTAAATATAACTGTATACCTAACTGTACAGCTAATTTAACCATGCAAAATTTTCACTTACCTGTTAATTTACCCAGTCTGTCTATTAAGTAAACTATTATTACCCTCGCTCATATCATACGCATTTTTAGTTACTGAAGTATTTCTCTGCCATCGACCTGTATAGTATAGTTAACCATCCAACATCCACCAATGTATAGTGTACATATTCAGCCAACCACTCATACTATGCAATGTCCTTTTATAGCTTTTTTTTGCACTCCAGATATCTTGTATTTCTATACTTTTTCATACTGCCGCTCTATGTATCATGTACCGTGTATCTGTCTTTTGTGTACTTTCGTTGTGGCATTTTGCACCTGCCCTGTGTTTTTGTTGTAGCTGCTTGACAATGAAATTTCCCCCCCGGGGGAGCAATAAAGTACCTATCTATCTATCTATCTATCTATCTATCTATCTATCTATCTATCTATCTATCTATCTATCTATCTATCTATCTATCTATCTATCTATCTATCTATCTATCTATCTATCTATCTATCTATCTATCTATCTATCTATCTATCTATCTATCTATCTATCTATCTATCTATCTCTATCTAACCAACAGTGCAGAGTTTTTTAAAAGTAAGTAAGAAAAACTTGCTAAATTAACTTAAGGAAAAATAGTAACAGAATAGAATAACAATAACGAGGCTATATACAAGGGGTACGGTTACCGGTACCCGGTCAATGTGCAGGGATACAGGTTAGTCGAGGTAATTGAGGTTAATATGTACATGTAGGTAGGGGTAAAGTGACTATGCAGAGATAATAAACAGAGATAATAAACAGAGATAATTTATAGATACATGCATACAGTAATAGGTATGTTTTCATTAACTTGTACAGTGATGTTTTGTCGACATTTAGACATTTTGCATTGCAAATAGATGGGACAATTGCCTGATACGGTTCCTGCCATTGAACTGTCTTGTGTCGATAAAAACAGCTGGATGTCTCAGGTAGCCCTCAAAAGCCAGCATGGATAGAATGAAATCATTCTGATCATTCTCACGTGCTAACATATCGCCTCGATCCGTGCCATAGTGAAACTTACACTCCTGTAGACCTTAAATGACTGGATGGTGAAACTTACATCCAGCCAACCGGAAAAGCAGGGAGAATGCATATCAGGCAATCTTTGTCGGAACAATCTTTGTCCTGTGGGGTGCATGGAGCTTTATAGTTACGTGATGACATCACGTGCCCTGCGTACCTTCAAAATTATTCAGCAATCATCAGTTATCGTCACAATAAATAAATAATTCTTCATTTGTTTCAGTAAAGAAAGATCGACAAAAGATAAACTCACCCCTGACAAACAGATAAACAAATAGAACATTTCTCCTATAGCTGCTGTTTCTATCACACATGTTGCAACATTTTTATTTAGAATTATTGCTTTTGTCGAATGAACATGGGCCAATGGAAACCTGCCTACTAACTACCAACATGTTTTTTCACGTGTCTCATGTTTCGCTCAATCTGCCAGACAACAAGGTCAACGTATTGTAGCAAATTGTTTTCGGACCTGCTAACGTATTAATTATGTGTCCGCTGGAAACATTGTAATGGTTGAACACATACTATTCACGAACGCAAGCTGAAAAGGGCATGTGAGATATTTCACATGGCACACTTGTCATTTCCATTAGTGACCCTTATGTATTCTGTCAGCTAAATGTGCTGAAGACAAACTTACCTGACTAGAGAGCTAGTTGATTAAATGACTGTCTTTCTGCTAAATGGAGTTACCCATCAATTGCCTTCTGATAGTAAACTGGTAGAATGACCTACAGTTAGCACATCTTCTGAAGGTCAATGTGCAGGTCTATTCATTGTTTTCTCAATTAAAGTACAATTCATGTTGGGCGACAGGTAGCCTAGTGGTTAGACTGTTGGGCCTGTAACTGAAAGGTTGCTGGATCTAATCCCTGAGCTGAAGAAGGCAGTTAACCCATTGTTCCTAGGCCATCATTGTAAGTAAGAATTTGTTCTTAACTGACTTGCCTGGTTAAATAAATAAAAAAGAATTCCATATCCTGTGCTTCTGAGAAATGCATTTGAAATAGGCACAGCAAGTGTGTGTGTGTGTGTACACTGCTCATAAAAGTACTGAAATGTCCTGTGGAGTAATTAAGAGATTACCCAGTGATCAGTTAGGCTATAGGAGATTGGCTTTACTCAATACCCTCAGGGTTGCCTCTGGAGATTAGAAAACAGAACACCAACATAGTCAATGTGGTACTCTGCTGCCAGAGATCCCAGTCAATGTATTTTTTAAAGTCCCCATGACATATTTATGTAAATGTTTGTTATGTCTGTTAAATGGGATGGTGGTTTCATTTGACCTTGTTAATTGAGGCATGGTAATGCTACAGGTAGCCTTCTGCTCTGAATGGAGTAAATGAATTGTCAATGAATTGTGGGATTGCGCAGTCGAGTGTAGTCTGAATTGCAGCCTATGAGGGAGAAAGACACAATGGTGTTTTGAGCAGTTTTCTGGAAACGCTGTGTCTATTAAAGGTACTCTGCATGTAGAGGTCAACCCACTGCTGCCTATTTGATTGTACTTAGTGGTGAACTCTCCACAGCCTCCATACACAAAAGGGAGTTGCAGAGGAACTTTTCTTGGATATTCAATTTCATGGTTATGGCTAAGATAACACACATGTTCTATGTCTGTCTGTGCAATTGTCGGGCCCTGTGCTTCTTTCTGTAGATGATGACCTTGGTGTTCAAGGAACAAGCACATGTATGGAGATACATACACACATACACTCACTGGCCCAGTTACACACTTCCCCATGATTCATGGGCAGATTGGAAATTCTGGCAAATACCAGATGGGCTGGACCGGCCCATCTTGGCTAGCCCCCCCTACCAAGATGGGCCGGCCCAGTTAACTGAGGTGAGGTTGCACAAAAATTCACATTCAAAGTCAAACGCGCATCAGCATAGAGACCAGCTCTGACTCTCTGTCATCAGTCAGCCAAGATCATGGATCGTAAAAAACAAAAGGTGGGGCCAAAAAAGTTAGAGAGACCAAAAAAGGCTCTTGAGGCCGAAGCTGCTAAATGTTTTAAATTAACCGACTTATCCAGGCTGTATCACGTCCGGCCGTGATTGGGAGTCCCATAGGGCGGCGCACAATTGGCCCAGCATCGTCCAAGTCTGGCCGGGGTAGGCCGTCGTTGTAAATTAGAATTTGTTCTTAACTGACTTGCCTAGTTAAATAAAGGTTAAATACAAAAATATATATAATAATCATTCTAAAAGATCTGGTTCTGCTGGTCCGAGTGTTGTGACTGTGTATGTGCTGAGGAACGATGCTAGGCTTAGCACTGACATATCAGCTGCTGCTGCAGAAGAGGTATAGCGAAAACAGAGAAAGACACACACACACTGACACAGACCTATTTATGCCAGTAAATATTTTGGCTGTATATAGAATGAATTAGCAGGCTAATTAACACATAGGCCTAATTAGGGAAGGGAGGATTCTGGGGAACAGGCACTAACTTGCAATAGCCTAAAAAGTTGTTGGATTGGCTTTTATAAAATATAAGCTAATAGTCATCTATTAGACTTTAAATATAGTCATCATGTAATTAATGCATAATAATTCTCTGTGTATTTTAATTATTGTATCAATGTTTATTGGCTTCCGAATATCAATCTCTTCAGCCAGCAAGTGGGTCTTAGTTTATGAGCTGCAGTAATGAGTGACTCTGGTGTCGGATTAAATGACATAGCCACCGCCATTGGTGGCTAGAAAGTCAAGTCTATTTCCCTCCTATTTCATTCGTTGAAAGACTTTCTCGTTGAAAGAGAGAGAGACTGAGTTCCTTGATGTAGCCATAACATTAAGGAACTGGTAGTCTCTCTCGCTCATTTCTCTTTCTATTGAATTACATGTAGTCTAATATTTAAACACTTTGCTAAGTGGGCAGGGGGGAACACATGACAGGTACAACATTTAGTTAGGCTGTCATAAAGTATTATCTTATCCAAGGTCATCTATAAGACATCTATTCAGGGATTATTCAGGAAAAATCCAAGATGGCGTAACAGTGCGGACGTGTTTATTTGTTTGTCCCGTCTGTCTTTCCATATATTCTTTCACATATACTTCTCCTGCAACCCGACTCACCCAACGTGAAATGGATCTAATATCTTTATTTCTTTACTTTTTCATAATTTAACTGAACCGCCGTCAGAAGCTAGTCTGCTAACGAGCTTGCTAACTAGCTACTAGCCATTGCTAACCACTGCTAGCGGTCCTCACCACTGCTCTGCCTGCATCAGCCAGCTTTTAGCTCTGGCTATATCGGCCAGTCTGCACAGCGCGCTACCAACCCAGCGCATATCGTTCCCTTCCACTACCGAAATCACAGGGCCTTCATCGCAGCTAGCTAGCTGCAATCGAGTGGCTGCTGTTGTTTTTGGCTAACACCATTGTCCATATGCTACCTTGAGCTAGCCCCGAGGTAGGCCCATCTCCCGGACAGCCGACGTGTACTAACTCATCTCCCGGGCTACAGTACCTTTTTCAACCTGCCTGAACCTTCTACTGTCGTCACGGAGCCCCGCCGAGCCACCATGGCTGGTCTGCCGACGTAATTGTCCGACGTGGTCTCAACAGGCTTTTCCTCTGCGACGTCGCAGAAGATCCATCTGTTAGCCCCGGTCTGCTAGCACTCTGAACACTGTGCCTCCCGCTCGCCTAGTGCAGTGCCCACTGAACTGCTCCCTGGCTCACCTCTTTGCTGCTCATCGTTATATGGTACTTCATTGTATTTATCTGCTAGGCCTCAGGTCCTGTGTGTAGCACAACAATTTCTCTATCTGACCCTCTTTGTCCATTCATCGCCATTACCCGTCGTTGTCTTAGGTCTCTTGATTAACTGTGTTTGTTTTATGCCTCTTTCTCATTTCAATATGCCTTGCCTGCTGCTGTTTAGTTTAGTTATTATTGTTTTACTTCACTATAGAGCCCCAAGTCCTGCTCAACATGCCTCAGATAGCTCCTTTGTCTCACCCCCCACACATGCACAGACCTCACCTGGCTTAACTGGTGTCTCCAGAGATGCAACCTCTCTCATCATTACCCAACGCCTAGGTTTATCTCCACTGAATTCTCATCCTACCATATCCCTGTCTGTACATTATGCCCTCAATCTATTCCACCACACCCAGAAATCTGCTCCTTTTATTCTCTGTACCCAACGCACTAGACGTCCAGTTCTTAAAGCCTTTAGCCGTACCCTTATCCTACTCCTCCTCTGTTCCTCTGGTGATATAGAGGTAAACCCAGGTCCTGTAGCCCCCAGCATTACACCTATTCCCCAGGCGCTCTCATTTGTTGACTTCTGTAACGGTAAAAGCCTTGGTTTCTTGCATGATAACACCAGAAGCCTCCTCCCTAAGTTTGATTTATTCACTGCTTTAGCACACTCCGCCAACCCCGATGTCCTAGCTGTGTCTGAATCCTGGCTCAGGAAGGCCACCAAAAATTCTGAAATTTCAATCCCCAACTACAATATTTCCCGTCAAGATAGAACTGCAAAAGGAGGCGGAGTTGCAATCTACTGCAGAGATAACCTGCAGTTCTGTCATACTGTCCAGGTCTGTGCCCAAACAGAGCTTCTACTCATAAGTCTCTCATTGTTGCCGCCTGTTACAGACCCACCTCAGCCCCCAGCTGTGCCCTGGACTCCCTATGTGAATTGATTGCCCCCCATCTATCTTCAGAGTTTGTACTATTAGGTGACTTAAACTAGGATATTCTTAACACCCCGGCTGTCCTTCAATCTAAGATAGATGCCCTCAATCTCACACAAATTATCAAGGAACCTACCAGGTACAACCCTAAATCCGTAAACATGGGTACCATCATAGATATCATCCTAACTAACTTGCCCTCCAAATACACACCTCTGTTTTCAACCAGGATCTCAGCGATCACTGCCTCATTGCCTGCGTTCGTAATGGGTCTGCGGTCAAACGACCACCCCTTATCACTGTCAAACACTCCCTAAAACACTTCTGCGAGCAGGCCTTTCTAATCGATCTGGCCCGGGTATCCTGGAAGGAAATTGACCTCATCCCGTCAGTAGAGGATGCCTGGTTGTTCTTTAAAAGTGCTTTCCTCACCATCCTAAATAAGCATGCCCCTTTCAAAAAACTTAGAACTAAGAACAGATATATCCCTTGGTTCACCCCAGACTTGACTGCACTTGACCAACACAAAAACATCCTGTGGCGCAATGCATTAGCATCGAATAGCGCCCGCGATATGTAACTTTTCAGAGAAGTCAGGAACAAATATACACAGTCAGTTAGAAAAGCAAAGGCCACCTTTTTCAAACAGAAATTTGCATCCTGTAGTACTAATTCCAAAAAGTTCTGGGACACTGTAAAGTCCATGGAGAATAAGAGCATCTCCTCCCAGTTGGCTAGGAAACACTGTCACCACCGATAAATTCACGATTATCTAAAATTTCAATAAGCATTTTGCTACGGCTGGCCATGCTTTCCACCTGGCTACCCCTACACCGGCCAACAACTCTGTACCCACCGCAGCAACCTGCCCAAGCCCCCCCCCTGCTTCTCCTTCATGCAAATCTAGTAAGAACATTGACCGACGAGGAAGTATCTACAAAGTGAGATAAACCTCTCACACCACGACGAATCTGAGCCATTTGCTCGTGCTCTGCTGCAGAGTACATTCATATCTGACTAAGATCATAACATGGTGTCAGAAGTGCTTCAACCTCATCAAACATAACAAAGGAGAGATTATTTCACAGTAATTACTTGAGTTTTGTCTGAGTTTAGAGTGATGAAAAGTAGCTGACAGCTAACTGCTCTCATATCTCTTCATTGAGCAGAGCAGCTCAAGCGGAGCTGTTGCTATGGATATTCATAGACTCAGAGCCGCCATGAGCAGAGCGAGTAACGTTAAGGGAGCGAGTGACAGACAGAGGAGCAACTAATGGATTTACTAACAAAGTTATTTCTGATTTCAGGTTTCGAGCAGAAATTTGTGTAGGGTTGGGCCTGAACGTCATGGGTATAGGTCTACTCCCCATGGAGGCTTTACTATCTACCAAAGGCTGAAAAGTCATCTTAGACCAGACATTTTACACAGATCAAGTGGGGATTTTTTGTATTGAGGTCTATGAGAGAATGTCAAATTACGTGAGGCTTATTTGATCGAATAGAGGTTTCATAAAGCCTGTTACAAAGTTACTGATATAAGTGGGTGCACTTGGCATTCCGTCAACTTTTATAAAAACACACGTTTACACGCTTATCTGCCCTCTCATTGGCTAGAATGGTCCCATGATCTCGCCTCTTCCCGCCTTCCTTCCATCTTTGAGGACATGTACTTCCATTGTAAGAGCAGTCACACAACTATCTGGTCAATATACTAGATCATCTTTGACTGAGTGCCACGCCAAGGCCCCACCAGCAGTATGTGTGCTCCTCCTGGGAATAAAACTAGCATGCCTCACTGGTTCAATTCCTTCTCAAATAGGCCATGGCCGTGACCTTCACATTCCAGATATTCTACCAACCAAGCAACACCATACCACAGGTCTACAGATCCAAAGAAAAATCAATGACACATTTCTGTCCCTAAAGAGAACACTCTGTACAGTACCGTGAAAACAATAGAGCCCTCACGTCGTAGGACAATATGTACTGTATTGGGTCTAGAGTGCATTCAGAAAGTATTCAGACAGGCCTTATTCTAAAATTGATTAAATAATTTTTTCCCCTCATAAATCTACACACAATACTCAATAATGACAATAATAAAAACAGGTTTTTAGAAATGTTAGCAAATGTATTAAAAGTACAAACTGAAATATCACATTTACATAAGTATTCAGACCCTTTACTCAATACTTTGTTGAAGCACCTTTGCCAGCGATTACAGCCTCGAGTCTTCTTGGGTATGTTGCTACAAGCTTGGCAGACCTGTATTAGGGGAGTTTCTCCTATTCTTCTCTGCAGATCCTCTCAAGCTCTGTCAGGTTGGATGGGAGCGTCGTTGCACAACTATTTTCAGGTCTCTCCAGAGATGTTCGATCGAGTTCAAGTTCCGAGCTCTGGTTGGCAACTAAAGGACATTCAGAGACTTGTCCTGAAGCCACTCCTGCGTTGTCTTGGCTGTGTGCTTAGGGACCTTCACCCCAGTCTGAGGTCCTGAGCGCTCTGGAGCAGGTTTTCATCAAGGATCTCTCTGTACTTTTTTCCGTTCATCTTTCCCTCGATCCTGACTAGTCTCCCAGTCCCTGCTGCTGAAAAACATCCCCACAGCATGATGCTGCCACCACCATGCTTCACTGTAGGGTGTAGGGGTGGTGACAGGTTTCCTTCAGACGTGACGCTTGGCATTCAGGCCAAAAGGTTACATCTTGGTTTCATCAGACCAGAGAATGTTGTTTCTCATGGTCTGAGAGTCTTTAGGTGCCTTTTTGCAAACTCCAAGTGGGATTTAATGGGCCTTTTACTGAGGAGTGGCTTCCGTCTGGCCACTCTACTATAAAGACCTGATTGGTGGAGTGCTGCAGAGATGGTTGTCCTTCTGGAAGTTTCTCCCATCTCCACAGATGAATTCTAGAGCTCTGTCAGAGCAACCATCGGGTTCTTGGCCAGCTCCCTAACCAAGGCCCTTCTCCCCCGATTGCTCATTTTGGCCGGGCGGCCAGCTCTTGAAAGAGTCTTGGTGGTTCCAAACCTCTTCCATTTAAGAATGATGGAGGCCACTGTGTTCTTGGGGACTGTCAATGCTGCAGACATTTTTTGGTTCCCTTCCCCAGATCTGTGCCTCAATGCAATCCTGTCTCAGAGATCTACGGACAATTCCTTCAACCTCATGGCTTGGTTTTTGCTCTGACATGCACTGTCAACTGTTGGACCTTATATAGCTAGGTGTGTGTCTTTCCAAATAAGCTCCAATCAATTGAATTTACCACAGATGGACTCCAATCAAGTTGTAGAAACATCTCAAGGATGAGCAAAAGAAACAGGATGCACCTGAGTTCAATTTCGAGTCTCATAGCAAAGGGTCTGAATACTTATGTAAATAAGGTAATTCTATTGTTTATTTTTAATACATTTGCAAAAAGTTTTGCTTTATGGGATATTGTGTGTAGATTGATGAGGATGTATTATTTTTTTAATCCATTTTAGAATAAGGCTGTAACGTAACACAATGTGGAAAAAGTCAAGGGGTCTGAATACTTTCCCAATGCACTGTATATTGTACTTCATTGGGAAATGTAGATTATTTTGAGACATTAACTCCAAATTAAATTATACATGACATTGATTGCTCTCGGATAGATAATTATTTCTTAGCCACTGCTGGAGGAAGACGAAACAATTTCCATTTGCAGTAACCTCGGGTAAGTAATGGCCTTCAAATTGGTCAAAACTGTGATAGCATTGCTTTGACTAAAGAGAAAGCAGCAAGGATACATGCTGAAGACTATCACTTCCTCTTGGGTTCATGGTGCCTTCACCTGTCCCAGATCATGATGAAGTTCCCACAAGGTCACCACTGTGTGAGTATAAGGACACAGAGAAATAGATTGTGGATTCTCTTGTTTAAGTCTCAGAGGTCAAAATAGGTAGATGTATCGAGCTTCACACATCAATTCAATAATTTCCCCTAGGGGATCAATAAAGTACCTATCTATCTATCAATCAAAACTATGCTGTGATCAATGGTATTGGAAGTTGTAACATGTTATGGTAGGTTGCCCTCACTTTTGACTGCAGTGCGCATGTTGGAGCATTCAATTCTAACTGTTCAAACACAAGGCTAGGTGAATTATATTCTCTGTTCATGTCTTTTCATGTTGAAATATGCAAGGACAAACAATCTATATGGAAATGTTGTACTAAACACCAACCCAAAGGCCTCACTACATTAGGCCTCATACTCATTTGCCCGTTTCATCCAAATAATTTCACATAATTTCCGCCTTGGGTGTATTTCCTCATTCCTTACACCCTCGCTAAGTATTTATTTTAACAGTTGGGAGAAATCTTCAAAATGTGAACACTATCTATTGGCTGCCTCTGTCACGTTATACACCCCACAGTGTGGAAATTAGATAGAATGAGATGTTCTGAGTCGGAATGCCTGCTCCACATCATATAAGGATATTGTCACTGGTATCTTTTCACTTTTTCTTCTAGTGTACAGTTATGTGAGGCTGTGCATAGCAGTGTTGAGTGCTGCACAGCATGTTGCTTTAACTCTGAAAAGGCAGGTGCCTCAGGAGGATGGAAAAATAATTAGAGTACACGTTTTCCTCCACAATATCAAAAACAAAATCTTCCCAGAAAGAAAACAAACAACATAGTCTATTATATATGCAGTTCTTATAATGTTAGGTAAAACCCAGGCAGGAATTCTATGCTTTTTGCACTGTTACCTAAAAAACTAGTCCAAGTGGGTCATCAAGTCAGCATTTATGCACAACCACAAATCCAACGAGGCCAATCACTTTAACTAATGAGGAGAAAAACTAAAGGCTATGGAGACAAGGTCATCGTCAACAGGGTTGATTTGGGCTGATAATCATGTGTGGATAGTGAGGCAGTATTTTACTTGTGCTGAGGCATATACTGTAAAATTAGAAAGATACTGTACTGTATTACCAGCGGCATGCAGACCTGGGTTCAGTAGTATTTGAAATATACATTTTTTTTTGTTGTTAAACCAGTTGTGCTTGATCAAGCTTGCTTGGTGCAATGAAACAAATGAAATAGCACCAGAAATTGCAAATCCTATCGATCTGGCACTCCAGGTTGGCTCAAGAAAACACTCAAATACTATATGAACCCTGGTCTGTGCACATGTCAACCCAGATTACATGTGACCATTTTACCTAAATAGAAAAGAAAGTGCAGTAACTGAATTGACTTTTTGTAAACTGTGTTATATTAGAGAGGCCAGCTTGTTTAATCTGAACCTCACATTTCCTCAAACACTGTTGCTAATCTTAGGTGCAGGAGAGCACAATTACAGTGGCCGACGCTTGTGTTCGGCAACCTGCACACCAGGATCCCTTCGCATCCCAACTGTGCGGTTATAGGAAGAAAAGGGGGAATTGAAACGTAAGGGGTTGGCGAGGCGCCGCCACCGCCTGTCACCGGGGGGGTGGGCTGCTGTGATGTTGACGTGTCTCAGTGGCGGAGGCCGTCGATCTCGAAAAGTAAAAATCCTCAGATGAGCGCCGCCTGTGTGGGTGTACTCGGCTCTTTGTAGGTGTCTCCTTTCATTTTGAAAGAAAGGGACAGATAAATTAAGGTTTATTAAAGGTTATTGCCTTTCGCGTCAGAGTCACTAATGTGTTCAAAGACAAGCGGACCCAATTTTGAAAACATTAAAGAGCATCATCATTTGGGTCCATGATTCCATGATAAGGGTAATTCACAAGCCTTGAGTGAATTTAATCTTAAATACCAGAATGTGCCATTAGATAAGTGATAGTGGAAAATTAAAAATTAAACATCAAACAAAATGCACTTCTGTCCCTCATTTCCATTTGATCGGTCCCTGTGTTTTCCATCTAGGGGGGAAATCAAATCAAATCAAGTTGTATTGGTCACATACACGTGTTTAGCGAAATGCTTGTGCTTCTAGCTCCGACAGTGCAGTACTAACAAGCAATATATAACAATTACACAACATATACCCAATACACACAAAACTAGTAAGGAATGAATTAGGACTATATACATACAGTATATGGAGGAGCAGCATGGACTAAGATACAGTAGAGTAGTATAGAATACAGTATATACATATGAGATGAGTAATGCCAGATATGTAAACATTATTAAGTGACTAAGATACCGTAGAATAGTATAGAATACAGTATATACATATGAGATGAGTAATGCCAGATATGTAAACATTATTAAAGTGACTAGTGTTCCATTTCTTAAAGTGGCCAGTGATTTCTAGTCTATGTCTATAGGCAGAAGCCTCTAATGTGCTAGTGATGGCTGTAAAAAGGATGTAATCTGAATTATCTATAAGGTCTTGACCTACTGTAAGGGAAAGGTGAATACCAGGAACATAAGCATTTCGCTACACCTGCAACAACATCTGCTACATATATGTGTATGCGACCAATACAATTTGATTTGATTTGAATATGAACATGAGATATGTATTAGCTAACCGAAACAAATATATCTATTGTCACACTTATTCTAAAAGTCACTCTAACTTTTAGAATATTCTCAGTCCTTGCTGAATACTAAGATAATTGTAAGAGTACTTTCAAACTCTTACTGGCCAGTGACTAAGACCTTCCACCATGAAGCACAGACTGTGTGAAGAGAAACACTGCCATTTCAAGAATGTTCCGGAACGCTCACATTTGTTGATTTACAGTTCCCTAACTCCAAACCAATCTCAGCGATATTGCTAAATCAATACGACGGTTGACAAATGTGCCCATTGACAAATGAGTTGACTGAAATCAACGAAAAACATTTGTTGGCCTCCCGTTTAACAATCCATGTGAAGATAGGGATGCAGAGCTGTTTTTGGGTGAGGACACTGTCTATGTTTCAATTAATGGATCTGTCCAGAGGATGCAAGTTGAACAAGAGTTCAAGAGAGATACATGGCTTTTATCCAACTCGTTTTGGGAGTTATGAACTTGGTTACTAATTTATCCACTAATGCTGAAGTTGCTTGTCAGTATGTATGATGGGAGGCTGGGGAGTAATGGAGCTAGGGCGACGTGACTGTGGAGGTCGGTAGATGAGAGACTGAAATTAGAAGATCAAACTGGATAGACCAATTCTACATTCTGTGTGTCTGAAATGAGATGCGGTACACATTACTCTTTCATGTCAAGCCATGTTGAAATGAACATCTCCGCTTAACATGTCACAAACAGTATGGTCATGTATTAAAATATATTTGAGATATATTTAATATTCATTGCATCCAATTAGAAACCTTGAACGTAGCTCTGCAATTTGACATCATCATACACAGCAGGATGACTTACAGCTTAAAGACGTCATCAACCAAACAAACTGCACATTTTTGAGACTTGCATACATTCGGAAGATCCAAAAGTGGCAGTTTTGGCAGATTTCAATTTGTTCTTGTTGATTTAAGTCAGCAGGACGTCACACAGCTGTGTATAATGTCATCATATTGCAGAGTCTACATGTCATTCAGGTGCCAGTCTCCTCCGAAATAGATGTCATGGCTTTATAAATGAACAAAGAGGATTTACTTAGAACTCTGTCTTTCAGAATAACATGACTCTGTCGTTTAAGTCTTCAAATGCAACGTCTTAATTTCAGGGGAAGTCCCATTTAGATGTCAAATGAAGCTCTTCAGGAGGTCTCAATGCAGGCTAAGCAACTCTGCTGCTTCGCCAGCAACAGGAATTAGAGACAATAACCGAGTAGAAAAATCTGCCATGAAGAACTTGGCTGTGAAGATGACAGCCAATTCCCATAAGAGCATGGCAATACATAAGCACATCTCGGTGTCTGGAGGGGGTTCCAAAACGACAATCCAATATCTCCCAGCTAAGCACTAAACGGAACGGCTGGGATGCAGCAGTGGAAAATGAGGCTGAGGCTAAAGTTATGGGAAATGGGCCAGGTAATAAGTTCATGTCCATATTTTGATTCATATATCAAACATTTGTTTCTGGGTTTAGTGGTGTAATCCCAGTTATTATTTTTTTTCTGTGAACATTTCGTATTAAAGAACCTGTCCCCCGGTCTATAACTAGGCTGATTGGTGAGAAAAGAGTCTTAGTTAAATTAATAGGGATTGTATGTTTCTTAAGTAATATACCAGTCTTTCCATGTATTACTGAGACGCTGTATTACCTAAATGTTTTAATAGTTGATCTCAGGTACTGCTACTATTATTCATGTCATGTTGTGTATCTGTTATAGAGTATACCAGAACTGCAGTCACAAATTGCTGGAGGAAAGGCTCTTCCGTGTAGTGTTGCTATCTCATGTCTTTCATTGAAATTACAGGAAAATTGTCAAATAGTCAAATCTTTTAAGGGCTGACCTCTTAAAACAACTTTATTACAGTAGTTTATTACAGTAATCTTAACGTCAAGATTTTGGGAAGCATTTATTCTTCCAAAATATCCCAAAAAGGGCTCATGCCAGCATGTCAAAACGCTCAGCTCGCTTAGTAATATCAATGACAAACGTGTGACAAATGTGGTTGTTGCTTGTTACGTCCAAGGGAGCAGTCCTGAGCTGCTCCTGTCACACAACCATCTGCCTCTTGTCAGAGCTTCTTCTTTTCAGCCCTCGAGTCATGCCATTTAGTTGAGCCAAAATGGGGGAAAGTGAGGAAAGTGAGGCAACTGAGCTCAATCATCAAAGCACCTTGACAGGGACAATTGACGGTTCCTTGACAGGTTTCCTTGGCATAGTCTACGCTTGCCTCCCAAACAACTTTATTTCAAAACATTCAAGTGGACAGAAAGCTTTAATATTATTATTTCAAATGTATCTGAAATTCCTGTTTCATATACATATACATATACAATAATAATAATAATGATTACATATTACATAACTTAATAATAACTTCAAATAGTTGTATTTTCAGGGTTTTTATATTTGATGCAACGATTCTCTGAAGTATTATGTTTATTTAAATTGTTTATAACTGTGACAGGTTTTCAGGGTGTCTCGTGATGAAGTGATTTGAACAGCTCACAAAAAGCTTCAACCATGCCAAGACTCGACATAATAGGTGTTGTTGTTATGGTGACAGAAAACCATAGTCAGAGTGCTCTATAACATCTTGAAGTCAAAGGAAAAATGGATGTGTAATCACTGGTCACGCACACAGGTACAGAAAAAAGCCTAAAAGCCTTGTCCACAATAAACACTAGCTCAACCACTCTGGCACAACTCACAATTTCATCCCAATTTCTAAGAACTTTGACAGACTCTAACCATTACACAAACGCGGATATGAGTTTCCGACATAATTTCGACGAAACCTAAGTGCAATCCAATTAGGCTCTACATCTATACCCAAATCAAATTACACTATGCATATTTGCCTCCAAAAATAGCATAAAAGGCTAAATCAATACAACAACCCGGAGAGTGTCTCTGGACGTGTAAAAGCTAGACCATGTTTCCGTGTATCACTTGATCTGGGGAGAGGAAAGGAGAGAGTGGAGGAGGGAAGAGGATGAGACCCCCAAAGGAGTGCCGCCATTTCACACAGCGGTGCCCGGTGATACCTCCTGTGCTGGAACTAATTGGTGCAAGATTAACTTTCCAGTGGGATATAATGACCCCAAGCGCTCCTCACATCCTTGGATCAGTGACATCGAAGGAGCCCTGGTTTCCTCTATATTTCTTGAAGTGGTTACTTGGCTCTAGTCTGTGTCCCCTCCACTGCACCACAATCCCTTATGGGACTAAAATAGCTACATGTGAAAACAGTACTGGCAGTAGTCCCTGTTTAGGTGAATATGCCACTTCCTAAAGAGTCGTTTAACAAGTATCTTGTATGTCTCATCTACAGTGATCATGTCATGGTTAGATAGCCACTTTTTAGCAGCTTAATAAATATTTCAAAAGCTTATGTGGCATTACAATAATACAGTAATGATGGACTATTGTTCATTACTATTGACCATGAGACAACACACATAAACACAACTACATTCTGCTTACTTTGCATTCTACAGTACCTTGTTGATAGCATAATTAGTATAATTAGTCCTGATTCAGACTGTGTGTGTGTGTGTGTGTGTGTGTGTGTGTGTGTGTGTGGTTTGGTTCCATTAGTTTTACAAAACCCACTGTTGACAAACTAAATGGTACATCGTTCAGCTTCTGTGTTGAGTCAGTTTGGGTGTATTATTAAAGGGCTTCCTGATGAGATGTTTCTCTTGTTTGTCTTTTAAAACAGTCAAGCCCTCGCATTGATTTGTGTTCTGTGTATTTGATTATTGAGGAATGTGCCTGGCAGGGGTTGGAATCAAACTGACGACCCAAACCACACAGTTTGTCCTTCAGGAGGTTCACCTGATTCGTTATCAAGTGTTTTTAAAGCAGCACACTTTACAACTCAAATTCTACCTAATCAGACTCCTGTGTACCCTGCTTTTATATTCAGTGGGAAAATCTACCTGAGCACTCACAAATAAAGATATTTATTTCCAAATAAAACCATGTTCATAATTATCCTTAAGTGCTATATGTTGGAGTGTAGGCCCGAGTAGGATGCCAAGACATAAGGCTTTTCAGTCAATCATATTTCATGTGTTTTTGAAAGAGCTTACAGAGCTTGTTTTTCCACTCACAGCTGTCCCCCAGTGTTAATTATGGAGATGAGATGTTATGAAGCAATACAGACCGAATTGAAGTGTCTTGAGTTTTGTTTGCGTGTTCTAGTCTTGCAAAGATAGGGCGGGTTACTGGGACAGGCAATGTAACATCGCTTTTCCACCTGTAATAAGAATATATTAAGAGATTCAAATACTACGTCATGGTGCAAAACTGAGTGTACAAAACATTATGAACACCTTCCTAATATTGAGTTGCACCAGTTTCTTTTGCCCTTAGTACAGCCTCAATTAGTTCAGGCATGGACTCTATAAGGTGTCAAAAGCATTCCACAGGGATGCTAGCCCATGTTGACTCCAATGCTTCCCAGAGTTGTGTCAAGTTAGCTGGATGTCCTTCGGGTGGTGGACCATTCTTGATATACACGGGAAACTGTTGAGCGTGAAAAACCCAGCAGCTTTGCAGTTCTTGACACAAACCGGTGCACCTGGCACCTACTACCATACCCTGTTCAACGGCACTTAAATATTTTGTCTTGCCCATTCACCCGCTGAATGGCACACATACACAATCCATGTCTCAATTGTCTCAAAGCAAGAAAAAAACATTATTTAACCTGTCTCCTCCCCTTCATCTACACTGATTGAAGTGGATTTAAGAAGTGACATCAATAAGGGATCATAGCTTTCACCTGGTCAGTCTATGTTGTGGAAACAGCAGGTGTCCTTAATGTTTTGTATTCAGTGTACTGTATAATCCCACACTAATCATTGTGGATATGATTAGTGTATAATTGACAAGCATTGCCTTCTGATACGTTCTACTCCCTTTCCTTTGAGCTCAACAGCCAAATCATCATTAGTCTATGATGTTGGAACACCACACCTTGGGGGCAATAAGTTTTACTTTAAAGGTGAACTGAGCTTAATTGATATGCCAACCAAGACCAGTATATTGATGGATGAAATGTGATTTGTATCGTTGCACTAAATATCTGTCAAATTCTAGTAAGATCTCTCTACTTACATCATATTGGGCGGCAGGTAGCCTAGCGGTTAGAGTGTTGAGCCAGTAACTAAAAGGTTGCTGGTTCAAATACCTGAGCTGGCAAGGTGAAAAACCTGTTCATGTGTCCTTAAGCAAGGCATGTAACTCTAATTTGCTCCAGGGGCTGACCCTGTAGGTAGGCTGTCATTGTAAATAAGATTTTGTTCTTAACTGACTTGCCTAGTTACATAAAGGTTCAATAAAAATTCACAAGTAATTCTACCAACAATTGTTTACAGACAGGTTATTTCACTTATAATTCACTATATCACAATTCCAGTGGGTCAGACGTTTACAAACACTAAGATGACTGTCCCTTTAAACAGCTTGGAAAATTCCAGAAAATGATGTCATGGCTTTAGAAGCTTCTGATAGGCTAATTGACATAATTTGAGTCAATTGGAGGTGTACCTGTGGATGTATTTCAAGGCCTACCTTCAAACTCAGTGCCTCTTTTCTCAACATCATGGGAAAATCAAAAGAAATCAGCCAAGACTTCATCCTTGGGAGCAATTTCCAAAACGCCTGAAGGTACCACGTTCATCTGTACAAACAATAGTACGCAAGTATAAATACCATGGGACCAGGCAGCCATCATACCGCTCAGGAAGGAGACACGTTCTTAGAGATGAATGTAATTTGCTGCGAAAAGTGCAAATCAATCCCAGAACAACAGCAAAGGACCTTTGGTTGAAAGGTACAAAAGTATCTACAGTATATCCACAGTAAAACGAGTCCTATATCGACATAACCTGAAAGGCAGCTCAGCAAGGAAGAAGCCACTGCTCCAAAACCGCCATAAAAAAAGCCAGACTACAGTTTGCAACTGCACAAAGTTCTTACTTGTTGGGAAATGTCCTCTGGTCTGATGAAACAAAAATAGAACTGTTTGGCCATAATGACCATCGTTATGTTTGGAGGAAAAAGGGGGAGGCTTGCAAGCCGAAGAACACCATCCCAACCGTGAAGCACAGGGGTGGCAGCATTATGTTGTGGGGGTGCTTTGCTGCAGGAGGGTCTGCTGCACTTCACAAAATAGATGGCATCATGAGGAAGGAAAACTGAATAAGCGTGTGCGAGCAAGGAGGCCTACAACCTGACTCAGTTACACCAGTTCTGTCAGGAGGAATGGGCCACAATTCACCCAACTTATTGTGGGAAGCTTGTGGAAGGCTACCCGAAACGTTTGACCCAAGTTAAACAATTTAAAGTCAATGCTACCAAATACTAATTGAGTGTATGTAAACTTCTGACCCACTGGGAATGTGATGAAAGAAATAAAAGCTTAAATAAATCATTCTTATTCTGACATTTCACATTCTGAAAATAAAGTGGTGATCCTAACTGACCTAAGACAGAAAGACTTCAACTGTTTTTCTGTGTACTAATACACAGTAACCTCGACACTAGTACTTTTGTGTGCCTGCTGCCATTAGCCCTCCAACTTCACTGTGTGTCTGCTGCCATTATCCCTCTAACTTCACTGTGTGTCTGCTGCCATTATCCCTCTAACTTCACTGTGTGTCTGCTGCCATTATCCCTCTAACTTCACTGTGTGTCTGCTGCCATTATCCCTCTAACTTCACTGTGTGTCTGCTGCCATTATCCCTCTAACTTCACTGTGTGTCTGCTGCCATTAGCCCTCCAACTTCACTGTGTGGCTGGCGAAATGCACAAAATGACAGGCATCCCAGGAGCTTCAAACGGAGAGTTGTTGTCTTTCCTTTTTCCTCTCTTCCCCCACTCTCCTTCCCTGTTCCCATTTCTACTTCTCCCAAGAGGAAAGCAATAGTTGGCCTTATAAGGGATGCCAGCATGCAATATGGGCCTTGATGTGATGCATGCTTTCTGTAAATCTGTCATTTGTCAAGGGAAAAGAGGCACACATTATGGTGTGAATTTTTGTTGTATACCCACTGCATCACAATAGACGGAGTTGACAAGGTGCAGGCCGGGGAACACATTTCACCTGTCAAAAGTAGTCATGTTGACATGAGGAGGAGAGAAAATGTGTTGGAGGGTTAATTCCACATTGTGGATAAAGCCATTACTGAGGTAACCAAATGGTCTGTGGGTCACATGTTTTTCTCTGAGCACTCAGTGTCTCAACATGCTTCACTGAGTCATTGCTATTGACAAATTGTCCTCTGTCTGACTTCAGAAACATGAGCAACATCTTACCTAATGTTTTTATCAAAGTATTTGTCCAGGTTTATTGACTTGGATTGATAGAAATGAACAGACAGACAGATAGAGGCAAGATAGTGTGAAGGCCGATGAAGCCGGGTTTCGATCCCATACAGCTAGGGGGATCGCCTTAACCTCTCGTGCAATCTCAGGCAAACGCAGTTCAGAACCTTTAAGACCAGGGTAGGCTACATGAAATACCCCAACCATGTTATTTTAATAGTCAGGGAAATGGTTAAGATCTGCATAATGTGTTCTGTAGTGAGGTAATTATAGTTCAGTTCTTGAATAAATATCTTATTACGTTTAATGGTTTGATAGTTTACATCCTTATCAGTCTAGCGAAGCAATACTTATGCTATTTAACCACCACTCTCATCTACTCAGAATAACAACACCCTTTGCCGGGCACTGTCCCAGTCAATGTTCTGGGGCATTGGGATCTCCTTGTTGAAATGGAGAAGTACCACCCACTAGTCCTTTACCACTACCCAGACGGCCTCCTATGCTTAGCTTCAGGAACTTGCCAGTATGGGGATGAAGAAGCATATAGTGTAGAATGCACTACAGTACCAAAAATGTTCACTAATGTAACATCCTTGCCCTGTGCACAGTATCTGGGTTGGTATTGGTTAAGTTGAACCTGAAGCTAACATAATGGTTTCTCGTCTTCTTTTCAAAGAAAAGAGAAACCGCACACTACTCTTGTTGATATCCATTGTTTATTAAAGCATACGTATCACGTGAGCTTTAATAAACATCTAAAAAAGGGATACGAGCAAAAGCAGTGTTCAGGTATCACTTTTCTTTGAATTTATTATTGTTCACACACCTGTAATGAGAACTCAGATGTATGAGTGCTTTTTTGAATTTTGAGTCTGGCGCAATGGAATCAAAAAAATAGTTCCAAAATTTCGAACCCCACCCATCTGGCACTCAATCTAACTTTCAAAAATATAATTCTTATTTGAACACTATTTGACACTTTTATTTTGTATTTGATTACTTTATTTTTTATCCACTAACATAATCATGAAGGCATCTGGAAATGAGTGAATGTTCTTACCTTACACAAGACATACTCAGTTATTGAATGTTCTCATCACCTGATCATTGGCACATTTGACTTAAGAAATTAAGTTATGTGTAATAATGTGAAATGACACAGGGAAAAAGTATTGAACACACTTACTGATATTTATTTAATACTTTGTACAAAAGCCTTTGTTGGTAATGACAGCTTCAAGACACCTCCTGTATGGAGAAACTAGTCGCATGCATTGCTCTGGTGTGATTTTGGCCCATTCTTCCACACAAACAGTCTTCAAATCTTGAAGGTTCCGTGGGCCTCTTCTATGAATCTTGATCTTCAGTTCTTTCCATAGATTTTCAATGGGATTTAAGTCAGGTGATTGGCTGGGCCATTCTAGCAGCTTTATTTTCTTTCTTTGAAACCAATTGAGAGTTTCCTTGGCTGTGTGTTTGGGATCATTGTCTTGCTGAAATGTCCACCCTCGTTTCATCTTCATCATCCTGGTAGATGGCAGCAGATTTTTGTCAAGAATGTCTCGGTAATTTGCCCATTCATCCTTCCTTGAATTATGTGAAGTTTGCCAGTACCATTTGCTGAAAAGCAGCCCCACACCATGATGTTCCCACCTCCAAACTTCACTGTTGGTATGGTGTTTTTAGGGTGATGTGCAGTGCCATTTCTCCTCCAAACATGGTGTGTATTATGACATCCAAACAGTTCAATTTTGCTCTCATCTGACCACACTATATTCTCCCAGTATTTCACTGGCTTTTCCAAATGTTGTGCAGCAAACTTTAAACGAGCTTCAACATGCTTTTTTTTCAGCAATGGAGTCTTGCGTGGTGAGTGTGCATACAGGCCATGGCGGTGGAGTGCATTACTTACTGTTTTCTTTGAGACAACGGTACCTGCTAATTGCAGGTCTTTTTGAAGCTCTCCACAAGTGGTCCTTGGCTCTTGGACAACTCTTCTGATTATTCTTTTCACTCCTCTGTCAGAAATCTTGCGAGGAGCACCTGGTCCCTTGGCAATGAGACCTTTTTGTAGGCCATCAGTTGGGACTGAACCAGCTGATATTAATTTGGACTGACAGGGGCCTGGATTGCTTTTTAATTACTGATAGTTTTCAGCTTTTGTCTTGGCTTTCCATGCCTTTTTGCACCTCCCTTTCTTCATGTGTTCAATACTTTTTCCCTGTGTCATTTCACATTATTACACAACTTAATTTCTGAATTTATTTGTTTTGGTTTCTTGTATATATGGATTACTTGGGTTGTTACCAACATCTGGTGAAAATTTCATGTCAATAGCACGTTTGGAAATATATTTACTGAGAAAAATGGTGACGTGTTCAATACTTATTTCACGCGCTGTATATTCTCCAACCCTATCCATAAAACTGTGTTCTTGAGAAATGAATACCGTTCATTTAGATCAAAGTCTCATGTTTTCCTGGAGTTTGCCTCTCATGTACACGCCATGTGATCCATACATTTTCCAAACATATGTAAAAATGTCACGGATCCCTCTGGTACTGTTACTCATTCCGTGCACCAGTTTCGGAGGGCTACGTCACCGGCCTCTAGGTGTGACTGAACTGTGTCATTACACACACCTGGTTCCCATTCCCCCCTGATTAGTATTTGTATAATTGTGCCCTTTGTTCACCATTGTCTTGTTGATTATTGTTTCCATGTCCGTTGGTATTGTGAGTACCTGTGCTCTGCTGTCTCGGCTTTCGTGCTGCGTGTATTGTGCACTTGTGATTACGGGTCTCGTACCGTGTATTATTGTGCACTTGTTATTTCGGGCCTCGTCCCGTGTAGTTATTACGGGTCTCGTTCCATGTATTTATTAGAGGTTTACCTCGCTCTTTTATTTGGGTTACATCCCTGTGTTTTTGTATACATGTTTGTTTTGGGCTTCGTCCCCATGCCTTTACATGGCATGTTGTACGTGTTTTGGGTGGTAATTAAAAACCCCTTATTATGCATTCCTGCACCTGTCTCTCGATCATTTGTACAACGTGACAGAAAAAGGAAGGAAATGTATACGTTTCATGTCAAGGAAAGAGAAGTATCCTAATGGAAACGACTTTCACATTCCTGTCAACCCTGAGAAATCGATTCTGGGATCTGCCTCCCCCCATATTTCAGTCTATTCAGGCACACTGAGCTATTCTGATTCTGAAGATCTAAGAAGCAGGGCTGCGGGCACAGGCAGACATATTTTACAATTCAGAATGTTAAATACAATTACTTAATTGACATGCCTTGAGGAGATGGACGGGGGAAGGTGTAACACTAATGTAAGGCAAGCCAAGGCAGTCAAGGCAGATTATGTTCTCGCTGGATAACTTAAATGCAAATCCAAATTTATTACACTCAAAGGAAAACTTTCCTGAATACTGAATCTCTGAAAGGAGAGGAAACTGAGGTGCTCCAGATAGACAGTCATACGAAGGGGTAGTGGACTGTAGTGGAATAACTCACGAGTTCTACCTGGCTGAAGTTGTTAAAGCGACTTTGATAATCCCCAAAATGTGATAAGAGGAGAAGGAGCGTGTGTTAGCGTGGTTCAACATAATTCTAGATTCTTGTGCCAGTTGAGTGTACACAAACCACTGTCTCCCCTCAAAAATCTGAATATTTCATTACAGGAACATGAAAAATCAAGTCAGTAGAGTCAATATATCAATGGAAAACATGAAACAAATTGAACTAACAGTCAGAATAGGATTAAAATAATAAATTACCTATCTGATGACTTCTCTCTTATCTTCATGCCCATGTTACAAAATATTATCGAGAAATTCACCACATCAACTGTCAGGAGTGACTGAAGGTCAATCCAAAGCTGATGTGTTTTTTATTTCTTCCCAGTCCAGATAATGTATATTTATTGCTGTTCAAGGACATACTGTAAGACGTCAAAGCACTCTAAACACCAAGTAGTAATGCTATAAAGCAGTGGTGCCCAAAGCACGTAGCTGCCAGCATCTAAGGTAACACTGACATCATCACCCTAGCTTTTGTAACACTCAATTTACAAAGCTATTTTATGGAACCCTGTCATTCTTGATCATACTGAGTAATATTGCTATTTGCCTGCGGTTTACACTAGAAATACAAGTAATCTCTATGAATGTGAATACTTTGACTTTCACCAGAACAGCTGAGGATCTGATGATTCATGTCCAGATCCAAGTCTTAAAAAAACTAGTTCACGTTTGTAACAATTCATTTACATGTTATTCCCTTGAAAGAATATAGTCCATACACATTTTCCTTTGCAGAAAACTTGCTACCTCAAAGACTGTCAAACGTACAGTAAGATCTGTGTCCAAAAGCGGGATATGAAGACCTGACACAAAAACATCATCAACAGCTGGAGCAAGGAGAATATGATGTACAATGGCGATTGCGGGAAAGACACAAGTCATAAAGAACACGCTTAAGCCCTGGGGGTCACAGTAAAACAAATCGAATCTAAGACGGTGAAGCCTGAAGTCGATAGCATCCTATAGCCAGAGGATCAGAAAGGTCAAACGAGTTGAGATACGTCCGGGTAATTTATCACGACCATTGATACGTTCAAAGTGAATAATTCTATTGAATTTTAGGGAGATACACAGCCGAGTTGGTTCAGTGGCATTATTTATTAGTGAACAAAATTCAGTTATGAATAGAATGTCAGAATGCTCTTCTTTTCTTTTGTTATTTTCCCCCCATAGGGGTAGACCGATTGTTAGCTTGGTATTCTGTAAGGTCATGATGATGCACACAAAGCTAACAGATCTTAACAGTAACATGCTCTATCGTTAGGACAACATTGCAACTTTTGATGGTGCTAGTGAACCTTCCCATTATCTGACTCAGTGTTCCCCATCTCCAGTCCTTGAGTACCCCCAACAGTGCACATGTCTATTGTAGCCCCGGACAAGGACATCCGATTCAACTTGTCAACTAATCATCAAGCCCTCAATGAGTTGAACCAGGTGAGTGACTCGAGGATGTTGAAAAACACTGATCTAACTAGCTATAGACTAGCTATAGAATAAATATTGAAGAAATGTGTATGAAGTTGCTCACACTTAAGTTAAATTCTGGGGATAGTAATGTCTGGAGGGATTGGAAATAGAATCAGACATTTGGTATGAATAAATATGAAAGAGTTATGATGTGTTACTTTTGCAAGTGAATGTTTTCTCATGAATTTCCACAGTGAACATTCACAGTCAACATTCACAGTCAACATTTACAGTCAACATTTACAGGAAGAAAATAGAAAATGTCCAGCAGTATTCTCAGGATTCTCCAAGAATAGTTCTCCAAGCAAAGGGCTCCCAAGTGGCGCAGTGGTCTAAGACACTGCATCTCAGTGCTAGAGGTGCCACTACAGACAACTTGGTTTGAATCCAGACTGTATCACAACTGGCTGTGATTGGGAGTCCCATAGGGCGACACACAGTGTCGTCTGAGTTTGGCTGGTGGAGGCTGTCAATGTAAATAAGAATTTGTTCTTATCTGACTTGCCTAGTTAAAGAAAGGTTAAAAATTGTTTCCAAGTGGACTACTACACATTGTATTTTAGTCTGGTACACCAACAATATATGTATTTGATGTAAACAATCAGTGCACTCTCAATACAAGGTCTTTGCCTGTGTTAGAGGTAGGTTAAATAAACTATGGGGGAGTTGCCTACCTATCGAAATGAAGTGAGCCCAAACCCAGCAGAGACCGAGCTGTAAATATGACCTCCTGTTCTCTCCTTCCTCCACAGGCCCATGCCTTCAAGAACACCCTGTGGGGTTTCAGAGTATACTCTCTCTCTCTCTCTCTCTGTGTGTGTATGTGTGTGCGCTAGACAGGGGGGGAGAGGTGGCCCAGAGAGATATAGAGCCTGCCTACACCTTAGCTCTGAGTTGGCAGCAACCTGGTGTTAAAAATAAACTCAGCCTTGCAGTAGGTTTTAGAGGGAAGTCAGATAGAAAGAAAACACTAGTTCCTCTATCTCTCACCAAACCCACACTGAAAAATAAAGATAACAGAAATATCAGCTTTTTAAACAAACACAACTCGACACACTCTTACACAAATAATTTTAGGATCTGCCTGCTATGCCGTTGCACACACTGTTTACAAAGTCTTCAGGGTTGTTCTTAGACCAGTAACATATCACCAAGATTTGGAGGCAAAGTATGAATGATGTCTGTTTTCCCCAGCCCACAACGAACATATACTGTACCGCCATCCTCCGATTAACCCCCGGAACACAGTGACCCCGCAAGACACCTTGGCCTTACCTACAACATTGGGTTTGTTCCAAATGGCACCTCCCAATGTCCGTCATTGTAAATAAGAATTTGTTCTTAACTGACTTGCCTAGTTAAATAAAGGTTAAATAAAATAAATAAATACAAATAAAATTCCCTATAGTGCATTACTTTTGACTAGGTTCCATAGGGCTCTGGTCAAAAGTAGTGCACCTCATAGGATGCTATTTGGGCCACATCCATTGCCTTCATACAGCTCAGCGTTGATTATGTCACCTCCATACGACTCCATACAGTTGGCTTCTCATGGATCACTAACAAGGTATGGCGACCTGTAGACAATGTGTAACCTCCGGGAAAGTAAGCAAAAGGAATTGATCCACCGGATACAGTATCTACAGGTCTGTTTGGTGCTTCAAACACAAAGCCGCCCATGACCAATACCGATTGAGTGGGATGACAACAACAACAGATAAAATAGCATCTCAGGAGTAAGACCCATGCAAGACCTTATGGTGGTGTGTGTGTTCGTGTGTGTGTTATCCTGCTCTGTTGGAAACAGGTCTTATCTAGTCTTTCTCGGTCTTCAATGGTCTTTTACACAAAGAGAGCGTATACCTTTGGATAGCTGTTCACTCCCATTCGATACATGAACTAGGAATTCCTAGAAGCATTGTATGAAACACTACTTAGACTTTGCAATGAAAAATGTAGCCGTGTCCGAGCCAGAACGGCCCATCTCTGGCTTCTATAGCCTGAGGCAGCTTGATATACAAGTACTCCCCCCTGGACAGGACGCTTAGTCTACCGCATGCCCTTAAAGCTGAGTACCAAGCAGAGAAGCATCAAGTCTTTGGTATGACTCAACCAGGGATTAAACCCCCAACCGAGTTGGTCTCTCCCAATGACAGGCAAGGTCCATCAACAACTTCTGTAAAGAAATACAGTGAATTACGTTTTTTGAAATACTTCTAAGCTGAAATGTCTTGAGTCAATAAGTATTCAACCCCTTTTCTTATGGCAAACCTAAAAAAGCTCAGGATGGGCACCTATTGGTAGATGGGTAAATAAGCAGTCATTCAATATCCTTTTGAGCATGGTGAAGTAATTAATTACACATTGGATGGTGTATCAATACACCCAGTAACTACAAAGATAGAGTTGTCCTTCCTAACTCAGTTGCCAGAGATGAAAGAAACAACTCATTGATTTCACCATGAGGCCAATGGTGACTTTAATGGCTGTGGTAGGGGAAAACTGAGGATGGATCAACATCATTATAGTTACTCTTCAATACTAACCTAATTGACAGAGTGCATCCTGTTTTGCAACAAGGCACTAAAATAATACTGAAAAATAAATGTGGCAAATCAATGCACTTCTTGATTGTGTTAAATCCAATACAACACATTACACTGAGTACCACACTCCATATTTTCAAACATAGTGGTGGCTGCATCATGTTATGGGTATGCTTGTAATCGTCAAGGACTGGGGAGTTTTGACATAAATCTTCTTGAAATTCTATTCCAATACCTGAAAATGGTTGTCTAGCAATGATCAACAACCAATTTGATGGAGCTAGAAGAATTTTGAAAGGAATAATGGGCAATGTTGTAGCTGTGGAAAGCTCTTAGAGACAGACACAGCTGTAATCGCTGCCAAAGGTATTTCTACAAAGTATTGACTCAGGGGTGTGAATACTTACAGTACAGTATGTCAATTAAATATTTCTGTATTTAATTTTCAATACATTTGTAAAACTTTCTAAAAAAACATGTTTTCACTTTGCCATTATGGGGTACTGTGTGATGGAGGAGAGAAAAAAAACAATTTCATCCATTTTGAATTCAGGCTGTAACACACCAAATTTTGGAATAAGTCAAGGGGTATGAATACTTTCTGAAGGCACAGTACACCATGAAAACATAAAGGAATGTTAGGGAATATGTTGTGCTATATGTTAATGCATTGTCTGTCAGTCATGGAATGACACATGAGAGGGGATATTCACTAATTGACTCATATCATTTGGATATAAAAAGGCACAGTGGATTTTCCGCTTGCCTCTCTCCAAAGCCTCATTTTTTTTTTTATTGAACCTTTATTTAACTAGGCAAGTCAGTTAAGAACAAATTCTTATTTACAATGACGGCCTACACCGGCCAAACTCGGACGATGCTTGGCCAATTGTGTGCCGTCCTATGGGACTCCCAATCATGGCCGGTTGTGATACAGCCTGGAATCGAATCAGGGTGTCTGTAGTGACGCCTCTAGCACTGAGATGCAGTGCCTTAGACCGCTGCGCCACTTGGAAGTAGAGTGTACAATACAATACAATACAATACAGTTATTGTATTTCATAGCGAATAATAGAATAGCTAGGAATCCAGCCTGCTAGATAGCTTGTTGTCCTGTGATTGAACCGAAGTGCATAGCAACAGTCTTTGGTAGAGAATCCAAATATTTAGACAATATGAAGATACGTATAGTGACTAGTGAGAGTTATATGTTTTTAATAGATGTCAATTGTAGGGTCCCACAAGATCATCTGAGTGCATTCAATATTGATAGATGTGTACATTAGCCAATGTCAAAAGTCAGAGAACAACAGAGATAAGTTTAAATTAAATGAGTTTCAATTAACCGAGAGCAGCCCAACAGCCATTTAGTGTGAGGGATGATGGTAGGAGACCAGACAGACTTTTGACAGAGGACATATTGATGGGGGGTGGATTGTCTATATACAGACAGGCAGAGTGCGGAAGGGGGAGGGGCCGAGAGGTTCTTCATGGATACACTACACATACATACTGTTTATTCACACTGTCTGTCACACACACACACACACACACCATACAACAACGCTGTATTG
Source organism: Thymallus thymallus (assembly GCA_023634145.1). Classification (NCBI taxonomy): domain Eukaryota; kingdom Metazoa; phylum Chordata; class Actinopteri; order Salmoniformes; family Salmonidae; genus Thymallus; species Thymallus thymallus. The sequence goes on from CM042422.1 coordinate 14,061,464, forward strand.
GTGCAAATACATACTGTATATTCACACTGTCTGTCACAAACACACACACACACACACACCATACAACAACGCTGTATTGGTGCACATACATACTGTATATTCACACTGTCTGTCACACACACACACACACACACCATACAACAACGCTGCAATTTAATTATTATTGGGAATATATCAAGCTTATGTAGAATGAGGCCTCTGCCAGCGTATGCTACACAAAGTGACACGTATCTCTGATGAGTGATAACTTTAACCCATTACAGTCTAAGCGGGGTCATACTAGGGATTATTATATTATATTATAGACCCCTTGAAAATTATAATTTGGCATTGAGTAACAGATTCACTACATTGAACAACATACAGTGGGGAGAACAAGTATTTGATACACTGCCGATTTTGCAGTTTTTCCTAATTACAAAGCATGTAGAAGTCTGTAATTTTTATAATAGGTACACCTCAATTGTATGATTTTTAAATAATTAATTTGCATTTTATTGCATGACATAAGTATTTGATCACCTACCAACCAGTAAGAATTCCGGCTCTCACAGACCTGTTAGGTTTTCTTTAAGAAGCCCTCCTGTTCTCCACTCATTACCTGTATTTACTGCACCTGTTTGAACTCGTTACCTGTATAAAAGACACCTGTCCACACACTCAATCAAACAGACTCCAACCTCTCCACAATGGCCAAGATCAGAGAGCTGTGTAAGGACATCAGGGATACAATTGTAGACCTGCACAAGGCTGGGGTGGGCTACAGGACAATAGGCAAGCAGCTTGGTGAGAAGGCAACAACTGTTGGCGCAATTATTAGAAGATGGAAGAAGTTCAAGATGACGGTCAATCTCCCTCGGTCTGGGGCACCATGCAAGATCTCACCTCGTGGGGCATCAATGATCATGAGGAAGGTGAGGGATCAGCCCAGAACTACACGGCAGGACCTGGTCAATGACCTGAAGAGAGCTGGGACCACAGTCTCAAAGAAACCATTAGTAACACACTACGCCGTCATGGATTAAAATCCTGCAGCGCACGCAAGGTCCCCCTGCTCAAGCCAGCGCATGTCCAAGCCCGTCTGAAGTTTGCCAATGACCATCTGGATGATCCAGAGGAGGAATGGGAGAAGGTCATGTGGTCTGATGAGACAAAAATAGAGCTTTTTGGTCTAAACTCCACCCGCCATGTTTGGAGGAAGAAGAAGGATGAGTACACCATCCCAACCGTGAAGCATGAAGGTGGAAACATCATTCTTTGGGGATGCTTTTCTGCAAAGGGGACAGGACGACTGCACCGTATTGAGGGGAGGATGGATGGGGCCATGTATCGCCAGATCTTGGCCAACAACCTCCTTCCCTCAGTAAGAGCATTGAAGATGGGTCGTGGCTGGGTCTTCCAGCATGACAACGACCCGAAACACACAGCCAGGGCAACTAAGGAGTGGCTCCGTAAGAAGCATCTCAAGGTCCTGGAGTGGCCTAGCCAGTCTCCAGACCTGAACCCAATAGAAAATCTTTGGAGGGAGCTGAAAGTCCGTATTGCCCAGCGACAGCCCCGAAACCTGAAGGTCTGTATGGAGGAGTGGTCCAAAATCCCTGCTGCAGTGTGTGCAAACCTGGTCAAGAACTACAGGAAACGTATGATCTCTGTAATTGCAAACAAAGGTTTCTGTACCAAATATTAAGTTCTGCTTTTCTGATGTATCAAATACTTATGTCATGCAATAAAATGCTAATTAATTACTTAAAAATCATACAATGTGATTTTCTGGATTTTTGTTTTAGATTCCGTCACTCACAGTTGAAGAGTACCTATGATAAAAATTACAGACTTCTACATGCTTTGTAAGTGGGAAAACCTGCAAAATCGGCAGTGTATCAAATACTTGTTCTCCCCACTGTATATGGTCATATTAACCAGAACGGTCATATTAACCAGAATGGTCATATTAACCACATGGATAAACTGTTGATATATATAGAACACACACACAGCTTACCTAATCATGTATTTTCTTTTTCCCGTCTCTCTCTCTCTCTCTCTCTCTCTCTCTCTAGCTCTCTAGCTCTCTAGCTCTTTCCCTCTCTCCCGAGCACTGATGCTTCTCTCAATTACGCTAGCTTTAGCCAAGGCCAATTGCAGGCTGGCATTTTGTCTCACAGTTCAGCGCCCGCTATTCCCAAAGGGATCTATTAAGTTATGGCCCTATGTGAGAAAGAGCAGGAGAGCAGGTCTCAGAGTGGATTAGTTCATCAATAATATGTGGAAGCATTGAAATAGATGAATTCATACATTGATATAGGCCAGCTAGTGTGGGGGGGAAGACCCGTTGGTATTGATCTGGATGGCCCGTGGGTATTGATCTGGATGGACCGTGGGTATTGATCTGGATGGCCCGTGGGTATTGATCTAGATGGCCCACACACACCAACACTCTTTCTTCTCGGCAATGGTGGAGTATTGTACCGTCTTAGCAGACAGGGTAGAGTCCTTGTGAAACCCAGACCAAAAAAGACCATGATTTGGAGGATTTTCACAAAATATAATCCATAGAATGGTCTTTTGGAGGAAAGATTGTTGACATGTATTTCTATCTAAAAGTAATTAGATATTAATTGAGAAATAGTTGATCAAAGTTGGCGTATTTATGACATTTTACACAGGCCTCCTTTAAGACTTAATTGTGTTTAATCTGTACAAAGCAAACACTGGTGTCATATGTAACTCTTGCTCTGTAAAATGAGTAGTATTTTTATTTCAGTAAACCTTTTTTACATTCATTTATGAATATTGAAAAATATCAACATTATCAACATTAACATTTTAAATATAAATTTGGAATCTCTCACTTTTAGAATTATGATCCGATTTGTAAGCACAAATGGATGTCACTTTATGCTGGTGATTTAAAGGATGTGCAATTATACAAGTAAACGGAGTGCTGTGATTGGTTACATTGCCTACTATACCAATTTATCTGTATATGTCACACTCTGATCTGTTTCACCTGTCTGTGTGTTTGTCTCCGCCCCCCTCCAGGTGTCGCCCATCTTCCTCATTATCCCCTGTGTATTTATACCTGTGTTCTCTGTTTGTCTGTTGCCAGTTCGTTTTGTTTTGTGAAGCCTACCAGTGGGTTTCCCTCTGTGCCTGTCTCATGAGCGTTCCTGTTTTCCCGGTGTTGACCATTCTGCCTGCCCTGACCCTGACCCTGACCCTGAACCTGAACCTGAACCTGCCTTTGCCCCACTTACCTGGATTACTGACCTCTGCCTACCCCTGACCTGTCTTTTGCCTGCCCCGGTTGGAGTAATAAACTGTTATTACTTCAACGTTGTCTGCATCTGGAAACGGTGATCGTATAAAATGGGCCATGACTTTAAAACTAGCAGATATCCCACTCTGGAACGTCCTTAGAGTATATTATGTTCAACAATATATAGAACACAATATATATAACACATTTTTGAATCAAATCCAAACACTACTCATATGATGCAGGCCCAGGGTATTTTTTTTATTTATTTTATTTATTTCGACTTGCATTCTTTGTATAACTTTTAATCTAACACTCTAACAATGTATAGTGTACATATTCAGCTATTCACTGATACTATGCAATACCTTTTTATAGATTTTTGCACTCCAGACTTGTATTTTTATACTTTTTCATACTGCCGCACTATGTATCATGTATCGTGTATCTGTCTTTTGTGTATTTCGTTCTGGCATTTTGCTCCTGCCCTGTGTTTTTCGTTGCTGCTTGGTAAAGTAATTTCCCCTCAGGGATCAATAAAGTATCTATCTATCTATCTATCTATCTATCTATCTATCTATCTATCTATCTATCTATCTATCTATCTATCTATCTATCTATCTATCTATCTATCTATCTTAAAGGAGGCCTTAATGCCAAAATGCCATAAATATCCTAACTCAATAATGCTTTTAGATACTATTTCAAATATACCCTGTGTGTGTACAAAACATTAAGGACACCGGCTCTTTCCATGCCAGACTGACCAGGTGAATTCAGGGTAAAGCTATGATCCCTTATTGATGTTAAATCCACTTCAATCATTGTAAATGAAGGAGAGGAGATAGGTTAATGAATGATTGTTAAGCCTTGAAACAATTGAGACATGGATTGTGTATGTGTGCCATTCAGAGGGTGAATGGGTGAGACAAAATATTAAAGTGCCTTTGAACGGGGTATGGTAGTAGGTGCCAGGCTCATCGGTTTGTGTCAAGAACTGCAACGCTGCTGGGTTTTTCACACCCAAGAGTTTCCTGTGTGTATCAAGAATGGTCCACCACCCAAAGGACGTCCTTCCAACTTGACACAATTGTGGGAAATATTGGAGTCAACAAGGGCCAGCATCCCTGTGGAATGCTTTCCACACCTCGTCTGGGTTTGGTAGCGCTCCAGTCCTCCCTGTCATTATAAGCATTAGAGGACATGGAAATCGTGTTATATCACAGAGAAATAGAAGTGCAGTAAATGCATGTAACCTAATCTATGTTCCTTTAACTGTCAGCTCCAAGGGTATTGTCTGCAATAATCATATGCACATGGAATTGAATTCCACTGTTTGCACTGAAACTGTCTGCCTTAGGAAGAAGCCCTCGTAGCCCACTCAGTACCATTGACTCAAATGTAAATGTCACTGACATGTCTATGTCGGATCAACCTCTCAGAACAGCACAAACAAGCAACCCAGAAAAATATTAAAAATAGCCTATATTAATATATGTAGTCTGGGAAACAAGGTTAATGAAATGTACAACTTATTAACATCAGAAGACATTCATATTCTGGCCATCCCTGAAACACACTTAGATCATTCCTTTGATGATGCAGTAGTAACTATACATGGTTATAGAACATATATGAAAGATATAAATGCAAATGGAGGAGGGGTTGCCATGTATGTCCAGAGACATATTCCTGTTAGGCTGAGAGAGGATCTCATGTCAGATGATGTGGAAGAAATATGACTACAGGTTCATCTGCCTCACTCAAAGCCTATTCTCGAATGAAGTTGATATAGACCACGAAGTGCTAAAAGTCAGTATTTGGACTATATGTGTGAAATGTTGGATAATGTATGTGATATCAACAGAGGTACACTACCATTCAGAAGTTTGGGGTCACTTAGAATTGCACTTGTTTTTGAAAGAAAAGCACATTTTTTGTCCATTAAAATAACATCAAATTGATCAGAAATACAGTGTAGACATTGTTAATGTTGTAAATTACTATTGTAGCTGGAAACGGCTGATTTTTAATGGAATATCTACATAGGCGTACTGAGGCCCATTATCAGCAACCATCACTCCTGTGTTCCAATGGCACGCTGTGTTAGCTAATCCAAGTTTATAATTTTAAAAGGCTAATTGATCATTAGAAAACCCTTTTGCAATTATGTTAGCACAGCTGAAAACAGTTGTGCTGTTTAAAGAAGCAATAAAACTGCTTCTTTAGACTAGTTGAGTATCTGGAGTATCAGCATTTGTGGGTTCGATTACAGAGTCAAAATGGCCAGAAACAAAGTACTTTCTTCTGAAACTCGTCAGTCTATTCTTGTTCTGAGAAATGAAGGCTATTCCATGCGAGAAATTGCCAAGAAACTGAAGATCTCGTACAACGCTATGTACTACTTCCTTCACAGAACAGCGCATACTGGCTCTAACCAGAATAGAAAGAGGAGTGGGAGGCCCCGGTGCACAACTGAGCAAGAGGACAAGTACATTGTCTAGTTTGAGAAACAGACGCATCACAAGTCCTCAACTGGCAGCTTCATTAAATAGTACCTGCAAAACACCAGTCTCAGCGTCGACAGTGAAGATGCGACTCCGGGATGCTGGCCTTCTAGGCAGAATTGCAAAGAAAAAGCCAAACCTCAGACTGGCCAATAAAAAGAAAAGATTAAGATGGGCAAAAGAACACAGACACTGGACAGAGGAAGATATTGTCTGTCTAAAGCACTGCACCGCAGTGCTAGAGGTGTCACTACAGACCAGGGTTCAATCCCGGGCTGTATCACAACCAGCTGGGATCAGGAGTCCTATAGGGCGCCGCACAATTGGCCCAGCATTGTCCAGGTTAGGGGAGGGTTTAGCCATGGGGGCTTTACTCATCACGCCCTAGCGACTGGTGGGCCCAGTACCACCAGGCTGACCTCGGATTCTGGGTTAAGCAGGTGGGGAGTTTCAGTGATGAGACAAGATCAAAATTGGGGATAAAAAAAATAAGTTTTTTAAAGGGATAAGGCAAAGGGAATAGCAAGTCTGACAGCAGCAGACTGGCAAGCATAGAGTAAATTGAGAAATCACGTAACTAAACAAAAGAAGAAGAAACTATACTATGGAATAAAGAATAATAGTAAAAAGCTCTGGAGTACTTTAAATGAAATTTGAGGCAAAAAAACAAACTCTGCTCCATCCTTCATTGAGGCAGATGGCTTATTCATAACAAAACCCTTTGATATTGCCAACCATTTTTATAACTTTTTTGTTGACAAGACTAGCAAAGTTAGGCATGACACGCACACAGCAAATGCTGCTGAGCCTTCATATTCATGCATAACGGACCAAATAATGAAAGACAAGACAAGCACTGTAGTTTTGAATTCCACAAAGTGGCCTTGTCGAAGAGGTGAAGAAATCGTTGCTATCTATAAATAAGGACAAACCACCATGTATCAACAACTTGGATGGTACATTTCTGTTGGTAGTGGAATACATTGTGGCTTCTGTTTGCCACATCTTCAATTTAAGCCTAGAAGACGGTGTGTACCCTCAGACATGGAGGGAGGTAAAGGTCATTCCGTTACCCAGGAATAGCAGACCACTATCTAATGGTTCAAACAGCCGACCAGTCAGCCTGTTACAAGTGCTTAGCAAACTTTTGGAACATTTTGATCAAATACAAAGTTATTTTTATAGAAAACAATTTAACAACAGACTCGTATAGGGAAGGGCACTCAACATGCTCACACTGACACAAATGACTGATGATTGGCTGAAAGAAATTGATAGTAAGAAGATTGTGGGAGCTGTTTTGTTAGACTTCAGTGGAGTTTTTCATGTCATTGATATTAACCTGAAAAAAAATGAGGTGTTATGGATTTGGATTATTGTTATGGATTGAGAGTTATCTATCTAATAGAACACAGAGGTTTTTTCGTTAATGGAAGCCTCTCTCATGCAAATTCAGTGTGGTATTCCGCAGGGCAGCCGGCTAGGGCCATTATTGTTTTCTGTTTTTACTAATGACCTTCCACTGACCTTGAATAAAGCCTGTGTGTCTATGTACGCTTACAACTCAATCCTTCCGCCAAAGGACTATTCTATGGATTACATTTCATGAAAATCCCAAAAAAACATGGTTTTCACGAGGAATCACTCACTAAGCTCCTGTAGTAGACAAAGCTTAGCTGAAGTTACTTAGTGTCGCTAAGGATTTTCAACTGTAATCTGGACAGTTGTTTCAAATAGAGAAATGGCTTCGATACACTGTCTTTTAAAACATCTGCTCCAAAGGTCTGAGGTGGTGTGTGTGTGTGGGTGTGTGTGTGTGTGTGTGTGTGTGTGTGTGTGTGTGTGTGTGTGTGTGTGTGTGTGTGTGTGTGTGTGTGTGTGTGTGTGTGTGTGTGTGTGTGTGTGATAATGTACGTGTATGTGTCCATATGTGCACCTATGAACCCAGACAAAGTGCCTCCTCATTACCATTACGTTCTAATGTTATGGTTGGTTTCAGGTGAAAATGACCCTTGAAGATATTCCTCTTGTCCTTATGCAAATGACACTTTCGAAGTCTCATAGGGATAATGTGACGTACAAGTAAGCTCATTATCTTGTGACTTTGCTGCATCCCTGCACAACTGAGCTCACATACATTGCTAACATTTCAGCTAGAATGTAGTGTTTTTGTCTTGGTCTCTTAGTCTCAAAGTTTACTGTTAACCTCATTTCTGTGGAAGACCTACTCTTTTCCCAGAAGGTCCCTGAAGGTACAAGCCTGGTTTTTCACCCAATACTTACTGAGAAAGCATTGATGATTGCTTGGTTTTTCAAAGAAATCTGCGACAGAAGCGTGTTTCTTTCCACAATGCCAAGAACATTTTTACAATTGCTTGCTTTTGCCCACAATACTTAGTCAGAAAGCCAAGTCTTATTGTAAAGTCTAATGCAAGCAGTACCAATGATAGTCCCGCTATGTTGAGTTTGTATTGCCAAGTGGACAAAATAAAGGCCTTCCGTGGCTGGGTTTTGTTGAGAATGGAGTCTGGAGTGAGATGGAGTATAAAACTTTCAGTAGGTGACTGTATATAAAGGGAAATTAAACCACTTCAGCATACAGTTTAATAGATTTGTACAAACCAGTTTTAATGGCCCAGTGACTGATGTGCGTTCGTGGAGATCTATCACTCTGTAGACGTGATGTGGGGAGGGGAAATGCTTTCAAATGTACAGTACATTTATTCACTCCTGTGTCTCAGTGATGAAAATTACGAGTTCGGTGGGAATCCAAAGGAAATTCTATTACATGGGTGCAGGCCATCCATAAAGCACTCACCATGGAGGGTTTCATTATGCATTTAGAACGTATACATAATGCATATGTTGGTGATAACCAAGAGATAACTATTTATATTTATGGGATCTAATTGTTTATGTCAAGAGAGGCTCTCTATTGATTCATATTTCATTTTTTAATGAAATACTGAAAACAGAAGAACCTCCACATAAAGTCAATACAAAACCAAACCTCTAATGGATACTGTGTATCCTCCAACCTTGTCCAATGTTTTTGAAGATCAAACCCTTCAAAACATTGAACAAACATTTATCTAGTTTCTTTATGCATGATAGTATATATCTAGTGTGTGAGCCCCTCTGTTCTTAGCTCACAGAGAATCATTTCACCCAGTGACAAACTTTTGAGAGAATTCCTATTTCCTGGACCAGGATATCCACTCTGATCAGGGCATGACTCTCCAACAACATGGCAAACCAATCATAACAAAATTGTTGCCGTTTCTCTCCATTCTCTCCCTCTCTTTAGGGCCTCTGCAACTAGCAACGCACAGGCATCATCCATCCTCATGTTTCCTCGCTAGCCAGCAATATTGTTGATCATTTGCCATTTCCTGTAATGACTTGAGAATGCATATTACCTCTTACAGTCTCCATCAGTGAGGGAATGAGAAATGACCGCCCCATTAGATGTCTCACACAACATCAGCTCTCTCTCTCTCATGAATGCAGACCAAAACGCAGCGCAGTTGTAGTTTGACGTACTTTATTATTGACGGCGAACAAAAACAACAAAGAGCACAAACGTAACGGAAGGTTAGCACACAGGCACACACACTAAACAATAATCCAACGCAGGTGGAAAACGTTAAATAGATAAATACATAAATAGGTTCCCCTAAACAGCTGCCTCTAATTGGGGACCACATAGACACACATAGATAACCAGGCTCTGACCATAGGGAGGCCTCAGGCTTATCTCTATGTTGTTATGGTCAGGGCCTGACAGGTAATTGGGGACCCTATTTAGTTTGTATGTTTCCACCTCTGTTTTGTGGTTCATTGCTTGTAGTGTTTTGTGCCTGTGTGCCAACCTTCCGTTACGTTCATGCTCTTTCCACGATCGTGACACACGCTCCCTCTCCCTCTTTGTCTCGCTCTGTCTTTCTATATCTTTCTTTGTCTCTCTCTCTCTACCCCTTCTCTCTCTTTCTCTCTAGTTCTCTGTCGCTCTCTCATCGACTCCCCCTCTCTTAGGCACCACTGCCAACTGTCTTTATTATGCACACTCAACCCTATCATTGACAAATATTTGTATGCTAATTGGCTGTTTTCACATGGCGCCCTAATTAGGGGCTGCACATGTGACATTATACAATAGCTAATAACCCATGCATGCAGTGCTCTCAGTAGGCAGAGAGATGAACAGTACCCGTAGCCACCGCGCTACACATCGTGAAAATATTTGAACCTTTCCCGACACAAGCTTTCGTAACACTATGCTTTTCCTTATCCAAAGGATAAGGAAGAATAGTCTATCATCGTGTCACGCTTTTCCCTCGCTGGTCTAACTATACCCCTGGTTTGACAAGAGAGAAATGTTGAACTGTTTTTTTCTCCAGAACTATCTATAATGTGGTACATAGTGACAGAGATGTATTGTGACAGGTTTTAACGTACGGTACTATGTGTTTGTGCATAAGATCAAGTGTATCATTTTCAGTTTCCATCAACCTAGCTGGCTTTAGTTTTGACCCAGAGGATAAAGCTGGAGCTTTGTTGCTGTCAAATTCCCTTCATTTTTCTCTCCAAACAATGTGCTTTCCCCGGGCACTCCGGTCCATTGTGTTTTTATTGATTTTTTCATTTGTGATAAAATATCCATGGTCTTCACCAAAGGCCCTATTGGCCTTAAGTTCAGATGAAATTAGAAATCTATAATTTAGTTCACACTTCAGAAAACGCTGAGCCAAGTCAATGTTTGGCAGGGGAGAGAGAGGGACACAACAATGTAATCCCTCTCCCGTCTCGGTTAATCAAAACGCTAGTGGCTTGGAAACGTATCAAACAACAAGCATGCATGAATGCACTGTAAATGAATAATAAACAGACCGATTGTTGGTTTTCACATATTTCTGTTATGTGGATGTGGAATTAATTAATTGGAAGTACAAAACAAACAATCAAAATGAACTTGAGGTAGGTCTACTTAGATGTAAGATAGTTTGCTGCAGTGAAGGCATTTTGAAAACATTTTAGTGCCCAAAACTGTAATATGGATCCAACTATATCTGGTTAACACTCCAACATATTTGACACAATCATTTGATACCATCAATTATAAGAAATAGAATAAACCTTCCACTTCAAATGGTTTTTGCTCAAGATACTGCCAGTCAAAATTGTCTCTTCAATGTTCCAAGTTACTTGAAAGTTATTGAATTTTTCGCTCCAATATTACTTGAGTGTTCGTTGAGAACACTCTGGCCAATATGAACAGATATTACACCTGGGAAAACTGCTCCCTTTGAAGAAGTTTAGAGGCAAAATAAACGAAAAGAAATGGTAGAACTATTACCCTGGATGTTAACAGTCAAACAAGCAAAAACATGGCTGCTGTGATTTTTGGGGAGATTTATTTAAACAGACTGTAGAACACCAAGGTGTTTTTAACTGCTCAGGCACTGTGATTTTCACCGCACTGGTCCAGAAAAAAATTTAAACTCTAGAAAAACGCTAGGAAAACGCTCCATTGCCTATTTCAGCATCAAGTTAGTAAAGATAACAGTTTTCAACGCGTCATACTGTAAATGAGATTCTTGGGTGTTCATCTCTGAAATGAACTGATACTTTGAGTAGGGGGGCCCTTGGGGAAGAGAGATTTCGGACGGGGATCAATATTAAGGCAATCATGGGGTGTTTTTGAGGTGTAGCACATCTGACCTTGGTTGGATAGATGTGGGCCCTGTATCCGTAGAAAATATATCTCAGCTTCCCGACTGGAGTGAAGTCATTTTATGTACACGGCAGTTCACAGTGTCATGGATCAAGGGCCAGAGACAGGTGCAAACGAGAATAGATGGCTATCGTTTTTTTTTGTTTGACTCACTGCTGTGCATGGCCGGAGCTCTCACAGTACTTGTCAATCATCGATATGTCCCTGTGTCTTACTCATAATCTCATAAGCTCTGTGAGTACCCAATCTTTATTTTTTTTACGTTAACAGACTATATTGAAATCCATAGTTTTTAGTTCTAACGGACATATCATAATTTGATGTACATGGTCAATGTATGGTATGTGCAACAGATGGTATGGTACCAACTGCAAGTATTTCATCTGCAAGTATTTCTTTAATGGTTTCAGTACTGATCATATTTTCCAATAATAGTGGTATTATTTCAGTCATTAAAACACAGTTACAATCATTTTCAATTGAATACAATAATTTAGTAACCACCACACCATACAATTACATGAATCCTGGTAATAGCTGTTGTGCATAATTTCTACAGCCTCTCCTAATTTCGATGGAGAACCTGTCAACATAACAGGCTCTTTTCCACCATCTTGTCAACTGGACGGCTTTTACTCCTGTCATACTCTGACTCAAGTCAAAACAGGAGACGGCAAATGATTTGAGGGGTGTTGGGAACATTTCTCCATACCAGCAGAGAATAGTTTCTCTCCGAAGCCACGTTTTTAACAAGACATGTCTAAAAATAGTCAAGACACCGACATTTGTGCCACACAACACTGGTGGGGCAAAGAGTAAGGATTATAAAGCGTGTTTAACCCTAAAAGAGCAAACAAATCAAATTTTATTGGTCACAAATACCCAAATACAACAGCAGTAGACCTTACTGTGAATTGCTTACTTACAAGCCCTTAACCAACAATGCCGATTTTTTTTGTAACAAAATATTTGCTAAATATACAGTACATATAAATATATATATATATATATATATATATATATATATATATATAGTACCAGTCAAAAGTTTGGACACCTGAATGAGTAGGTGTGTCCAAACATTTGATTGGTACTGTAGATATACAGTGGGGAGAACAAGTATTTGATACACTGACGATTTTGCAGGTTTTCCCACTTACAAAGCACGTAGAAGTCTGTAATTTTTATCATAGGTACTCTTCAACTGTGAGTGACGGAATCTAAAACAAAAATCCAGAAAATCACATTGTATGATTTTTAAGTAATTAATTTACATTTTATTGCATGACATAAATAAAATCATACCTCATATCAACACCATTGAGGCTTAGGAAAAATGTAAGAGGGCAAAATTATGCTCAAATACCACAATCGTACAGTTTGTTGATAGCATACAGTACCAACAAAAATAAATAAGTAACATTTTCTAATACATTTCAGATAAATTGTAGCTGTTATACAGACCTGACAGTAATGAAATAGTAGTATACAAAGTTGTGTCTCGGGGACGTTCTTTTGGAAACACTAACAGTCCATGATGACACTAAATGCAGCCTCAGAAGCAGCCCACAAGTATTTGATACACTGCCGATTTTGCAGGTTTTCCCACTTACAAAGCATGTAGAAGTCTGTAATTTTTTATCATAAGTACTCTTCAACTGTGAGTGACGGAATCTAAAACAAAAATCCAGAAAATCACATTGTATGATTTTTAAGTAATTAATTTACATTTTATTGCATGACATAAGTATTTGATACATCAGAAAAGCAGAACTTAATATTTGGTACATAAACCTTTGTTTGCAATTAGAGAGATCATACGTTTCCTGTAGTTCTTGACCAGGTTTGCACACACTGCAGCAGGGATTTTGGCCCACTCCTCCATACAGACCTTCTCCAGATCCTTCAGGTTTCGGGGCTGTCGCTGGGCAATATGGACTTTCAGCTCCCTCCAAAGATTTTCTATTGGGTTCAGGTCTGTAGACTGGCTAGGCCACTCCAGGACCTTGAGATGCTTCTTACGGAGCCACTCCTTAGTTGCCCTGGCTGTGTGTTTCAGGTCGTTGTCATGCTGGAAGACCCAGCCACGACCCATCTCCAATGCTCTTACTGAGGGAAGGAGGTTGTTGGCCAAGATCTCGCGATACATGGCCCCATCCATCCTCCCCTCAATACGGTGCAGTCGTCCTGTCCCCTTTGCAGAAAAGCATCCCCAAAGAATGATGATTCCACCTCCATGCTTCACGGTTGGGATGGTGTCCTTGGGGTTGTACTCATCCTTCTTCTTCCTCCAAACACGGCGAGTGGAGTTTAGACCAAAAAGCTCTATTTTTGTCTCATCAGACCACATGACCTTCTCCCATTCCTCCTCTGGATCATCCAGATGGTCATTGGCAAACTTCAGATGGGCCTGGACATGCGCTGGCTTGAGCAGGGGGACCTTGCGTGCGCTGCAGGATTTTGATCCATGACGGCGTAGTGTGTTACTAATGGTTTTCTTTGAGACTGTGGTCCCAGCTCTCTTCAGGTTATTGACCAGGCCCTGCCGTGTAGTTCTGGGCTGATCCCTCACCTTCCTCATGATCATTGATGCCCCACGAGGTGAGATCTTGCATGGTGCCCCAGACCGAGGGAGATTGACCGTCATCTTGAACTTCTTCCATTTTCTAATAATTGCGCCAACAGTTGTTGCCTTCTCACCAAGCTGCTTGCCTATTGTCCTGTAGCCCATCCCAGCCTTGTGCAGGTCTACAATTTTATCCCTGATGTCCTTACACAGCTCTCTGGTCTTGGCCATTGTGGAGAGGTTGGAGTCTGTTTGATTGAGTGTGTGGACAGGTGTCTTTTATATAGGTAACGAGTTCAAACAGGTGCAGTTAATACAGGTAATGAGTGGAGAACAGGAGGGCTTCTTAAAGAAAAACTAACAGGTCTGTGAGAGCCGGAATTCTTACTGGTTGGTAGGTGATCAAATACTTATGTCATGCAATAAAATGCAAATTAATTATTAAAAAATCATACAATGTGATTTTCTAGATTTTTGTTTTAGATTCCGTCTCTCACAGTTGAAGTGTACCTATTATAAAAAATTACGGACCTCTACATGCTTTGTAAGTAGGAAAACCTGCAAAATCGGCAGTGTATCAAATACTTGTTCACCCCACTGTATGTAGTGCCTATATCATTTATTATTCGATGTGCATTCTTCCGTACTAGTTTTGGTGGTCCTTTTTATCACGGAGGCACTTTTAATTTTTCTCAGAGCCGAACGTACACGCAAGTCCTCAAATATTTACAACCGAGCCCAGTTCCTGGATTTAGCACACTCAGCACTGCTGTACCCCATGGAAAGGTTTGTTATTCTGGACGAGTTGAAAAGGCGACGGAGTGGATGCAGGGCAGGTCGGAAGTGTAAGGCAAAGCTTAGGTACACCATTCAGCCCCTGCTACTGGGTCAGAAGATGAAGAGGATGAAAGTGGAAGCACCCTTAGTCTCCTGGGTCACGGACTACTTGACCGGTAGGCCACAATTTGTGCGACTACAGAGCTGTGGGTCAAAACGGGCAGTGAGCAACACAGGGGCTCCCCAGGGAACGGTCCTGTCCCACTTCCTGTTCACCCCCTACACCTCGGACTTCAGATATAACTCTGAAACATGCCACCTACAGAAGTTCTCGGATGACTCCGCAATTGTAGGGTGCATCAGGGGTGGGCAGGAGGAGGAGTACAGGAGCACAATCAATGACTTTGTGGTGTGGTGTGAGCAAAACCACCTTCAGCTCAACATCAGCAAAACAAAGGAGATGGTGGTGGACTTCAGGAGAACCAAGGCCCAACTGACTGCAGTCCCTATACAGGGGATGG
Source organism: Thymallus thymallus (assembly GCA_023634145.1). Taxonomy (NCBI): domain Eukaryota; kingdom Metazoa; phylum Chordata; class Actinopteri; order Salmoniformes; family Salmonidae; genus Thymallus; species Thymallus thymallus. Next base: position 14,076,828 of record CM042422.1, read on the forward strand.
ATGTGGAAATGGTTGGGTCATACAAGTTCCTGGGAGTCCATATGGACAACAGGCTGGAATGGGCTGGTAACACCGGGGCTCTGTACAAAAAGGGCCAGAGTCGACTCTACTTTCTGAGGAGGCTCAGGTCCTTCAACGTGTGCAGTAAACTACTGCATACCTTATACCAGTCTTTTTGCAGTGGTGTGCTGGGGTGCCAACATAAAGGCCGGTGATGCTCCTCGGGTAAATAAGATGATCAGGAAGGCTAGCTCTGTTCTCGGGATTAGCCTTGACACTCTAGAGGAGGTGGCGGAGAGACGGATCCTGGCCAAACTGCTGGCCATCATGGACAACGTCACCCACCCTCTACATGCCATGGTTATGTCGCAGAGGAGCACCTTCAGTCACAGACTGATCTCACCACAGTGTGCCAGAGCGCGCTACAGGAGGTCTTTCCTGCCGGCGGCTATTATACTACTTAATGCCTCACCAGGGTGCCGTGCCGTCGGCAACATAGACCTGGAACTGTTGGGGTGCTAGTTTAACAATTATGCATCTATCTGTGAGTAACTCTGGTCTGTAATCACTCATTCATTCAGGACTTATTTATTAATTCAGGTCTATATATACATATTCATGTACAATTGTTATATCATATCACGTGCAATATTGTAATTCTTGGACTGAACTTACGTAGTCATTCACACAGGACTGCATATTAGTATCCTGTCAGTTGTATTTTTTTTTCATTGCTTTTAGTATATCGAATGTGCAATACATGCATTTATCTGTAATTAAACCCTGCGCACTAAGGACGGTATTTTAAGGGAATTACTATTTTTACCCCAAATTATACCATACACACATTTAGCTATTTAAGTATCTCTTCCTGTCATGTACCTGTACAGTTAATGTAACCATGCAAATATTCACTTACCTGTACATTTAACCAGACTGTATATTAAGTAAACTATTATTACCCTCACTTATATCATACGCACACTTAGCTATTTAAGTATTTCTCTGCCATCGACCTGTATAGTATAGTTAACCATGCAAATACTCTCTAACTAGCAACTAGCAATATTTTTATCCCAAAATTCTTTTTTTTCACCTAACACTCTGTAACAATGTATAGTGTACATATTCAGCCATCCACCAATGCTATGCAATGACTTTGTATAGCTTTTTGTACTCCAGACTTCTTTTTATACTTTTTCATACTGCCACTCTATGTATCATGTACCGTGTATCTGTCTTTTGTGTTTCTTCGTTCTGGCATTTTGCACCTGCCCTGTGTTTTTTTATCTATCTATCTATCTATCTATCTATCTATCTATCTATCTATCTATCTATCTATCTATCTATCTATCTATCTATCTATCTATCTATCTATCTATCTATCTATCTATCTATCTATCTATCTATCTATCTATCTATCTATCTATCTATCTATCTATCTATCTTTACTGTCCTTGAGTGTCTATATTTATTCAAGACTCATATGCAAGTGCACAGAGCTATGAATTCATATTGATGGGTAACAGTAGACCACCAGTCTCTTTACATTTAAGCTGCGTCTTTTCAAGCCAGAGTAACCAACTCCAACGCGTTCTTATGATCTACTATTTTGATTAGGCGACTCTTGATTACAAGACATTCATATGAAGATACAAATCGAGGAATGCTATGATACTGGGGATTTTCCATTATAACACAGGATTGGTTGAGTCATCTTTGTCAAAGCTTGAACAACCTACTGCAACAAAATTAGTAATTTGGAGCACAGACCCTAATTTTCTTGGAATAATGTTCTAGGTCTAAAGTGGATTTCACGTAACTCATTCACAAAAAGAAAATGCAGTCCCTGTGCATAACTGCAGCAATAGAGATATGTACTGTGGGGCCGTATGTAGGTTTTGTGTCCGTTTTAATTACAGAATATTTTGACCTATGTTAGCTGAAACTCAACAAAAAAAACTTGATGGTTAAGTTTAGGCATTCATTCCGAGTGTTTAAGGTAAGGGTTAACATTTTTTGCCTAGCACTGAGATTGAACCCCCGATCCTCGGAGCCATAGCACGCGGTTTTGGAAATGGCAATGAAAATAACAATGACTCCTGGGCGTAGTAATCTGGCACCATGGAGTCATATTCCATATGAGAACGGCCAGCACTGTGTCTGAAATGTCAATTATCAAGCTATTATTCGTATACACTCAGGCTTGACATATCATAGATATGACTGATCTGATCGTTCGTTTATTGAATATTACTAATCATACATTGGTTCAATGCTCAAATATGGTGTCTTATTTCATATTCTAACATAAAGTCATGGACCTCACTTCAGTTTAATAATATCACACACTTTATCCTGCACTTTGTGTTATCTGTTTCATTTTAAAGAGTATATTGCCTAGAAAAGAAAACATCCGGAGGGTCCAGATTTAGAACTTCAGTCTGTCTGTAACTCTTAACAATAAGTGAGGGCTTTTGGAGGGGAAATTACTTTTCAGCCTAGCCAAGCAGTTGAGGTGTTGATGGTGTTAAAACTTTATAAGGGGTGCTTCAACTCGGAACAGGTTTGACACTGCATAGCAGACGTGACAAGAGATATCATGACATCACAGTATTCAACCTTTAGAGATGTCAGTATCTTAGGTCATCATTTGCTTCTAGAGATAACAGACAGAATACTGTATGGCTCAAGAAACTTGCGAAACTTGAACACTGACATGTACACTGGTATGCCAAACATAACAATGTGATCCAATATTAACATTATTAGATTCAACTCCATTGGTTACTTTAATCTCAACCTCAATTATTTAATAAAAGACAGTATTGTTCCAGGAATCCATTCTTGATTGTATCTGTGGCAGAACTCTTGAATTATTTAGCTTTAAATACTGGGCATTTCTATTGATATGGCCAATCAATTATGTATTATGTTTCATCATTGTCCCTTTGAATTGATCAGTCTTCTCCAAGCCAGCGTGTACTGGAAATCTAACTTATAATGCACTTAAAGCCATTTCCTTCACTTTCTGGGTAGATAATTATTTCCCTCCAAACAATACCAGGATGTATGGAAAATAAGCTTTTGATGGTGATAATGATCAAATCAAATGTATTTATAAAGCCCTTTCTACATCAGCAGATGTCACATATAATTGCTTATACAGAAACCCAGCCTAAAACCCCAAATAGCAAGCAATGCAGTTGTAGAAGCATGGTGGTCAGTCCTCTTCTGGCTGTGCCTGGTGGAGATTATAAGAGTAGGCAGACCTGGCTCTCAAGAGAAAACAGGCTATATGCACACTGCCCACAAAATGAGGTGGAAACTGAGCTGCACTTCCTAACCTCCTGCCAAATGTATGGCCACATTAGAGACACATATTTCCCTCAGATTACACAGATCCACAAATAATTTGAAAACAAACCTAATTTTGATAAACTCCCTTATCTACTGGGTGAAATACCACAGTGTGCCATCAGAGCAGCAAGATTTGTGATCTGTTGCCACAAGAAAAGGGCAACCAGTGAAGCATAAACACCATTGTAAATACAACCCATATTTATGTTTATTTATTTCCCATTTGTACATTGTTATAACACTGTATATATACAGAATATGACACTTGAAATGTCTTTATTCTTTTGGATCTTCTGATTGTAACGTTTAATGTTAATTTGTATTGTTTACTGTAGCCTAACCTTTAACTGTCAATAGTGTTGAAGTGAAGATTACATATCCATCTGTCCAAATATGAAGAAAAAAAACAAATCAAAACATATTTTATATTTGAGATTCTTCGAAGTAACCACCCTTTGCCTTGATGACAGCGTTGTACACTTTTGCCATTCTCTCAACCAACTTCATGAGGTAGTAACCTGGAATGCATTTTAATTAACAGGTGTGCCTCGTTAAAAGTTAATTTGTGGAATTTCTTTCTTAATGCGTTTGAGCCAATCAGTTGTTTTGTGACAAGGTAGAGGTAGTATACAGAAGATAGCCCTATTTGGTAAAAGACCAAGTCCATATTCTGGCAAGAACAGCTAAAATAAGCAAAGAGAAACGACAGTCCATCATTACTTCGAAACATGAAGGTCAGTCAATCTGGAAAATTTTAAGAAGGTTTCTTCAAGTGCAGTCGTAAAAACCATCAAGTGCTATGATGAAACTAGCTCTCATGAGGACTGCCACAGGAAAGGAAGTTAGTTACCTCTGCTGCAGAGGATAAGTTCATTTGAGTTACCAGACTCAGAAATTGCAGCCTAAATAAATGCTTCACAGAGTTCAAGTAACAGACACATCTCAACATCAACTGTTCAGAGGAGACTACCTGAATCAGGCCTTCATGGTTGAATTGCTGCAAAGAAACCACTACTAAAGGACACCGATAAGAAGAAGAGACTTGTGTGGGCCAAGAAACACAAGCAATGGACATTGCTGTCTCCACATGTGTGCTATATCTGCATGTGTGGTTCCCACCATGAAGCATAGAGGAGGCGGTGTGATGGTGTGGGAGTGCTTTGCTGGTGACACTGTCTGTGATTTATTTAGAATTCAAGGCACACTTAACCAGCATGGCTACCACAGCATTCTGCAGCGATACACCATCCAATCTAGTTTGCGCTTAGTGGGACTATCATTTGTTTTTCAACAGGACAACACACCTCCAGGCTGTGTAAGGGCTATTTGACACAGAAGGAGATTGATGGAGTGCTGCATCAGATGACTTGGCCTCCACAATCCCCCGACCTCAACCCAATTGAGATGGTTTGGGATAAGTTGGACCGCAGAGTGAAGGAAAAGCAGCCAACAAGTGCTCAGCATATGTGAGAACTCCTTCAAGACTGTTGGAAAAGCATTCCAGGTGAAGCTGGTTGAGAGAATGCCAAGAGTGTGCAAAGCTGTCATCAAGGCAAAGGCTGGCTACTTTGAAGAATCTCAAATATAAAATACATTTGATTTGTTTAACACATTTTCTGGTTACTACATGATTTAAATGTGTTATTTTATAGTTTATGTTTTCATTATTATTCTACAAGGTAGAAAATAGTAGAAATAGAGAAAAACCCTTGAATGACTAGTGTAACCTGGAGGAGAGGCCTCATTTAATTTCATTAGGCTTAAGTCATGTTTCAGTCAGGCCAATCACAACAAGGTTATGATCAGTGATTAGTTAATTAACTATGACTGCCTTGGAAGTGAGGGTTCTAAACTTAAGTAGTCCTATGTTGAGTTGTGAGGTATAATCACAGTCTCTTTTAAAAAATTACAGGGATGGAGGAGGTCTTTATTCCAGTGAGATTGCTAAAGCGAACACTGTCATGTTTAGATTTTCCCAACCTAGATCAAGGCACAGACATGGTCTCAATGGGGAAAACTAAGCTGACTACACTGACTGTGCTAGCGGCAGACTCCACAGCCTGCTCCCTGGCTTGCACCCTATCTCATTGTGGAGCTAGAGGAGTTAGAGCCCTGTCTATGTTCATAGATAAGATGAGAGAACCTCTCCAGCTAGGATGGAGTCCATCACTCCTTAGCAGGCCAGGCTTGGTCCTGTTTGTGGGTGAGTCCCAGACAGAGGGCCAATTATCTACAAATTCTATCTTTTGGTAGGGGAAGTGAATAGTTTTCAACCAGCGATTGAGTTGCGAGACTCTGCTGTAGAGCTCATCACTCCTCCTAACTGGGAGGGGGCCAGAGAAAATGTCTAACTAATTTTTCTAGCAAATTTACACACTGAAGCTATGTTGCGCTTGGTGACATCTGACTGCTTCATCCTAACAGCGTTGCTGCCGACATGAATAACAATATCCCTATACTCTCTACACTCGCCAGTTTTAGCCTTTGCCAGCACCATCTTCAGATGAGATTTTACGTCGGTAGCCTTGCCACCTGATAAACAGTGTATGATCGCTGGTTGACTATTTTTAAGTCTAATATTGCGGGTAATGGAGTCACCAATGACTAGGGTTTTCAATTTGTCAGAACTAATGGTGGGATTCTTCCACGGCTCATACATCGTAACGGGTGGAGGAGAGACCTGAGAAGGCTTGGCTTCTGACTCCGACTCGTTGCTTAATGGGGAGAACTGGTCGAAAAGTTTCTGCCGGCTGAATGAGCGACACAGGTTGAGCATGCCGACAGCATTTATTTCCAGAAGCCTTTAGAAAAGTGTCCGGCTGCGGGGACTGCATGGGGATTTATACTATCTGTACTTGCTGGTGCACAGACGCTGTTTCATCCTTTCCTACACTTAAATTGCCCTTGCTTAACGACTGTGTCTGAAGCTGGGCTTGCAAATCGGCTATCCTCACTATAAGGCGATAGTTCTCCTGCATTTTATGAGTGCAGCGTTTGCAATTAGATGGCATAACGTTAATATTACTACTTAGCTTTTTCGGCCGGTGGAGGTCCTGTAGAACCGTGTCCAGGTAAAGCGTCAGGGGTGAAAAAGTTATGAAAAAAGTTGAGCGAGGACAAAAGTAAGACGTTGGTAAATTTGTTAAATGCAGAGTTTTGATTAAACGGTTATTAAAAGTAAAAAACCTAAATGTTTGTCAGGTAGCCAAGTAGAAACAGACGATGCGGAAGTGGAAACTCACTTAAGTGCTGCCTGTCACAAATGCATCACAACAGATGAAGATGATGATCATACATTTTATTTGGTCCTTTGCTCTTTAATACTTGTCGCTTTATTATGCCCTGTGACATCATACCTTTCCCAATGCTTTTTCGTGGAAATAACACAATCATTAGCCATAGAAAAAAGGTGCATCTAAACACAAAACAGTAGTATTCAAACACATTTATCTCAGTTCATGTGATGGTGTCAGGGTTTGGGCAAAATGAGGCATGGGACCACTTGGGTGAGCCTATAGCCCATCTGCCATTGTCACCTGAGAGCCAAGTCTGACAGGCGATTAATAAGAGGGCAGCTAACTGTGGAGGTCAATCTCTGTGGCATATGTCTCTCTAATGACACCAGATCAGGACACCATCTCTTCACACCGGACTGAACAGGCCTCATGTACAACACTGGGAGGTACAGATCTCCAGATATGATGAGTGGACAAAATATCTGTGGTGACTTATCATACCGCTCTGTACAAGGAGTGATTGTTGCATTGAACAGTTCAATTATACAAACATGCCTCTCTTACGTGTGAACAATTTAAATGTCATTCACAGTGCCACCCAATTATCCTGGTGCTTGATTGGAAATGTAATGCTGTGCATTTGTCTTTCTAAACACACTAAGGCTTTCCATTTGTTTGTGTGTATTTGTCCGCATCCATTTTGGAGTTTCATTAGATGATGACCTTAATTGATTTCAGCAGCTGTAGTCCAAATATGATTTTTTCCAATCTTCCTCTGTTCAGTGTCTGTGTTCTTTTGCCCATCTTAATCTTTTCTTTTTATTGGCCAGTCTTGAGATATGGCTTTAATCAAGGTTGGCACACCTGTATTTGGGGAGTTTCTCCCATTCTTCTCTGCAGATCCTCTCAAGTTCTGTCAGGTTGGATGGGGAGCTTTGCTGCACAGTTCGGCCACTCCCGAAGCCACTCCTGCGTTGGCTTGGCTGTGTGCTTAGCGTCGTTGTCCTGTTGGAAGATAAACCTTTGCTCCAGTCTGAAGTCCTGAGCGCTCTGGAGCAGGTTTTTATCAAGGATCTCTCTGTACTTTCTCCGCTCATCTTTCCCTCTATCCTGACCAGTCTCCCAGTCCCTGCCACTGAAAAACATCCACACAGCATGATGCTGCCACCAGCATCCTTGACTGTAGGGATGGTGTCAGGTTTCCTCCAGACATGGCATTCAGAAGTTCAATATTGGTTTCATCAGAACAGAGAGGCTGTCATGTGCATTTTACTGAGGAGTGGCTTCCGTCTGGCCACTCTTCCATAAAGGCATGATTGGTGGAGTGCTACAGAGATGGTTTTCCTTCTGGAAGGTTCTCCCATCTCCACAGAGGAACTCTGGAGCTCTGTCAGAGTGACCATCAAGTTCTTGTTCACCTCCTTGACCAAGGCCCTTCTCCCCTGATTTCTCAGTTTGGGTATACTTTCCAAGTTAAAGTATTTATTTATAAACATTTATAGACAGTCATGACACACTTCATGAACTTCAATCATGTTGTTCTTGTAAAGTTAATGCAGTCAACATGTAGGAGCAAGTCGGACAACTTTTACCCCCATAATGAAATATACATCGAAAGTTGCTGGTGACCACTGGTCAGTGAATGCACAAAACTAATGTTCTCGATCCAGTCTAGGGGTGGATATTTTTTAGCTCTCTTGGTGATCCGGTTGGTCTGATATTTTATTACAGGACCAATAGAAGTGTTACCCTCCACTGTTACCACCATCATAGACAACAAAGGAGAAGGAACCTGCAAGTAAGCATTTTGTTGGAAGGTGTATACCAGGGTTCCCCAACTTGCGGCCCAGAGGTAGTTTTATTTGACCCCCCCAAATGTCTGAGAAAAAAAGATATTTTGTTGAACATAAAAGACTGTAAAAACACCAGAAAATCAGCTCCAAGTGATTGACATTTTGGACATCTGTTCCCAAGTATTCCCCCGCATAAATGTAAGCAAGGTCTGAAATGATCATGTTTTAGTCATATATTATATCTGTTTGGGATTCTTGCGGTCAAATTGCAGTCTATAAATTATTTGTAACTATGTTCCGGCTCCACGACCATCCACTCAAGAACAAATCGTCCCGCAGTTGATGATCCCTGGTGTATACCATGTATATCCCGTACATACGACTAATAAAACTTGAAACTTGTTTGTCTCTTCTACATATTTTCATTGTTGTTTTGTTTTCCACTCAATAGCCAGTGATTACGTTCAGAGTTTGCCACTGGGGTCATTCATCGAAAATGTAGTGTTAACCCCGCCCACCCAGGCAAGAACTTGGCGTACCCGATGCGTGGTGGGGCAATTTGATTGGCAGTTTAGGGATGTGCACATGTCAGCCTCTGGCCATAGAGAAGCCTTTGGCTCATCTATTTTAGCCATGGTCAGAGTCTGACAGATCTAGGTTATCTAGCTCTGTGTGGTGTTTTGTGTTGGGTCCCCAATTGGAGGCAGCTGCTAAGCGTTGTCTCTAATTGGGGAGCCTACTTATGTTTGTATGTTCCACACCTGGGTGTGGTTCATTGTCTTCCTTGTCAGTCTGTGAGAGTAAGTGTATATACGTTTGTTCTACGTTCTTGTTTTGTTATAGTTCGCATTAAGTATATTTAATTTAAATTAATATTATTATGTCGAACTACTACTGCGCTGCGCCTTGGTCACTTTACACACCCAGTCATGACAGCACACCACTAAAGGATGTGAGTTTGATCACACGTAGCAGCATAAAATAAACCCCTGAAACTAGATCCCCTACATACTGGTGTTGACGAGAAGAAGAAAAAAAACTGTCGGGGGAGGTTCTCTTCTGTACTGTTCAACCAATACAGTAAATGTGGAGGAGGAGTTAAAAGCGGAAGTTGTGTCACAGGCTCTCTTTCCATTTCAGTTGAAAAACGGAACATCCGGTTTAAGGATTCTTATCATTCAACTGAAACACACAGTGCTTGAATGAAGCCTAAATAGCTGAATAAACAGACAATATTACTTTTGATTTAATGACTTACATTACATGAGAGGTGTGTATTTCATTTGACTGGTAGGATTTGTTTACTTAAATTGTGGTAAGGCTATATGATTTCACGGCTGTTTGTTTGATTTGAAAGGTGACCATTGTTCATTCAAGAGACTGAACTACAAGCTTGATTTAACGCGTGCTTGTTTAATTTGGTTGCATTTCTTGGTCATTTAGTCTTTAGCGGAGCCAGTCTCTATTTTAAAAGCATTTAGGACATTTTGAAACACTGCCACCAACACATTAACAGTAGAACTATGTTAAAATAAATACAAAGATGTGAACATTATGCTGTATGCTAATGAGGTCTCGCGAAGATAACCCACAACCATTGTTATGCGTTTCAGCTAATGGTGAGGCAATTGTTGGCGACTGACAGTTCTCCAGGTTAATTCCTGATGTGGATGCTATGGTGAGAGATGAATGTGACGGCAGGGACATTCTAAATTTGCAGCAAACGAGACAAAGGAAGCCAAATATGCTGGAGGAGAGTACACGTCTCTACTTATTAGATAGCTGCAGTGGGTACTGATATCATACACTGGCAGTTACTCCACAAATGCAAATTAACTTCTGTCCGTTCCAGTCATTATGCTAGACTAAAAACACTGTAGTAACGTTTGGGGAATATTGTCCTCAAAGTATCTCACAACTGAATGGGCACCATGGAAAAGTGAAATGCTGTCTAAACCGGCTTTTTTGTTTCAACTCAACTTTTTTTTTAAATCACAAATTAGCGAATGGTTAATATCAGTTATCAGTAATTGTCACGTTGTGGAGTAGGAACGGACCAAGGCGCAGCGCAGTGGTAGTTCGACATACTTTACGACAAAAACAATAAAGCGAGAACACGACCGTAACATAAATGTTTGGCACACAGGCACCTAAACAACACAATGACCCACAACACAGGTGGGAATAATTATTACATAAGTATGGTCCCCAATTAGAGACAACACACAGCAGCTGCCTCTAATTGGGGACCATACACAAATTACCACATAGACTTAACTGGAAACCCCTGTTACACCCTGACCTAGACTACCATAGAGAAACCCGAGGCTTCTCTATGGTCAGAGTGTGACAGTACCACCCCCCTAAAGGTGCAGCCGCAAAACATGGACCTAGAATGGGGAGAGGTCCCGGACTGGGCACCGGCATAGAGGACGGCTCCGGCTCTGGAGAGAGGCTGTCGACTGGTCCCGGATTGGGCACCGGTGTGGCAGGCAGCTCTGGAGAGGGGCTGTTGACCGGTCCTGAACTGGGCACTGGTGTGGCAGGCAGCTCTGGCTCTGGAGAGGTGCTGACGACCGGTCCCGAGCTGGGCACCGGTGGGGAGAACGGCTCCGGCTCTGGAGAGGTGCTGACGACCGGTCCCGGGCTGGGCACCGGTGTGGCAGGCTGCTCAGGCACTGGAGGCACTGGAGCGGGGATGTCGACCGGTCCAGGACTGGGCAGCAGTGTAGCTGGCGGCTCCGGCTCTGGAGCTGGGCTGTAGACTGGTCCCGGGCTGGGCACCGGTGTAGCTGGTGGCTTTGGCTCTGGAGATGGGCAGTAGACCGGTCCTGGGCTGGGCACCTGTGTAGCTGGCGGCTCCAGCTGAGCTGGGCTGTAGACCGGTCACGGACTGGGCACCAGACTGATGACACGCAATGGAGGTCTGGTGCGTGGAGCCGGCACTGGACGTACCGGGCTGGGGAGACGCACTGGAGGTTGGGTGCGTGGAGCCGGCACTGGATGCACCGGGCTGGTGACACGCACTGGAGGTCGGGTGTGGGGAGCCGGCACAGGACGTACCAGGCTGGGGAGACGCACTGGAGGTCTGGTGCGTGGAGCCGGCACTGGACTTGGGGTTGCTTTGGGGCTGCTGTCCAGCGTGAACCCCGACGACATCGCTGTTGCCCCTGCTTCGGCGGTATTTCTAACTCCCCAGATATGCGCTGCTTGGTCCTGGTTTGGTGGGTCATTCTGTCACGGTGTAGAGTAGGAACGGACCAAGGCACAGCGCAGTGGTAGTTCGACATACTTTATTTTGTTCGAACTTATAACGACAAAAACAATAAAGCGAGAACACGACCGTAACATGAATGTTTGGCACACAGGCACCTAAACAAAACACAATGACCCACAACACATGTGGGAATAATTATAACATAAGTAGGGTCCCCAATTAGAGACAACACACAGCAGCTGCCTCTAATTGGGAACCATACACAAATTACCACATAGACTTAACTGGAAACCCCTGTTACGCCCTGACCTAGACAACCATAGAGAAACCAGAGGCTTCTCTATGGTCAGGGTGTGACAGTAATGAGAAGGAATAAATTGTAAACCTTGGCAGAATATGTTTTCATGCTCTGAATAGTACCTTGGAATAAAACTTGTTTCCAAGTTCCATATGGTATCCATGTGACACGGTACTACCAGGTCAACAAACACATACAGTTCATATTGATAACAATACATGGTTTCCCTCCACTCTTCTCTTTCGACCTCAAGAAATCCCTGCCATCTCTGTGATGTGTCTCTCTAAGTAGCTGGCAACTTTGGTTTATTTAACTTCCCCCGTTTCCAAATGACATTCGGCGAAGGTCACACTCCATCCATTATCCACCCGCTTAATCTAAAAATCTCTAATGACTGACAATAAATGCTTAGAAGTTAAAAATCTGTGCATGTGGAATGAGCACCTAAGAAGCTTCGACCTCATTAAGATTCCGCCCGCTCCTACAGATACCTAATTATCGCTGTGTCACATGCTACTCGCATATGAGGTCAGGGCTGATGTATCAACCCAACACTACTCCAGTCCAGCCTTCGTCCCCACTGCCGTTATTGAAAATAAATGGTTGATATGTCTCCCTTTCACCCTTCTGAGCTTTGAAAGTTTTAAATAAGGGCATTTGCATATTGAATCTCTACGACCACCCCCCGTTCATCCTCTCAGCGGCCAGCATTTACATTTATGGATGGCCTCTCACTCTCCCTGTCTGCTTAGCTGCTGTAAGCCACTCCTATTAAATAGCTTACTGCACAGTAAAGTAAGTGTGCTCCCGCAGGAGTGCTTTTTAAGAGGCGATCTCAATCAGTCTTCAATAATTAACATGGCTTACATTCAGTAAATAAATTCTGGGCCGCTTTAGTCGGTGCGGGTAGACAAGACCCAGACGTAGTGCTATTAGAGTGAAAAGCACATGGCAAACGGTCCGCAAGTGCATCAGAGACAAATCATACCTCATATCAACACCATTGAGGCTTAGGAAAAATTATGCTCAAATACCACAATCATACGGTTTGTTGATGGCATACAGTACCAACAAAAATAAATAAGTTACATTTTCTAATACATTTCAGATAAATTGTAGCTGTTATACAGACCTGATAGTAATGAAATAGTAGTATACAAAGTTGTGTCTCGGGGACGTTCTTTTGGAAACACTAACAGTCCATGATGACACTTAATGCAGCCTCAGAAGCAGCCCATACCTTTGGTGAAGCAATATGTTGAGGCCTCTGTACCCAGCAGAGACCCCGCTGTCTATTTATAACGGGGCAAGCCTTTGATGGGCTTTCATGTTGACCTCTCCTGAGTCTGCCTGCATCAACAACATATGTAGCACAGTGTTTTTGACTAAAGCAAGTATGAAAATGCTGGGGATAGAGAACTCAAATGTGATTCCATACGGTGTATAGTGATTTAGAATACAGTTGCCATATACACTGAGCGTACAAAACATTAAGAACACCATGACATAGACTGACCAGGTAAATCTAGGTGAAAGCTATAATCCCTTATTGATGTCAGTTGTTAAAACCCGCTTCAATCAGTGTAGATGAATGGGAGGATTTTTAATTCTTGAGACATGGATTGTGTATGTGTGTCATTCAGAGGGTGAATAGGCAAGACAAAATATTTATGTACCTTTGAACAGGGTATGGTAGTAGGTGCCAGGTGTCAATAACTGCAACGCTGCAGATTTTTTCACGCTCAACAGTTTCCTGTCTGTATCAAGAATGGTCCATCACCCAAAAGGACATCCAGCCAACATGACAACTGTGGCATTGGAGTCAACATGTGTCAGTATCCTTTTGGAACGCTTTTGACACCTTGTAGAGTCCATGCCCTGACAAATTGAGCCTTCCCAACTCAATATTAGGAAGGTGTTCTTCAGGTGTTTTTAACTACATTGGCAAGTAAAATAGTAGTTTATCAATAAGTTGATTCCCACTGGACACAGACGACAGTTCAATGTATAGTTTGGATTTACACTTGGTTGAGATGTCAACTAACCTGAATAAAAAATGAATAAATAATTAAATATCACCATGTCATCGGATTTTGGTTAGAAGTTGGGTGAAAAAAATATGAAATACCCTTACATTGATGACTTTTTGTAAATCCAATTAGTTTTCCAAGTCGATTTTCTGGGTTGACATGACGTGGAAACAACGTTGATTCAACAAGTTTTTGCCCAGTGGGTTAGTTGTTTTTATGAGTGACCTTTAGTGAAGCACGTTCACTTACTATCCAAAGCCACATTGGGAAAGATGTCTAGTATTGGCATTTCAAATCCCAATCATCCGCATGCATGTGTATGAGTGGTGGAACTCACAGAAATGACAAAATGACCAAGAAACGCAACCAAATTAAACAAGCACGAGTTAAATCAAGCATGTAGTTCAGTCTCTTGAATGAACAATGGTCACCTTTCAAATCAAACAAACAGCCGTGAAATCATATAGCCTTACCACAATTTAAATAAAACAAATCCTACCAGTCAAATGAAATACACACCTCTCATGTAATGTAAGTCATTAAATCAAAAATAATATTGTGTCTGTTTATTCAGCTATTTAGGCTTCATTCAAGCACTGTGTGTTTCAGTTGAATGGTGGGACTTTGTTGAAAGGTGTCACATCCTTAAACTGTAGTCAAGTGTGATCTAGCCTCTGCCGAGTCCCCAACAACCGGATGTTCAATTTTTCAAGGGAAATGGAAAGAGAGCCTGTGACACAACTTCCGCTTTTAACTCCTCCTCCACATTTACTGTATTGGTTGAACAGTGCAGAAGAGAACCTCCCCCGACAGTTTTTTTTATTCTTCTCGTCAACACCAGTATGTAGGGGATCTAGTTTCAGGGGTTTCTTTCACGCTGCTACGTGTGATCAAACACACATCCTTTAGTGGGGTGCACATCCCTAAACTGCCAATCAAATTGCCCCACCACGCATCGGGTACGCCAAGTTCTTGCCTGGGTGGGCGGGGTTAACACTACATTTTAGATGTATGACCCCATTGGAAAACTCTGAACGTAATCACTGGCTATTGAATGGAAAACAAAACAACAATGAAAATATGTAGTAGAGACAAACAAGTTTCAAGTTTTATTAGTCGTATGTACGGGATATACATGGTATACACCAGGGATCATCAACTGGATTCAGCTGCAGGACGATTTGTTCTTGAGTGGATGGTCGGGGGGCCGGAACATAGTTACAAATAATTTATAGACTGCAATTTGACCGCAAGAATCCCAAACAGATATAATATATGACTAAAACATGATCATTTCAGACCTTGCTTACATTTATGCGGGGGAATACTTGGGAACAGATGTCCAAAATGTCAATCACTTGGAGCTGATTTTCTGGTGTTTTTACAGTCTTTTATGTCCAACAAAATATCTTTTTTTCTCAGACATTTGGGGGGGTCAAATAAAACTACCTGTGGGCCGCAAGTTGGGGAACCCTGGTATACACCTTCCAACAAAATGCTTACTTGCAGGTTCCTTCTCCTTTGTTGTCTATGATGGTGGTAACAGTGGAGGGTAACATTTCTGATTAATAGCATGTTTATTATTTAGTAGAATATTCCATTGGTCCTGTAATAAAATATCAGACCAACCGGATCACCAGGAGAGCTAAAATGAATCCACCCCTAGACTGGATCGAGAGCATTCGTTTTGTGCATTCACTGATAAGTGGTCATTAGCGACTTTCAATGTATATTGCATTATGGGGGTAAAAGTTGTCCGACTTGCTCCTACATGTTGACTGCATTAACTTTACAAGAACAACATGATTGAAGTTCATGAAGTGTGTCATGACTGTCGACGAGAGTCCAAATAGGTCAGATCAGGTTTGCAATTAATAACTTCAATCAGACTTCATTCAGAGGGGGAGGAAAGAACTAGTGGGGGTTAACAGCTTCGTAAAATTGTCAGAGGAGATCTATAGGACACTAAGGTCAATTTGTTTGTTATTTTGTAATGTCATTAAAATGTTTAGAATGGAAATACTTTAACTTGGAAAGTATACCCACTATATGTCTGCAGCATTGAAGGTCCCTAAGAACACAGTAGCCTACAAAATTCTTAAATAGAAGAAGTCTGCCCGCTCCTACAGATATCTAATTATCGCTGTGTCACATGTTACTCGCATATGAGGTCAGGTCTGATGTATCAACCCAACACTACTCCAGTCCAGCCTTCGTCCCCACTGCCGTTATTGAAAATAAATGGTTGATATGTCTCCCTTTCACCCTAATGAGCTTTGAAACTGTTTTAAATAAGGGCAGCTGCATATTGAATCTCTATGACCACCCCCCGTTCATCCTCTTGGCGGTCAGTAGGCCTAGTTATCAGCCCATGTGCATCTCGTCTTTGAAAATGTATTTTTTTGCAAGCATTTACATTTATGGATGGCTTCTCACTCTCCCTGTCTGCTTAGCTGCTGTAAGCCACTCCTATTAAATAGCTTACTGCACAGTAAAGTAAGTGTGCTCCCGCAGGAGTGCTTTTTAAGAGGCGATCTCAATCAGTCTTCAATAATTAACATGGCTTACATTCAGTAAGTAAATTCTGGGCCGCTTTAGTCGGTGCGGGTAGACAAGACCCAGACGTAGTGCTATTAGAGTGAAAAGCACATGGCAAACGGTCCGCAAGTGCATCAGAGACAAATCATACCTCATATCAACACCATTGAGGCTTAGGAAAAATTATGCTCAAATACCACAATCATACGGTTTGTTGATAGCATACAGTACCAAAAAAAAAAAATAAGTTACATTTTCTAATACATTTCAGATAAATTGTAGCTGTTATACAGACCTGATAGTAATGAAATAGTAGTATACAAAGTTGTGTCTCGGGGACGTTCTTTTGGAAACACTAACAGTCCATGATGACACTAAATGCAGCCTCAGAAGCAGCCCATACAGTGGGGAGAACAAGTATTTGATACACTGCCGATTTTGCAGGTTTTCCCACTTAAAAAGCATGTAGAAGTCTGTAATTTTTATCATAAGTACTCTTCAACTGTGAGTGACGGAATCTAAAACAAAAATCCAGAAAATCACATTGTATGATTTTTAAGTAATTAATTTGCATTTTATTGCATGACATATGTATTTGATACATCAGAAAAGCAGAATTTAATATTTGGTACAGAAACCTTTGTTTGCAATTACAGAGATCATACGTTTTCCTGTAGTTCTTGACCAGGTTTGCACACACTGCAGCAGGGATTTTGGCCCACTCCATCCAGATCCTTCAGGTTTCGGGGCTGTCGCTGGGCAATACGGACTTTCAGCTCCCTCCAAAGATTTTCTATTGGGTTCAGGTCTGGAGACTGGCTAGGCCACTCCAGGACCTTGAGATGCTTCTTACGGAGCCACTCAAGGCGAGTGGAGTTTAGACCAAAAAGCTCTATTTTTGTCTCATCAGACCACATGACCTTGTCCCATTCCTCCTCTGGATCATCCAGATGGTCATTGGCAAACTTCAGACGGGCCTGGACATGCGCTGGCTTGAGCAGGGGGACCTTGCATGCGCTGCAGGATTTTAATCCATGATGGCGTAGTGTGTTACTAATGGTTTTAGTGGTTTTACTGTGGTCCCAGCTCTCTCCAGGTCATTGACCAGGTCCTGCCGTGTAGTTCTGGGCTGATCCCTCACCTTCCTCATGATCATTGATGCCCCACAAGGTGAGATCTTGCATGGTGCCCCAGGCCGAGGGAGTTTGACCGTCATCTTGAACTTCTTACATTTTCTAATAATTGCGCCAACAGTTGTTGCCTTCTCACCAAGCTGCTTGCCTATTGTCCTGTAGCCCATCCCAGCCTTGTGCAGGTCTACAATTTTATCCCTGATGTCCTTACACAGCTCTCTGGTCTTGGCCATTGTGGAGAGGTTGGAGTCTGTTTGATTGAGTGTGTGGACAGGTGTCTTTTATACAGGTAATGAGTTCAAACAGGTGCAGTTAATACAGGTAATGAATGAGAACAGGAGGGCTTCTTAAATAAAAACTAACAGGTCTGTGAGAGCCAGAATTCTTACTGGTTGGTAGGTGATCAAATACTTATGTCATGCAATAAAATGCAAATTAATTATTTAAAAATCATACAATGTGATTTTCTGGATTTTTGTTTTAGATTCCGTCTCTCACAGTTGAAGTGTACCTATGATAAAAATTACAGACCTCTACATGCTTTGTAAGTAGGAAAACCTGCAAAATCGGCAGTGTATCAAATACTTGTTCTCCCCACTGTACCTTTGGTGAAGCAATATGTTGAGGCCTCTGTACCCAGCAGAGACCCCGCTGTCTATTTATAACGGGGCAAGCCTTTGATGGGCTTTCATGTTGACCTCTCCTGAGTCTGCCTGCATCAACAACATATGTAGCACAGTGTTTTTGACTAAAGCAAGTATGAAAATGCTGGGGATAGAGAACTCAAATGTGATTCCATACGGTGTATAGTGATTTAGAATACAGCTGCCATATACACTGAGTGTACAAAACATTAAGAACACCTTCTCTTTCCATCACAAAGACCGACCAGGTAAATCTAGGTGAAAGCTATAAGCCCTTATTGATGTCAGTTGTTAAATCCGCTTCAATCAGTGTAGATGATTGGGAGGAGACAGGTTAAAGAAGGATTTTTAATTCTTGCGACATGGATTGTGTATGTGTGTCATTCAGAGGGTAAATGGGCAAGACAAAATATTTAAGTGCCTTTGAACGGGGTATGGTAGTAGGTACCAGGTGTCAATAAATGCAACGCTGCTGATTTTTTCACGCTCAACAGTTTCCTGTGTGTATCAAGAATGGTCCACCACCCAAAGGCATTGAAATGGGAATGCAGAAAATAACCCCATACCTACTGTAAAATATGGTGGTTGAACTTTGCTGTTATGGGGCTATTTTGCTTCCACTGGTCTTGGAACCTTTGTTAAGGTCAACGACATCAGGAACTTTATCCAGTACCAGGACATTTTAGCCAGAAACCTGGTTGCCTCTGCCTGGAGACTGAAACTTGGCCAAAAGTGGATCTTCCAGCAAGACAGTAATCCCAAGCACACATCAAAACCCACAAAGAAACATTTTGCAATGGCCATCTCACTCTCCAGACTTGAACCCCAATGAAAACTTGTGGTTTGAATAAAAGAGGACAGTCCATAGGTGCAGACCAAGGATATCAAGGATCTGGAAAGATTTTGTATGAAGGAATGTTCTAAGATCCCTCCCAATGTGTTCTCCAACTCATGAAACATTTGAGAAAAAGGCTCAGTGCTGTTATCCATGTGAGGTACTGAAAGGTATTGAACACAGGGGTTTCAATCATTTTGACCCCTACCTTTTGGAGAAAATAAATTATTACTTGAATTTGTTCTTAACTGACTTGCTTAAATAAAGGTTAAACAGATGTCTTTCTCTGAGCAATTGTATTAGTATCAAATAATATAATTTCCCCCTTTTTTTTACATACAATATAGCTCAGTATTTGAATTATTTATTTTTATAAATTTTTGCTTACCTTTATCAAGGGTGTCAATCATTTCGGACTCCACTGTATTTCTGTGTTTCAGTTGTTTTACCGTGGACCTGTAATAATAAGGTTTGTGTCTGAAAGCTCATAATCTTTATCCTAGGCAAGGCCAGACCGAGGTTAGCTCTCTAATCTGGTGAAAGCTAACGACAGCTTCATAGGGGCAAGCACTACCTCCTCCCTCTTCTCCCCACCAACCCTCATCCATTATGCCCACACTATATCACCAAACAAAAAAATGAAGCATTTTACACCAATGAATATTCAATGACCTTCCTATCAAAAAAATAAGAACAAATTTGAATACACACTCAAAGTTACACACACTCAAATGTAGCATACACTGTAGGATTGGGTCTAATGAATTCCTAGCCAAACAAAATATGCAAATCCTCTTTGTCCTATAATCCAGGAGAAATCACAAGAGGAGTCAAGAGTGGCAGAGTCACAGAACACGTACCCCTTGAAACGGTGGAAAAAGTAATGTTCCATATGATTCAAGTCTCCAAGAATAATATTGATGACTCATAAGCAGCACCTTGTTCCCATATAGACCAGAATGGATATCACTGGCAGAAATAGCATTGAACAACACTGAGTTTCACCCACTCAACCCACTCGACAGACAGTATACAGTACACTCTTAGAAAAAGGGGTACAAAAGGGTCATTCAGCTGTCCCCATAAGAGAGCCCTTTTTGGTTCCATATACAATCCAAAAGGGTTTTACCTGGAACCAAAATGGGTTCTTCAAATGGTTCTCCTATGGGGACAGCAGAATAACCCCTTTAGGTTATGATAGCACCTTTTTTTCTAAGAGTGTACACTGCATTACTCTAGCTGATACTGAAGATATATTTTTGCAAGAAAATGTTGAACTTAGCTGAGGTTTCAAAATAATGCAAATGCTTTTCATTTGTTCAGTTTATTTGTATGTGTTTGTGTGAATTTTTAATTAAAATCAACCTCGCACCCAATTATCAGTTTATTTTGTTTCACAATCTCATCTCCTGTGTGAATGTCAAGGTGAGAGTGGTACAGTTCCTCAGAGTCAATAGAACTGAAGGCTATAGGTCACATAGATCGATGCAGCCATGAGTTACATGTTTCAAATTACAGAGTGATGCATTATATACAATAACATTTTTTTTTTAATAATTGTTTTCTCCCCCCACTTTCACCCACTTTGTCAAAACAATGGCTGATGGAATTAATATTACATTTTCAATTTTGCCATGACTGTGTCTGCAACTGTCTGTGTTTGTGAGCAGAAAATAAGTTACTATACTGGGTTAAAGGTACACTCTGTAACTTTCATTTCCAGTCAAAAGAAACATTATATACGTGCTCATAGTAGCCTACTACTACCTGCCTGGAAGATTTTTTTTTTTTTCAAAACCCATGGACAACGTGACACTTCCACAGGTGCCATCATTCCCCGGGGGAATACACGCATACATGTGATGATCCTTTCGCTAGTCACAACACATCCACAAAAGGTCAAGAGTACTTTTGGAATGCAGCTCTTTCACATGGAGAGTGCAACCTTGGTCGGTGAATACAAAGGTTACATCGACCATCGTTGCCATAGAGCCAATGGATGGACATGTTGACAAACTCCCAACGTACCCAATATCTTTCCGTAAAGTTGAAAAATCTCCATGATTTGGCAACCTTTAACCATGTAAAACGTATGAGTGGGTGAGGTATCGATAATCGGCCTCGATTTCACATCAATTAAAGCTGTCCTCTACTTGACTTGACCATCAAGTAGAGGACACTGCTTTGGTGAACAGCTGAGGAATGGGGCTGGGGATATTTAACTGCTCAAAAGTAGACAGAGCTATGGATGCAAGGACTGGCCAGCCATGAGATGACAACTCCCCAACAGGCTCGGGAGGCGAAAATCGAGTCATGGGTTCCTCAAAAACAACACCCGCCAAACCACGCTGCTTGACACCCGCCTGCTTAACCCGGAAGCCAGCCGCACCAATGTGTCGGAGCAAACACCGTTCACCTGACAGGCAAAGTCAGCCTGCAGGTGCCCGGCCCGCAACAAAGAGTCGCTAGAGCGTGATGAGCCAAGTAAAGTCCCCCCGGCCAAACCCTCCATATAGTTTTAACCATGTTTTGAGGCAATACAGTGTTTGTTTCTGATGGGGTACGAAAGTTGAACTAAGCAGATGAGACATTTATAAGTTATATTCTTATAATATTCTAAAAGTGTATCATAATTTATTGAAACATACAGTATATATCATACATTTATAACATTTATTTAACATAATCCTTCCCTTTTGATATAAGCACATTCTCATACACATCATTTAAACCCATACACTGAGATAAACACACAAACTCCATGCACAATATCTGATTATAATTTATTAATATTGATACAATAACCTAAAATATTGAACACAGCAATCCAGTCCAGTGTGGAAATGACACATATTACTCAATTCCTTTCTTTCATATTTCAAACAATGATAAAATTGTAATTTATATTCCTATGGCATGTTGTTTAGTTCTTTTGGTATAACAATAGTTTAATTATCTGTCATGTCAGATATCTGCTATTCCAAATGAAATTGCTTTGTAGGGTCAATAAGATCTATTGTAGCTGTATTGGATTTGATTCTACATGTTTAAACTAATTTTAAACTCAATTGATATCACGTGAAGTATTCTGCAGGTTGCACTCTGGTTAATTGCACAGGACAGGTGCTTGCAAAGGTTGAACAAGCAGTTTGCCTTCCAAGTTCAAATATCTGCTTTATGCCAATGTTTTAGCAAAACAAGCACAGTGCGCCGCCGTGGGAGACGTTTTATATGCATAACCAATCAATTTCTAATGGATTTATTATCGAATTAGAAATCAAGAGATAGGCCTAACAATTTATTGTCTGCGGATCATTAACGGAGAGCTTAGGGAGGGGGGAGAACAAATCCTGACCGAGTTAGTTCTCTACTAGCCGGCCATCAAGTGGCTAGATAGAGAAATGCAGCGGTGTGCGCGTGTGTGTGGAAAGCATCTTATCTGGGATGCTGTCTTCCCGGCGCCCAGCTCCTCTCTCCTCTCTCGCTCGCGCACGCGCTCCGAGCCGCTCGTACTCCAGACACCGCCAGGAGTGGTAGGCTACAATTTGACAGCAGCAGCGTTGGCTTTCTAAAGAAAGCTTAGCTCTCACTTTTCTGTTTGTCTCATTACTGCTCTCATTGTCTCTTTCGATAGCGAGAAACCGAGCAGGTACCTACTCTCCTCCTAACCCTGTATTATGAATAGCCTTTTTTTTTTTTGCTGCACAAATGTTTATTTTAACACTTTTTGGGGGGATCCCCGATTCTAACGGAATTTGTTGTGGCTGTTTTGGTGTCTTCTCTCTTTCAGTTCACTTAGGGCCTGTATTTGGAATAAGAAAGCATTGCTGTTTTCTGACTGGAGGGAAGGAAGATAAGACTCCTCTGGATTTCCTAAGGAATTCTATCTGGACGCCTTGGTAAGTGGTCCTTTGCGTCGCATAGAAAGAGGTCAGGCTATCTGTTTATATGTTTGTCGACATGTGTACAATTCAATCACTTATCATTTATTCTCCCTTTTGTCATTTAATTACAGTTACCGAGGCTTTTGAATTCATCAGCCGGGGTATATAGTAAGTAGCATTTAGACTTTTTCTCGCATTGTTATCTGCAGAGATGTTGCCTACTTTACAGGCTTTTAGAAGTGTCGGGTTCATGAGTTGTGTAAGCACATTTTTTGCAAGTTATGTATTGTGACGTGTTATTATTGACATGCCACGACATTCTCACACAGAGCAGACATTTCAGCTCATCATGGAAGTGCGATGTCGGATGCTTTTCAGACGAGCACTTGTTCACTATGCCGTTAGTTATGTTGTCTGCTCATGTATGAAGATATCTGTTCAGCTACCTACACTCTCGCGGGTCTGTGTACCCACATCAATATCCACCACATATGCTGTCAACTGATTTGTGCAATCTATTTTTGCAGTTAAACTACTTAACTGTCTTAACTAAATGCATTATACAAGTAGCCCAGTAACCAGGGCTGGCCCTAGCCTTTTGGGGGCCCTAAGCAAGATTTGGTTGGTGGGCGCCCTCACCTCACAGGCAAAATATTTTACTGGCCCCTGTTTTGACGGTAGAGAGAAACATTTACGTTTTAAAGAACATTTCCTGCAATTCTACATATTTTGCCATGCGATGCTAATATAATATATGACTGAGAGTAACTAACAAAATCAATGGGGGTCCCATGGAGGGTTGGTATTTGGACATGATTACTAGAAGATTAGATAGCTGGCTAGACAAACTTACCAATCAATTAATTTTTCCGCTGACATGGCTAATTGAGTGACTGTCAGTGACTAACATAACAAGAGACAAACTTGAAATGTCACCTTGTGTATTCTACTATCCTAACTCTCAACAGTAAATTGAGACCCTTAATATCTATATTAAAAAAAAATTGTAAAGGGCTACATTTTTGGAAATTGATATGCCCGTTGCCCGCCAGTTGTCCATCCCTGATGCATATCTGTTGTCCACATGGTTGATGAAAACAATGCTTTTAAAGATGCTACATTTCACACAGAACATGCTGGGAAACTTCTCTTGAAAGGTGCTGCTTTGTGTTAGGGAGGTACATTGGGAGGGGCTGGAGTGTTTAGGCTACTGTATGTATGTGCAAACATCATCACTTAGGAGTGTAAAGTTATTCCATTGGTGTCATGTCAAGAGAGAGAGCGTGTGTGTGTACGTGCACTCGTTGCTCTCCTTTGGATAGACACTTTACAAATATTATTGTTGAATCACTGCTGATTGACATGAATAGTCTCGCCCCCTGCTGCACTGAGAGGGGGCATGTTTGTTTACGCTCCATCAATGTCATGTGAATCCGCAGCATTTACCCCATTCTGATTTTGGACATTCTGTGTTGCGTTCTTTTTCATGGAGCTTGTTGAGTGGTTTATCCCACGTAATAATTTCTCTCAATTTTAACTCAGATCAAATCAGTGCGATTTTCAATGGCAGTGTATCAAATCAAAGTCAACTAATTAAATTACCTTACAATGAAACAGCTGTTGGTCTCAACCATTGAAACCCTCAGAGGGGGATGCTAAAACCACCTTTCGGTTAATATTGTGCTTCCTATACACCCAGTGGGGTGAAAAATGAAAGGAGGCAAGAGAAAGTCATATATTTCTCCACTGTACAGCAGAGTGACACAGGGTTAAGTGAGAATGACCATAAAGGAAATGTGATAGCCTTCTAGGTCTCTCTGTCCCCGGGGAGATGGAGGGAGGATAGGGTCGCCCATCAAAATGGACTCCATGGAGTCAGTCATAAAGTAGACACAATTACATGCAGCCAATTACATATTGTTAACCATGAATATACTGTATTATTCAAGCTGTGTTATTCGAAGTTAATTACGGCACCATATTTGAGGGTAATATTTTGCATAGCACAGAGAGGTCAGCACTAAGGTTATCTTTGTCAATAGTGATGATTTAGATTGGGTGCGTCAATGTAGCCCTTGGGTAGCAGTTCTGCTGGTGTTGATCACGTTTATTTAGAGCTATCTCATGCTGTAAATGCGAAGAATAGCTTACATGGAAGTATCTGTCTGTCTGTCTGTCTGTCTGTCTGTCTGTCTGTCTGTCTGTCTGTCTGTCTGTCTGTCTGTCTGTCTGTCTGTCTGTCTGTCTGTCTGTCTGTCTGTCTGTCTGTCTGTCTGTCTGTCTGCTTGCAATATTGAGGCCATTGTTATTTTATCATCAAACTATGAATTAAGTATTAACTTGGGACGTTACTTAAATAGGAATATATAATCTCCTTAGCTGGGCTTTAAAATGGTGATGCCATCATGTCTCGGTAGATGTATTGAAGTCGTCTCATATTTGACCTTGTTTGATTGAGGAAAATCAACTATTCCTTTGAGTAGCACGGCAAGATCACACATGCGATTGACATCACTGCACTACAAAAAGCATAGCAGTTTCACACAGATTTCCTTCCATGTTACACAATCATCATCTATCTAGGTGGCACTACAGTGTTTTCTATAAGATGAAAAGACAAAGCAGTGACTTTGAAAGCAAGCAGGAGAGCAGTGAGCGGTATTTCGTCATACATGCACCTGTCCATTTTAAGGGGTACTGTGGAAACGTGCAAACAAGAACAAGAGCGTCATACTCCCAGTGAAAAATACAGAAATCCCTCACATCAACTGGAAAACAAGTTGACATTGCAGCATGTATTTGCCACTACTAGCTCAGCGATCCCTTCCAGGTTGAATTGCAACTTGGCTGAGGCATTCATGAGACTAGTGCTTTAGGAGATGGGAGGGAACAGTCAGTTTTTCTCTGGGCAAGGGGATTTTCAACTTTCACTACTGTCACTCAGTGATTTTTTTTGCCAAATCTTTTTCCATGCATTAGTCCCAGGTAAGTATTTTCCCCCGCCATCCATTCCCGGCAGCAGCAGTCTCATTTCATAAATTGCCCACCATTTGACAACTTTGGAGTTCTACACCCTGAGTCTATTTGCATAGAGAAAGACAGTGCTTGGTGAGTGGTGACTACGAGTATAAGCCCGCTGCTGGCGGACGAGCATTAACTTCACATTGCTGCAAAGCTCTTCCACCCCTTAATTATCCTTCAGCAACGATAGCTCATCTGCACGGCTCTGTTGAACACACTTTCATGACTTTTTCCTGTCTTTTTTTTCTGCCCGGAGGAGAAAGAGAGGGGGAAAGGGATGCAGCGTATAATTACGGTTTATGAAATTCTTCCAGGTGACATAATCGGGCCATGGCTAAGTGATAGCCAAGGATTGTCATAACAGCAGCAAATAAACAAGTATCACACTACTTTTACTGCTAATTCGATTTAGTATGTAGATGTTTGTTTCCATGCTGAGACAATAGTCTGAATTAACTAACGAGCAGTAAAGTGGAAGGATATGGATTGTGAAAGTGTCCATATTCCCAGCCACTGATTGCAGACATTATCTGCATTCCATTTCATTTACATTTTAGTAGACACTCTTATTCAGAGTGACTTACAGGAGCAATTAGGGTTAAGTGCCTTGCTGAAAGGCACATCGGCAGATTTTTCACCTAGTCGGCTCAGAGACCTTTCAGTTACTAGTCCAACTCTCTTAACC
This sequence comes from Thymallus thymallus, assembly GCA_023634145.1. Lineage (NCBI taxonomy): Eukaryota > Metazoa > Chordata > Actinopteri > Salmoniformes > Salmonidae > Thymallus > Thymallus thymallus. The sequence goes on from CM042422.1 coordinate 14,103,502, forward strand.
GCTAGGCTAACTGGCGCCCTAGTTCCCTCCACAGTTACTGTAGGCACATATGTAAGCTATAGCTAGAGCACACGGTACTGCTATGATGTCCCCATGTTCTCCTCCATATACTGTAACTAACACACCTTGATTACAAGCCCTCTTGTTATGACACATCGGATGCCCAACTCCCTGGGGACGTTTTATAATGAGGATGTACTGACAGATAATTAGATACACCTGGCGCAGGCGCTTTCAGGAAATGTTGATTCATCCCGAAATAAAAAGTTTCTCCCTGCCAACATGAAGCAATAAATCTCTCTCCCTCTGTCACATCGCCTCTCCCTCTCAAAAATGTTTTATTCCCTTTCTAACCCTTTGTGGTATTTTTTGAGGGCTGAGGTCCTTGCTTGCCAAAGTTTCTCATCACCTGAAGAGTGGCTGCTGGATTTGAAAATGGGACTGAAATTATGTGGCCTCCCTGGGGTTGTCCCTCTGAGGCCCCTGAACCTAATGACTCCCCAGATGGGCTCATTTTGGCACAGGGTGTCATATCATCCAGACCGTACCCTTCAAGCCTAAAAGATTACTTCAGTATACAGTAAGTCCCTGCCCTGTCAGAAGTTGAAACGTCATGCAATACCATTTCACGGCTAGCGGTACAACTGCTCCCAGACTTGGCAGCTGTTTAAACCGGGGGTGTTAGTGCATTGAATGGTTTGTTGTGGGGCTGGGACCATGTTCATTTACAACCTGATCCCTCATGCAGATTTTTCAATCAGCTGTCTGGAGATTTATAGTTGATGGATGCTCACACATATAATGAACTGTTTCATGCACATACTGCCAGGGTTGGGGAGTGACGGATTACATGTAAGGGAGTACAAAAAAAAACGCTGACTGTAATCCGTTACGTTGCCAGCAAATATATTGTAATCAGATTACAGACTAGATGATTACTTCGAGGATTACTTTTACATTCGGAAAGGATGCTTGCGGAAATTGTTTTGGACACTTGCTTTCCTCAATGACATTCAGCATTGAAAAAAGGTGTACATTTAAGTTTGTTCCACCTGAGCGAGTCTGACCACAAGTCAGAGACCACTATGATGTCAGAGCCCACTATGATGTCAGAGACCTCTATGATGACACACCAAATGTGTTTGATGGATCACGGGAAAAGAGCAGGAATAGGCTTTTGTAGGCTACAGTCCAAGCTATGTCTTCCAATGTGCTGTCGGCATCCAAAGATTATCTAACTTGAATAAACGCTTGGAGGTAAGGATGACAGCAGTGGTGTAGTCTACTGCGATACGGATATCACTTATTGATATCTACATAGCGCATTGATGTGAATCACACTGCTGCTCTCACATTGAACTATTTGTGCCTTACCGATTGTGGTTGTTGTGGATGGCTGTTCACAAATGTAGGCTATATGAATATTTTAACCCAATAATAGTTGAATTGAAGAAGTTTAAGCTGCCTATCAAGCATTGTTTTTGAAATCAGTGGACAGCCAGTGAAAAATGCTCTCTTGCAACAGCTGCAAAGCGTGGATACAAGCCTATGGAATAAAAGTGGGGCTTTTATTGCTCAATCTAATTCATGCTGATAAAAAAATCCATAGGCCTAATGGACTTGCACACTTTTGATAGACTTAAAGTGGCAATCTGTAGTTGCTACATTCATTTTTTACAGTACCCGTCAAAAGTTTGGACACACCTACTCATACAATGTTTTTTCTTTATTTTTACTAATTTCTACATTGTAGAATAATAGTGAAGACATCAAAACTATTAAATAACACATAAGGAATCATGTAGTAACCAAAAGAGTGTTAAACAAATAGCTTTGCACACTCTTGGCAAAGCATGCCATTCCATGAGCGCAGCATTTATTTTTCAACTCGAATCAATGAGCCCTATCACTTCTCCATGACAACAAAATCATAAACAACAGAGTAGGGCTGGCTAATAAGTCCTTAGTTTTGGGGTCATGCTCACGTAAATCTATTTTTCCATATTTCCAAATCCTGTTCTTGTAGTTCAAGGGGTATAACATTTATTGGAATGACTGGAATTCTGATAGGCTTTGGTGTTTAATGCAAAGATATAATTGAATCGTATTATTATATGTAGTAGCTAGCGATGGGTTAGACAAAGCCTACATAACCAACCCATAAAGTAAAATGTAACATCCATATATGGCCAGCTATCTAACATTGACTTATCCTGCAATAAATGTTGTTCAGTTGGTAACATACATTTCTTCTTCTTCTAATGGCTCTTAAGGGGAAAGTAATCCAAAAGTAACGGAATGTAATCAGATTACGTTACTGAGTTTGGGTAATCCAAAAGTTACGTTACTGATTACAATTTTGGACAGGTAACTGTAACGGATTACATTTAGAAAGTAACCTACCCAACCCTGTATACTGCATGCAGTACACTGTGCATGATCAATTCAATTCACACACAGGCCAACGTACAGGCAGGCACACAAACAAACAAAGTACTCACACACAAATAAAACAATTTTTTTCTCTGGTGTTGATTGGAAAAACTGCTTGAAACAAAAAGTCAGCTGCACTTCTGCCCACCCGCTGATTTATCAGCCATCCGGCACCACTCGTAAATCAGACATTTATTAAGCTGTTAAATGATACTTCTGCCTATTGCCATTAAGCCTGATGTATACGACACAGTAGGATGGAACATGAGCTATTGCTGTTGCTTCTGGCATTATTCAATTAAATTACTTGCCTGTTTTTCCTCCCTCCTCTCTTTTTCACCCCTCCCTCCTCTCTTCTTCACCCCTCCATCCTCTCTGCTTCACCCCTCCCTCATCTCTTCTTCACCCCTCCCTCCTCTCTTCTTCACCCCTCCATCCTCTCTTCTTCACACCTCCGTCCTCTCTTCTTACCCCTCCTCTCTTCTTCACCCCTCCCTCCTCTCTTCTTCACCCCTCCCTCCTCTCTTCTTCACCCCTCCATCCTCTCTTCTTACCCCTCCTCTCTTCTTCACCCCTCCCTCCTCTCTTCTTTACCCCTCCATCCTCTCTTCTTACCCCTCCTCTCTTCTTCACCCCTCCATCCTCTCTTCTTACCCCTCCTCTCTTCTTCACCGCTCCATCCTCTCTTCTTACCCCTCCTCTCTTCTTCACCCCTCCATCCTCTCTTCTTACCTCTCCTCTCTTCTTCACCATCCTCTCTTCTTCACCCCCTCCCTCCTCTCTTCTTCACCCCTCCCTCCTCTCTTCTTCACCCCTCCCTCCTCTCTTCTTCACCCCTCCATCCTCTCTTCTTCACCCCTCCATCCTCTCTTCTTCACCCCTCCCTCCTCTCTTCTTCACCCCTTTGTCCTCTCCTCGTGCCGTTGCTCTAATGAAATTTAGAAGAGCAGGGATTGATTGCAGGGATGCAGCACAGTGGAGCGAGGGAAACACTGCAACGGCTCTATGTTACTGCGGATCAATCCTGGCCTTTGCATACTGTAGAGACTTATACCACCAGACTTAAACTTTATTCTTTGCTCGGCCTGAAGTAAGGATACACTGTTTACTTCCAAGCACGCAAGTGTGTCAAAGGCAATAACGTGTATGGCTTAACTCAGGGCATAATGTATTTCTTCGGACTCTGTATATATGGCGTAATAGAATATGTCTGAATAGGAAGTAGGCCATAGAGTGCAAATGTAGGTGAAATTGCCAGTAGGTCATTTAAAAATATATATATCTTGGTTTAGCTTCTACTCATCCAAAAGAAAAGGATGTGGCTGGGTGATCAGAGATTGTGACCAGTCTTGAATGGTAATTTTGCAAGTTACATCATTTCACTGGAAGGCAAGCAGTGCCTCCAACCCAGGGTTAGCCAAGCATGCTTTCGAAATTCACCACAACTGAGAACTGTGGTGGATATGTTCCCCCCCCCTTTAGCGTACTTTGCTTTCACCTGCAGGGCACCAGCAGCAGTCTTGTGCCTCACGCTGGCAAAAGTGGACTCCTTTCGGCCAAACTTCACAGAATCTCGCCAAATAAGACAAAAACTGACTGAAAGAGAAAAGACAAGATAAGGGGAGACTTGGGACTCTTGAGTATCACCGTGTAGTCAGAATCTAGGCCTTTGTGTGGTTGGAGAACTGTGCTAATTAGCGCCACATGTTAGCATGATAGATCATGGCCACGTGATGCTGTATGAAGTGCTAGCATGGCTAATGATTTTGTGCCAAATCCAAAGGGAAAATGCCAACCCCATTGTATATTTTGACCTTCTTTGTGGTATGCATGTACTGTGTGACACCAAAGGTGGATCCTGTATGGATGCTCATTTTGCTCCTAGCCCCTCTGAAGGTTTTTAGAGGGCAGCGATATGTTGTGCGTTAGCATTGTGTAATCCAGGAGCGGCAGAGCAGGAGGATGAAAGGGGGAGGGTAAAAAAGGAAAGAATATTGCAGGCATGCAGGTGCCAGGCAACTGCACAGGTCGATGTTGCTGCCCCGACCCGACCCTTACATGAGAAATCAATTAGACATTCAGTTGTTATGCGAAGGACTTTCACTGTGAGGGAGAGGATGGAGAGATTTATAAATAAAGAAGAATGGAGGAGGGAGTTAAATATGGATGTCGGTGTTCTTTGTAAAAAGATCGGGACCCATGTGACCTGATGCTTACACCTAACCGTCTCAGGCCACGTCCCAATACACTGAAATGACTGCTTTGTTTCAACCTATTTCATATATGGTACAAAATACTAACCTGCTGAAAGCTTTTGTTGGGGTTTCTACCAGGAGTGGAGTTAACTACGTTCAGCCAATTTATAAGATTTATTGCAATTCCAATTTAATAATGGAAAGTTCAATTTATTTTCAATAAGGGCTTTCAAATTGTTACATTATTGTCCTCGTGAGGTAATATGTATATGAGCCTAACCCATGTATCAACCATGTTGCTCTCTCTTATCAAGTCCTTTTAGATCAGTCCTAATCAGTGGCCAGGAAGGATAGGGAACGGCGAAAAGATGCTATTGTGAGAGTATTGGAACTTATCCTTACTATTGAGTCCTTTCTGATCAGTGGCCAGGAAGGATAGGATATGGGGAAAGGATGCTATTGTGAGAGTATTGGGATGTAGCCTTACTATTGATTCCTTTCTGATCAGTGGCCAGGAAGGATAGGATATGGGGAAAGGATGCTATTGTGAGAGTATTGGGATGTAGCCTTACTATTGTGTCCTTTCTGATCAGTGGCCAGGAAGGATAGGAGATGGGGAAAGGATGCTATTGTGAGAGTATTGGGACGTAGCCTTACTGTTGTCCTTGCTTACCTCTCCCTACTAGCAGCCTCGGGGCTCTCAGAGCTCTATGCTGTAATTAGACCTCAGTCCTTTCACCCTCTTACCTCACGGCTGCTACTACGTGGAAGTTGTCGGCGTGCAAGGGCATACTGTACTAGCATCTCTTACTGAGACCATGAGGGGTACAGTTGGTCTTTGTTCAAAAGATTAATACCTCATGGTATCAGTATTATGTGTGAATATGCTGGTTTTGTAAACAAAAAACTGTGAGAGAGGATTCTGCACTGTACTGTACTTATAAAAGGGCTGTTTTTTTGTGAGTTGGTTTGAAAGGAGAGAAGATAATTGATGGACTATTTGAAAGTTTTCATAGGTATTTGTATGTTATTGTTAGTTTAGGTACTGACGTTTTTGCATTTTCTTTATCAGGCAATAATTATTTTACTGAAACTACATTGACTTAATTAAACTTTACAGCGATTAACCTTAATACTGTTGCTATATTAGATAAATGTAATACTTTTGTGACGTTAGCAGTTTCTCATAAGACGAGTATTCCACTAAGAATATCTCTTTGGTATTGACTATTCCACTTAGAATCTATTTTTGTTATTGAGTATTCCACTTAGAATATCTAATTTGTGTTGATATGTTTTACATTTGTATCACTTTACCAAAATGGCAAGAGGTCTTCAATTATGCTCACAGCACAAATGGGTAATTTTCCATTTAAAATACATACATTATGGATTTCCAGGAGATCCAGAGAAAATGACCTTACGTAATTGAACAAGATGTTTGAAAGAAATGGGCTAATGAATCTTAATGCATATTTGATTGATGCGGCTTAGCAATGTAAATACAGCGGGTTCGAGCATACCGCCGCCAATGGATTCCTAGGGTTCTCTCTTTGATCCCATCGAAAATAAGCTGCTTTTTGATCATGCCCCACCTCGGACATGAATCCACCCTTACGAATGACAGCTCCGAAAAAGAGGAGAGTATGATCAGGAGAGCAACCATGCTATCCCATTGCTGGCTTGCCTCGGAAGCTAAGCCGGGTGGAGAGAGGTCAATCCTTGGATAGGAGACCAGATGCTGCTGGAAGTGTTGGAGGGCTAGTAGGGGCCGTCTTGCCCCTGGTCTAAGGAGACATCAATACCCCATGGTAATGAGTAGAGGTGCTATAGCCCTGGCTTCCTTGTCTAAACCTGGCCTCTCATACTATCTTGGCCACCTAATCATCCCCAGCCTCCATTGGCCCTATCCGCCTATACAACTTCCCCAGGTCTTTCCAGCAAAAGAGAACTGGGGAAACTTACCTGGTAAAATGACATTCTCTGATTGAATAGAAGCATAAAATAAAATGTGTTAGAACCAATTACACTGTACCTCTTTTGAGCTATCTCTCCCCCGTCTTCCTTAACGATGTCCTACCAGTAGGTGATTGTCATCGGTGAGAAGCACTGAGAAGGCTAAATTCAGTTTGACAGAGTGGGCTGGTCTCACACTGAGTGAAATGGAAAAGGGTTATGATAGCAGGAAAGCCTAAATGTTGATGCTGGGCTACAGAGCTGCCAGGATTAATGACCATATAATGCAGCACACACTTTAGGCGAATATACTATATAATAACGTAAAAAGTAAAGACCGTTTTGCAAGAGATATCAAAGTACTACGAGTATTTCACAAACAGAAAAGAGAAACTTTGCTGTAATAGTTAATTATGTATACTGAGCTGCTAACTGATTTGGGTTCTAGTTTGAAATACTTGCTATACTATAATTATTATTATTATTATATATTTTTGTATGCTTTATGGTTACATGTATGAGGAATGTATATGGTGGGGTCAATGGAGGTTGGATAGGAGCCATGGGCCTGGAAAGTTACTAAGTTAGGAAAAAGGCAATCGCATGGTAAGGGTGGATAGCTGTGGATTAGTGAGGAATGTGGGCCGAGGTCAGGTCAGGTCACATGAAGGGAGTAGGGACAGTTTTATTACACACATCACTTAAGTTCCTGCCTAGCAACAGAGATGTATTGGCTGTCTAGATGTGCAAGGAGTTGACTCCGCCCAGTGGAGTGTATAAATATATGTACTTGTGGAAACATGTCTTTGTCTTTGCAGCTGTTTGAATAAACTTGGTTTGAGCTTTTCCTAGTTGTCCATTCGTTTTTTACTCAGTTTATTTAGAACCTAACAGCAGTACTATTGTATTGATGCACGGTCCGGTTTGGGTTTTTACTTTACCTTCTATTACGCTGTTTCAATGTTAGGTTACTTAAATGTGATACGCAACACTTTGGTTCCGTACATACCACCCATACCCTGTCAAAAACTCCTCCCTGGCTTAGTCATGTCAAACAACAGTGTATTCAAGGTGCTGCCCACTATATTGCAACTATAGAATTAGAATAATAATTTTATTTCCATGATTCCAACAGTTCACCAATTAAGCGTTTTGCACATATCATGCAGCACTGCGTGGCACAGAGTGGAAATGACAAAAGTGCAGTAAATGCAGAAATGGTTGGATTGAACAGTATAAAACAATCTGAATGGACAATGCCAAATTAAAATCACTTATGAAATTGGGGAGAAAAGGGGTAAAAAAAAAAAATCACTTACGTATAATTTGTGTTGCCAACCTACGGTCATGAACTACTCATAAAAAATATATTATAATAATTTTGTTTACTAATACTCTTTTTACACATTTTGTTACGTTACAGCCTCATTCTGAAACGGATTAAATCGTTTTTTCCCCTCATCAATCTACACACAATACCCCATAGTGACAAAGCAAAAACATGTTTTTAGAAATGTTTGCAAATGTGTTAAAGATAAAAAAACAAAAATACCTTATTTACATAAGTATTCAGACCCTTTGCTATGAGACTTGAAATTGCTGGGCAGTTGGCTCTGAGTGCCCAGCAGATCTAGCGGCATCATGAGTGAATAACAATTAGTGCTTTGACGGATCAGTTCCCCAGGACAGCGCCATACTTGGCAGGTTTTACACAAGTCTCAACTTTCTGAGCACACCACCGGCCTACGAGGACAAATAAAATGGTACAGAGGAGTTACGAGTCGCCAAAGGGGATTGCATCTGCTCACACGCTCCTAGTCTACACTTGCACACATTCCCTGTGTTTGTACACGCAAGCCCGGGATATGTGTGCCGGGTGTGATATGTACCCATGCATGCCAGGCGTGTTTTCATCATGCTTGTTTGTGTGCCGCATCGCGCCGTCACTCACTTTGAAGCCACCCCTCCCTCCCACTGTTTTCCCCATCGTATGTTCTAGCGAATGAAGACAGGAATCTGTCAAACCCATCCTTCCTTTTGTCGATCCTGTCAACTTTTTGGGAGGTTGGCCGCCACGGAGATTCACTCAGCCCTGATATTAATGGTGGTGTTTCAAATGTCAAAACAGAGAGAGGACCGAAGAGGAAACCATGTGTTCTTTCTGGATTCACTCATAAAATCTACGGTAGAGGACAGTTTATAATTTCACTACATTTCACTCACCAACCAGGCTTGTTTCTATGTTGCTGATCAGTACTATATGTCACTGTCACTTTGCCACTCTGGAAACCGAAAAATAACTGATACTCCATGTAGCATAACGAAGGTACTCTTAATACAGCTAACACTCAGGATATTGTGCCCATTGTGCTGCTGCCATCTTGCAAATCTCCATGCAGGTGGCAAGGCTCAGCAGTGACTGGCGAACACCTTTCTTTAAGCAGGGCCAGAGAAATGCACTTTCCGGGTGCTCGGGGGGCTCATTTGCCAGGCTCTTCGATACATAATTGCACCGGGCTCCCGATAAGATCTGGCCCACAATCCCTTGCTGCTAGGTGTATTTTTAGAACAAAAAAAAAAAAAGAGTCTGTGAAGCGCTCTCCATGTGTGCCGTCTGAATTCCAAAATGCAACGCATCCAAGGCTTAGCATTTAATCAGCAGCATCTGGACTGTGCCTGCTTGGAGGAAGAAAAAAGAAGGTGAAAGCAGGAAAGAGGAAAAAATACATTTTTGTTCTCTGTTGGTTAAGGTCATCGCAAAGCTGCTAAAAAGCCAAATGAGTGAAGTACAAAGACAGGCAAAAGAGGCAATTTTCAAGGTGATTTGCAAATATCCAAGATGATCGGAGATGGCGTGTCATTTGACATAGGCCCCTACCTCAATTTAGCACATAAATACATGATAGATAACATTAGGATCCATCGAGTCGGAGGAAGGGAAAATCGATTCAAGGTGAAAATGTAATTTGCCCAAAGAGCCTTTAGGCAAAGTGCATTTGAAAACACGTATTTGATTTTCCCCTGGGCGTCTGGAGGGGTTGGAAGAGATGGACTGCAGGTCTAAGCGGGATGGAAAAACAGCAGCGGTTGAGTGAGGGTGAGAAGGTATGCTATGGTGCTGTGCTATGGTGCTATGCTATGGTGCTGTGCTATGGTGCTATGCTATGGTGCTGTGCTATGGTGCTATGCTATGGTGCTATGCTATGGTCAGATGTGCCCTTCTATGTAGCTTGATGTACCTCTCCTTTGATTGCTTAATTCAGTTAGGGCCACCCGTCCCTTATCGGATCATATCAAAGGTCAGAGGTGTCCTGTAGACAAATCAATCTCTTGTCTAAAGAGGCGCTAAGTAAACACGAAAGGAGGGAGAGATGATCCATCTAATGGGCCAAGAGTGAATGAGGGAAGAGAGGAAGAGGAGGATGGTGTAAAAATAAAAACGATGGCATCTGGTGCCTGGAGAGGTATTGGGGAATGTGATATGATCCGAGAGAGTGCGTTTATAGTGGTTGTGAGATTAAAGTAGTGGAACGGAGATTACAGTATGGTCATTTAGGTTGATGATGAGGCAGTTATGACTGGATGCCAGTGTCACATAATGACAAAGAACATTTTCAATTTTTGGAAATGTATTAAAAATAAAAAATCGTAAATACCACATTTACATAAGTATTCAGATCCTTTACTCAGTACTTTGTTGACGCACTTTTTCCAGCGATTACAGCCTCAAGTCTTCTTGGGTATGACTCTACAAGCTTGGCACACCTGTATTTGGGGAGTTTCTCCCATTCTTCTCTGCAGATCCTCTCAAGCTCTGTCAGGTTGGATGGGGAGCGTCGCTGCCCAGCTATTTTCAGGTCTCTCCAGAGATGTTCGATTGGATTCAGGTCCCGAAGCCACTCCTGCGCTGTCTTAGCTGTGTGCTTAGGGTCGTTGTCCTGTTGGAAGTCTGAGGTCCTGAGCGCTCTGGATTAGGTTTTCATCAAGGATCTCTCTCCTTGCTCCGTTCATCTTTGCCTCAATCCTGACTAGTCTCCCAGTCCCTGCCGCTGATAAACATCCCCACAGCATGATGCTGCTACCACCATACTTCACCGTAGGGATGGTGCCAGGTTTCCTCCAGACGTGACACTTGGCATTCAGGCCAAAGAGTTCAATCTTGATTTCGTCAGACCAGAGAATCTTGTTTCTCATGGTCTGAGAGTCTTTAGGTGCCTTTTGGCAAACTCCAAGCTGGCTATCATGTCCCTTTCCCTTCCTTACCCTACTGTATTGAACCATTGGGTTTGTTGTTATTATTTCAAATTAGAGGCTTAGAAGTTACAAATTAGAAGTTATTCCTACTTTAAAAAACTGAACAAGCCAAAAAATATGCAAAACTGTTAACTAAACAATTGCACATTAACAGGGCTCCCAAGTGACGCAGTGGTCTAAGACACTGCATCTCAGGGCTAGTGGCGCCACAACAGACAGCCTGGTTCAAATCCAGACCGTATCACAACCGGCCGTGATTAGGAGTCCCATAGGGGGTTGCACAATTGTCCGAGTTTGGCCGGTGTAGGCCGTCATTGTAAATAAGAATTTGTTCTTAACTGACTTGCCTAGTTAAATAAAGGTTAAAATAATAATAAAGCTAGTTGTGGATTCAGCGACTTGAACCAGTACTGAAATTTTAGCGTCAAGGTTAATTTCTCCCCCATTGTCTCTGCTTGTTACAACTTGAAGGACATCTCACCCTGACACCCTGCAGATGTAGAGAACTTGTTGGGAAACTCCAAGCCACCAGGATAATCACCATATCCCAGGATATTATTCAGTAGTGTGCAACATCACAGTGTTAGATAGAAAAAGATTTGCCCATGTTACTGTTTATCATGCAGATTGGTCAGTGACTTATGAAGCTCATTCTACAATACAGATGGGATTTTCTGGCCCAGGTGATTGCACTGTGTGCAAGTCTTCAATTTAGACCACAATTAGTTGAAAGGCGGTGTTAATGAAGGGCTGGAACAAAAACTTGTAAACTCCTGTCCTGTGTATAAAAACGACATTTGCCCTTATGTACTGAACAAGCTTATGAATGTTGAGATGTCCCTCACTTGGGAGTTACTTATTTTATTTTGTACAATAGACTGTGTATTAAGGACTCATACACAGAAACAGGATTTTTTTTTTTTAAGTGTTGATGTCTCCACATGTTTCTGGTTTTGAGGCTTCGGCATCTGGTGCCTATTGTTCATCTGTCTAATCCATCAATAATGGTACAATACTGAATTCATTTTGTTGAATATACTGTATATTCCTGTTTGATATGCATTCATATAATTATATTGGACATGTTATCCTTTATCACATGCCAGTATTTGTATCCAATGCATTTAGCTTACTTTAGGGTGAAGTAGACTAGGCCCTCTCTAGTTAGATTCCATCATATCACCTTTCAATATTAGTTATCAACGGATATAAAAAAGAAAACATGTTATCTTGAACATCAGTGTAATTTAATATAATATGCATGGTTGTGATAGTTGTATGAATTAATCACAGTGTAAGCCTACTCATATAAAAAACATTAGCAGCTCTAATGCACTACCATGTGAATGCGTTATCACGTGATGCTGCCTTCAAGTCCCGTCCTAAATGGCAGTTACCTACTGGAAAAGTGCTACCTGGGAGATCGATATTATTCCCTCCAGCTCGTGGCTTCAGCCAATCAGACTGTCCACATGCACCCACACTCTGCCCATGCACTGATCATGCATCCTGTGAATGGTCAGATGCTCCTACTGTAGCTAGCCCAGCACTGGCCAGTCGGTTCGGTTGCGTGAACACTCAAACGTATAAGTATTAGCAGTAACAGCTGGGCCTGAATTATGATTTTTCTCACTCCTCTTATTATTATGTTACTAGTTATATTGTAACTCTACTGCTTCCTGTTTCCTATATATTTAAATACAGTCCTTGCCATTATTATTACTGTGCTATTGCCATGCGAGTCATTAATCTGGTGTTACTATGTAATACATGGTTATTAAGTCCTTAGTACAGTCTTCATTGTTCTATCCCATATCCCATTCTATCATACTCTGCATATCTATTCAGGCCAGTGTATTTATCTCCTGTATAGCATATTTATTATCTCTTTGTTTCTGTCCATTACAGAACCATTCCCATGGTTCATCTTCCTCAGTGTGTTTAAAAAAACGTCCCGTGTGGTAACTATTAGGCTGCTTTATTCCCCTCTAACGTAGGCCATGACGCATCCATGAAACACAGATTTGTAGGACCTGTGCGCATTCAAAACTCCAAAAAGTAATAATAAAATATATAATAACCTCTTCAGTTAAGGGCCTCTCAGGGTTTTTTCTGGATCAAAAAGGGCCTTAGGGGGTAGTTGTAGCAGGGAGCGTGGTCGGTGAGGCTGAATTTTAGAGGCCCCACCATCTGGGCGGTGTCGAGAAATGTTTGCATTTTTAAGCACATTTTCTGCAATTCTACAAATTTGTGACTCTACATATTCTGCCTTGGAGGAGATAGAACATTTTGCAATTCCATGCATTTTGCCATGGGTAATGTTATTTTGCTCAAACAAAATCTGTACTGCTAAATTCATTGTTTTTGGATGTTTTTATTTTTTATATTTTCTTTTGATAATTGTTAGTTCTCAAAGATTATATTGTGTATATATATATATATATATATATATATATATATATATATATATATATGTTCATTATCTTTTCTACATACAGTACTTTATATCTGGTTTTAGTCATTTAAGTTTACACTGAAAGCATTTTTCCATGCGGAAAATGTACACCCCCCCAATGATTTCAATGGCAGGAAAATACCTGAAAGGTTGTATTAATCACCTACACCACAGTTAGAACTACCCCATTAGCAAATAGTAATAATTAAATCAATGGTGCATAAACATTCTAGTGGTGGGCAGGCAGTGGTCCTGGGCCAAGTTTATAGGTGACGATAAATCATCCACAGTTTAATGCCGGCAAGATGGTTAATTTGGTCCCCCTGAGCACGTAATTAGTTCAATTATACCTCGGCACAGCAAAGCACTTGTAGAATGGAGGGACCAGGGTGCCGTCTGGTACCCGCATTAAAAATGGCGATATTGGTAGTGTTTTCTCCCTGCGCCATCATTCACCTTAACCTGCCCTCATGGACGCTTTGTGGGAGATGTTTGCTCAAACACCTAAACTGCCATGAGCTACTGTGTCGGTAGACTCATTTTCTGGTCAGGTTAGTGCCGGGTCGGCCCTGACTTTGCAAAAGTGGAAGCACACCACCTGCCACGAGAGAGAAAGCGCTTCTTCGCCTAAAGACGGATTACACGTTTTTGGACAAGCGAACGCTGCCTCGCTCTTCACCTCGCCTTGCTTCGACAATGTTCCCGAGACAGCTGGGAGATTATTGTTTTATTTTTTCTCTCCTTCTCGTGTTTGGACAACAGCATGCTTGTCTGCCTGACCAAGCAAGTGGACGAACAAGGCAAGCGGCTTACACCGTGCTAATTGCTAGTCAGTCAGTCCAGTGGAAACGCATGTCTGGTATCTGGAATTAGGGAATCAGGAGAGTCTTCTCCTTTGCAACAGCCGAGTCACAGCAGACTAGGCCCGGGCTTTTAAATGGATTACACTAGTGTGTCATTGCAATTACACGCTGCTAGCAGGTACCGCAACGAGATGAATCACGTTTTATGGCTTTACAGCAGATATTCCCTCCACCCCTCCTCCCCCTCAACGTTGCTACATACAGTAGAATCATGTTATTTTTTTCTGCCTAACAAACAGTGTTAGGTCCAACTGCAAATCTTAATTTTGCATGTTGAGTTTAGGAGAGCTGCAGACGGAAAATATGTTTGTGTATGTATATTTTTTCACCCTTTGTATATCTTATTTCAGTGCAGACCATTTGAGAATGCTTTGGTCATGCAACCAGTCTCCATTTCCACATCTTGGAAAATTAAATTAGGAAATGTTGGTTCATTTGATAGAAGCTATGGAACTACTGTTAATCAACGTAGTTGGTTTGTTTTGTTGTACATATGGAGATATGAATTAATAGGCTTAATTCACTAGATTGAGGTTGAAAATAATCAATTATAACTTTAACTAAAATCTATTATATTGTTAGGTCTGGAAATGTCCCACCTTCCTCCCAGCACACAGAACTCTTTTAGCGTTTTTTCCATTATTAAATTATTGAAATAATAATTGATTATTTCCCACCTCGATCTAGTAAATTAAGCCTATTAAGCTTATCTCCATATGCAAAACAAAGCAATTAAATTGATTTACAGTAGTTCTATAGCTTCTATCAAATGAAGTAACTTTGTCCTTGGGGCCCTAGAAGCACAGATCACCCTTATCCATATGCTTCACAATTCCCTGTCCTTAGCACAACGTTCCATATCCCATCCTATTTATTCAGTGATATTTTTTTTCATACATAAACATGCTTCTCTGATTCAGAGGGGTTGGGTTAAATGCATTAGACACATTTCAGTTGAATGCATTCAGTTGTACAACTGACTAGTATCCCCCTTTTCCTTTCCTTATCTATTCCATCCTCCATTTTCCTGCCAGCCAAACCCATCCGCGTGCTATAGCTATTAGCTACCATCAAATCATTCATATGGACCAAGACGCACTGTAGGCCAACAGAAACACCTCACCAACCTCCTCCCTGCTTACATGTGGTACAGTATGTCATAAACCTTAATGATAAAGGATTGATTTAATGGTGCTACCTTGGTAAAATGCCCTCTAATTTGTAGTAAAGCTGAACAGAAAATTAGTAGATATGGCAAGGTATGCGTGCACACGCGTATGCCAGCAAAAAGGATTACACATGCTTCAAAGTCAGTGTGTGTGGCAGGTGGCGACCAGCTCCTCTAGAAAATTCCTGTTACCTCATCCCCACTGACCCCAAACACACGCGCGCACGAACACACACATACAGACACTGCCCCGACTGAAATATGAGTGTTTCTTTCCATAGGATGTGATATAACCGGGGTCAAGATATTTCAAGATCTAAAGGACATCCGGATGACCATATAATTTATTTTTATTGAGTGACTTACGATCGCTACTGCGGTATTGGGACACCTAATGCCTTTGGTAAGATCCTCCATAGCTGCCCTTGAGCTCATCAGTTAGTCTTTATTTATTTCACCTATATTTAACTAGGTAAATCATTGAGAACACATTCTCTTTTACAGTAATGAACTGACCAAGATAGGGACAGATATCTATCTATCAACTAGGCCAGTATCAAAATATTTTTTCCATGGAAAAAATTAAAACATGAAGCAGACCTGAGTGTGCAAAGCTGTCATCAAGGCAAAGGGTGGCTACTTTGAAGAATCTCAAATATAAAATATATTTTGATTTGTTAAAAAAATTGTTGGTTACTACATGATTCCATATGTGTTATGTCATAGTTTTGATGTCTTCACTACAATGTAAAAAATTTAGCAAATCAAGAAAAACCCTTGATTGAGTAATATTCCAAACCTTTGGCCCCCAGTGTATATGTATATCTATATGTATTCAGTGCCTTCGGAAAGTATTCAGACCCCTCGACATTTTCCACGTTTTGATTCTGAGCATCATCAGTAATCTACACACAATACCGCATTATGACAAAGTGAAAACTGGTTTTTAGAAATGTTGACAAATGTATAAAAAAAACCATTAAAACAGAAATAGATTATTTACATAAGTATTTAAACCCTTTGCTATGAGACTTGAAATTGAGTTCAGGTGCATCCTGTTTCCATTGATCATCCTTGAGATGTTTCTACAACTTGATTGGAGTCCAGCTGTGGTAAATTAAATTAGATTTGGAAAGGCACACACCTGTCTATATAAGGTCCCACAGTTGACAGTGCATGTCAGAGCAAAAACCAAGCCATGAGGTCGAAGGAATCTGAGGAAGGGTACCAACATTTTTTTGCAGCATTGAAGGTCCCCAAGAACACAGTAGCAAGACCCAAGGGTCTTCCTAAACCTGGCCGCCCGGCCAAACTGAGCAATCGAGGGAGAAGGGCCTTGGTCAGTCAGGTGACCAAGAACCTGATGGTCACTCTCACAGAGCTCTAGAGTTCCTCTGTGGTGATGGGAGAACCTTCCAGAAGGACAACCATCTCTGCAGCACTCCACCAATCAGAGAAACCAGATGGAAACCACTCCTCAGTAAAAGGGACATGACGGCCCACTTGGAGTTTGCCAAAAGGCACCTATAGACTCTCAGACCATGATAAACAAGATTATCTGGTCTGATGAAACCAAGATTGAACTCTTTGGCCTGAATGCCAAGCATCACGTCTGGAGGAAACCTGGCACCATCCCTACGGTGAAGCATGGTGGTGGAAGCATCATGCTGTGGGGATGATGTTTTGAATGTCCTTGAGTGGCCCAGCAAGAGCCCTGACCTGAACCTGATCGATCATCACCGGAGAGACCTGAAAACAGCTGTGCAGCGATGCTCCCCATCCAACCTGACAGCTTGAGAGGATCTGCAGAGAAGAATGGGAGAAACACCCCAAATACAGATGTGTCAAGCTTGTAGCATCATACCCAAGAAGACTCAATGCTGTAATTGCTGCCAAATGTACTTAAACAAAATACTGAGTAAAAGATCTGAATACTTATGGAAATGTGCTATTTATGTTTTTTATTTTTAATAAATTGAAAAAACAGTTATGGGGTATTGTGTGTAGATTGATGAGGGAAAAAAAACGATTTCATCCATTTTAGAAGAAGGCTGTAACATAGCATAATGTGGAAGAAGTCAAGGGGTCTGAATACTTTCCGAAGGCACTGTATACAGTGGGGAGAACAAGTATTTGATACACTGCCGATTTTGCAGGTTTTCCTACTTACAAAGCATGTAGAGGTCTGTAATTTGTATCATAGGTATACTTCAACTGTGAGAGACGGAATCTAAAACAAAAATCCAGAAAATCACATTGTATGATTTTTAAATAATTAATTAGCATTTTATTGCATGACATAAGTATTTGATCACCTACCAACCAGTAAGAATTCCGGCTCTCACAGACCAACCTCTCCACAATGGCCAAGACCAGAGAGCTGTGTAAGGACATCAGGGATAACATTGTAGACCTGCACAAGGCTGGGATGGGCTACAGGACAATAGGCAAGCAGCTTGGTGATAAGGCAACAACTGTTGGCGCAATTATTAGAAAATGGAAGAAGTTCAAGATGACGGTCAATCTCCCTCGGTCTGGGGCACCATGCAAGATCTCACCTCGTGGGGCATCAATGATCATGAGGAAGGTGAGGGATCAGCCCAGAACTACATGGCAGGACCTGGTCAATGACCTGAAGAGAGCTGGGACCACAGTCTCAAAGAAAACCATTAGTAACACACTACGCCGTCATGGATTAAAATCCTGCAGTGCACGCAAGGTCCCCCTGCTCAAGCCAGCGCATGTCCAGGCCCGTCTGAAGTTTGCCAATGACCATCTGGATGATCCAGAGGAGGAATGGGAGAAGGTCATGTGGTCTGATGAGACAAAAATAGAGCTTTTTGGTCTAAACTCCACTCGCCGTGTTTGGAGGAAGAAGAAGGATGAGTACAACCCCAAGAACACCATCCCAACCGTGAAGCATGGAGGTGGAAACATCATTCTTTGGGGATGCTTTTCTGCAAAGGGGACAGGACGACTGCACCGTATTGAGGGGAGGATGGATGGGGCCATGTATCGCGAGATCTTGGCCAACAACCTCCTTCCCTCAGTAAGAGCATTGAAGATGGGTCGTGGCTGGGTCTTCCAGCATGACAGCGACCCGAAACACACAGCCAGGGCAACTAAGGAGTGGCTCCGTAAGAAGCATCTCAAGGTCCTGGAGTGGCCTAGCCAGTCTCCAGACCTGAACCCAATAGAAAATCTTTGGAGGGAGCTGAAAGTCCGTATTGCCCAGCGACAGCCCCGAAACCTGAAGTATCTGGAGAAGGTCTGTATGGAGGAGTGGGCCAAAATCCCTGCTGCAGTGTGTGCAAACCTGGTCAAGAACTACAGGAAACGTATGATCTCTGTAATTGCAAACAAAGGTTTCTGTACCAAATATTAAGTTCTGCTTTTCTGATGTATCAAATACTTATGTCATGCAATAAAATGCTAATTAATTACTTAAAAATCATACAATGTTATTTTCTGGATTTTTGTTTTAAATTCCGTCACTCACAGTTGAAGAGTACCTATGATAAAAATTACAGACTTCTACATGCTTTGTAAGTGGGAAAACCTGCAAAATCGGCAGTGTATCAAATACTTGTTCTCCCCACTGTATATACAGTATGTATGTGTGCTATCCTTGGAAAATAAATATGTGACTCTAGATGACAATATAATGATGCTTGCTTCCAACATTAGGTCTATTTTCTTTAAGAAATTACATTTGCTTCATAATTTGTTTCCTTTTCACGTTACTAACGAATATCGTGATACTGGTATCGTCCCGGCCCTACTGTCAACATTTGAATGTTATCTGACTTAGCTACATGAAGCTAATAATCATTGTGAGCCTGCGTTGAAAAGACATCCAAATGACTCTCTCTGCAGCTGACCCGTTTGACAATGGACAGTGTTCGTTTTATCACTTACGCCCCGGCTTACTATTAA
The DNA here is from genome assembly GCA_023634145.1 of Thymallus thymallus. Lineage (NCBI taxonomy): Eukaryota > Metazoa > Chordata > Actinopteri > Salmoniformes > Salmonidae > Thymallus > Thymallus thymallus. The sequence goes on from CM042422.1 coordinate 14,122,762, forward strand.
TCATGGGGCACGTACTTTATGAATTAATGCACTGAGGGATTTGCTCTTCTATGGATATGTATATATTACATTGTCTAAGTCAATGTGTGAATTAGCTTCTCACTGCAACTCAGAGGATGGGGACTGAAGCCATTGAATAATAGGGCGCCTCCATAAACCACATTATTAGAGAGAACTGACCGCTGTTTCATTGCGCGTCTTTATCCCATTCATTCATGATACGTCTATATTTCTGATGGCTTTTCATGTACAATTTAAACAGATACCAGCTGAAAGTGATGGCCAAATCTTTTCTCTTCTCTTTCTCTCTCTTTCTCTCTCTTTCTCTCTCTCTCTCTTGTTTGGCAATAAAGAGGGCTGGCCATATGGATGTGAGGGCACCGTGTGAGAAACCACTTCACCCCCCCCTAATGGCACCTTTCCCCTACATAGTGTGCTACTTTTGACCAAAGCCCTATGTGAATAGGGTGCCAATCATGCTGTCTAGACCACAGCCTTCCTATCTACCCTGCAAATCCTTCAAAAGCATTACATCAGACTACCGTATAATGACCATATAACTCTTAAATATTGCTTCCAGTGTAAAACTTCTACATACTCTTTTATCTAATCCTAATCTAATATGATTCTCTTAATTGAACATTAAGTTTGCAAAGGAGTCGTTTAGCACAACACTTTCTCTCCCACGCAGGATATATATATTTTTATTTTATGAGCGTTGTAATGAATGGAAGTTAATGTGTTGTATGTATTCTGAGCATCTTCTCCTAAAAGATCACTCTTTGTTCCCCATCGGAATCTATTGACTTCAATGGAAAACCAGCCTCTGCACCAAGCAAACAATACCAATACCCCATAACTATGGATTTATTTATATTTGTTGGTGTTTATTTTCTTCTTTTTCATCCTCGGGTTTGCACTTAGTTTCTCCTGGCATCTGGCTGCCGTGTGTGTTACCAGCTATTGTGATTACGGGAGCCAGGGAGATGAGAAAATAAATCAGCATTCTGCTCCAGGCCATGGCACAATCAAGCTGGAGTGTCTCCGCAGAGAAACACTAGCAAACTTGCATGCTGACAGTGTTATGATTCACCTCCCCCCACCCCCCACCCCCCACCACACCCGTTCTCACCCCCATCCCCGTTCTCACCCTCACCTCAGTCTCCTCCCCGAACACCCCGTGCAAAGGCACATGACAAATGGGTGTTGACAAAGCAAATCTTTGGCCCAAGCAAAAAGAAACATGCCGCCGCCATTCTACATTAAACCTAAAAGTCTGCCCCGGCGAGCTGGATTAATCTTTGATAAACTGTCCCCGGAAGTTTATAAGCACATTTTCGTTAGCGAGAGAGGAGGAAAGAGAGATAGAGAGGGAGGGGGAAAAAAAGAGAAGCCACAAGATGTTTCTCCACATTAGGCATGCTCCGACACCGGCTGGTGGTGTGAACTTATGGGCAGGGTGGCAGCACCTGCTCCCTGGCAGCTGTAAACATGTCGGCAGACTCTTATTCCTTCTCCTCCACTACTGGCCCCACCATCCATATGGCCCTGCTTTATTATCACCATAAAAGGCCCCCATTGCCTGCATAAAGATGGTGTGGGAGACTAGGGCCCAGTGGTTTCCATTAGCGGACCCCTTTTACGGGAAGGGCCATGTATGTCCCCCGGGCGAGGCCAAAACCCTCACTACCGCACTGCATGCTCTGCCAAATAGGCTCTCTGTAATCAAGGACTCAGCTAAAAGAGAAGCTTGATATTAAATGGAAATGAGTAGATCAGTAGTTACTTGTTGTGGTAGTAGTAACAGCAGCAGTAGTAGACCTTGTAATAGTAGTAGTAGTAGTAGTTGTAATAGCAATAACATCAGTAGTAGACATTGTATTAATAGTAGTAATAACAGTAGTAGTAGTAGTAGTAGTAGTAGTAGTAGTAGTAGTAGTAGTAGTAGTAGTAGTAGTAGTAGTAGTAGTAATATCAGCAGTTGTAGTACTAGTATTAGTAGTTGTAGTGGACTACTACTACTAGTAGTAGTAGTAACAGTAGTAATAGTACTATTAGTAATAAAAGCAGTAGAGGGACCTAATTGGAAGGGCCTAATGTGAGGGATATTTTACCTGAAAACAAGTTGTTATTGGCAGTTGTTATTTGGAACTCTCTTTGTTATTGGTCTATCAACTTATACCGCCGTGTGATGTCACCAGGAAAGCCAAAACTCCACCCATGAATCTTCACATGTATCTTCAGTCAGCAGCTATCAGTAAATATATACAAATGTAGATAGATTAAACAAATGTCCCACCTTTTTACAGTTTTAGTTTTCATCAGCTAAAACACAGATCAAACTGATTTTTGACTGCACTGGTCCTTTTACACCAAATCCATTTGGTGCCACATGCATATTTTTCTAACAAACAGAAAACTGTTCACATAAACAAGACCAGCAACCATTTTGATTTGCACCAGGCCAAAGGAAAATGGATACATGAGCTGTCTCCCCAAAGACAAAATATTAAAACACGTAGGCAAATCTTAAAGGGGTTCCAGGGACTGAAACACTGACAATAATATATGCGGCCAAAAAATCTATTATAAAAACATAAGACTTCAGATCAACGTGGGCACTTATTCCCAGTGACAGGACGGCACTATAATATACTCATTAGCGATAATGCCACAATGAATAGGGCTGGATGGCATTGCTTTTAATAGTCCTCCCCATGTGTCTGTAAGCAGTTAAAGTTGCCATCTTGCAAGTGGATTTTAACACTCTTCTCAGCAAAGGTGTTAGAGACCGTTTGTGACAAAATCACTAGGCCGCTGTGTCAATTGCACAGGGAATTATGGGGCTTTGTGAGTTTGATGAAGTGCCTTAATTTCTGCAGTTAGTCTCAAAAAATCTACTGAGGTATTGTGCATAGTTGGAAAATATTTTTCTATGCTGTTCACTCTATTTAGGCTACATCTATGTAGCATGTTCTTTTACTTTCCCTGACAAGTTCAGTAGTTTTCACTACATTAACAGGTAGTGTGAACTTCGGTCATCTCCAGAGTAATATACTAAATATAATTGTCTTTTTGAGTAGTATAATTGTATATGTATATGAAACAAATTCTTGTCCAGAACAGTTTTTCCAAAAGCAGACAATGCATTACATGTTGTTTTTGGGGAAGAACTATTGTTTTTGTCTTTTTATTGGTGTATTTGCAATGGTATGCTAGCGTTTGTTTCAGTAACAAACCAGCGCTTTCCGGCTTCGATATTTCTCTTTTGTAAAGAGTTGCCGGCTTTGTCTGTGCTTTCAAGGTGTAAAGGCTTATTTGAGCACCGGGGAACATAACCAGGCGTGATGGAAACGCAATACAATAGTGAGAGCAATTCCAATTAGCATGGACACTCAAGGTATACACGCTGCCTTTCTTCCCTACTGTAAAAAGGGAGGGGACATGACACCTATTGTCTTTTGTTAACATCTGTCTAGGTAGCTAGCAAAACAAGTGCTATTGCTAACACAATGGGCGACTGAGCAAATGCCAACAAGTGGCATTGTCCAAAGCTTGAATGGCACTCTCCAGAATGAAGGATGAGTCAGGGTACATATGTCTTCTTCTGTTTCTTTCAGTCTGTGTGCTTGAATACTTTGACCTCCAGACACTGGCTTCCTGATTGACCACTGTGAGTTAGATAGTGGCGTTAGAAGAGAAAGAGAAAAAAAATAAAATGTTCCTTCCAATGATCCACAGAAATATAATACCGTTGTTGATATGTTTGTGTGCCTGGGTTGGGGATAGGACCTGTCCCATTTTAACTGAATAGAAATCCTATTGACAACGAAAAATAAGGAAAATAATTATATATTGTTACATACACTGGCCCAATGCTCTAACCGCTAGGCTACCAATTGTCAATTATTCATTGAGAGTCAAATGTCAAATCATATTTTCGGAATTCACTGGCTTTTTGACATGGAATTGAATCCTCACACTGGTATTTGACTCTGTAGGGGGAAAACAAGAACTCATTTGATTATAACCCCCTCCCAATATTTTTCAAGATTATTGGACAGTGAAGAGAAGAGAGTGGGTGGGTCGGATCCGATCCCACGGCCAAAAAACTAGAATGTGCTCTGACGCCAGTAACAATAACTTGATCACCAGTGGCCACCTCATTCATTACTAGGCTACTGTCCCCTGTGAATCGAATGACCACTGAACCATCTCTGGTCCCTGCAGTCATGAAAGATCAGCGGTCACAGTGACCTGTGACCACAGTAGTGTCCATTCACCAAAGACAAATTGGCACTACTCCTGCGTACTACAGGGAGAAATACGGAGTTCCCTTTCAAGTCAATACTTTTCTGTCAATGGCAGTGTTCTGTGACATACTTTATGTGTGTTGGCATCTTGGGTTTCTGTCTTCATTTCATGTCTTTGCTTTGAAGTCATCAGATCTTGCACCACATACTGACAACAATGCATGTTCATGCCAATATTCTAGTAATAGTCTATGTGGATTACTCCAAATACATATATTTATATGAACATACAATATGTTCAACTAGCTATTGGCATATGATTTGTTTGAAATGCACAACAAAGCATCTTTGTACAGAATGTCAGCAAAATTGCATGTTGGCTCTTAGTGCTTCAAACAGAGTTTTTCAGAATGTTTGAGTATCGAAAGATTATCTGTGTGAGACAAGTGTGTGGTCAGTCTTAGTTGACAATGCATCTCAATAGTCTGGTGTGGCTTCCTCTCCTAGTCTTCTTTCCTTCGTATGCTCCTACGTGAAATAACTTGGACAGGTGAAACACAACTTTGAGTCCACCATTTTGCTTTCATACTCTACCCTGATCAGCGCAGATTGAAAGGAGATAAGGAGAGGAAGCCACTTAAGAACGTTGAGAAACACCCTTTTTGTTTGACCAGCCTGAGCAGCAGAAGGAGGGGAGCCACTTTAGACTAGACACACCCTGTGTTTTTTCGTCTGTCCTTAACAACAACATCAGAACACCTTCCATTTTATTCACTGCTACTGATTTGACCAAATATTCCAGTTATGCATAGAATACCAAGTGTGAGTTTTGTATGCCAAGAGCTGACAGATACTGGGTTTGTATAATAGGGTGCTTCAACAGTCTTCCCAATGCATCATAATCATGAGCTTGTCTCGTGGTAACGCTAATTGGATCGAACTCCAGATACGGACACCTGGGTCTGCTGCTGACGCTGTCTGTGTGTGTGTGTGTGTGTGTCAGAGAGGAAATATGTTGGTGTTTGTCTGTGAGTGTATCTGGACTTCAGTAATATAGATTAAAGGACGTGTGTGTGTATGTGTGTGTTTGTCTGTTGGCTGGAACAACGCCCGGTATAGATTTCCGATGTTGATTTAAATTATTTAGATGCCTCAAACTGTAGCTTGATAAATATATTCCCTCATGCACAGTATGCATACAGTAGCCTATACCAAAGGCTCTGAGGACTGTATGGGTCTGAAGCGAACTTAGCATGCCAAGTCTATGAGTCTGTGGGAAGATGGCTTAGCATGCCAAGTCTATGAGTCTGTGGGAAGATTACTTAGCATGCCAAGTCTATGAGTCTGTGGGAAGATGGCTTAGCATTCAAAGTCTATGAGAGTCTATGGGAAGATAGCTTAGCATTCCAAGTCTATGTGAGGCTGTGGAAAGATAACTTAGCATGCCAGATCTATTTGAGTCCATATTATTATTTTATTTTTTATTTAACCTTTATTTAACTAGGCAAGTCAGTTAAGAACAAATTCAAATATGGAGCTAGCTTAGCACCATGTCTCCTAGATGAGGTGTTAGCCTTGTGTTCTAGCCAGTTGCCTCCCGCAACGTCTGTGTGTGTATACTTGCTGTGACCCTCTACGTCCATGGCAATTGTGTATATGTAAGTGACCACACTGCAAAATAGCAGACGGATGGAAGAATGGACAAATAGATAGATTGATTTGATGATTTGATAGATAGATTGATAGAAAGGCTTCATCCATAGACGTACGTAGAGGTGGAGGCTACATCCCATAGACGTATGCAGAGGTGGAGGGGTGGAGGTGACACAAGGCCAGCAAAGTGACCTGTATTTTTACTACTTGACTTGTCTTGTTGTGGCCCACAGGAGAGCACAGAGGTCAGGGCCCTGTGGTTCAGTAGCATAGTGGCATGGCAACAACACGCTCCTTGCACTTCTATCCCTCCCCTGTTAGAGTAAAGTACAAGAGCAGATTGACATGCTCCGGTGCCTCTCCACCCTCCATTTGGCGCCCAACATGATTTGTGTTTTATTGGACCTGTTCCCCCTGTCGATCAGAATCTAGGTCTGTCTAAGAGAACAACTCTCGGAGACTCAATAAAGGGATGAACGGCTGCATTGTCAAGTTGTCTGCCTGCACTGCATCGTGAGGGGAGATTGTGTCAGTGTATGTGGTTGTGGAAGTGTCTGCTCTTGTTTTTGTTAGTGTTAATAGGCTACACCATGTGTGTGTGTTTGGTGTGTGTCTAATGTGTGAGTGAGTGTTTATGTATGTATGTATGTATGTATGTATGTATGTATGTATGTATGTATGTATGTATGTATGTATGTATGTATGTATGTATGTATGTATGTATGTATGTATGTATGTATGTATGTATGTATGTATGTATGTATGTATGTATGTATGTATGTATGGTATGTATGTATGTATGTCGGTGGCTAGAGCGCGTAGCGGCCGCATCTTTCCCATCCACTCACACATGCTGAGCTAGCAGTGCTTGGAACAGCTGATTTCTTACCAGCGCTTAATAGATGACTGCAGGGCAGGGAAACTGGGCAGACGAGCGTGAAATCCGCCAAGCCAGGGGAGACCAGGTATTGATACAGACAGACTACTGTACCAAGTTCAGGTTAACTAGACAGACTACTGCACCAGGTTAACTAGACAGACTACTGCACCAGGTTAACATACAGACTATTGTATCAGGTTAACTAGACAGACTACTGCACCAGGTTAACTAGACAGACTACTGTACCAGGTTAACTAGACAGACTACTGCACCAGGTTAACAAGGCAGACTACTGTACCAGGTTAACAAGGCAGACTACTGTACCAGGTTAACTAGACAGACTACTGCACCAGGTTAACAACAGACTACTGTACCAGGTTAACTAGACAGACTACTGCACCAGGTTAACAAGACAGACTACTGTACCGGGTTAACTAGACAGACTACTGTACCAGGTCAACAAGACCAACTCCTTCACCAGGTTAACTAGACAGACTTCTGTACCAGGTTAACTAGACAGACTACTGTACCAGGTTAACTAGACAGACTACTGTAACAGGTTAACTAGACAGACTACTGTACCAGGTCAACAAGACAGACTACTGTACCAGGTCAACAAGACAAACTACTGTACCAGGTCAACAAGACCAAGTGCTGTATAATTAACAAGACCAAGTGCTGTACCAGCAAACTCAATGATACACTGCTAAATGTCACGCACATACAGTGGGGAGAACAAGTATTTGATACACTGCCGATTTTGCAGGTTTTCCTACTTACAAAGCATGTAGAGGTCTGTAATTTTTATCATAGGTACACTTCAACTGTGAGAGACGGAATCTAAAACAAAAATCCAGAAAATCACATTGTATGATTTTTAAATAATTAATTTGCATTTTATTGCATGACATAAGTATTTGATCACCTACCAACCAGTAAGAATTCCGGCTCTCACAGACCTGTTAGTTTTTCTTTAAGAAGCCCTCCTGTTCTCCACTCATTACCTTTATTAACTGCACCTGTTTGAACTCGTTACCTGTATAAAAGACACCTGTCCACACACTCAATCAAACAGACTCCACACACTCAATCAAACAGCTGTGTAAGGACATCAGGGATAAAATTGTAGACCTGCACAAGGCTGGGATGGGCTACAGGACAATAGGCAAGCAGCTTGGTGAGAAGGCAACAACTGTTGGCGCAATTATTAGAAAATGGAAGAAGTTCAAGATGACGGTCAATCTCCATTGGTCTGGGGCACCATGCAAGATCTCACCTCGTGGGGCATCAATGATCATGAGGAAGGTGAGGGATCAGCCCAGAACTACACGGCAGGACCTGGTCAATGACCTGAAGAGAGCTGGGACCACAGTCTCAAAGAAAACCATTAGTAACACACTACGCCGTCATGGATTAAAATCCTGCAGCGCACGCAAGGTCCCCCTGCTCAAGCCAGCGCATGTCCAGGCCCGTCTGAAGTTTGCCAATGACCATCTGGATGATCCAGAGGAGGAATGGGAGAAGGTCATGTGGTCTGATGAGACAAAAATAGAGCTTTTTGGTCTAAACTCCACTCGCCGTGTTTGGAGGAAGAAGAAGGATGAGTACAACCCCAAGAACACCATCCCAACCGTGAAGCATGGAGGTGGAAACATCATTCTTTGGGTATGCTTTTCTGCAAAGGGGACAGGATGACTGCACCGTATTGAGGGGAGAATGGATGGGGCCATGTATCGCGAGATCTTGGCCAACAACCTCCTTCCCTCAGTAAGAGCATTGACGATGGGTCGTGGCTGGGTCTTCCAGCATGACAACGACCCAAAACACACAGCCAGGGCAACTAAGGAGTGGCTCCGTAAGAAGCATCTCAAGGTCCTGGAGTGGCCTAGCCAGTCTCCAGACCTGAACCCAATAGAAAATCTTTGGAGGGAGCTGAAAGTCTGTATTGCCCAGCGACAGCCCCGAAACCTGAAGGATCTGGATGGTGCAGTGTGTGCAAACCTGGTCAAGAACTACAGGAAATGTATGATCTCTGTAATTGCAAACAAAGGTTTCTGTACCAAATATTAAGTTCTGCTTTTCTGATGTATCAAATACTTATGTCATGCAATAAAATGCAAATTAATTACTTAAAAATCATACAATGTGATTTTCTGGATTTTTGTTTTAGATTCCGTCACTCACAGTTGAAGAGTACCTATGATAAAAATTACAGACTTCTACATGCTTTGTAAGTGGGAAAACCTGCAAAATCGGCAGTTTTGTTCTCCCCACTGTACACTACCAGACAAAAGATTTACAACATCTACTCATTTAAGAGTTTTTCACTATAGAATAATAGTCTAACTATGAAATAACACATTTGGAATCATGTAGTAACAAAAAAAGTGTTAAACAAATAAAAATATATTTTATATTTGAGATTCTTCAAAAAGCCACCCTTTGCCGGTGAATGGATGATCTCCGCATGTGTATTTCCCACCGTAAAGCATGGAGGAGGAGGTGTAATGGTGTGGGGGTGCTTTGCTGGTGACACTGTCTGTAATTTATTTAGAATTCAAAGCACACTTAACCAGCATGGCTACCACAGAATTCTGCAGCGATACACCATCCCATCTGGTTTGGACTTAGTTGGATTATCATTTGTTTTTTAACAGAACAATGACCCAACACACCTCCAGGCTGTGTAAAGGCTAGTTAACGAAGAAGGAGAGTGATGGAGTGCTGCATCAGATGGCCTCCATAGTCCCCCCCACCTCAACCCAATTGAGATGGTTTGGGATGAGTCAAACCAAAGAATGAAGGAAAAGCAGCCAACAAGTGCTCAGCATATGTGGGAACTCCTTCAAGACTGTTGGAAAAGCATTCCAGGTGAAGCTGGTTGAGAGAATGCCAAGAGTGTGCAAAGCTGTCATCAAGGCAAAGGGTGGATATTAAAAGTGGCAGGTAGCCGAGTGGTTAGAGTGTTGGGCCTGTAACTGAAAGGTTGCTGGATCGAATCCCTGAGCTGACAAGGTAAACATTAGTAGTTTTGCCCCTGAACAAGGCAGTTAACCCACTGTTCCTAGGCTGTCATTGTAAATAAAAATTAGTTCTTAACTGACTTGCCTAGTAAAATAAAGGTTAAAAGAATATAAAATACTGTATATTTTGATTTGTTTAACACTTTTTTTGGTTACTACATGATTCAATATGTGTTATTTCATAGTTTTGATGTCATAGTTTCATAGTTTTGATGTAGAAAATAGTCAAAATAAAGAAAAACCCTTGAACGAGTAGGTGTTCAAAAATGTCTGACCGGTAGTGTATACGCACACAGGCAAGAGGGCAGGCACACGCATTTACACACACTCACAAGCGCATGTTCGGACAAGCCAACAAGCACACACCACATCACACACACACACACACATTGATTTATTTGCACATTATCTAACTTGTCTTAGCAGCTCCAGCCTCTCCATGTGAAAATGGGATTGCAGTCATGCTCTTATCACGTTCCCTCATCCCCACCTGACAAGGCAGTGTTATCGGGCTGAGCTTTGCTGAGAAAGCAGCAACAACCACATTTCAGTCCTCAATCTATATCTATAGAACCACATAAATACTTACTGTTCATATTTCCGCCTGCTGAAAACGAGCGCTGCCAATAGAGGAGGCTAGTACGGTGTCCCCCACCTCATCACACTCTCTTCTTTTACCGCTCCCTCCCTTCTTCCATCCGCGGAGCGAGGGGTGAGGAGGAGGAGGAGATTAGAAGGAGGGAAAGGGAGAAAGGTCATCCCACGCCATTAGCCGCTGCGTCGAGAGGCAAGAGGCGGGATAAATAAACAAATAGATAAGTATAAAAAGTGCAGGTAGTTAGCGGGCCTAATGAGACCGCTGTGGCCATCCTGAGTCAATGCCCTGCTCGGGAGACAGAAATCACTATAGCTTCCTGAACACTGTCTTAATTGGACGTCAGTCATTTACACCCAGCATTCAGACCTCCTCCTTGAGTGTGTGTGTGTGCATCCTTCGAGTGTGTGTCTCCAACTTGTGTGTGTGTGCATTCCGCCTGTGTGTGTGGAAGCGCTCACTGGTCATTAGCATAGATTTTTCCACTTGCTAATAGCCATAACTCTGCTCTCATGGTCTTGGTCAGCGCGGGCGGGCGGACCAGGCAAACAGGGGTGTCCCATCCCTGCTCCATCAGCGATAAAAGATGACCACCATCGATCAGGGGCACCCGGGCGGTCTCCCCGCGAAGGATGCCCCTGTTGATGGGATAATCCCAGGTAAATTATGAGGCTGCCCGCCGTTCCAGTTAAGGAACAGACTCATCGTCAGTAGCTGCTACCGCTGTCATCCATGATCAGTTAGCTGTTGGCTGTTAATGTTTAACAGTGTGGCAGTGCTTGGGTTATTTTGTGTAATGTATCAGGAACACAAGTCTTGGGCAAGGATAGTTATTGGGGGGGGGTGTGTGGGTGTGGAAAAGCATGGATGCATGTGTGCACACGTGTGTGTTTTTATGTTAGCCCACACACTATCTTAGTGTGTTTTGTGTTTGAGTTACTGTATGTACCTGCATGTCTGTAGCCTCACCCTTGATTCATTTTGTGTCTATTCCGAAGGCATTTTCTCTCTTTTCACCTTGGATAGTGATTGTCATTCAGGGCCACGGAGAGAAGGTTCATAAATGACCATGATGGTATAATCGTAAAAAACTAAGTGTCTAGCCACTTGTGGGGAACAGCCTATCATAAATGCACACCTATCCCTTTAGACACGACTACGCTGTAATAATCAGACTTGTTCGCATCTAGCCAATCTACGGCTATATTCCAGACTATATAGGCAGTGGCTGTAAGGAATAACTTAGCTAGCCAGCACCAAACCCCAGCTGTGTGTGTGTGTGTGTGTGTGTGTGTGTGTGTGTGTGTGTGTGTGTGTGTGTGTGTGTGTGTGTGTGTGTGTGTGTGAAAGTACTGTGTGTGTGTATTTGTGAAATCCATTAGTCAGTGTTGATTAAGTACAGCAAGACAGGTTATTATATATATATATATATATATATATATTATATTGAATCACATTCATTATGTCATGTTTGGCTGGCTGTGACTCAGACGAGTAAGTATTGAGACACACACAGGCACACGCACACGCAGACACACAGCAGTTTCACACACACACACACACACACACACACACACACACACACACACACACACACACACACACACACACACACATTTGCACACACTGGTTCTCTCTCTTAGTCATGCAATCTAATGTACTTCCATTGTGATCAGTTTATAATCATGGAGTAGACCCCTCTTTTTTGCATATATCCATAGCACATACAGCACCAGTCAAAAGTTTGGACACACCTACTCATTCAAGGGATTTTCATTATTTTTACTATTTTCTACATTGTAGAAGTATAGTGAAGACATCAAAACGATTAAATAACACATATGGAATCATGTAGTAACCCCAAAAAGTTTTAAACAAATCAAAATGTATTTTATTTTTGAGATTCTTCAAAGTAGCCACCCTTTGCCTTGATGACAACTTTGCACACACTTGGCATTCTCTCAACCAGCTTCATGAGGTAGTCACCTGGAATGCATCTCAATTAACAGGTGTGCCTTGTTAAAAGTTAATTTGTGGAATGTCTTTCCTTCTTAATGCGTTTGGGCCCTATTTGGTAAAAGACCAAGTCCATATTATGGCAAGAACAACTCAAATAAGCAAAGAGAAACATAATTACTTTAAGACATGAAGGTCAGTCAATCTGGAAAATTTCAAGAACTTTGAATGTTTCTTCAAGTGCAGTCGCAAAAACCATCAAGCGCTATGATGAAACTGGCTCTCATGAGGACCGCCACAGGAAAGGGAGAACCAGAGTTACCTCTGCTGCAGAGGATACGCTCATTAGAGTTACCAGCCTCAGAAATTGCAGCCCAAATAAATGCTTCACAGAGTTCAAGTAACAGACACATTGCAACATCAACTGTTCAGAGGAGACTGGGTGAATCAGGCCTTCATGGATCGAATTGCTGCAAAGAAACCGCTACTAAAGGACACCAATAAGAAGAAGAGACACGAGCAATGGACATTAGACTGATGAGTCCAAATTTTAGATTTTTGGTGCCAACCGCTGTGTCTTTGTGAGACGCAGAGTAGGTGAACATATTATGTTGGTACAGTATAGTCATAACACGATTATTAAAACAACACTGCGCTTTTCGGAATACAATTGAAAGAGTTCCCAAATTAATTAGCAAAAGACAACAGACGAAGGAGAGAAAAATGCCTTCCAAAACAGAAACCTGGGTCTCACCGAGACGCAATTAATATTCCAAGACGACCGCTGCTAAACCACTGGCAATTATTTTGAATGCTTCTGTTTTTGCCCGCTGAAGTGGTTTAATCATCTTAATGTTTCGGAGGAAAAATCTGCGGAATCTCGACATCTTGTTTTTTCTCCCTGAATAATAGGCGAGAAATGCTGCAAGCCTTAGCACATTAGTGCCACGATCCCCCCATCTCTCCCTTTCATCACTCCTTCCCTTCTTTACGTTCCCCCCTCCTTCTCCTCCATTCCTCCCTCTCTTGCCTGAACCGAACCCGAGACTTCTGTAATTGTGCCAGCCAGCTGTTTTTTTGGCAGGTTGAGCCGTTCCTTCTACAGTATACGCAACAACGCCTCCTTCTCCGCCCAATCCGTCCCTCCCGCATTATGCCCACTGCACCCAGTGGGAGAGGATCTGGCATTCTGGGTAATTTGAGCATAATAACACCAACACAACATCTCATTCGCTGTAGTAGAAGGGCCTCAGTGTGTGGGATGGAGACACTCCTCTCTGTCTCTGTTTGTTTCCACTCCAAACAGCAGGTAGACTTTGTGAATATGTTTAGGATCTGAGAAAAGGGTCCTGATTGGATACGATGCACGTTCTGGTCTCAATCCACGTGGGTGTGCAGGCTTTTGGGTGATATTTGGGCTGTGTCATAACCACATTTTTAATCAAAGGCTTTTCTCCACTCTATCAGATATATTACAGCCCTCATTACTTCATAAACACACTGGCCCACTTTTGCTCCGCTATTTTGCTCCTAGCGCCGATATCGTCCAGTTTTTTATTGCTGCTTATTTATCCATATCCTATGTAGCCGTGGCATTTGAAACTAGGAGTTTTGATTTGGTTCCATTAATATTTCCTCTCTTCATTTGGCTTAGACATACACCGACGTAATACATGAGGTTTAAAAATGGATGTAAATAGGGAGGGTGTCATCAACAGGAAAAGAGTTGATATTCAAAGATATTGTATTCTGTGATTCGATAAAAGGAGGAGAGGTTGAAGGGGTCTAAGAGAAGAAAGTGTGTTGTTTTATTCCGTTCTCTCATCTCTCTCTCCCTCTTTCTTCCATGCTCTCAATCTTTCTTTATTGCCGTCTCGCTCTCTCTTGCGCTCACGGGACATTATCCTATGAGTGACGCTGTCAATCACTCATCCCGATGATCGAAAACCTCCCCAGAGGACATCAGACTCACAACTTAATTAGACCCTTACTCCTCCTCGCCTGTAATTGCATGCAGTTCTTCTTAGACTTCCTATTGTGTCAGGAATTGTACACAAACGCATCCCCAGAAAGTGGCCTTTTCTGGCAGTCTCTCGTTGTCATGGTACCTACTAAAGGTGAAATCAGTGTATTTTTTAGAGTTGCACCAGTGAGAGTCCACATCAGCGACTGTTATATGAAAACCGCTTACATTTTAGGTGGCATCACTGACACAGCGGTGGTCTTTGACAGGCCATAGGATATTTGTAGTGCACTGCATGTGGTCTGCCCCGTGGCACTGCTGGCTGACATGGAGCCTGAGCTACTGTATTCGGATGTAGCGTGCCCAGCCCTCCACGCCTTGCCCAATTAACAGCATGCCATGGGGCGCCTGGAGGGGACAGTAGGTGCTCTGGGGGAACGGCTCCAAGGGCCTCCTCAACCCTGATGCATACTGATGTTTACTCCACTCCCTCCCTCCTCACACACGCTCATTCTCTACACACAAAATAAGGTGCTAGCTAGAACCTGTAGGATAACCCTTTGAAGAACCCTTTTCTACATGGAATCCAAAAGGGTTATATCTCGAATGAAAAAGGGTGCTCCTTTCGGGACAGACAAATAACCTTTTAGTATGTCAACGTTTCTCTCTGTGTCTCTGTAACAATCCCACAGACATTTTATACACACTCTATCCTTCTATTCCTATCTCTTTTCTCTATCCCTCCCTTTCTTCATATCACTCTCTCTAACCCTGTTTTCTCTCCATCTCTTTCTTGCTCTCTCTGCCTGCCCCCTGACTCTACCTCTCTCTGTACAGCCACCAGCATTGCACCCTCCTCCCTCCTTGCCTCATATCCATTCAACGGGAGCCCCACGTCGGCAAAGCTAGAATGAGTCATTCCCAAATGAATACAGATGACTTGCGGGTGGACGGGGAGGGAGAAAGTCAAGAGGCTTTGTGGACGAGGCGAAGCACACTGAGCTGACAGTCAGAACCGGAGCTCCTGGGGCCTCCTTCACTCCTAATGTTTATAGGAAGTAAAAAAAAAAGCTCATAAATAAGTCAATTACTCCCTCTCAGGTAATGTGCCTTTTAAATGGAGCTCTCTCGTGCTTTCTCTCTCTTTGGGGGAGTGTTAGTTCATGTAATGGACCACCTTCCAGGACTGTGTATGGCCCGAGACAATAGCGGAGTGCTATATGCTGGGGATAAGCTGAATCATAGTCATCAGGCTTGCTTTGATGCTCCCTTACAGGACAAAAGGCAGCCGTGGCGGTCAGTGGAAAGTAAAAATAGTGTCTACTTCACTTGTCCTCGTTTCAATGTCAGCTGGCACAAAATAATGAATCAGTTTTTTTTTGCCAGTTGGCAACGAATCTCATTCATGAAGAGTCTGTAGATACAAAGGTATGGGTCTTATAAAACAATGAAGAATTGAGATTGCTCCAGTTTTTTTTTCTGACAACACTGTATCTTTACATTTCTCTCAATTAAAGTAAAACTAACCTGTATTGTCCATATTACAATGTAGGGTTACCACTCATTGCATTTCAGACCAATCTGTGTTACTGCAGCACAGCAGACCTGTTGAAATGAGAACGCTGAAGCCCATACGCTGTCCATGGTCCTGAACCTACCCCATGTAATGTAGGCAGTGGCACGCTTTCTATACAGATCTTACGCTCTACATTCGCTATCCATGGTCCTGAACCTACCCTGTGTAGTGTAGTCACTGTCTGTACATGGCGTATACAAAATATACTGTCCATGGTGCTGAACATAACCTGAGGATACCAAACATTAGGAACACCTTCCTAATATTGAGAAGAGCCTCAATTTGTTCGGGCATGGACTCTACAAGGTGTGTAAAGCGTACCACAGGGATGCTGGCCCATATTGACTCCAATGCTTCCCACATTTGTGACAAGTTGGCTGGATCTCCTTTGAGTGGTGGAGCATGCGTTCTTTCTGTTTTGCTAACGTATAATGGGGCAAGAAAAGGTTGAAGACCTCTTCCATACGTTGTAGTAACCCCTTGTACACAGCTTACACTCTACGTTCACTCTCTATGGTCTCTGCATTTGCTGTCCAAGGAACCTACTCCATACAATGCTATCAATCTATCCTTATTCTCTGCCTTTTCCAATTGCACGGGCCTCCCATGCTGTTTTAGATTGTCTCAGGCTTTGAAATGTAAAATCGAGTGCACTGCTGCACAAGGCTCGAGATCAGGGGTCACCACTCATTTCAGAGCAGATCCATATGGGAGCGTACCCCCTGAGATCACCCGGGTCCATGGCGAGGAGTCTCTCTAGCGCTTGACCTTCCTTTCATTAAGGCCCGACTTCTAAATCTTCCTCTGTCAAGAGTTCAGGCTGCACGGTTGTATGAACACACTCACAGCCACGACTCTCTTCCTCTATAGTCACACATAATTCATTACCTTTGGATCCTTCAGATTTACATGGCATTGGTCCATATTTATGTGGACTTTTTTTTCATTTTCCAGGAGAAGGTAATTTTTCAATGTCAACCTCAATCTTCTAGCAACACACTAGCTCTGCTGCCATTATGAGCGAGGAATATTAAAGTGTGATTCTCCAAAAGAAAGCTTAACTCTTGAAAATGTGCTGAGCGTGCACTCAGCTTCCTCCCTTAATCATCTCCTACTGGTGCGCCGGCCTTCCTCCACCAGTTCAGGTTTCACATCAAACAACACAAATAAATGTATGTTGGCGCAGAAGGTGCATTAAGAGTGATCCAAGGCCCCACAATGTACAGTACTTTACCAGTCAACTTGCCACCTTCATTATGCCACCTTCATTATGTATATGATTCTTGACAATCCTCCCCAGATAAGGGAGAATGTGTGACAGGAGAGCACGGGCGGGAATACCTGAGGAAATGGAATTGGGGAGGGAGAACATTTGCAATGGGTTTTCTTTCCCCCACCTCACACTCCCATTCCAACTACATGATGTTTTTATATATTAAATTGTAAGTAATGACTGAGCTAAAGTCATATATATTCCAGTCAGCGATAATAAATAAGCCTAGAGGGGATTTTATAAGGATTCCAAGTACCCATGAATATATGAAATAGAGAGTACCACCCAACTTTAATATACAGTATATATCTATTTTCTTTGGAGGGGGAGGGCGGGGGGGGGGGGGCATTCTTTCTCTTCGCGTCGATGCTAAGCAGTGGCAGAGGAGAGGAAGAGATGAGACCGAGGCTGGTCTAATGCCTAAAAATATGTAATCTTATGCAGCGCGATCTGAATGCAAACAGACTACGCAAGCTGCCACTGGCCATGAATTATGATTAAGCCATGAGGAAGGGAGAGCTAAAGTGCCCTGGGATTTCACTGCATTCCACAACTCTGGGATTTCACTGCATTTCACAACTCTGGGATTTCACTGCATTCCACAACTCTGGGATTTCACTGCATTCCACAACTCTGGGATTTCACTGCATTCCACAACTCTGGGATTTCACTGCATTCCACAACTCTGGGATTTCACTGCATTTCACAACTCTGTGAACTCTCGCCTGTGTTGTAGCCTATGTAGGTCTCTGTGTGCAGTAAATACTGTATAGTGTAGTATTAGGTATATGTCAGTACATGATAAAAACACAGGTAAGTGGGGCTCTGTCTAGTAGATATGTTACTTTTAGTTGTTGAAAGTGTTTGTATAATAGAATAGTAATAGGCTTTGAGATGTATAGGAATACATGTGGGAATGGGATGATAAAGAAAGACTGGAATAGGAGATTAAGCCAACAGAAACATACTTAATTCTCTCAGGAGCAGATTATGTAAATAGAACTATAGACACAATATGGGCCGCATTTAATTACTGTTTCAGTGAGCTTGTTAAAAGGAAACTTATTTAGGTTGAAGTATCAATTTCAAATGTAGTCTAAGAGGGCAATTTTTGGACAGGAACCTTTCCCATTTTAATATCTTGTTACATTTTTTTCCTTAGATAAAAATGTTCTCCCTTGTTATCACCGCGCAGACGTCAACTCTCTCTCTTTGCAAGTCAGAGCGTGAGATATTCCATTAATGTCGCTGATTAATTATGTAGGTGTTGAAATTTGGTTAATGAAAGGGTAGGCTGACTTCATTATTCCAACACGACTCCCAGGATAAAAGTAAGAGATCTCATTTAGGGAAGATAAGTCCTGGGAACAGCTTTTTCTTGCACCCTCTCCCTCCTATCTGTCTTTTCCACATGGTCACCTAACGTACATTTTGCCATCGAGCACCTGAAAGCAGTCTCAGAAACGTTGACAGCCAGATTTTAGTCTCGGTACCAGACAGTCAGTGTCCTTCGACAACAAAAGATGCGGCTACTGACACAGAAAAAACTATTATTCTCTGCTGTTATGCAGTTTTGGATGGTCTCGTTTTGAATCCTGTGCTGAATGAGGGATAGGTATGGGTTTCACCTTTGACTACATGCGCTTCTCTTTCAAAATCCTCAATGTGTATTCATCATCTTCATCAAATCATTTCAAACTGTTCACCGCTGGAAGGAATGTAATATCTGGTAGTCTGTTCACTAGGGTGTTGAAGGAGAGACATTTTTTTTTTTATCCCTTCCTTTGTCTTGGGGTCAGGTAGCATTACTCGACTGTACACTAACATGTATCTACCATGGAGGACATTTTTATCAGCCAATCATTTATCCCCATTTTTATCTCTGTCTCAGCCCTTAAAGCTTTAACAGGCTTTCAACAGTCCAGCTCGTCAATACGGCACAATATGTATCTGTACTTTACCCTTGTGACATATGATGCATACAGACTGCATTTGGAGCGAAGAAAATGATGAGACTTGAGAGTGAAACGTACAGTAGAGTGGAGATACGGGGAAGGATTAGAACAAACGGGCCATCACGTTTCTGGTTGGATAAACATCACATTTTCACATCACGTTTCTGGTAGGATTTTTTATTAATTTTTTTATTTCACCTTTATTTAACCAGGTAGGTCAGTTGAGAACAAGTTCTCATTTGCAACTGCGACCTGGCCAAGACAAAGCAAAGCAGTGCGACAAAAAAACACAGAGTTACACATTAAACAAACAGTCAAAAACACAATAGAAAATCTATATACAGAGTGCAAAATGTAGTGCAAAAATGCAGTAAGGTTAGGAGGTAGGACAATAAATAGACTATAGTGGTGAATCATTAACACAGGAATGAAGGATGTGCAAATTATGATGTGCAAATAGAGATACTGGAGTGCAAGATTAGTGAAAATAAACAAAAATAAATATGGGGATGAGGTAGTAGTGTGGGCTATTTACAGAAGGGCTATATACAGGTGCAGTGATCGATAAGCAGCTTTGACAACTGATGCTTAAAGTTATTGAGGGAGATAGGAACCTCTAGCTTCAATGATTTTTGCAATTCGTTCCAGTCATTGGCAGCAGCGAACTGGAAGGAATGGCGGCCAAAGGAGGTGTTGGCTTTGGGGGTGACTAGTGAGATATACCTGCTGGAGCGCATGCTACGGGTGGGTGTTGCTATAGTGACCAGTGAGCTGAGATAGGGCGGGGATTTACCTAACAAAGACTTGTAGATGACCTGGAGCCAGTGGGTTTGGCGACGAATATATAATGAAGGCCAGCCAACGAGAGCATACAGGTCGCAGTGGTGGGTAGTGTATGGGGCTTTGGTGACAAAACGGATGGCACTGTGATAGACTACATCCAATTTGCTAAGTAGAGTGTTGGAGGCTAGTTTGTAAATGACATCGCCGAAATCAAGGATCGGTAGGATAGTCAGTTTTACAAGGGCATGTTTGGCAGCATGAGTGAAGGAGGCTTTGTTGCGAAATAGGAAGCCAATTCTGGATTTAATTTTGGATTGGAGATGGTTGATGTGAGTCTGGAAGTTGAGTTTACAGTCTAACCAGATGCCTAGGTATTTGTAGGTGTCCACGTATTCTAATTCGGACCCGTCGAGAGTAGTGATGATAGTCCGGTGGGCGGGTGCTGGCAGCGTTCGATAGAAAAGCATGCACTTAGTTTTACTAGCGTTTAAGAGCAGTTGGAGGCCACGGAAGGAGTGTTGTATGGCATTGAAGCTTGTTTGAAGGTTAGTAAACACAGTGTCCAAAGAGGGGCCAGATGTATACAGAATGGTGTCATCTGCGTAGAGATGGATCAGAGAGTCACCAGCAGCGAGAGCGACATCGTTGATGTATATAGAGAAAAGGGTTGGCCCAAGAATTGAACCCTGTGGCACCCCCATAGAGACTGCCAGAGGATCGGACAATAGGCCCTCCGATTTGACACACTGAACTCTGTCTGCAAAGTAGTTAGAGAACCAGGCAAGGCAGTCACTTGAGAAACCAAGGCTGTTGAGTCTGCCAATATAAACATCACATTTTCACATCACGTTTCTGGTAGGATAAACATCACATTTTCACATCACGTTTCTGGTAGGATAAACATCACATTTTCACATCACGTTTCTGGTAGGATAAACATCACATTTTCAGTGATATTTGTAGATTGCCTCTCAATCTCGCTTTGCATTGTGGCTCAGCCTCTTCTAAGAGACTGTGGAGAATATTTGCCGCACACACACACACGCACACACACACACACACACACAAAAGGGATATATATTCTCTTCATCTGAATTGAACCCCAGGTGCATCCCATCTTCCCAGCAGGTGCCTGACCAGGGTGAGTTCCCTGGCACCTCTCTCTGAGGACAGTATCTCACATTGCTTAAGGGAACTCTGATCACAAAGCAACATGAACAGAACAAAGTGAACTGAAAGGGACAGTTTATTTTGAGAAAATGGTTGTTGTACACATCAATCTCTTGTGGACATTGCTATGTCTCAAGAATTGTCCATTCAAAGCTCTCAAGTAAATTAGAGAAAGCTTTACTTTACAAAAACAAAAACATTTGCTGTGACAGGTTTCACATCCATCCCTCTCCCCAGCCCACACGGCTAGTGTTGCCAGCTAGTCGCTCTTACACAATCTGTGCCTTCATGATCTCAGAGAACAAAAGGGAGGGAGGGTGAGAGGGAGAGCGAGGGACAGCAAGTGGGAGAGAGAGAGAGAGATGGCACTCTACAGCTTCACTGTGGGGCGTTCATACAGTATTAAACAAGAGATGGCCCCGCAGCCACTCCATCCCGCCGAGGCAATGCCACAGACTCCCTTTGATGTGATGGGGGCCGAGGTGGAAGGAAAGAGAGGGGGAGAATGGAGGGGAAAGGACGAGGGGAGGGATGGGTAGGCCACAGCTGTTTTAGCCACTCCACTGTCACAGCTGACAGTGTACTAGCCAACAATTACCTCTTCCCAGTAGTTCAACACCACCCCCCCCCCATGGGACTGCCTTCTGCCTGTCAATACAAACACACTCCAAAGGGGTGAAGCAAAAAATGCATTCAGTACATGCTAGTGAGAATTTTAACCCAGGGAAAAAATTTATTGTTATGATATTAGTATTTTCTTCGCATTGGATACAGTGGTGAAGGAATTAGTCTTGGTGTCTGGTGAGCCTTGAGAATACTGACATACACATGTGAAGAGACGGCATGTTCCGAACATCCTTAAGCCACTGCTTCATCCCCAGCATGTCTGGTGGTGGTATCGGAATGTCTGGCTTTTCTCCATCTTTGTTCTCTCGGTGGAAGCATCTCACATGGGGATCCTGTTCTGATACATCGCCACGGTAGCCAATTAGGCTGCGGAGGCCGTTAGCTGAAGCTGCTGGCGCTCACATCTCAGTGTTCTATGATGAAGCACTCAAAACGCATCTACACTGTGGGTGGCGCCGTCTGCGGTTCATGCTAATACCTCCTTGGCAGTCCCAAGCAAACCCGACCTTGAACTGAGCATGCAAACAGATTGAGGACGGCATGACTTTCCCTGTTATATTGACCAGACTGATAAGTTCGCTCACTAGGAGGTGATTCCACTGAAAACCAACCTAACTTGGTCACTCCTGACTTTGTACAACAACCACCTGAGCTATGAAGGCAATGTTTTGTGCTGTGAAACAGTAATTATTACAGGCAGCACAGCTATGATGAGGCTTTTTCTGACACCAATGTGGCATATCTGGTGTATAGCAGGATGTGTGGTATTCAAACCAGGGACCTCATAAATGCCAACCCAAATGAGTACCACTGTTCTGGGGGAACTTTTCTGGTGAGTCGACACCCATTAGGAGAGATGTAGAGTGCTAAATAAAGTGTCATAGTGGATATGAGATTGAAATAACTATATATTATTGGCTGGATTCAGTCTCTCTAACCTTAACCACACTGCTAACCTTATACCTAACCCTAACCTTAAACTACAAAGCATATTTTTGTAGTCAATTTTGACTTTGTGGCTATGAAATCTGACTTGTATGCATATCAATGGATGAGTCATTCAAGATAATTACGGTACTTTGGGACCCCCTCAACCAAAATGTTAAATGTTTCTCTCATGCATTTCCCTTTAACAGAATACATGTCTGGTTTCTAGTTCAGACTGTTCCAACCCCTTCTGTGCGTTTCTAAGGAGAACATCTTTAGAAATCTGCCTTTGAAGTTCATTTTTAGAACCCCCATGGATTAGGAGATCTCGGTGGAATAGGGTGAACAGTTTCAGATGTACTGTAATGTAAATGTGAATTGTGTGCACTTTATCATACGTGATTCATGGAGAGGACTGGACTTTTTAATGATACTCTCTGACTCCTGTCTTTAAAATGGGGAAGGGCACAGTTATTCGAATGTCCAAATGGACATTTGTTGCCTATTTTATCAATGGAAAAGCTTTCTCTTGATCACATAAAATGATATACCATGACATTTCATATTCTTAATTTAATAGAACAACAAACTTCTGAACGTTGAACTACCGCATAGCCCTCCAGTCAGCCCTGTCAGCGGTACGCTATTGTCCCCTCTTCAAATAGCGATTACAGGCGCTCACCTAACGGAGGACCTGACACAGATCAATGCAGAACACTCACCAGAAAACGTCTTTGTAACAGAATCAGTTAAATCAGTTCTATCATGGAGAACATCAGTTTCCTCTCTTACTGTTTCGGTAGGCCCAAAACTACCGGAGAAAGCAGCCTGTCCGCTGTTGTACTGCCCTCAGCATCTGATTGGTCAAGAGAGTCAATTTTTATTTTATTTTGACTATCCAGATATCCCTAAAACTGTCATGATATTATTTTAATACGGAAGTAAGTTCAAATAACCATCCCTAGTATAAAATACAGTCAAGACTTTTAAATAGGGCCAGAGACCATGAAAGTTGTAGACAAATGTACCAATGACTCCTACTCAGAAGTCATGTGTAGTGTTCTGTTTGTATGTCTGTGTGTATGCCTGCCACCAACAATATGTGTGTTAGCATGTACTGTAGTTTACTGACATCAATACCTTGTGTGCCTCTGTTCTTGTGTGACTCTAGTGAAGCCATAGGTTGACATTCTTAGAAAGAAAAGAACTAGAACCTTAAAGGGTTCTTCGGCTGTCCCCATAGGAGAACCCTTTGAAGAACCCTTTTTGGTTGCAGGTAAAACCCTTTGGGGACAGCCAAAGAACCATTTTGGAACATTCTAAGAGTGTACACTCGACAGGGACACTGCTGAACACACACAGTACATCGGACGAGCAGTTAATTGAAGACATTTGGCCCCGGGGTTAGCAATTCCAGACCTTGCTGCTCAGTAATAACTGTTTAATGCAGTGCTCAGCGGACTGACATGGGCCTGTTAGCACCTGCTGTAAACAGCTTTTCACATCGCCACCAAGCGCACAAGGTGTTATGTGCTGTGCTTGTCTCTGTGAAAGCCTGTGAAAGACTCATAATTTCCTCAACAAAACCTTTACAGGGAACATATTGATCAAGATAGGTAATAAAACGAAAAGGCATCTTGTACGGGAGTCAGCTTCTCTGTTACCCAGTTGTGCCAGTGTTACTGTAACATTTGCATTTGTATTGGCTAGCTACATGCCCCTCTTCCCAAACTCAGTCATCACCTGTAGCATTTTGATTTGAGTGATTATTTATGTTTACAACTGCATTTATAAGACTGGTGTATTTATTTCACATAAGATAATGAATATTGCCAGCTATTTGATGTAATACAAGGATGTTTGGCTTCAATGGTACAGTCAGTAGTGAGCCACGGCGGCGCAGCTAGGCTTTGTTGGTATTCCGACCAAGTTGCACTTTTCCATCCCGAGAGAGAGGCCATACATAATGTATTAACTGTTGCATGCTTTCTCATGTACAGGGCCACGGGTTAGTATTCCCTGCAATCGTCCAGCACTCGATAGGTCACCCAAACGCCCATGCCTCTCACAACCACTTGCGAATCTGCGGAAATCACTCAATTAAGTCCTCAGGAGTGCTACAACAAACAAAATATGAATCCCAAACAGACTGAACGATCGCTGTTTCAGTATTAAATATGAATCCCAAACAGACTGAACGATCGCTGTTTCAGTATTAAATAGGATTCCCAAACAGACTGAACGGTCGCTGTTTCAGTATTAAATATGATTCCCAAACAGACTGAACGATCGCTGTTTCAGTATTAAATATGAATCCCAAACAGACTGAACGGTCGCTGTTTCAGTATTAAATATGATTCCCAAACAGACTGAACGGTCGCTGTTTCAGTATTAAATATGATTCCCAAACAGACTGAACGATCGCTGTTTCAGTATTAAATATGAATCCCAAACAGACTGAACGGTCGCTGTTTCAGTATTAAATAGGATTCCCAAACAGACTGAACGATCGCTGTTTCAGTATTAAATAGGATTCCCAAACAGACTGAACGGTCGCTGTTTCAGTATTAAATATGATTCCCAAACAGACTGAACGATCGCTGTTTCAGTATTAAATAGGATTCCCAAACAGACTGAACGATCGCTGTTTCAGTATTAAATAGGATTCCCAAACAGACTGAACGATTGCTATTTCAGTATTACTTATCACAGACACATTTGACGCCTGCCTGACTTATGCCTTCTCTTGCACACACACACAGCAGTAGTCTGCCGGGAGAAAGACTTTGTGAATGTCAATGCGATTCAGCGGTGACAGCGAGCCTTGTCAGCAGTGAAATGGGTCCTGTGTCAAACGGAATGTAATGACTCAGAAGCCTATCAGGAGTCAGAATGCTGGACAGTCGCCAATTTGTCGTGACGCACCTGGGAAAGGTGACAGGCAAGCAGGCTGGCAGGCAGACGCGCAAGCCCTTAAAGGGATGTCCTCTTGCCTGGCTGCAAATATATCCCCCTCCCCATTTTTATTGATGGCTGCTCCCCTGTGAGAAGCTCAGGGATATTGGTTCTGTCTACACCTGAGTAAGAATTCTGGCCCTAGTTTAGTTCTTATACTTTGTCTTTTTAGCATTTGACATCTATTCGAGGGAGATTGAAACCCCTAGATCAAAAAGGCAACGGTTCAGCCTTAAAAGGATGCCAGTATAATCTAGTTTTTTAAATATTTGTCCAGATTATTGTTGAGTTAATTTTATTTTTGTTAGCCATATGTCATAATATGAGTTGAAGATCTATTCCTTTTCCAGATTTTGTCATACATTATTCTGGGTTGCCTGCCATGATTTGATAAAGATACATTGTGTCATTATAAGGATAATATGAGCATCCTATTGTAAATGCAATGAAACCATAGCAACAACAAACATGTCCAACAAAGTGATGTAATGTCCATTAAAAACAATATTTATCAAGATGGTTCAAGAACCATTTATCTTAAATATCCAGGTAGATATGCTCGCACACCATTGAAATAGTTTGTTTCGATCCATGTTTAAGATAAGAAAAATGGAAAGGCCATCAACTCATATGCATGAAATGGCACAGAAATTGTATTGCTGTGAGGGAAATGAAAAGCTACAAATAGCTCCACACGTCACAACTGCAGACGAGGTCACTCTTAAACCAAATACTCAGATGCGCAATTATAACTTAATACTAACGCTTCTTAAATTAATACAGAAATAGTGTCACATCTAAGCATTCTCTGTTCCCTGTGAACAGTATATTTAAACAATCTTCCCCAGAATATTTGAATTGCATATTACGACGGGCTGCTCATTTCAAAGGCTCGCCACATTACACTTTGATCACCTGGCTGACAAGAGCATGAGCTGCTTCTAAGTGTTAAAGGTAATAAGGGAGAACGGGGAAGTGTGGGAGAGTGAGAAGCTTGGATCAGTTTCGTCCCTGGAAGTCCCGAAGATGAGACTCAGTCAGATCAAGAGGGAGTTTTTTCTTTGACACCGCCCTACCTAGGTAAATCACAGACAGCCTCGAAAAAAGACCCAGGAATTGATTGGCAGTGTGAAAGGCGGCCATTTTGTTTCCTAACGAACTAAAGATAAACATCGGCAGGGCGCATGGGGGATACAACATGGAGGAGGATTAGAGGGTGGTAGTCAAGTAGCTAAAGATGAAGAAGACGGAACAGAATGCCTGAGATGCACAGGGCTTGCGGAATTAACAAGCTGCTTGCTTCAAGTTGTTCCCACCAAGAGTGCTCCTCTGTGAAGATAAAAGATTGTCATTGTCACTGCCAAGGACATCTTATCAGAACTATCTTTTTTTTGGATCCTGAGATCTGTTAATTATGAAAAGTTTCCGCCGGAGTCCTGAAACAACAAAAGTATATATTTTATATTCCGTCTGCCCCTATGTTGTCATTTGTAACTTTAAGGACTCAGGCTATTGGTGTCTCTGTGATGTCTGCTGTCCCAAGTGGATAACTGTATGACGTTAGCATATTAAATAGCCCATTATTTCATCACAGCCCCCACACGCCCTGCAATTGTATGCTCAAATGAGATGAGTAAATATATTTCCAATTATTTTCATATCAGGGGCATACAATATTCAATTGCCTTTGTTTATTTTGCAGGTCTCGATATTCCGATATAAAAAGAACAGGAAAATAACTCTGCCTCGTGTGTATTTGCAAAGGCCTCCTGAATTCAAGTTAATTAACATAGTTGACCACAGTTCACTGGTACATTTGAACCACTAATGAACACATTAAAAAGTCCTCACCCAACGAATTCCTGCTACTCCTTACATATGATGATTCATGCTACGTGGCCGGGAGTCTCATAGGACGGCGCACAATTGGCCCAGCGTCGTCCGGGTTAGGGGAGGGTTTGGCCGGTGGGGCTTTACTTGGCTCATCGCACTCTAGCGAGCTGACGCCGGATGCGAGTTGAACAGTGTTTTCCTCCGACACATTGGTGCAGCTGGCTTCCGGGTTAAGCTGGCGGGTGTTAAGGAGCGCGGTTAGCGGGTCATGTTTTGGAGGACACATTGGGGAGTTGCAGCAATGAGACGAGATCAAAAAATTGGGGAGAAAAAAAGGGTGAAATAAAAAAAATATATAGAAAAAACAATTATAGAAAATTCCCCCTGCCCAGGCAAACAGGATACGTCTGTATGACATAAATTCTGTTATGCATTAAACCAATTATCTCGTTTTATTTGTATTGTGATTTTTACTTAGGCAACAAAATAGCTTTGTTTGGTTGAACAAAACACTTTAACTGCTCCACATTTTTCCTTTTCAGCAAGGGCAATTTGGGCTTTCAGCACTGCTGTGGCAGTGCCGCATCAGAATATCAACTCTGGGCCAAAACACTGCCTGCATACATCATCAGCTAAAAACGGGTAAAAGAGATCTGAAGCAGCATTTTGACTCAAGATATTATATTCAACATTTGAGCAACACTACCAATGAATATGCCTTTATGCTGTCAGATGACACTTCTAGAAAGAACGATGACACACTGAATATGTTATATTTTGTTGTCAGTTTGGATATTTCAATAAGACATCTATGATTAAAGGGGGGGATGCTTGACATCTCCAAATGATACACTTCACACTGGTGTTGATCAGTATTAAAGACTCATGATCTTGGTATGACTTTGTACTACTCCACATATTGTAGGCTCATGGTTGTAGTACCAAAAACCATTTCAAACCATTGGTTTCAACTCTCTGACAAATCTCAAAAAGCCTAAGATCTCTAGCACACAACGATATAAACTGATTCAGTTTGAGTTCTA
This sequence comes from Thymallus thymallus, assembly GCA_023634145.1. Taxonomy (NCBI): domain Eukaryota; kingdom Metazoa; phylum Chordata; class Actinopteri; order Salmoniformes; family Salmonidae; genus Thymallus; species Thymallus thymallus. Next base: position 14,151,227 of record CM042422.1, read on the forward strand.
AACCACACTAATCATCCTCTCATGAGCCACCAAATCTTCCAGAACCCACATAGCACAATATTTTTTATACACCCCATTTTCTGGGCTAAAATAAGCGATAATCAAGTCTTTGTATGCCCCAGTAAATCTGTAAAATAATTAACCTGTTTGGAATGGCAATTAGGGCCAATTAAGGTGTCCAATGTTGGTCTTTGTGAAGTGCAGTCACATACAGTAGGTAATTCAACGGCAGGCCCCTGGGGGAACAGGTTGCTTTGTGTCACGCTTTTCTCTCTTATTTTGTTGAATATTTCATAAGCCACCCTACTGAGGGTGACCTAGCCGTTAAGTGACTCCTGACCTGTCGAGCCTGTGCGACTGTGAAATATGTCCCCCCCTCCCCGTTCCTACTTACTTAAGAACAATAGGGGAGGGGAGTATATATATGACTAAAGAAGCAGTCATAATACATTACTATGGATGTTACTGAGCTTCACATGAACATGAGTGGATAATCGGTATGTTTTTGTCCAATCTCAAGTGATTGATAGTTTTTATTGTGCGGGACTCCGCCTTTGAGTTGATGTTGCCAATGTCAGGATATTAATGATCGGCGTGATAGAGGATATTCTAACGACGCTGCGGATAAGACACAGCATTTGATTGTTTATTGGTAAAGTGCTCATTTAATAACCTTATCAGAACAAATGCTCCATTTATTAAAGGCTGGGCAAAGCTTTGGGAGAATGAAATGAAATGAGTGCTAGGATGGATCTTGCCGGAGATGAATCACTCAGATTTCAATAGAGTGTGACAGTTAGCCGAGGCAGCTGCTTCCTTACCATATTTTCTCAGTGCAGACAGTGAACTGGGTGGACCCCATCCATGTAAACACAGCTCTCCTAATATATTTGCAAATGGAAGCATCAGGGTAATTCCGCCACGGCAGTCCCTGGAATATTAAGCACATTACTCGGCTCAGGGACGACGCCTCATCTCTCTCTCCCTTCCTCCTCACCCAACCTCCCCCTCCCTCCCTCCCTCCCTCCCTCCCTCCCTCGATAGGATGCTTTCACTCTCTGAGGGAAGAGCGGGCAGCAGAAGCAGCCAACTGTTGTTGGTGCTGTTTCTTTGTTGAGATATTTTTCCTCTCTTCCTGTGTTACGTCCAGTCATAGCGCCTTCCCCAGTCATCCCTGGAGTGTAACACTCGAGAGGCAGTAATAAATCCCATTACGTCAATACAGCTGGCATGGTCACAGAGCCCAACAAGAGGTGACACGTGTTTATCAAGGGGGCACCAAAAGAGTAAACACAGACTAGTGTCTTGTGTGAGACTTCCGACTGGGCACAGACGTCAATTCAACGTTTATTCCACGTTGGTTCAATGTAATTTCATTGAAATAACATGTAGTATGTGCCCAGTGGGTTGTTACTATACCAGAACAGTGACACTTGTTGCGCTCTCTCCCTCCACCCCCCCACCACCAACACCACCACCGCCCAGTCTACTTTGAAATTAAGTCAACGAGAACTTGAGCAAATATGAAATCTCAGGGCATTAAAGTCCCCTAAAGACACTTTTTATGTCACAAGTGTAATGCAATAGTACAAAATGGGGGATCCAAGTGGGGATGACATGAACCGACTGGATATATTTGGATTTCTTCTTGTTTTGTTCGTGGATTGTTTTGGTTGGAACGTGTTAGCTGAGAGAGCAGTCTAAAAGATGTAAGCTAGTGTGTCCATCAAGTTACTCTCTGATCTTACAGGTGAAGTATGCTCTTGAATCCAGTTGAAATCCCAAAATGTCATCTGTCATATCACATATTTTTTTCATGTTGTAATGAATTAACTGTTGACTATATATTTTCAATTCAATCAACCTTGAAATGTAATCGCTACTAGAGGTTACATATAATATATTTGCTTAACACAGTAGATTTTCACCGTGAGTCATACAGATTTGTATCTAATTGTGACGGTGAGAATATGGTGAGAAAATGCCTTAATTAGTGTGATTTCACACACAAATTAGTGTGATTTCACACAAAGCGATTTGATCACTTCGAGAAAACACAACATCAGATATGCTTGCGGCTTAAAAAGGTTTGCTCTACAGATAGGGAAGGAAACTGTGCTTTCTTGAGAGGAGGCTCTAAGCTGTGATGGGGTAAAAAGACCCCTGTAGAAATTACAACACAGTGCAGCTCTTGTTTTCCTCCCAATTGATACTAATTGGCAACAGAGTGTCTTCCTGACAGGGCTCTCGCCCCCAGCGCCTCCCGCGCGCGAGCGTGATGAACTGCCAACTCCGGAAATCATCCCAAGTTTAGCTGGGAAGGATCATCAAGGCCTTTAAAAATATGCTTGGAACAAAGTTGATTTTCTTCTCTCGGTTCTCACAGACATCTAAGGCATGCTCTCTCGCTCTTTCTCTCCTTCTCCCAGGGCCTGTGAAATGAAATCTTTATATTAGTCATAAACTCGATTACAAGAGAGACATGACACAGTCCTAGCAACTGCTAAACAAGTGAAATTGTATTTACAGAACAGCAAAGCTATGTATGTAAACCTATACTGTATATAATTAAAGGGAATTATGCTGCTTAATTACAAATAAAATGAAAAGAAAGCTTCCGACATGGAGATTAACACCCACCCCATGGTCTCAGAGCTAACAGTATACTGCATTTATGGCTGTTTGATATTTCAAGGGTTTTTTCTGTTTGCAGATTCACTGGCTAGATCTCACATGCTAGGATCTAGAGAAATATCACCCAAATTAATTTAGCACCCCAGCACTGACAACATACATTTTTCATACGGACGAAATTGACTCCACTTTAAGAGATCATTCTGTTTTTGTTCATGTGGCTTAGGGCACAATTTACATTTTTCAGGGCTATGTAATCTGACACTTGACAAAGTGCAGACCGGTTTAATGGATGAATGACGGTATCTACCTGGTCTGCCAGTATAGCTTTCATTAAAGGCTAGAGGGCTTTCATATACTGTACCTGCCCTCGGTTCACAAGCCTTCGCCAGCTTGTTGGGCTGAGTTATTTTTAGAAGAATGATATTGTCTGTATTTTTGTTCCAAGACATTACAAAAGAGAGTTCTGAGGATAATTGTGTTTCTATTCCACCATTTTGGAAAATGGACTGTCAAGATTAACAAATGGAATATGTCACCGTGCTGTACCTCTTGTCTCAAAACAAGTTGTCAGGACAAATGTTCTCGAGACCTTCCACACCACTGCCTAATATACAGGCAGTATAATATACAGTTTTGTAACCTTGCTGAAGAATTATTAAGTTGCGATAAAACATTAGCCTGCCACACATCTGCGATGTGATTTTCTGGGGAAAAACATATATTTTTCTGCCTTTGGTTGCAGTTGCCCCTTTGACGAGTCATTAATCGCAAAACGTCCAGGTATCTTCTTGCCTACACTTTAGAAGAGGACAGGGTAGTTTATGGTGAACTGCTCGATTCAGTCTCTGGCAGTAAATCTCTCTCTCCTTCATTGGCTAACTTCTCTCATCACAGAAGACTTGAGTCAGAGCGACTCACTTGAAACAAATCTATTGTGACAGGTCGGGATCCCCTCACAGTCAATGCCCCCTAAAGAGGTCAATGACAAGATTAATTATTTATTTTGGCGAGGCCGTGCAGATTTTGGGGTGTTTTTTCTCCCCAAAACCAAAAACAAGTTGTGTGTGAAAAGGGCTCTGGTACCGGGTTAGTCGTTTAATGCCCTAAATGAATCGAACAACAACATATATACGTAAAAGATGGTTTAGAGTGCTTTTAAAATGGAAGATAACTGTCTGTACAGTAGAAGACTGAACACGAAGGTCACCTCTCTTTCCCACTTGACTGACTCAGAACATCAATCTCCCCCCAATGAGGGAGTAGAGGTCTAGCTCACTACACACCATCTCTTGTTGTCTGGAGCTCGCCTCACTCCCAGAGGCTATACAGTACCCAGTATTGCCAAGCTCTCCTAAATGTGCCAAATTGGGCTCTGCCTCAAGGTGCGCCTCTCTAAAAATCCATTGGGTCCCATTCACTTAATGTTGCTGGGCTTCCCTCAGGGGCTTGTCTGAAAACCGGATTTACTTGGACCTCCTCCAGCAATTTGGCAACCCTGTCGCTGCCATACCTGTGGAGGAAGTCATATAGTATTCTCTTTTTTGGCTGTGTCAGGGCTACGTTATGCTGGGTTTTCTCAGAGGCACATAGGCTGCAGGGCTTTTGCCAAGACCTGGCTAATTTCGCTAAAGTCCGAAAACCCTCTGCTTTTTGCCATTACGGAGGTTGTGTACTATGACCATCTGTCTTTCAGAGCAGCGAGAGACATCCCAGAACCCTCAGCTTTAACCTATTAGAGTGAAGGATGTGGTCGACCCATCTCGGCAATTTGCACCTAGTGGTGTACAGAACTATTGTCATTGAGTTACATAACACATGTCTGTATAATAAGATATATTATAATATACTAAACAAAAATATAAACGCAACAATTTTACTGAGTTACAGTTCATATTTTTATTGAACCTTTATTTAACTAGGCAAGTCAGTTAAGAACAAATTATTATTTACAATGACGGCCTACCTGCAGGGTCAGCCTTAGTAGTACGGCACCCCTGGAGCAAATTAGGGTTAAGTGCCTTGCTCAAGGACACATCGGCAGGTTTTGTCGGCGCAGGTATTCAAACCAGTGACCCAACGCTCTAACCGCTAGGCTATAAGGAAATCAGTCAATTTAAATTAATTAATTAGGCGCTAATCTATGGATTTCACATGACTGGGAAGGGGCGAAATTTCTTTGTCAAGCAGCTACAACAAAACACAGGGCAGGTGCAAAATGCCACAACGAAGGTACACAAAAGACAGAGACACGATACATAGAGCGGCAGTATGAAAAAGTATTGAAATACAAGATATCTCGAGTGCTAAAAAAAAGCTATAAAAGACATTGCATAGTATGGGTGGTTGGCTGAATATGTACACTATACATTGGTGGATGTTGGATGGTTAACTATACTATAAGGTCGATGGCAGAGAAATACTTCAGTAGCTAAAAATGCGTATGATATGAGCGAAGGTAATAATAGTTTACTTAATAGACAGACTGGCCAAATGAACAGGTAAGTGAATATTTTGCCTGGTTAAATTAGCTGTACAGGTAAATATACAGTTATATTTACAGATAAGTGAATACTTGCATGGTTACACAAACTGTACAGGTAAGTGACAGGAAGAGAAACTTAAATAGCTAAATATGTGTATTATATAAGTTGGGGTATTAACAGTCTTTAGTGCGCAGGGTTTAATTACAGATAACTGCACGTATTGCACATTCGATATACTAAAAGCAATGAGAAAAGGTGCAACTGACAGGATACTAATATGCATTCCTGAGTGAATGACTACGTAAGTTAGGTCCAAGAATTACTTGCAGTATTGCACGTGATATGATATCACAACTGTACATGAGTATGTATATACAGCGGGTGAAATAAGTATTGAACACGTCACCATTTTTCTCAGTAAATATATTTCCAAAGGTGCTATTAACATGACATTTTCACCAGATGTTGGTAACAACCCAAGTAATCCATACATACAAAGAAACCAAAACAAATAAGTTCAGAAATTAAGTTATGTGTAATAATGTGAAATGACACTGGGAAAAAGTATTGAACACACTTACTGATATTTATTTAATACTTTGTACAACAGCCTTTGTTGGTAATGACAGCTTCATGAGGCCTCCTGTATGGAGAAACTAGTCGCATGCATTGCTCTGGTGTGATTTTGGCCCATTCTTTCACACAAACAGTCTTCAAATCTTGAAGGTTCCGTGAGCCTCATCTATGAATCTTGATCTTCAGTTCTTTCCATAGATTTTCAATGGGATTTAAGTCAGGTGATTGGCTGGGCCATTCTAGCAGCTTTATTTTCTTTCTTTGAAACCAATTGAGAGTTTTCTTTGCTGTGTGTTTGGGATCATTGTCTTGCTGAAATGTCCACCCTCGTTTCACCTTCATCATCCTGGTAGATGGCAGCAGATTTTTGTCAAGAATGTCTCGGTAAATTTGCCCATTCATCCTTCCTTCAATTATGTGAAGTTTGCCAGTACCATTTGCTGAAAAGCAGCCCCACACCATGATGTTCCCACCTCCAAACTTCACTGTTGGTATGGTGTTTTTAGGGTGATGTGCAGTGCCATTTCTCCTCCAAACATGGTGTGTATTATGACATCCAAACAGTTCAATTTTGCTCTCATCTGACCACACTATATTCTCCCAGTATTTCACTGGCTTTTCCAAATGTTGTGCAGTAAACTTTAAACAAGCTTCAACATGCTTTTTTTTCAGTAATGGAGTCTTGCGTTGTGAGCGTGCATACAGGCCATGGCGGTGGAGTGCATTACTTACTGGTTTCTTTGAGACAACAGTACCTGCTAATTGCAGGTCTTTTTGAAGCTCTCCACAAGTGGTCCTTGGCTCTTGGACAACTCTTCTGATTATTCTTTTCACTCCTCTGTCAGAAATCTTGCGAGGAGCACCTGGTCGAGGCAAATTTATGGTGAAATGATTGTCTTTCCACTTCCGTATTATGGCCCCAACAGTGCTCACTGGAACATTCAGAAGCTTAGAAATGTGCCTATAACCAATGCCATCATTATGTTTTCAAACAATTAGGTTGCGAAGGTCTTGAGACAGCTCTTTGCTTTTACCCATCATGAGATGTGTCTTGTGTGACACCTTGGCAATGAGACCTTTTTGTAGGCCATCAGTTGGGACTGAACCAGCTGATATTAATTTGCACTGACAGGGGGCTCGATTGCTTTTTAAATACTGATAGTTTTCAGCTGTTGTCTTGGCTTTCCATGCCTTTTTGCACCTCCCTTTCTACATGTGTTCAATACTTATTTCACCCGCTGTATATACAGACCTGCATGAATAAATAGGTCCTGAGTGAATGAGTGATTATGGACCAGGGTTACTAAAAAGGCTTTATTACAGACAGAAATACTCCTCAGTTTCATCAGCTGTCCGGGTGGCTGGTCTCAGACGATCCCGCAGGTGAAGAAGCCAGAAGTGGAGGTCCTGGGCTGGGCTGGGCTGGCCGGTTGGACCTACTGTCAAATTCAAATTCAAAATGAACAATCAATTCTCTGATGGACATTCCTGCAGTCAGTATGCCAATTGCACTTGAGACATCTGTGGCATTGTGTTGTGTGACAAAACTGCACATTTTAGAGTGGGCTTTTATTGTCCCCAGCACAACGTGCACCTGTGTAATAGGCATGCTGTTTAATCAGCTTCTTGATATGCCACACCTGTCAGTGATGTAAACAATTTTGTACGAAACATTTGAGAGAAATATGCTTTTAATGCATATGGAACATTTCTGGGATGTTTTTTTTCAGGTCATGAAACATGGGACCAACACTTTACATGTTGCGTTTATATTTGTGTACAGTGTGTATATACAGTATATATAATATATGATATTATTTTGTCTTCATCTTGAATTGTTGTCTCTACCGCAGTTCTATTTGAGAGGTGTTACTTGAAATGTGTCATGGATTCAAAACAGTTGTATTAGGAAACATGCTAACAGTGCATGGCGGCTAATGTTTGGTGAATGAAATGACAGTGGGCTTTTTTGTGGCTTTGCTACCCAGGACTCTCACTCAAATGGCACAAATCTCAATTCCCTGTCGACGTGTACTACACACTCAGCCTGCGCGGCCAACCAATTTAGACAAGGCTCAGCAGTCTTGTCCCAAACTTGTCAAAGGCTACTAGGTCATCTGCCTGTTAGCTAATAAAGAGTCCCCTTTCCATTCAGAGCCATTACATTGGAGCACTGGTTCAGCACCCTAGGACTGTGCCCGGGCATGACTCTATGGCTCTCAACATCAGCTTTCAGGCTTGACTTGTGGAGTCATTGCAGGAACTTTCAAGGCAATTGGCTTGTAGTATAGCATAATTATATAACATAGCCCTAGCATATAGCGTATTTTCCCAGTTGTAGTTAGATGTGGTTTGGATTTACGTAGTCTCCAATTTAGTAAAGAATACAATGACAATTGTATTCACTACAATTGCATCCGTAGCTCTACCGTTTCTTCTTATTCACAACTGTGCATGCATTACCACTTATACATGCTACTGATATTGTAATATTTTAATTGTCTCTAGTCATGTATTACATTTTTTGCTGTAGGGCCATAAACTGGCCTGAGGCAGAGGCAACAATTTATTTATTTTTTCAATTTGGATTCCCTTATCTGGAATATTAATCTACCTGTCTGGACGGTGATTTTGAAAGTGATGGATGAATGGATGGTAGCCGGCTAATGCCAAAGTCAGCTATTTTTGAGGAGCTATCTGGTTCAGACTCACTCATGCACTAAACTAAATGCCACAGTCCCTTCGAACATCAAAGGGCACTTTTTGGATTCATTAATTCCACTGTCGCAGTACTCCCCGTCAATTATGGGCCTGATTAAAATGTTTTGGAGTAGTTGTTTGAACTATTTTGGACCCAAAGACCACTTCGCACTTCTTAAGAATGGCTCTTGAAATGCATAGTGATATATCTCCTTGAAACAAAAATGGACTATTCATGAACTGTGTGACAGAAACCATTTCTCAGAATTCCATGTTTTATTTACATGGATGTAAGGTCACTTTTACGTACCTGTTTTCTCAAGTAGGATTACATAAAAACAATAAGAATTTTGATAGATAGATCTTAGAAGTATCGACAAAGGATTTCCTTCGACCTGATATCGCTGATCTGGTCAACAAACACGGTTAAATAAATAGGCTTCATTTGGCTTCATTTGTTTGATTGTGACTCTCTCTCAGTGAAAGTGGAGAAAGTGCTCCGAAAAGAGCAGTCATTATCTGCGGCGACGTAAACACAGCTCTCTCTACCTTCTCTGTTTACTCTGACGTAATTGCAACCCAATACACAAGCGATGTTAACCTTGTATTCAATAAAATATCAAATTAAGTATATTCCCATATTCCACAATATTGTAGTGGCATGTTTGCAAAGGCGTCTCTGTGCCTTTGCAAGGTGCGTCAATACAAAAGGCTTGGCAACTTGACACGAACATTAGACAAAAAAAAAACTCCTGTGTGTAAATTGTGTTTTATCACTACTAGTTGCATTTTATCGCCCTCTTCCCTTCATTCACAGTCAGGCACTAATTTACTTTGTCTGGCCATTTCACTTGAAAGAGCCTTTGAAGGGCTGACTTTTGAGCTTGTTTATAGGGGATAGTCATGCTGTTTATTTTCCCCTCATCAGAATGCCACTTCCTCCAAATTATTTTAGAGTGCAATTTAAAATGATTGATTATGATTTGGATTTTGGTAGTGGTGGGGGTGATGATGATGGTGATTGTCTTTATTTTAGTCATCATCATCATCATCATCGTCATCATCATCACTTCATTTTATCGTTTTTGTTTTCTCTTTGTCTACACAACGCACTAGCCTCAGCTTCACTGTGAGCAAGTTGGAAGCAAGCCAGTGTGCTCCTTGCCTTCTGTTTAGCTGAGTCCCTCATTTTGTGAATTGTTAAACATCAAAGCCATCAAAAAGCCAATTGGTTCTAAACTGAATCCAATAGCAGGACACGCAATCACAGCATTTTCTCCCACCTTAAAGTTGTTCATTTACCCGTACAGTAAGACAATTGTGGCTCCCTAAGCAGGGCCCATTGAAAAGGCCTGAACAGTGTGAGTATGCTAATATACAGATGGTGCACTATGCTTCCATGTAGCATTTTTAACCACTTCCCACAGTCCAATTTCTGCTAAACAAAATGCTGATCCACAGGAAATGCTGTCTGAGGAATAACACAGTTAGTTTGCAGAGCTAGACGGCACCTAACTGGCCTCAGTTTTTCTGGAGAGGTGATAGCTGGGTATTAATCTAGCAGAGGCGTTCAAACCTATATCCCATCAAAAGTTCTATCCTGGTTTTCAAGGTGAGAGAAGACAACGTACAAGAGAGCATGGTTGGAGCCGTGTAATCTGAGAACAACTGTGAACATTAAAATCTACTTCTTTCATATGAATAATGTTGTGTTTTCTCTTGCCATACTTTCCTCAGACATTTAGTCATTATTTTAGTGTTTTGTGTGTTCTCTAGTTTGTGTGTTCTCTAGTCTGATAGATAGGTGGCTCTCAAACAGAACCTTGATGTCTAAGCTTTATATCCCATTTGAGCACCACTCCCACACCAAAACCAGACAACCTGCACTACTTACTGGTTTGTCTCGTCCTCATCCATCAGAAGACAGAAACTCTCCAGAGGCAAAGCAAGCAATCAACAGAGCTGTCATGACGAGAGGGCGTAAACGTGAAAACAGTGGTCGTGACAAGCTACTGTGCAGGTAATAGGTCAGGCCTTATTGATTGATCTGTTCATAAGCCCTACATTTTAGAACAAGCTTCTGCCATGACATTTCCAGTTTATACTCAAAAGGTGCATGTGGTTTTAAACATTTACACTGTTGATGGGTTTGATCGCCTCCGGTTGGAGAAGGTCTTAGGTCTATTTGATGAGTTTCCTACTTTAGAATGTGCACAGTGTGGTGTATTTGTCTGTATTTGGAACAGAGGGTCTTATGTTACACTATGTTACACTATATGTTACAAGTATGTGGACATCCCTTCAAATTAGTGGATTCGGCTATTTCAGTCACACCCATTGCTGACAGGTGTATAAAATCGAGCACACTGCCATGCAATCTCCATAGACAAACATTGGCAGTAGAATGGCCCGTACTGAAGAGCTCAGTGACTTCCAATGTCGCACCGTCATAGGATGCAACCTTTCCAACAAGTCAGTTTGTCAAATTTCTGCCCTGCTAGAGCTGCCCCGGTCAACTGTAAGTGCTGTTATTGTGAAGTGGAAACATCTAGGAGCAACAACGGCAACAGTGGTAGGCCACACAAGCTCACAGAATGGGCCCGCCGAGCGCTGAAGCGTGTAGCGCGGAAAAATCCTCTGTCCTTGGTTGCAACACTCACTACCAAGTTCCAAACAGCCTCTGGAAGCAATGTCAGCACAAGCACTGTTCAGTGGGAGGTTCATGAAATGGGTTTCCTTGGCGTAGCACACAAGCCTAAGATCACCATGCGCTTTGCCAAGCGTCAGCTGGAGTGGTGTAAAGCTCGCCACCATTGGACTCTGGAGCAGTGGAAACACCTTCTCTGGAGTGATGAATCCCACTTCACCATCTGGACGAATCTGGGTTTGGCAGATGCCAGGAGAACGCTACCTGCCCCAATGCAAAGTGCCAACTGTAAAGTTTGGTGGAGGAGGAATAATGGTCTGGGGCTATTTTTCATGGTTCAGGCTAGGCCCCTTAGTTCCAGTGAAGGGAAATCTTAATGCTACAGCATCAGTGACATTCTAGACGATTCTGTGCTTTCAACTTTGTGGCAACAGTTTTTCAGAATGGTAATGCCTTCGTGCACAAAGCAAGGTTCATATAGAAATTAATTGTCGAGAATGGTGTAACCGTATAAGGTGTCGATACGTGTGTGGTTCTGTTCAGAAACTGAAGACGCCTCATGTATATTTACATTACATACTGATGGTTAATTTACTTGCTAATTTGATAGGTTGTTATTAGCTTCTTTGTTATTGGGTTATACGGGTTACGCAATTGAATACTCACAGTGACATTATGAGAGTGCCTGTGCAATAAAGTAATGGTTATTGTGTAACCTGACATTTACTGGCCACCTTATCCTGTGATTTTGAATGCGCTCCATTCATTCATACACAGGGGAGTAGCAGACCTTTCTCCATAAATATCATACCATTATACTGCCAAACATTTGAAATGTGGACTTGGCATAATTACTTTGTGCACCCCACTTATTCTAAGTTATAAAGAACTTTTGTACTGTAGGTAACTATGTAGCAGTAGACTCAGTATAGACAGAAATATACCAATGTGTTTGGACCATATTAGTATATACATTTGAGTAATTCAGCAGATGCTCTTATCCAGCACAATAGCATACATTTTCATACTTGTCCTGCGTGGGACTCAAACCCACAACCCTGGCGTTGCAAGCTCAATGCTCTACCAACTGAGCCACAGTTGGGCATATAGTATGTTTAATATTCAATACGTAATCACAATTCATCTTCATGATTACTACTCACAGCCTATATACCTTTAGCCTATAATCAAAACACAACACACATCAGTTGATCAAAAGGATGTTATTGATATTCCCACAGAACATTTGAGACCTCACCGAGACCTGATTTATATGATTCAGGAGAGGCATGGTGTTCTTCATAAATCAGAAAGTGAGCCGATATGAACCCCTTCCCTCTCTTTCTCACTCGTCTCCTCTCTCTCCCTTACTAATAAGCAGTGCTCTCTTCTTCATGTGTGGGAGAGAGTGGAGAAAAAGAGGGAGCACTCCTCCCGTCTCTCTCAGATGGATAGCGAAGGGTGATGGATGTGTCAGTCAGCTCCATCTCATTCCAGTCAGGTGCTCCGCTTTTCGGCTGTTTGCACCTTATTCTGAGGCAGTTGGGCCATAAACCTCATACAACAGTTTTTCGCTTCTTTTTAAGTCTCCAATTTGTCTCAGAGTGAAGCTCGGATGCTCAGTTGTTTTTACCAGCCTGTCTCGACGTGTTCTTTTATTTTTTACTTACAGCTAGAATCCGTAAAAAAAAAGGGCCACCCCGCCTCTGTTTTGGTAAAACACTGAGGCATTGGCCTAGAGAAATGTAACCACTCTCAAATTCATCGACAGATTTAACCATGTTTTGAGGCTATACAGTGTTTGTTAACAATGTTATATGTTGGGTTCTGATGGGGCATGACAGTTGAACTAAGCTCATGAGGCATTTATAAGTAATATTCTTCAAGAATGTAGACTATCATTCAAAAGTTTGGGGTCACTTAGAAATGTCCTTGTTTTCCATAAAAACATACATGAAATTAGTTGGAAATATAGTCAAGACTCACGAATGTTCTTGTGATCCGAACACCTCAAACTTAGATTTGTCTGTCCATAACACTTTTTTCCAATCTTCCTATGTCCAGTGTCTGTGTTCTTTTGCCCATCTTAATCTTTTATTTTTATTGGCCAGTCTGAGATATGGCTTTTTCTTTGCAACTCTGCCTAGAAGGCCAGCATCCCGGAGTCGCCTTTTCACTGTTGGTGTTGAGACTGGTGTTTTGCGGGTACTATTTAATGAAGCTGCCAGTTGAGGACTTGTTTCTCAAACTAGACACTCTAATGTACTTGTCCTCTTGCTCAGTTGTGTACCGGGGCCTCCCACTCCTCTTTCTATTCTGGTTAGAGCCAGTTTGCCCTGTTCTGTGAAGGGAGTAGTACACAGTGTTGTACGAGATCTTCAGTTTCTTGGCAATTTCTCGCATGGAATAGCCTTCATTTCTCAGAACAAGAATAGACTGACAAGTTTCAGAAGAAAGTTCTTTGTTTCTGGCTATTTTGAGCCTGTAATCGAACCGACAAATGCTGATGCTCCAGATACTCAACTAGTCTAAAGAAGGCCAGTTGTATTGCTTCTTTAATCAGCACAACAGTTTTCAGTTGTGCTAACATAATTGCAAAAGGGTTTTCTAATGATCAATTAGCCTTTTAAAATTATCAACTTGGATTAGCTAACACAACGTGCCATTGGAATACAGGAGTGATGGTTGCTGATAATGGGCCTCTGTACGCCTATGTAGATATTCCATAAAAAATCAGCTGTTTCCAGCTACAATAGTCATTTACAACATTAACAATGTCTACACTGTATTTCTGATCAATTTTATGTTATGTTAATGGTAAAAAAAAAATGCTTTTCTTTCAAAAACAAGAACATTTCTAAGTGACCCCAAACTTTTGAACGGTAATGTAAGTCCAATAATGTATGTGCCAATGAAGGATTCTAGCTTTAAGAGACATGCAGTACCTGTTTATGTGTAGATTTCAATTAGAAATTCAAGCAGATGAGCATTACCTGAGAGGAACTCGTGGCATTTCAGTGGCATTAAGTGTATTTTTCTCTTGTTCCGTCCCCAACGCTGAGCTGGGTTTTGCTGCCCTCGTTTTAGAAATCAGAACAGTCAGTTCAGTACATTTTGCCATCTGCTTCCTGGCTTCATTACGTCAATAAATAACAAGCACCGGAGCTACAATCTCCAATTATGCAAAATAGTCCTCAGGCCCGGACTATAGGGTTCGTTCTCTCTCTCTCTCTCTCTCTCTCTCTCTCTCTCTCTCTCTCTCTCTCTCTCTCCTGTAAAGCAACAGAACTTGCATAAAATCATGGTGTGTTGATCTAAACAGAATTAACCTTTCATAGCTACTGTATAGTGAAGTACCTCAAGTGGCTACATTCACATGTGTGTGAAAAGAACATGTGAACAGATTCCTTTAGAAAGCAGTCCACTTGTCCACTTGTAAAAGCAATGTGGTCTTGGGTGTAACCCCTTTGTTTAACCAGAGTTGTTATAGTACGTAGCCTTGTGAATGGCAGCTTTGTAGTACTGACACCATTTGCCTTTCTTCATCTTCGGGGGCTAGTTTTTTGAAGGTTAGCGTTTTTCGTCATGAATCTTGTACTGGAGGTAGCTCTGTAGTGGTCACTAACCCTAACCCTAACCCTAACCCTAACCCTATCTAAGGGAAATCGCTCAGTTCTGCCTCCAGGACAAGACTCATTACAATAAACGCCAACCTGCTAGTTGTTCAGTCAAGTGGCTCTTCACTGTTGACCTGGCCATCAATTTGTCTTTTAAACATATGTGGCATAGTCACATTGAAATAGTGAACATTGAATGTTTGTAAACAACGTAAATGTAAACCAACAATGTATCGCCTCAAAACATAGTTAAAACTATAATGTTGATCTCCTGGATGGTCAGTCCTTGCATCCATAGCTCTGTCTATGAATTTGAGAGTGGTTACATTTCTCCAGGGCAATCCCTTAGTGTACAAAACTGTTGTATGTGGTTAGGGCTAATCTCATTGAATGTGGAAAATGAACATACCAGTATATGTAAGGACAATCCAGGTTGGTCTACAATCCATATTGAAGATATCACTGTCTACATCTGCTCACTTATATTGGGCTGAAATAGGCTACTCATCCTGCAACTCAGTTAGTGGACTTTTGCCAAGAAAAACTCACAGCTGCCAGATAAAGCTGACCTTGCCTTTTATATTTCAGACTTTTTATTCAGTGTGATATTTCTGCATTAATGTGTGTGCGGAATCAAGTTTTCAGACATGGGAATGATTTGTTATTTACTTAAGGAAGCAACAGAGCTTGACATGGCAAATCTGCTAAGTAACTTCTAGAAGCCTGAGTCACAACGTTTCTTAAATAATCCATTGCAATGGTAAAGATGCGTTTGTAAGATGCTGGTTTTCTAGTCAAAATGTAAGTCAAGGTCTCTGAAACAAGGCCTGATGTTAACTGCAGAAGACAGCCAAAGTCTATCTCTCAAACACAGATCTATAGTGTAGTTTACCTGATATCAAGTTGTCTGCCAATTAGAATAGTTGAGTTTACACTTTCACACTGCTAGACTCCATATGCTTTACAGTTGCGTACATTCAGTTGAAGTTAAACATCCGCTTCACTTCAAAGCGATCCTGAATTGTGGAGCTTAGACATCCTTTTTCTTCTGATTTCCTGGCTTCCTGGGGCTTATGAAGGAAAACCGAAAATAGGTTAAAGTGTGCGTCTTACACTTTGCTATAGACTCTGTACTTTTTTCAATTACGAGGAATGCCAAATGTAAACTGTTTTTGAACAATTTTTAAGATGTAAATCAGCAATATTGTCGGAAACAAAGTGTGGACAACCAACTGTCCCTGCCAACAAATGGACCAAGCCGTTAACCGGAAAAGAGGACCAAGCCGTTAACCGGAAAAGAGGAGCAGAATATTCCCAAGTTCCCATATTCTTGTCCCTCTCATGTGCAACAGTATTCTGCAACAAGTTCCCATATTCTTGTCCCTCTCATGTGCAACAGTATTCTCCAGTGCATGTTCTTCTGTAGTCTATTCTCACAACTGCACTCGCAAGTTTATACCCTTGCAGCGTAACATCTGATTCACCCTGCTTCTAACCTGCTTTCCCTGATCTGCATCTCACGCGAGCATCGCACTTTCAACATGTCGAAGCAGTCTAATTCCTCCCCCTTTTGTCTCTCTGGCTGATGCATATCTAGCTACAGTATACAGAAGATCAACGATTTCAACCGTCCCTGTCAATCCGCCTGCAAGTTCTTTATGCAGTCAACGTCTTTGACGTAACTGCCACTCTTCATTGTTCCCTGCCCTCTCTCTCTGTCTGCTCTAGAAGGGGAGAATTTCTCTATTCAGATCAGAACTCTGCTGCAATCACATCCCGAGTGATGACCTGATCCTACTTAATACGGGCCTCGCTTGAAGTTCCCCGCAGATCTGCAACAAAGGAGCGGATGCTGACGATGGTGTCAACTCAGGGTTAATGCGTCAGTTTTCAGCAAGAGCACAAGAGCAAAGCAGAGAGGTTTTTTTCCCCTCATATTTTTCCTCCACTTTCCTTCCCCCCCTCGATTCAAACATCTGGGTTGCAGTCACACCAGCCTCTCTGCTTCCTCTGTTACTGGCTCTAATTGGTTGCCGTTGCATCCTGACACAGTTATTGTGCGGTATTCATGAGCGTGTCCTATTGGCTGTGGTGAAAATTAGAGTGGACAACACAGTGTTGATGTCCAGCCGTGTTATCCATGTGCCATTGATGAACATCAACAAATGGCAATATCTAATAATGCAAATGAGAAAAGTAAATGCTAAATTGGACACCTGATAATTGATTGTCATAATGAACGGCATCAGGCCTACGATTATGATTATTCATCACATTGGTGATTACTTGAGGACAGTGTCTTGATTTGCTGAAGATTGTACACTATGCAATCATCATCTGTAGGCATTTTATTAGTATGTAGTGCCAGTTACTTTAGATCTCATATAGAAGTTGAATGATAGTTTAGACCATACATCAGCGATTACATCGGACAAGTGGTGAAATACCAAGAGCATTTCACAGGGTTGGCTAAGCCAATCCACAAAGTTCCCCTTTATTGTTATGAGCTTCAAAAAGAGGCAAGACTCCCAGAGACTTAGAAACTGGATTTATATCCAAAATGGCCCTGCTTTGTATTGCATGCATCACATAAAACACAGCTTTTGTGATATGTGGCAAACAAACATTTTCTTCAAAGCAAGGGACAACAACTGTAGCTAGTGAAGTCAAATGAATGGTGCATGTGCAGGTAACTGCCAAAATAAAGGAAACACTTGAGTAAATGAGGGATGCAAAGTATATTAAAAGCAGGTGCTTCCACACAGGTGTGGTTCCTGAGTTAATTAAGCAATTAACATCCCATCATGCTTAGGGTCATGTATAAAAATGCCCAGTTGCCCATTATTTGGCTACCATGACTAGAAGATGAGATCTCAGTGACTTTGAAAGAGCCGTCTCAAAGGAGCATAGAGGGTTTAAAGGGTGTGTGTGTGTGTGTGTGTGTGTGTGTGTGTGTGTGTGTGTGTGTGTGTGTGTGTGTGTGTGTGTGTGTATGTGTGTGTGTGATTCTCAGTCACCAGATCTCAACCCAATTGAACACTTATGGGAGATTGTTGGGCGACGCCTGAGACAGTGTTTTCCACCACCATCGACAAAACACCAAATTACGGAATTTCTTGTGGAAGAAATTAGAGTTCCAGACACTTGTAGAGTCTATACCAAGCCACATTGAAGCTGTTCTGGCTTGTGGTGGCCCAACGCCCTATTAAGACACTTTACGTTGGTGTTTCCTTTATTTTGGCAGTTAGCAAAGCCATTGTTCATAGGTTGTTTATGGATAAATCAGTTAAATCATATGGATTTTTGTCATTTTCAATATGTTTTGTATTTAGTGAGTGATTGTGGAATGTTGTTCTTAGATACACATCAGTAAACATGGGGATGTCCATGTGGTTATTATTTTCCACACGTAAAATGTAAACGTTAATCTCACCATTAGAACATTATCATAACCATAAGTAAACATGTTCAGTTCAAAGGTCTGTCCGTGTGCCCTTCACGCTACTCTGGAAAAGCTTCAACAGGAGACGCAACCTTTGCTTTCCTCTTGTGTAGTCGAGCATCCCGCTGGGAAGGCGAGTGCACACGGCCAAATTGAAACCCTTTTGAGTTTATGAATAAGAAAATACTCAATGCTAGGCCTAAAGCTGCCTGTCATTGCGAATGTGGGACGTGTAGAGTAAGGGAGCGCTGGCTGTTCAGGCTGGACTGTTATATAACACACTGCAGGTGTGATTCATAGAACAAGCAGGTGTGAATGGCAGACGGCACCTTGTGTAAAAAATACCTAAAAAAATGTAAAAGGAAAACATGTATGATAGCGGAAGAGACACCGCTCACTAAACATGTTCAACATATTGGACAGGATACTGATCACTTGCGCAAACAGCGCTCAGCTGTTGAAAACTAAACAAAACAAAGCTGTTCCCCAATCCTAATCACCTGCTGACTCCATCTCCATGTCACTTTCCCCATCATCTGGAAAAGCGTTATTTTGGAAGGTTTTACCTAGGGGACTAGCTTTCACTTGTCCAATTATTATAACAACAGTGTGGCTGAAGGAAGACAAATAAATTAAGACCTAATACATTTTGAGGATTGCAGTTGTACACCCTGTATGCCATAATGACTAGATTCCAAGTGATTATGTAATTAAATGTTATTCCTATGTTGAAACTACATTGTAACTACACCGGAATAGAGCGACTTGATATTAAGTCTTTGTTATATTGGCTCCCGAGTGGCGCAGTGGTCTGAGGCAATGCATCTCAGTGCTAGAGGCGTCACTACAGACCCTGGCTGTATCACAACCGACCGTGATCAGGAGTCCCATAGGACGGCGCACAGTTGGCCCAGCGTCGTCCGGGTTAGGGGAGGGTTTGGCCGGGGTAGGCCGTCATTGTAAATAAGAATTTGTTCTTAACTGACTTGCCTATTAAAAAAATAAATAAAGATGTGTTGAAGACTGACATTGGCATCGTGGATGTTTAATTACGAGCTATGGAAGTAAGGGGGTGGGAGGAGGGAAGTAAGCTAATGCACACCCTCCAACACCTTCGAGTCGCTAGCAGCTGTTCAGCACAGAGACTTGGCAGGTACTGATCACCAGGGAGTTAGTGGCTCTTCTCTTTAACTCCGCTATAGCGATGGCCTAATTTATATGTCTCCCTCTTTCTCTCTCCTCTCTGTATACGCGCCTTTACCCATCGCATCAGGCCGAAACAGCGCCGTCGACCTTAGTTTTTGTTTTATCAATTAGTTTCCTGACAATGCCGTCTAACAGACAGTGGTGTCTAAAAAACCTTACGTCTGCCGATACGATTCGCCACTCTCTGTTCTCCCCTGCTGTCAGGAGTCCGGACGGCTAATGATGTAGAGACAGGCATAAAGACTATATTAATCCTTTTTTTCCCTCGACCTGGACACCGCCGCTGCTAAATACCTATGGATCCCGAGCAGATATCGGTCTGCTCCTTTTGAAATATGCCTCCAATTAGGCTGTCATATCGCCGCGCCCAGCCCATGTTCCATCGCTCCGAGTGAGGAGAGGGGGAATCTGTCACGGCCATTCGTTTCATTCTGAAGGATGCCCCCTCAAAACGTCTCATTAGTCAAATAGATATCTTATTTTATTACGCGTGCCGTCTCAAATCTTCTGCAGTACATTCTTTCAGGGGAAAGATCTACTCCCACGTCTTAATACAAAGCCCACTTAATTACCATAGATAGCAGTCACATCAATTTCTCAACACAAGTTGAATTTTAACAGTGGTATGCTATGTAACTCAATACAGAACTTACAGCAGGCGTTTACAGTGGAGTGATCAAAGCCCAGTATTTTCTGTGTCTGCTTCACAATGCATCACGTTGTGGAAGCATAATGGACGATTGACTGTCAGCTATTAAATTGTATAAGCTTGTCTTCGCCTGCAGATTGTGACTCCATGAATCTAAGTCTACTGAATCACCCACTGATACTCTGTGGATCATGACTTATCATGTTAATGGCTGGTTTCTCCAAGCAGTATCAAATATGGCATTTAGACAGGATATGTTCCACTTCTCTCCCTTTTGTGCTCTCAAAGTAACTCCCTCGACTCAAAATACCCCAAAGCTCAATTTGGACTTTTTTAGCCTCATCATCCTTTTGTTTCAACTACATGTACATCCATACATCCCTCGCTCGTTACTACTTGAGCTGATTAAAGGCAGATAGCGCTAGTACCATTTGGGACG
Source organism: Thymallus thymallus (assembly GCA_023634145.1). Taxonomy (NCBI): domain Eukaryota; kingdom Metazoa; phylum Chordata; class Actinopteri; order Salmoniformes; family Salmonidae; genus Thymallus; species Thymallus thymallus. Next base: position 14,171,623 of record CM042422.1, read on the forward strand.
ACCCGCCATGATAACAAGGCTGTCAGCCTGACAAACTGGCCAAGCGGGTGTTAGCGCTGGTGTCTGGGGAATCATGGCAGCTCTCGGCAGCCACGTCGGGGAGGATCAGAGAGGCTTCAGATCTACCTGGTCATGTGGTGGAGTCACAGAGAGGCCCTCCCTCCCTTCTACCACACACAATCTGTCCTGTTCCTGCTAACCATTCCCTCTCAACGGATGCACAGCCAATGGCTGCCATTGCGCTCCACTCAGTGACATATGGGGGTTCATTGGCTCCCACACAGATAAGTGTTTAATCATGATGCACTAGTGCTTCTCACACCTCATCGACTGAGGCATACATCACAAGTACGTTTCAGAGTCTGTAACTGCTCTTAAAGCACTGCGGAAGACACAGTGAGGAATGTTAATTCGCTGTGACTTCCTCATCCAAAATATGAATAGACATATTACTTTGCTGGAGAAGTAAATGTGTGCATGGTACAAATGAATAATTCAACATATTTAAGCACATTTTAGATGATACACTTTCCTTGAGCTGGGGACCTTCTTAATCATTGTTGCTGACAAATGGCTTGTCCATTTATATCATAATTTATTGAATGAGAATTGTACTTATGTTAAAATGCATTTCGTTAGGTGCATGTGATTAGCCATACAGCAAACACAAGCCCATATAATATACAGTGGGCTCTGAAATGATTGGAACCCTTGATAAAGATGAGCAAAAAAGACTATATGAATAAATTATGCAAATACTGAGCTATATTGTATGCTTTTTTTTTACAATTATATTATTTATACTAATATTTTGTTTAATTGTATCTGTGGAAGGGCATTGTGTGCTTAGCCATATTTGGTCTATTTGGCTTGATTTGATGATGCGCTTGGTACTCAATTCACTAGAATACTGTCCTTTATCCAGTTTCTTGACTGTGACCAGTTCCCTGCTTAGTTCCTTCTTCTCAACATATGGCTTGAGTTTTCAACCAACCATTATCCATGATATATTTTTCAGTGTCCCAGACAGTTTTCGCTACAGGGCCAATATACTGTAGTTTTTCTTAACCAATCTTATTATTTTATTGTAAATAGGGTTTCAAAGTGAAATCATTACTACTGTTTAATAATTTAGCAGAACCTTTAGACCGTTCAGCCTTTCAAGCTGTTCGTCTCCAGTGCAGGTGAGTGGGTTTGTATTTTAGGCCCTGTTTGTGGAGGAGGTATCAGGTGAAATCAAAGTTAGCCGGAGCGCAGGGGAATTAACGTGTCCCGCGGGTGCCGGGATCTGAAGTAAGATGGATACAGCTGAGTGAGCCTTGATAGGAAAAGAAGAAAAGGAGGAGAGAATGACGGAGCATGAGAGATGGGGCTTGGGGCCCTTGGAGAGCGTGAGAGATGGGGCTTGGGGCCCTTGGAGTGCGTGAGAGATGGGGCTTGGGGCCCTTGGAGTGCGTGAGAGATGGGGCTTGGGGCCCTTGGAGAGCATGAGAGATGGGTCTTGGGGCACTTGGAGAGCGTGAGAGATGGGTATTGGGGCCCTTGGAGAGCGTGAGAGATGGTCTTGGGGCCCTTGGAGAGTGTGAGAGATGGGTCTTGGGGCCCTTGGAGATTGTGAGAGATTTGGCTTGGGGCCCTTGGAGAAAGACCAGATAAAGGGAAGAGAATACTACCACACAGGGCCTTGTTGAACCAGTCAGTCCTCCAAATAATGAGAAGCAGCCTCCTATCAAGTGACAATGAAGTGAAGAAAAAAACCTTGCCACTTCAAACAATACCCCCATCTCAATCCATCCACTATTCCAGATTAATTGGAACTGTTCTTTTCCTTTAATTTTCCAGGAAACCTTCGGTCTGTGTTGAGTGTAGTAGATCAAGAGAGACTTCATTCGGTATCTTAGCCGATGCAGTTCGTTCGATTTTCTAGTCTACCTTTGAAGCCTCCCGTACATGTCTCGTACAAAGCAAAAGTGACCAGGGTAACCAGGCCCTGTGTTGTTGGCTGAGAATGAGTCGAAACCATGACTTTAAAATGGCACTCCTGATGGAAGGGAATTGACAGCCGAGGGTCGGAATTACTTCCAGGTCACTGAGGAAGGTCACTGCCGAAGACAGTTGGGATTTACCAAAGGGAGTCCTGTTAAAACAGCCGCGGTCCTTTTCTGCTCATATATTTTTAGCCCGCTTTTCAAGGCAAAGTGGTTGATAGGTCTACTACAAAGCCAAAAAATTATGATTTATTTGACAGGTTGCTGTCAAAAGTGACAGATTGTTTGAATAGGAGTCTATTGATTAGTCCCAGTTGAATATTTTAATAAGTTATCACAAACCTCAACCCTCTGGGTTATTTGTCATCTCATTAAATGAATTCAAACAGTCGAGGCAGCCAAATAAAGGCATTTTATAAATACAATTGTTCTAGCTTTTATGATTACAAGTGCATACAGGAAGACACAGCAGCATGTGGTGAAGGATGAATCACCATGCCTACATGTGCACTGGGGTTAGGGTTCTGCCGGGAGTGTTGCCCATAAGGTGGATAAAGATACGAGATGCCCAAGCTGTTCCCTAACGGAACATCTGACGGACAAAATACAGGGATTCATCTCAACATAGAAGTGTGGACAACTGGTGCAGGACTCCAAGACTCCAGTTTGGTGTATCATCTGTTTTGGATTTTAAGGCGTCAGGGGACATGAAGATGTATTAAATCCATTGGCTCCATAATTGTATTTTCCAGGGGCCCTGTAACATGATTTTCAGCATGTTTTCTACCTCGGCATGCCTGCACTGTTCAGCCTCTCAGTATGCTGATGTATAAGTCCAATGCTATAATACCTTTTTGGTGTTCAGGAGATCAACAGCTAAACGTCTCTGATATTATCTGATGGGATGCTGAGAGGATCATAAAATGGGCAAAACTGCTTGGTGTGATGGTCAGTTTCCTTCTCTCCTAACTCATTTACAAGACGTGCATACTGTATGAAGCATGTGCAATATTCATTTCAAATGGTTTTGGAGAGGAGAAATTACAAGGATAATGACATAGGCAGGCATTTATCCATATCCAGATATTGTAGACTGTGGCAGGTGGTGTCTTACAATGACTCGTGTACTCCTAGGACGCACAGACAAAAATACAAATGTTTATTTTTAGTGGTTTTATCCTCACAATGATGTGAATCAACACAATTATTAGTCAGGAGCTGCTGTAATCACTCTAACTCTAAGCAGCCATTTAATTACAGGCGTTTTAACCAAAAAATTATCTCACTTGTATGCCTCTGCGATGATTGCGCACGTAAATCTCACCATTAAAATCGGGAGCCATTATGCCTCGGCGATCAAATGGCTTGCTCAACAAAACTCTAATCACATGCACAATTTTGCATAGCTCATTGCTGTAGTTCATTAGAAAGTGTGAGAGAGGGCCCAGAGATTAGGAGGATTAATACAGAGAGAGAGAAAGAGAGAGAGAGAGGGAGAGAGAGAGAGAGAGAGAGAGAGAGAGAGAGAGAGAGAGAGAGAGAGAGAGAGAGAGAGCACTTTGAGTATTTAGGCTTGGGCCTATGTAAAATCAATTGGAATAGGGTGATATACAGTATGTTTATCTGGATAAGCCACATCTTCCTCATTATATTGTCCAGATGTATTGACATTTCACCGCTGCTGGTAGTGAAATGGATTGTGTAATGGTGCATGATCAAATGTAGATTAAGATTAAGTAGGCTAGAAAAGTACAATAGTGAGGAGGTTCTTGACTGTGTTTATGGACCCACCTTTCATGGCAAAGCTATGCTGTGTTTTTGCAGAGATGGGAGGATAGTGTGGAGGGAGGGGGGGGGGGGGGGGGGGTGTATGTGGCCATGTGTTAAGCCCAGGTAATGCCCCAATGGTTTATGTGGTTTCAAAGAAAACCTCTCTAACTCTCTCTCTCTCTCTCTCTCTCTCTCTCTCTCTCTCTCTCTCTCTCTCCCTCTCCCTCTCACCACACCCTCTCTCTATTGCTCCCTCTCACCATCACCCTCTCTATATCTCCCTCCCACCCTTCTCCTCTCTCTATATCTCCCTCTCACCCTTCTCCTCTCTCTGTATCTCCCTCTCACCATCACCCCTCTCTTCTACCTCTCCCCCTTCCTCCTGCTCCTCTCAGCCATGATAGTGTGTGGCAACACACAGGCTCTCCACAGCAGGTGGCCGCCCGGAAGGGACTTTGCTTTCTCCCATGCACTCTGCTCCCTCCGGCAAGCGTTGACCCCCGCTAACACACACACTCATACATACTAACCGCTGAGTGTGTCAGATAGGTGGTCCTACGACCTAAGTCCCGGTGTCCGAAATGCTGAGTGGACACCCCGGGTAGTTACTGTGACAGGGAGGACAGCACCTTAGGGCTCTGTGTTGTGTTGTGAGTCCACATTACCACATGCAGTGTTGATCTCTGAAAACAGATACAAGCCTCAGTAACAACAACAAACAAGCACAGCATTGCAATCATTCGTATTGTCCCTGTAGAGAACGAATCATGGTTAATATTTTAATTGCATATAGGCAAGTTCTCTTCCGAGTCATTCTGAATTGCATTGCATCACTCCAGCATCCATTCCCGCTCTCTTTAGCTTTATATCTCGGAATCAAAATAATGTCACTTATTAATTATAATTATAATTATTATTATTATTATTATATTATTTTTTACCAGTTAAGTTGACTGAGAACTAGGGCTGACCCCCTGTCTGATTCGCGCCTGTCTGAGTGGACTAATTCATTGTGGAGGACATGGGGATGGTAAAGTCCATCACTCTAAGACATGTGCTACTGAAATTGTATGGTTATATTATGTAAGAACAATGGTGCAGCACTAATAAAATATTATATTATAACAAATACACTTTCCTTTGCACACTCTTGGCATTCTCTCAACCAGCTTCACCTGGAATGCTTTTCCAACTGTCTTGAAAGAGTTCCCACATATGCTGAGCACTTGTCATCCCAAACTATCTCAATTTGGTTGGGTTCGGTTGATTGTGGAGGCCAGGTCATCTGATGCAGCACTCCATCACTCTCCTTCTTGGTCAAATAGCCCTTACACAGCCTGGAGGTGTGTTGGGTCAATGTCCTGTTGAAAAACAAATGGTAGTCCCACTAAGCGCAAACCAGATGGACGGCGTATCGCTGCAGAATGCTGTGGTAGCCATGCTGGTTAAGTGTGCCTTGAATTCTAAATAAATCACTGACAGTGTCACCAAGAAAGCACCCCCACACCATCACACCTCCTCCTCCATGCTTCACGGTGGGAACCACACATGCGAAGATCACCCGTTCACCTACTCTGCTTCTCACAAAGACACAGTGGTTGGAATAAGAAATCTCAAATTTGGACTCATCAGACCAAAGGACAGATTTCCACCGGTCTAATGCCCATTGCTCATGTTTCTTGGCCCAAGCAAGTCTCTTCATCTTATTGGTGTCCTTTAGTAGTAGTTGCTTTGCTATTCCACACACCTGACTTCCCCTTGTAAGAATATTTAAAGATAAATACACAACGCAGAGAACCAAAGATTTCTATAATGGGGAATTGAAGATTAATGGGTCAGGGACACCGGAAGTGTTTAGAATCTGTGGAGGGGGTCCAGGACTCATAGCTGCATGTGGCAAGTTCTCATTGGTCCAAATTGTGTATACATTGAGCCTGAAACAGGAAACTTGGTATTTGGCCATTGGCCCAATTTTACTGCAAGCAATTCTAATTGGTCAACCACAGGCTAGGTTTTGGTATAAACTACATCCTGTCTCTTTGTTCAGTGGAGGTACAATGAGAACAGGGAAGAATGAACATCTACCATCCACTTTCCAGCATAACAACTATGATTTGTTCTCTTTGTATAAATATACAGTGCCTTCGGAAAATATTCAGGCCCCTTGACTTTTTCTACATTTTGTTTTTTTTCCTCATCAATCTACACACAATAGCCCATAATGACAAAGCAAAAACAGGTTTTTAGAAATTCTTGCTAATTTATAAAAAATATCAAACTTAAATACCACATTTACATAAGTATTCACACCCTTTTCTCAGTACTTTGTTGAAGCACCTTAGGCAGCGATTACAGCATTTAGTCTTCTTGGGTATGACGCTACAAGCTTGGCACACCTGTATTTGGAGAGTTTCTCACATTCTTCTCTGGAGATCCTCTCAAGCTCTGTCATGTTAGATGGGGAGCGTTGCTACAGTGGCTGGGTCACTCAAGGACATTCAGAGACTTGTCCCGTAGCCACTCCTGCGTTGTCTTGGCTGTGTGCTTACGGTCATTGTCCTGTTGGAAGGTGAACTTTCTCCCCAGTCTGAGGTCCTGAGTGCTCTGGAGCAGGTTTTCATCAGAGATCTCACTGTACTTTGCTCCTTTCATCTTTGCCTTGATCCTGTCTAGTCTCCCAGTCCCTGCCACTGAATAACATCCCCACAGCGTGATGCTGCCACCACCATGCTTCACCGTAGAGATGGTGCCTGGTTTCCTCCATTCCGCTTGGCATTCAGGCCAAAGAGTTCAATCTTGGTTTCATCAAACCAGAGAATCTTGTTTTTCATGGTCTGAGAGTCTTTAGATGCTCCAAGCGGACTGTCATGTGCCTTTTACTGAGGAGTGGCTTCCGTCTGGCCACTCTACCAGAAAGGCCTGATTGGTGGAGGGCTGCAGAGATGGTTGTCCTTTGGAAGGTTCTCCCATCTCCACAGAGGAACTCTGGAGCTCTGTCAGAGTGAACATTGGGTTCTTGGTCAACTCACTGACCAAGGCCCTTTTCCCCTGATTTCTCAGTTTGACCAGGTGGCCAGCTCTAGGAAGAGTCTTGGTGGTTCCAAACATCTTCCATTTAAGAATGATGGAGGCCACTGTGTTCTTGGGGACCTTCAATGCTGCAGATTTTTTTACTACCCTTCCCCAGATCTGTGCCTCGACACAATCCTGTCTTGGACAATTCCTTCAAACCTCATGGCTTTGATTTTTGTTCTGACACTGTCAACTGTGGGACCTTTATATAGACAGGTGTGTGCCTTTCCAATCAATTGAATTTAGCACAGGTGGACTCGAATCAAGTTGTAGAAACATCTCAAGGATGGTCAAAGGAAACAGGATGCACGTGGGCTCAATTTCGAGTCTCATAGCAATGGAGCTGAATACTTACAGTGGGGAGAACAAGTATTTGATACACTGCCGATTTTGCAGGTTTTCCTACTTACAAAGCATGTAGAGGTCTGTAATTTTTTATCATAGGTACACTTCAACTGTGAGAGACGGAATCTAAAACAAAAATCCAGAAAATCACATTGTATGATTTTTAAATAATTAATTTGCATTTTATTGCATGACATAAGTATTTGATCACCTACCAACCAGTAAGAATTCCAGCTCTCACAGACCTGTTAGTTTTTCTTTAAGAAGCCCTCCTGTTCTCCACTCATTACCTGTATTAACTGCACCTGTTTGAACTCGTTACCTGTATAAAAGACACCTGTCCACACACTCAATCAAACAGAATCCAACCTCTCCACAATGGCCAAGACCAGAGAGCTGTGTAAGGACATCAGGGATAAAATTGTAGACCTGCACAAGGCTGGAATGGGCTACAGGACAATAGGCAAGCAGCTTGGTGAGAAGGCAACAACTGTTGGTGCAATTATTAATAAAATGGAAGAAGTTCAAGATGACGGTCAATCTCCCTCGGTCTGGGGCACCATGCAAGATCTCACCTCGTGGGGCATCAATGATCATGAGGAAGGTGAGGGATCAGCCCAGAACTACACGGCAGGACCTGGTCAATGACCTGAAGAGAGCTGGGACCACAGTCTCAAAGAAAACCATTAGTAAAATACTACGCCGTAATGGATTAAAATCCTGCAGCGCACGCAAACAAAGGTTTCTGTACCAAATATTAAGTTCTGCTTTTCTGATGTATCAAATACTTATGTCATGCAATAAAATGCAAATTAATTACTTAAAATTTTAAGTAATTTTTGTTTTAGATTCCGTCACTCACAGTTGAAGAGTACCTATGATAAAAATTACAGACTTCTACATGCTTTGTAAGTGGGAAAACCTGCAAAATTGGCAGTGTATCAAATACTTGTTCTCCCCACTGTATGTGTCACGGTGCGTCGGATATATGGGACGATAGACGGAGCGCTGGTGAAGTGTCATCCTTTTATTTGGAAATGAGATGGACTCACGAAGCATTTACAAATAAAAGAGAGTGAAAACAAAAAACAATCTACAAACAAAAACACGGTGACTTACTTTTGTATGTTGCAGGCAGTGCAGACAGACAAACGAACAATGATCCACACACAGGTGGATCTGGGCAGATCTTAAATACCATCCCCAATCAGAGACAACGCTAGACAGCTGTCTCTGATTGGGGATGATAATCTCCCTGATAATGTGTGAGAGCCTTTGTTGTGTGCCTCTCTCCTCCCCTAGGTGGGAGTAAGAGGCCTTACCACAACCAAGCCCTCACAGTATGTAAATAAGGTATTTCTGTTTTTTATTTTTAATACATTTGTCATTATAGGGTATTGTATGTAGATTGCGGAGGAACATTTTAGAATAAGGCTGTAAAGTAACAAAATGTGGAAAAAAGTCAAGGGGTCTGAATACTTTCCCAAGGCACTGTATTTTTATCTCCCTGATTTGCTTTGGGGTCTGTGTTATTGAAGATTTTCAACTGCTAACCCCCTTTACTTCCTGAGAAACCAGTAAACATTCCCCCTTTTTCATCCTCTGCGTCCATTTTGCTGTCCCATGTGTTACTGTATTCAGAGTTTGTTATAAGCATTTTATTGATGTGATTATGATATGCTACAGGTCAGGCCGTATTGGTCATGTGTCACATAAAGAGAGTATAGGGAATGAGGGAACAGGGAATGTTTTTCCTAAACAAATTTGGGATTTCGGCAACAGAACGTTTCAGTCAGAAATGGCTGTAATTATGTTGCAGCTTCAGCAACACGGACAGCGCGATAAACACTGTTGATGTTCTGTGGCGGTCGCTGCAGCAGGGAGGAGAGAGAGACAACTGGTGCTTGACACACAGTCACTCGCTGTCATTTTTTAAAACACAGTACAGCAAGTCTGAGCCTGGCCTGGCACAATCAAATAAATTGCGGCCAGACTCCCTATAGTCATTTGTGTGTCTTAATTATTTCATAACAAAGTGTGCTTTAAGCATCCGACAAGCTCAGTGCATATAGTTGATTTGATTAAAACACATAAGATGTGTTTATATATGGAAAAATACATTTAACATTTTTGACCAATCCAATGGTTGAAAGAATAGGTCTACCAAGTTTTTTTTTATTCATGGACATCCCTAATGAGAACATATTCTCATTTACAGCAACGACCTGGGGAACAGTTACAGGGGAGAGGAGGGGGGATGAATGAGCCAATTGGAAGCTGGGGATGATTAGGTGGCCATGGTATGTGGGCCAGATTGGAAATTTAGTCAGGACACCAGGTTAACAGCCCTACTCTTACAATAAGTGGCATGTAATCTTTAGTGACCAGTACACCCGTTTAATGTCCCATCCGAATGACCCTACACAAGGCAATGTCCCCAATCACTGCCTTGGGGCATTGGGATATTATTTTTGACCAGAGGAAAGTGTGCCTCCTACTGGCCCTCCAACACCACTTCCAGCATCATCTGGTTTCCCTTCCAGTGACCGACAAGGAATAGTCCTGCTTAGCTTCAGAGTAAAGCCAACAGTGGGATGCAGGGTGGTATGCTGCTGGCCCATGAGTGGTTATACAAGATTTGTTCAGTCTGAGCTTTTTTGGGGGGAGCCAAAATAAGCCCTGTACATGTCAGTTGACCGTGTCCAAAATACAAAACAAATTCAGGCTACGTGTATCGATGCTGATAAATCGGGGGCCAGTCGTTTGTCTCCTGTCAAAACCGCTGTCGAAGCCTCCTCTTATCCCTTATCATGCTTGGCAGTTTGTACTGTGTGTATATGCAGGCAAGCGCCTTTTCCTCTGACAGCCAGCCCGATTCCTTAGAGGGGAGCATATTTTTCACTATCCGTCCGCGGTGAAAAGCTTAATGTCAAAGGGGGGGGGACAGTATATCTCCACTCCTCTTTTAATCAGGCTGATATGCCCGCTGATTGATTCCATGAATTATGTCCTTGTTAGATGCATCAGAATATCAGAATCGACACAAAGCCTTAGTCAAAATATCCTAGAGGATTAGTGATTTTTCCAATAGAATCGCAATCCTATAGAATTTTGTATCACCTCTATCAGAATCCTATTGGAATCTTATTGGACTAATTAGTAATCCGATTAGACCCCCGCCCCCAAAAAAAATGTATATGATTTTATTTGTTCTTTTTTTAACAATACAAAACATACACATACAAACGACAACATTCAGACGCACACAAACATCCACACGGCCTCAAACTGCACCATTTTGTTTCCCTCCGTTTGACATTTCCATTGTGTTAACGATGGAGGACTGGTTGATTTAACATTTTTAAGTATACGTTTTTTTTAGATGATTGATGAAAAGCTAACATTTGGAATTGTTTTTAGATGGTGATTTGGAATTGCTTTAAGATGGTCATACCAAGGATCATTTAGCTATTGGATTTTTAATTTTAAGACTATATCCATATACTGTATACTTCCATTCATTTTTTTATCAGACGAGTCTTTCGGGGCTTGTGGGTGTCCTAAAGCAAAACACAGATGGGTCATAATAGTTTGTAGGCCAAATTGTTCGGATGCTTTAGATGTTTTCGTGAGAGGATTGATTTTCGGGATGTCTCATGGCCTGATATCGATAGATGCGATGGATTGAGACGCAGCCAGGCCTCGAATTTCCCATGGTCGTCGATGCCCCCTTTTGTGGCCGTAATGCCCCCTAAAAAATGTATGCCTTGCGTTCAAAGTGGCCGTTGTGCCCTTGGGCTGAATATAATAATTATAATTCCCTTATTCCAGCTGCCAATTGCCCTGCTCTGAAGCACCTCTCACTTACATAGCTCTCTCAGATGTATCAATTCTTATTAGCCAATGCCTGTCACGTGATCGGGTCGTTCATCACAGCTCCGAATTTGGCTACTAGTGAAGACAGACACATCAGGGATGCAACGGCACTAAAGCACTCGCTTATGTCAATCTATTATCCCCCATAGTACAAAAGTTGACCAATTCTATTGGTCAGCTTGTCGTTCTGTGCGAGAAATAAATATTCCAAACAGACTCAGGGACAGTTGTGGGACAATAGATCCCAAATGAATACAACCACTGTACATCAAAAAATAAATTAAAGCAATGAGGCTGATGCAACAGATCAGAACAATTAGCTTAAGATGTTGATAAACTATTAGGCTATTTCGTCACATAAGTGCACCAATGCACACAGGGCAGTAGGCTATAAGCGCGAGTGTTCCAAAATGCAATTAGCGGGAAAACACTGTTCTCCCAAGCAGTTTCATATGACAGAGATAAAAATATCCTTTAGAAATGTAGAAAGGGGGAAGATCTAAAGATGCAACAACTAGCATGAGTAGATAATATGACTAGGATTGTGTCTTTGGCTGCTGGACAACGAAAGAAAGTTGAGAACATGAGAGAAATACTTGTTTCAATGGAATACGAGGAAGTGCTTATAAAATAATCCCCTTAACATTCCTACATGCGGAACACGGAAATATATGCCTCATAAAATAACAATTATGTTTATGGTTAAATAGTTTCAGATTGCAAGGTGGGTGATGTTGCGGTGTGCAACACGCACTGGCCTTTCTCTCCTATCTGAGTGAACAGTGCCTCGAGTATGACAGAATCAAACCTTTAGACGTTAATGAGTTATCCTACTTTATATTTGTCAAACATGACTGGCATTTAGCCTATATAAAGTTTGGCTACATTTTCTGGCACCTCCCTCCTGTCAGCATCAGTCTGGACATGACAGACTGTAGCCAATATGAATAAATCAATTTAATTGGCTATGTTGGTTAATGGCCTTGGTGCCCCAGCAGATGGCCTTGGTAGCCTGGCAGGTTGGGCACTTCTTGAAGGCCAAAATCACAGAATTCGTAGCCCATGCAAAAAAGAAACATATATTAAACAGACTGATTTTGAAAGGGATTTTTGTATTATGTTAATTCGATTTCCACGGGACCGCAGAAATATTAAGAGAAGGGTTAAGAGTGACTGATGACGTCAGAGCTAGCACGAGCTCACAGTGTTAATTAGCCTAACGCCCAAGTCCAGCTGTGCAGAGAATTTCGGGTTTTCTAATATTATTATTGTAACTGTTTTATCCTTAACTGTGTGTGAATGCAAGAACTGTGAGTACAGTATTTGTTTCCTTATGTTTCCCAATGAAGTTGTCAATGTTCAAGTCATATTTTTGTCACTGTATAGCGTTTTATACACTCATTTTCTTTTTTGCTATTTCTAAATATCCTGTATGTGCCTTATTATAGACAAGTCAACCCCTTTTCATTATTTCCGGTAGAGCCCTAATAGAAAAATCTTGGAACCAGTGATATTGGACGCCTATGGGATTCTATCCTATAGGATTTTATCTTATAGGATTCCAATATAAGAAACCAATAGAAAAAAATAACCAGTCCTATAGGATGCTATACTAGGACAAGTTCATAAAGGATAGGATCTAAAATCAAATTGGATTTTCTATTGGAATTATACATTTTTTTATATCCTATAAGAGTTTTTGACTAGGGAGGCTTCCAGACTGACTGCGTTCCTTCAGACAAGGGTAATTTGCCTCTCATAAATAGAATAAACCTGGTTAAACGGTTGAGCCGAACTGCCTCGGTGCTCCGGGCCTACTTGTGAAGACTTGAAATTGACTTCGGTTAGGTTGAGTACCTTGCAAGTAATGGGTACTGTAATGGGCGACAGTCTGGCAGCTGAAATCTAAATAGGGCTGATAATATGCTTAGTGAGTGTAATAACCATGTACTAATGAAGCACTTTATTAGTCATTATTACATGAAATGATCAGTAATAAAGCATTTACTAACGGTAGTTAACTTTGTAGCAATGTTTTTGAATAACCTGAGTACATTATCTGACACTGCATTGTATGATATACTTTAACTATTCACAACAGTTCATGGCCCCTTATTAAAGACAATAATTGCATACATGTCTACGATTCAGAATGCGTAACAAACAGGTGGTACGTAGATGTTGTTAAATGTTTTTGTGTATTCCACGACAACAGTCACAAGGACATATTTCTACCACAAAGCCCTCTCATAAACACTGGGTCAGGAGCACGGTTTGGAAGCTCATGAAATCTCAAGTAGACCAAGTCAATCAAAACTTAAACCGTTGAGCGTGCTAGACTTTCCAATTGAATCAGACGACGAGGGACGTATTGACTGGCATATTGTTATCTCAATAGTTGTTGATAACTGTCCTCACTGTATTATTATAAAACATTAAACCACTCATTGTACTTTATTTAACTAGGCAAGTCAGTTATGAACAAATTCTTATTTACAATGACGGCCTACCTACAGGGTCAACCCCTGGAGCAAATTAGGGTTAAGTGCCTTGCTCAAGGACACATCGGCAGTTTTTTTTTCTCTCACTTTGTCGGCTGCGGGGATTCAACCCAGCGACCTTTCGATTACGGGCCCAAAGCTCTAACTGCTAGTCTAACGGACAGCCTGACACCAGCTGTAGGTTGTCTTCCTGGTAAGTCACGTGTGGTGATAACAATGAACTACATTGAAACGGTTCTGCAGTCACACTATTGGGTGAGTAAATGAGAGCAAGGGAGAGAGTGGAGAGAGAGAGAGAGACAGAAAGGGGGGGGGGGGGGGACCGAGAAAGAGAGAGAGGAAAGGGGAAGAGAGAGAGGAAGAGAGCCAGAGAGCTTCTAACAAAAGAACCCAGGCAAGCGATGCACCTTAAAAGGCATATGGTCTGTGTAACAGTCAAACAGCCCTGGTCCTTAAGACGGTTCACCAAGCTCCTTTCTCTTCTCCACAGGCCATGACAGGGCAAACCCTTATCTTTCTGAGTGGCTGAGAACACCCTGTTTTGCACAAAATAGCACACTTAATAAAAGCCTACCCTCCTCTCCTCAACCCAACCATGAGCTCCCTCCTGCTACATTTAACCACAGTTCTCATTTAGCCAGTGAGGAGGAAAGATATGCAACGGACGATGGTCATAGTTAGCCAAAGAAGGATTAGTCTTCATGAGTATTGGCCATAATGGCCGCCACAAGGCAAGTTTGAAGTTTCGGAAGAGCAAGCGAGCACGAAAGATAAAGATGAAGCGCCTGAGCTGAAAAAACTCTAAATAGGTCAAAACAAGTATGAATATGTTTTCCCTGGCTTTTTATTCTCTGTTTCTTCGTCTAATCTTGACTTAATAAGGGTGAAGTTAGAGAAGGTTTAATTTTTTCTCTCTCCCCTCCATACACAGAGAGTGCTAAGTAACAGTGTTGTGAACGGTATGAAGTCAGTCACCAACTCATAAATATCCTCTCAGGGAGCCACATGTTTGCTCGCTTTCATGTTTGTTTGTTTCCCAGTGATATTTTGGTCCATTAATCTATATAGTTCTGCACTCTTTCTCCATCTTTCTCCCTCTTGTGTACAATATTCCACTTCGTTATAATGAAGCCTCATGTATTTCTCTCACATTTCTCCCACACTCATCGTTTGTTCTTAGCCCATAATTTTGCATGCACAGTGGGCAGTTATTTTGAGCGGTTCAAAATGCCCCTCCGCAAATGCTTGACACATCGTGCTCAAGTCTCTTGAGGCAGCTCCACATCATATTTAATTCTCTCTAGGCAGAGCAGATTTTGATTACAGCTACGAAGCACCAAGGGCATGAAATTGTCTCTGCGTCTCATAACACCCTACCTCCACTAGCATCACACCTGCAGGGCGACGTTCCAACCAACCACTTTCTCTAGCATCTCTCAAAGCTGAGAACGCCTGGTAATAATACTACTAAGGAGAGCTACGAAAGGATAACAATGAGAAGAGGAAGAAAAGCCATGGAAAAAAACAAGCGTGTGTGAGGATATTCAAGGTGCCATCATTGACGTGTGAAGGAGAGAGATAATCAGTATGTCTGTCTCTGTGTCTGGCTGTAATGTCAGGTGTAAGATTCACTAAAGCACATCAGCAGTCCAACAGATGTTGACGATTGTTTAGTCACAATTCCTCTTGTTGAACACAGAGATTGACGAAAGTGATGAAAGTAAAGATTCCCTCTCTTACCTTGTTGTTTCATCTTTAACCAATAGAAAGAACTGTAATGATGGTATCTAGTGTCATTAAGGTTGATGCCTATATAAGTATATTCCCAATAATACATCCTGATTTTAAAATACTTCAGTGGGCACAGCAGATAGCATCTAAGGTCATTCAAAACTGTCAAGTATAGTTCATAGACCATTGAGAAGTCAATACTACTCAACTCAGAGATCCAGAGGTCTAGATGCATTCCGCGGAGTCGGGTTCTCATTCCTCTAATGGATCATTTTTCACCTGGCACCTCGGCACTCTGAGATCAACTGAGAGGGATCAGGCCTATTGATCTGGGCTTCCACGCCGATTCCAATTGAGGAGCTTCCCTGAATTATAAAGCACTGATCGCAATTCAAGCAGCACACCTCAATGTGATCTCCCGCATTGCTCGGAATCTGTTGTTTAGAGCGCTGCATAATGAATTTATGTTGATACAATTGATTTGCCTTTCTAATTAGCCCAATGTTGATGCAATTGACTTGTCTTTTTAAGCTTTCGTTAACATATACCTCCCCACCCCAACACCCCACCCCCTTATGATGGGGATTATGGTAGATGTGTTACAATGTCTTACAGTGCAGTGGTGTAATGCCAATCACTGTTTCAAGCTGTCAACAGTCCCCCCAGAGTAAACACTGGCAGATGATGCATTGACATGTTGAGAAAAGCAGTTGGATGTCTCTGAGATTGCTAAAACCGTCAAGGAGAAAGAAATCGCAAGCATGCCATACATCGCCATGCTTTCGCTGGCATGATCAAAACAACATACCTAAAATGCAAACATCTCTCCAACAAAAACAAACTAAATCCCCCTCAAAGTTACATTTATGTGGGAAAAAAAAATAAAAATAATAATGGCAATAGGAAAAATAATAACTCATGATCTACAGGGATCCTTTAAACGCACCACAAAAAATATCAAATACTTTGGACGCTTAATAAGTGACAACAAACAACAAATATATTAAGATAGCTTTATCCAATTACTCACCAATATGAAAGCAGATCTAATTAAATGGAACAATCTTCCCATACAGTAAATCGTATAGGTAGAATAAACCTCTTCAGAATGGCATGGTTCCTAAAGTATTCATATACATTTTTTCGGTAATACCAATTACCCCACCGAAGAATAAAACTGATAGAATAAAGAAGTTTGAACTCTTCCTAAGTCTGAAGGGGGTTTTAACATTCCAGACTTGGAATTATATCAAGGCTTTTACTTGCGACATATAGTTAAATGCACTAAAGAGGAACAATGGGTACATATTGAAGATACGCATGCTCCTCCCCAGAATCTTTTCACGTGTCTATTTTCAAAGGATAAACATTAAGAACATTAACAACTTTATAGTTAAGAACACTGTAATAATATGGAAGAAAATGAAACAGATTATACAAGAACCAATATCACTCCCTAAAAACACAAGCTTATTGAACAATCCTTGGATGGCTTTTCAGAATTTACAGATAAATTGGTCCACAAGGAAAACTAAAGACATAGAAACCATAACATAGAAACCATAAATGACTTGGTAATAGGAAATACATGTATTTCCATGGCAGAATTAAAAAGCAATTTTAGACTGACCAAAATAGATATTTTCAAATAAATGCAACTTAAAAGTTTCATATCACGAAATTTGAAATGTTTTGGACATCAGAGCAATCTTGAGGGAATCCTATTTGGGTCAGAAAATGATATTTATATGATAGGTAAGCTATACAAAGCCTTGCACAGGGCTCTCCAACTAACAATCTCTTAGTTGATATTTTTTCTATCTGAACCAAGACTTAAAAAGAACTGAGATTGGCACAAGGTGGAAGGAATGTTGGAACTAAAGTGTATGCTTAATCCAGTATAAACTAATGCATAGAATTTATTATACTGTACAAGAGACAAAACTCACAAATTCTACAGCACAACGGCAGAGTCATCTCTTGAGTGTAAAAATAACAATTAAGTGATAATGCCCACGGAGGATCCTCCAAACACAGGCTTCGAGGGAATTATCACTTTTATACAACAGGTTACCAACATATTCAAATAACGATTGATATATTTTCATTATAAACGTTAAATTGATGAATTTATTCCTACTATTTCATCCTTCCACAAGATATAGTCCCGACACAAATTTAGGGTTGCTACCCAAGCCGTCTGGTCGTTCATTCTATCAGCTTGGTTGCCAGAGACGCTACCCAGTCGTTCAGTCTTTTTGTTCTGTATCTATGGACGCGACCCAGTCGTTTGTTCTAAATGTTCCATTGCCATACTGGCTGGCAACATTCTTGTCCCTTGCTTGCTAGCTAGCCAACTACGACTAATTTACAGTCACGTCTAACAGTGCAGCCAGAACAAAGTAGCTGTATTTGCATTTGTTTATGCTGTTGACTTATGAGCTAATGAGGCGCTATTTCGCCTGGCATAGAAAATGTGCTCACTCGTCAGGACACTGTTGTTCAGAGGAGCTAGCCAACAACCCAGCTACCAAAATCACTTCAAACAGAAGTTAGAAAGACTTCAAACTAGCTGCACTTCGTTTCGTTTGACGTTTTCTCAATTTACATTTCTTTGTATATATCCATACAAATGATTCCAGCTGATTCATGATTTCAACTGGCTGAGAAACGCTGCCTGCCTTTCTGTCTCGTCCTGACTCCCGACACGTTCATTACTATGGGACAGTTGGAGATCGAATTTGAATATTGAAACTATGTAGCAAATGTCGGAGACACAGACAGCAAGGTTTATACAAATCTCTGCTGTTGAAAACTACATTTTAGTCTAAAAGAAATGTGAGATAATGTCTAGATGCTTTTTATAAATTGCCTGGCTGGGCTGATGAGACAGTGGATTGCGCAGTCGGAACAGAGTAAATTGGCATTTTAACGTCATAGATTTAGCCAGTGATAACTTGTGGAATAGACACCGGCTGGGATGCGGTTTTAACCAATCAGCATTCAGGATTAGAACCACACGTTGTATAATGACTCAATGATTCCATGCCTTCTGGGAAAAGTTATGGGCAGAGTTATAAATGTAAATGTCCTTTTCATCTGTCTGTGTGCATATTTCAAGACATATGAAGGCGCAGTGAGATACGTGACGGGTTGAACAAAAAATGTATACTTTAAAACTGGAAATCAACTAATCCTCCATCGTTAACACAATGGAAAGGTCAAATGCTTTATTACTATTCCTCCATCGTTAACACAATGGAAAGGTCAAATGCTTTATTATCTAAATGTTGTGCATGTGCAACATAGAGAAACAAAATGGTGAAGTTTATGTGGTGGGTGATACGGGTGCTGGAGATGGGGGTGTGAGCAGGTGGGTCTGGGCAGGTGTGGTGTCGTTGATGTTTGTGTGCGTCTGTATGCTGTCGTTTGTATGTGTATGTTTTGTATTGTTTGAAAAAATATATATGTATAAAAAAAATAAGAAAAGGAATCAACCTTCAGCCTTCTACTGGCAGGGGGGAAAAAGTAACTGTTTCCGGTATGATCAAATATAATAACAATAGGATGAGGCAGGAAGCAATTATTTATACTGCTTGTTGACACCAGCGTCGGATAGTGTGGAAAGGTGGCTGGGTGTTAGATCCCTGTGGATAACGGGAGGGTGAACTCGTTCTATTTCTCCTGCGGCATTTCCAATTCTTCATTATGAAAGGCTACCCGAGGTTAACGGCATGGGGAGGCCTTCCCAGCTGTGAGGATTATTGCCAACCAATGCACACGACTCTCCCAGACTAAAACTTCAGTCTGTAACGCAAGGCACATAATTATCTTAAGGTGAATAACAATATGACATTATTCTGGCAAGGGATTTTTTAATACTAACCGTAATGGAGGTTCTATTTTCTCCCTACACATTTCATTTATGTGTGAAGATGCAGGTAAAATGTGTTTTATATCTCACAGTTTATGCAAAATATATAATTTTGCAGAATTACTGAGTCTAATTGGTCGGGGAAGTTCTTGGATTTTGCTTGAAGGACTTAGTTGGTGCGAGCATAGATCCCCTGGGTAAATTTGTTTTTTTGTGAATGAAAAGCCTCCTTATCTATGCTGCCCGGCCTCTCGGTCGATAAACGCTGCCCCAGGAATATCTCCCTCCAGTCGACAAAGATTCATATGAATCAGAGACGTGGATGTCTTCCTACCCAAATAGGCACGGGTGTGCTGACTTAATGATGTAATAGTATGAAATTAGAGAATGATCTGTCTGCTTAGCAGTTAGTCAGAGGCTAGCGTTATCTAGCCCTAAGCTTAGGAATGGAACTAGAGTGAGGGTAGAGGTGAGACAGAGAGCAATGTTTCTCGTCTCACCTACCATGCTGTTCCTGTTTGCGACTCCTGTCAGGGTGTGTAGACGTCATCCACCTTATGATATGTCTAGCGGCATGACAGTCTGAATGACCAGGTGTGCTGCTAACGCTTTGTGATTGACACTGAGGTACACAACAACAGGGAAAGATGTTGTGTATATGCAGGCCTATATGCTTCTGCTTGTATTTCGATGACAAATTAATCCTAATAATTCCCAAGATTATACAATAGACTCATATGGTTGGTTTCAGAGAAACAGATTTAGCCTAGACCATTTTCAATGGTGATTTCATTTGAAAAACCTTTTAGACTAGGCTTAATCTGTATCTGTTAAATCGGCCCATAGGTTAATAGACTCTTAATCTTTTCCTCTTTGTTTATACTGCACATTGGCTATGTGATATTGAATTTCTCTGATATATTTTGCAAACAATGTCTTAAAGATGAGACAAAATACCTATGCTACCAGACGTAATGATCTGTCAAGTATTCTAGTTCATGAACCGATCTGAACAGGGTTTTAACATGTTTGTGTTTCTTCACTCAAGGCTGTAATTGGTTGAATGTGCTTGTGAATCGAGTAGTTGTGAGAGGAGGAGGAATTCTTCCAGGAACTCAAATTTTTATTTACAATTTGAACACATCAAAACTATGACATAACACATATGGAATCATGTAGTAACCAAAAAAGTGTTAAACAAATCAAAATAAATTATATTTGAGATTCTTCAAATAGCCACCCTTTGCCTTGATGACAACATTGCACACTTTTGGCATTCTTTTAACCAGCTGCACTGGAATGCTTTTCCATCAGTCTTAAAGGAGTTCCAACATATGCTGAGCACTTGTTGGCTCCTTTTCCTTCACTGCAGTCCGACTCATCCCAAACCATCTAAATTTGGTTGAGGTTGGAACCAAAAATAAACAATTTGGACTCCAGACCAAAGGACAAATTTCCACCGATCTAATGTCCATTGCTCGTGTTTCTTGGCCCAAGCAAGTCTCTACTTCTTATTGGTGTCTATTAGTAGTGGTTTCTTCGACCATGAAGGCCTGATTCACACAGTCTCCTCTGAACAGTTGATGTTGAGATGTGTCTGGTATTTGAACTCTGTGAAGCATTTATTTGGGCTGCAATCTGAGGCTTGTAACTCTAATGAACTTATCCTCTGCAGCAGAGGTATTTCTGGGTCTTCGGTCCTCATGAAGCTGGTTGAGAGAATTCCATGAGTGTGCAAAGCTGTCATCAAGGCAAAGGGTGGATACTTTGAACAATCTCAAATATAAAATATATTTTGATTTGTTTAGCACTTTTTTGGTTACTAGATGATTCCATATGTGTTATTTCATAGTTTTGATGTCTTCACTTTTATTCTACAATGTAAAAAAGAGTGCAAATAAAGAAAAACCCTTGAAAGAGTAATATTCCAAACCGGGGGTGTAGTTCTAAGACTGGTGTCTTTGCACAGACCTCTCACCTTTCAACTCTGACTAGGGGATCTTGACTCAATTTGGATGTTTTCTTGCATTTGATCTAATCACGAAAGCCTATCAGTGGTGCCTCTTCACATGTATTATAATTAGCACCTCACAGACAGAGAGTGATTGCACCAATTAGTTAGGGCCCTAGAACAACTCCATATTGGGTTAACTCTTTCGCTCGTGAGCAAGATGTACAAACTGGACTCTACATAATGGAATAGTGGGGTAAAGGTAGTGTTTCCTTCACCATTGTGTCCCTTCCCCCGCAACCCATGGTTGAAATCAGTAGCTTTTGTGCCAGAGTGATGAAATTTCCCCCCCCTGGGGGATCAATAAAGTACCTATCTGTCTGTCTCTGTCTGTCTGTCTGTCTGTCTGTCTGTCTGTCTGTCTGTCTGTCTGTCTGTCTGTCTATGTTGCTTTGGGGACATCCGGCCTGGAAAATAATCTAGGGGGAACACTGGGTTGAGGGAATCTATAAACAAACCACTCAAAGACCATTTAATAAAACAACAAAAAAACGAAACATTTGTTTGTCAGTTCACAATGCAGTGAACTAAAGTCTGATCCTGCTAAAACATTGTATAAGGACCAGTTCTAGTTCTGAATTATGTGGTTTCTGTTTCTTGCCAGAGGCTCAGTTTGACATGTCTGCTTTCCCACAAGTCCACATCATGAGTCTTGAGAAAAAAGGGTCAATTTAAGAAATGAAGAAATTGCAATTTAAATATTAATGAAGCCCTTTGTCTTTTTCCCATCAGCCTTTGAGGGATCATGCTATTCCACTGTGATTTTGGCAATTACCCCTCATTGCCCCCCCCCCCCCCCCCCCATGTCCAAAGTCACCTCTGTGCACTTGACTGGCACAGTCACCCGTCGGCACAATGTACAACAGAAAGGCTACCTCAAACTAACATCATTACACACCCATTGAATAGCAGCACCAGTTTGCATTGTTTACGTTTGATTAATCCTAAAAGTGGCGCCAGAAAACGGGTCTGAAAAAACATTGAATGAGAATTTCATGTCACGGCCCGCCAAAAAAAACATTTAAATGTCAAATGGGATCTGAATAGCACAAATAAATACCATGTTGATTCTAAAATCGTTTAGAAGCCTTTATTGTTGCTCCAGGAAAATGGCCGCCTTTTCAGGCCCATATTTCTGGAGTCCTGAAATGAATGTTTCCTGTCACCCAGCTGAATGCATGTGATTATGACATCATCAACTAAAGTTCAACACTTCAGCTGCTTTTTGTCCCGCTATCTTTCAGATGTAGACTGTTGGATGGCAGGTCTCCAGCACTTCCGTTTTCCAAGTGTCAATTATTTCATCAAATTGAATTACGCCCGCTGAGTGTTATTGTTATCACTTGTTAAGGCCTTAACATTTGTTTTAATTTAGTCCAATTTCATAGAGTAATTGAATGACTAGCCCAATCAAAGTAGCATACATATACAACGCATAATGAACAGGCAATTATATTAGCTACACACATTGAGACTGTCCTATGTACAAAGACTTGCCCAAATATGTTTTTTAATAGAAAAAATACCTATGTGTTCATCAACTCGACAACAGAGCACCATTGATGTAACTCTACAACCCTTCGAGCTTCGCCACTCTATCGTGCTTCAATTCCACAACAGCATATTTTAAGTGGAGGAGCCCGGTTTCAAGTTGTTTTAATACAGAAGTGTCTCAGCTTTTTTTAATGAAGCCCCACATGTACATACTGACTAACGGGTATGGCAGTTGACTTATTCCCCAGTAACTCCCCGGCCTCTGAGCCAGTGGTTCCGCTGAGGATTGGAGTGCTCCAAGTAACCAGGCTCCCCTGCACATAATTAGCAGCCCATAAATCACTCATGCTCTTACGCAAGCCGTGAGTGAATATCAACGGCACATCAAATGACAGATTGCAGTCTCACAGTGCCCTTTAGACAAAGCCCTTGACAACATGTTCACTGTTTTCTATATTTTCAGAGCATTTATTAACGCTGGTTGGAAAAGCCAAGCTCCTACTTGAGATACATTGCTCTAGTTAGTCCAAAGTGATACAATGCTAAAAAGGTTATCTGTGGAGCGGGAGGTGGATTCATGACAAAGTGGACATATTATCACAACTCTCTTTTATACACATAGACACAAATAAACACACACATACTCTCTCTCTCTCTCTCTCTCTCTCTCTCTCTCTCTCTCTCTCTCTCTCTCTCTCTCTCTCTCTCTCTCTCTCTCTCTCTCTCTCTCTCTCTCTCTCTCTCTCTCTCTCTCTCTCTCTCTCTCTCTCTCTCACATTCTCACTCTGCCTCCCTCTCCTGCTGCCCTGTCTCCCTCCCACTTTCATAGTCTGACACAGCTGACTGGACCACTGGTCTGTATCACAAGGCCTTTCAGTGTGAGAGAGGATGGAGCTGGCAGGACCGTTCCATCAATGAACCGCCCAGGGGTTCTGCACGCGCCGACAGCACACACACACACACACAGATACAGACCCTCATACAGTGTACACACACAGACTCCTGCGTCGTCGGTCAGACTGGGGTTGCCACTAAGTGGGTCAGGGCCAGAAAAGCACCACCTTTGTGTTTGAAGTCACCCCTGTGAGAGGGATTTTGTATCGAGGGCAAGAAAAGGTTTGAATTTTTTCTCTCTCTTTGTGCGTCTCGCTCTCTGTGGTCGCCGTACGGTCGCCGCGAGCAGCTGCTCCTGTGGCTGCCCCTGCTTCCCTGCCGGGACCACTGTTACCCTGAACCTGATCACCAATGCCCTTCCGGCACACAGGAACCAGCACGTTCAACATGACCACAACAAACACTGGCGTATGTTGATTTAACCGAGCTCTGTGCCATTTGCAGAGTTACTATATTGAATTAGCTGGTAAGCGCACAGATTGAAAAGACAATGTTTTTACCAAGGCAATCCATTTCAATGTATTGATTTCACACCTTCAATGAGTGTTGTTGTTGTTCTGGGTGGATTCAATTTACTACTAAAACCTTTATCTTAAATTCAAAGGCTATGGTATCAGACTAAGTAGCTTAGCCATTTATGCTTCTGTTATTTCCTTAGTTCCAATTTCAATTTATATAATTATATTAAATCTGGCTGTGGAAACAAAAAAAGAAGCGCAGAATTGGTTGTCAGTCAACGACACTGACACGAAGGGAAGCAAATTAAAAGCCCTGACTTGACTGCCTCAGTGAATCAGGTACTGGGCCTTCAAAAACTCATCGGTGTGTGTGTGTGTTCATGTGTGTGCGTGAGAGTGTGTGTATTTGTGTATATGAGTGTGTTTGTGACACCACTATCACAGTACACAAGTTGATCCCACATCCTGCAACCATGAACCGCAGTCTTCCAGAAGACTGAGGATGATAATTACAAATTAGGCCAGGTTTTGGATCGTGAGGCAGAGAGGCATTCTCCAGTGATTCCTCCCGCCTCGGTTTGGCCAAAACAGGCTTAGGCCAACTGAACAATGACTGCACTGCATCGCCCTAATGCAAACACCACATATACAATACTGAACAAAACCTCTCTGTAGGATGATGAATGTTCATTATTTGCTGAATACTAACTTGAGGTATGTGGCCATTACTCTTTCTGTGAATCATATGTCAATGACAGGTTTGCACAAAGAAATCGAGTTTTGCATGTTTTCGTAATTAGTATTCATTCCTATGTAAAGAGCACCTTGAAAGGTTCTGAAGAAATCTCAACTAGAGACTGCCTTGTCACAAAAACTACCAGGGCCAGTATCAGGTGTGCACATATCATTACTTTGGATTACCTGAAACTATTATTTTTTCAGTTCTTGTGAAAACATTTTGGGATTTCCAGTGTGTTGCAAACCCATCAGGGTACCAAATTGATTTGCGAAAACATCCTAACCCCTTTTTACAACCTGAGAGCTGTTCGTGGGATAAAAAAAATAGCCAGGAGATTAATTTCCCTTGAACTCACGAGATGATACACATGTCCATCAACATCATGACATTCTAACGAGCTACCGGGAATAGACAGTTGTGTCCCGCCTATATATCCACATCCACTCTGCGATTTGAATGGACAAGCGTCAATGACTCCGTCCCAGAGATGTGCATCAGGTCGCATCAAGTCTCCAGCCCGGCCTGTCTGTCAGTCTGTGTGTCAGTTAGTGGGCTGATGACATGTTCAAGGTGGCATGACTGCCATGGGATTGTGCCGGTGAACGTCAACCCTGATGGGAATGTGGCCATCCAACGTTCCAGTTCATGAAGTGTGCAAATCGGAGGGTAGGGATAAAGAGATTGAAATTGAATCGAAATAGTGCCATGGCCAGACCACCTCGACAGGGAGGAGGGGAGAGAGGGGTAGATAGAGAAAGAGATGAAGGAGGAAAGGTAGAGAGAGGCAGAGAAAAAGGGATAGAAACAGAGAGGGAGAGGGAAAGAGAGATATAAAAGAGAGATGGAGAAATACTGTACTAACTGAGACTGAGTGTAGCTAACTGTGTTTATCAAAGTGCTTCTCGTACAGGATATGTACTCGACGGAACAAACGCATTACATGTACACAAGAGCTTAGCGCTCTCTCTCTCTTCCTCCAAGATTACTTTGAAGAAACACCGCCGAAGTAGCAACTAAGTAAACCAGATTACCAGCATGATACTTTATACATTCCAATCCCTCATAGGAATTGATAAACACTCTGTATTCACACTCTTCATGCATGTCATTTTAGCCTCGGGCGTGAAACATGCTCTATTCCGTTATTTTTCCCCTTCCTTCCTTGTCTAACGATGGGAAGTTTCCACCATTGTGTTCTCAAAGATCTTACCCACTGTATGATCCCCCCCCCCCCCAGGTTGCTATGGCAACTGGAGTGAGCGGGATTTGGGATGTTAGACTTTCCACATTCATGAACTAGTTCTCAGCTTCCTTCGGGAACGAGTATCTTTTTTGTAAATCCTAACGGTCTTTAAATATCCACATAAGTCTTCAGTGTGCTAGGCAGCCTGGACAGATTCCACTTCTTCTTTTCTCTCACACTTCTGCAAGTGTTCACTCCGCCGCAGTAAATAAGGCTACTTAGAAAATCCAGTAACGAAAATATATATCTTATAAATCAACGTCAGTATGGGAATCCATATTGTCACTGCGACTAGGTCTTCATATTACACATCAATATTATCTTATCAGTCCCTGATACGATGTCAGAACACTCGTAAATACAATTCATCAGCAGGCCTCTTCTTAAATGCAACATTCATATTTCCACCATTTTTTTGTGGCATATTATTTATCGTGATGATATTAAACACAGACTCTATTATTATTGGGCTCCCAAGTGTCGTGGTGGTCTAAGACACTGCATTTCAGTGCGAGAGGCGTCACTACAGACAACCTGGTTCGAATCCAGGCTGTATCACAACCGGCCGTGATTGGGAGTCCCATAGGGCTGCGCACAATTGGCCCAGCGATGTCCTAGTTTGGCCGGTGTAGGCCGTGATTGTAAATAAGAATTTGTTCTTAACTGACTTGCCTAGTTAAATAAAGGTTAAATAAAAAATAAAAATAAATGTGTAATGTGTGCTAGGACTGATTCCTCCCCTCATTTGTTAAAAGTCATGGCGGGACTTAATTGGCAGATCGGCTGAGCGGTTCCATTAAGGTTGGACTTGAAGGAACTGTGGGAAGAGTAATGGTCCTCGTAACCCATGATGCAATCCATCTTCAAGCTAATTAGCATGGGGGAGTAAGGGGAGGAGTCTTGAATAAATGTTACAGTATTCTCTATTAACTCTGTCAAGACAATGGGATGCAACTTTCTGGGGTAAAATTCCAAGGTTTTCCAGAAATCCTGGTTTGGGAAAGTTACCAGAATTTTGCACCCCTACACTGTGGCCAGTTTATTAGGTACACCACCCCATTCACGAAAAATAGCTAGCTCCTACCAGGGCCTGCCCTAGCTATTTGGGGGCTCTAAGAGAGATTTGGTTTTTGGGCCCCCCACCTCGCGGGTAAAACTGTTGGTGGTCCCCCTCTTGATCGTAGAGGTTTTTTTTGTACATTTCCTGTAATTCTCTTCATTTTGCCATGAGGCATAGAGAAAATGTTGTGGTTTTAAGCAAATTGGGGGGGTTGGGGGCCCGCTAGCGACTGGGGTCCCTATGCGACCCCTTATATCGCTTATGCCCAGGGCCGGCCCTGGCTCCTATAGACAATGAGTCACATGGCCGTGGCTTGCTACAGTATATAAAGCAGGCAGACAGGCATTCAGGCATTCAGTTAATGTTCGATTGATCAACGGTGCTAGGCTCGCCGTGTCCAGTATCTCAGAAATGTCCAGCCTCCTGGGCTTTTCACGCACAACAGTGTCTAGGGTTTACTGAGAATGGTGCGACAAACAAAAAACATCCAGTCAGCGGCCGTCCTGTGAGCTACAACAGCTGGTTGATGAGAGAAGTCGAAGGAGAATGGCAAAAAAATTGTGCAAGCTAACAGGCGAATAACAGTGCAGTACAACGGCGGTGTGCAGAACGGCACCCCGGAATGCACAACTCTTCAGTCCTTGTCAGGGATGGGCTATTGCAGCAGACGACCACAGCGGGTTCCACTCCTATCAGCTAAAAACAAGAAGAAGTGGATCCAGTGGGCACGCGATCACCAACACTGGACAATTGAGGAGTGGAAAAACATTGTCTGGTCCAACGAATCCCGGTTCCTGTTGCGTCATGCTGATGGCAGAGTCAGTATTTGGTGTAAGCAGCATGAGTCCATGGACCCATCCTACCTGGTGTCAACGGTACAGGCTGGTGGGGTGGTGTAATGGTGTAGGGAACGTTTTCCTGGCACACGTTAGGTCCCTTGTAGGTCTGTTGCGTTGACCACTCCGGCAGTCAAGAGTCATGACCGCAGTCAAATTCGACGTGACCGAGTCACGGTAATCTCCTCTTATGCACTCTGGACATGCGTTGGTAGTACCCAACTCACTAACTACCATCAGGTCACTAATGGACTGGTACTCAGGGCTCTATTGTCCCTCTAACCACTCTGACATCAATGCAAATGCAATTGAAAATCACATCACACACTTATCATCAAAACAGTATCATGCTTTTAAAACTCACTTCACTGTGATTGATCAATTTGAAGAAAGAAGTTCAAAAGGTTGAAACTGAGTGGAAAACATGGTCATTGTGGATGTTGTTTCAAATTCGAACACAATGGACAGCGCTTTCTGAGGTGATTAATTCAAAACACCCATAAAAAAACTGAATTAAAATGATTGTTCTGTTATACAATACATAGCCTATACCATATACTACGCATGGCAGATAAACATTAAACATTTAAGATGTTCATTGATTGTGCAGGGCGGCTTACAGAGTTAGCCTACAATTATTAATCATGGCATACAACGTTTGGGCGGAATTTCACTCGTTGCGCAAGGAGAGACTGCATGCCCCTCAACCAGTGGTTGACTCATGGAGTGAAGTAACCGGCAGGAAAACGGCCTCCATTCGCAATTCGAGTGCCCCTGTTCCTGCCCATTTGATAATGGGCCATTCTAAATCGAAACAAATTTGACATATTAGTAAAGATGAAATGAGAATGGTCTGTTGGGTTGAAAATAGGACCACTTGATGAGAGAACAGCTGTGCAGCCTGAGGCAAGGAACAGAGCGCAAGCTTTTTTTTGCATCAATAGCCTATAGTCACATCATGCAGCCCATATATGTTTAGATTTCTAAGACATTCTAAGGTTTGTATCATTCACAACTAAAGTTGAAATAACTCTAAATCTAGCATATAGGACCGGTTTCAAATGATCACTTTTACGTTCAACATATCCACTTCATATGCGCACTTGCTCCGGAATGGGAAAAAAATCCTTTCTATTTTATTCAGATAAGTTAAATTATATTCTTCTTATTATAAAATCAGATAAAATAATGCAGCGGGACTTATAAGAATATATTGCCTTCTAAATGAACATGCCTACAGCTTATGGCATGGCTCATAGCCAGATAACATACAGTAGGCCAACTCATATTCTGTTCTTCTGAAAGAAAATATTCTTCATATGATAATGATTCTTTAGACCTACTTAAAATAAATTATGGATTTATTGTGATGGTGTACAGTGCCTTTTTCCACATTTTGTTACATTACAGCCTTATTCTAAAATGGTTTAAATGATTGTTTTTCCTCATAAATTTACAGACAAAAACTTTTTTTTTTGCAAATGTATATAAAAAAAAAACTGAAATATCACATTTACATAAGTATTCAGACCCTTTACTCAGTACATTGTTGAAGCACCATTGGCAGTGATTACAGCCTTGAGTCTGGGTATGACGCTACAAGCTTGGCACACCTGAATTTGTGGAGTTTCTCCCATTCTCCTCTGCTGCAGATGGGGAGTGTCGCTGCACAGCTATTTTCAGGTCTCTCGAGAGATGTTTGATCGGGTTCAAGTCCGAGCTCTGGCTAGGCCACTCAAAAACATTCAGAGACTTCAGAGTCCCGAAGCCACTCCTAGGTTGTCTTGGCTGTGTGCTTACGGTCGTTGTCCTGTTGGAAGGTGAACCTTCATCCCAGTCTGAGATCTTGAGTGCTCTGAAGCAGGTTTTCATCAAGGATCTCTCTGTACCCTTCTCCATTCATCTTTACCTTGATCCTGACTAGTCTCCCAGTCCTTACCGCTGAAAAACATCCCCACAGCATGATGCTGTCACCACCATGCTTCACCGTAGGGATGGTGCTAGGTTTCCTCCAGATTTTGACACATATGTATTCAGCCCAAAGATTATTCAATCTTGGTCAGACCAGAGAATCTTGTTTTCATGGTCTGAGAGTCCTTTAGGTGCTTTTTGGCAAACTCCAAACGGACTGTCATGTGCCTTTTACTGAGGAGTGGTTTCCATCTGGCCACTACCATAAAGTACTGATTGGTGGAGCGCTGCAGAGATGGTTGTCCTTCTGGAAGGTTCTCCCATCTCCACAGAGGAATTCTAGAGCTCTCTCAGAGTGACCATCGGGTTCTTGGTCACCTCCCTGACCAAGGCCCTTCTCCCCTGATTGCTCAGTTTGACCAGGAGGCCAGCTCTAGGAAGAGTCTTGGTGGTTCAAAACTTTTTCCACTTAAAAATGATGGAGGCCACTGTGTTCTTGGGGACCTTCAATGCTGTAAAAAACAAAGTGGTACCCTTCCCCAGATCTGTGCCTCGACACAATTCTGTTTGTAGATATACAGACAATTCCTTCAACCTCATTGGCTTGGTTTTTGCTCTGACATGCACTGTCAACTGTGGGACCTTATATAGCCAGGTGTGTGTCTTTCCAAATCATGTCCAATCAATTGAATTGTCTTCACTTTTATTCTACAATCTCAAAAAATAGTGGAAATAAAGAAAAACCCTTGAATGAGTAATATTCCAAGCTTTTGGCCCCTAGTGTATATATACTGCATATATATGTATATGTTCAGTGTTTCCCATAGATTATGTTCCGGCCCTCGAAATCAACATCCAAGATTTCAATTGAAACCAATTGATGCCAGATTTAGTTGTTGCCCTCAGAACAGCCTCAATTCGTCCGGGGCACGGACTACAAGGTGTCGAAAACGCTCCACAGGGATGCTGGCTCATGTTGACGCCAATGCTTCCCACAGTTGTTTCAAGTTGGCTGGATGTCCTTTGGGTGGTGGACCATTCTTAATACACATAGGAAACTGTTGAGCCTGAAAAATCCAACATGCGTTGCAGATCTTGACACTCAAACCAGTGCACTTGGGACCTACTACCATACCCTGTTCAAAGGCACTTCACCCACGGCCCATTCACCCACTGAATGAAGTGGATTTAACAAGTGACATCAATAAGGGATCATAGCTTTCACCTGGATTCACATGGTCAGTCTATGTCATGGAACGAGCACTATGAGAAGAATATAGGAAGTGTAAAGCATAGTGGAAGTGTAAAGCATCTATACGACTCTGCATATCTTTCATAGATACGACTCTGCATATCTTTCATAGATACGACGGTTCATATCTTTTCATTGATACGACTGTGTATCTTTTCATAAATACGACTGTTCATATCTTTCATAGATACAACTGTGCATATCCTTGATTTGTATTCAGAGAGACTCTGCAGGATACGTTTAACTTCATCCCACAACCGTACCACTTTCTATGTAATGACATACATTATATATAGACATGTAGACACATTAGTTATATTTAGCATTGGAATTCACCGCTTTGAATGAAACTGAATGACTTTATATAGCCCACGGTGTGATTACAAGGGTTCAGATTCAATTAGTGTTTCACCTGATTGCAGTGCATGTGCGTGGAGCATGCTTCTTTCTGTATCGCGTCATTCTCCTCCGGCGTGGCATCCAATGAGTAGGCAGAAAGTAGATTTCTAACTTAGATTGAATAACAACACAACATGGCAGTGGTTCTGACCAACAAAGGAATAGCTATATTGCATTTGAGTGGCGTGATGAAAAGAGTATTGTAAAGAGTGTGTATGTCTACGCACATTCTTTTAGTGATGTGTAATATCGCAGAGCTCCTTTTTGATTCAATTCCACTGGGTCTCAAACTCCTACACACACTCATTAAATCCAACTTGAGAGGTGTGTGTGGACATGCACGTGTATGTGGGACCTCCCCACTGTCAGGTCTTTAGGGGGGGGTCAGAGCTAGAGGTCGTTAATCAAGACAGACAGGGAGACACCTGGCGTTCTTGGCATTCCCAGGATGACAGTGTTTCTAGGTTCAAAACGGGAAGAGTACGGGTTTCCACAAGGGATTTGCTCTTATTACGACCCCCAATTAAGCCGTCAGCAGCTGTAGCACCGGCGGAAACCAGCCATGCATCACACAGACGTGCATGTAGAGGGAGATATTGAGGATCACAGTCCTAGCAGAGAGATAATTCTTATATAGAAGGTGATAGCCTCAATGGGGTTTTTGTTTGCGCTAAGACATAATATTATAGCCAAAGAAATAGAATCCATGAGTTATATTTCTGTTATTATAGCATGGCTGTTCTGGGAGTGTCAGAGCCATTTGTTTGCTGCAGAGACCATTCCCTACTGTATGTTATGGTGATCAGCATGACATTATGGTATCATCGTCTAATGCTAAATAGCAAGTGATTATACAGGGCTTACACTTATCATGTTGTTTATTGTGGTAAGCGTTTTGTATGATTTTCTATGGAGCATAAGGGAGAAGCAGACTTCGGTAAGGAATGAGGGACAGAGGATGTCTGTATACTTTATTTGCATAGCACCTATCATACATAGAGCTCAGTGTGCTTGGCGTAGAGCAGAAGAATGTCATGAATCCATAAAAGAACCGACAGCTCCGTATGTCAGATGAGGGGAAAATGTGTGATGAATGAGTCATTCATGTAGTGACTCAATACAAGGCCTAGATAATGATAAAATAGCTGGGTTTATTCACAGGCAGGTACAGTAATGCTTGTCAAATTGCGGCGCCCATATTCATTGAATAGATCGACACCTCCCTATTCTGTGCATCATCTCCTCAGGAACATTAATAATCCATTTCAGACCGAAAATGTATTTATTCATGAGTGTATTACACCTGATTCCTCTTGTCGTTAGGAGATGCACTTCCTCAAGTATTATGTATCGAATCGTGCCTCCCTCCCACTCCACCAGCTGCCACCCCTTTCTCCAGTCAACCTCGTTCTCCAGTCGGCGGACGACTGTGTGAAACCACACAGATATCGGTTCACTCTCTTCTTCTCTCTTCTTATCATCGTCATCGTGGAACGTCTCGTTCCCCACATCAGAGTGCTAGCGTCCTTGAGGCAAGACAGAGAGAAGTTTCGCTGTTTCCTGTAACGCTTGTCACATGCCGTCTGGTCCTTCAAGTGGACGGCTGTGATGTGTTTTGGTGTGAGTAGAGAGAGGAATTTGAGCCAGCCCAGGAATGTTAATGCTTTATCCAGGGATGCGTACATATAGCTCTGCACAGCTGTTCATGCCACACTTAGCTACCTGTGAGGAGGCATCTGTGAGGCACAGACCTTGGCCTACGTCAGGATTCTCCAACTCTGATCCAGGAGAGCTGCTTCACCTACTGCTCCTACTTCAGCTAATCATGGTCCAGATTGAAGAACATGATTACTTTGAATCAGGTGTGTTAGTGAAGGGGTGAAATAAAAGCTTGTACCTCCATTAGCTCTAGAAGACTGGAGTTGAAGAACCCTTCCGAATTTATTTTCCCATCTCACCTCCCTCTACTTAATCTAAATGGAAATGGATTGACAGAGGCGCTCCTCTTAATGGGCTAAATCAATAGGAAGAATTTCCATCCATTGATTTGATTATGTGTCATTAGCCTGTACTCCATCAGCTCGCCCCGCAGACAAGCTAGCTCTTTAGGAATGTGGCCATTGAAGAATGAGCCGTCGTCAAATTATTATTCCGTGAGGTAACGTTTAGCCCAGAAAACCGACACTGCTGCGCTTCACCTCACCTCAGCCAACCTCGGAGATAGCATCGCTTCCCTCATCATCACCTCTGTCGATACGATCAACAGGATAACAGATCGAGAAATAGGGCTCCTCCCTCTCTATCTTTCCCCTCCCTCTCCTTTTTCTAAGTGGTTCACCTCAGCTAGCCAGACTCCACTGCTTCCCCCCTCATATACCGTCACTCACTGAAGGATATGAAGTTTTAGGTGCATCCCGGGCCCTCCTCTCACTGGGGAAATATAAGTTGGCCGTC
This sequence comes from Thymallus thymallus, assembly GCA_023634145.1. Lineage (NCBI taxonomy): Eukaryota > Metazoa > Chordata > Actinopteri > Salmoniformes > Salmonidae > Thymallus > Thymallus thymallus. The sequence continues at coordinate 14,205,531 of CM042422.1, forward strand.
TATTACATTGCAGTTTTCTAAAGCTGTGCATTAGGAGGTTATCAGATTCCCTGAGGCAGAAGGTGGGGGAGAGATGAGTGGGGAATAGTAATTTGCCCTGTGGTTTTAAAAGGCAGGAAATGGCCACCTCGAGAGTGCCTCTTAAAAAAGGGTTGGGCAGAGGGAACTGTGTAACAACCCTAGTATAACGGTACAAAGGAGAGAGTCAATCAGGGTGTATTGAGTGACACTCGGTGGCTGCCCCCGACCAATGTATTCTCCGGGGAGCATGTTTTGTTTTCCATTAAGAATGTAGTTAGTGTTTTTGAGGAGGCATGCGCCGCAGCAGCCCCCAGCCCTCTGGTCTATGAGAGCTGTGTGTGTGTTTGTCTGTGTGGTCGTGCATGATTGTGTGTGTATGTGTGTGTGTGCGTAGGTGTGTGTTCCTATGTGTGTTTATGTGAAAAGTTTGACTGATGTATAGCGTGCTCTAATGGGGCGGTTCATGTTATTTACATCTTGCAGAATCCCTGAGTCCCAGAGTATTTATTGGGGGTGTAATAGTTCACCAAACCCATGGTTTGTTATGTATTGCATTTTTGGGGTCATGTTTCAGTAAAGCAGGAAAATGAATAGACATAAAGCATAAATACATTTTGTATATAGAGACCCGTTCCAAATGGACCCGAGGACAAATAAGACGCGTTCCGTATAGACCTGGTCAGATCCAGACCAAGCAGCATGAAAAAGTCCTACTTTTTTAACCGGAGCTGATAAAGCGGTGCCGCTCTAGCAGGTAGAGGAGGAGCCTTGCAGTGTGTGTAGTGTGAGTGAGCGAAGCGAGGATGAGGGAGAGGGAGACAGAGACAGCAGCAACCAACCAAGCTGACTCGTGCTAGTAGACTAACTTGTTGCTTGTCATAGCTAGGTTATTTATCATCAAATTTGATTACGTAGTAACTGTCTTGACTGAATCAAACTGAGAGAAGCAAGTTAGCTAAGCTAGCTAACTAGTCTCTAGTTGAGTCCCCATGCTCTTTCTCCCTGTCCTACATATACAAATAGCGACACCTGCATTCAGATTATTAAGTAGAAGCCTACCTGTTGGCTCTTGTTCGTTGTAGCATATCTTTCTGTTTAACTTTTAAATCCGTTATTTAATTCCATCTTCCATTGATAATCTCCTAACTTGCTTTGCCACACACGGAGGCTTTATGACAGTAGTTCCGATTTGATGTGATTGGCCGACAACAACATGTTTGGGTTGTTGGCAGCTGCATAGGCTGTTCTCGTTGAGCAGTGGCGACATATTGTTAATGTTTTCTTTCTCTTTGTCCATCGCCATTTCTGATATACTGGGAAGCTAAAATGTTCCCAAACTGGGTATTTAAACGATGATGGAGTATCCTCCAATTCTGGTTTATCGACCCCACCATTCGCCATTGTAAAACTAGTTCCTGGTTGCGCCCCACAAAAGGATAGTTTAAAATGTGCCTGTTAATATTTTAATTTGGATTACAACGTGCACATAGGGTCTAGTTATTTTAACAGAATAGCCTACAATGTTTTTTCAGCTCAGAGTTACTCAAGAGGCAATGGCATACAATTCAGAGTAGGCATAGGCTATAGGCCTAGTGTTTTTATTTTTGTAAATATTTTTTTTATGTATTCATTCGGGTTTACAGTACGGACCGAACCGAGGTCCCCATACTGAACGGTACAAATACTGTACCATTAGACCCCTAGTATTTATAGATAAAACATGCTTACTTTTGACCTCACATGATACAAATGTAAGCTTTGTCTGTTTACAGAAATAGTATAGAGAAGGCCTATTCTTTGTGTGTAAATGTTTACTGGCAACATATACAACAACAGGACAAATCCCATCTTCAGACACCAGACAGTTCGATACCAAATCTCTGATCAGTCATTTTAGATAGCATCTCACATTCCAATCTCGCTTGGCTACCTACAAATTTGATTGATGGGTCCGCTCCAAGACTTAACTCGACTTTAAACAGAATGGATGAGTCTATGTAAAAGGACTGACAACTGCGAGCAGGGACTGTTCTCATAAGACCATGCATCACTGGCTATGTACCGTAATGGAGGGCTATAATTGAGTATTAAGGGGTGTTTTGAACAAGCACAGAGCACAGAGAAATGGCAACAGCCACGTCCCTTACGAACCAAAATGGCCGCCAAAATGGCTGCCAAAATGCCACATTGTAATTTGGTCCAACCCACACAAAATATCCTGTGTGTGTGTGTGTGTGTGTGTGTGTGTGTGTGTGTGTGTGTGCGTATATATGTGACTACACGCTTAGGCTAATTGAAATGTATAAGAGCCCTAGTTAAAGGAGAAATCAGCAGTTGTTTATACATTTTTATACTTCTAAATGAATGATATGTACCCATAGATTTTTGAAATAATAATAAATGCCTCAAGAGCTTAGTTCAACTGTCGTACCCCATTAGAATATAAGCTTGTTTTACTCCAATGTTTGTAAACAAAGTAAATGTGAATAGAAACATGGTTAAAACTAAAAAACATGGTTAAACTAATTTGTTATATTTTTGGATGGTCTGTCCTTGCATCCATAGTTCTGTCTATAATTTTGAGAGTGGTTACATTTCTCCAGCCCGATCACTCAGCTTTTAACCAAAACAGGGGCGGGGACACACTTGATTGTTTCTACTGCTGATTGCTGCTTGACAGTGATTGCAAACATAGAACGGTTCCTTAAACTACTGAAACATTTGCACTACGTCGATCTCTCTGTTGAGCGACTCAATTGTCTCGGTGTGCAGGCTGCATTACATTTAATGTTTTAGTGCTCAAACAGCACACACAAGAGAATATCTTGCCACACATTTTGAAAGCCAGCTACCTATGTGAACAATAGCTTGCCAATAAAGGAGAGGGAAAAGAAGTGTGTTGTTACACCATCAAGCAATTAAAAACATATGTCAGACTGGCAGCTCAAGCAAACGGAACAGAGCATTCAGTGTTATCATGCGCCACAATGTGAAGTGATGACCTGGGTGTTGTGTATGAGAGAGAGAGCGAGAGAGAGAGAGAGAGAGAGAGAGACGGGGGCTGTTCCGACTCATATTTTGGAATTGTACTGTATGTGTGTTAGGGAAGAGTGCAAGAAGTGTCTATGTACATGCGTGTGAGTGTGGGAGTGCTTATGTATGTCGGGAGGTTTACTGTATTAGAATGGAAGGAGTTATGTGAACTCAACGTTCTGGGGAACTACTCTCCCTCCCTCTCTCTCTCTTTCTCCCTACTCTCTCCCTCCGTCCCTCTCTCTTTCCATCCCTCCCCATCTCTCCTCTCCCGCTCTCTACTTTCTCTCTCTCTCTCGCTCTGTAATAAGATATTGACATGTTGCTTAGTAATTGACTGGGGGGTGAAATAAAGCTCATATTGGCTGAAATAAGTCAACGTGGCATTTCTAACCATAGTGACAGGTAAACACAGAGGCTTGCTCAATTCAAATTGGTCCATTTAATTAGTGATCTCTGTTGGGTAAGTGTAAATAAGTGTACTATTTTGAGAGATGCTGGCTGTGACGGCTACACAGTGTATTATTGGCATTCTAACGCTATCCCTGTATTGACATTAGACCTAGCCATCATATTCTCTCCCTGATGTATTGTAATTAGACCTAGCCATCATATTATTTCCCTGATGTATTGTAATTAGACCTAGCCATCATATTCTCTCCCTGATGTATTGTAATTAGAGCTAGCCATCATATTATCTCCCTGATGTATTGTAATTTGACCTAGCCATCATATTCTCTCCCTGATTTATTGTAATTAGACCTAGCCATCATATTCTCTCGCTGATGTATTGTAATTAGACCTAGCCATCATATTCTCTCCCTGATGTATTGTAATTAGACCTAGCCATCATATTCTCTCCCTGATGTATTGTAATTAGACCTAGCCATCATATTCTCTCCCTGATGTATTGTAATTAGACCTAGCCATCATTTGTGCTGCACACCCTTGGAATAATCCAGTAGTTGGAATCATCATTAGTGAAACAGAGGAAGAAAAAGGAATTAGTTAGTTACTGTCTGCACACGTGTAGTGAGGTGGGACACGGGGTACACCAGAGTCAGGGTTGAGTGACGTAATATGACGCTGTCACTTTTTGATAGCTAACTTGCTATCCTCTCTGTTTCATGTGGTACTGTGGATTTAGTTACTGGTCATTCATTTTGAATCTTTCTTTTAATCATTGTAATGATGTCATACTTCTAATTATTTATCACAAATTTACATTATGTTGAAGGATAGTGAAATAAGTGGTTCTGGTCAGAAACGGTACTGTTCATTGTTTGCAGTTCAATCATTCATCATTTAAATGAAAACCATACTGGCCACAGACGTCAATTCAACGTCTAGTTTTGATTTACATTTGGATGAGTTATCAACTAATGTGAATTCAACGTGAAATCAACAAAAAATGTCACCCTGTCATTGGATTTAGGTTAAAAGTTGTTCACATTCAGTCAATGTCATCACATTGATTGTTTTCTGTTGAAATGACGTGGAAACAACGTTGATTCAACCGGTTTTTGTGCAGTGGGAAGGTCTTGGTATGCTAGGAAAAATAAAGCAAGCCTAAACTACAATATGACTGAAGTAGCGCTGTCACATCAAACTCCATACTGTTGAAAGTTGAATCTTGTCACCTCAGTGTCCCCTTGTTAGCTGCCTTAGGGTCATATTGTGACAATGCTGTTACCTTACAAATTGCTGGAGGCAGCCAAAGTTACTGCTCTGCTCACAAACACCCTAAGGTCTTGGTAAGGACAAGACTGTCTATGTGAATATTTTGTTTCTTTATTCAGTTCCAAAATATATTTTCAGACTGTAGAGATGCTCAAAGTGTAAATTTTCTTAACAGACTGACGTGTCTGATGATATGCAAATGCTCTATGTTTAATTCTGGTCAAAGTTTATCACTCTCACCTGAAGGATAAGCTACTCTGACAGTATGCACAATATAATGTATGTTTTTTATATTAAAAACGTTGAACCGTTGACTTTCCAAAAAGGAAAGATTGTTTCGGAATAAGTTTCCGAAATATTACACTGCACCAATAAACTCAGTAGACAAAAAAACATACCTCACGCCATTAAACAAATATAAAGCTTTTGAATAAATTAATACAGAATCTTTACCCGATAAGACTTTTTCAAAATGTTGACGGACGTCCTCATGGAATGTTGTAGGAGTAGACACCTGGAACACATCGATAAAGTGTTACTGCAGAACCCTGACTGTAATCAATGTATCGATGCAGGCAGCCTCCACTGCTCTTGTAGGTGCTATATGAGATGCAGTGAGATCAGAGCAAATTACATTTCCGCCGGTTTTTCCGATACTGATAACTGTTCAGTCTCTTTCATACTTTTTAAAATAGAAATGCCTGCTTGCTGCATGCCATTTTACACAATAATTCTGATTCACCTCACCAAAGTGTGCTTCACTCTGTCTATTGATTAAAACTGCAGACCCCACTTGCTCTGAATGGAGCAGTGGTGAGCTTATTTTAGCGGGTTTTCATTTCTTAGAATGACTACTCTGTTCTGGCTATGATTACGTATTGTTGGTGTGCGCTCATCCAATTTGTTTGCGGTACAGTGTGTCTGTATGCGTGTGGTATTGTGTTTCTGTGTGTGTCCACAGTGTTTGTGAATGTGCATATGTCTGTGTGTGTCTGTGTATTGTGTTTGTGTGCGAGTACGTCCGTGTTTAAGCCTGTGTGTGAGGACGTGTAATCCTTTTGTTTTAATCCATTTGACATGTTCATTAAGCCTCTAAGCCACACACACTTACATTTTCCCCTCTCGAAAGCGTCTTTTTTGCGCCGTTCAGAGGCTGTAATTACCGTGCTCCACAAATGAGGGGGATGGCACCGAAAACGCAGCAGAGAGAGCTGCTCCATGGCCGCCTGCCAGCCTCTCCTTCCTCTCCTTACACTGATATCACAACACCCAGGAACCATGGGCCCCGCTATTCAATCAAAGCACAGAATCCAGTTTCTGGGGTGAGACCTATAAATAAATAAGAAGTAGTTTGGAATGAGAGAAGGCTTTTTTTTCATGATCAAATATGATATTTTTTATTTTGGTAAGTTGATGCTTTTCTAGTTTAGTAATGTGTGTTTTTAATGTCTTTGTTGTTGCTGCTTCTACATCGTACAGTAAATGGTTTTGGTTGGACAGACAACAAGACAATTGAGAGACATAATTCATTCATTCTGCACCATTGACATATACAATACCAGACATTAATGTACAATACCCTCTATATGCCCCCTTGTGTAGTGTTGACAATGTGAAATTGACAAATCAACCCACCATGTACCATGTCATTTCTCATCTTTGTGACTTTAGAGAAAATGCAGTCATTTCTGTTCGTTGGTGAGGGGAATTAGACTGGCTGGGCGTCCGTCCGTTCGCCTGGCAAAGCTGGCATTGCCAAGTTGGCGCTACGCCCGGCTGTCGGGCTGGTATCCGTGGTCGTTTTCCTGCGCCAGCGTCATGATTACCATGATCGGCGAGAGTATTACACAACCACCCGGAGAGAGAGGAACACCTGGACACAGCTTAGGCCCTGCTCACTGCACAATAACAGGCTTTACAGACTACACACTCAATATTCATATATCATGTACAAGTTATTATTCATTATGTAGGCAACTAAAGGGACTTATAGGCAATACTGTAAAATAACAGGCTTTTCTTAACCTACGCTATCCAGCCATAATGCATGGATAAATGCATTGTTTAGGGAGCCATTTAGTTCTCTATGGGTAAAACTGTAACATTAGATTAATGAGATTGGTTAATTGATTTGATGTTCTGTACATTTGTATGTGCTGTGGAGGTGAGTTGGACCGATAACCTTGGCCTAATGGTTATTGATGGGGAAAAAATTAGAAACAGTTATATATCGCTATATTATTTTGGACGATATTATATTGATACTTTTATTTTTCGTTATTGCTAGGTAGCGTCGGCTGTACCTGCACCAAAACTCCTGTATTTTTCATCCTATAGCTTGTTGTCCATCTTCTTTTTAAATAGTGAGCCAACATGTTTTCAGCACTTTTATTTCCGTGACTGATCAAAACTTGTTTTCTCATTGCTCTTGTCTCTCTGCAGCAGACATGTTGAGCAATATGTTTGAACATCAGATCATAATAAAATCACAGTATCAAATCGCAATAAGATATAGAATTGTGAGAATCGCAATACATCGTATTGGGACCTAAGTATCGTAATAACATCGTATCGTGAGGTCCCTTGCAATTCCTAACCCTATTAATGGTTAAGGCGTTGGTGAAACCGGTGTTCAGATCCCACCTGTGACCTAGGGGTTTTGGTGTAGGTACTAGAATAGCTGCAGAGTATGTGTTTGGTTATTGCAGTAACCTTGTACATTGCATAAATCAACGTGTGGATTAACTTGCCCAGGATATTACCTAAGCAGTTCAAATACACTGTCTTTGCTAAATACTAATTCACATAGACATGCACAGTATGTAACATGCAACTACTTACTAATGAGAATCAGCCTGCTTTCTGGAACATTCCATCATTAATAATGTATGCTGGTTAAGTATGTAACAGATTCACAATGCATGATTTAGGATTATTACCTTCCTATCCAAACTACAAATACAGTCGTGAAAAAATAAGTACACCCCCTGGAAAGTTCTCTTTTTATTTTTACATATTTGGACAGATGGATATGTGATCTTCACTTCAACACTATCGACAGATAAAGGTTACCCAATTTAACAAATCACACAAAATATAAAAAACTTAGAAAATGTTATGCAATTAAAATAAACAAAACGCCTTTTCCTTATGGCTAAAATTAGAATTAGGTGTACCAAAACAAGTGCAAATTATTAGAAAACATTAGAGAGAAACTTCCAGCCTTCCATAAAGATAAGAAAATTGGTCTGATTTGGTCTTAACCATATGGGTGTGTGGTAACACATCATTCAAAGATCAAAAGACCTACCTGAGGCCCTCAGAAAGATTATTGATGCCCATGAGTTACAAATCCATTTCCAAGCAATTCGAAGTACATCTTTCCATTTCCAAGCAATTCGAAGTACATCATTCCACTGTCCGATGAAAATTCCAGACCACTGGCTAACTACCTAGGACAGGTCGTCACACCAAAGTCAGCCCAAGAGCTGACTGAAAGATGCTCATATAAGTCTCTAAGAACCCCAGGGTAACATCAAGGGATCTACAGGCCTCTCTTGCCACAATCAATGTCGAAGTGCATGGGTACACTGTCAGAAAGAGACTGCACAAACTTGGCCTACATGGGAGGTCAGGAGGAAGAAGCCTCTGCTCTCAAAAAATTATATCAAGACACAACTGACTTTACCCAGGTGTTGTCTGGCAAAAGCCAGTTGTGTCTTGGTATTCGTTTTTGAGAGCAGAGGCTTCTTCCTTCCTGACCTCCCATGTAGGCCAAGTTTGTGCATTCTCTTTCTGACATTAACGCCTCCCAGACCCATGGGCATCAATAATCTTTCTTCTGAGGGCCTCGGGTAGGTATTTTGATCTTTGAATGATGTGTTACCACACACCAATATGGTTAAGACCAAACCAGAACAATTTTCTTATCTTTATGGAAGGCTGGAAGTTTCTCTCTAATGTTTTCTAATCATTTGCACTTGTTTTGGTACACCTAATTCTAATTTTAGCCATGTTATGTGATGGTAAAGGTAGGGGTGTACTAACTTTTTCCCCATAAGGAAAAGGCATTTTTGTTTATTTTAATTGCATAACATTTTCAAAATATGTTTTTTTGTGTGTGATTTGTTACATTGGGTAACCTTTATCTGTCAATAGTGTTGAAGTGAAGATTGCATATCCATGTAAAAAAAATAATAAAAATAAACTTTCCAGGGGGTGTACTTACTTTTTCACGACTGTACATTTCACAATGAATATTGCAATTATCCAACCCAACCTCCTTATGAAAACCTACACTCACCTGTAGTCGGGTTGTTGGGTTGTAATAATCCAGTATGCTTTGACAATGGTGCTACCCAGTCAAAACCCACCACTGTTTTGCTTGTGTTAGCAGTTGATGTTATTCTTCAATAACACAGACCCCAAATCAAACCAGGGGGAGAAAAATGTATTTATTCAAAGAGAACAAATCATAGTTGTTATACTGGAAAGTAGATGGTAGATGTTCATTCTTCCCTGTCCTCATGTTTTCTCCACTGAACAAAGAGACAGGATGTAGTTTATAGCCTCAAGCCTAGCTTGTGGTTGACCAATTAGAATTCTTTGCAGTAAAATTGGGCCAATGGCCAAATATCAATTATCCTGTTTCAAGCTCAATGTATAGACAATTTGGACCAATGAGGACTTGCCACATGTAGCTATGAGTCTTGGCCTGAAACCCCTACACAGATTCTAAACAGATGTTGAACTGAAAAATCGTTAATTCCCTCTTGACCTCGAGTCCTCTGCGTTGTTTATTTATCTTAAAATATTTGTACACTTGTAACCAATCAATGTCTTTATTTAAACAATTAACTACTGATTCTCGTCAGAGAATGATGCCTGGAGGACTGCAGGTGTGTACTTCAAGAGTGAGAATGCTGAAACGGCTATTGGAGGACTCAGTATTTCACTTGATAGTGCAATTGTTGTTTGTTTGGGTTTGCACTGGGTGTGTAATATTCTATCTTGGCAAATGTTATGGGAAAATATTATGGGAAATGGTGTATTATTGTTGTGTTGTCTCTTGGTCTTTAGACATTCATGTATCTCTATTCAGATGAGTTGAAATGAAAGCGAAATCACTGACCTATACTAATTCATGGTAAGTACAACGAAAATATGACCAAATTAGCTCAGCGAGAATTGTTGATGGCATCAAGGAATTCAACACCTGAGTTTTGGAATCCTTTTCCCCCCTTCAATTCAATGCACTCTGTAAGCCCACCATGACCTTTCCTTTAACTAATGTTACAATAACATTGCGATTACCAAACAAGCATATTCAAAAGACACCTCCGCTCCACTACTTCATATTCAATATCCCCCCCCATTAAGCATCTTCCCAGACCCCAATCCAGACCCACGGTGAAAAAGAAAACCCTGTCTAATTTAATATTCTCTATCATAAAGCACAACTGATTTAGAGTGGAAAGTGGGGGGATGGGATGAGAGAGAGAGAGAGAGAAAGAGAGAGAGAGAGAAAGAGAGAGAGAGAGAGAGAGAGGGAGAGGGAGAGGGAGGAGAAAGAGAGTGTGATGGGCTGGCAGAGGGAGATACAAACAAAGAAAGATAGAGATGGAGGCAGAAAGATAGAGATGGAGGCAGAAAGATAGAGATGGAGACAGAAAGAGAGAGATGGAGGCAGAAAGAGAGAGATGGAGGCATGATGGGGGAGATGGAGTTAGAACGATAGAGATGGAGGCAGGAAGGGGGAGATGGAGGCAAAAAGATAGAGATGGAGGCAGAAAGGGTGAGATGTAGGCAGAAAGATAGAGGTGGAGGATGGAAGGGAGAGATGAAGGCAGAAAGAGAGTGATGGAGGCAGAAAGGGGGAGATGGAGGCAGAAAGATAGAGATGGAGGCAGAAAGATAGAGATGGAGGCAGAAAGAAAGAGATGGAGGCAGAACTTAGAGATGGAGGCAGGAAGATAGAGATGGAGGCAGACAGATAGAGATGGAGGCAGGAAGGAGGCGATGGAGGCAGAGAGGGAGAGATGGAGGCAGAAAGATAGAGATGTAGGCAGAAAGATAGAGATGGAGGTAGAAAGGGGGCGATAGAGGCAGAAAGATAGATATATTGGCAGAAAGGGGGAGAAAGACAGAGAGTTGTTCCCCTCTTCCTCCAGCCTGTAATGACTTCATGAATGTTTAACAAGAAATGTAACATTAGTTAAATACCTAGAGGAGGACCCTGGCTCAGAGATTTTTTTATTTTATTTTTTATTTCACCTTTATTTAACCTGTTAGGCCAGTTGAGAACAAGTTCTCATTTAAAACTGCGACCTGGCCAAGACAAAGCAAAGCAGTGCGACAAAAAACAACACAGAGTTACACATGAGAAATAAACAAACGTACAGTCAATAACACAATAGAGAATCTATATACAGAGTGTGCAATTGTAGTGCAAAATGCAGTAAGGTTAGGAAGGTAGGACAATAAATAGGCCATAGTGGCGAAATAAGTTACAAATTAGAAATGAACACTGGAGTGAGAAATGTGCAAATGATGATGTGCAAATAGAGATACTGGAGTGCAAAATGAGAGAAAGAGATGACAGGGGAGCACAGCACCACACCAGCCAGATCGTTCAGAATAGACATCGAAATTGGACTTCTGTCCATGACCTGATGACGTTGGGAAATGAGCACTATTAACGTCAAGTAGGCTTGGGTTTTGTTAGGGCGTTGAGGACTGGGGTGATGGATGGGCGAAATCCCATGACTCTTAAAAAAAACAAAAAATGTGACTTTTGGAGAAACTGAACGATACTGAGCAGCCCAGGGCGTCAAAAACACTTACATTTGACGTTTGCTAAAACTGTGAGATCTTCAAATCTAATTTTATTGGTGACATACACATGGTTAGCAGATGTTATTGCGAGTGTAGTGAAATGCTTGTGCTTCTAGCTCCGACAGTGCAGTACTATCTAACAATGATGTCTAACAGTTTCACAACATATAACACACATACATCTAAGTAAGAAAGGATTGAGAATATATACATATGTCAGGGCGGCATTGGACTAAGATCCAGTGGAATAGTAAGCTTTAAAGTATACAATATACACATAAGAGATTGGTGATGCAGTATGTAAACACGATTAGGTGACTAAGATACCCAGAATAGTATAGCGTACAGTTAGACATATGAGATGAGTAGTGCAAGATACGGAAACATTACTAAAGTGACTAGTGTTTCATTCCTTAAGTGGCCGGTGCTTTCTAATCTCAAATCAAATAAAATGTTATTGGTCACATACACATGTTTAGCAGATGTTAATGCGGGTGTCGCAAAATGCTTGTGCTTCTAGTTCCGACAGTGCAGTTTATCTAACAGTAGGAATGAATCAGGCCTATATACATAAGGACTAGCGGCATGAATTAAGATACAGTAGAAGAGTATTGAATACAGTATTTACAAATGAGATGGGGAACTTAAGATATGTAGACATTGTTTAAAAGTCTGTTGCACCACACAGGGGACAGAGAGAGGGGAGCGACACACACTTGCACACGCAGTAGGTACACACAGACACACACACATGCTCACTCACACACATGCCGTTTCAGAAAAGTATACACATTACACACCCACACACACACACACACACACACACACACACACACACACAGCAGTGAGCGACGGAAATCATCTTCTGTCATTGGGACAAATGGAGAGGAACAGATGGCGTCACTATGATTGAAACCACCTACAAAGGTTTCCACAACTTCTCTCTCCCTCCCTCCTTCCCTCTATCTCTCTCTTTAGCTCCCTTCCCCCCCCCGTTCCTCTCCCTCCTGTGTGCCAGAGCTTTTCAATGCCATCCAGTCTAAGGGCTCCTGCCAAAGAGGCACAGCCCTCCTGGAAGGCCCACAGCACTATGGGAAGTCTGGCAGGGAGGGAGAGAGGGGTTGAGGCCTCTCATTTGGCTGTCACCAGCACATACATATCTCAGGAAGAATTGTGTGCTCTCGAGTGCATTATAATGCCCTCCTAACTCACACACGTTTGCACCCATACACACAAGTCACACACCGGCAGGCCCTCCTAGGCCACTCAGAAGGCAACTGGATAGATTCCATGTCACACAAACATACTGTACACATGTGCATGGATACCTACATGCAAACCCGAATACATACATGAAAACGTAGAAACAGGAAGCAAACCTGAATACATGCCTGCAAACACACTAAAACATTCAGGAGGCGTCGTACATGCTCCACATTTCTTGTGTGTTTGTTCTACCTTGTTATTTGTAGTATTACATTTTTATTGATTACTGCATTGTTGGGTTTAGAGCTGGCAAGAAAGGTATTTCACTGTACTTGTGAATGTGACATTAAACTAAAAAAAACACATCCACTCCAGCACAACCAATTTCCCTTTCTCCTCCTCCTCTCTCTCCATTGGCCCCATCTCCCTAACACAAACGCTGGCTGCTGAGCAAGTCATGTAAATGAGATAGTTAACAGATCTAAAGGCACAGAGAGGAATTTCTATTTGGGGGAGAGGTGTTGATTAGTGTCGGGCAGAGAGGCAAGGTGCAGCTTCCATTAAACCCTTGCTCTAGGGGCTCGATGTGTGTGAGCGAGAGCGTGCGTGTGCATTGAGCGCACGTGAGAAAGTGCATGTGTAATGTGTGTCTACATCCTTACACTTCAGTCAATTAGCAGATGCTTTTATCCAGAGCGACTTACAGGAGTAATTATAGTTAAGGGCCTTGCTCAAGGGCACATCGGCAGATTGTTGATTCGAATAAGCAGCCTTCCGGTTACTGGCCTAACGCTCTTAACCGCTAGGCTACCTGCCAACCTTGTGTGTGTCTTTTCCTCTGGGAGATCATTGTTAATGCATAACACAGCAGTCCATATATCCGACTCTAACATCAATAATGCCAGCACAGTGAGTTTATGAAGAAGAGATCAAGTGTAGGAGAATAACCAGGGTATAACCAGTGGAGCTGATGTTGTTTCTACTGATAGATTACTGTGCTGGAGATGAGTACAGCACAAACACAATAGCAGTGACACTAACTTGTAGCTAGTACGGTGTTAACACAATAGCAGTGATTCTAAAAAGTAGCATGTACAGTTATAACACATAGCAGTGATGCTAACTAGTAGCTAGTACGTTGCTATAACATAATAGCAGTGATGCTAACTAGTAGCTAGTACGGTGCTATAACACAATAGCAGTGATGCTAACTAGTAGCTAGTATGGTGCTATAACACAATAGCAGTGATGCTAACTAGTAGCTAGTACGGTGCTATAACACAATAGCAGCGATGCTAACTAGTAGCTAGTACGGTGATAACACAATAGCAGCGATGCTAACTGGTGGTGACTGAAACTAAAGTGGATTATAGTTAGATAGTAGTCAGATGCTAAACGTAGTGCCATTGTAAAAATGCATGTTTGTTGACTAAATCAAAAATCAACCAACATTGGATGTTCATCTGACAGCTTTTTGTTTGGAAGGATACATCTTACATGCTTTTGAAATTAATGTAATATAGTGTGCTTCGTCTTAGACACATATATTCTGTTGGGTTGTATGTCTATTCAGTACAAAACAATGTGTTTCTTCATGTTTATATGTTTATTGTGCACAACTGACAACTGCCTTTGTCCCAGTCCTGATATAGGGTCAATATTGGTACACATACAAGTGCCTTCAGAAAGTATTCACACCCCTTGGCATTTTCTACATTTTGTTGTGTTACAGCCTGAATGTAAAATTTATGCAATTTGGATTTTGTGTCACTGAACTATACACAATACCCCATAATGTCAAAGTGGAATTATGTTTTTAGAATTTCTTGAGTCAATAAGTATTCAACCCCTTTGTTATGGCAGGCCTAAATAAGTTCAGGAGTAAAAAACTGCTTAACAAGTCACACAATAAGTTGCATGGACTCACTATGTGTGCAATAACAGGATTTTTGAATGACTACCTCATCTCTGTACCCTACACGTACAATTGTCTGTAAGGTCTCTCAGTCAAGCAGTGAATTTCAAACACAGATTCAAACACAAAAACCAGGAAGGTTTTCCAATGTCTCGCAAAGAACGGGCACCTATTGGTAGATGGGTAAAAATAAAAAAAGCAGACATTGAATATCCCTTTGAGCATGGTGAAGTTATTTATTACACTTTGAATGTATCAATACACCCAGTCACTACAAATATACACATGCTCTTCCTAACTCAGTTGCCAGAGAGGAAGGATTTCACCCTGAGGCCAATGGTGATTTTAAAACAGTTACAGAGCTGTGGTAGGAGATAACTGAAGATGGATCAACAACCACAATACTAACCTAAATGACAGAGTGAAAAGAAGAAAGCCTGTGCAGAATACAATATAAAAAAACATGCATCCTGTTTGCAATAAGGCACTAAAGTAAAACTGCAAAAAATGTTGCAAAGAAATTAACTTGATGTCCTGAATACAAAGCCTTATGTTTGAGGCATATCCAACATAAAACATCACTGAGTACCACTCTTCATATTTTCAAGCATGGTGGTGGCTGCATCATGTTATGGTTATGCTTGTCATCGGTACGGACTAGGGAGTTTTTTTTTTTTTATAGAAAGAAACAGAATAAAGCTAAGCACAGGAAAAATCCTAGAGGAAACCCTGGTTCAGTCTGCTACAGTCTGCTACACTGGGAGACAAACTAATCTTTCAGCAGGACAATAACCTAAAAAAGAAGGTCAAATATACACTGCAGTTGCTTACCAAGACGAATGTTCCTGAGTGGCCTACTTACAGTTTTGATTTAAATTGGCTTGAAGATCTATGGCAAGACTTGAGAATGGCTGTCTAGCAATGATCAACAACCAACTTGACAGAGCTTGAGGAATTTCTTAAGGAATATTGTGCAAATATTGTACAATCCCGGTGTGCAAAGCTCTTAGAGACTTATGGAGAAAGACTCACAGCTCTAATCACTGACAAAGGTGATTCTAACATGTTTTGGGGTGTGAATACTTACGTAAATTAGATATGTCTGTATTTCACTTTCAATAAATGTGCAAAAAATAATAACACAATACCCCAATAATTATGGGGTATTGTGTGTACAAAAATATATTTAATCGTTTGGAAATCAGGCTGTAACACAACAAAATGTGGAATAAGTCAAGGGGTATGAATACTTACTGAAGGCACTGTAGATAATCACTTAGACTCCTTGCATCAGCAATGTGGACGTAGTTGCTAATTAAACCTCTAATTAAGCCCAATACTTTCTAGTTAGCATTTAGGTAATGCTACACTGTAAGTTCTACACTCTAATGCTACAGTACTTAATATTCCATCTGCAATCAGTATTTGACACACACCTCACAACCCAATAATCTTTCCCTGACTCTCATTTTGGACCAACCTTTAGATAAGGTTGACGAACACAGGGTAGCACATCAGTGGCCATTCATCGTGTGGGTGTGTGTTTGTCTAAGGGTTGATAGTGTGTGTGTGTGTGTTTCTGTGTGTGTCTAAGGACTGCTCTGCCCGTCCCTCTGTAAGACTTTCTCAGAGCTGTTCCCCTGCCTCTCACACACCCAGATGGCAGAGGGGTCAAAGCACTCTAATGAATTTTCAAAGGAGCCGCATTGGCAATATTAAAAGGTGAAACACTGGAGTAACACACACTCACATGCCCAGACAGACAGACACACACACATTATGTCTGTTTGAAAAGTTCTGACAACAGGGAAAAAAACTATTTGCGTGAATAACAACAGCAACAAAAACAAACATGCTAAAAAACCCAGTGTTAATTATCCCGATTAGAGTGACAGCCACTGAGTGGTCCGCCTCTGGGTCAAAGGTCATATTTAATGATGAGTGCATATGGCTGCCACCACGCTGGCTGACGAGGGAGCACGGTGTAGTGTGGTGCTTCTGTTGATCCATCTGTCCCATGGTAATGACTCCACCTGGCCTCGGCTGTGCCTCCACACAGGTAGCACAGGAAAGCAATTAAAAAGCAATATGCATGTTTGGATCACAAGCTACATTGTTTGCTCATTTGACCTAATTATCTGTTGGTTGTGAGGATGAGAAGGCCCATTGTGTTAATGATGAAATAGGGTTTGGTGAATTGCTAATAGTGTTTTATAGGGTAATGGATTTCAACATATAGACTACTTTGGTGTGTGTAGTCAAATGTAATTTCTGAATAGTCTCTGTATGGATACTGTAGGTCCATGAACTTTTGCCATGTCTTGTTCAGAAAGGCCTAAGCTTTTTCACCCTTTCCTCAACACTTCAAGAAGGCACTTCAGGGTCCTTAAGCATCTGGGCAAGGCCTTGATGGTGCCAACTGCCAACCCATCACACAGATGCCCTCGGGGATGCCCCCTACTCAAACACATCATCTGAAGGGACAGGCCTGCCCCACGCTGCCAGAGGCGTCAGATCTGCAGCCTATCTCTTTTTTTCTTTTTTTTCTTTTTTTTTTCTTCCCTTCCTCGAGCAAGAGGCTGCCTCTTTATCGTCCTCCGTTTACTGAACTCTGGGTCAGATTCCACTAAGGAGCCAGAGGCCTCTGATATCTCCCTTCTGATCCCTCATCAAGGTCTGCCAAGCAGCCGCAGCAGCAGCATGAAAAAAAGAAAGCTGCATTTTGAAAAGTTCTTTATTGCCCTGTACAAGGAAATGGCTACAGTATGGCCCTTGGAAGACAGAGGCAGACCATGAGAGGGTTTTTTCGACTTCAGCTTTCACTTTTGTGTTTGTTCATGTACCATCTGCTCTGGTTGAGGATGTGGAAATAGTTTTAAATACACAGGACATGATGTTAAAATCCCTTTGGTGCAGGGCTACAAAATGTCTCAATCAACAGTATTTTAATATTTATTGGATTTGCAGTACTTCAACTCAATGTGAATATACTGTATTAAATACATTTAGACAATTATTGAGTTTGCTTGTGAGGTTGTGACAATCAGATCAATTGACAATCATGTTCAGTTGACTGGGTGTAGCTCGACGTTTATTGTAACTCATGTATCCAGATATAGGTGGTTCAATGCTTTTATAGAGATACCATGTTGTACCTGTGTATTCGCAACCCCGCAACAGCTACTGAGAGAACGTCACATCTGCTTCAGTGCCTGCTGTACTGCCTCAGTCACCCTTAAACTGGACCAAGCTGATCTGACAACAGCTGATTGAGTTTGAGTTATCTGCTCTTGTGTGTAGGGCTGTGGTGGACTTGAACATTTTGTCAGCCGGTTATTGTCATGCAAAAGACTGCCAGTCTGACAGTAATTGGCCTTTAATTAATATAAACAGGATCTCCAAACCTTCACGCATACAAGCGGCATACAAGCGGATAAGCACCATTGGATCATCTACGTTGAAAAAAGTCTAATAAATAAATGTAATATACACCATGACAATAAATCCATTATTTATTTTAGGCAGGTCTAAAGAAATATTATGATATGAATAAAATGTATTTCAGAGGAACAGAATATGAGTTGGCCTACTGTATGTTATCTGGCTATGCGCCATGCCTGTGATTGTGAGGCCGGTTGGACGTCCTGCCAAATTATCTAAAATAACGTTGGAGGTGGCTTATGGTAGAGAAATTAACATAAAATTATCTGGCAACAGCTCTGCAGTCAGTATGCCAATTGCATGCTCCCTCAACACTTGAGACATCTGAGGCATTGTGTTGCGTGACAGAACTGCACATTTTAGAGTGGCCTTTTATTGTCCCCAGCCAAAGGAACACCTGTGTAATGATCATGCTGTTTAATCAGCTTCTTGATATGCCACACCTGTCAGGTGGACGGATTATCTTGGCAAAATAAACACATTTGTGCCCAACATTTGAGAGGAATAAGCTTTTTGTGCATATGGAACATTTCTGAGATATTTTATTTAATCTCCTGAAACATGGGACCAACACTTTACATGTTGCGTTTATATTTTTGTTCAGATAGTTTCGATTTACAGTGGCCCATTATCAAATGCGCAGGAACAGGGGCAGGGGTGTGTACTCGAATAACAAATGGAGCCACTTTCCCGCCGGTTAGTTTTTCAATGATGCCGGTAGGCTACTTTGGTTATATAGTGGAGCATTTAGAAAATAAGAGCAGCTGAGAATAAATATAGTAGCAGCTGGGATCCTCCTCTTTTTAGTGACAACCATCAAAACTCTGCTTTCACACGGGATTGCATATAGAAATGTTTGGGCTTATATTAACACTTATTTCACTCCACTTATCAGCCACTGTTTGTGGAGCATGCTCTCAAGAGCGACAGGTTATATTCCTCCCAAACTCTGTATGCCATGGGCTCTCCATTTAGAAAACAATTTTAAATCTGTCCGGGAACATCGATAATAACATGTTTTCACAACGAATTTCATTAAACTGTTGACAGCCCCTCTACGTGCTTGAGAACGCATGGTGGTGAGATATTCTGTATAGGTAATGTGTCAGCCTATTAATTATGAACATTACAAAAATGCCGTATTATTAGGTTATTCAAAATCAAGTACAAATGCACTGCAATTGTATGCTAACGCTGTAAGTCGCCCAGCACAATCAATTAACCAACAGCATTGCCTAAGGCCTATACGTTAACTGACACGTGGATAGAAAGTTTGGAGTGTAGCATAAGGTAACCAGGCTATGCATAGTATAATGGCACAATAATTATTTTAATTCAGGATTTTTCTTCGGGCTTGGGCTCATATATTGGCCTATGAGTATGCATAAGCTCTGTGCATATGGGTGTTTTGAATGAATCATCACCTTATAAAGTGCTGTCCATTTCATTGTGTTAGGCTTTGAAACATCCACAACAACCATGTTTTCCACTCAGTTTCAACCTATTGTCAACCTTCTTCAAATTGAACATCACAGTGAGGAGAGTTTTAAAAGCACAATACTGTTTTGATGTGATTTTCAAATTGCATTTGCATTGATGTCACAGTGGTTCAAGCAGGGGTGTCAAACTCATTCAATGGAGGGCCTAGTGTCTGCTGTTTTTTCTTGTATTTTTTCTTGTATTTTTTTATCAAGCCCTAGATAACCAGGTGAGGGGAGTTCCTTACTAATCAGTGACCTTAATTCATCAATCAAGTACAAGGGAGGAGCAAAAACCTGCAGACACTCGGCCCTCTGTGGAATGAGTTTGACACCTGTGGGTTAGAGGGACAATAGAGTGCTGAGTACCAGGCCATTAGCTGTCACGGTGCGTAGTATTAATGGGACGGTATACGGAGCGCTGGTGCAGTGTCATCCTTTTTATTGAAAATGAGATGTCCTCACGAAGCATTTACAATCAAAAAGGAGAGTGAAAACAAAAACACGATAACAAACAAAAACACGGTGACTTACTTTGTGTTGCAGGCAGTGCAGACAAACACAACAGACAATGATCCACACACAGGTGGAAGTGTGTGGGTCCTATATACTATCCCCAATCAGAGACAACGCTAGACAGCTGTCTCTGATTGGGGATGATAATCACCCTAGTTAGGGTGTGATGACTTGGTTGTGTGCCTCTCTCCTCCCCTAGGTGGGAGTAAGAGGCCTTACCACAACCAAGCCATCACATTAGCGACCTGATGGTCATTAGCGAATTGGGTACTACCAGCGCATGTCCAGAGTTAATAGGAGAGGAGATTACCGTGAATTTTACTACAGTCATGACTAATGACTGCCCGTGTGGGGGTAATACGGTCACCACAACAGCCCTACTTGTGCGTCATTCATTCAATACTTAAAGCTGAAGTCAAAAAGTTGACCAAATGTTCTCGGAAAAGACCCCAAAAACTTTGGCTAAACTCTTTTGGCTCCCTTGTCAGTTCATGTAAACTTCTGTCTGATCTCAGAACAGCTGTACTGTCGCTTCTAACACGTCCTTTATGTCCCTCATCAGACACACAAATACAGTGTTTACATGGCGTCTGTGGAGGGGGGCCAGATATTTGCAGTCGCTGCGATGAAAGGAAGGCAGCAGTACAGTAAACCATTTTGGGCCCTCCACCTCTCTCTACTCTCTCGGCTAGGCGTTTTAACAGCAAGACATTTAAGGCCATTATATAGCTCTGTAAAATAAACAGCTGCTCCAATTCCACTTTTTTGAATAGGTTAAATAGTAACACGGTGCAAACAGCAGCTCTTTCGTCATGGCGTAATTGAACAACATGAGACGCCGGTGGTCGGTGTAATAGTGGCTTGGCAAGGCTTTCCTTTGTGTTCATTGCATTTCGTTTTCAATTAGCAACCACTCATGCATCAGCAGCCCACACTCTTTTAGAGGAACAGGCCCAGCAATTAAATGAAAAGCCTGACCCACTAATGAACTGAAATAAATCCCTCCCCTAACCCGGACGACGCTAGGCCAATTGTTCGTTGCCTCATGGATCTCCCGGTCACAGACGGCTGCAACACGGACAGGGCTTGAACCCACATCTGTCGCAACGCAGCATGCACTGCGCCACTCAGGAGGCCCCAACTGAATACCTTTAACCGAAATGTGTCTTTTGCATTTAACCCAACATGCCTTAATCATCGTCCACCTAAAAATAATGTAGGTGTGCCATTAAAAATGTGTTTATTCTGTTGTTGATAGCAATATTATTCTACAATGTTGAAAATAATACAAATAAAGAAAAACCCTTGAATGATTAGGTGTGTCCAAACGTTTAACTGGTACTGTATAAATAGTGTTTATTTTGCGGACCCCCTGCAGTACCCCAGGGGTTGAATACCCCTGAACTAAATGGAAAGAGGATAGCTGTAGAAATGTATTGCCTCACTAAGTCCAGTGAGGTTAGCACAGTCCTAAGTGGAAATAGACCAATACAATATACTGGCTACCAGTGTTTCTTTTTTATGGGGTACACACTTGTTTTAAATAATAATGGTCTATCCTTGTAGCAATGTGCAATTTTAGATAATTATCATTGTTAAAATAGGCCTGTATATATTTATAACATTTTTTATTGAATAGCCTCCCAAGTAATAGAATACTAACGTCCGTTCGGATATTCAGATAACCGTGCCCATCCCTATCAGGGACCCATGATGAAATTCTGTTACCTATTTCCGTTATTGAGTGTAACTCTACTTCACAATAGCCAAAACAGATTTTTCAATGTCTGTGTCATGTCATATCTGAGATTTTGGAATAACGTGGACACATAAAAACTGAGGGAGATTTCACAGACATTCTGTTATTCAGTAAATGCGTTTTTGTAAATTTAAGGATTGGACCCTTCTGTAGCTCAGGACCTGAAGCAAGGATATTCATATTCTTGATATAATTTGAAAGGAAACACTTTGACATTTGTGGACATGTTAAATTAATGTAGAAAAATATAACACATTAGATCTGGTAAAAGATAATACAATGTTTGAAATGCAAGAGAAAGGCCAAACAGTGGTGTAGGATTCTAGGTGTAATTTAGATGTTGTCCACCAGATGGAGGCAATGTGTATGCAACGTTTCAGACTAATCCAGTGAATAATGAGTTGCCTCTTCACTGTTAACGTTGAGACTGGTGTTTTGTGGGTACTATTTAATGAAGCTGCCAGTTGAGGACTTGTGAGGCGTCTGTTTCTCAAACTAGACACTGTAATGTACTTGTCCTCTTGCTCAGTTGTGCACCAGGGCCTCACACTCCTCTTTCTATTCTGGTTAGAGCCAGTTTGCGCTGTACTGTGAAGGGAGTAGTACACAGTGTTGTACGAGAGCTTCAGTTTTTTGGCTATTTCTCACATGGAATAGCCTTCATTTCTCAGAACAAGAATAGACTGGCGAGTTTCAGAATACATTTCTTTGTTTCTAGACATTTTGAACCTGTAATCGAACCCACAAATACTGATGCTCCAGATACTCAACTAGTCTAAAGAAGGCCTGTTTTATTGCTTCTTTAATCAGCACAACAGTTTTCAGCTGTTTTAACATAATTGCCAGAGGGTTATCTAATGATCAATTAGCCTTTTAAAATGATAAACTTGGATTAGCTAACACAACGTGCCATTGGAACACAGGAGTGATCGTTGCTGATAATGGGCTTCTCTACACGCCTATGTAGATATTCCAAAAAAAACTGCAGTTTCCAGCTACAATAGTCATTTACAACATTAACAATGTCTACACTGTATCAATTTGATGTTATTTTAATGGACAAAAAATGTGCTTTTCTTTCAAAAACAAGGACATTTCTAAGTGCCCCCAAACCTTTGAATGGTAGTGTAAATCTCGAAATCCCCTGTTGTTAACAGAAAAAGGGCAACATGCGGTTGTAGTTCTCAGTTTTCTGCCTTGTCAAAAGTTTCCATATCTTATTAAGGTTCCACACAGCATAACTAAGACTCCGAAAGCAGCTTATCTGCTTAAAACAGGGCAAAAAAAGCATCTTCCTCTCTTAGTCTTTCCTTATTCACCATGTGGGTTTAAGGAGACTCTGTTCATCCCAATGCCTTTCTTTCCACCAATCCCCATTGGCCTAATCCACTTACTGGTGACATGTGCTAGCTTTACTCAATTTTATTGGTGAGGCAATATATTTGTACTGAAAACAAAAAAATCTATAATCTCAATGCTGAGCAAAAAACGTGTTTGATTTAGAGAAATACTGTTGATTCTTTCTTTATTTCTTGAAATAAATGGTAGAGAAATATTATTTTTCTTGTCTGTTTAGTAATCGTACGTGACGTGAGTGCCCCAAAATGTGTAGGTTGTAGTTGAGTTTGGCTAGTGGAAATAAGTATCCTGTGCTCTTGTCCTTCTCGAATGCTACAAAGTTAAGTTGTACAACATTTCATAGGGCACTATTGATGTTATGTGCTGTACCAAACGGCCAATACAGCCGGTTATCTTTCCTCCATTGTCTCTGACTGTCTCTTAGGAAGTGTCTCTCTTTCTCTCGCAATGCAGACATCCATGCCATTAAAACCCCAGGTGTTTCTTTTGGCTCTCGAATCCTCCCACGGGTCCAATTTTACCGGCATGGTCCCTGAAGGTCTCCAACCGCGGTTTAGCAAGAACAGCAATAGACAGTGTGAGGATGTTTGAAGCAGACAGCCTAGTAATGAATAACCAAGCACAAGGAATTTGAGTCCTAATTCCCCCCCTTAGCCTAAAAATAAGCCATTCCCTTGTGGGTAGGCAAACTTGGCTTAGTAGTCACATTCTCCCTGCACGGTCAATCCCAGGAGATTCTATACACAAAAATGCAAATAGATGCAGGGAGAAAGACTTTATCTGTGATAAATCATATTACTTGAAAATGATGCTTAGCAATACAGTACATCTCTGTGAGCTCAGTAAGCAATGTTTACCCACGGAACAGCTTCTGAATTGACCTTGTGAGACGAAAAAGTCATTGTTGGCTGCCTCCCTTAGTCTTTGTTTTATTGCAACATTTACAAGCAAAGCAGAACTGTACTCGAGAGCAGCACACTCGTAGAGGGACCAGTTTCTGATGTAAATATAGTCAGGTAATGGAAATCTATTTTTCGGACTTGTCTGGGAGGGTTGTACAGTGAAGTCAAGAACTCCCCTCTTCATAAATCGTAGCCAAAATAAATGTCAGGGAAAGCAGCAATGAAACTGAAGATGTGGCTAAATCCGACTATTTTATCTTGCCGGGCTTCTGCTTCTATTGTAGTGGGACGAGCTTAAGTTCTTCATAAAGCAGACAAAGGGTTAGAGATGTCTGAGGCCCACTAAATTACTTTCAAGACATACCAGTGGAGGAAGGTGGTGTGCGTGTGTGCAGAATGGTGTTGAGGTGTCAGAGTTGAACATGTGGTCGTAATGGATGACTGCTGCCCAGTGGATGATTGCTGCCCAGTGGATGACTGCTGCCAAGTGGATGACTGCTGCCCAGTGGATGACTGCTGCCCAGTGGATGATTGCTGCCCAGTGGATGAATGCTGCCCAGTGGATGACTGCTGCCCAGTGGATGATTGCTGCCCAGTGGATGAATGCTGCCCAGTGGATGAATGCTGCCCAGTGGATGATTGCTGCCCAGTGGATGAATGCTGCCCAGTGGATGAATGCTGCCCAGTGGATGACTGCTGCCCAGTGGATGACTTTCTATTTTATCATCTCCCTCCTTCCCTTGGAATTGGAGGAAACACTGAGATATATTAATGCAAGTTGTGCAAACTTTGGATCCTCGGGGGAGAATTCTCAGACTTTTAATGTCCCTCGTTTAATGAATTACAACCCCCTCTTGAATCTTAACCCTCAGTCTGCACCAACGTCTGGGATACTGTCATTTGATGACAGCCTTAGCCTGCATTGAAGTTTACTGACGCCCCCCCCCCCCCCCCCCCCCCTTCTTCCTCTGCCTCCTGCTTACAGATGTGACCAACTGTTCCACAATAGGTAAGACTTATTTTGTTATTTTCCCAACGTAACTAATCCTCACCAGTAAAATACTTTTATATATATATATATATTGGGGGGGGGGGGGGGAGATCAGCTTTAATATAGCAGATAGATTTGGGTTTCTATCTAATTAATTGTCTGCATAATTTCAAATCTCCCTTATTTATTTATATATATTTTTAACCTACCACCCCTCCCCTCATTGGAGTAAACTAACGGACAACAATATGTCTTCTACTGCTACTTACAGCTATTTTCTCTCACATATAGAGTACATGTAGTTAAATAATTATAGATATATTTCTAATTGTTCAAGTGCTGGATTTTCACCCATAGCAACCAATCCACAATTAATTCTGATCTTAACTCCAACCCTCCGACGTCCACCGATTAACCCATCTTTCCCAGTATAACAACATTTAGCTATTTCCTTTTGCAAACAGTGAGATATGTTTTAAGGGATCTCATTGGGATCTGCCTGTGTATCCGGTCTGAATGCCTAAGTAAAGGAGGGAGTAGGGGGGTGCGGCGGCGTAGATCCTGCTGTTTGCTCAGGAAGGTATGCAATGCTTTGCAATCCTTCCCATCGTATTCCCACGTGTGAGCGCGCCGACTCACACAAGCTGTAGGAGTCTGGCAGCCGGGTTGTGAGCTCTGCGCCGTAAATTTGAAATGTATTCAAATGAGAGTCAAATGGCCCAGATTGTTCAAAGAGGATCTGGCAGTGTTGACTTTAGCAGGGAGCTGCGGTGTCTGTTTCCTAAGACAGAAACTATAGTAAGGGGCCCAGGCCATGGAGAGAGATCTTTCTCTGCCACCACTGGTAGTGAACATGTCCCCTGCATAACCATGGCGATGACACCTCTATGAGTACATCTTAGTACAAAAAAATATCTATTATGATGCAGTTCATGGCCACTGAATATCTCAAGCTAGTGGGTGCATAGCTTGAAGAATATTGTAACTTGTAAACCACAACACAGTAGACCGTGTCATGTCATTGTCACATCATAAGGTGTGATACACCACAAATATTTATATTACTTTCAAGGTCAAATTTCATTATTTTCTGTCATTTTGAAATTAATAATATAATTGTACTGTAGAGTATGTACAGTGGGGTCTGAAATGATTGACACCCATGATAAAGATGAGCAATAATGACTGTATAAAATAAATAATTCACTATATATATACAGTGGGGAGAACAAGTATTTGATACACTGCCGATTTTGCAGGTTTTACTTACAAAGCATGTAGAGGTCTGTAATTTTTATCATAGGTACACTTCAACTGTAGAGACGGAATCTAAAACAAAAATCCAGAAAATCACATTGTATGATTTTTAAATAATTAATTTGCATTTTATTGCATGACATAAGTATTTGATCACCTACCAACCAGTAAGAATTCCGGCTCTCACAGACCTGTTAGTTTTTCTTTAAGAAGCCCTCCTGTTCTCCACTCATTACATGTATTAACTACACCTGTTTGAACTTGTTACCTGTATAAAAGACACCTGTCCACACACTCAATCAAACGGACTCCACACACTCAATCAAACAGCTGTGTAAGGACATCAGGGATAAAATTGTAGACCTGCACAAGGCTGGGATGGGCTACAGGACAATAGGCAAGCAGCTTGGTGAGAAGGCAACAACTGTTGGTGCAATTATTAGAAAATGGAAGAAGTTCAAGATGATGGTCAATCTCCCTTGGTCTGGGGCACCATGCAAGATCTCACCTCGTGGGGCATCAATGATCATAAGGAAGGTGAGGGATCAGCCCAGAACTACACGGCAGGACCTGGTCAATGACCTGAAGAGAGCTGGGACCACAGTCTCAAAGAAAACCATTAGTAACACACTGCGCCGTCATGGATTAAAATCCTGCAGCGCACGCAAGGTCCCCCTGCTCAAGCCAGCGCATGTTCAGGCCCGTCTGAAGTTTGCCAATGACCATCTGGATGATCCAGAGGAGGAATGGGAGAAGGTAATGTGGTCTGATGAGACAAAAATAGAGCTTTTTGGTCTAAACTCCACTCGCCGTGTTTGGAGGAAGAAGAAGGATGAGTACAACCCCAAGAACACCATCCCAACCGTGAAGCATGGAGGTGGAAACATCATTCTTTGGGGATGCTTTTCTGCAAAGGGGACAGGACGACTGCACCGTATTGAGGGGAGGATGGTTGGGGCCATGTATCGCGAGATCTTGGCCAACAACCTCCTTCCCTCAGTAAGAGCATTGAAGATGGGTCGTGGCTGGGTCTTCCAGCATGACAATGACCCGAAACACACAGCCAGGGCAACTAAGGAGTGGCTCTGTAAGAAGCATCTCAAGGTCCTGGAGTGGCCTAGCCAGTCTCCAGACCTGAACCCAATAGAAAATCTTTGGAGGGAGCTGAAAGTCCGTATTGCCCAGCGACAGCCCCGAAACCTGAAGGATCTGAAGAAGGTCTGTATGGAGGAGTGGGCCAAAATCCCTGCTGCAGTGTGTGCAAACCTGGTCAAGAACTACAGGAAACATATGATCTCTGTAATTGCAAACAAAGGTTTCTGTACCAAATTTTAAGTTCTGCTTTTCTGATGTATCAAATACTTATGTCATGCAATAAAATGCAAATTAATTACTTAAAAATCATACAATGTGATTTTCTGGATTTTTGTTTTAGATTCCGTCACTCACAGTTGAAGAGTACCTATGATAAAAATTACAGACTTCTACATGCTTTGTAAGTGGGAAAACCTGCAAAATCTGCAGTGTATCAAATACTTGTTCTCCCCACTGTATATACACTATACACTACCGTTCAAAAGTCTGGGGTCACATAGAAATCTCCTTGTTTTTGAAAGAAACGCACATTTTTTGTCCATTAAAATAACATCAAATTGATCAGAAATACAGTGTAGACATTGCTAATGTTGAAAATGACTATTGTAGCTGGAAACGGGTGATTTTTTATGGAATATCTACATAGGCGTACATAGGCCCATTATCAGCAACCATCACTCCTGTGTTCCAATGGCACGTTGTGTTAGCTAATCCAAGTTTATCATTTTAAAAGGCTAATTGATCATTAGAAAACCCTTTTGCAATTATGTTAGCACAGCTGAAAAATGCTGATTAAATTGAGTATCTGGAGCATCAGCATTTGTGGGTTCGATTACAAGCTCAAAAAGGCCAGAAACAAAGAACTTTCTTCCGAAACTTGTCAGTCTATTTTTGTTCAGTGAAATGAAGGCTATTCCATACAAGACATTTCCAAGAAACTGTGCAAACTGGCTCTAACCAGAATAGAAAGAGGAGCAAGAGGACAAGTACATATGAGTGTCTAGTTTGAGAAACAGACGCCTCACAAGTCCTCAACTGGCAGCTTCATTAAATAGTACCCACAAAACACCAGTCTCAACGTCAACAGTGAAGAGGCGACTCCGGGAGGCTGGCCTTCTAGGCAGAGTTGCAAAGGAAAAGCCATATCTCAGACTGGCCAATAAAAATAAAAGATTAAGATGGGCAAAAGAGCACAGACACTGGACAGAGGAAGATTGGAAAAAAGTGTTTGAGGTGTTCGGATCACAATGAAGAACCTTTGTGAGACGCAGACCAAATGAAAAGATGCTGGAGGAGTGCTTGACGCCATCTGTCAAGCATGGTGGAGGCAATGTGATGGTCTGGGGTTGCTTTGGTGGTGGTAAAGTGGGAGATTTGTACAGGGTAAAAGGGATCTTGAAGAAGGAAGGCTTTCACTCCATTTGTCAACGCCATGCCATACCCTGTGGACAGCGCTTAATTGGAGCCAATTTCCTCCTACAACAGGACAATGACCCAAAGCACAGCTTCAAAGTATGCAATAACTATTTAGGGAAGAAGCAGTCAGCTGGTATACTGTCTATAATGGAGTGGCCAGCGCAGTCACTGGATCTCAACCCTATTGAGCTGTTGTGGGAGCAGCTTGACCGTATGGTATGTAAGAAGTGTCCATTAAGCCAATCCAACTTGTGGGAGGTGCTTCCGGAAGAATGGGGTGAAATCTCTTCAGATTACCTCAACAAATTGACAACTAGAATGCCAAAGGTCTGCAAGGCTGTAATTTCTGCAAATGGAGGGTTCTTTGACGAAAGCAAAGTGTGAAGGACACAATTATTATTTCAATTAAAAATCATTATTTATAACCTTGTCAACGTCTTGACTATATTTGCTATTCATTTTGCAATTCATTTCATGTATGTTTTCATGAAAAAAGGAAATTTCTAAGTGACCTCAAACCTCAAATATATATATATATGAATGATTTATTTATATATATATATATATATATATATATATACAGTACCAGTCAAAAGTTTGGACACTACTCATTCCAGGGTTTTTCTTTATTTGTACTATTTTCTACAAGTGTTAAACAAATCAAATGTATTTTATATTTTAGATTCTTCAAAGTAAACCAGCTTCACCTGGAATGCTTTTCTTGGCACTTGTTGGCTGTTTTTCCTTCACTCTGTGGTCCAACTCATCCCAAACCATCTCAATTGGGTTGAGGTCGGGTTATTGTGGATGCAGCACTCCATCACTCTCCTTCTTGGTCAAATAGCCCGCACACAGCCTAGAGTTGTGTTGGGTCATTGTCCTGTTGAAAAACAAATGATAGTCCCACTAAGCACAAAACAGATGTAATGGCGTATCGCTGCAGAATGCTGTTGTAACCATGCTGGTTAAGTGTGCCTTGATTTCTAAATAAATCACTGACAGTGTCACCAGCAAAGCACCCCCACACCATCAAACCTCTTCCTCCATGCTTCACGGTGGGAACCACACATGCAGAGATTAACTGTTCACCTACTCTGCATCTCACAAATACACAGTGGTTGGAACCCAAAATCTCAAATTTTGACTCACCGGTCTAATGTCCATTGCTCGTGTTTCCTGGTCTCTTCTTCTTATTGGTGTCCTTTAGTAGTGGTTTCTTTGCAGCAATTTGACCATGAAGGCCTGATTCACACAGTCTCCTCTGAACAGTTGATGTTGAGATGTGTCTGTTACTTGAACTCTGTGAAGCATTTATTTGGGCTGCAATCTGAGGTGCAGTTAACTCTAATGAACTTATCCTCTGCAGCAGAGGTAACTCTGGGTCTTCCTTTCCTGTGGCGGTCCTCATGAGAGTCAGTTTCATCATAGCACTTGATAGTTTTTGCGACTGCAATTGAAGAAACTTTAAAAGTTCTTGTCTTTACAAAATAGGGCTATCTTCTGTATACCCCCCTAACTTGTCACAATACAACTGATTGTCAAACGCATTAAGAAAGAAAGAAATTCCACAAATGAACTTTTAACAAGGCACACCTGTTAATTGAAATGCATTTCAGGTGACTACATCATGAAGCTGGTTGTGAGAATGCCAAGGGTGTGCAAAGCTGTCATCAAGGCAAAGGGTGGCTAGTCAAATATAAAACATATTTGTTTAACACTTTTTTGGTTACTACATGATTCCATATGTTATTTCATAGTTTGGATGTCTTCACTATTATTCTACAATGTAGAAAATAGTTAAAATATAATGAAAACCCCTTGAATGAGTAGGTGTGTCCAAACTTTTGACTGGTACTGTATATGATTTTAAACAAATAGAAATGCTCAGAGTATGACATGTGATACTGTACTCATGTTCAACAGTATCAAGTTATACAGTACAATAGAAAATAGCACAGCAGTGTAACCTTTAACTATTGAGCAAAGACAAGAGTACACTGGTCCCTGTTGACCAGCCATCGACTACAGCGGAGACAAGCCATTGACTCAGCCGTGACTATCCCTCACTGGGATGACACAGTTGGCCTGTTGACTGAACAGTATGGGTACACTCACTCAGCCTGGTTCTTCGGTGAATACAGCCCAGCAACAGTATAAAAGGCTGCACCAGTATGGTAGGGGTCAGTTACATGATTGAATCCCCTTAACCTGGGCAGAGCCCCTTAACCTGGGCAGCGTGAGCCATCAACACCCCTGTGGTTCATAGTAGTGATGTTTAGAGGGGAAAATCAATCACCTCGTCCGCAATGTAGGAGGGAGGGAGTGATCAGCGGAGCAAAGTTAGGCTACACTCCCATAGCATGCTAACCTATTTTATGCTTAGCCTTCCTTAATAGCGTATGTTAAATGCTCTTTTCAAATTAGTATTCCTGCAATAAGCATTAGCATACACATAAGCTTAAATGTAAAAAAGCATTGAGATCAGGAGAGAAGTCACCTCATGTTCTAATTGAAAACAACGCCACTCCGCCTGCCACTGGTAACCAGTCGTGGCATCTGCGAGAAAGGTTTTGGTCCGTCCCTCATTGTTTGAGAGGCACGCAGCAGTGAGCAACTGACTGACTGCTCGGAGGAGAAAACCTCTGGCTAGCCGGGAATAATACGCACCGATGGGAGGCCGACAGATGGACATTTACAGAGAGCCTTGCTGGTAGACTCAGAATCTGTCAAACAGCCCGCCAGGCATCTGCGGGGGTTTGCTTTCCAGATTCACGTCCACTTTGGCAGAAAGAGAAGAGTCTTCTTTGGTGAACTGAGCAGGAATGAAGCCTAAATGTCTTTATGTATGCCCTGTTTTCCATGATCAAAGGTTAGAGACAAATATACATATTGCTCATTATTACAGATACGTGTTTTGGACAAGTGTGCCATATTGAGAATAATACATAATACACTAATGAATTGATTAATAATGATAATCATCTGAATACTTGTTGAGATAAGGGCCTAGAGCGTTTGATACAAAATGTAGTTGTGGTAAAATTGGGACAATGTAATACGTAGAAAACAATGTAGTAATGTAGTAATGTTGTTTGGGCATAGTTACTGAGGACGTGTAACATGTGCCTGGCTCTTATTAACCTGTACAGACCTTTTAACTGATAATTCATTGACTTAACTACCTTCCAGTCTCTTCTCAGAAGTGTTATGTAGTATACAATGCCTTCAGAAAGTATTGATACCCCTTGACTTATTCCACATTTTGTTGTGTTACAGCCTGAATTCAAAATGTATTAAATATTTTTTTTTCACCCATCTACACACAATACCCCATGACAAAGTGAAATACATAAATATCAGTTTACATAAGTATTCACACCCTTGAGTCAACACTTTGTAGAAGCAACTTTGGAGCCGATTACAGCTGTGTGTCTTTTGGGGTAAGTCTCTAAGAGCTCTGCACATCGTACAGTATTTTCCCATTATTATATTTAAAATACTTAAAGCTCTTTCAAGTTGATTGCTGAACATTGCTAGACAGCCATTTCCATGTCTTGCCATTGATTTTCAAGCCGATTTAAGCCAAAACTGTAACTAGGCCACTCAGGAACATTTTATGCTGTCTTGGTAAGCAACTCCAGTGTATATTTGGCCTTGTGTTTTAGGTTAGTGTCCTACTGAATGGTGAATTCATCTCCCAGTGTCTGTAGAAAAGCAGACTGAACAAAGTTTCCTCTAGGATTTTGCCTGTGCTTATAGCTGTATTCTGTTTCCTTCTTTCTTATCCTAAAAAACTCCTTAGTCCTTGCCGATAACAATCATACCCATAACATGATGCAGCCACCACCATGCTTGAAAATATGAAGAGTGGGACTCAGTGATGTGCTGTTGAATTTTCACAAAACATACCAAAAAGTTCATTTCTTTACCACATTTTACCTTTTTGGAAACGTGCATGTTTTGGAATATGTTTTATTCTGTACAGGATTCCTTTTCTTCACTCTGTCGTTTAGATTACTATTCTGTAGTAACTATAATGTTGTTGATCCATCCTCAGTTTTCTCCTATCACAACGATTCCACTCTGTAACTGTTTTAAAATCACCATTGTCCTTATGGTGAATTCCCTTAGCAGTTTCCTTCCTCTTTGGCAACTGAGTTAGGAAGGACAGCTGTATCTTTGTAGTGACTGGGTGTATTGATACACCATGCTCAAAGGGATAGTCAGAGATGGGGTAGTCTTAAAAAATCATGTTAACCACTATTATTGGATACAGAATGTATACAGAGACAAAGGGCTGTGAGACAGAGGTTTAACCCTAGACACATGGAACGTGGGATGTATACAGAGGGTGCGGGGCAAGAGGAGACAAACAGCAGAGGGGCTAAGAATCTTAGAGATGGGGAAAGGGCTGATAAAATGGGGGGAAATTTTGCGTGACTCCACCCGGAGGGGCAAATCCCGAGTGGACAGCCATACACTTTGCCCGAGACGATAGCGGGGAGTAGGTGTCCGGCTCTCTTCCAGGTACGAACATCTGGGCTGAGGGTATGCTGACCTCTTCCTCTTGCTCATGGAAGAGCGGGGGCTGATAACCCATGAAACACTTGAATGGGGGAGAGACCAGTGGCTGCGCAGGGAAGGGTTTTGCGGGCGTATTCCACCTACACGAGTTGCTGGCTACAGGTGGTGGCTACGAGGCAACAAAGAGTCGTGTCCAGGTCCTGATGGGCTCACTCCGACTGGCCGTTAGATTTTGGGTGAAAACCGGAGGACAGGCTAGGCGATGCCCCAATGAGGGTGCAGAACGCCTTCCAGAACCGGGACGCGAACTGAGGACCGCGATCGGAGACCATGTCCACCGGAAGTCCATGGATCCGGAAAACGTGCTGCACCATGTGCTGGGCCGTTTCCTTGGCTGAGGGTAGCTTGGGGTGGGGAATGATGTGGGCGGCTTTGGAAATCCTCCGTGAGGATAGTGGTATTGCCATCTGATGGAGGGAGACCTGTGATGAAGTCCAGGGGTATATGGAACCGGGGGGTGAGGAATGGGAAGAGTTTGAAGGAGGCCAGCCGGATCTTGCCGCAGAGTTTTAGTCTAAGCACACATGGTGCAGTCGGCGACGAACGCAGAGACGTCAGGAACCAAGGTGGGCAACCAAAAACTATGTTGCACAAAGGCCAGGGTCCGATGGGAGCCAGAATCGCAGGCCAGTCGGATGGAATGGGCCCATTGCAGAACCGGGGAACGGGCAGAGTCCGGGACAAAAACATCAGGTTAACCGAGGTCCGGCCGGGAACACTGCGCCTCATGAACCTGATTCTCTATATCTCAGCCGCGAGACAAGAGGCAGAGAGGAATGTCTCGGGGTCCGATGGTGTAGCAGGTGTATTCGGCTTTACATTCTTGGACCCCAGGCGGTAGGAGATGGTGAAGTTGAACCAAGCTTACCTGGAGTTGAGGCGCTTGGCGGTGGGGAGATATTCCAGGTTCTTGTGATCCGTCCACACTACGAAAGCGTGTTATGCCTCCTCCAACGTTATCTTCACCGCTAGTAGTTCTCAGTTACCCACGTCGTAATTCCTTTCAGTGGTGTTGAGACGATGGGAGAGGAAAGCGCAGTGATGCAGCTTTTGGTGTTCAGACTCCGGTGACACCAGATTCACTCGGAAGTGTAAACTTCAGGGATTTCCGGGATTCCTCTGAGGCGAGGTGGAAATTGAGGACGAGCGAGGACGACAGGGAACAGACACCCTCTCCCGCCTACGTTCCCGTAGCCGTCCATCGATCCGGATGGTCATGGCTATTAGGGTGTCGAGGTCCATGAGCAGCTCCCGGGCTGCGAACTCACCTTTAATCACCTCTGATAATCCGTGAAGAAATGTGTTGAACATGGCTTCCAGGCACTCTCAGCCGCCAATGTGCAATAATCTACCACGTATTTTGCCACACTGCGGGAGTCTTGATGTAGTTGAAGCAGCTTACGAGCAGCCTCTCTCCCGGACAACGGAGAATCAAACACTTTTCGTACTTCCGCTGCAAACTCCTCAAGACTGAGGCAAACAGTGGACTGTTGCTCCTACACCGTCGTGGTCCAGGCGAGTGCCCTCCCGGACATTAGCATTATGAGGTACGCTATCTTCAAGCGGTCAGAGGGAAACGAAGAAGGCTGCAGCTCGAAGATGAGGGAGCAATGGAAGAAAAAAGCCTGGCAGGTTCCAGAATCTCCAGCGTAAAACTCCGAAGGAGGTAAGCGAGGTTCTCTGGACAATGGGGTAGGCTGGGAAGAAGTGCAGCTGGTGGCGGGGTTGCTGAGAGTCTGCGTGATTACGGTAGTGGGTGGCTGCCTAATAGACAATCCGCAGACTTGCTCCAGCAATGTATGGAAAGCACTGTTGTGGCGTCCTTCCATAAGGTTATGAAGTAACTCCTTGTTTCTTCCAATGGTGGCTCCGTAGGAGGAGACGGCATTGCGGAGCTGTTCCAAGTCTGCTGGGTCAGTCATGGCCAGTTCGTACTATCAGGACTCAGGATAAGATCCAGATGCAGACAGTTTGAATCACATTTATTACAAAACGGGGTAGGCAAACGACTGGTCAAGGGCAGGCAGAGTTCAGTAATCCAGGGCAGAGTCAATAAGGTACAGACTCTCAGGGTCAGGGCAGGCAGAATGGTCAGAACCAGGAGGACTAGAAAACAGCAACTAGAAAAAATGTAAAAAGGGAAAACACGCGGGTAACACTTGACGGGACAAGACGAACTGGCATCAGACCAACAGAAAACGCAGGTATAAATACACAGGGGAAAATGGGGAATATGGGAGACACCTGGTGGGGGATGGAGACAAGCACAAGACAGGTGCAACAGATCAAAGTGTGACATTGATAGAGGTGTTAGGAGTTTGGGTATGTCCTTGAGCAGACAATTCCAGATATATCTCTGCCAATGAGTCACACACACACCAGGTGATGCTCCAGAATTTCCATCATCATGGCAGCGTACCTTCTCCTTTATTTCCACCATCAGCACTTGTGTCTTCCTTCACCAACAAGTCAATAGCTTGCGCCTGGCTTTGCCTAATCCATGAAGCTCCATCCTGTGAATACACATCGAAACTGTCTGGCATTCAAAAGGCCTACTACTTTTTTTCATATGCACTTCGATGAGAAGCTAAAGGAAGGAATGGCAATGAGTTCCTCTTTGTTCGCTCCACAGTGAGTGAAAATAGCACCTTCAGTTCTTCAGACAAGCTGCGCACCAGTTATTATTGTATTATGCCTTGCAGGCCTTTTATTCAGATAGAAACTGTGGCATGCTTGATCAGGGTTTCAGCGAGCGGTGACAAAGGAAAAGTGAGTGTCGGATGCCGGGATAAGTAAACACCATTACATTGTTAAATTCTATAAATAGGTGACAGGTGCCATTTACAAACGGTGCATTTCTCTAACGTGTGTTGGGAGTTGTTTGCGAACCAAACTAATTGAAAAGGCAATCTTAACCACTTAATGTTCAAATTTATGTAACATCATACGTTTTCGCAAGTAGGTGCCACAGGTAAACTTCTTGTCCCCACAAGAATAGTTAAACACGTCCACACACACACACACATACAATTGTCCCTGCAAGTGGGGCTGCTGTTTCTAACAGATGGCTCGTCTTTAACTTTATCGGAGACGACGATGTCACCGGCAGACGCAATAAGTTGTCTCAGTGCCTGGGGAGAGCGTCATCCATCAGTTGCTAACAGCATATGGTGAAGGCACATTAAGGGCTCCCTCTCAGTTTTTCCTTTCTATCCATCTCACTCTCTCTCTCTTTCTGTATGAGTGTATCTGGATCCAGCCCTCAGATCCACACTTCACAAGATATAGAAGGGGAAGCACCAGGCATCGGATTCCAAGCTTTGGAGCTTTGGTCCCTTTGCCGGGATTTTATTAAATTCTTTGCCAATTGGGAAACTTTTACAGAACACACTGAACTGAGCCAAAGTTATGCCACAACCAGAATACGAAACCACATTGGCACAAATTTACTTTCCCACTTATCGCATCACCATTAGGGAAGAATTTAACAATATTCCTATTTTGGAAAATGTGGAAACGGTTGGTGAAGAAGCCAGCTACGACCCTGTCCACTTCGTTTCATTGTTGTGACATCATGAAAGACAGTGCAGCCACATTACCCTAACTCTGTTTATA
Organism: Thymallus thymallus; assembly: GCA_023634145.1. Lineage (NCBI taxonomy): Eukaryota > Metazoa > Chordata > Actinopteri > Salmoniformes > Salmonidae > Thymallus > Thymallus thymallus. The sequence goes on from CM042422.1 coordinate 14,242,633, forward strand.
CAGGTTCCTCAGTTATGAGGCTTGAATTTAAATGTTGTATAAAATGTCTAACTAAGTATAAGAATACTTTTGAAAAGATAACAATGTGATTTAGTCTTCTAAAATTAAAATTGTTTGTTTTATGGTACCTTGTTCCCAGTCAGTGACCATGCCCAAGTGAACAGACATTGATTGGAAAATATGAACCAATCCCTTTTCTACTCAAGAATAAAAGCCCCCTGTGACGAAAGTCACCCTAGTTCTAAAGAACGAGGTGGACTAGTTCCACACGTTTAAAATGGCGAATTTCAACTCTACAGTCCAGAAAATGTGAGAGCTTGCTCCACACTTTTGAAATGGTATGAACTCTGAACTATCGATCACAGAAGGAGAAGTGCATCCTAGACTAGCCTATATCAGTCTGCAGCTGAAAATGTGCATAAATCTAGGACGAGAACACTGAGTGAGGTGAACCTCTAACCACTACAACGACCCGGAAGACTCTACAAAGGACAATGGTGACCTCTACTGCATAAGATTTAGTATTTACGTGAGCGTAGCTGCCCATGTCCGATAGAGACAAATTCCTTTGTCTTCCTTCAACTCCCTTTGGTTATAACCAAACTGTCATTGTTTTGTTTAGTCCCCTAGGGACGGTATTTACTGTATAATGTTAGGATGTTTTGTATACTCTGTAATTCTTTAATTAGCTAGTAAATAAATAATTGAGCCAATTTGGGCATGGATGATTCATAGTCAAATTGTGGTTCGTGCAGACTACAAGAAATTGGGACGTTCAAGAACGAGACTGGACGAGGTAAAATGCATTAATAAGCGACTGTTATGATAGGAAATAAAATAATCTGAAGAGTTAAATTCGGGAGATAGCAGCTCTATAAACAAACATTCTTCCGTGGTGCCCTGACTTCCTAGTTAATTAATGTTTATATGGTTAGTTTAATCACATAATAATTAAGCCTAGAGAATCGATTTGAGAATATAAAAGTCTTAACTTTTAATGATAGTCAAAGACACAACAACACATACAAAATAAATGTTGTTGAAGATGCCATGCTGTCTCCGATGAATGTTGTTGGCTTGTTAGAGTAGAATTGTGAATGGTCAAGCATTCTTTTGATATCATGTTGTTAATATGTCATGCAGAACAAATAAGTAACACATGATATAGAGACACCAGTCACATTTCATTCAAGATTACTGACCAATTGTCATCTCTGGATTACTGACCAGTCGTCATCTCTGAGTACAATAGTTGAATGTCTACAATACCAGACAGCCATGTTAACTCCTAATACCGTAAGCATAGCCTCATCTTTGGCGTGTCTTTCTGAAACATGAAGACAAACCAAAAGTTTGCTGGCAGGACTTTGGAGGTTGACGACCGTTGGACGGAATCCACCCCTTGCTCCCTGAAGGTCAAATGTCCGAGGTTTTTGTGTGGCCCATCCATCTGCCGTTCTGGCTCTGTTTCTGGCACATAGGCTAGATGTTCTTTTAGCCAGGCGGAATACTTAATGTGTGGCCAAGCAGAGACATTCTGGTTCCTTTGATACCCCAGTCTGATGTGTTTTGCCTGTAGGTGTAACTTCCACTCCCCGCTTACTACTAGTCTTTTTATAGCTTTTTTTTGCACTCCAGATATCTTGTATTTCCATACTTTTTCATACTGCCGCTCTATGTATCATGTACCGTGTATCTGTCTTTTGTATACTTTCGTTGTGGCATTTTGCACCTGCACTGTGTTTTTGTTGTTGTAGCTGCTTGACAAAGAAATTTCCCCCTCGGGGGATCAATAAAGTACCTATCTATCTATCTATCTATCTATCTATCTATCTATCTATCTATCTATCTATCTATCTATCTATCTATCTATCTATCTATCTATCTATCTATCTATCTATCTATCTATCTATCTATCTATCTTGGTCAATGCTTGGTTAAAGCCAAATGAACCTTCATTCATTTAGAAAACCTGTGGTTTATTTATTTATTTGTTTATTTATTTTTTAGATGCAGATGTGAAGGCTTTTTGTCGTTCATGGGTATCATTGCTTTTGAAAAATCTATTGAGGTAAAGGCAGACTATAGCTGGGACGGGATCATACTTTGTGTATGTGATCATCATGAAGGGGTCACCATTTACTGTAGTGGGGTAATATTTATCATATAAGCACATTATATAGACCTCACATGTGACCTGTGATCTTGTGATCCAGTGACCTCTATACCAGGGGGTGTCAGAAGAAGGCCCAAAAAGACTTCAAAGACTCCTGCCACCCAAGCCATAGACTGTTCTCTCTGCTACCACATGTCAAACGATACCAGCGCACCAAGTGTGGAACCAACAGGACTCTACAGATCTACAGTATATGTACACAGAAAGCCACTATGGAAGAGCGATACTCTCTAATCACACGTTCTCTACTTAGTAACTCCAAAATACAATCCCTCTTCTGTAATTGGTTTGCTGTGGCCTGCCACCCATCAAACCAGGTCTGCTCTGAACAAGGTGATCCAGGTTTTAATTGAAATAGGGGAACATGTCATTTTAGTCCCCCAGCTTCTGATTTAGACTAGGGACCTATTGGAAGATGTTTATAGGGCTTCTTTTTTTTTTTTTACGTTACCCTGACATTTTTTGGGGTCAAGTAGGATTTGTACAACGATTAGGTTGTTATTCCAGGCCAGTTCAGACTGAAATGACCATGGGGTTGTCAATCTGACCTATAGCACACAAAAACAAGATATTTTCCTCACTTTTAATTTAGGTTAGTGATCCCCTTTTAACTTTGTTAGTAGTGTGTCCATATACAGTATATGTTAAAAGGACAACCATGAGAGGCGTCATGCCCATTTGAAACTGAAGTACAAATATACAAGGTACAGTTTATTTGACACAGAATTAGTGAAAATATATTGATTTTAGTCTTCAGTTCCCCCTAAAAAAGGTAGGCAGATGACTTTTGGTTGTGGTAAATGAGCAATATCCATTTGTATTACACTGTAAAAAATATTGCTCCAGTGTTTATTTAATACATTTTTTCTGTTGGAGAACTACATGCAAATTTGAGGCCATCTGTTAGCATCATTCATTACAAAGAACAGTGTGTTCGTTGGATGTGGTGGCAATGTACATTGCTCCCATTAAGTAAAGTTGATATCTCTTTATTTACCTTTCCCCACTCTTTTGCTGCTGAAATGTATCTGGGCCGTTAATCACTTCACACGGAGGATGGGAGAGAAAGAAAAGCAAGATATGCAGGAATAACAAGCTGACACAGCTCCAACACCGACACTGAATAATGTCTCACACGTACCATGTTCCTCCCTCTAGGTTTCTGCCCAAACCGTACCTATTTTTACTGTTTTTTGTTTTCGGGTGAGAACATAGTGGAATGGTGTATCTGGTTTCTATTTGTGTTTTTTTTTATATCATTATGGTTTGAGTTTGGTGTCGTACATCTGATTGTGTTATAGTAGTGACAGATTGGTCTCGGTTATGACCTACAGTACAAATTGGTAACAGTAATGACATTGGCCTGAGGTGAAATACTAGGTTGTGGTCTGGAAAAATTTTTGAATTTTAAAACCCCTTAAAATATCAAAAAAATATATTTAAAAAAAATGTGGATGAAAAATGTTAAACCCCCTACAGTGCATCAATCTAAGTAATATAATTAAAAATCCCCTTCAAAGATAGAGATATGTTATTTTGCATGGGCTGCATCTCAATCACCTGCATCCGCCTATGTCGTCCTTCCGTATCTGCGGGGGAAAGTGGAAGAACTACAGAAAGTAATTCTGCTTTGAAAGTTGATAAACTTGTAATCCCACTTTTGAGAAAATGGCCTGTGAAAATGGCCAAAGAATCTTCTTTGTCTACACCCATTCAGAATCGTTCACACCCTCTTAATCCTTAGCCCCACCCATCTCTTTAAGGATTCACTTGTGAGGCCATGTGCTAAACAGAGTAAGTAGTGTAGTAAACAACCAAACTTTCAAGACTAAAAGTGGTGAAGGTAGTAGCAAAAAGTAGAAGTACACTTTATCATGTCCTTGGCCTATATTCTAATCTGATTTTGGTGCAGGTCATGTTGTTCTTCACATTACCATCTCTGGTAAACACACTATTTAAAATAAAATCTAAGGTGTAAATGGTACAGTGAAATGGTTACTTCCATAGTGGAGTCTTTTGTTTAGACATGTAGCTGGCAAGCTAACTAAACAATGAACCATAATCCTAAATCATATGTTTAGACATGTAGCTAGATAGCTGTCTAAATAATTAACCATAATCCCAATTCATACTACTATGCACCATGCTTGAATCTGCAGGTAGCTAACGCTACCTGCAGATTAGGCTATAACTGGCAATGCAAATGTATTTCTGAGATACAAATAATATTACTACACAGATCATACATGTAAGGTTAGCTAGCGAGCCAGCCAGCTAATGTTAGCTAGCTAGCTAACAATATGCTTTAACTTGCAATGAAAACGACTCTCTGACAAAATTAGAAACATTTAATGAAAATCTTTATTTTTATTTTATTTCACCTTTATTTAACCAGGTAGGCCAGTTGAGAACAAGTTCTCATTTACAACTGCGACCTGGCCAAGACAAAGCAAAGCAGTGCGACAAAAAACAACAACACAGAGTTACACATGAGAATAAACAAACGTACAGTCAATAACACAATAGAGAATCTATATACAGAGTGTGCAAATGTAGTGCAAAATGCAGTAAGGTTAGGAAGGTAGGACAATAAATAGGCCATAGTGGCGAAATAAATTACAAATTAGCATTAACACTGGTTATGTGCAAATGTAGCTAGACTCACCAATATACATGGATGAACTCTTCTCCCTCTCTGTCATGGATGCCATGGTTGCCTTAGATTGAAGATGTAATCCAGAGAAAGGTGTTTTATACAACAGCCTTCTGTGTTCTCTTCTCAACTCTCTCCGCATTTAGCAATCATCTCTCTGCTTCCACCGGGCATTCCACTGATTTTCAACTATCTCAGTCAATCATGGCTAGAGGGAAGGTTCCTGTATTTTTCTGTGGCTAAACCAACTAGGCTCGAAATTTAACAGTTGTATTTGTATTTACAGATGGCATACAAGTTTGTTATTAAGGCACATGAAAGTTCACATGTTCCAGGAGGCATTTCTGCTTCAAACCCCATTTTGATAAAATAAAAAAAAAGTTAAAATGCTTCTCCTATGAAGTAGTGACGTGTGACATACGTCTAGCTTCTTGAAACGGGTCACATATGTCAGATGAGAACCCCCCCTCCCCCAACGGCTTACAATTTTAAGAATGAAAGAATGGCACAATTTAAACTGATGTGAGATACCTTCTTTTTTTGTGTTAACACCTAATTAAAATGACTACTATGTGTGCATACAGTAGTTTTATACCGCTGCGGAACACGTTCTAGTAAAAGTCTCCAACGATACCAGGGAGTGATTGTCTCCCGCGACAGTTGAAGTCATCAGTGACTGAACAATTTTAATTACGCCAATGGAACAGGTAATTTAGAAGGCAACTGTCCAGGGAGGCCGAAAAAGAGTTGGGTGAATTATGATTATAAGAAACATAATCCGCTCTTGCTTTCATTGAGTGCCTCTAATTCCTCTCACATATCTAGTGGGTAGGCCCTAGTGAGAAATAAGAATGCCCTTTACAAGGAGCCGTTCACACTATAGCCAAGGAGAGATTATCTCCTTGCTCTCTCAAATGAATGGCACTTTTGTAATAAAGACCAAAGGGGATTTAAAAACACATCATTATATAGCTGTCTGGAAAGAGAGAGTGGATTGAAGTGGAGACAGTCTAACAGTTTGCAGTTTGAGTAGGTGTTCAGGGTTAGTGTGAAAGAAAAGCATGATACTCTTGTCGATGTGAGCCTACAAATACGTTTTTACTGTCTAATACATTTGCTGTCATAACGCGGATTATATAACAAGCGATGGAGAGGGATATGGTTGAAAAAAAAATCATGAGATTTAAAAAAAAACATTTTAATGCAAGGATATGCATCTGAATCAGAGAATGTATGAACATTGGATGCTTAGTATGCTAGTTCTCTTTCACTGATGATCCTATTCAGGTCAATGTTTGTCTAAACTCTCATAATCGTCATTGATTCCTGACAGTTTATGGAATTATCTTTGAGTGCAGTGCCATTTGTGGAAGTGGACAGAACTGTAGAGCGTGATCTGTCTGAAAGTATTCATTGTTTGATCAATCTCTCACCATTGCAGTATACTGTACGTATGTGTACAAAATGTAAACACACTTGGTTTGATAGAATATGTGTTCAACATACAGGGAATCTGTACATCATGTTGCTTTCTCTCAGCGAGACACAGCCAAAGAGTTCAATACCCAGAATAAATTGGCAATGAAATTAATAAAAAAAGATATTTTATTATACACACGTATAATATGACAGTCAATACCCTATCGATCAATGTGGATTTTTAATTTACCCACAATGACACTGTGTTAAGGGAGCTGATTGATTGTTTTTACACATGGTAGGACACAATTATGACACCCACACACACACACACACACACACACACACACACACACACACACACACACACACACACACACACACACACCCTCATGTACGCACAAACTCCGCCACACACAATCACGTACCACAATCTTACTATCTAATTCTCCACGGTCTCATTTTTCACAAAAAGCCCCAGAGCTGAGAGAGAGAGAGAGGGGGGGGGTGAGAGAGAGAGAGAAATTGGAAGGGGTGGGGGTATTCATGAATCGGAGTATAGGCCAGACCTGTTCCTTCCCCAATTGCTGCTGGAGACCTTGGCTCCCTGACACTGATCTACAGCTAATTGCCCTGATTGGAGGAGACGTTGTGATTTAATTCATTTTTTCCCTCTTCTTTATTCAGGATCCTATGCAGTCCACGCGCATACACATGCACACACACTCACACACACGCACACACATACTGACACATTTTTGAGGTTATTGATTGTGACTTTTATGAAATGTAAATGAATGAACACACACTCCGTAAGAATGTAATGTGGCAGCTCACACTTGCTCCCCACGAATCATGAGTGAATTAACATAACTCCCGCGCTTCTTTAGAAGTCGGACCACTAAAGTCCTGTTGGGTTTGACATCTTCAACAGGGTTTGAAGACGTGCTCAGTTGTTGTTTTGTTGTATTTGTTTTTTCATGACTAAGACTTTGATTGCACGTGTTTCGCCGACCGAACATTATGTTGTGTACATTTACAGAACTCACTGAGCTTACTGACCCATCTCAAATTGTTTATAACAAGACTCCCCAGTCACTTTGCGTTGAGCACCGGCAGCCATCTTGTTTTTCATCGAGTTGCTGCTCCAGCATCTAGGGCCCAAGTGCGCTTCGTGGGTGGTAGGTGTCTGTACCGAATGCCCCTTCTCTCTCGCCTCCTCCACTGTTTACTCTACCCTTCTGGGGGGAGAGGCTCCGGCTGACGACTGGGCAGCACGCAGATGTCCACACTCCATTAGCATCGGATTGTAGACATCATCCCATGTGGCTCCTCGGACACAAAACAGTTTTTAACCAAGAAGAGACCATTTCTACATCCTCCTCAGTGACGGGAGCCAATTTCATGTCCAGATATTTTTCTCTCAGCATCTCTCTTGGAAATTACCACCTCATATACATCTTCTGTGAATCTTCACATTAAACAACTGCACATTTCTCTGAGGTGAAAACACTTCACACTAACTCAAAGTGTTGAGGTTGTCCCACAAGCTTCTAGAGCAATGGCAATGTCAGGGACCAAAGGCCAAACCAATAAGTCTAAAGTTTGAATTTAAGAGTTTATAGTGCTTATGTGGTATTATTCTCTTTGTTGGAAAGGTGTTGATTGTTGTTTGAAATCAAAGTTTATCAGCCGTGTACGCAGATTTGCAGGTGTTATAGCAGGTGCAGTGAAATGCTTATGTTACTAGCTCCAAAAGTGCATCAGAATCCCACTGGGCACAGATGTCAGTTCAACATCTTTGGTTGAGTTGTCAACTAACGTGAAATCAACGTGAAATCCCAAAAATGTCACCCTGTCATTGGTTTAGATTCAATGTTGGGTGAGAAAAGACAAAATTCCCTTACGTTGATGACTTTTAGCAAATCCAATCAATTTTCCACGTTGATTCAACTTCATCACATTGGATTTTTGGGTTGGAATGACGTGGAAACAATGTTGATTCAACCAGTTTTTGCCCAGTGGGATGTTTAGCAAATACAATAAAAATGTAAACAAGGAATAAAGAAATGTCAGAAAGATAAATTATAAATACGTGGTGTGCATAGACAGTATATAATTAAGCAAAAAAGGCCGAGCAGGTCAATACAGTATACCACGGCTAAAGGGTGTTCTTATGCACAACGCAAGGCGGAGTGCCTTGATACATCCATTAGCCGTGGTATATTGGCCATATACTACAAACACCCAAGGTACCTTATTGCTATTATAAACTGTTTACCAACGTAATTTTTGTCATACCCGTTGGTATATGGTCTGATGTAACACAGAGTGATATTAGAGCTGTCAACAAAGGCATCGTGGGGTGTAATATTTTGCCTCAGGGATCTTCTTACAGCAGCTCACATCTGCTTATAATATATTCCATATCAATTGTACAGTGTTGAACTTGGAATATACAGATGCTAAACTTTTTTCACAGTTCTTTCCTTTTGTTCCAGCAAAGTCAAACTTTTCTAACACATCGCCGTCTACAAGCGTGGCAACGCCGTTAAAATTAGATGGCGTGTGTGCAAACGCGCCCCAACGTGCGATGAACACTAATTCACAACTTTCAGTTTGAGATCTCGCTGGTCCCTTGGCTCTTCGCACGTTCGTATCCCCCCGTTGCCAACGCACCAGTTGAGAACTGAAGGGGAGCAATTTAAAAATGGATCCTGTTGATTTCATCACGCTGAAGTGTAAACCTGTTTACCTCTCTTCATTACAGTGCCGAAACAGGCTTCAAAAAGTTAAACACATCCACCCAGTAGACAATTTCTCCTCAACTTAGATACAGTGTTATAAAGCACTGCAGGTGTGCTGCATGTACAGCAAGCTACATGACTAGTTGATGTCTCCGTGGGTCTATCATGTTGTCCTCTTTTTTCCTTGTTTTACATTGTAGTACACGTGAAAAGAAAGCAGAGCATAATGCTAAAACCATAGTCCATACTAGGCCTGACATTGTTTTCACCTCAGTCCGCTAGTAAAGCATTACAATACAGTATATCAACACCAGTGGATCTTGGCACCCTTTCCAAACACTCTGCACTCTCTTTCCTGCCAGTGGTCTACCTGCTACCTCATGTGATGGTGTGTGAGGGCGAAATACTTCCACTTCCTCTTTGCCGCAGAAAGGCTTGCCCAGGCCTGCGGGTCTGTGGTGTGACGTGTATGGGCTGGCCGACTGACAGCCACCTGCTGGACTCGCTCAGCCACCTCTTTTGTCTCCTCTCTCCTCTTCCCTCTCTCTCTCCTTCTATCTCACACGACACATCTCTCTGTGACCTTTCATATCACCAGAACAAATGTCATAGCAGCACATCTGAGCTGGAAATGATTCTACTCTGGCCAGACATCAGTGGGTGTTTTTGGGTTTGTAATTTGATGTTTGGAAGGCGTGGATGTGTTGACAGAGGTTTTGGTTGTTGTTGTTTTGGATGTGTTTCGGTGTTTTGCCACAGAGAGAAATTGGCAGATATTTCACTCTCCATGGACACTTTTCCAAATGCTTTCGCCTTGCTATTCAATTATTATTATGAATTAAAAAATCTTTCAGGGAAGCAGTATTTGTAAAGATGAGGATTTCACTATAGTGCTCAGGGAAGCAGTATTTGTAAAGATGAGGACTTCACTACAGTGCTTAGGGAAGCAGTATTTGTAAAGACGAGGACTTCACTACAGTGCTCAGGGAAGCAGTATTTGTAAAGATGAGGACTTCACTACAGTGCTCAAGGAAGCAGTATTTGTAAAGATGAGGACTTCACTACAGTGCTCAAGGAAGCAGTATTTGTAAAGATGAGGACTTCACTACAGTGCTCAAGGAAGCAGTATTTGTAAAGATGATGACTTCACTACAGTGCTCAGGGAAGCAGTATTGAGGACTTCACTACAGGGCTCAGGGAAGCAGTATTTGTAAAGATGATGACTCCACTACAGTGCTCAGGGAAGCAGTATTTGTAAAGATGAGGACTTCACTACAGTGCTCAGGGGAGCAGTATTTGTAAAGATGAGGACTACAGCGCTCAGGGACGAAGAAAAAAGGATGAGAAAATTGTAATTTGCTCCTCGAACAGCACATACACGTTCAAGTGTACCTGAGTTATATATGAGGCAAGCAGTAGAGACAGCTTTAGCACACCAACCTAGTTTTCTTTGGCATTCCAAGAACAATGTGTCTCTCAATGTTCACAATGTTATTGACCACATTTCATTTAATGAGTTAGTTTGCCCACAGTGTTTCTGTTATTTGATTGACTTGCAGTGCCAGAATGAAAATGTCAGCATAAGCTTTAAAACGTCCCTAGAGCACTGTTGCATTTATAATACAAATGTTAATAACTCTTATTTCTTCTTATTATAAGCGTTCAAACTTTTCAGTTCAAAGATTTTTTTGATTTACTCACAAAGTCATATTATCACAGAAACAATGCATCAATGTCTCGATGGACGGTTTTTCTGCAGTGCCTCTTTTGTTAGACAAAAAAATGCATGAGGGGATTTTTTATTTTCTTTGGTGGGGCGGGCGGGGGGGGGGGGGGGGTCTAAGGTCTAGACCTTGTCATTTCTGAGAGGCCATTACTCTTGTGATTTACTGGAGGTGAATTCTAACGGATCACAACTGTAGTGATGGAAAGCTATTATGGATAGTCTATTGTCTGGAGAGCTACTCTGCATACAATGGGTTTGTGTGTGTGTGTCTGTGTGTATGTAGTGTGTCATAAAGAGAGCTTCAATGTAGTCTTCAATGTAGTCCGTGACTGAAAGGTTCATCCACTTTAGACACTTAAGACTTGTCTAGCTAAATAAAGGTTAAATAAATAAAATAAAGACACAATCCCATCAATGACCCACTTTCTCTCAATGAAAAGTGACTTAGTATCGATTACGCTAAACCTAACCTTTTTCTCATTATTTTTACACATTTGTATCCTTGTATTCTCATCACAGAACCACACACACACCGTGAGCGCTCGTAACGGATAGCGCCGTTGTTATCCTCCGATTAGACTTTGATACTCTGATGTAAAAAATGACAAGTCACTGCAGCTCTATTAATAAGATTGAGCATCCGTGTTTAACACAATTATACGGATGTGTAAAATAACCTCCCGCACACTATTAATGTTTAATGTATAATTAAATGTTCTACATGGACAAACTTGTTTACATAATTGATGCTTTTGGTTTTCCCTCGTCTAACATCAGGGAACATGCGGATCTAGACATAGTCTATTAGGCCTAGTCATGGGCAGTCAGAGAAAAGAAACGAACCCACCACCCTCTAAAGAGCAGCGGGTCGGTCGGGTCAAGCCACGGATGGTAGATGTAATTACTACTCCAGAGACCAGGCACTGTTTGATGTTTGCTAAAAGGCTTCTGATAGACCAGCGATTCAAACGCCCTCCTTGACGGTAAAGCCTTGTACAAATGTGGTCAACATAACTCGGTAAATCCCACAAAAGTGTCTCCAGGAATTCTGACTGTCGACCGACCTGATTAGTATTATTTGTAGCGTACAGTAAGGTCCAAAACCTACACAAAAAAAAATTTTTTTTTTTGGTGTAGGTTTTGCAGGTTTCTTTTCTCTTTCATCGTTTTAGTTGTTGGTGTGTTTAGCAGTTCTCGCCAGGGTGTGACTGAGGGGGGAATGCAGTCTCACGGACCAATGAACACCAGACACACAGCAGTCTCTTGAGTGGGGCTGCCTGCTCTTTCTCTCTTGACCTCCCTCTCTTTCTCTCTCTCTTCTCTCTCTCTCTCTCTCTCTCTCTCTCTCTCTTTCTTACTCTCTCTGTCTTTCTTACCCTCTCTCCCTCTCTCTCTCTCTCTTCCTCACTGTCTGTCCCTATACTCTTTTTATCTCTCTCTCTCTCTCTTTTTTTTCTTTCTCTCTCTCTCTCTCTCTTTTTTTTCTTTCTCTCTCTCTCTCTCTCTCTCTCTCTCTCTCTCTCTCTCTCTCTCTCTCTCTCTCTCTCTCTCTCTCTCTCTCTCTCTCTCTCTCTCTCTCTCTCTCTCTCTCTCTCTCTCTCTCTCTCTATCTATCTATCTATCTATCTATCTATCTATCTCTCTCTCTCTCTCTCTCTCTCTCTCTCTCTCTCTCTCTCTCTCTCTCTTCTGCACCCTCTCTTGCTCTCTGTCTTTATAGACTTCCCTCTCACATCAGTTGTACACATACACACACATACACACACACACACATTCCATCCATCCTCTCCATTTTCCTTTCACTCCTTCATTCTATTCCAGCCTGATTAAGCTCCTCCTCTTCCTCCTCCTCCTCCTCCTCCTCCTCCGAGTCATTTAGATTTCTCCTAGGTGGTTAAGTTGTTTTACTGTCAACTTACAACTGAGGTTTACGCTGATGAATAGCTTTTATTGAACATGAATACATGTAGGGTCATGTTTGGCTCTGGAAATGATGTGTTTGAAATGAAAGAATGGGTTAATTAGCATGCACATTTTATTGAGCTGCTCATGATGACTCAGTGGGTTGTTTGGGTTTAACAGCTGACGAGGCAGTGAAGTGTCATACACTACCACTAACCCATTTATAATCTAGTCTAGTTCTCCTGTTACAGGTTTTCCCTTTAATCATTCTCACTCACGTGTGCGCGCCCAAACACACAGACACGCACGCCAGCAAAATAAAAATGGCAGATGTGAACAGGGGTCACACGCTCCCTGCTCTATCCCGCCCCCCCCTGCCGTCAGAGTATTGGTGATGTTAATCTAGCCGTCCATAAACCACCCTCATTATTTATCCTCTCCCAAATTAAAGCAACTGACAACAAATCTCCCAAAGTGAGGCACCATCAGCACCATTGACCTTCCCATCCCTCACCCGGCACATCGGCCGCGTTCGATCGATCCGAATGGGCCACCGGTACTAATCTCCCTGAGGCCGGCGGAAGGTAGCGGTATTTCACCGTTCAATCCGATGCAATTACCCTCAAAATGAACACGTTTTGGAGAAGCTGGAGAAGCGCTGACCTTCTTGTAACAAATAAGTAGTGTTTCGGGGGGGCTGGGGCGGTGGGAGATGCGAGCAGGATCAGGTATTGATGATCCTGGGCCGTAGAAAGAAAACGTGTCCCAAGGAAGTGTACTAGATGAGCAAACACAGCCGTTTGTGTTGCTGTCCCCAGACACATACCCTGTTAAGCACAGCACAGCACAGCCCTTTTTAATTCAGAATTTGAGAGGTAGGAGTAGTGACCCAAGGGGACTGGATTCACTTGAGAGTACCATGAACGCCATTGGAAGGACAGGCCTGTCGATAAAGAGGATGGTGTTGAGTGAAAGGTTGCATCAGAGTAAATTAACACTACTGACAAACAGTAACCAGACACACATACAACAACTCAATAAGGAGTTACTATGCTATATAGATCACAAAACCGTGTAATGTTTGGTCAAGAGACCAATATTTTTAAAGAACTACCTAGGCCTAACTGCTGAACCCATACTTTTGAGCTGCGAAGAGCCAATATCATCCTAGCAAGAAGTACAGAAAATCCTCTAAGTATCATGTTTTAAAGCATCATGCAAGAGAATGCCTTCTGGGAAGATTAGCACAGCAGTTACAACCACATTTCGAGATGGGATCACATCACGCTGAAATTGAATAATGAAACGCAGTGTAATTGCTCAGAGTTTTAGCTGTGGTAATTAGTGTAGATATAATTTTTACCCCACATGTTATACTACAGATAGCGGCAAGTTCGACCTAGACTCTGTCTTTGCCATAGGGCAGAGTGAAGCAGCAGTGAGTGATGGATCTTTGAAAATGGAAGCCAGTGGAGCATGGTCAGACCTCATCATTACTTTCCTTTGAAGACTTTTGGAGGATATTTTGGGGAGGCTTCCCTCAGATATCCTTGGAGTCTTAGGTTCTTATCCTCAAAAAATGAAAAACAATGCAACAATAGAAATCAATTAGCAAAAATTAGGGAATGAAAAACATATTCTGTGTAATCCTTTTTGTCAGGCTGAGCTAAAAAGGATTTGAATTGTTGACAAAGCAAATGTCTAAGAATCAATTATATCCTTCTTTGGGTGATTTCAGCACCCTCTGAGATCTTAAAGGGTGTTTTCAACTCCCAATTCAGAGAATGATCTTCACAACTGGGCAGGTTTTTTTGCGGGCTTTAGAGGGGGTGGCTGCCTGCCTGCCTGCCATTCAAATACACTGAAGTGGTCCGCTCCGGCAAAGCTAGAGGGAAAGCGACAGGCACTTAGCCGGTCCCCCAGCTACCAGTCGCATTCCTTATCCCTTATCTAAAGTGACAAGAGGAATCCTCCTGCTCTCTCCTCTCCCCTCCGCCCACAGCTCAGTCCTGCATTATCTCTCTATGAACTCATGTCCCCCCCTTAACCCCCCTAGAAATATGCTAACGGTGATGATGGCAATGATAGAAATTCCGGGCCTTGGTCCCTGCAGAGATAGAACGACGACGAAAGACACTTCAGAAACGTAAATACACTCGTTGCCTTTCTCCTTCTTTGAGCGGTGGTTAGGCCGCTAAGTATTTTTAGTACTGTGAGCGAAGCTTTCCAATGTATGAATATTCTCTCTCTCTCTCTCTCTCTCTCTCTCTCTCTCTCTCTCTCTCTCTCTCTCTCTCTCTCTCTCTCTCTCTCTCTCTCTCTCTCTATTGTGCCATCTGCTGGTGAACAGGCAATCTTAGTGTTAGTCCACTAGGGACAGTTTCATTGTATTAGAATCATATTCTACAAACCAATCTGTGTGTGTTTCCTGTGTTATCATTTAGATAGTTAGTAAATAAATAATTAAAACAATTTGTGTAATATGGAATGATCAGGAAGACTACAATGTTTAGAACGAGACTTATGAGGTAATATACATTTAATAAGGGACTGCTATATCGACAGATGTGAAAATATTCTTGAGTTAATTCGGTAAATGGTAACTCATTAAACAAACTTTTTCTGTGGTTCCCCAAGATTCCTAATGAGTTAATTGTTACATGAGTCATTTAATCAAATAATAATTAAACGTAGTAGGTAATTGTTCGACAAAAAGCAGTCACCACGTTAGTGATAGTCACATTACGACAAGTAACTTGCATAAATGACTTTGGCTTGTACGGTGGAAATAGTCAAATGTGTTCATGTGGAGACAATTCATTTCTCCTCGGTGAGAGAAACCGCTACGGTTATTATTAGACCTACGTTTGTTTCTCATTGCTAAGCGCAAACCATCCTCATTTCTCTCCGCTCAATTAAAGCATGTATTAATTGCGGTGAGACCCTCGCGATTAGAGTCAGTTGGGTAGCATTAATTTGTCAAGGCTTAGCCTGCAAATGCTAAATAACAAATGATTGAAGCTAATTCTGCTCTAAACAACGAAGAGCAGGCAAATAAGAGGCAGAGTTCTGTCTAATGAACATGGGAAGCTATGCTTAGCGCAGAAATCAATAGTGACTCGTTCCTTAAAAGCTCTTAACTCTGAGCCTTTGATGCTCTCGAATACATTACCGCTGCAAACTGGGGCACCAGCAGTACCCGGCAATAAGCATACAACTCTACACCGCAGGCTCCCTCCCCGTCATCCCTCCCCCATCCACCACCACCACCTCTACTACTACTCCTACTACAGTTAGAGCGTTCCGCCTGGCGTATCCTAAATGCTTTATCACCGGGATTAGTATTCACGCTCTGGGAATTTATCAAATGTTACACTTTTAGTCCCCAATAAAGCTGGGAAGAGTCCACATGGCAAGAGCCATTAAGTAAAAGCTTGTGGTGGTACGGAAAGGTCAGCAGAGCTCATAGGGCCCTTCCCAAATGGCACCCTATTCCCTATACAGTGCTTTCGGAGGGTATTCAGAACCCTTGACTTTTTCCACATTCTAAAATGTACTAAATAAAAAAAAAATCCTCAGCAATCTAAACACAATACCCAATAATGACAAAGCAAAAACAGGTTTTCAGAAATGTTTGCAAATTAATTAAAGCATCTCCAGTGGAGTTAACATTTAACCAGGGGAGTTAACATTTAATGTGACACAGACATAGAACAGGAAAGGAACAGCGTCAGACCAGGGGAAACACAATGACATGATGACAAACAATGTTGAGGCAGGGAATGGAGCTGGGGAACAGACAGATATAGGGGAGGTAATAAACAATGTTGAGGCAGGGAATGGAGCTGGGGAACAGACAGATATAGGGGAGGTAATAAACAATGTTGAGGCAGGGAATGGAGCTGGGGAACAGACAGATATAGGGGAGGTAATAAACAATGTTGAGGCAGGGAATGGAGCTGGGGAACAGACAGATATAGGGGAGGTAATAAACAATGTTGGGGCAGGGAATGGAGCTGGGGAACAGACAGATATAGGGGAGGTAATAAACAATGTTGAGGCAGGGAATGGAGCTGGGGAACAGACAGATATAGGGGAGGTAATAAACAAGTGATTGAGTCCAGGTCCAATATTGTTGATGCGTGTGACAAGGGAAGAAGGTGTGCGTAATGATGGTGGCAGGAGTGCGTAGTGCTGGGCAGCCTGGTCCCCTCGAGCACCAGGGAGGGAAAGCGGGAGCAGGCGTGACAATTTGGAAAGGCACACACCTGTCTATATAAGGTCCCACAGTTGACAGTGTATGTCAGAGAAAAAACCAAGCCATGAGGTTGAAGGAATTGTCCGTAGACCTCCGAGACAGGATTGTGTCGATGCACAGATCTGGGGACGGGTACCAAAACATTTTTTTAGCATTGAAGGTCCCCAAGAACACAGTGGCCTCCATCATACTAAAATAGAAGAAGTTTGGAACCACCAAGACTCTTCCTAGAGCTGGCCGCGCGGCCAAACTGAGCAATCGGAGGAGAAGGGCCTTGGTCAGGGAGGTGACCAAGAACCCAATGCTCACTCTGACAGGTTCCTCTGTGGAAATGGGAGAAGCTTCCAGAAGGACAACCATCTCTGCAGCACTCCACCAATCAGGTCTTTATGGTAGAGTGGCCAGACGGATGCAATTTCTCAGTAAAAGGCACATGACAGCCTGCCTAGAGTTTGCCAAAAGGCCCCTAAAGACTCTCAGACCATGAGAAACAAGATTCTCTGGTCTGATGAAACCAAGAAGGCCTGAATGCCAAGTGTCACGTCTGGAGGAAACCTGCCACCATCCCTACGGTGAAGCATGGTGGTGGCAGCATCATGCTGTGTGGGTGTTTTTCAGCGGCAGGGACTGGGAGACTAGTCAGGATCGAGAGAAAGATGAATGGAGCAAAGCACAAAGAGATCCATGATGAAAACTTGCTCCAGAGCGGACTGGGGTGAAGGTTCACCTTCCAACAGGACAACGACCCTAAGCACACAGCCAAGACAACACAGGAGTGGCTTCGGGACAAGTCTCTGAATGTCCTTGAGTGGCCCAGCCAGAGCCCGGACTTGAACCCAATCAAACAATTCTGGAGAGAGCTGAAAATAGCTGTGCAGCAACGCTCCCCATCCAACCTGACAGAGCTTGAGAGGATCTGCAGAGAAGAATGTGAGAAACTCCCCAAACACAAGTGTGCCAAGCTTGTAGCGTCATACCCAAGAAGACTCAAGGCTGAAATTGCTGCCAAAGGTGCTTCAATGAAGTACTAAGTAAAGGGTCTGAATACTTATGTAAATGTGATTTTTTATTTTTAATAAATTAGCTAAAATTCTACAAACCTGTTTTTGCTTTGTCATTATGGGTTATTGTGTGTAGATTGATGAGAAAAACAAACTATTTAATCAATTTTAGAATAATGTGGAAAAAGTCAAGGGGTCTGAATACTTTCTGAAGGCACTGTATAGTGCACAAACAAACAAACAAATAGATTTTAAAGCTTTAACAAGAGCCAGGTGTTTTGCTTAATTTGAAAACAGTATAACATTTTGTAAAAGCAGAATATTTCAGTCATCCCACCCCACCTTACCTTTGACCTCCTAACAGCAAATTCTAATTAATATTATTTCTAATCTAATAGTGCACTATACAGGGAATCGGATGCCATTTGGGTCACACCCACTCTCTCTCTGTGTCTCATTCACAGGCACACTGGGGCATGCACACATACATGCTCACTCACACACAACCTCACAGTCACACACACAGACACAAACTCACAGACATAATAGTTTAAGTGTATAAATAATACTTTGTATTTATTTAACACATTTATCAAACCTTAAGACACTGAATGGAGTACGGTATGCTGTATTACCCCTGTAACCCAATACATTGATTTCATATCTTCTATTGTGTATCTACCTCTTTGTGTGTGTGTGTGTGTGTGTGTGTGTGTGTGTGTGTGTGTGTGTGTGTGTGTGTGTGTGTGTGTGTGTGTGTGTGTGTGTGTGTGTGTGTGTGTGTGTGTGTGTGTGTGTGTGTGTGTGTGTGTGTGTGTGTTTGTTTTCAATAGCGATGAAATCCTGTGTGTGTGTGTACAAAAACGTACAATAGTGATAAAACGTATATAGTTTGTCAGAAGGTGCTATTGTGTTTTTTTTTGCCTCTGTATTGCATACTGTGTTCTAGTGTGGTTTTGATTGTCAGGTGCACACTTCCGTTTGGGTATTAACGCTTTGTGTTCAAGCTCTCACATATACATGTGTAATCCATTTGCATTATTCCTGTACCACAATGGATGGCTTTATTGTTAATTTGTATTTTTTAAATTATAAATGACTAATAGACAAACAACATTTTACTGCTGTAACAGTTTGGAAGGGAGTCTACAGTAAAGGCATCCATCTTAAACTCGACTCTCCTGAGTGTCTGTTAGTGGTCATGAATATGTCATCCCCACATGGCGTGATGCGGCCACATTGGTGTTATGTAATCGTCACTACCCACAGTACCATTCTGGACTGGCGTCGGGCTTGCTAAGTGATATATTTTTCTACCCTCTGTGCCGATTTGAATTCCAAATGCCAAGATGTTAGATTTGAAGCAAATAGGATGGATTCTGATCTTACTGTCCCTATTAACTAATTGGGAGGCATTGTATGCATGCACAAGAAGGAAATGAGGGGAGTGCTAGCCTCTTGAATTAGAGAAACAGACTCAAAATGAGACAGACTGACCCTGTGACCCTATTGGCAGTTTTAAGTGTAAGTTGGCCATTTATGACTTAAAAAGGTACTTTACAGTGGTTTTGTATTGCCAAAGAAAGCTCACTTTATAGCTATGAAAAAGAGTCGCTTTAATTTCTGACTGTCTGTCATCTAGTAATGACAATTCAATACATTGACATTGATTTAGATTTTAAGAAAAGTTTTGCCTTTCAATGTGCAAAACCTTTTCTGTACATGATTTATGTTATGAATATTTGACATTCAACTCCAGTTTAGCAGCTCCAAGTTTTACTCCAATTATTATTTATCTTCAACATGAACTCAAAAACAAAAAGGATTAGACATTATTTCCAGTGTATGTTCTATCTTGGAAAATGGAAGAAAGTTAGAGGTGGGCTACCTTTTCAGATAGAGTATGAGGACTAGGTATGGACACAGGATCATGTGGCGTCATTAATCAATTGTGTGTATCTGAATACGTTCAAAGACACTCACGCAAAGACATAGACAGTGCATGGGAAATATGCCTGTATACTGTAGACCGATTGCTAAGTAGGATGTGATGTGTCAGATTACATCTGTGCTGCAGTCTTCCTTAAAGTGAGTACATTACATCTCATTAGGGAGGCTTTACACCTAATACAGTACAGTACACACCTAGATACAGTAGTACACACCTAGATACAGTAGTACACACCTAGATACAGTAGTACACACCTAGATACAGTAGTACACACCTAGATACAGTACAGTACACACCTAGATACGGTAGTACACACCTAGATACAGTAGTACACACCTAGATACAGTAGTACACACCTAGATACAGTAGTATACACCTAGATACAGTAGTACACATTATAGAGAGATGAGAAAAGGTTGAAGGAATGGATGATTGAAGGAATAGAAGTGAATTGTATAGTGGCTATCTGAAGGAAGTGTGCAAAAATATACGGTATGCCAAGCATGTGGTTTTACTTACAATGGATCAGATCCAATGCACATTGAAAGAGGTGAATGTGTATCCGTTAATTTCTATTGTTCTGTATCATTTTAATTTCTTTGATTGTATTACTATTTTTATACTCGTTCACTCTTGATATGGTTGTTTATTCGGATTAAGCCCAAAAGTCACATAGTAAGTAATGGATAAGCCATCATTTAGCTTGTAAACAAACAGAAAACTCATCAGCAATCCACAAGTGATAGATGATTTTAGCGCAGACATTTTAGTCTTGGCGGTGGAAATGAAAAATGGTCAGTCTGCCAGTTTTTCGTCATGGCGACCCTAGTAATTTTGCTTAATGACAATGACATTGTAAATCGGCAATCACAAAACATCGGATATCACAGCATAAATCATGTTTGTCATCCTAACAAAGGAGGGGAGACAAAACCCTGTAAATGTACAGAGAGAAAACACAGACTGGGGTCCGAAATTATTCATACCTTTGATAAAGATGAGCAATAATGACTGTATGAAATAATTCAAATACTGAGCGATATTGTTTGCTCTATATTATTATTTTTATACTAATACAATTGTTTAACAAGTAATAAAAAAAGAACTAAAAAAGGTAGGGGTCAAAATGATTGACACCCCTAAACATTATTATAAATAAAGTAATCAAAAGTGTAGTATTTGGTCCCATATTCCTACACGCAATGACTACATCAAGCTTGTGACTCTACAAATTTGTTGGATGCATTTTGAGTTTGTTTTGATTTCAGATTATTTTGTACCCAATAGAAATGAATGGGAAATAATCTATTGTGTCATTTTGGGGTCACTTTTATTATAACAAATAATAGAATATGTTTGTAAACACTTCTACATTAAAGTGGATGCTAGCATGATTACGGATAATCCTGAATGAATCGTAAATAATGATGAGTGAGAAAGTTACAGAGGGTCAAAGACCATTACCCCAATACATGCTATACTCTCACCAGTATCAATAACAGGGATGGTTAGAATGTCTTGGTGGTATGATCTTTGACCCTCTGTAACGTTGTCCCTCATCATTATTCACAATTCATTATCTATAATCATGGTAGCATCCACCATAATGTAGAAGTGTTAATAAACATTTTCTAGACTAATTTACAATAAAAGTGACGTTGGTTGTCCATACTGGTAGAAAAAATCTTAACATCATGATGGTGTAATGTCAGTCTCAACAGCTGACACCATCTGTCTATGATGAGAGGGAACATATGAAGATGGGGGGGGGGGGGGTGTTAAAAGAAAGTATTACTACTTAAAATAACACTGAAAGTGTTACTGCTGCCTTCTGAAGATATTCCCTCATCCCTAGAATCGTCTCTGGTGGCTCCCGATGGCTCTTGTGATAACACAAACATTAGGATGCCTCAGCATGTTCTTCTATGCTCTTTTGAATGGTAGCTGCTCTTTCCCTTTGGCTCTGGGAATTGTGCTTCCGTCTTAAAAGGCTATTTGATTTTTATATTTGTTATGCTAGGGGAGGACGTTCCCCCCTAAGGAAAGGAAGCTTCCTTAGAACACTGTCCTGAATCAACCTTCCCCCGATTAAAGAGGCTGTACGAAGGTTTAGTGGGTATTGTTTACCTCAACGTTTTGCTTGAGTGTTTCTCAGATAGACACATGGTATAATATAGATTTTTTTTTACAAGAAAAACACGGTAACACTTTATTTGCATAGTCCATCTGTAGATGCTCTACAGACTATCAGTAACATTTCAACTAACTATCTACTAACCCTAGCCCTAACCTTAACCCTTATCCTAACCCTAAACTTAACCCTTACCTTCTTCCTAACTCTAAACTTAACCCTTATCCTAACCCTTTTTCTGAACCTTAACCCTAACCGTAACCAAGTAAAGTGTGACCAAACCAAGTAAAGTGTGACCAATCATTTTTTATTTCTGGGCAATATTTCTGGCAATTTAACTCTTATTCATTTATTGTTCTTAGAACCCAGTAGAAAAATGTTTGGTAAATTCAATACTTTGCCCATGTTCAAATCTAGAAATCTACCTCTACTGTTATTAACTTCCAGATTGCAGTTTGAATGCGTGCTAGAGAGCCACATGTGTTCAGCTCAAGCCCCACATCCATTTGGTAACAAGTTTCTAATGCTGTAAATACATCATGGAGCAAGTGCCAGTGCAGTCTAGTTTTGCCGCGGGCACCTTGTGGTAAATGCTGTACAGTAAATGATGTTGGCCGACATACGGAATGCTGCATTAGCTCCAGTACCTGGACGAACGCTTCTAGTACTCATCCCATTCAGAAAAACCACGCCTGTCCTACGGAAAAACTATGTTTTTTTTTTTTAAACAAGTGTTTCTCCCTCTATCTATCATGATGGAAATAGAACACACTTTGTCAAGGGGACAAATGGAGCCACACCAAAATAAGGAAAGGCGGCCTTGTCGTTAAAGGAACACGACGAGCAGTCTGCGCCAAAACGCGCCACTATTTGTTCTCCGAGAAGCTAATCAGAGAGAGAGAGAAGTTATTCCGATCGGAGCATTGTCATTCCGGGCTAATCCCTCAACACGGTATTTCATCAGGTTTTGGCATTTGGCTATCTCGTTAATTAAGCGCTGGCGCTCCCCTCCACTCGACTGGACCCGGCATTAATAATCGCACAAAGTTGATAATGAGAAATCGGCACCGCTTTCAAATATCATCTCACTTTCATATTCTCATTCCCCTTGTCTGTCTGTCTGTCTGTCTGTCTGTCTGTCTGTCTGTCTGTCTGTCTGTCTGTCTGTCTGCCTGTCTGTCTGTCTGTCTGTCCTTCCCTCTTTTCTTTCTTAAGTGGCTGTGGAATTAACATTATTTCATAGCAAAATGATCTTAATATCATCAAATAGGCTTATGTATAACAACCATGAGTGTATAGAATATCACTCACTTAAAACAGAAAGACACTGATTGTGTGTGAAAGATGCATGATGGGTAATGTAGTCTATCACTTCCTTCTTATTCATGTATTCCATCTTTTTCTTTTCTTTTATGAAGATTCAATGTTGAAAAAAAAAACGACCATGCGAAGGCCGATAAACACACAAAGTCTTGTCCTATTTACACAGATGTTTTTTGTGTGATATACTGGGAGGCGGCGCTTGATCGTGAGACCCGATTGGCGCATACATTACCAGTCAAATTGAATCTTTGGAAGCAGAGTAAACATACTAAGTTTGCCATCTTTAAAATGCGTCGAGAAACACAGTCAATTGACAAGGGCCAGACAAAAATAGACCAAAAGTGTTACCGTATCTCTTAGCGCTGTGTGTGTTTTGGCATCACCATCTCTTGCCTGTCTGTTGACGCCGTCTTAAGTCCGACAAGGAGAATGCGGAAATCGTCTGAAGTTCGTTCCCTGGAAGCTTCTATCATCCGCCCGAGGATATTTGTCAAGTTGTTCCACCTTTCTGAGTCGCGTCTAAGGGGGAAAAGAGAACATATTTGTGTCTATTTGGTGTTGATGTGTTGACGTATATTTACCAGGGTTGTGTGAAGCAGACTGGTAAAGGTAGAACATTTGTCTGGCCTTGTTTTTTGGGCTCTGGTTGGCGCGAAAGTGGGCCAAGCACTTGATCGAGTCCAAGTCATGACAGGGAACACTTCATCATCAGTCTTCCCCACCGACCGGACCAGTCTGTCTTTCTCTCGCTCTTTTTTTTTCTCTCTCAATCTTTTGTATCTCCCCCCCTCTCTTTCCCTCCTCTCTCTCTCTCTTCCTCCATCTCTCTCTCTCTCTATCTCTCTCTCTCTCTCTCTCTCTCTCTCTCTCCCCTTCTCACTCTCTCTCTCTCACTCTCTCTCTCTGTCGCTCTCTCTCTCTCTCTCTCTCTCTCTCTCCTCCTCTCTCTCTCTCCTCTCCCTCTCTCCTCATCTCTCTCTCCCCCCTCTCTCTCTTTCGCTCTCTCTCTCTTTCTCTCTCTCTCTCCTCTCTCTCTCTCTCTCTCTCCTCCTCTCTGTCTCTTTCCTCCTCTCTCTCACACTCCTCCTCTATCTCACACTTCCTGTCTTACTAACTGAACATTAAGCAGGTTTCTAAAGCTCGAGCTCAAGCTCTCCGCAGTCCAACTGAATGTCCATTTCAGACACTTTGACATTTTTGGTTCAGTGTTAACACTCCAAAGTAACTCAGACCCTCAAAAGAGTCCCCGAAGCGAATGGAACTGAGACCTCCAGAGGTGCTCTGAGTTCGGATCGCTTGAATTCTGCGGTCCAGTTCTCTTTTTTAGGACAATGTGAATGCAAAGCTCCCCAGGTTTGCTTGTCATTATTCCCACAACACACACTAGACTACTGCAACACAGTTTCCCCTGCTATAAACCCTCACATTGGTGCCACAAAAGAGAGAAGATGATGATGTGCTGGTTTGCAGGAAAAAATGTGTGCTGCTTTTGGATATTTGGATTAGTGATTGCCAAGGATGCACAGAAATTCCAGAATGTTTTAAGTTCAGATTATTTGTTTGCGATATGTGATCTATAGGCTAAGAGAGCTTCATAAGATGTTTATTGATTGTGGGGTTTGAATAGTGTGAGAAGACAACATTTAGTGAGAATCACAACATAGTGGATAAAATCTATTCTAGCTCTTAAAGGGGCAGTAGCTTACCGTAGATGTACAATTTTCAATGACATTATTATTTATTCTGCAGTTATTCTATCCCTATTTATTATGTACAATTATTATGTCTCATATTTTAACTAAATACAATCTATTAGCTTCCAAAATGTAAGTAGGTATATCTAGCTGTCCGATAACACATTCTGATTGAATGGCTTGTCCTGCACTTTGTAAAAACCCATTGTGCATGTTGTAAATGTATCTACAGTAGGTTCCTTTCTAAACATAGCAATGTGAATGCAAAGTGGACTCATTCAACAAAATGGGTGAAGTGAACTGATCAAAGAGTTGACTCCTCATTCAAAGGCGAGGGCAGTGTGAATACCCCCGAGTTCACTTTAAAGAGGACTGAGATCGGGTCTTTTAAAGAGGACTATATGTGAAAACACCCGAAACCTCTTCTTTCATTGGTTAATTAAACCCACTATCTCACATGATTAAGACAAGGCTACTGAGACTGAAACCCCCAGGACAGGGAGGAATAATATGAAAGAGAGAGAGAGCGATGGAGAAAGAGGGTGAGAAATAGAAAGAGAGAGTGCGAGAGAGAGAAGGAGTGGGAGAGAGGGAGAGAAGACGGGAGAGAACTTGGTAAAGTGATTCAGCCATGTTGTTACCCAAGAGGGCTCTTGTCAGAGTATTTTTAAGTGGTCTCCTCTCCATTGTTCTCATTGTTCTTGACTAATTATGTTAGATAACTCTCTCTCTCTCTCTCTCTCTCTCTCTCTCTCTATCTCTCTCACTCTCTCCCTCGCTCTCTCCCTCCTCCACTCCACCTGCCCACTCAGCAAACGGCTAGTCTTCTGCTGTTCATTTCTAAAAGAGTGGTGTGACTAACACACACACACACACACACACACACACACACACACACACACACACACACACACACACACACACACACACAGCTAAGATCTGTCCATTCCGTAGGTGTGGGAGAAATGTGCTGCTTGGAACGGGCTAATTTGTTATTGAGAGGGATGAGCGTGGCCGGGAGCCAAGACAATGGGTTAGTGAATAGTGAGGCTTCCAGGCTACACCCTGTAGTAAGATACATCGAGAGAGGGTAAGGCATCATCTTGTTTTTGCAAACATAGGTACTCATATGGACAGTAGAGACACATGCACACACACACACACACACACAGTATAGGAAACACTCATACGGAAAATGTATTTGCACACATACAAGCGTGCATCACACATGCACATACACACTCAATTATTTACACAAAAGCACAAACAGTTTAGCTGTTGACTGTCACTTATGTGCAATTGTTATGCGTCTTATGCACGCACTTGAACATGTCACAAGAATAACACCTAAAAACTCACAAACACATTATGAAAATCATTAAACCATGGACATAATAACATTTGTCCATTACATTGTAGATGCCAGTTCCTCTTTACACTTGTCTTTCCAACTGCTCCTAAAGTTTTCAGCTGAAAAGTGCCTCCGTCTCTGTACAGATGAGGTGTTTGTCGAGTGTGAGGTGATGCAACTCATCACCCCCTCCCTGTGACAGCTAAGAGCAGGAGCGCTCCTTAACATCACCGTATCGCAACCCAGAATCTCCCACTACCTCATCTGAAAACCCATTATCCAACTCCCACACGTCTCAGCCCCTTTAATTTACATGAGGACAATTACAAACGAGAGCGAGTGAGCCTTGTGCGCTCGGTTACAGACATACAGTCCCTTTATTCTTATATGGCGAGAAAGAGGAGGATAGTTATCGCAGGTGAGGTGAGGCAATCACGTTCCAGTGCCTTCCCAGGCCCCAAAGTGGGTCAAGGGAGTGCAGGTGGCATTCTTGGAACAACAGCACAGACTAGTGGAGATGGTGAGCTACTACATGTAAACGACCTCTGGGGTCTTGGGTCTGAGGTGCAATGTCTAGTATTGTATTGTTTCAGGCAGAAGTTGGGATGTCGGCCTCAGGCACAGATATAGGATCAGTTGATATGCTCCCTAAAGTATACCTTGAACCATCAGGTACTACGCAAAAACTGTAGGGTAGTCTCTACCACTGGCAAGGAAATTAATTATAGAGAATGGAGTACTGTGTGTGTGTGTGTGTGTGTGTGTGTGTGTGTGTGTGTGTGTGTGTGTGTGTGTGTGTGTGTACATTTGCATGTGCACATTAATTATCCTGCTCGGAATTTGCATGACCCAGAAACGCCCTGCCTATCCAAGCTCCTCATAAATCAAACACAGTCTATCCCCAGCCGCTTCGGTTCCTTTGTCTAGTGAAGGTGATAAATTGATCCCCAGACGGCTAATAAGCAGTGGCATGGGGCACCGACTTCCCAGGATTTATGCTGCTACAAGTAGATTAATATAGGCAGTCCGAGAGATTTTTCCAAAACAAATCTATTTACTTTTTTCGGAGGACTCCCAGAGCTCAAGAGATTTGAAAGTGGGTAGACTTTGAGTTTGATGGCTCAGAGAATGGCTTAGAGTACAATAGAGGAGGAAAGAATGATAACTTAGTTATGACAGTTTTTGATTGAATCACGTGTTTCCAATATCACTCCATCTCAATCTATGGATTGAATTACATTCTTGGGCAGAGTTCCGATTCTATAACACCGCAAAATTATTTACTTCCTTGTCTCCTTCCTTCCTTCCTTGATTCCTTCATGATCACTGATCTAAAAATAGCAGATGGGTGTAAACAATATCCCCGACCCCCTATGCAGTGACTTTACCTGTCAGTGGTCATGAACTAAAGGAGACGGTGGGGGAGAGGTAGCTATCTTTACAGCATTGGATCTCACGTGCCAGAACAAAGCCTTTTAGAGGAAACTGAAACAGTCTTCTTTATGACATAGGTGATATTATGACAGGAAATTGTATTTTAAAGGATATGATCCACGGTATCATCTTCTGCAAAGTTGACTAGAAACGAAAGAAAGAGAGAGCGAGAGCAAGAGTGAGAGATGGAAGAGAGAGTGAGAACGGAATGGGATGGTGAGTTTCTTAAGAGCCCCGATGCCAGACAGCCATGCCCTCCCCTCCTTTATCTAATACCTCTGCTTTGGCCTTAATGTGTTTTCCCTCTCTCCATCCTCCCTTCTCTCTCTCTCTCTCTCTCCCTCTCTCTCTCTCTTCTATGTGTGCTGAAAGCAGGCATGCCAATGTGACATTTGAATGATTGAGATCACGTTGGCTGAGTAGATTATGATCCCCTACTGGGAGGAGCGTGGTCTTAAGCGCTGATGGAGAACTCTACTGATGGAAATCTGATGGAAGGAGGAGGAGGGAAGGTGGGAAAGGGATGGTATCAAAGCCCCTCACACCTTCACCCTACGTTCTGGGAACGTGAGGGAGAGCGAGAGAGAGAGAGAGAGGAGTAGAGAAAGGCATAGATCGAGGTAGAGGTGCTCGGCAAGAGCGTGCCGCAACATCGGGAGGGGGCTAAGGGAAGCAAGCTGTCAACCGAGCAGCCAGCTGTCTTTTTAAACGTCAGATGAGATCAAATCAAAGAGATAGCCTTTTGTACCGTGCTGCTATCGCCTTACCTTGGCGATAAAGCTGTATACGCCAGCAGGCCTTGAGCAGACAGTTCACACAAATATGCCTAGGGATGCAGGTTGTCAAATACTTACCGGAGGACATTTTAATTCAAAGAAATTAAGCCTAGCCATAACACATGTTGTGTGTGTGTGTGTGTATATGAATGTGTGTGTGTGTGTGTGTGTGTAAGCAGGTGTAAAAAACACACTCTCTTCGTTTAGAGGAAGTTGTGAAGGCATTGTCCCCACAGTACTGCAGCACTATTATCAGTTTCACACAACACCTATGATAGCCTACTGAACAGAAGCCAATGCCAGCCATATTGTCTTTTGAAAGCAGATCATTGTGTGTCCAGACACAATTGTGTGTCCGTTGTGTGTCGTGCAATCTTTAGATGCTACAGTTCTCAGTTGGCGGGTGGGCACATACAGGTGTGATACAACCATATTAATCAGGATCGCTAAGATATTTAAGTTGCACATCACTCTACTTCCCACCCAAGTCCTTGTATTTCCCTGTTCTATTTTCTCATGAATGACATTGAGCGTCATCAGCGGAACTAACCTCATTGACGTCCATTGATCTGACGTGCGGTGCACAGAATCCCACTGTCAAATGTTTTTGATGACGTAGTCGTGCGCCACAGAGCCAGCTGTAGGGGGCGAGAACCGGGAGAGAGAAACCAACTCCTCTACTCGCTTTCATAGACTTGTTTGAGCAGAGCCGAGCAGAGCGCTGACAAGCAAGCCTGAGTTTCTGACAGAATGGTGTCAGCTAAAACTGTGATGTTTCCGCTCACACAAGTGAATACCGTTCGTTGCACCTGCTGCTGGCAGCACAGCTCAGCACCGCTCAGACGGGCTGTTTGCAACTCTATGTTGTAATTAGATGTGTTTGGTAGTGCTAGGGATACTAAATACGTTATTTAGTAGTGTAAGCTAAAATGGAAGCTAAGCCGGTGTTTGGGTGTTTGCAGTAGTACTTGTGATCTATCTAATTATGATCATATTATGTTTGTTTTATTTGATTACCTTTGAAGTCAAAGGGATATTTAACTTGGGCTCCGCTAGATGCGTCACTACAGACAACCTGGTTTGAATCCGGCCGTGATTGGGAGTCCCATACGGCGGTGCACAATTGGCCCAGCGTCGTCCGAGTTTGGCCTGTGTAGGCTGTCATTGTAAATAAGAATTTGTTCTTAACTGACTTGCCTAGTTAAATAAAGGTTAAAAAAAAAATATATATATAAGTACACTGGGGGCCAAAAGTTTGGAATATTACTAATTCAACGTTTTTTCTTTATTTGCACAATTTTTTACATTGTAGAATACAAATGAAAACATCAAAACTATGACATAACACATATGGAATCATGTAGTAACCAAAAAGTGTTAAACAAATCAAAATATTTTTTATATTTGAGATTCTTCAACTAGCCACCCTTTGCCTTGATGACAGCTTTGCACACTCTTGGCATTCTCTTAACCAGCTTCACCTGGAATGCTTTCCCATCAGTCTTGAAGGAGTTCCCACATATGCTGAGCACTTGTTGGCTGCTTGTCCTTCACTGTGGCCCGACTCATCCCAAACCATCTAAATTTGGTTGAGGTTGGAACCAAAAATCTCAAATTTGAACTCCAGACCAAAGGACAAATTTCCACCGGTCTAATGTCCATTTCTCGTGTTTCTTGGCCCAAGCAAGTCTCTTCGTCTTATTGGTGTCCTTTAGTAGTGGTTTCTTTGCAGCAATTCGACCATGAAGGCCTGATTCACCCAGTCTCCTCTGAACAGTTGATGTTGAGATGTGTCTGTTACTTGAACTCTGTGAAGCATTTATTTGGGCTGCAATCTGAGGCTGGTAACTCTAATGAACTTATCCTGTGCAACAGAGGTATTTTGATGTCTTCACTTTTATTCTACAATGTAAAAAATAGTGCAAATAAAGAAAAACCCTTGAATGAGTAATATTCCAAACTTTTGGCCCCCAGTGTATACAGTATATACTCCAATCTCCTTTGTCATTACAATAAGAATGGCATCAATTAATAATCTTGAGCATCCTTATATTCGATTCATATGTATCTGTAATAAACTTGAATTACTTTCCTTTCATTGATTGAGATTTCACTTTCTGTTTGGCATGACGGAGCAGCCGGAACACCAAAACTAACATTATTTTTATGCAGTCTCCCCTTGCCTACCTGATACATCAAAACCAACCATCCTGTTTTCATATTCATCATCCCATATCATGTTTGTCCAAGCCTGATAAGGCCATAACGTCTACACCTAGTGAATTACAGACGTTTATGACATTGGGGATTGTCTAACTCCACGGTTAAACAACCATCAAAATGGTGAAAAAACTGTCTTCCGTCTTTTTGACCACATTTGTTCGCTTGACCTGCCTTTTGACGTGTACTAGCATATGAGTGTTTGAGCAATGTTCCTGTCCTCTGCCAGTGGTTTTTACGAGCTGACCCCGGTGCTTTAGCGTTACTTACAGTTATGGGAAGGTCATAAATGTGGGATTTATGTTTCAGGTGTGGTTGGGAATGCTAATACTTCTGTCAGAAACAGAGGAGTAGATGTAGTCTCTGTGTGGTCTGCCGCATACTTATTTTGCTGTGCTGTGCTGTGTGTGTGTGTGTGTGTGCGTGCGTGCGTGCGTGCGTGCGTGCGTGCGTGGTGTGTTTTAGGGAGAAGGGTGTGTGGTAGGTTTTTGATGTCTGCTTTCAAGCTGTTTGTCTCCTAAAATGAAATGATTGTACATGTATTTGTGTGTATGTTCAGAGATATATTCTGTACATTTTACTTCAGGGGTATAGAGATATAGAGATATAGTTATGTTCCATAGCCACTGTTATCAGTATATAAAACATGTTTTACAAATTTAGATAAGTAAAGTAAAGAGGCTATTCACTTTTGTTCAGCTGGGGTGTACTTACGAGGAGCCAAATGGAAGCAAACATGCCGAAAAAGGGGAGGATCTACGTACCTTAACTTGACCAATAAGCAACTCTCAATTTTGTTTATTAGTATTTTATTTTTTACATTGTGCACTAATGAATACACCCCTGCTGCTCTGTATTTATTGTGATGTGTTTGGGAAGCCCTACTGTTTTCAGCACCTCCAAAACATATATATTATTTCTCTATTCTCTCACATGACTTGTAACTCTGGTACACCAGGTCTGTGTGACTCTGAGGCTATCCTAATATGGACTCTGAGGCTATCCTAATATGGACACCGCGCTGTCATAATATGAACACTTGGTTTCTAAGGAGATAGCTATACTAGCTGTACTTTTCAGTACTGCGCCTATCTGCCATCACCTTGCTACAGTATCAGCTAACACAATGCTGTGCCACCTTACAACACAAACAACCTTTGAACACCTACCGACAAGCTCGTAGTTCTTATCTACACTATTTTGGTGCTGAAATAACGGGTGTTTTAATTGCTATAGACAGGAGACCATTAGCATAACTTCTTGGGTGGCTGGAGCCGTGTTTCTCTAAATCATTAAGCTAATTATACAAGCTAATTAATCAGTACGCTCTGATGCCGGGCGTGAGAAGCACACTCTGCCGCTCTTTGGTGGCTTGCATAATGAAAGAAGGGATTTTTAGAAATCTTGAGAGGGAGAAAATTAGGGGAAGAACATACTTTGATCTTTTGGAGAGTAAACAGACAAGTTTGCATATTAAAGTAGTGGTAAAATAGACTGAAGGCTCAGGTGTGGGTAGAACACAAAGGACACAATACAAGCTGAGACTGATTTATTCCTCACCATTTGGTGTGACCGAGCTTGTGTGTATGAACCTGTGTGTGTGAGTTGTTGGTGAGAAAGAGCTCTCTCTCTGGTCCTCCGTGGCTCGTCTGTGTTCCTTCTTTTACCCATTATCTCCCAGATGTCGATCGCTACGCGGCTGAAGACAAATCAATTAAGACTACTCAGATAGAGGGTGAGATGGAGAGATGGAGAGAGAAAGAGAGAAAGAGAGAAAGAGAGGATGACACAGAACGGAGAGACTGTGTGTGAGAGAGAGAGAGAGAGAGAGAGGGCTGTGTTTGTTTTTCAAACAAACAAACAATGTCTGACAACAATCCAAATAGCAATGACAGGACAGTACATGGAGGAAACTGTCACTATATAAATATTTGTGCAGGTATTTTAGGAAGACACCATAATGAACAGAAAACCACTGAGTCGGACCACTTGCTGCTCTAAACTGGAATAGGGTCTCCAGTGTTCAGTATTACTTGGTCAAAAGTATTTGGTTGTGTCTCAAATGTCACCCTGTTCCCTACAAAGTGCACTACTTTTTACGAGTGCTCATAGGGAATATGGTGACATTTGGGATGCAGCCTGTGTTTTGCTTTGGCAGCCTCCCATGCAGATGTCACAGATAATCTTATTGCCACATCTATTGTCATCACATGGTTGGCTCTGAATGGGTATTAAAAACATTAACAGTCGTTAGGCGATGTCACCTAAATCCTTCCTATCATCTTATGTTCCAGGGAAATTCCGAGGAGTTCTGATTCTTTCATTCCGTCTGGTCCGAGGCAGCATTGGTATCAAGTGTTCCTAACAGGTAAGAGCTATGCAGATCAATGATACATTCTCTTCATCCCATTCACCTTTATACCACAATGAACAAAAATGTGACCCACCACCTGGTCCTATGTAGCAAAATGTTAAATGTTACATTGGATAAAAGTAGAGACTGGTATTTCATACACTACAGTTGAGGAACAATGGGAAAGTAATTCTTGTTTGAAAGTTGATAAACTTGTAACCCTACTTTTGAGAAAATGACCTTTGAATGTTTTGGTACACCTACTGAAGATTTATTCTTTGTCTACACCCATTCAGCATAGTTCACACCCTCTTAAGCCTTAGCCCCACCCATCTCTTTAAGGATTCACCTATGAGGCCATGTGCTAAACAGAGTGAATAAGGTAGTGTAGTAAACAACCAAGATTTCAAGACTAAAAGTGGTGAAAGTCGTAGCAAAAAGTAATTGTAAAAATACACTTTATCTAGTCTTTGGCCTATATTCTAATCTGACATTGGTGCAAGTCATGTTGTTCTTCACATTACCATCTCTGGTAAACACACACTATATCAAATTAAATATATGTTTATTTGTCACATGCACAGGATACAGAAGGTGTAAACGGTACAGTTAAATGGTTACTTGCATAGTCTTTTTGTTAAGACAAGCTAGCAAAACAATGAACCATAATCCCAAATCATATGTTTAGACATGTAGCTAGCTAGCTAGATAAACAATGAATCATAATCCCAACTCATACTACCATGCACCATGCGGGACTAGGTTAAAGCTAGTTAGCTAGCTAACATTAGGCTATAACTAACAATGCAAATGGATTTCTGAGATACAAATAATATTACTACACAGATCATACACGTAACGTTAGCTAGCTAGCAAACAGTACGTTTAACTTGCAATGAAAATTACTTTCTGAAAAAATGTGAAACGTATAATAACTGAAAATATAGCTAGAGTCTTACCCGTATACATGGATGAACGCTTCCCCCTCTCTGTCATGGATGCCCTTAGTTTGAAGATTTAATCCGAAGACAGGTGTTTTATACAACAGCCTTCTGTGCTATCTTTTCGGGCTCTCTCCGCATTTGGCAATCATCTCTCTGTTTCCACCGGGCATTCCACTGATTTAAAAACTCGGTCAACTTCTTGATCACTGTTTCTTCTCCATGTCATCAGAAGACTACAATATCTGGTTCAAGGAAAATGTTTTTGTCTAAATCAGGGATTTCCTCATCGTCTGATACATTTTTAGAGTCAGAGAGAGTCAGCATGATCTGTTTATTAACTTGGCTTTCGAAGACTTTAGAAAGGCAAGGGAGGATGGATATAGATCTATAACAGTTTGGGTCTAGAGTGTCTCCCCCTTTGAAGAGGGGGGTGACCGCGGCAGGCTAGTAATAGGGGTTGAACAGGCTAGTAATAGGGGTTGCAACAATTTTGGCGGATCATTTTTTAAAGAAAGGGTCCAGATTGTCTAGCCCAGCAGATTTGTAGGGGTCCAGATTTAGCAGCTCTTTCAGAACATCAGCTGTCTGGATTTGGGTGAAGGAGAAGGGGGGGCGGCTTGGGCAGGTTGCTGCGGGGGGGGGGGGGGGGGGGGGGTACAGAGCTGTTGGCCGGGGTAGGGGTAGCCAGGTGGAAAGCATGGCCAGCCGTAGCAAAATGATTATTGAAATTATTGATTATCGTGAATTTATCGGTGGTGACAGTGTTTCCTAGCCTCAATGCAGTGGGCAACTGGGAGGAGATGCTCTTATTCTCCATGGACTTTACAGTGTCCCAGAACTTTTGGGAATTAGTACTACAGGATGCAAATTTCTGTTTGAAAAAAGTGGCCTTTGCTTTTCTAACTGACTGTGTATATTTGTTCCTGACTTCCCTGAAAAGTTGCATATCGCGGGGGCTATTCGATGCTAATGCATTGCACCACAGGATGTTTTTGTGTTGGTCAAGTGCAGTCAAGTCTGGGGTGAACCAAGGGCTATATCTGTTCTTAGTTCTAAGTTTTCTGAAAGGGGCATGCTTATTTAGGATGGTGAGGAAAGCACTTTTAAAGAACAACCAGGCATCCTCTACTGACGGGATGAGGTCAATTTCCATCCTGGATACCCGGGCCAGATCGATTAGAAAGGCCTGCTT
This sequence comes from Thymallus thymallus, assembly GCA_023634145.1. Classification (NCBI taxonomy): domain Eukaryota; kingdom Metazoa; phylum Chordata; class Actinopteri; order Salmoniformes; family Salmonidae; genus Thymallus; species Thymallus thymallus. Next base: position 14,277,884 of record CM042422.1, read on the forward strand.
GCAGAAGTGTTTTAGGGAGCGTTTGACAGTGATAAGGGGTGGTCGTTTGACCGCAGACCCATTACAAACGCAGGCAATGAGGCAGTGATTGCTGAGATCCTGGTTGAAAACAGAGGTGGTGTATTTGGAGGGCAAGTTAGTTAGGATGATATCTATAATACATGTATTTCAATTGACTAATTGCCTTATTTGAACTGTAAAATCTTTGAAATTGTTGCATGTTGCGTTTATATTTTTGTTCAGTGTATAATCATGTTTGTTGAAATGTCAACCCTCCACCAATGCAATATCAAAACAAATCACTCAATTACATGGGGAAATAAAGTGACAACAGTGCATAGGTTGTTTTATAGATGAATCGTCATATCATAGAGATGAATCAACTAATTTATTTCAAAATTGTTGGCAATTATAACAGCTGTACTGTACTGTATACATACAGTGTATTCGGAAAGTATTCCACATTTTCTTACATTACAGACTTATTCTAAAATGTATTAAATAGTTTTTTCCCCCCTCATCAATCAACACACAATACTCCATAATGACAAAGCAAAAACCGTTATTTTTTTTTTGTTTGAAAATGTATAAAAAAAATTAAACTGAAATATCACATTTACATAAGTATTTAGACCCTTTACTCAGTACTCTATTGAAGCACCTCTGGCAGCGATTACAGCCTCAAGTCTTCTTGGGTATGACGCTACAAGCTTGGCACATTTGGGAGTTTCTCTATTTGGGAGTTTCTGTGACATGGTGAGGTTGGACCCAGGTGCAGAGAAGAGACCAGACGAGGAATCAGTGGTTAAGGATAAACATAGTACTTTACTGAGAAACGGAAACTGAAGGATCACAGTAACACTGGGAAAAGTCTCAAAAACTCACTCAGGAGACAAACGCACACGACGAACATTTCACGCTTCTGCAAAGAAAACCAGAAAACACACCTCTTAACAGGGAAATCATAATGAGTAAATAGGACACGCCTGAGTGTCATTAATGTCTCTAGGACGATCTCTGCCGCCCTCTGGTGACAGGTGGAACCATGACAGTTTCTCCCATTCTTCTCTGCAGATCCTCTCAGGCTCTGTCAGGTTGGACGGGGAGCGTTGCTGCACAGCTATTTTCAGGTCTCTCCAGAGATGTTCGATCAAGTTCAAGTCCGGGCTCTGGCTGGGCCACTCAAGGTCATTCAGAGACTTGTCCCAAAGCTACTCCTGCATTGTCTTGGCTGTGTGCTTAGGGTCATTGTCCTGTTGGAAGGTGCACCTTCGCCCCAGTCTGAGGTCCTGACTGCTTTGGAGCAGGTTTTCATCATGGATCCCTCACTACATTCCCACAGCGTGATGCTGCCACCACCATGCTTCACCTTCGGGATGGTGCCAGGTTTCCTCCAGACTTGACGCTTGGCATTCAGGCCAAATCTTTGTTTAATCAGACCATAAAATCTTGTTTCTCATTGTCTGAGAGCCCTTTAGGTGCCTTTTGGAAAACTCCAGACGGGCTGTCATGTTCCTTTTACTGAGGAGTGGCTTCCATCTGGCCACTCTACCATAAAGGCCTGATTGGTGGAGTGCTGCAGAGATGGTTGTCCTTCTGGAAGATTGTCCCATCTTCACAGAGGATTTCTGGAGCACTGTCAAGGTTCTTGGTCACCTCCCTGACCAAGGCTCTTCTACTCTGATTGCTCAGTTTGGCCAGGCTGCCAGCTTTAGGAAGAGTCTTGGTGGTTCCAAACTTCTTCTTCCTTTGAATAATAATGTTCTTAGGGACCTTCAATGTTGCAGAAATGTTTTGGTAGCCTTCCCCAAATCTGTGCCTCGACACAATCCTGTCTCAGAGTTCAACGGACAATTCCTTCATCCTCATGGCTTGGTTTTTGTTCTGACATGCACTGTCAACTGTGGGACCTTAAATAGACAGGAGTGTGCCTTTCCAAATCATGTCCAATCAATTGAATTTACCACAGGTGGACTCAAGTTGTAGAAACATCTCAAGGATGATCAATGGAAACAGGATGTGCCTACGCTCAATTTCGAATCTCATAGCAAAGGGTCTGAATACCCATGTAAATAAGGTTTTTCAGTTTTTATTTTTAATAAACTTTCAAAACATTCTAAAACCCTGTTTTCTCTTTGTCATTATGGGATATTGTGTGTAGATTGATGAGGATTTTTATTTTATTTAATACATTTTAGAATAAGGCTGTAACGTAACAAAACACACACACACTCAGACAGACACACCAGTCTATGACAAACAGAAAGTGTTTTGTTTTTTGTATATAGAAAATGTGGAAAAAATGTGGAAAAAGGCTGAGGTGTCTAAATACTTTCTGAATGCACTGTATATATCATACTCACCAGTTTAGCTAAACACCACAGATAAAGCATGCTAGCAGCACCCCCCTCTGGGGCAGCAGGCCTATTGCTGTTCCAGCAGACGGTTGCACCTCCCCATACAGTCAGTCATATTATATGAACACACTGTTGATGGAATGGAACCTATCTCTACTATTCACACATGGTGACTGGTGGGGAGAGGAATTGGACAGGCTATATTTATGTACAGTTTACAGTGGTGTGTGTAGAGAGCTAGTTGATACACACACACACTGAGACACACACACACACACACACACACACTGAGACACACACACACTCAGACACACACACATTGAGACACACACACACACACTCAGACACACACACACACACACACACACACACACACACACACACAGAGAGACAGACACACACATTCAGACACACACACACACACACTCAGACACACACACACACACTCACACACACACACACACACACACTCAGACAGACACACACGCTCAGACACACACACACACACACACTTAGATACACACACACTGAAACACACACACATACTGAGACACACACACAGAGACACAAGATATGGCTTGAAATGCCTTATGTTTTTTTCTAAATATAGTATAATCAATTTATAAAACGACTAACTATAAGATTTCACCTTCCTTTGTAACTGTAAAACACAAATGTGTATATATAGTGTTCGAGAAAATGTTCTCTCATGATCAAAACGTCTCACAGAGCTCTAGCTTGGCTTCCTGCTCTCGTTAGGAACTCGCCAGTCTATGACAAACAGAAAGTGTTTATTGTTTAAAATCTGTGAATTATTTTAGATTACTGCCTATAAATCGATCTCTGAATGTGCTCTCTCCTGCTTGGTGACGATGTAAGGATTCCAGGCATATGTGTTGTTAGCGGCTGTAATGTAGGCTTCAGCCAGGAGTTGATGGACAGTCGAAAGAGCGAATTAAATGGTAGGAGGAACATCCCAGCTTCAAGTGGTGTCAGATTTCACATCCTGCTTCACACAGACAGAAGAGAAACACTACTGTGTCCGTGAGAATCAGGGCCGCTCAATTCAAGCCTTTCCATCTATGGTGTCCACAGATCGATAGATAAGCATAAATGTAAGTCGGAACCGGTACCAGAACCACGCAGGTCCCCTAGCGGACTTTACATCAAAGAGATTTTAATAAACATAATTAAACTCAATATTTGAGACTGAATGTGCTTGCTCGTGCATTTAATTAAATATATGGTTTCCTTTCTTCATATTTCACGGGTTATGCCAGAGTTCTGTGTGTCTGTGTTCTACAGTATGTCTCTGTCATTCTGGTTGTATGTACAGTGGGGAGAACAAGTATTTGATACACTGCCGATTTTGCAGGTTTTCCTACTTACAAAGCATGTAGAGGTCTGTAATATTTATCATAGGTACACTTCAACTGTGAGAGACGGAATCTAAAACAAAAATCCAGAAAATCACATTGTATGATTTTTAAATAATTAATTAGCATTTTATTGCATGACATAAGTATTTGATCACCTAGCAACTAGTAAGAATTCCGTCTCTCACAGACCTGTTAGTTTTTCTTTAAGAAGCCCTCCTGTTCTCCACGCATTACCTGTATTAACTGCACCTGTTTGAACTCGTTACCTGTATAAAAGATACCTGTCCACACACTCAATCAAAAGGACTCCACACACTCAATCAAACAGCTGTGTAAGGACATCAGGGATAAGATTGTAGACCTGCACAAGGCTGGGATGGGCTACAGGACAATAGGCAAGCAGCTTGGTGAGAAGGCAACAACTGTTGGCGCAATTATTAGAAAATGGAAGAAGTTCAAGATGACGGTCAATCTGGGGCACCATGCAAGATCTCACCTCGTGGGGCATCAATGATCATGAGGAAGGTGAGGGATCAGCCCAGAACTACACGGCAGGACCTGGTCAATGACCTGAAGAGAGCTGGGACCACAGTCTCAAAGAAAACCATTAGTAACACACTGCGCCGTCATGGATTAAAATCCTGCAGAGCACGCAAGGTCCCCCTGCTCAAGCCAGCGCATGTCCAGGCCCGTCTGAAGTTTGCCAATGACCATCTGGATGATCCAGAGGAGGAATGGGAGAAGGTCATGTGGTCTGATGAGACAAAAATAGAGCTTTTTGGTCTAAACTCCATTCGCCGTGTTTGGAGGAAGAAGAAGGATGAGTACAACCCCAAGAACACCATCCCAACCGTGAAGCATGGAGGTGGAAACATCATTCTTTGGGGATGCTTTTCTGCAAAGGGGACAGGACGACTGCACCGTATTGAGGGGAGGATGGATGGGGCCATGTATCGCGAGATCTTGGCCAACAACCTCCTTCCCTCAGTAAGAGCATTGAAGATGGGTCGTGGCTGGGTCTTCCAGCATGACAACGACCCGAAACACACAGCCAGGGCAACTAAGGAGTGGCTCCGTAAGAAGCATCTCAAGGTCCTGGAGTGGCCTAGCCAGTCTCCAGACCTGAACCCAATAGAAAATCTTTGGAGGGAGCTGAAAGTCTGTATTGCCCAGCGACAGCCCTGAAACCTGAAGGATCTGGATGGAGGAGTGGGCCAAAATACCTGCTGCAGTGTGTGCAAACCTGGTCAAGAACTACAGGGAATGTATGATCTCTGTAATTGCAAACAAAGGTTTCTCTACCAAATATTAAGTTCTGCTTTTCTGATGTATCAAATACTTATGTCATGCAATAAAATGCAAATTAATTACTTAAAAATCATACAATGTGATTTTCTGGATTTTTGTTTTAGATTCCGTCACTCACAGTTGAAGAGTACCTATGATAAAAATTACAGACCTCTACATGCTTTGTAAGTAGGAAAACCTGCAAAATCGGCAGTGTATCAAATACTTGTTCTCCCCACTGTAATAGGAGTGTGTATGTCACGGTGTGTTGGATATATGGGACGATAGACGGAGCGTTCGTGGAGTGTCATCCTTTTTATTTATATGAGTTGTATTCACGAGGCATATAAATCAAAAAGGAGAGTATTATTAAACTAACTAACAATTAAACAAAACAAACAAAAACACGGTGACTTACTGTGGCTGCTGGCAGCGCAGACAAACACAAAGAATAATGATCCACACACAGGTGGCTGTGTGTGGAGTATAAATACTATCCCCAATCAGAGACAACGCTATACAGCTGTCTCTGATTGGGGATGATAATCTCCCAAGTTAGGGTGTGATGACTTGGTTGTGTGCCTCTCTCCTCCCCTAGGTGGGAGTAAGAGGCCTTACCACAACCAAGCCATCACAGTACCCCCCCCCCAAGGTGCGGACTCCCGATCGCACACACAACAAACATCCCCCCTCTCCTGAAAAAAAATTTGTCCAAAATTCTAGGGGGGACATGGCGGGGTACTGAGGTGGTTGCTGGTGGGGGCTCCGGTTCCGGTTCCGGGCGTGGCACAGGCTGTGAGAGTAGCCTCTCTCCTACCTCTCCGTTGCACGCCCGGTCCGGTCCGGACCCCGGCGCGATGGTTCCCCCCTCAGTACTCCCGCCTTCCACCAAGTCCTGTCTGGACCCTGGTGTGGGAGCCCTCGACCCTGGAGAGGGGCTGACAACCGGCCCCGGACTGGGCACCGGAGGAGCGGACTGCTCCTTCCCTGGAGCGACGTAGACGACCGGCCCCGGACTGGGCACCGGTGGAGCGGACTGCTCCGGCACTGGAGCGACGCCGACGACCGGCCCCGGACTGGGCACCGGTGGAGCGGACTGCTCCGTCACTGGATCGACGTAGACGACCGGCCCCGGACTGGGCACCGGTGGAGCGGACTGCTCCGGCACTGGAGCGACACAGACGGCCGGCCCCGGACTGGGCACCGGTGGAATGGACTGCTCCGTTACTGGAGCGACGTAGACGACCGGCCCCGGACTGGGAACCGGTGAAGCGGACTGCTCCTTCACTGGAGCGACGTCGATGACCGGCCCCGGACTGGGCACCGGTGGAGGAGGCTCCAGGCCTTGAGCTGTGGCTGGAGGCTCCGGAACGCTGACCTTCGCTGGAGGTGGCGTGGCGCTGACCTTCGCTGGAGGTGGCGTGGCGCTGACCTTTGCTGGAGGTGGCGTGGCGCTGACCTTCGCTGGAGGTGGCGTGGCGCTGACCTTCGCTGGAGGTGGCGTGGCGCTGACCTTCGCTGGAGGTGGCGTGGCGCTGACCCTCGCTGGAGGTGGCGTGGCGCTGACCCTCGCTGGAGGTGGCGTGGCGCTGACCCTCGCTGGAGGTGGCGTGGCGCTGACCTTCGCTGGAGGTGGCGTGGCGCTGACCTTCGCTGGAGGTGGCGTGGCGCTGACCCTCGCTGGAGGTGGCGTGGCGCTGACCCTCGCTGGAGGTGGCGTGGCGCTGACCCTCGCTGGAGGTGGCGTGGCGCTGACCTTCGCTGGAGGTGGCGTGGCGCTGACCTTCGCTGGAGGTGGCGTGGCGCTGACCTTCGCTGGAGGCCTCGGGCTGCTGACCTTCACTGGAGGCCTCGGGCTGCTGACCTTCACTGGAGGCCTCGGGCTGCTGACCTTCACTGGAGGCCTCGGGCTGCTGACCTTCACTGGAGGCCTCGGGCTGCTGACCTTCACTGGAGGCCTCGGGCTGCTGACCTTCACTGGAGGCCTCGGGCTGCTGACCTTCTCTGGAGGCCTCGGGCTGCTGACCTTCACTGGAGGCCTCGGGCTGCTGACCTTCTCCGGAGGTCTCGGGCTGCTGACCTTCTCCGGAGGCCTCGGGCTGCTGACCTTCACTGGAGGCCTCGGGCTGCTGACCTTCACTGGAGGCCTCGGGCTGCTGACCTTCACTGGAGGCCTCGGGCTGCTGACCTTCACTGGAGGCCTCGGGCTGCTGACCTTCACTGGAGGCCTCGGGCTGCTGACCTTCACTGGAGGCCTCGGGCTGCTGACCTTCTCTGGAGGCCTCGGGCTGCTGACCTTCACTGGAGGCCTCGGGCTACTGACCGTCACAGGAGGCCTCGGGCTGCTGACCTTCTCCGGAGACCTCAGGCTGGATGCCGTGCCCACCCTGGGCACCGACGCAGAGGTGGTCTTCAGCCCTGCAGCTGGTCTGGCTGTCGGCCCCAGACTGGGCACCGACACGCTATGGAGCTCCTGCTCCACAGCGGGACTGAACGTCGTGCCCACCCTGGGCACCGACGCGGAGAGGGTTTCCAGCCCTATGGTTGGGCTGGCTGTCGGCCCCAGACTGGGCACCGACACGCTATGGATCTCCTGCTCCACAGCGGGGCTGAACGTCATGCCCACCCTGGGCACCGACGCAGAGATGGTTTCCAGCCCTCTGGTTGGGCTGGCTGTCGGCCCCACACTGGGCACCGACACGCTATGGAGCTCCTGCTCCACAGCGGGGCTGAACGTCGTGCCCACCCTGGGCACCGACGCAGAGATGGTTTCCAGCCCTCTTGTTGGGCTGGCTGTCGGCCCCACACTGGGCACCGACGCGCTATGGAGCTCCTGCTCCACAGCGGGGCTGAACGTCGTGCCCACCCTGGGCACCGACGCAGAGATGGTTTCCAGCCCTCTTGTTGGGCTGGCTGTCGGCCCCACACTGGGCACCGACGCGCTATGGAGCTCCTGCTCCACAGCGGGGCTGAACGTCGTGCCCACCCGGGGCACCGACGCAGAGAGGGTTTCCAGCCCTGTGGTTGGGCTGGCTGTCGGCCCCAGACTGGGCACCGACGCGCTATGGAGCTCCAGCTCCACAGCGGGACTGAACGTCGTGCCCACTCTGGGCACCGACGCAGAGATGGTTTCCAAACACAGAGCTGCGCTGTCGACCCTCGCGGTAGGCTCCGTGTGAGGAATGGGTGAGCGCGCCACTGCTCTGCTGCGAGGCGCAGGCACGGGCCGTACCGGGCTGGGTAAACGCAATGTTGGGTTGTTGCGTTTAGCTGGCACGGGTCGCGCCGGGCTGGGGAAACGCACCGTTTGGCTGGTGCGCGGAGCAGGTGCGGGCCGTACCGGGCTGGGGAAACGCACCGTTGGCTGGGTGCGTTTAGCTGGTACGGGTCGCACCGAGCTAGTGTTGCGCACCGATGGTTTGGTGTGCTGAGTCGGTCTCCTTCTCCTCCGACTCTGGACCGGCGCTGGAGGCACCGGACTGGGAACTGGCGCTGGAGCACGACTGTCCCTGTCGTGCCTACTCCACCGCCAATCCCCATCCTGTGAGGGCTCCTCCGGGAACCCCCACGAGTGAGGGAACAGAAGCACATAGTCGTCGTCTTCCTCCGACTCCTCTCTGTACTCCTGCTCCCATGGCTGTAGGGGCTCCTCCTGGAACCCCCACGAGTGCAGTGGTCGGGGCTCTTCTCCCTCGATCCCCGACCACCCCCATAGCCCCCCCCCAAAATCCGTTTGAGGGGTTTTCTGGGCTCCAGGCTGGTCCTCAACTCTAGCCCGGTGACGTGTCCTCCGTCTCCGGCGCCTCGGCTGCTCCGGACCCCAGCCTTCCTCCACCGAGCGATAATAAGAGTGTTCCTCCTCGGTAATTTTCCCCATACCGAGGAGGATATCTCCTAACGTTATTCCCCGTTGCGTCCCAGGGTGGTGGATCAATCTGTCACGGTGTGTTGGATATATGGGACGATAGACGGAGCGTTCGTGGAGTGTCATCCTTTTTATTTATATGAGTTGTATTCACGAGGCATATAAATCAAAAAGGAGAGTATTATTAAACTAACTAACAATTAAACAAAACAAACAAAAACACGGTGACTTACTGTGGCTGCTGGCAGCGCAGACAAACACAAAGAATAATGATCCACACACAGGTGGCTGTGTGTGGAGTATAAATACTATCCCCAATCAGAGACAACGCTATACAGCTGTCTCTGATTGGGGATGATAATCTCCCAAGTTAGGGTGTGATGACTTGGTTGTGTGCCTCTCTCCTCCCCTAGGTGGGAGTAAGAGGCCTTACCACAACCAAGCCATCACAGTGTAATAGGCCTGATACAGAGGCTATTTCTTTTGGGCTATTGGCTGTGTATATTTGGTAAATCTACTTGTATATTGTGTATGGAAACATCAACCTGCCTTGTCTTCTGCTGATTTCATGGCCTTATGACTGCTACAAGGTTACATAATCAACATGTGTTGTAAACTAAATAATGAAAAGGGCTATATGGTAGCTTCAATAAATAGACAAAGATTTGTAGTTGAATAAGTCATTGCATGTATTTATTATTATAATAATTTTTTACTTTTTCACTTGAGCCGTGACTTGAAAAAACCTGGAGCTTATAAATTGAGACTTGCTTGTAACTCGAATAATAGTGACTTGGTCCCACCTCTGGTCTTTTTATTTTACCTTTATTTAAGTAGGCAAGTCAGTTAAGAACAAATTCTTATTTACAATGACGGCCTACCTACAGGGTCAGACCCTGGAGGCTTAAGTGCCTTGCTCAAGGACACATTGACAGGTTTTTCACCTTGCCAGTATTCAAACCAGCGACCTTTCAGTTACTGGGCCAACACACTAACCACTAGGCTACCAGCCACTCTAGATTTGTAGATGAATAATCCCTGAGTGCCGACCAAGATGGCTGCTTCGAGACTAGCTCCTAAGAAACTATGTAGTTTTTGGTTTGTTTATGTACTTTTTTTCACTTTATTAGCTCAGAAATTGTTTTGTGCCATTACATACAGCCAGGAAGAACTATTGGTTATTAGAGCGGCGGTAACTCACCTGAACCAGCAGCACTACTATCAGGATTATGACATTCCCGGAGCAGTTCCTTTGTTCGGGCTCCACTGGGCAATTGAACTTATTCCAGATGCCAACCCAAAACAACAACAACGCCGGCGGCGGAGAAGATTTACTCGGGGGGCAGCCTCCTGGTCCGACTCAGGAAGCGTGCACACCACCCACCTCTTCCGAGTATTTTACTTGGTAATGTCCAATCTCTGGATAATAAGATTGATGAGGTCAGGGCGAGAGTCGCTTTTCAGCGAGACAATAAGGACCGTTCTACCTCCTGAGGGAATTCTCGGCCATCACTGATACAGCCGTATATATCCCCCCTCATGCCGATACCACGGCCTTCAAAGAACTTCATTGGACTTTATGTAAACTGGAAACCACATACCCCGAGGCTGCATTTATTGTAGCTGGGGATTTTAACAAAGCAAATTTGAGGATTAGGCTGCCGAAATTCTACCAACATATAGACTATAACACTTAAGCCGGTAGAATTCTGGCTCTCTGCTATTCAAACTGCAGGTAGCCCAGTGGTTAGAGTGTTGGGCCCATAAGGTTGCTGGTTGGAATCCCTGACCTTACTGTCACAAGCTGGACTCGAACCCAGTTCTCAGGTGTGGAGAGTGAGTGTTCTACCACTTAGCCACAGAGGTGATAATGTAGGACCCAAACGAAAAACTCCAGGCAAAGTAGATTTATTTTTTTTTAAAAAGGTACTTTGCGAGTCCAAAAAAATCCAACAAAAGTTCTTCTCACAAAGAGGTATAAAAAACAGATATCCAAAAATAAAAGGTAACAGGAGAGAAATAAAATAACTCCACGAGGGGAGAAAAACACAATCAAATAACTCAGAATAGCTTACTTGTAATAGCTTAGGTGACTTGGAAGGACTCAAAAATCACAGCAAGGAGACACAGAGCCAGGACTCAAAAACCGAGTGAGGAACAAGGGGAAAAAACACAGCTTAAATACTCTAGGGGAAACAAGACACAGGTGACCTGGATAACGCTAACAAGAAGAACTAAAGCAGAGGGGAACACAGGTGACCTCTAGAGGCCTGGAGACAAACAGCAGGAAACAGGATGCTGACAGGACCCCCTCCTCTAGGAACGGCTCCTGACGTTCCTACCAGAACTCCCTGGCTTACGGGTACGAAACTCTCTAATCAAACTTGGGTCCAAGATGTCCTTGGCAGGAACCCAGGAGCGCTCCTCTGGCCCGTAGCCCTCCCAGTCCACCAGATACTGCAGAGAGTTCTGGACCCTCCGGGAGTCTAGTATCCGGCGCACTGTGTAGGCTGGCTGGCCGTCAATGATCCTGGGAGGTGGAGGGGGTCTGCGTGGGGGGGCAAAAGGAGAAGACAAGACAGGTTTTAGTAACGAAACATGAAAAGTGGGATTAATTCTAAGGGAGTGAGGAAGAAAAGGTAAAAATCTGTCGTTCTGACCCTGAACAAGGCAGTTAACCCAATGTTCCTAGGCTGTCATTGATAATAAGAATTTGTTCTTAACTGACTTGCCTAGTAAAATAAAGGTGAAAAAAAAAAAAAAAAAACCCTTCTGGAATGGTTACAAAGCCCTCCCCCTTTTGGCAATCAGACCCTGACTCCATTTTGCTCCACCCCTCCTATAGGCAGAAACTCAAACAGGAAGTACCCGTAATACGGTCCATTCAACGCTGGTCTGACCAATCGGAATCGGATATGTTCCGGGTAGCTTCCGATAATAATCTAAACGAATTCACGGACACTGTGACCGCATTTATAAGGAAATGTATAGGAGATGTAGTACCCACTGTGTCTATTAAAACATACCTCAATCAGAAACTGATTTTTGATTTTCTTTGAGGCGAACACAGTGCCACCGACGCGGCCCACTACCAAGGACTGTAGGCTCTCCTTCTCCGTGACCGATGTGAGGAAAACATCGCAAGGCTGCCAGCCAGAAGGCATCCCTAGCCACATCCTCAGAGCAATGCGCAGACCAGCTAGCTGGTGTGTTTAAAAGAATATTCAATATATCCCTATCCCTGTCTGCTGTCCCCACATGCTTCAAGATGGCCACCATTGTTCCTGTACCCAAGAAGGCAAAGGTAACTGAACTTAATGACAATCGCCCCGTAGCACTTACCTCTGTCATCATGAAGTGCTTTGAGAGACTAGTCAAGGATCACATCACCTCTACCTTACCTGCCACCCTAGACCCACTTCAATTTGCTTACCGCCCCAATAGATCCACAGATGATGCAATCGCCATCACCTGCACACTGCCCTTTCCCATCTGGACAAGAGGAATACCTATGTAAGAATGATTTTTTATTGACTGCAGCTCAGCATTCAACACCATAGTACCCTCCAAGCTCATCATTAAGCTTGATGCCCTGGGTCTGAACCCCACCCTGTGCAACTGGGTCCTGGACTTCCTGACGGGCCGCCCCCAGGTGGTGAAGGTAGGAAACATCACCTCCACTTCGCTGATCCTCAACTCTGGGGCCCCACAAGGGTGCGTGCTCAGCCCACTCCTGTACTCCCTGTTCACCCATGACTGTGGGGACAAGCATGCCTCCAACACAATCATCAAGTTTGCAGACGACACAACAGTAGTCGAGGCAGCCTACAGGGAGGAGGTGAGGGCTCTGGGAGTGTGGTGCCAGGAAAACAACCTCTCACTCAACATAAAAAAAACAAAGGAGATTATCGTGGACTTCAGGAAACAGCAGAAGGTGCACCCCCTATCCACATCGACGGAACCGCAGTGGAGAAGGTGGAAAACTTTAAGTTCCTTGGCGTACACATCACTGATAAACTGAAATGGTCCACCCACACAGACAGTGTGGTGAATAAGGCGCAACAGAGCCTCTTCAACCTCAGGAGGCTAAAGAAATTTTGCTTAACACCTAAAACCCTCACAAACTTTTACAGATGCAAAATTGAAAGCATCCTGTTGGGCTGTATCACCGCCTGGTACGGCAACTGCACCGCCCACAACCGCAAGGCTCTCCAGAGGGTGGTGCGGTCTGCCCAACTTATTACCGGAGGCAAACTACCCGCCCTCCAGGACACCTACAGCACCCGATGTCACAGGAAGGCCAAAAAGATCATCAAGGACATCAACCACCCAAGCCACTGCCTGTTCACCCCGCTGTCATCCAGAAGGCGAGGTCAGTACAGGTGCATCAAAGCTGGGGCCGAGAGACTGAAAAACAGCTTCTACCTCAAGGTCATCAAACAGCTAAACAGCCACCACTAGCACATTAGAGGCTGCTGCCTAGAGGCACAGACTAGCAATCACTGGTCACTTTAAGGTATGGAACACTAGCCACTTTAGTAATGTTTATAATGTTAACATATCCGCCATCACTCATCACATATGTATATACTGTATTTTATACTATCATTCGGCACCACAGTCTTTTAAACAATGTTTACATATCTTAAGTTCCCCATCTCATTTGTAAATACTGTATTCAATACTCTTCTACTGTATCTTAATTCATGCCGCTAGTCCTTATGTATATAGGCCTGATTCATTCCTACTGTTAGATAAACTGCACTGTCGGAACTAGAAGCACAAGCATTTTGCGACACCAGCATTAACATCTGCTAAACATGTGTATGTGACCAATAACATTTGATTTGATTTGAGATTAGAAAGCACCATCCACTTAAGGAATGGAACACTAGTCACTTTAATAATGTTTCTGTGTCTTGCACTACTCATCTCATAGAGGATTGTGGGTACAGTTGTAATTTGTGCGCCTGTTAGCTTCCCAGTCCCCGTTCCACAGGCAGGGGAGTACGCCATACGCCAGTGCAAATGTTCTCTGTGTCTACAGAATTTCCATTGAACTCATCAACCGCTGCTGGAACATTTTTGAAGCGTGCTATTTCGCCTTCAATTTATAGCCTGGTCTACCTTTCTCTTGAACTCAAGGGAGATGGCCCTAGCTGGCTCTTGCTGCACTTATATTTCTTAGTGGTTGTCTTGCAGTCCAGAATAGATTCTTCTTCTTCTGTGTGTTAAATAGACAGACTAAGAGCTACGGGGCATTAGACGCTTACAGCACATTTCACTGCCCAAATGGGTATTTCAGTGTCTCCAGTGCTCTCTGCTCAGGAGGAGTGACATGTATAGTACATATGTAAAGTAAATACATGGGTTTGGAAAACACAAAGTAGTTGACACTGGCAAAACTACAGTGTCATGTACCGGTACTTTAAGTTGTGGAGCCTGTTATGTATGAGTGGTTGGGTACTTTTTAAAAGACAACCAGTAACACTTTTACAGTAGAGCTACCTGCCAGAACATGCAGTATTAACTGTAGACTGTCATTTAAGTGACATAGCTACTAGCTAGTATTTTGGTAGCACTCAAGTTGAAGTGGCACAAATCAACACCTTTTATGACAACCAACTTCTGCTAACGGCAAACTGAGGGAAGCTATAGTGAACTATAGTTTTACTTGATGTCAACAGACAGCTAGATGAATGTCACAGCAAAATGTCTCTACTAAACAAAGACTACACTAACTTATGGTTTTGTAACAAGGTTAACATTTTGAAAATATATTTAGAATCTTTCAGACCTTGTCAGTTGTCCTAAGAAAATGGAAGACTTGATGTTGTGCTAGGACAGTGTTAAAGGCATTATGTCAGGTACCTAAATGTTTGACATTTAGGCTCCTCAGTAGGCCTGTGAGTAAAGGCATTGCCTCTTTACGATTCGAGCAGCCTGTGTGCATGTGAGAGTATTAGAGAATGTGTGTGTGTGTGCGTGTGTGCGTGTGTGTGTGTGTGTGTGTGTGTGTGTGTGTGTGTGTGTGTGTGTGTGTGTGTGTGTGTGTGTGCGTGCGTTTGTGTGTGTGCGAGAGATGGTGTTAGTGTTTGCATGTGCATATGTGTACGCACATGTGTGTATCTATACACACGTGTAGGTGTGTGTGTGTGCGTGAGTGAACATTTTGAGGGAGCTTGCCAGCCAGCCTGACTGAGATGATTTATTATGCAGCTCAAGGGGACATTTACTCCGGGGGTTATGTGACCGACACGATAGCGAGTCATGGAGCACCATCCCTCTTCGCCTCTGGGGATAGGGAGCTCTGCCAGCACAGTCCTCCTGCCCAAACTGGCAGTCTCTGCTTCTCTCTGCTCCCCTCTCTCTCTGAGACACGCCCTGATATAACACTGATGCTATGATACTATACAACCATCACCTGCTTAGAAAAGTCATGTCACATGCAAATATTATTCATTTAACAACCCGAAACGCGTCAGATTTGGGCAATGCATTGTGATGCCAAGCAAGATATATATTTTTCAATGGATATGGTATTGAAATCCTGAAACTATACCCCAATCATCTTAACTGACTTGCCTATTTAAATAAAGGTTAAATATAAATAAATAAATAAAAGATAGAGGACCCGGCAGTCTAGGTAGAGGACATGGCAGTCTAGGCAGAGGACCCGGCAGTATAGGTAGAGGACATGGCAGTCTAGGCAGAGGACCCGGCAGTATAGGTAGAGGACATGGCAGTCTAGGCAGAGGACCCGGCAGTCTAGGTAGAGGACATGGCAGTCTAGGTAGAGGAACCGGCAGTCTAGGTAGAGGACCCGGCAGTATAGGTAGAGGACATGGCAGTCTAGGCAGAGGACCCGGCAGTCTAGGTAGAGGACATGGCAGACTAGGTAGAGGACCCGGCAGTCTAGGTAAAGGACATGACAGACTAGGTAGAGGACCCGGCAGTCTAGGTAGAGGACATGGCAGTCTAGGTAGAGGACCCAGGCAGTCTAGGTAGAGGACATGGCAGACTAGGTAGAGGACCCGGCAGTCTAGGTAGAGGACATGGCAGACTAGGTAGAGGACCCGGCAGTCTAGGTAGAGGACCCGGCAGTCTAGGTAGAGGACCCGGCAGCCTAGATAGAGGACATGGCAGCCTAGATAGAGGACCCGGCAGTCTAGGTAGAGGACCCGGCAGTCTAGATAGAGGCCCCGGCAGTCTAGGTAGAGGACCCGGCAGTCTAGATAGAGGACATGGCAGACTAGGTAGAGGACCCGGCAGTCTAGATAGAGGACCCGGCAGTCTAGGTAGAGTACCCGGCAGTCTAGGTAGAGTACCCGGTAGTCTAGGTAGAGGACCCGGCAGTCTAGCTAGAGGACCCGGTAGTCTAGTTTGCAACACTATAGCGGTTCTGAACGGAGGTAAGTAGAACAAGTTGGAGAAAACAATCTAAGTCAAATATGAAATAACTGATATGATAGCCAGACTCTGTGTGTTTGATCTTTGACATGTTACAATCTACCATTTCTGAAGGGACTAGCAATAGCATAGCCAACTTAGGTTATCAAGAGTAATCAACAATGTTTGTAGCAAACAGTTAGCCCATTGGTTGAATGTGTCCTTTGCTATCAAATAGGCGTTTAAACATTTTCCCATTTTCCGCATGTGGGCTGCCATTGTAGTCCATTCTGGACCACACAGTCATGTGAGAGTAAGCTAACGCGTAAGTTCCCATTTCTACAGGCTTATTTGATAGCAAAGGACACATTAAACCCAACGAATCATAAGTATTGTTCCTAGAGATAGGAACAAACACGAGCAGCTCATGTTTGAGTTGAGTTGCAGAATTTCAGTCCTGGAGGGTTTTTACTGTTTAATAAATGTCTGATCAAATTATGCACTGCACAGTTTCTTACATGCTCTCTCTCTCTTTCTCTTTCTCTCTCTCTCTCTTTCTCTCTCTCTCTCTCTCTCTCTCTCTCTCTCTCTCTCTCTCTCTCTCTCTCTCTCTCTCTCTCTCTCTCTCTCTCTCTCTCTCTCTTTCTCTATCTCTTTCTCTTCATCTCTCTCTTCATCTCTCTCTCTCTCTATTTCTCTCTCTCTTTCTTTCTCTCGCTCTCGCTCTCGCTCTCTCTCTCTCTCTCTCTCTCTCTCTCTCTCTCTCTCTCTCTCTCTTCATCTCTCTTTATCTCTCTCTCTCCCTCTGTCTCTCTCTCTTTCTCTCTCTCTTTCTCTCTCTCTCGCTTTCTCTCTCTTTCTTTCTCTCTCTCTCTCTCTCTCTCTCTCTCTCTCTCTCTCTCTCTTAGGTGGGGGCATAGGGGGTATTGGTCAGACTGGTGTTGTTGGCGAGGACAAATCTTGGACATCGGGCAGAATGTTGGCACCTGCATGAGTGGAACAGAGGAGCCTCAGTTCTGTGTGAGTTCATGGCCCACATTCACTAAATCTCTGACACAATAAAACCTTCTGCCCTTCTGCAGGGTGTCATGAAGAGCAACTGTCTCAGTGGTAAAAGCAACATAAACAGTATGAGTAACAGCATGAACGTGTTTGAACTCAGCTTTTTTAGGAATAAAAATGAGGACAAACCTCTACTCGGCTAGCGTCTACATATATTTTAACAATAGCCAGTGTCCTGTCCTCCATATGCA
The DNA here is from genome assembly GCA_023634145.1 of Thymallus thymallus. Classification (NCBI taxonomy): domain Eukaryota; kingdom Metazoa; phylum Chordata; class Actinopteri; order Salmoniformes; family Salmonidae; genus Thymallus; species Thymallus thymallus. The sequence continues at coordinate 14,295,414 of CM042422.1, forward strand.
GCTTTGCTTGAACTTGAATTAACTTTTCAATTTTGTTCATTGAGGGCAGATATTAATGTCACTTAACAGGTCTAAAATATTTCTCAATAAGGCTTTATAGACTCATTATATAAGACTCAACTTATATTTTGAAAGGTTTCATTTCTGCGCACACAGCACGGTAGTGTAATGCCTTACCCATAGTAGAATCAGATAGTCCAGTAAGCCCATCTAAAAGCTTGCTCTTCCACTGTACCAGCAGCTTACCTAATCCATTATATCAGATAGTACTCTGTCTCTGTCTCTCTCTCATACCCAGATCCTGCTCCCTCATTCCAGTTAGATGCAACCATTTGCATACCATTCCATTAATCAGATGAATGACATAGCCTATGTCCCAAATGGCAGTCTCTTCCCTATATGGTGCACTCTTTTTGAAAGTAGTGCACTATGTAGGGGATAGGGTGCCATTTGGGACTTAGGAACTCAGGCTGATCTGATGGCAAAGACGTTTGGTTGTCGCAGTGGAAAGATCATCAAGGACTTGTAAATGTCAGCATGAGTGGCGCACAATCTCTACAATATATCCAACAAATATATCTCTCTGGAAGTTTTATGTTAAGAGTTCTCACCCCAATAAAAGCATGGCTTCTATCATCACTGGTTTACAGAAGAGATGATGTGTTGCGTGTCTGTCCTATCCAATAGTGTGAAAGTCAAGTTATATTCTCTATCCTTTTCCGTGACTCAAAAACCCAAAGGATAGGAGTCAGACTAAGTTAGCCATGATTAGCATCATCCTATACACAAAGGGAACTACCACATGGTGTACACCTACAGACTCTGATGCATTATGGGAAATATAGTGTCTCTCTCTCTCAGTGCCACAGGCCCTTAATGTGAAACCTGTCCTCTGAAAGAAAGTAAAAAAATATATGAAAAACAGAAAGTAAAAGTTTCCCCTCAGCTGGCCTGAACAGTGACAGGACTCACAGTCACAGAACACGTTCAGGGAGATATAAATATTGAGCACTGAGGGATTTTTGCTCCATGAATTATTAAGTCCAGTGGCTTTATGTAAGCTTCTGAGAGCTATCTCCCCCATAGCTTTGCTGTTTCACTCTGCACCGAGCAGACTGGGGAACACGGAGGTAGAGAGACAGCATATAAACTCAAACACACATACATATACATTTAGTGTAGTAGACAGGCAGACAGACAGACAGACATACAGACAGACAGACAGACATACAGACAGACAGACAGACAGACAGACAGACAGACAGACAGACAGACAGACAGACAGACAGACAGACAGACAGACACATAGACAGGCAGGCAGGCAGGCAGGCAGACAGACAGACAGACAGACAGATAGACAGACAGACAGACAGACAGACAGACAGACAGACAGACAGACAGACAGACAGACATGCACATACACAGACATACAGACAGCAGACAGACATGCACGCACACACAGACACACATAGTTGAGTTGATTTTAAGGCTAACAATATTGTTAACAACTTTTACTTTAGTAGAATCTTACCATTATGATTAAGAAATGGGTGTTGTAAAACAGCGCCTAAAAACCCATCTTGCAGAGGTTTGTTTTTTCCCAACACCATGTCCTATACTCTAACACTGTGTACATCTGGTAGCACTAAATTATTGATGGCATTACATGACATGGGTGGCTGAGTTCTCCTCTCAGCAACATTAAACCTGATCCTAAAAATAGTAGTTTTTCTTTGACTCTGCTTCGACAAAAAGATCTTTCTGAAAAGGTAGTCAGGCATTTATGTCAGGTGTGTGTGTGTGTGTGTGTGTGTGTGTGTGTGTGTGTGTGTGTGTGTGTGTGTGTGTGTGTGTGTGTGTGTGTGTGTGTGTGTGTGTGTCTTTGCGCATGTTTGTGTGTTTGTGTCTTTGTGCACATGCATGTGTGTGCCAGTGTGTGTGTGTGTGTGTGTGTGTGTGTGCACGGGTTTGTGCCTGACACAAGTGTGTATGTTTGTTTATGTCTGTGTGTGTGTGCTCCTTGTTTATTGAAATAGCACACAGTGACATGGAAAATATGTTTACTAGAAGATATTTCCCCAGTGTTGTTTGATGTAAGAGTGCTTATCTAGGATCAGTTTTTTAAATCATAATGAATAAAAGAGGGGACCTGACCCTAAATCAGAATTCTACTCTGGCCTTGGCGTCTTCTCCTTTCTATGGAAGCTAAATCTACAATAATGAGCTTTCCATCTCGTTATAACCAACGTAATGTGTCATATTTTTTATTACTGTGCAGGCTGCTGTGAAATACATATTTTAATTATTAAGTATCATTCAGTTTGGAGATGGCAACAGTAGGACAGTGCACATTTTTTCAGCTTGTATTGAAAATCTCATCGTTGTCGGTGATCAGTCCTACCACTGTTGTGTTGTCAGCAAACCTAATGATGGTGTTGGAGTCATGCTTGGCCACACAGTCGTGGGTGAACAGGGAGTACAGGGGCCCCAGTGTTGTGAATCAGCGTGGCAGATGTGTTGGTGCCTACCCTTACCACCTTGGGACGGCCCATCAGGAAGTCCAGGATACAGTTGCAGAGGGAGGTGTTTAGTCCCAGGGTCATTAGCTTAGTGATGAGCTTTGTGGGCACTATGGTGTTGAACGCTGAGCTGTAGTCAATGAACAGAATTCTCACGTAGGGGTTCCTTTTGTCCAGGTGAAAGGTTGAACATGTCAGTGATGACACTTGACAGTTGGTCCGTGCATGCATACATGTCCTGGTAATTCGTCTGGCCTCGCGGCCTTGTGAATGTTGACCTGTTTATAGGTCTTGCTCACATCGGCTACGGAGAGTGTGATCACACAGTCTTCCGGAACAGCTGGTGCTCTCATGCATGCTTCAGTGTTGCTTGCCTCGAAGCGAGCATAAAAGGCATTTAGCTCATCTGGTAGGCTCGTGTCACTGGACAGCTCGCGGCTGGGTTTCCCTTTGTAGGTCGTAATAGTTTGCAAACCCTGCCATATCCGAGTAAAGGTGGTCTAGAGGTTTGTATGCATCTCTGTGTGTGGAGTAAAGGTGGTTGAGAGTTTTTTTTCCTCTGGTTGCACATTTAACATGCTGGTAGAAATGAGGTAAAACAGATTTAAGTTTGCCTGCATTAAAGTCCCCGGTTACTAGGAGTGCCGCTTCTGGATCAGCATTTTCTTCTTTGCCTTATTCAGCTCGTTGAGTGGCGTCTTAGATCCAGCATCGGTTTGTGGTGGTAAAAAGACGGCTACGAATAATATAGATCTACTCTCTTGGTAGATAGTGTGGTCTACAGCTTATCATGAGGTACTCTACCACAGAAGAGCAATACCTCGAGACTTTAATATTAGACATCGCGCACCCGCTGTTATTGACAAATAGACACACACCCCCACCCCTCATCACCAGACGTAGCTGCTCTGTCCTGGCGATGCACGGAAAACCCAGCCAGCTCTATATTATCTGATATTACAGTTTTGAATGTCCCGTTGGTAGGATAGTCTCGATCGTATATCATCCAGTTTATTTTCCAGTGATTGCACGTTGGCCAATAGAACGAATGGTAGAAGACGTTTACCCACTCGCCGACAAATTCTCACCAGGCTCCCCAATCTCCACCCCCTGTTTTTCGAATGACAGGGATTTGGGCCTGGTCTGTGAAAATGTCAACTTTTGTCTGTGTACTTTGATCAGGAATAAAAAACCTAGAATAGTGTGTAACAGTAACATTTGGTACATTATTGGACATTAGTGTGAGGTATGAGTTCTCTTTGGTTATGTCAATTGAAGGTAAAACTCCTGGCCCTGGTCCAAATTCTAGGGATTGTCTTGAGTCAGTTCACCAAAACAGAGTAGGTCAATAGGTCTTTGTGGATCATCTACAATAACGTGAACCGAAGAAAGGAATTTTGATATGAATGGAAGAGTTATTATGTTTATTAGCTTAACTTGATAACTTCTCAGCCAGCTAACTTTGATAAACATCCACATATACTGTACACTGAGTGAACAAAACATTAGGAACAACTTCCTAATATTGAGTCTCCCCTTTTGCCCTCAGAACAGGCTCAATTCATTGGGGCATGGACTCTACAAGGTGTCAAAAGCATTCCACAGGGATGCTGGCACATGTTGGCTCCAATGCTTCCCACAATTGTGTCAAGTTGGCTGGATGTCCTTTGGGTGGTGGACCATTCTTGATACACACAGGAAACTGTTGAGCGTGAAAAACCCAGTAGCATTGCAGTTCTTGACACATACCGGTGCGCCTGGCACCTACTACCATACCCCGTTCAAAGACATCTTTTGATTCACCTTTCTGGAGCCCCCAGGTATTTCAACCAAATCAGTTTTTCTTCAAATCAGTTAAGCTACTTTATTAATATGGCTGTCCAAAATGCTTAATTGGTTCAGCAGGTTCTGTTCCCCTATTCAGTATAACACAGTATTTATGAGCATTAAATATATATGAGAGAAGTTTTGGGTAAAATCACTTGCTGAACGGAAAGCATGGGTGAACGAGGAATTCCAGCCGAACGCTATTATTTTATGAGTTTAATTAAATCCCAGAGTTTGTCTCAGGGCGCTTCAAGGGGGTTTCTGTATTTAAGGCTGATTCATTTTTCATGACGCATAACTGGATTCTGACTTTTAATTAGTGAGTGCATGGCGGCTGAGGGTTCGCTGCCTGTCTGCCTTTGGAAATGCAGATGTCTGATCTTTCACTTACCTAGTGCTCTCTACACAATACCTCTCCCCTATTTGACCTAGATCGTTTGTGTGTATGTATTAATATGTGTATTTTTAAATATAATTGATGTAGTTTTGTCCTTGAGCTGTTCTTGTCTATTAATGTTCTGTATTATGTCATGGTTCATGTTTTGTATGGACCCCAGGAAGAGCAGCTGCTGCTTTCTCAACAGCTAGTGGGGATCCTAATAAAATACCAAATAGGCATTCTATGGTAATCTTCATGTATTTTATGTAAAGTGTGGCTAGACTCCATTAACCATTTTAATGCTAAATCAATGTTTTTGATTGCTACTGTTTAGATACTGTGGTATGGATTTGAGATAGGTGAAAGTGTTATAAGCGGCACCATGGAATAAAGAGTTTTGCATGTTATTCCAACACGGGGGGGCACTAAAAATAAAGGAAGATTTACTTAAATTGGTCGAGACCCGAGGGACCTCAAGAGTTAGCCAACCCTGCGGTTTGGTAGCTCATTCTTTTATACTTTAGCAACAAAGTTAAGTTAATTGGGAGCTTGTGTAGTAGAGCTTTGTCAACAAAAAGGGGTAATTAAGTGATCAACGGTACTTCAATGAGGACCAGCCAACCTTTTGATACAGGATGCAGTAGGGAGTATTAAAACTGTCCTCTGTGATAAAGCGAAGGGCGCTATGGTAAACGACATCCAAAGGTTTAAGAGTAGTGGCTGCTTCAATCTGGTAATTGGTGTCACCATAGTCAAGAACTTAGTAAACATCGAGTCTTTCCCAGATATGTGTAAGTGAATTAGAGAACCGTTAAAGAACAATATACAAAGCCTTCAGAAATTATTCACACCCCTTGACGTTTCCCACATATTGTTGTGGTACAGCCTGAATTTAAAATTGATTAAATATAGATTTTGTGTCACTGGCCTACACACAATACACCATAATGATGATTAAAAATTAAAAGCTGAAATGTCCTGAGTCAGTAAGTATTCAACCCCTTTGCTATGGCAAGTTTAAAACATTCAGGAGTTAACATTTGCTAAACACATTAACATAATAAGTTGCATGGACTCACTCTGTGTGCAATAATACTGTTTAACATTATTTTTGAATGACTACCTTATCTCTGTACCTCACATATAAAATTAATTATCTATGAGGTCGTTCAGTCAAGCCTATTGGTAGATTAGTACAAATAAAAAAGCAGACATTTAATATGATAAAGTTATTAATTACACTTTGGATGGTGTATCAATACACCCAGTCACTACAAAGAAACAAGCATCCTTAACTCAGATGCCGGAGAGGAAGGAAACCATTCAGGGATTTCACCATGAGGCCAATGATGACTTTAAAACAATTGCAGAGTTTAATGGCTGCGATAGGAGAAAACTGAGGATGGAACGTTGTAGTTACTCCACAATACTAACCTAAATGAGGAAGGAAGCCTGTACAGAATACAATTATTCCAAAATGTGCTTCCTGTTTGCAATAAGGCACTAAAGTAAAACTGCAAAAAACTTTGCAAAGAAATGATCTTTATGTCTTGAATACAAAGTGTTATGTTTGGAGAAAATCTAAGACAACACATCACTGAGTACCACTCTTCATATTTTCAAGCATGGTGGTGGCTGCATCATGTTATGTGTATGCTTGTCTTCGGCAAGGACTATGGAGTTTTTTAGGATACAAAGAAACGGAATAGAGTTAAGCACAGGCAAAAGCCTTGAGAAAAACCTGGTTCAGTCTGCTTTCCAAATTCACCTTTCAGCAGGACAATAACCTAAAACACAAGGCCAAATATACACTGGAGTTGCTTACCAAGATGACATTGAATGTTCCTGACAGTTTTGACTTAAATCGGCTTGAAAATCAATGGCAAGACTTGAAAATGGCTGTCTAGCAATGATCAACAACCCACTTGACAGAGCTTGAAGAATCTTTCAAATAATAATGTGCAAATATTGTACAATCCAGGTGTGCAAATCTCTTAGAGACTTGCCCAGAAAGACTCACAGCTGTAACTGCTGCCAAAGGTGACTCTAACATGTATTGACTCAAGAGTGTGAATACTTATGTAAATTAGATATTTCTGTATTTAATTTTAAATAAATGTGCGAACATTTCTTAAAACATGTTTTCACTTTGTCATTATGGGGTATTTTGTGTGGAAGGGTACCATTTTTTTTTTCCGTATAGATTTTGAATTCAGGCTGTAACACAAGGGGTATGAATACTTTATGTATATTTAGTCTTGCCTGCATTAAGTACGGGTTTTGATCCAACTAGAGCTTTCTGTAAAGCACTAAAGTCACATTGCAGCTCTAACATAGCCTGGTCAAAAGTTGGAGAAATGGCGTACATAACAGTGGCATATGCATACAGATTAATATTAGAAGTTTTAACAGATTTACCAATATTATTTATATAAATAGTAAAGAGAACATGTCCCAGTACCAACCCCTGTGGTTCAGCTTTTGTAATATCCAGGAAACTAGACTTGACACCATCAGAAATCATGCATTGAGACCTATCTGACAGTTAATTCTCAAACTGTCTGTAGTTTACCTAATGCACATAGTATTGGCACAGCATATTGTGATTAATAGTGGGAACAAGGATAATCATTACTGTTGGCAAAGAAACGACTAATTCCTCAACTCTCAATGAATCAGTTAGTGTATATGTAGGTAATTATTAAACAGTTACCCCCTTATAAATCGGACGTTTACTCCAAAAGGTGAATATGGGGAACATATTAATTCAGTTTCAGCATCATGGGGGATGAACGTCATTGAAACAAAAGTCCTTGCTATCTTTGAAAAAATGCTAAGCGAATACTTTTACCTTAATGGTTCACATTGGTAAGGGCTGATGTTTACATCAGTCAATTACAATACATCCACATGATGGTGCTGTTCCTTATTGAATAACCATCTAAGATCAAACTTGTGATGCCACTTCAGCATCAAACAACTGTAAACCATGTGTTCCATGTATTTCGCTCCAGCCATTACCACAAGCCCATCCTCACCAATTAAGGTGCCACCAACCTCCTGTGGTGGGCGGTGCACCTCCATATATGTTCCTAATGTTTAGTATACTCAGTGTATATCTCAATATATGTTCCTAATGTTTAGTATACTCAGTGTATATCTCAATATATGTTCCTAATGTTTAGTATACTCAGTGTATATCTCAATATATGTTCCTAATGTTTAGTATACTCAGTGTATATCTTCTTTATCAGTTGTATACCTAATGCATTTGATTTGCTTAAATTCTCATTGTCAAAGTGAGCTTTCATATTTTCAAGACAATAATGAAAACAGATAAATAGCATTTTAAAGTAGTTCCATTTCATTGTTTAGGGAATTACCTGGTTATTTAATCTTGGACAGATTAGTCTTTTTTGTACAGATGTACCACATTTTAGTTATTTCAAGCACATATATAGAAATATACATTTCACATTTGACGAAGACAATTGTGATAAGTATGATTATATGTTGCAAGTAACAAAATAATAGTTTATAAAATGTCATATTCTATATAGTTCAATATATATCCAGCAGATGGCAGTCTAGCAATGTAACATCTCTCTCTCTCTCTCCCCCTGAAAGAATCCACTCTCCCTTTTAGCACTTTTGAAATATTAAATATACATTTTCTACCCCTCCGTCTCTCACTTCAGATGACGTCTTCCTCCCGTCATGTGCGGGAATGAAAAGTGATGGCGAGAATTAGCTTTTATTTACTGCGGTAATGAAGTACAAAGCCGGTTTGTGCATTCAAAGGAGCTCATGCAAGATTAATGTTCCCCCGAAGAAAGCCCCCCCCCAACCCTCCCCCCAACCCTCCCCCGCCCCAACCTCCCTCTTCCCCACATTTGTTTAGTTTTTTGTTGTTTTCTTTTTTTTCACCAGCACCTCCTCTTCCCCCTCCTCCCTCTCTCGCTCCTCTCGTCTCAAGTCTGATGGCGTCACCCTCGCCATCTGTCTGTTCACCGGCCCGTGTCGTTGACAGGGTACTACGGTTTGAGAGCGGGAGTCTGTGGACTACCACGTCTTGAATCCCCTGACATCCTCCCATCCTTTCACATTACCACCAGTTTTGTCTATCAAAAGCCTCCCCACCTCCATTCTTCATTCTCTACATCAAAAGCCTCCCCACCTCTATTCTTTAGTCTGTCCATCAAAAGCATGCATCATTTCAGCAAATATCCCGGTTTGTTCATCTGATGCAATGGAGAGACTGTTCTCATTCGGAAATAACTCCTCGTATTTCTCTGCCCCAAAATAGAAACATAGAGTTATGTAGAAGGTAGATTAGATACAAGAGGATTTGATGAATTAGCCATTTGTCATTGTTAAAATTTTAGTGATTTGAGGATGAAGCACCACTTGAAACAAGATTATAAGAATACTGAATGACTTCAATGTTTTTCATGTTAATGCATTTTATTATGTGGACTGTAGGCATCTATTCTTCCTCCATGGAGCCTCCAACTGAACATTATGAGAATGTATTCCTGAGCTTATCACAGACGCCTCCCACATGACGAGTGCCAGAAGAGGCGGACACACACACACACACACACTCCCACATGAGCCAATGCGGCTCTTTTCAGGGCGTGCATTTCAGAAATGGGACATACCTTGAGGATACATTTTTATTTTGTTCATGTGTGTGTGTGGTGCATGCTTGTGCCCATGTGCATCCATGTGTTTAACCCTTTAAACTCCTGGGAATTGGCCTATATGGATATGGCTAAATTTAAATGTTTCTTACAGAACAAATATGAAATGCATAACAATGGTAGCAATTGAAAGGTAACAGTTTGGAGATTATGGGAAAATTATTAGACCAAAGGTGAGGACACAACAGTTCACCTGACACAAGGCTGAATCCAAACATTAACATGTTGATTTTATGTACATTTTACATTTACTGTACTTTTCGCTGCATTCGTTGATAACGAAATCTGAAAATACTCATGATACATTCAATAACATGAAAAGAATATTCCTGGAAATATGGTTTAGGTGCAACATAAGACAAGGAAATTAGAAGAGTTTGAGTGAGTGGACTAACGATTGTCTCCAAATGGCCACACACCTCTCCAGTGTGCACTTAAGTTATTTCAATGCAGTTTTATGACTCAAGAAGAGTCTTCAACTATAAGGTGCTTTTTTGAGCTCTCCTAGCTGTGCCGTTGAGGAACTGAAACAAGCACTCTTGTAGTTATTTTGTGTAGAACACACCCCTGCATCCCCACCATCACACAATTGCTGTTGTTGTTTACACAACCCAACAACGGTCTGTTATAATTCGCAATCTCGGTCAGGTGGGCATCATTTGAAAGCCTGTTCTATTGCCAACATGACTAGCTAAGATCTAAAATACGATATTACAGCGTTAGGCTTTCATCATTTTGGTGCGCATAGAGAGAAGTCATGAGTGCATTCAGATGCGTACGTGGTCCACAGGAAATGTTCTTCCCAAAAGACAAAACATAGTGATCATTCTGTTCAGAACAACCCAGGATATAACGCCAACCCAGGATATAACGCCAACCCAAGATATAACGCCAACCCAGGATATAACGCCAACCCAGGATATAACGCCATGTCATCTTGTAACTGTACATCAAACATAGCTCTTATAAATGTTGACACTGTATATTACATACATTTTCTAATATGGAAATGTGAAGTGCATATTTGGCGTGCTTGTATGACGTCAAAGTGGTATTTATTATAATCCTCAAAGTCTCATTTTGTCCTCTTAATTTACAGCATAATTCACTCAGACAACAAAAAATGTGCAAAAGTTGCCCAATTAGCGGGAGGGATGGGGGCATCTTCTTGTCGCGCGAGGTGCTCAAGTTCAGAACAGCTGTCAGTCAAAACCCATACAGCGCTGTGAAGCACAGAGCCAGAGCTCTGACGTCATGTATAGCATGTTACTGTACATCCACTATGTTCCAATTAAGGCATTTATCAGTTCCCAGATCTGCCATTTTCAACCTGTATACAGTGTGTGTGTGCATTCTGTTTAAGTAAGTGAGTGATTGTGTGCGCCTTGAGGGTGAATATGCAGATTCTATAGAAGACACCCAAGCCGTCATTTAACAGGTGTCCGTTCTCTTGACTGTAAAGGTCTATTTTCTCTTCAGCTTCTCCTACATCGCCAATATCTTAAGTGGTGTCGTATCCTTTCATTCTCCTGCACTGAAGACAAAGCTGGCTTATAGCAATATGTGCAAAGCATTACTGTATATAGGGTCCCTTAGAAAGAAATGCATGGAGAGGAAGCCTCTTTTGACTGTTGCGTTCCTCTGATTTTGACCAATCCACATTTTGGTGTGGACAGAAACTATCCCTGGTGAAAGCTGAGGAGATTAAAGAAATGTTATTTTCTTGTCTCACATTGGAATGTTATTTTTCATAAAAAGGAGAAGTAATAAAAAATGTTTGCCAGGATGAGGCTTCGCTTAGAACCCCATCTTACTAGAGAAATATTCTAAACAAAAATAAATGTTCCTCGGTCGTTTCCTTCCCCCGTAGATGCCGAATTATTTTAAAATGCTGGCCGGTTTCAAACAGTGATAACCGAGGGGAAGCCACAGTATCTAAAGGTGGTTTGGAAGCCACATATAAATGTTATTGTGTGTGTGTGTTATATTGTATTTATACGGCCTATCATTTAAGAGGCACACAACTGTGGATAAATACAGGCTAATATGATATATTGTATTAAATATGGTATGGATGAAGGGGGGTGAGGAAAGGGTCATGGGTTTACCCAAAGGCTTTTCAACCATGATCAAAGTCCTTTTGAATATTGCATTCAAAAGAATGTGTCATAAATGTAAGGAGTTAAAAAAACAAATGTTGAAAATGCAAATATAGCCTTGGTAAAACGGCACAAATTACTATCTTTGAAGCCACAGATGCAACAACCTTCTGTGAGTTTAGGAATACAATTTACATAATAATGCCCCATTTCTAGGATGATATTCAAAATGGATGACCTGGGTATATCTGTATCATAAAAATAGAATGTTATGCAAATTATACACCAGGAACAGGATCCCACACTCCTAGGTCAACAAAGTAAAGGTTTCACAAGGTAGACCTACTGTGATCACAATTACCTCATTATGTCCTCGTAATGCTGTTTGGAATCTCAGGTTCACTACCGATAGTCCTCATAGTGATGGAGTATGAAGACAAATGGGTTGGGTGATAGGAGACAGCCCTGAGTTTACCCCCGGTGTCGTACTGCTACCATGTCCACACTTATAAATCAAGCCCATTGAGGAAGTATAATGCTGATGATTATGACAGCCCAATCGCTGGAGAGTAGGGGGAGATTTGAGTTATGGGGTTGGGGCAGATGCCCAGAAACTAGACAGGATTCGGAATAGAGAAATACTGCCACTGAAAGAACACAAGTCCCCTCAGATAGATACTAATGCTGCGGCTGGCACCGGTGCCTCTAAACTACACAAGGACCATTAGCTCCACAAAATCAATGGAATATTTAGATCTGATATTTTGGTGTCTACTTACCATTATCATGTTATGTTTTATTGGAGAGATAGTTAAAGGGTAGGTAGCATAAACGTAACCACATATAACACATGGATTTGCAATTTGGTTAGGTATTGTGGAGGACCCGGCAAGCTAGCCTATTCCCTATAATGTAAACTCCAACAGAAACAGCAAATGTATCACTTCAAATTTAACCAAATATACTGAACAAAAATATAAACGCAACATGGAAAAATGTCAATGATTTGACTGAGTTCATATCAGGAAATCAGGCAATTGATATAAATTCATAAGGTCCTAATCTATGGATTTCACATGACTGGGAATACAGATATGCATCTGTTGGTCAAAGGTACCTTAAGAAAAAGGTAGGGGCGTGGATCAGAAAACCAGTCAATATGTGGTGTGACCACCATTTTCCTCTTGCAGTGCAACACATCTTCAGCTTCCAGGAATTGTGTACAGATCCTTGCGACATGGGGCCGTGTTTTATCATGCAGAAACATGAGGTGATGGCAATGGATGAATGATATGACAATGGGCCTCAGGATCTCATCATGGTATCTCTGTGCATTAAAATTGCCATAGATAAAACGCAATTGTGTTTGTTGTCCGTAGCTTATGCCTGCCCATACTGTAACCCCACTGCCACCATGGAGCACTCTGTTCACAACCTTGACATCAGCAAACCGTTCACCCACACAATGCCATACACGTGGTCTGCAGTTGTGAGACCGGTTGGACGTACTGCCAAATTCTCTAAAACAATGTTGGAGGTGGCTTATGGTAGAGAAATTAACATTAAATGATCTGTAAACAGCTCTGGTGGACATTCCTGCGGTCAGCATGTCAATTGCAAACTTCAGTGTCACTAGCACTCATGACTACTGGTTTCAATTTAATCTTCAGCCAACCTACAAGCAAATACAAATCAGCTTGCATGGTTGCTAGCTAACTAGCTTGCTAATGTTAACCATACTAACCTGCTAAAGTTAGCCCTACCAACCTGCTAACGTTACGCTAGCGCTACATGAGTCAGCCAGTTGCTATCAACACCTAGCTTACAGCTACAGTGCCTTCGGAAAGTATTCAGACCCCTTGACTTTTTCCACATTTTGTTACGTTACAGCCTTATTGTAAAATGTATTAAATCATTTTTTTTTTCCCCATTGAGAGCATCCTGTCAACTGCACAGTCCGCAAACGCAGGGCGGTGCAGTTGACCAGCACTACACAACACCGGGAGCACACTGCCTGCCCTCCAACTAGTCTAAAGAAGGCCAGTTTTATTGTTTCTTTAACAGTTTTCAGCTGTGCTACATAGTTGCAAAAGGGTTTTCTGATGATCAATTAGCCTTTTAAAATGATAAACTTGGATTAGCTAACACAACGTGCCATTGGAACACAGGAGTGATGGTTGCTGATAATGGGCCTCTGTATGCCTATGTAGATATTCTATTAACAATCAGCCGTTTCCAGCTACAATAGTCATTTACAACATTAACAATGTCTACACTATATTTTCGGATTAATTTGATGTTATTTTAATGGACAAAAAATGTGCTTATCTTTCAAAAACAAGGACATTTCTAAGTGACCCCAAACTTTTGAACGGTATTGTATGTTCCTGCATCTGCTTCGTCAAATGCTATTGATGAGTACATTCTAATTATTCCGGACTCTGACATTGCTCGTTCTAATATTAGCATATTTTTAGATATTACTTCACTGTTGGATAGAGGAATACAAACATTTTGCTACAGCCGCGATAACTGCAAAATATGTGTACGCGACCAATACATTTTTATTTGATTTGACAACAGCATTGTCGGTAGTTCCGAAGAAATCCAAAAATAAGTTCAGAAATATTTCTAAATATTTGCGTGTATACTTGTTTGCAAACCTGCAGGACAGATAATCAATGTCACCTGCAGAGTGCCACTGGCCCCAGATCAGTGGTGTAGTTTCTCAAGTACCTTCAGAACCTCACCTTGTCTCTCTGCCTGTCCACTGCAGGTCCTCTCAGAAACCTTTGAGAAGGGTTTCATTTCACTAGATTAATAGAGAAGGCCTGTGAGTTTCCCTGGACTACCTCAGGGTTCCTACATTCGGGATCTTCTCAAAGCCCCTTATCAGGGGTCTCATTACATCAGGTTATGAAGGAGGGATGAAGCTGAGGGATGTCTTAGATAGACTTTGATATGCCACTGACTGACATAGTTCCAGTCATGCATCTGCCCACTTTAATGCTGTTGTGGTGGCCGACGCACCAATTAGCTGAGTCATTTAGGGCTTGTTCTTTGTCCACTCTGCTCCGTCAGTGTATACTACTCAAATTCGAATGTCACTGATTTTCAAAATTAGGTATGGTAAAATGCCACTTTACTTTGTCACTTACATTGTATATAACTATATTGAAATACAAATATAAATCACCTTCTAAATGTTTTGATATGTCCTCTCTGCAAACTGAACAGAGAAGATATTTACAGGGTAGACTGCTATAACGCGAAATGGCATAAATCTCAATATAGAAATATCATCAACAACAACTGTAACCAGTAGAGCACAGATACAGTAGCTATATTCACATTACAGTCGACCTATGTGTCACATTTGCCTTTAGGGCTGAGGGATGATGCTGTGTCATGATCTCCAACCATGATAATATCATCAGGCACAAAGCCTGACAAGTGTAGGGATAGATATTTCAGAGATGCAGACAGCGAAGCGCTGCCACAGGTCATAAACCCTTACATTCACTTCTTGATCTTTCTCTCTGTTTGGCCCCAGCAAATATTAATGCAAATAACAATGCCTTTTTGGACGCCATTTTTATGGTTATCACTCTATCTCACCAATATGCTGATGTTACAAAGCTAATGGATTCAATGGTAACCTATGGCTCGGGTCCTATCCAGCTGCCGTCGCCCCCAGTCACTTGTGTATGCATTGAGCTGATAAGTACAGAGTTTCATTTTCCCCATGGCGGAGCACAGTAAAAAACTGGGGAGTAATAATTGCTATGAGCCGAGACGAGGACGGCTAAATATGCTTGATTGCATCCTAAGCCTCAATGCTGTGTAATGAAATATGGCTGTGCCCCGGACAGGAAATCTTACTTGTCACTTTTTCTGCTATTTTTTATTTTATTCAATTTTTTTGTCTTTTGCCTTCCTTGGCCAACCCAATCCATCAAAACGTTTATCTTTGTGATAATGTTATACTGTAATTACAGGGCCAAATCGGGTTCTAATTATTTATTCCTTGCTGCATCAAAATGGCCGTCCCCTAATATCCCCCAGTTCTACATTTTAATTTGTGTGTTCATTAGCATGGACAGGGCGTATCAGGTGAACAAAGTAAAGGGAAATTCTGCAAACAACAGTATTGTTTCAGGCAGGATTTGAGGGCCAAGACTGCACCACCCCCTTACTTACGTAACCACTTTTTTACATCCTCTGTTTAGGGGAGAGTTGGGTAAGATGAGCAATTGTTTTTCCTTCAGCATCACTCCGTCCAGGGAAATATAGTATTCTTTCTAACAAAGATATCTACATATATTTCAGGATGTTGTGTATCCCTGGGAATAATCAGAATGTATGTAAACGTTACAGTTTTGAAAACGTAGCTTGTCCAAAAAAAAATAACTAAATTGCTTACCCCATATTCCATTTGTATTCTTCCTTCAAATACTCCACGAAATTATGACCTCTTCCTAAATATTTGGTCAAATTCTACATTTTGTGTATGGTTTCCTAGAAACAAAGGCAGCACAACTTACCCCTTTGCTCAACTTACCCCACTCTCCCCTACTTTTAAAATGTATTTAATGTAAATGAAAGCAGCGGTTTATGCAAATGAAGACATCTGAGGAGGTTCAGGCCATGAGAAGTTCAGGTTGACTTCTCAGCTATGACTAACATTCACATCTTAGATATTATTAATCCAATGTTCATAACAATCTTGGGGAAATTAAAAGAACTCCCCTCACAAATTTCAAATCAGTGGTCTTGCCACGCCGCGGTTTCCACAGTTTTCGAGGAGGTCCTTCTCATACAATTAAACCCACTGCCATCATGATGTCTTACGCATGATGACTGAAATTAGGGTACACACAATTTGGCAAAATAAAAAAAGTATAATTCATTATGAGTCATTTTGTCGGAACAACCTAAAGCACATTTCTCTGTTGGTTCAATAAGCAGCTAATCATTTATAAGAATATTAGTCCACAGGCTTGTATGAGCACTGCAGCATCTGCTAATGCATTTAGCAGTAAATAGCCTGAGAAAATCTTCCCGGCACAGTAAATACTACATTTTCTGTATAACTCACCAGTGTAATTTAAGGAGAATGTAATTACATGTGTTTTCATTATAGGCCACAAAGCCGATCAATATCAAGTAATTTTTATGATTGTCCATGAAATTTGAATATTACCTGCCAAGCAGGAGTATGGTGCCAATAATAAGATATTGTTTTGTTGTTACATAATGGTTCATTCTTTAAACAGATCAACATTGAAATATGATGATATGCTTTATTAATAAAAGTATTTCTGTGACAAGATGTCATGTTTCCTGAATCATAGAAATGTAGGGTGGGAGGTAGCCTAGCGGTTAAGAGCGTTGAGCCAGTAACCAAAAGGTTGCTGGTTTGAATACCTATACCAACTAGGTAAAAATTATGTTGATGTGCCCTTGTGCAAGGCACTTAACCCTAGTCGCTCTGGATAAGAGTGTCTGCTAAATGACTAAAATGTGAATATTTTCTCTTTCTCATGTCGTTCCAGTTCTCTTTCCTGAGACGACAACCACAGGATGAGGCTTGAGAGGAGGTAAGAGTTTGAGATGGATGTGGTGGTGTGTTGAAATGTGATTGTCAATTTGGAGCCATTTTGTTCATACAGTGATTCCCAGAGCTGCCGGGCTAGGTTAACAAGGCTGACACTGGTAGCCCACACTGGTAGCCCACACTGGTAGCCCACACTGGTAGCCCACCCTGGCAGCCCACATGGTGATATCAGTTAGCCTTTGAATTGGGATTAATTCCATTTGAAAATCAGTCATTTCAAATACTTTACACCTAAACTAAATAGTCTCTCCTTGAATTGAAAGCAAACATATATAAAATTGTCCTCACTGAAAATAAATTCCAATCAATCTATTACATTGAAACGGAATCAACCCCAAATCAGATGAGAAAAGGCTGGATCTGCCAAGCCAAGCCTTTTAGAGAGACTGGGAGAGTGAGAGGGAGACTGACTGGCTCTGATGAGGCCAGATTGGCCGTGCCTTGTGCTGTGTGCCAGGCTTCAGAAGCCTGATTGATAGAGCGTGATGAGACTGTCGCAGAGGAGACATACTAGGAGAGATAGACTGGATAGGGATGTGGCTGGTGAGGAGGATGTATTTGGAACACCTGAAGAATGAAGTAGTGGAATGAAGTGGACGGCTGGATTCTGTTGCAGACTTGTGGGGAATTAGTTGGGCAGCATATTGATGCACTAGTCTGGGACGAATTTACAGTTGAATTAACAGTTGAATTAACATTTGAATTAACATTTGAATTAACATTTGTTAGCATATTGTTAGGATCATTCCACAACTGCTAATGGTCTATGAAATCATTTTTTAAAATAAGAACTTACATAAATTGATATTCAAAAACAGTTAATCACTAAGACTCTGTCTAACAGATTTCCATCTAAAATAGTTGATTGCCTTAATAGGGTGGCAGGTATCCTAGTGGTTAGGGTGTTGGGCCAGTAACTGAAAGGTTGCTGGATCAAATCCCTGATCTGAGCTGACAAGGTAGGTCGTCATTGTAAATAAGAATTTGTTCTTAACTGACTTGCCTAGTTAAATAAAGGTTAAATAACTGGACTGGACGTCATTTAGCAGACACTCTTATCCAGAGCGACTTACAGTAGTGAGTGCATACATTCGTCCTCCGTGGGAATCAAACCCACAACCCTGCTGTTGCAAGTGCCATGCTCTACATGGGACCATTTAAGGGGGTAGACGATTGGGAACACATGGTACATATTGGCAAGGCAAGTAGTGTAACACTAAATCTCTGTACTGGGAGTTTTCCACTCTTAGTGACTTCAAACTCAATAATAAAGCCCTTGTGTTTTACTTTCACTTTTCAGCCTGGGGACAGAAGGCTCACTCACCAGAATGCCATGTTGTTATATGCCTCTCACATACAGTATGTGTAGGGAAGCCAAGAGAGGGCAAGGGGGATACCTAGTCAGTGGTACAACTGAATGCATTCAACTATTTAACCCAACCGCTCTGAATCAGAGAGGCGCGGAGGGCTGCCTTAATCGACATCCACGTCTTCGGCGCCCGGGGAACAGTGAGTTAACTGCCTTGCTCGGGGGAAGAACGACTGATTTTTACCTTGTCAGCTCGGGGAATTGATCCAGTAATCGTTTGGTTACTGGCCCAACGCTCCTACCCGCCAGGCTACCTGACGCTACCTGAGAGGCAGAGAGCGAGCGAGAAGGAGAGTAGCATAATGACAATGAGTGTGCACGTGAGTGATTGAGGTAGAGTGAGAAGAAGCGAGAGAACGGGAAAGAGAAAGCGAGAGAGAGCTAGTGAGAAAGCAGGGGAGAGAGGTTGGAGGTCCAGTAGCACTAGCGGGTCGAGGTCTTATCTCCCGCCCACCAAGCCCTGGCCCCAGGTTCCACTCCCTCCCGGCGGGGCTCCCCCTTTAGCCCCGCTAAGCAAGGTGTCCAGGTGAAATGAGCAATTCCCATTCAGAAGCGGAGGCAACTCGGAGAATCGCCCTGCGAAATGGCTGCTCACTTTGGCAGATCAATGCACTCTCTCCCAGTGCGCTGCCGCAGAGTGATAGCCAGCAAAAAAATAGAAAGGGAAAAAACGAGAGGGAGAGAGTGTGGGAAAGAAATAGCGAGAGAGAGAAACGTTATCACAGAATTTAATGATATTTGCCACGGTCTCACTGACTGAGCGCTGTCGAAGGGAGATGGGGCGCTTTGCATAAACTCAAAGGACGTGCGATATTGCTGTCCGCTGTGAAAGTGGCGGCGCCAGCCCCGCCGGATATGAGAATATTCCAACAGGCTGCTCTGAAATGTCTTCCAATATGAATGATATTAATGATAATCACTTTGAATTACAGGGTTGTACCGGAAAAAATCCCAGAATGACTCAACATTGCGGAGGCTCGTCTCTGACCTTATAGAATATGTACTTTATAATACCAAACATTGCTGATAGATATAATCAAGTGACAATGTACTCATAGTACACAGACTAAGTATTATAACTGGTGTAGTCCTACCTCTGTTAATGGATGTGCTTCCATCGCTGCAGCAGTAATTCATACCAAAACTGCAGCTGTTTCTACAAACCATAATTCCTTACTTTAACATTATCCACTATTTCAGTTTCCTTTAGTGATAATAATATAACAGTGGCCATTCTTCCAACTTATCTCAATTCAAACAATTTTTGATAGAGTTGACTAGAACATTATTGCAAAACATACACAATGGGGAGATGGGTTTTCCATATTACAACGAACACAAACACCAAAAAACAGATATGTGCTGTCCATAGCATTACTCTCAAACCTCTGTCGTCCTTTTTAAATGAAGCTTTGCCAACAATGAACAATCTGTAAACCTAGAAGAACCTTTTTTTTATTTCACCTTTATTTAACCAGGTAGGTCAGTTGAGAACAA
This sequence comes from Thymallus thymallus, assembly GCA_023634145.1. Taxonomy (NCBI): domain Eukaryota; kingdom Metazoa; phylum Chordata; class Actinopteri; order Salmoniformes; family Salmonidae; genus Thymallus; species Thymallus thymallus. The sequence continues at coordinate 14,315,424 of CM042422.1, forward strand.
GTTCTCATTTGCAACTGCGACCTGGCCAAGACAAAGCAAGGCAGTGCGACAAAAAACAACATAGTTACACAAGGGAAATAAACAAACGTACAGTCAATAACTCAAATAGTAAATCTATATACAGAGTGCAAATGTAGTGCAAAATGCAGTAAAAAAATAAGTAAACAAGTAAATAGGCCATAGTGGCGAAATAAGTTACAGATTAGCATTATCACTGGAATGATGGAATGTGCAAATGATGATGTGCAAATAGAGATACTGGAGTGCAAAATGAGCGGAAGTTAAAAAATAAATATGGGGATGAGGTAGTAGGATGGGCTATTTACAGAAGAGCTATATACAGGTGCAGTGATCGATAAGCAGCTTTGACAGCTGATGCTTAAAGTTAGTGAGGGAGATAGGAACCTCTAGCTTCAACCTTGAAAAACTATTAGAATTAGCACTTATGGCATGCTTCATCAACTGTACCATAGAACGCTGAAGCCTTAGGATTCTGGAGTTTCTACTAGAGTGTTCTGTGCTATTGGTGAAGCTGTAAGTAAGGCACCGTTTTGTAGAAAATACACTGTGATTAGTTGATGGAAGGTAACATTTTAATGATACGGGTTTTGATCAGATTGTCCACTGATGATAACAAACTGACTAGGTACACATTGTGGCTTGTGGTTTATTGGTGTCAGTCCCCTCCTGATAGCTGAAGTCCTTTTATTTAGGAAACCATGACCTGGTCCAGAAATATAGCTCGTACTCCCTATAGGTACTAACCCCTATAGGTACTAACCCCTACAGGTACTAACCCCTACTCCCTATAGGCACTAACCCCTACTCCCTATAGGTACTAACCCCTACTCCCTATAGGTACTAACCCCTACTCCCTATAGGTACTAACCCCTACTCCCTATAGGCACTAACCCCTACAGGTACTAACCCCTACTCCCTATAGGCACTAACCCCTACTCCCTATAGGAACTAACCCCTACTCCCTATAGGTACTAACCCCTACTCCTTATAGGCACTAACCCCTACTCCCTATAGGTACAAACCCCTACTCCCTATAGGTACTGATCCCTACTCCCTATAGGTACTAACCCCTACTCCCTATAGGTACTAACCCCTACTCCCTATAGGCACTAACCCCTACTCCCTATAGGCACTAACCCCTACTCCCTATAGGTACTGACCCCTACTCCCTATAGGTACTAACCCCTACTCCCTATAGGTACTAACCCCTACTCCCTATAGGTACTAACCCCTACTCCCTATAGGCATGTGTACAAATTGGATTGGAAAATGTTACACCTTTCCAGTCCTTTCAGATGTGCAGTAGGTGACTGGATGATGACTCAGGCCTACTCAACCGACATCGCCCCAACTAACATTATAGGCCCAAATTCTGAGAAACGGCTAATTCTCTTTATCCCTATTTCTTAGCTTTGCTGCGTCATTTCCACCGGTTCAGAAACCACTCTGTGTCAAAGCGGCCCATGTTGAATACAGTAACATCCTAAGCAGACGTGCCGGAGATGAATCACTTTTGATTACAGAACGAGAATGAGGCAGAAAGATTAGAGAACGGAGGCCTGCCTCCAAGCATAGTGCACAAACGTGTCTGCATGGAAATTCAAGTTCTGTGTGCAATCTTGGCAGAGGCAGGTGCGAGGGGTTGAATCCACCCCACAATCAGCAATAATATATACTGCATTTATTGGGAATATAATGTGACGCCCCATCTCGGGGAGGAAATGTCAAAGCACCTATTTTGCAGAGCTATTCAGAGGCAACTTTGTCAGCATTTCCCGACAAACAGGGGAAGAAAATATGGTGAGAACAAGTAGCTCTCACCATTAATGTCAAAGAGAGGAAGAGGAAGAGATTGAAGACAGGGGAATAGAAGGATTCTAAGAGGAAGGCAAGGAGACATTTAAACATGGAAAGGGTGACAGAGATAGACAGTGGAGAAACAGCGAGAGGGAGAGGTGAAAATTGAAGGGGGAGAAAATAGAGATATATAGAGAATTATAAACTTGGTGGTTTGAGCCCTGAATGCTGATTGGCTGAAAGCCATGGTATATCAGACCATATACCATGGGTATAACAACACATTTATTTTTACTGCTCTAATTATGTTGGTAACCTGTTTATAGTAGCAATAAGGCACCTCAGGGGTTTGTGATATATGGCCAGTATATCTGTGTCCTAGCACTCTGCGTTGTGTTGTGTGTACGAACAGCCCTTAGCCATGGTATATTGGCCATATAACACATCCCCTCGGGACTTATTGCTTGAGAAGAGACTGACAGATAAACAAGCAAAGAAGCCGACAGAAACAGAGTGACATTCAGAGAATATGCGAGAGAAGAGAGATTTAATTAAAGAAAAGGCCAAGAGAGAGTAAGAGAGATCTAATCTTCAGACTGCTAAACAACCATCTCTAGCACATCAGAGTTTGCTGCCTATAGACATAGATTAGAAATCACTGGCCACTTTAAGGAAATGAAACACTAGTCACTTTAATAATGTTTCCGTATCTTGCACTACTCATCTCATATGTATAAACTGTACGCTATACTGTTCTTCTGTATCTTAGTCACTTAATCATGTTTACATACTTATACTATAAAGCTTACTATGACACTGTATCTTAGTCCAATGCCGCCCTGACATACAGTATATGTATACTGTATATTCTCAATCCATTCCTTACTTAGATTTACAGTCGTATTAAAAAGTTTGGGCACCCCTCTGAGGCTGCATAATAGTTTACTCTGTCGTCACAGAAAATGATCACAGTGGCATGCCATTCCTTTTCTAATAAAAGCTGAGTACTGGGGTATTGTCCAGACAAAGATTTTTAGTGTAGCAATATTAAGTTGTATGAAATTAAATCAGATGTGAAAAATAGGCTATGCAAAAATGTGATTTGAATACCTGTAACTACTTAGCACTGATTAATTGGAACACACAATTGGTTTGGTGAGCTCATTAAGCCTTGAACTTCATAGACAAGTGCATCCAATCATGAGAAAAGGTATTTAAGGTGGCCAATTGCAAGTTGTTGTTCTCTTTGACTCTCCTCTGAAGAGTGGCAACATGGGGGCCTCAAAACAACTCTCAAATGACCTGAAAACAAAGATTGTTCAACATTATGGTTTAAGGGAAGGCTACAAAAAGCTATCGCAGAGATGTAAGCTGTCAGTGTCCACTGTGAGGAACACAGTGAGGAAATGGAAGACCACAGGCACAGTTCTTGTTAAGGCCAGAAGTGGCAGGCCAAGTAAAATATCGGAGAGGCAAAGTCGAAGGATGGTGAGAACGGTCTAAAACAGCCCACAGACCACCTCCAAAGTCCTACAACATCATCTTGCTGCAGATGGTGTCACTGTGCATCGTTCAACAATTCAGCGCACTTTGAAGCTGTACGGGAGAGTGATGCGGAAGAAGCCTTTTCTGCACACGCCACAAACAGAGTCGCTTGAGGTATGCAAACGCACATTTGGACAAGCCAGCTTCATTTTGGAATAAGGTGCTGTGGACGGATGAAACAAAGATTGAGTTATTTGGTCATAACAAGGGGCGTTATGCATGGCGGCAAAAGAACACAGCGTTCCAAGAAAAACACTTGCTACCCACAGTAAAATTTGGTGGGGTTTTCATCATGCTGTGGGGCTGTGTGGCCAGAGCCGGTACTGGGAATCTTGTTAAAGTTGAGTGTCGCATGGATTCCACTCAATATCAGCAGATTCTTGGGAATAATGTTGAAGAATCAGTCACAAAGTTGAAGTTACTCCGGGGCTGGATATTTCAACAAGACAACGACCCAAAACACTGCTCAAAATCTACCCTAACATTTATGCAGAGGAACAAGTACAATGTTCTGGAATGGCCATCCCAGTCCCCAGACCTGAATATCATTGAGAATCTGTGGGATGATTTGAAGCGGGCTGTCCATGCTCGGCAACCATTAAACCTAACTGAACTGGAGATGTTTTGTAAGGAGGAATGGTCCAAAATATCTTCATCCAGAATCCAGACACTCATTAGAGGCTATAGGAAGCGTCTAGAGGCTGTTATTTTAGCAAAAGGAGGCTCTACTAAATATTTATGTGATTTTTCACATCAATATTGCCCAAATTTATGCACCTGTCTAATTTCGTTTTGATGCATATTGCACATTTTCTGTTAATCCAATAAACCTCATTTCACTACTGAAATATTACTGTGTCCATCAGTTATTTGATAGATCAAAATGAAATTGCTGATCCAAACACCCAATTATTTATAAATGGAAATCATGGAAATTGTCAGGGGTGCCCAAACTTTTTCATACGACTGTATGTGTATTTGGGTATATGTTGTGTAACTGTTAGATATTACTTGTTAGACATTACTGCACTGTCGGAGCTGGAAGCACAAGCATTTAGCTACACCTGCTAACCATGTGTATGTGATCAATGCATTTGATTTTATTTTATTTGGCTGTGTACAAAACATTACATAGACTGAGCAGGTGAATCCAGGTGAAAGCTATGATCCCTTATTGATGTCTACTGTTAAAGGATTTTTAAGCTTTGAGACAGTTGAGACATGGATTGTGTATGTGTGCCATTCAGAGTGTGAATGTGCAAGACAAAAGTTTTAAGTGCCTTTGAACATTGTATGGTAGTAGCTGCCAGGCTCACCGGTTTGAGTGTGTCAAGAGCTGCAGGGTTTTTCACTCTCAACAGTTTCCCGTGTGTATCAAGAATGGTCCACCACCCAAAGGACATCCAGCCAACATGACACAACTGTGGGACGCATTGGAGTCAACATGGGCCAGCATCCCTGTGGAACACTTTCGACACCTTGTAGAGTCCATGTCCTGACGAATTGAGGCTGTTCTGAGGGCAAAAGGGGGTGCAACTCAATATTAGGAAGGGGTTCATATTGTTTTGTGCACTCAGTGTACATTATTGGGTAGATAGTTATTAAACCAATGTCGCCCAGTAACCCATAATTCCACTATAACTCAAATAGGGTAGATAGAGTTAAGCCAATTTTGCCCAGACATAAGTGGTTGGTCAGGAAGGGAATTTGACCAGCAGCTGGAGGATGGGGTTGTGATTTGCGTCCACCTCACCCCTTTCAGACTAATTGAGCAGATTTACTGTTATGGCCGACGCGTTCCATAGGTACTCGTACATGCAGGTAATTCAATGATTACTCTACGCTGAATTTCCTCACGTGAAGGCCAATAGTCTTGTTTGCAGTAGAGACTGCTGGTATGTTTGCTATGGCATTCATGTGTCTATTGGTGATTTAGGATCTTTGTATGTTCAAATATTAGAGACATTTGTTCAAAAGTAATGTCTTATACCTTTATTACATATTGGTGTCACATAAACAAGCTAGTAAAAAGGGATTCATTGGTGATACCAAGGGTTTTTTACTTTGGTGGTTGGGTATGGCTTCTTTACATAGTTTTATTATTCATTCTACAAAGTCTCGAGAGCAGGCAAATCCATATTTAGATGATAGCAGAATCACATGATATCAGGTAATCATTAGTCCATCATTTGCTCAAGCAAAGGAGCAATTGATTGGCTTTTCAATACCACTCTCACTTCTCAGTGTCGAGAACCTTCCCCCAGTCATAATTCAAAACCGCCAAGGATCATTAATCGTTGGACACACTCTCCACCCTCCCCTTCACATGCCAAAAAAGGTCCCATTAATCAAAGCCGATCACCTGATACCTTCACACTTTGCATGTACCTCCTCCAATTTCCCTTTCAACGTGTGGTTCCTTTTCCCCGAGTTTGGGTAATTGGACGACACATTTTGAACATGGTTATAATGGAAGTCGATGGGTTTTTGAAGGAAGACCGTTGTGAGCAGATCTTTGTCCATCATGGAGAATGCTGTCATAGAAAGCATGGCGTTGATACCTATGACGGCAAAAGCCAAAAGTCAATAACATTCTCACTTTGATGTATCCTCTCTCTCAAGAGGTGGCGTTTTTCCAACCAGCAAACACTACACAGTAGGCCTGCAATCTATACATTTCCATTTAATGCTGGACATTTTCATGGACATGTTGATTTCATCAAAAGAACAACAACAACATGTTTGGTTATTATGAACTGCTACCTGCACAATCTAAAATAAACTGTTTGACATAGAAAAATATAATTCACAGATGGCAACTGTATGTTGTCACAACCCCTTGATTTGTGGCCCTTTGCTTTTTGCACGGCTTGGCCAAAGGGGCAATTCATCTATGTCACTGAATCTGTGTTGAATTAGAATATCGCATAAAAGGCCTGCTGTATAAATGCCACTCTCTCATGTAATTTCTGCCTTTCAGTTGGCACATTCACTCCCGTCCCCTGTGTGATTATACCAACTGACTGTGGGTACTAACAGGGCTCTGACTCTATCGCTCTCTCTCAACAACTCCCACATTATTAAAATGCTAATCGCGCAGCCCTAAACCACGCAGTCAGAACACACAATAGATGTTTTCATGTTTCCCACTATCACAGGGCTTGTTTACATCGGCGTTAGTCAAGATGCTCTGCAGGTACATTAACTTGCTTTATCGCAGACAATAGCCGCCATGATTGCCCGGAGCTTGTCGCTCGCCAAATCTTAGTTGTACACAGGCAGGTAATTATTAACGAAGGTGATGAATAGAATATTTTAATATCTGAACGAGTTTAAAAAGGGATAGAGGTCGAGACGCGTAATAATTTATACAGCGCAGAGAAGAAGTGCGGGCAAGCTTGAGCGACTTCAAAAGTTTTCAATGGGAAATGAGATGCAGGAATGTGACTCTCACAAGCTCCTCATAGCATTACTTATACTGCCCTACCAAGCAAAAATTCTCATTTTTGCCACATTAACTGCTAACAGGACCCCCATTTTCTCCAAAACACAGGATAATTGACCACATGATTAAGCATGTATTTAATGTAGCAAAAATGACCTTTTCGACCAAATTAGCAGTTACTGCCTTTTTGCTTGGTAGGGCAGTATAGCTCTGCAATGTGTACTGGTACCGAGCTAGCATTAGCTTCTGGAACACACAACCAACCCCCCGAAAGACTAGGCACAAAATAAAAGAGTAAGTAAGCTGTGACATGTAACGACTACAAGATCCGCTGTCTCTGATCTGAACTTCTCCCTTTGACATTCTCATTTGTATCCACACCTGTGTCATTCACAGCTTTACTTCTTTGGCTAATTTCATGGTCTAGGGGTTTGGATGGATGGCTCAGGTGTGACTTATACACTTGTGGAAGAAAGGAGGGAGGGAGGGAGGGAGGGAGGGATGTAGATGGAGAGGGGTAGTGAAGTAGATTTCAATACTGTTAGCTTTGAGAATGACTTACACTGCCACCAAATCATCCGCTAACCTTGATCTCCACTATAACTTCACTATATAGTAACAACCTAAAATGCAGTCTGTGGGTATTGAGGATATTATGTTACATAGTTGTTTCAGTCAATTTACACAGTAACCCCTGTAATGTACAGTCATTGTCATTTAGATGTGTGAGTTGTTCCTATTTAAACCACTCAGTGGTTATTGGAGACTTTAAAATGCCATGTTAGACAGTTGTTTCAGTCAATTTATTTAATAACACCTGAAATGTATGTCCCCCTAGTTCATCCATATACAACCATCACACAAATCACTTAAATATGACCCTGCAACCTTTTCCAAGAAACCTCTTAAAACACAACTCTCTATTACATAACAATACCTTTTTCAAATAGTAGTATATCTATTTATGCTATAAATAGAAATCCTACCATCAAAACAGCAAATGAACTGAATGCATTTCAACTGTCACGCCAACCGTTGTCTAAAACATTTACATTTCTGGGTCATTTAAATATAATTGCTATCGATGCTCCTAGAAATCCTTTAAAAGCATTGCGCGACCTCCCACCCAGTTCAAAGAACTCTCACATGTCAATTGAATTGCTGTCCTTGTTCTGAAGCAGAATCAACAACAGCCTTTTAGCTTTTCAGAGTATCTGCCGGTCTAACAGCGTATTTATACAAACAGTGGAGAAAAGAGCAATTACTCTGGAGGGAAATCAATTCTTGGAGATCCACACGTTGGGGTTACCAATAAAAGGACCAAAGCCAGTATATATTTCGCTCACAACAAGGAGGAGAATTAGTTTGGGCTATAAATAGATTTTTGGACCAATCAAGATTCCATTTTGCTCAAAGATATCGAGTGACTCCACTAGTGTGACTAGAGCAGAGACAACAATACTTTTAAAGATGTCCTTGTAGTGACACACATTTCACATTGTGCAGTCTCTTTTTCCATCAAAGGATCACATTGGAATCCATTCTACAGACATGATTTGAAGTAATAGATTGTACACACCATCATAATTCGAGCTGCAATACCGTCCAAGGACAACAAAAGGCTATGTTTACTTTCAAAACTAGCAGCATTAGCATAGGCCGTGAGAAGCCTAATGTCTGTGCTGTGGGCAAGTGTTTATCAAATAGCAGAGTGTTATTTCACCAGACTTTCTTGTCGACAGAGTTCATTGAGATGCTCTAAAAAGGAGACAAAAACGTTAGGTGTTTTTCAAGCGGGGTATAAACAAACCAATTCCAGATAAGGCTAAATACCATCAAGACTGCATTAGAGGAATCGTTCAGTGTCTTTGGAATATTTATTTCTGCCCAAATGTTCAGTCTTACTTGACTTGGAGGAGAATAGCTCAGTAAGAACCACCTTCACGTAAAATAAATGGGTGTACTACAGAAAAAATGCATGGCCTAATGACAAATCATTAAAATATAGACCATAACCACGTTTCCATCCACACTTTATATGCGAGTAAAGTCATACCGAATCAAAAAAATTATCACAGCAGCTATGATGGAAACAGGAAGTTTCAGTACACTTTTATAAATGCTGACAGATAATTTGTTTGTTTGACATGGTGGGATATTTTTGTGTCTGTAAAATTAACTATGCGAGATATGGAGGCGGAAACACCTTTATGCGCAAGTATTGTTATAATAAGCATCATAAGTAATACGACTCAGGAAACCATGCATTTTATTTATTAGGCTACAGATGAAATAACTTCACATGAACTTCACTGGGTGGTGAAAGTGCACAGTGATCTTGATGCTTGTTTCCAATAAATATCAAGTGTTTTATTCTGGTGACATGGGGATCGATGCTTGACTGCCGTTTGGACAAAATAATAATCTCATAATGTAGACTAGCCTACCCGCACTGTATCTGCGATCTGTTGGCTAGAGCGAGCATGCCTAGACCAGAGTAGGCATATTTGCTATTGAATGCAACTGTTTTTGTGACAAAACTATCGATAGAGTTGAAAATGCGATGGAAATACATTTACTTTTATTTGTTACATGAAAATGTAAGCGAAAAAATACATTTTGCGTGCTCTACGTTATTTTTCTCAACAAGTCCATTTGGTGGAAACACCACTGGTATTTTCTTTATGCTGATTTTTGAATATTCACATGAAAATCTGTTGCCATTTGGATGGAAACCTAGCTACTGACAATATTTTTTAGTCCCACACTATTATTGTGCATACCAAGGTTGGGGTCAATTCCGTTTCAATTACAGTCAATTTAGGAAGTACACTAATATTCCAATTGCAATTCCAATTCTCTTCAATGCTTTTCATTGACGAAAATGTGGAATTGGAATTGGAACGTGTTTTACTTTCTGAATTGACTGGAATTTAAATGGAATTGACTCCAACCCTGGTATGCATATCACTCATTTCGGTTGACACACTTAAAGGGATAGTTCAGTATTTAGTCTATAAACCCCTTGTCTACTTCACCATAAAAATGGTATCCAAGAGTTCATCTGACTCTGGGGAAGAAGATACAAATCCTGAACTATCCCTGTAATCCCTTTAATTCTGTGATTTCTCTACATCCACATGTAGTTAGGCACTCTAGACAGAGCAGAAGTAAGTCACAGTTCACACTTAGCTTATTTGAATTACTGAAATATCTCCATTGTGGCCCATTGTTACCATCCCCACTGAAATGTACTGTGTGAGCTATTGGAATTCAAATTAATATGCTAATTACTATTTGGATCCAGCAGCCCACAATGGTAAACGCAAATAAGTGCATGTAATTATCAAGATTATAATATCGCAAATGTTTGAAGACACTGGCACATATTACAGAATGAAGGAAATGCCCATAGACGTATAATTGCGATCTATGATGAGCTGTAAGTTATCGTCGCCATAGCTACATATTACTACTCCATATCCACCACTGTAAAGTAGTTCCCACTTGTGACGACTCACACGTCTTACATCACTGTATTAGCTGTAAATCCTCATTCATCCGCCAGACACGAGTCTGCTCCAGATAGATCCCCCATATGTAACATCCACAGACTCTATTGCCCAAAATTACCTCATAGCAAAAACCCGGCAGACTCGGTTGGCATAGTCACGGCAGACTTTTAAATAGGGTTAGTGTGGGTTTGACTGACAGACTTACTGTAGCTAGTCCATTCCATCAAGAAAAAAAGTGGAAAGGATTTCAGGTTTCAGGGCAGTGACATACTGTAAAAAATTTAATAATATTGTATATGGGTACTCAATCTAGTGTGGAGGGGAACTAGTCAGGGAATAGGGTGTGTATGAGATGCAGCAAATTTGTTAGCACAGGATTTGACAGTTTAAACTCATACTGCTCATACTCTAATGCTTATTCCAGAATGATATGCCAAACAGAGTAATCCCTTTAATAATTTGTGGGATACAGCTGCCTATGACAGCATTGAGTAACCCAAAACATTTGTGATCAAATATTCTGTGTGTTATCTAACAAGTCTTGGAGGCAACCAGCGAAAAATAAACCCAACTCTCTTTAAGACAATTGAAGAGTTACTTTCCAAAATGCTATATATCCATTTTCAGAAATTCACTTTTATTTTTTAAAGAACTTATGAAAGATATTGGTGTGTTTTTCACTATCTAATCATGGCATGGGGTTGTTAAAGGACAGACATGTATTTGTTTGAAATCTATCACTTGATGGTTTCATTTCAGATTGACAAATAATCATGCTTTTTTGCTAAATGCTGTATAGCCGCCTCACTCTGAGAAATAAGTAGCACTGCTAGGTTTTACACAGTCAAATATAACAATAACAGTAATATTAGCAGATGTTCTTATTCAGAGCTACTTACAGTCAGTGCATTCATCTTCAGATAGCTAGGTGAGACAACCACATATCACAGTTAAATATACAGGATACAAACATCCCTTCCAACTAAACAATGGATACTGTGGCTTCTGAAAGTACGCCTTGCCTTATTCCACATTTTGTTACAACCTGAATTCAAAATGGATTAAATATACAACATTTTCTCACCCATTTACACATAATGGCAAAGTGACATAACCCATAATGGCAAAGTGAAAACATGTTTTTAATTTTTTTTTGCAAATTGATTGCAAATGAAATACATAAATATTTAAGTATTCACACCCCTGGGTCAATACATGTTAGCAAAACACCTTTGGCAGCAATTACAGCTGTGAGTCTTCCTGGGTAAGTCTCTAAGAGCTTTGCAAACATGGATTCTGTTTTTTTATTCTTCAAGCTCTGTCAATTTGTTGATCATCACTGGACAGCCATTTTCAAGTCTTGCCATAGCTTTTCAAGCCAATGTTTTAATTTATTTTACCTTTATTTAACTAGGCAAGTCACTTAAGAACAAATTCTTATTTACAATGACGGCCTAGGAACAGGGGGTTAACTTCCTTGTACAGGGGCAGAACAACAGATTTTGACCTTGTCAGCTCTGGGATTCGATTCAGCAACCTTTCGGTTACAGGCCCAACGCTCTAACCACTCAGCTACCTGTGACTAGGCCACTCAGGAACATTCAACACAGTCTTTTTTAAGCAACTCCAGTATATATTTGGCCTTGTATTTTAGGTTATTGTCCTGCTGTAAGGTGAATTTGTTTCCCAGTGTCTGTTGGAAAGCAGACAGAACCAGGTTTTCCTCTAGGATTTTGCCTGTACTTAGGTCTATTCAGTTTCTTTTTATGCTCATTACAAGCATACCAAAATCAAATCAAATCAAATGGTATTGGTCACATACACGTGTTTAGCAGATGTTATTGCGGGTGTAGCAAAATGCTTGTGCTTCTAGCTCCGACAGTGCAGTAACAATTTCACAACATATACCCAATACACACAAACCTAAGTAAGGAATGGATTTAAGAATATATACATATATGGACGAGCAATGTCAGAGTGGCATAGACTAAGATACAGTAGAATAGTATAGAATACAGTATATACACATATGAGATGAGTAACGCAAGATATGTAAACATTATTAAAGTGACTAGTGTTCCATTTCTTAAAGTGGCCAGGGATTTCTAGTCTATAGGCAGCAAAATAGCCTCTCGGTCCCAGCTTTGAGGCACCTGTACTGACGTCACCTTCTGGAGGATAGCGTGGTGAACAGGCAGTGGCTCGGGTGGTTGATGTCTTTGATGATCTTTTTGGCCTTCCTATGGCATCAGATGCTTTAGGTGTCTAGGAGGGCGGGAAGTTTGCCCCCGGTAATGTTTTGGGCAGACCGCACCACCCTCTTGAGAGCCCTGTGGTTGCGGGTGGTGCAGTTGCCGTACCAGGCGGTGATACAGCTTGACAGGATGCTCTCAATTGTGCATCTGTAAAAGTTTGTGTGGGTCTTATGGGACCGAGAGACTAAAAAGCTGCTTCTATCTCAAGGCCATCAGACTGTCAAATAATCACCGCTAGCTAGCCCCTACCAGTACCCTGCCCTGAACTTATTCACTGTCACTAGACTTCGTATGTATAAACTGTATTCTAGTCAAAGCCTATCCTATTTAACTATTGCTGTAGATATACTATTATTCAGATATACTACATATACTACCCATATACATATTGTCTGTACATCCCATCACACATATGCAGAAATTGTGGTTATAGCATTTGGAAATAAACTCTACAATTAAAGCACTGTGTAGTAGTCACTTGGCTCGCTAACACAGAGCACAGTGTGATAGTAATTACTGTTAGTAATTTTTAGATTTTTGCATGCACTCCGCATCCTCAATTTGTTTGTAATTCTCACAAGTTATTAAGTGCAGAAGCTTGGACAGCTGTTCAAGATGAGTTCATTGGCATGTTTAATTAATTGCACTTGAGATAATTATTCAATCATTACTTTGATTAATTTCCCCTTCCCGGATTATGTGTCAAACGTCAGGGTTGATATCAATAGTTTGGAAAGCAGGTCCGAACGAACAGGTCCAATATGTTCTGGGGGTATTTTTTTTCTTGAAATGCTTTGATTACTTTCTTTATTAACATATTGTCTAATGTGGGCTTGGAAATTAGGAAAATGTACCTTCATAATTCCAAAAAGATTGATCTGTGCTCTGCTTCAAGGTTTTGACATGTTTTTGCTAAACACTAAGCCTCTAGCTCAAATCATTTAACCGTGGCACACTGTTTAATAGTGAATATGTTCATGTATTGTTCTTACTTTCAAACATGCATGTTTAGAATTCATTCCCAACCCTATCTTAGTCTCAGTGCTGCTCTGTCACGTTGTGATTTGATTCTGTCCGCATTTTGGTTGAAACATGCTTATCCTCTGCCCCATAGATACACTTGGTTGTGGCGACGACATCCAGCTGACAGAAAGCCAGGCAAATCATTTGTGAAAGATCTTGTCAAACAGAATAATTCCAACCCCAGGGCTTGGGTTCTGGACCATTTTTTCTGTCATGCCACTTTGCAAGGCTCCCTCTTGATAAAACCCCCTAAAAATCAAATTAATTGTGCAGGGGGATGGGAGATGGGGAAGTACCTAAAAGGACCTTGAACAACACATGAAACTTTCTCCTTCCCCCGTTGCATGTGAAAACACAGTGACAATCAAACCGTCAGTAGCATGAAGCAAGCCCCAAAATCACAGGCTTTGTTTTAAAGTTTTGTGCAAGTAGGCTATTCTAACAGAAATGCATCGGGACAGAATCAACCATGATGATGTCAGGTTCTGACTGAGACCAGGTCTCTTGACTCCACTATGGAGTCGACAGACCACAGTCAGGACCTGACAATAGAGTTTTCTATTGGTAACTCTGGGTTATTGTGGTTGATCCCTAATTAGAGGCAGCTGTCTCTAATTGGGGATGCTATTTATGTTTGATGATCTCCACCTGCGTTGTAGATCATTATATGTACATGTTGCGCAATAGTTCACGTGGCTACCCTTTTGGTTATCTGTTTTGCATACGTGAATAAACATGTTTGGTGGCAACTATCGCTCTGCGCCTCGTTCCCTTCACACGCCGCGTGACAGATGACCTTCGCTCCTTAAAGACAGTCTGCGTTAAAATTACCATAAAAATGAAACTACTCTGTTTATCAGTGACTTTACAAAGTGGCTGAGGAGCACATTGAATTTCTGTCATTGCCGTGTAATCCTAGACTTAAATAAATCTAACAGCGTCTTGATTTAGGCTTAGATACAGTGCCATTAGAAAGTATTCATAACCCTTGACTTATTCCACATTCTGTTGTGTTAAAATGGATTCAATTTATGTTTTTCTCTCACCTATCTACACACAATACCCAATAATGACGAATGTTGTTAGAAATGTTTGCTACTTTGTTGAAAATGAAATACAGAAATCTCATTTACATAAGTATTCACACTAGTCAATACACTTTAGAATCACCTTTAGCAGTGATTACAGCTGTGAGTCTTTCTGGGTAAATCTAAGAGCTTTGCACACCTGGATTAAATTTGCACATTATTCTTTTTTACATTCTGTCAAGTTGTCAAGTTGGTTGTTGATCATTGCTAGACAGCCATTTTCAAGTCTTGCCATGCAGGGTAATTTAAGTCAACACAGGTTTTCCTTTAGGATGTGTTGTGTTGGACTTGCCTCAAACATATTTAATTTATTTGCCAAATGTTTTGTGGTTTTACCTTATTGCAAACATGATGCATGTTTTGGAATATTTTTTATTCTGTACAGGCTTCCTTCTTTTCACTCTGTCATTTAGGTTAGTATTGCAGAGTAACTACAGTGGTGTTGATCCATCCTCAGTTCTCCTATTACAGCCATTAAACACTGGAACTGTTTTAAAGTCACCTTTGGCCTCATGGTGAACTCCTCTCCGGCAACTGAGTTAGGAAGGACGCCTGTATTAATTGGATACACCAACCAAAGTGTAATTAATAACTTCACCATGCTCGGCTTTTTAACATTTTTACTCATCTAGCAATAGGTGCCCAGGTCTTTGTTGTTGAATCTATGTTTAAAATTAAATGCTCAACTGAGGGACCTTAGAGATAATTGGTGGGGTACAGAGATGAGGTAGTCATTCAAAAAAATCATGTTAACCACGTTTGTAATCCTGAACGTATTTAGGCTTGCCATAAGAAAGGGGTTGCATACTTATTGTGTCATGCCTGCTCCCGCTCTCCCTCCCTGCCCAGCACTACCCACTCCTACTACCATCATCATTATGCACACCTGTTACCCTCGTCACCCGCAGCAGCGCCCATTGGACTCACCTGAACTCCCTCACGTTGTTGATTTTTCCCCTATATCTGCCTGCTCCTCACTGTTGTTCCCTGCTGGTGCATTAACTGTTGTTGCGTGTGCATGCCCTGACGCTGTTCCTGTGCCGTTTCATGTCTGGATTCATTCAATGTTTAACTCCCTGTACCTGCTTCTCATCTCCTGCGTCGGGCGTTACATATTGACTCGACAGTTCAGCTTTTAAATGTTTAAACATTTCTAAAAACATCATTCCACTATGACATTATGGGATATTGTTTGTCTTAGAGTGGCACAAGCATCTCAATTTAATCCATTTGAAATTCAGACTGTAACAACAAAATGTGGAAATAATAATTTCTGAAGACACTGTTTGTAAATTGTCCATCTCTTTTACCAGCTGGCTGTGCGATGTGGTACATTAAAGGTTTGTTTTTCATAAAAACATTGGACAATATACAGTATCTGATTCATAATGGGGATTCTATTTAATTGGTCTAATATGACTTAAATTGAAAATGGAATGCAACTCTAAGCAACCTCTGTTCTAAGCTGCCATTGAGGTGAACTCCTGACTGTGTGAACTCCTGACTGTATTATTTGTGAGAAGACATCCTCAGGTGATTTCCTGTCCACACTGCTAACAACTCATGTCGAACAGGATTCCTCACGCCTTCTGCCTTACTATAGTGTGTCCTTAACTAGAGACACTTGCAACACAGTGCCTGTTGATGGCTACACATGGGGCATTAAGACAGTGGCACATTTAAAGTGTCCCTTGGCACTCTGGTGTCTCTGTGCATCTCACTGGCAGATGGTGTGAACAAGCCTATTGGTGTCAGTGATAGACACTATCGCCGGGCGAGAAATGTTCAATAACAACAACAGTGTTGTTTGGGTGGGTGGGAGGCGGGGCTTGAGACATTGTTTGGTGTTGCAGTCAGTCGAAACAATTCTGGTTGGCTACTCTTTCAAATACAATTAAAATTGTATTTGTCAATGCAAATAGTCAGAGTAGCCATTTGATTACCCTGGCTTCGGGTTAGAAGCTGTTAAGGAATCTTTTGGTCCCAGACTTGGCGCTCCGGTACCGCTTGCCATGTGGTATCAGAGAGAACAGTCTATGACTTGGGTGACAGGAGTCTTTGACAATTGTTAGGGCCTTCCTCTGACACCGCCTGGTATAGAGGTCCTGGATGGCAGGAAGCTCAGCACCAGTGAATTACTGGGCCTTATGCACGACCCTCTGTAGCGCCTTGAGGTTGGATGCCGAGCAGTTGCCATACCAATCGGTGATGCAAGAAGTCAGGATCCTCTCAATAGTGCAGCTGTAGAACTTTAAGGATCTGAGGTCCCATGCCAAATATTTTCAGCCTCCTGAGAGGGAATAGGCATTGTCGTGCCCTCTGATGTGGACACCAAGGAATTTGAAGCTCTCGACCCACTCCACTACAGCCCCGTCAATATGAATGGGGGCGTGCTCTGTCCTCCTTGCCCTATAGTCCACGATCAGCTATTTTGCCTTGCTCACGTTGAGGGAGAGTTTGTTGTCCTGGCACTACACTGTCAGGTCTCTGACCTCCCCCTTATAGGCTGTCTCGTCATCGATGATCAGGCCTACCACTGTCTGAAAACGTAATAATGGTGTTGGAGTTGTGCGTGGCCATGCAGTTGTGGGTGAACAGGGAGTACAGGAGGGGACTAAGCATGCACCCCTGAGGGGCCCCTGTGTTGAGGGTCAGCGTGGCAGATGTTTTTTTTGTTTTCTACCCTCACCACTTAGGGGCGCCACGTCAGGAAGTCCAGGATCCAGTTGCAGAGGGAGGTGTCCAGTCCCAGGGTCCTTAGCTTAGTGATGAGGTTTGAGGGCACTTTGGTGTTGAACGCTAAGCTTTAGTAAATTAACAGAATTCTCACGTAGGTGTTCCTTTTGTCCAGGTGGGAAAGGGCAGTGTGGAGTGCAATAGAGTGTGTCATATGTGATTTTTTTGGTACGGTGTGCAAAAGGGAGTGGGTCCAGGGTTTCTGGGATGATGGTGTTAATGTGAGCCATGACCAGCCTTTCAAATGATTTAATGGCTACAGATGTGAGTGATACGGGGCAGTAGACATTTAGGCAGGTTACCTTGGCGTTCTTGGGCACAGGGTCTATGGTGGTATGCTTGAAACATGTAGATATTACAGACGGGGTCAGAGAGAGGTTGAAAATGTCAGTGAAGACACTTGCCAGCTGGTCAGCGCATGCTCTGAGTACACGTCCTGGTTATCCATCTGGCCTGCGGTCTTGTGAATCTTAACCTGTTTAAAAAGGTCTTACTCACATCGGCTACAGAGTGTGATCACACAGCATCAGAGCCAGTGTAGTAGATTTCGAACTTAGTCCTGTTGGATGGTTTTTGGGAGGGCATAGCGGGATTTCTTATAAGCGTCCGGATTAATGTACCGCTCCTTGAAAGCAGCAGTTCTAGCCTTTAGCTCAGTGTGGATGTTGCTTGTAATTCATGGCTTCTGGTTGGGATATGTGTGTACGGTCACTGTGGGGACGGCGTCGTCGTCGATGCACTTATTAATGAAGCCGGTGACTTATGTGGTATACTCTTAATGCCACTGGATGAATCCCGGAACATATTCCAGTCTGTGATAGTGAAACAGTCCTGTGGCTTAGCATCCATTTCATCGGACCACTTCCAAATTGAGAGCGTCAATGGTACTTCCTGTTTGAGGTTTTGCTTGTAAGCAGGAATCAGGATGATGGAGTTATGGTCCGATTTGCCAAATAGAGGGCGAGGAAGAGATTTGTAAGCGTCTCTGTTTGTGGAGTAAAGGTGATCTAGAGTTTTATTTATATTCTAGTTGCACATCTGACATGCTGGCAGAAATTAGGCAAAACGGATTTCAGTTTTCCTGCATTAAAGTCCCCGGCCACCACAACAGTTCGTTGAGTGTGGTCTTCGTGCCAGCATCGGTTTGTGGTGGTAAATAGAACATAGATGAAAACTCTCTTGGTAAATAGTGTGATGTACAGCTTATCGAGCAAAACCTTGAGACTTCCTTAATATTAGAGATCACACACCAGCTGTTGTTGACAATGAGACACACCGCCCCTGCTGTGCCTTCTTGCCAATGCACGTAAAACCCAGTTAACTGTATATTATTCATGTCCTTGTTCAGCCTCAACTCGGTGAAACATAGTATATTACAGTTTTCAATATCCTGTTGATAGGATAGTCTCGCACGTTCGCCAGTAGAAGGGAGGGTAAAGGCGGATTATCCACTCGTCGATACAGTCTCGCCATGCATCCGGCACTTCGGCCTCTAACGGCGTCTCCTCTTCATACGGATGAAGGGGATTTGGGTCTGGTCCGGGAGGAGCAGTATATCCTTTGTGGCAGACTCATGAAAGAAAAACCCTTGTCCAGTTCGAGGTGAGTTATGGCTGTTCTGATGTCCAGAAGCTTTTTTCGGTCCTAGGAAACAA
This sequence comes from Thymallus thymallus, assembly GCA_023634145.1. Lineage (NCBI taxonomy): Eukaryota > Metazoa > Chordata > Actinopteri > Salmoniformes > Salmonidae > Thymallus > Thymallus thymallus. Next base: position 14,334,504 of record CM042422.1, read on the forward strand.
TGGCAGAAACATTATGGAAAACAAAACATATATTGTGGAGCTCATTAAACGGAGCTCGTTAAACGGTGGCCATCCCCTAAGGGATGAGTGTTAATTCTATTTTGTCTGGCACTTTGTTTTTTTTGAAGGGCTTTATTGATTGAATACTTTTATGATACAGAGCATAGTTTTGATTTTGTTTTGGCACTTCCAATCTAATGGAGTATCTCCAAGAATGTATCTGTATTTTGTTTGCACAAATCACAGCAGCAAGTCTGTTTGACAGTATCCCCGGATCTGTGTCTGAATCTAATTTTAGTAACGGCACACACACACACACACACACACACACACAAACAGTCCCTCGACAGTCTACTACTGCCGCCGCCGACTCATCTCCCACACTCCCTGGCTCCAAAACAGCCACGGCTGTCCCAACGTGACTTCATCAGGGTCCAGCGTGTCCGGCGTACCACTCAGGGCCCCAGACAGGCAGGACAGGGAGTGTGATAGCCCAGGGATGAGAGTCAGTGAGTGGGGGAGTGGGGGAGAAAGGGAGGAGGGAGTGGGCGATTGAGAAGACCCCTGGCAGCCATAGGGGATTAAAGTATCTGAGGAGATGAGCCTACTGGTTAGCTCAAGGAGCCTAGGGGTCTCAGTCTGTTCAGTTCAGTCTAGAATGAACAGCCTAGGCCACTGGTAAATGTTATTAGCAACTTGTAATTAGCAACTGGAATCACGTTAAGTATTGAGTTTAATGACAGATTCAGGTGAAGTCTCAATTTCCTAGCTAAGGACTAAACTAATTCTAACTAATGATCAACCAACTTAATTATTAAACACCTAATTTAGTTTTTATATTACCTTGAGTGTGACTTACTATGTCTAAACCACCTCCAAAAGTTTGGCAAGTAACCGAAATGTCGCTAGTTCGAATCCCCGAGCCGACAAGGTGAAAAATATGTTGTGTAAATCGTAAAGTAGGACCCACCAAATAATATGTATTGTATTATTACATCAAACAAATAGCTGCTCTACTTAAAAACCACCTGATTAGAGAACCTGTTGACTTCTAACTGCCTCAACTTCCTCAACTTCCTCATTGTCCAATGGACTCATTAAGATGCATGGCTACACTGTGACCCAGTGCTATACTGTGATAGAAAGGGTTCATCATGGTCTTGTTGAAAGTGCTTACGCAGCATACGCAATAGGACTAACAAGCTGACCTCAGTCAATTATTACACAAAACACTTGATCTCTTGAACGTCTGAACATTTTGATGAATATATATTGCCTCAATAAATCTAAAGATGTGGCTGACATGCAGCATATCACCCTCCATAAAATACCTGCCGCTGATCAAGGTAGAAGGATCATGCCTTTACCCAGAGTTGGCTTGGTAGCGAGGCCACTTCAGTGTGACAGACATTTCCAATTAAAATGGATAAATAGCTTTTGGATTCATCTATTCCACCTGGCCCAAGATTTATCAGTCGATCTTCCTTTAAATCCGCTCACCCCCAAAATGGTAATTTTCACAGATTTGGATTCCCCGGTAAAATGTATTTCGCGCTCCAATATCCTGCCTCCATTTTAATCTCTTCTTCTCAGTGGTCTGACATAAGGCGACCCGACATGGGGCCTAAATAACACTTCTATTACTTACAATACAATAAGACAGACAGCTAAAGCAGTGTCCTCAACCTCTGTTTCTGCCCCTTATGTCGGTTTTTGTAAACTGGGGTATGTTTTGCCAAATGTAAACTTCAATACTTTTCTTTTAATGCTGTAGTAACCTTCTATTGCTCACTCTGGGCAGAAACCAAGATTGAGAAGTGCTCAATATTATCATAAACATATTCTCATATACCTAACACAAGCCTTTATGTCGCTGTGTCAACTCCCCAAGCATTAGTTGTTAGGACAAATCGCTAGTTTCAGCCAACATTAGAGAAAGAAATGATGATAGCAGGGTGGAACCTCTGATTTACCCCCCAAAGTTTGACCAATGAAGTGACTCATTAACGTGATGAATGGCCGCACAATCCCCAGGTTCCCTGAGTCAAAGTACGCCCCGGCATCCCTCGTGGGCCATTCCGGGTGAAAGCAGAGCATTTAAAACGTGCTGCCCCTAAGTGCTGAGGCAAGCAGCTCCGCCGACACAATGTCCCCTTTTTTTCCCTCCAATGACCCATTCTACTGGTAACATCAAATCATTCAATTTAGCAGTGAATTCAGGCACTCTCTAAATGTGAGAAGGTACAAGGAGAGGGAGAGTGGAGGATGGGTCATCGTTTTCCATAAAGACCTAAATAGGTGCCATTATTATTCAGTAGTGAGTAATTACACTCAAAGTTGACAACACTCTCAGGCTTCAAATCCATCTTGCTGACCGTGAAGGCAACTAATTAAGTGGAATTCTAGTTTATAATGGTGGGGATCAATAGGAACGATTTGGACGATGCATCATTGTCAGGCCAGGAGATACGTTTTGCTGTGCGGTGTGAGAAAGCAGACGGCAGTGACGTTTTTTTGTATTCCGTGCCTTCCAAAACTGTACGCATACAGAGTAGTCTCAGATCTGCTGATGCAGAGCAGAACACTTCAGTGCACATATTTGTAGGCGTGTTTGTTTAACTCTCGGTCTGTTGTAAACCCTATGCATACAACCTATAATATAGTGTAGGGTTCCACAACTGGCAGCCTGCCAAGTTTTCTGAGCAAAAAATGTATTTAAAAAATATGAATATTATTTTAAAATTTGTATTTCTAAAAATGAGGAAATCAGCTCCAAGTGATTTTAATTTTTTAAATGTGTTAAAGTATTCCCATGCATAGAGACACGTGATCATATACAAAAGGCTTGAAATTATGTTCTAGTCAAACATCTGTTGACTTCTTGTGATCAATTTGATCTAGTTGATGATACCTGATAGTGTCATTTTAGGGACCAATTAAACAATCATTGCTATTGTCTTCATTACAAAGGGACAAATGTTTACACTCAAATATTGTAAGCTTACTTAAAGGTGCACTCCATGTCCAAACTGAGGCCCTACACTAAGATTTGTGTTCAGATATACAGTGGGGAGAACAAGTATTTGATAACCTGCAAAATTGTCAGTGTTTCCTACTTACAAAGCATGTAGAGGTCTGTAATTTTTATCATAGGTACACTTCAACTGTGAGAGACGGAATCTAAAACAAAAATCCAGAAAATCACATTGTATGATTTTTTTATAATTAATTTGCATTTTATTGCATGACATAAGTATTTGATCACCTACCAACCAGTAAGAATTCCGGCTCTCACAGACCTGTTAGTTTTTCTTTAAGAAGCCCTCCTGTTCGCCACTCATTACCTGTATTAACTGCACCTGTTTGAACTCGTTACCTGTATAAAAGACACCTGTCCACACACTCAAACAGACTCCAACCTCTCCACAATGGCCAAGACCAGAGAGCTGTGTAAGGACATCAGGAATAAAATTGTAGACCTGCACAAGGCTGGGATGGGCTACAGGACAATAGGCAAGCAGCTTGGTGAGAAGGCAACAACTGTTGGCGCAATTATTAGAAAATGGAAGAAGTTCAAGATGACGGTCAATCTCCCTCGGTCTGGGGCACCATGCAAGATCTCACCTCGTGGGGCATCAATGATCAAGAGGAAGGTGAGGGATCAGCCCAGAACTACACGGCAGGACCTGGTCAATGACCTGAAGAGAGCTGGGACCACAGTCTCAAAGAAAACCATTAATAACACACTACGCCGTCATGGATTAAAATCCTGCAGCGCACGCAAGGTCCCCCTGCTCAAGCCAGCGCATGTCTAGGCCCGTCTGAAGTTTGCCAATGACCATCTGGATGATCCAGAGGAGGAATGGGAGAAGGTCATGTGGTCTGATGAGACAAAAATAGAGCTTTTTGGTCTAAACTCCACTCAACGTGTTTGGAGGAGAAGGATGAGTACAACCCCAAGAACACCATCCCAACCGTGAAGCATGGAGGTGGAAACATCATTCTTTGGGGATGCTTTTCTGCAAAGGGGACAGGACGACTGCACCATATTGAGGGGAGGATGGGGCCATTTATCGCGAGATCTTGGCCAACAACCTCCTTCCCTCAGTAAGAGCATTGAAGATGGGTCGTGGCTGGGTCTTCCAGCATGACAACGACCGGAAACACACAGCCAGGGCAACTAAGGAGTGGCTCCGTAAGAAGCATCTCAAGGTCCTGGAGTGGCCTAGCCAGTCTCCAGACCTGAACCTAATAGAAAATCTTTGGAGGGAGCTGAAAGTCCGTATTGCCCAGCGACAGCCCCGAAACCTGAAGGATCTGGAGAAGGTCTGTATGGAGGAGTGGGCCAAAATCCCTGCTGCAGTGTGTGCAAACCTGGTCAAGAACTACATGAAACGTATGATCTCTAATTGCAAACAAAGGTTTCTGTACCAAATATTAAGTTCTGCTTTTCTGATGTATCAAATACTTATGTCATGCAATAAAATTTTAATTAATTACTTAAAAATCATACAATGTGATTATCTGGATTTTGTAGATTCAGTCACTCACAGTTGAAGAGTAACTATGATAAAAATGACAGACTTCTACATGCTTTGTAAGTGGGAAAACCTGCAAAATCGGCAGTGTATCAAATACTTGTTCTCCCCACTGTAACTCTGAAACATGCCACCTACAGAAGTTCTCGGATGACTCCGCAATTGTAGGGTGCATCAGGGGTGGGCAGGAGGAGTACAGGAGCTCAATCAATGACTGTTGTGGTGTGAGCAGAACCACCTTCAGCTCAACATCAGCAAAACAAAGGAGATGGTGGTGGACTTCAGGAGAACCAAGGCCCAACTGTCTGCAGTCTATACAGGGGATGGATGTGGAAATGGTTAGGTCATACAAGTTCCTGGGAGTCCATATGGACAACAGGCTGGTAACTTCGGGGCCCTGTACAAAAAGGGCCAGAGCAGACTACCTTCTGAGGAGACTTAGGTCCTCAGGTCCTTCAACGTGTGCAGTAATCTACTGCATACCTTCTACCAGTCTGTGGTTTTTTACAGTAGTGTGCTGGGGCTCCAACATAAAAGCCGGTGATGTTTCTGGGGTAAATAAGCTGATCAGGAAGGCTAGCTCTGTTCTGGGGATTAGCCTTGACACTCTAGAGGTGGCGGAGAGACGGATCCTAGCCAAACTGCTAGCCATCATGGACAACGTCATCCACCCTCTGCATGCCATGGTTATGACGCAGAGGAGCAGCTTCAGTCACAGACTGATCTCACCACGGTGTGCCAGAGAGCGCTACAGGAGGTCCTTCCTGCTGGCGGCTATTAGACTATTTAATGCCTCACCGGGGTTCCGTGCCGTCGGCAACATAGACCTGGAACTGTTGGGGTGTTAGGACCTAGTTTAACAATTATGCATCCATCCGTGAGTAACTCTGGTCTGTAATCACTCAGGACTTATTTATTCATTAAGGTCTGTATATACATATTCATGTACAGTTGTCATATCACATGCAATATTGTAAGTAATTCTTGGACTGAACTTACGTAGTCATTCACTCAGGAATGCATATTAGTATATCGAATGTGCAAAATGACCATTTATCTGTAATTAAAACCTGCACTAAGGACTGTATTTTAAAGGGAATTACTATTACCCTAAATTATATCATAAACACATTTAGCTATTTAAGTATCTCTTCCTGTCATTTAACTGTACAGTTAATGTAACCATGCAAAATATTCACTTACCTGTTCATTTAACCAGACTGTATATTAAGTAAACTATTATTACCCTCACTTATATCATATGCACTTTTAGCTATTTAAGTATTTCTCTGCCATCGACCTGTATAGTAAACCATGCAAATACTCCTTATATATCAACTTTTAATATTTTCATACATTTTAAAATTCTCACCTGACACTAACAATGTATAGTGTACATTTTCAGCCATCCACCCATACTATGCAATGTCTTTTAATAGCTTTTTTGCACTCCAGACTTCTTGTATTTTTATACTATTTCATACTGCCGCTCTATGTATCGTGTATCGGTCTTTTGTGTATTTTCATTCTGGCATTTTGCACCTGCTTGACGAAGAAATTTCCCCTTGGGGATCAATAAAGTACCTATCTAAACAAAGTATTGGCATTTGCCAAGACCACCCAGCGGTTTACAAGACTGCGCCATTCTGAGATGTTACCTATTGACTATGTTAAGCACGGGGTGAGGTGGAGGGATCGTGGGTGTGAACATGGAGGACAAACTGAAATACCATTCAGACAAGGTTTATTTCTTACCCCAAATACATCAAGGTGGGAAAAGGGGCGGAGCGGGCCCAAAGCAAAGAAACCATAATTCAAAACCCCTACCTACCTAGTCTATAGAGAACCACTAACCTCTAGCTAAAATAAAGACAGGGTGTGGGCCGCTCAGGTCTTACCTAGGGTATATAGTCAGAGGTTCTCTACGTATGCCCAAGGGCCTCTTACCTAAACACTCCAAAGGTGCTTTCCCCTTTTCCCTGGGACAAACAAGGAACTATCAAAGACTGACAAATTAGACAAATCTTAAACATTAACAACTAGACATAACCGAAACAATACCCAGCAGACCCGTACCCCAAAATAACAAGACAGACAAAGCACTGGTGTACATACCCACATGAGGCTCTCTCAAAAGGCTCTCTCAAAACAACCAGACAAAAGGTGGTATGTCTAATGAACAAGTGGGTGTGCCTAAATGTCTGAATTCTACATAAATGGTGCAAGTGTCTCTGTCTAATGGCTTCTATAGTCAAATGTGTCCAATGTTTCTTAAGTATTTTTAAATTGCAACAGCTCCGCCATGTCTTGCTAAGTAACAGCAGCAAAAAGAGAGAGACCACAAGTGAAAAACAGTTGGCTTTTAAACAGTTAGGGGATTGATGTGATAGGTTGATGAGCAGTGGAATCAGTTGGGAGCAATAACAGGAGGGAGTGGCCACTGATGAGCGGGGACTGCTGCACAGGATAGGCTGCTCCGAACACCACCTGACGGAACACAGATTAACCAACACATACATCCAGCTTAACAAGGCTGGGAAACGTAACAGACTACTACATCACACAGCAAAAGAAACATGTAGGTGTAAAATTTGTCAAATATTTCTCAAAGATGAGCAAACAAGCAAACTACCAGATGGTGAATTCAGTAGACTGATTGTACAACAATGGCTCTGGCTTACAACAAAAGAGTGATGGCTGAGTTACAGTGGAACATCTGAGACTCCCTTTTCAACCTGAAGCAATTATCACATTCAGCTGTTGCTTACACTAGATTGACTTCTTTCTTGTTTCAAGATGACTCCTGCATCGGATGCCCAACACCTCTGGCTGTAAAAATGCTAACTGGCCTCAAAAAGCTGTGTGTGTGTATTGTGATTTGGCTGATGGAAAAATCTCCTTGAGTATATGTGATGTCACACACACACACACACACACACACACACACACACACACACACACACACACACACACTCCAAATAAGCAGACATATAACTGGCTTCTTTATGTTTACATGAGCTGGAGCTGCGGTCAAATATTGAAGGGTGCCTTGAGCCCAGCAGATGAAGATTATACAGAGAGGTGTCAGAAAAGACTGGCTGTTAGGATTGACTATTTTTTACAGGTTTTGGGTTTATATCAAATATAACATTTACATCACACTACCAGAAGGCAATCAATGTTGTTGCATTACTACCAATGCAATCAATTATGTTTTCCCTGTATAACACAGATTAATTTATATTTTTATATTTTTTCTATATCTTATTTCTTTATTTAACTAGGCAAGTCAGTTAAGAACAAATTCTTATTTACAATGCCTATACATTTTATTTTTTTCACATACTTATTATACCAGTATCCTTTTCACGTGTTTTGATTGAATTAGGCCCTTCGTATTGCAACACATTTCAAATGAGTTTACTAAAGCTTAAGTGTGATGTTTCATTTCATTTACCTCTTAATTTCTACTTCAAGAGGCATGGTGATACGCATCAAGTCATATCTGAAAGGCTAAACAACTCTATTTGAACCTGACAAGTCTGACAGTATGTTTCCTAAGATACAAAAATAGGTCAGCATGTCTGTTATCTAGTCTATATGAAGTTCAACATGAAGTTGAAGAAGTTAATTTTAACTTTCGAAACTCTAGCCACAGGCTTACATCAGGGGATCATCGTCCTGACCTCCTGCAAAAGTACCTCAGTAGTTATCTAATTAACAAATTATGCTAGGCTTAGGCCATTCTCAGAATCGATTAAAATGAGACCACTTTGAGAACACTTATCAGACAAGAGTCCTTCCCTCTCTGCCACTCTGGCTAGAATGGACTTGATGGGACAGTTTCTATGGAAACCAACAACTGAATAAGGCCAAATTAGGTTAAGTTTAGTTCTGAGGCACTATTGAGGTAAGGTTAAAATGTCCAAACTAGAATACCAGATAGAATGCTGCGCAATACATTGGTTCACATTGGTTCACTCTATGTACAGTGGGGAGAACAAGTATTTGATACACTGCCGATTTTGCAGGTTTTCCCACTTACAAAGCATGTAGAAGTCTGTACATTTTATCATAGGTACTCTTCAACTGTGAGTGACGGAATCTAAAACAAAAATCCAGAAAATAACATTGTATGATTTTTAAGTAATTAATTTGCATTTTTTTGCATGACATAAGTATTTGATACATCAGAAAAGCAGAACTTAATATTTGGTACAGAAACCTTTGTTTGCAATTACAGAGATACATACGTTTCCTGTAGTTCTTGACCAGGTTTGCACACACTGCAGCAGGGATTTTGGCCCACTCCTCCATCCAGATCCTTCAGGTTTCGGGGCTGTCGCTGGGCAATACGGACTTTCAGCTCCCTCCAAAGATTTTCTATTGGGTTCAGGTCTGGAGACTGGCTAGGCCACTCCAGGACCTTGAGATGCTTCTTACGGAGCCACTCCTTAGTTGCCCTGGCTGTGTGTTTCGGGTCGTTGTCATGCTGGAAGACCCAGCCAAGACCCATCTTCAATGCTCTTACTGAGGGAAGGAGGTTGTTGGCCAAGATCTCGCGATACATGGCCCCATCCATCCTCCCCTCAATACGGTGCAGTCGTCCTGTCCCCTTTGCAGAAAAGCATCCCCAAAGAATGATGTTTCCACCTCCATGCTTCACGGTTGGGATGGTGTTCTTGGGGTTGTACTCATCCTTCTTCTTCCTCCAAATACGGCGAGTGGAGTTTAGACCAAAAAGCTCTGTTTTTGTCTCATCAGACCACATGACCTATGTCATGCAATAAAATGCAAATTAATTATTTAAAAATCATACAATGTGATTTTCTGGATTTTTGTTTTAGATTCCGTCTCTCACAGTTGAAGTGTACCTATGATAAACATTACAGACCTCTACATGCTTTGTAAGTAGGAAAACCTGCAAAATCGGCAGTGTATCAAATACTTGTTCTCCCCACTAGTATGATAGTGTGGACACAGGAATAGAACCCATATGTAAATAAACAGTACACATAGTACAAATGATGAAGTAAAGCTAACATACCCCATACAGCGTGTGCTCACAGAGACATACCTGTGTACTTCCCCACCGGATGTTTGGTTCTCCCACTTCCATTACCTTAAGCCCCGTAACCTTGATGTTTTGACGGGGAGGGAGATTGCATTGGAGGGCATCACGTTTGAACAGGGTAGCTTAGTCTGGTACAGTATATTAATGTGTAGCACACACCAGCTTTTCCAGATATGGAAGTTATAGGATTCTGTACCTGGCAATAGGGAGGAGTTGATGGAGTAAACACTTTATATGAGTCATTACTTTCTATTGAATGGAGGGTATCAGTTCAGTAAATGTCTGCCAGTGAAAGGATTTTTGAGATTATTCAAAGCTGCATTAGGTGAGCAAAAAGGTCTTAAAAATGTGACCGTATAAAAAACAGTATACATTTGAGGTGTATCCAGAGTTTACACTTTATATTAATCACTGTAATTGCTTACCATTCCAAACGGACGTAACCCTCTGGAAGCTCATTGTTTACCATTCCAAACTGACGTAACCCTGTGGAAGCTCATTGTTTCCCACATTCAAACTATTTGATTTCTCCAAAATGTCTCCAAGTGAAATATCATCTCCACTTGAGTTTGTGTCCCAGGAAGTGAGTGCCAACAAAAGTGTCCATATAGCTGCATATTGACTACACCACCCAATTCCAAGGCTTCATTCGGCAGTCTACTCCGTCTCTCGCTCTGTGAAACATTAAATAAATTATCCCAGATCTCAAATATGTTTTTTCCCTCCTTCGTCTTCTCCAAGGATGACTGATCGTTGTTTGTTTTATTCAGTTTTGTTTTTCGGAGCTCCGGTCAGATGCATTCCCTTCAAGGGCCCGTCTGTTTTTGGCAACGGCCTCACTTAACCCCTTATACTTGATGGGAATAGAACCAAAAGAAAATGTGCACCTCCCAATGGTTGGTCAGAGTGCGTCACACTCCAGGTATTTGAGTGTATTACGAAGTTCAATCGATGACTGAATTTAACACATCAGTGGCATCTGATGCATCTACCTCCAGGGCCTGAATTTTCTCTCTCTCTCTAATGATTAACAGTGAGGTAGAAAACAAAGTCGTACTTGACAGTCAAACTGATTCGGTTATGTTTGAGTGGCCCTTGGGTTCAGACAGTCAATGCTTTAACACAATTAAAACAGAGACTCACTCAAACTCAATCAATTCTTACTATCTTTGTCCGTCTTCAAGGTTACCTGCTAGTGTTGGCCTGGGCACACCTCCCAGGCCAACTCCTCTTCCCTTCAGACACAACGTTAAGGGTGTACTTTCCCTGAACTCTGTTTTGTCTATTCAGTGTATTACCATGACTATGACCATGCTTTGTTCAGGTTTGAACTTTATATTGTGTTCTCTCTTTCTGGTTTGATAAGTTTATCAGAGTTTGTTGATTGAATATCTCTTGAGAACTGGCTTCAGTAACCACAATTAATTAAGTGCATTTAATATTTAACATCACAGGATGCTACCAACGTGCACAATTGTCTAACATCTAACACACTATCAACATGCTATCACAAGCTGAGTGAAACATCTGGCACTGTGTACCGTAGTTCCAGTTACATTTTCCAATTTGGTCTCTGGAACTCTCGGGTGCTTTAGTCTTCATTAAGGGGAGTTCCTCGTTGATCAATCACTGTCGCTTGGGCTTCTCTGTAATTGCGGGCTTCCTTAATCATGACTGACGTCTCATCCTCTTCATTGTCACACAGGTCTCAGGAGAGAGAATGTTCCATGACTTTCACACCTTCAACCTCAAGGTAAGCCTCCATGCTTTATAACTCTAGATTGGTTTTGGGATGTTGCTCTATCAGTCTATATAAAGGACTGTGGGTTTGATTCTGTTATAGCTGCCTGTCTATCTAATGTACACAAGGAGGACAGACATTGTGTGTAGACACTGACACGTCTACGCTGTATCAGAGCAACTCGCTATGTTTACTGGGATGTGACAACTCATTCTGGCAACACAAAAGTGACATGCATGTGAAGCAGCATACTGTCACAATACCAAGATAGCTACAAGACAGTACTGACATACACAACAGAATACATTTAACTTGCCACATAAATGAAATGTCTTATTTGTCCATCTGTGCACACACCTGTCTGATTGTGAAAACTGTAAGTGTCTTCCTGTGAGGGGAGTGGCTACGTGGTTGTATGTTGTTGCAGTCATGAAAACTGTACTAAGGAAAATGAGCTACTGTGTAAATACTGCAATGCAGGTTTGATTGAGTTGATCCTGCTAACATAGTTTGGTTGATGAAGACAGACATGAAGAAGACAGTGGTATTGTGGGTAAATTGTAGATAATATAAGACTTCTTATTGTACGGACTTGTCTTTTCCAAAATTCTAATATTACTCTAAAACACTGAATTGTATTCAAACGAGAACATTAACTGGCTGACGGATAATATCATTGGTTACTATTTATACTGCAAAATGATCAAGAAGGCAAGTTCTAATGTCTATGAAGAAAAATCCTATTGCATTGAAACTGCCATTCCATTTTCAAACTATGATAAAGTAACACTAATTTGATATGGTTGCCTGCCAGTCTAATTCATTATTTTTGTTGCAGAGTTCGACACACATTTGATTTCCTTAGACTTTAAATTGGCAATTATATGTGAAGCCTTACCCTTGAGAAATCCAGAATGTCTCATTTTACTCACTGGCTTATGAGTTAACATTGAGACTCATCCTATTCATTTTGACTACATATTGACAGACATGTCAATGACCTACAGGTACATTCTATGACACACAGACAATGAAAAACCAATATGAACTAAAAAATTAAGCTGTCTGTGTCAAAAGTGCAGTCTGTTAGTGCTTCACATGAACTCCTGATGAACTATCAACTATGCCCTAAGGGGAGCGAGCACAAATACTGTAACAAGGTGTTGTGTGATATTTCCCTAGCAGACATGTATGGTGTATAGTATTAAATATGGTATGTCTGAATGAGACGGTCCTCAAGTGTGGATGGTTATCTTGGAAAAGGATAAATGCTCACTAATAGGGATGTTGACAAATTTTTGCACAAAATTTGAGGAAAATAAGCTTTTTGTGCATATGGACTATTTCTGGGATCTTTAATTTCAGCTCATGAAACATGGAACCAACACTTTACATGTTGCGTTTATATTTTCGTTCAGTGTATTTACTGAGTATACAAAACATTAAGAACCATGAAATAGACTGACCAGGTGAATCCAGGTCTGGTGGTTTGGAAATGACATAGCCTAATACAGACAGAAGCATGTCTGTTCTACGAAATATATTCCCAAGTAAATGTATTTTCAAATATAACGTTTTCTCTGTTATGCTGTGTACTCCGATCTGACATGCATGACTGTTGATGATGCTCCGATGTTCAGATGAAGGGAATTAAATAGCAGTGGTATAAAGTACTTAAGTAAAAATACTTTAAAGTACTACTTAAGTCGTTTTGGGGGGGATTTATCTGTACTTTACTATTTATATTTTTGACAACGTTTAATTTTACTTCACTACATTCTTAAGGAAAATAATATACTTTTTACTCCATACATTTTCCCTGACACCCAAAAGTACTTGTTACATTTTGAATGCTTAGCAGGACAGGAAAATTGTCAAATTCAAGCACTTCTCAAGAGAACATCCCTGGTCATCCCTACTGCCTCTGATATGGCGGACCCACTAAAGAAAACCAAATACTTTTTAGACTTTTTCTCAAATAGTATTTTACTGGGTGACTTTCACATCTATTTGAGTCATTTTCTATTAAGGTATTTTTACTTTTACTCAAGTATGACAATTGGGTAATTTTTCCAACACTGTTAAATAGTCTATAATGCACACTATAGCCACGCTCAACTCAGACAGCGGTGTGAAGCCTACTCCAGCAGCTGGCAAAGTAATTCAAATGTCTATACTTTATCACTCAGGATGTAACTTTCCAGTGATACTATTTTTTACACTTAATGTTGTTATTAAAACAAAATGAGACAACACCATAGTAGAATAGTTTACCTATTTACCTAGTTGGCTTGTGTGGTCTGTGCTAGATAACTATTCCTCTCGAGGCGTATTCAAGTTGCGAGAGCCTTAGCAGGGAAACATGTATTCTGACAAGCAGTCAATACACAGCTATTCTTAATGCAATCGTTACGTTACCACCACGGTTATATCCCTACTACTGCAGTTTACAACTGGAGTTTCAAGCATGGTTTAGGCGCAGCTGCGCAACAGAGCTCTTAAAGTGGTAATTTCAAAGCCAGTGGCCATCAAAGGTGAACATTTGTCCACTGAAGTCAGTTACGATGCCAAACTGCAGTCAGGTCAAGACCCTGGTGAGGACGATGAGCACGCAGATGAGCTTCCCTGAGATGGTTTTTGACAGTTTGTGCAGAAATTCTTCAGAAAACCCACAGTTTCATCAGTTGTTCGGGTGGCTGGTCTCAGACGATCCCGTCAGCTTGGTTACATGTAGTCTGCGGTTGTGAGGCCGGTTGGACGTAATGCCAAATTCTCTAAAACGATGTTAGAGGTGGCTTATGGTACAGAAATTAACATTCAATTCTCTGGCACCAGCTCTGGTGGACATTCCTGCAGTCAGCAAACCAATTGCACGCTCCCTCAAAACTTGAGACATCTGTGGCATTGTGTTGTGTGACAAAACTGCACATTTTAGAGTGGCCTTTTATTGTCCCCAGCACAAGGTGCACCTGTGTAATGATCATGCTGTTTAATCAGCTTCTTGATATGCCACACTTGTCAAGTGGATGGATTATCTTGGCAAAGGAGAAATTATCACTAACAGGGACGTAAGCAAATTTGTGCACTAAATTTGATAAAAATCTTTTATTTCAGCTCATGAAACATGGGACCTACACTTTACATGTTGCGTTTATATTTTTCTTCAGTGTATATTTTAACAATACATCAGACGATTTCTTGCTGTTTTCCTCTTTTGTCTGTATGACTATACAATCTAATGTAAGTCTTTCTGTTCCGTCTCATAAAACCACTGTGCCCTCATAATGAACCCCTTCGCCAGACTCCACAATTGTCCCCTACACTATTCATGCAGCATGACAGGAAAAGCACAACATAACCAGCCTCTGAATTTGTATTTCATGATGATTTGGATGCTTATTCATTCATTCAACCCCCTCCCCACACACAAACATGCACGCGCCCCAATCCCAGAGCCTCGTTTTGATCAATTTCGCTCCCTCAAATCTGCCTGCATCTAAATGTTAGCCGACCGCGTTTGCTCCCACCAATCCGCCTCTGACGAATGACCCCCCTCCACAGCCAATCCTTTCAGCACTGCAAATTTCACTACGCTCACACATTGTTGTTGACACATTGTAGCAAATGGGCTTATTTTCACTTCACATCAAAGGAACATTATGATGAAATATGGGCATTTTCTCTTTTTGTACATTTACTACAGTGCCGCTCCTTTCTCTACCCCTGAAAAGTCGTTAGCAACGACACTGACGGAATTACAATTTTGCACGCGTCGGTCCAAACAGCCCCCTGTGAAAATTCAATGTGAAATTAGAGCCTGAGACGTTCGCACCAAGCAGTGTCAGATTCTGATGTGTATGGCTATCGAGTCCATTGTCATTTGTATGGATTAGGTAATGAGCTTTTAAAAGTGAGGCCTATTTGAAAGATGTTGCATGACACATCACACATGACACATGACACATGCAACTATCTCCGGTGTCTTGATTTTGTGGCCACTCTGATAACAATGTGGAATAGTTCATTAACTGAATGACGAAGGCTTAGAGGGATAAGGTGTATATAAAAATGAACAAATGAACAATGATAGCATTTAATCATGAAGCAATTGATAGCATTGATTTAATCATGAAGCAATTTTGTGACAAATTATTGATTACTATTCATATTTCATAAATTAATATTTCCCATGCATAATACTGCAAGAGCTAGTGGCACATTGAGTGTCTTTTTACCAGATTACTTTCCCCCCAAATATAAATTATTTCCCCCAACAAGGCCTAATATGCAACATGCCCCCCATACAAGTCACACTCCTATCAGTTAGCGTCATTTGAATGAAAGCACTTACAATAATAGTCCTCCCCAGCTTATATAAAATACCCAGAAGCCCCCTGTTTTTGATTTATTTCTCACAGCAAAATGCTTAATGTCTTTCTTGATGTCCTGCCATTGGTCTTTCTCATTGCTCTCAGTATATGTTATTGATACAGTTGGGCAGCAGGTAGCCTAGCGGTTAGAGCATTGGGCCAGTAACCGAAAGGTTGCTGGTTCAAATACCAGCGACAATGTGAAAAACCTATCGATGTGTCCTTGAGCAAAATAAGAATTTGTTCTTAACTGACTTGCCTAGTTAAATAAATAAAATAAAAATACAGTTGTGAGTGATGACCAACCAAATCCCCATTGTGTCGCTTTCAAGGAAGATGTAGAATGTGATACGTCTGGGTGATGGAAAGAGAGGGGGCCGGTTTCAAAGAGCCAACAGCTATGTGTCCTTCCCCCTAGGCGCTTTGAAAGTGCTTTCCTTTTCTCTCTGGGAGAGGAAAAGCATCTGAGGGCTGTGAGCGCACAGCTTCCATCAACACAGAGGCCAACCAGCCCAGGGAAGACTAGCGTCACTTTAACAGGACATGGCCTTATAACCTGTCAATTTACACATCCCCCACTAAGTCCACTGCTGTCAAAGGCTTCCACTGTAGACATTAACACACTGTGTGGGAAAAGTACTACCACACAAACAACACAATGTGGTTTACATTTGTGCTGAAACACATGGATTGTAGAATGATTGAAAGGCGATTACTCATTGATTCCATTGCCACGCAGCTTGGTTCTGAAATTTTCGAGAAGCTGGCAATGTACTGCTCACAAATTCAGGGTTACCTCGTACACACCCTACTGTCAATTAACAGGCACATTTTTTTAACACAATAGAACCAACTGCATAATTTATACCGTTGAAAGAAGTAATAGTTCATGCTTACACCATGTGAATATATAAAAGAAACCTCCTTTAGTCTTCAGATGTGGATTGATTAATTCAATAGTATAACAGATTGTCATACACTTTGATCTATTCTCAACATTTCTATAATATATACCAACCGTTCATGATACATTTTTATGGAAACCACAATCATTCCAGTACATCATGGCCATTAAACATTCTTCTGAGTGGTTTTAATACAGGAGAAATCCACTTCAAAGCTAACTCTGAGCCTTGATCATTGGTAATTCAGCTTGCAGTACAGGGGGCAGGCTAAGAAAGCTGAACTCCTCCTCCTATAGACGATGATGAGTTTTTCATTAAACAATGATGAGTGTTTCATTAAACATTGACAAGCCGTTCAGAAGGAAGCTGCCAGGCTAACACGCAAACAGATGCCTAATGGGGGCTGGGATGGACCTATCATTGTCAGCCATGATATGACTGCATGCATGTCTTTGCATGTAATATATGACATATTATATTACCAGGAAGAGAAAGTCATTGTAGAATGTATTCACAGACTATAATGGAAATAGGTGCAATATGGTGACATAAACTGATAGATATAGAGATAGATCGGTACTTTATTGATCCCCAAGGGGAAGTTTCTTAAGTTGTGTTAACTAGTGATGTCACCTAGATTTCAGTGCATGCTCCTCTATCTGGGAAACAGTATAGTGATAGACATTCTCCACATGTTAAAGTGATCACCACACGCAATCAGCTCTTCTTCATTTCACCTGAGAGAGCCCCAAATATTATTGCCGGCAGCTTATCAAAGCGGGATTGCGTTTTTGACTTTGATTAATATAGTGAAGGCTGATAATGTCTAAGTTCAAAATGATCTCCTCACCAAACATTCTATAAATATTGAACTTGAGAGTTCGCTATTTGAGTTTCTTTAGGCCATGGAGTTCTTTCAAAGACGTTAACAGTTTAGTGCTTGATTTTCTGATATAGGTTTAGAATGAGATGAAATAGTAATATATGTGGTAATAGTAATACTGTAGAAATACTAACTGATATAGTCCATGCTTATGCCGTACAAAATTGCAAATGTAAGCCTGCCTTCATATTCAAAATACCACAGTGCCTACTTCAAGCTTCATTCCTATGCAGTGATCGAAGCTGGAACATCACCCTTACAAGCGAGCAAGCCAGGCA